>JAFJYJ010000002.1:21145000-22514339 GCA_019022615.1 Acacia melanoxylon
ATGAGCATCATACGTCTCAATTCCAACATTCCACAAGTCCAGCAACTCTACAATTAGCAGTTAGAGATATACATCGATGTCATTTCCTGGTACCTTTTAACCTGGAATGATCATTGACAAAATGAAGGATCTCTGTTTCACACACATCCAGGGAGGCAAGTTGTAGGGATTCAAGACAATAGGCCAGATACTATAACTTGTGCTAAGATTCCCAAATAGATTAAAACCGTCTGTCACCAAAGTAAGCCTTACATTTCTAGGATCCACTGCGAAATATGGAAGTATGAGTCAAATGCTTTCCAAGCTTCAGCATCCTGTGGATGTCTTAGTTTACTATCTGCGTTCTTGTCAACTTCATGCCACCTCATATACTCAACTGTAAGCGAGGTTTTAAAGGAAAGTACATGAGAATCTTTTCTCTTTTCTTCTTTTACTTTTTCCTCTTCTAAACTATCTTGAACCTTGAAGTGTGACATCGCTTACAAGGCTCCCTACGAGCATCATCTCCCCAATAAAGAGTACAATCATTGGGGTGTGCATCAATTTTTTTCATAGTTCAAGCCTAATATGTTAATAATCTTCTTGGCCTCTAAAAGGTGTTGGGATTCGTACACGCAGTGGAAGGAATTTTTCAAATAAAATTATGAATTATATCGGAGAGGATCTAGCAATGACGTTTAAATCCGATTAGTCAGAACCGTACCTTTCTTATGCGTGTGCGTCTTGTTCAATCACCAGGAGCCGACTGAACGAATCCACTCCCTCTACTGGTATCCACACCGAACAGCACTCCAACACTGACGATAGCGTGCTAGCGCCTTCAACGTCTTACGTCTCTTTTCTTACTCTAGGGTTTCTCTTTCGCGGCTCATCTTATTTTTTAATGCGACTTGATCATTATCTTATAGGGTTTCTAAAACCCTAATGGGCCGTATTAAAATATTTAAAATCAATCGTAATTAATCTTGAAATTATAATTTGGATTAAAATAATATTAATTAAATTTGTCCAATAGATCTAATCGATATATTTATTTTATAAATTAAATCTGAGATACTATATCTCAATTCAAATTAAATCGAGATACGATATCTCTATTTGTTTTAGTTATTTAATTTATCAAATAAATTAAATACTATATAATAATAATATTATCTATATAAATAATATTATTATTATTTTTGAAATTACATTATCTATATATCCATCCTAGATTAAATGTTGTATTCATTAAATCTTAGACATATCTAAGATTCAATGAATCTAGACATTATTGCTCGTGTTGGGCTATTCTTGTGTGCGACCCTGCAGGCCCACAAGAGATTGGCAGCGGGCCAATACTATACCAGTCCACAAGTTGCAAGCGCCTCTAGCAAGACATTGCGACTACCCAATTCGTATAAGGATTGATGATACAATACAATGTAACCTATCATACAACCATGCCACGTCCCTTTTGTCACGTGATATTTTGTCAAGGATGAAGCATAGATAGTGTCATCCTCCTGTTCTTGACCATTACTTTCTCGATTCTTGAGTAGTCTAACAATTGAAATGGAAACTCCTTTCCATGTAGTATGGCCATACATTTCTTAGACTCACTCATAGAGGGGCCCAATAATATCTCTCTACAAATGTGAGGGACAAATCCCATCTTGACTATTTACATTCCTCTGCATGAAAACCACTAATCACAATCGAAGCCTTTATCCTCACCCGGTCAAAGGTGACTTTTGACTAGGTCAAAGATCAGCGACTCTCATGTAAAAATCCATGATGATTTCATGTCAAAGGGCATTGTGACGTGGTTATACATGAGATAAGCTTATGACTTAATCCATGCAGCTCTCTTATAGTGGGTCGGTCCAGCACCTTGTACTCTAACAAGTGCCTATGACTTTGATTCGTATCTCCATACCTCATCAAAGTCATACTGGTCTTATTTCATCCATGCTCTCGCATAGATGACTGACTAGAGACATTTAGGACAATCTTTATAATACGTCCAATATACTCATCATAATAAACATGCAAATAATATGATAACAAAAAGGAGAAATACTTTAAATAACAACTTTGTTTAAAGTACAATGATTTCCCCTAGGGCATAATTTCCAACAAAAGGTTGTGAGAATGTCCGCGTCAAGAAATGCATCTTGTAGTAATTCCAGCACCATCGACATTCCCTTATCAGTGATCTCACACAAGCACTTGATATGATACAATTTGATCACAAAAGATAATTTGGAGTATTTTGGACAACCTTGATACAATGGACGAGATGCCTCATCCATGAGGATGAAAAGTTCACGAGCTGCATCATTCCTTAAGAAAAATGGGTCTGCACCCTGAACTTCTGTGGTGAAGTTGTGATCTTGAAAACCAAAAGCATCATGACCAACATCATTAACAAGATCATCTTGATCTACTTCAACTCCTATTTGTGAACTTTGAGGAAGACTATCATCATATCTCATACGAGCTTTCTTGTTACACCTCGACTGGCCTCGCCCTTTCGGGTGGCGGGTTAGAGGGATTCCTTTTATAAATTATCTTTCCTTTAAATATTAGTCCACTTAAATATATATCAGAGTACACGTAACAGAGCACAGGATCGGTTTGGACAAACTATCGTATTGGTAAAAAGTAAAGTCCCCGGAGGGGTTAAGACACAATCATCCGGCAGTAAATAACAAAATAATAGGTACAGTCATCCCAAAATAAAAAAATACATAACATGATAGGGCATCCCCTATCCTTCATCTGCACCGACATCCTACCTCTGCAAAAAGGCCTTTAAACACGCTCTCATGTACCACCAAAAGCTTCTGAGGTCTAAAAATGGCCCCAGAGTAACCATCAATACACATGCACTAAATGTGTAATGCGTATGTATACGACCATATAAGTTTGTAAACACAGATAAATATGCCAAATACCACAATATGCAAACAGAAGCACACACAATAACACGTCTTTGCACCGTCGGGCCGCCTTACCAAGACAGGCCCCATAATTACCAAAATCACAAGCCCGTCTCTGTAGAGTCGCCACATAGGCAGACCCCGGCAGGCACCCTTAGCGCTAGCGAATACAATCACAAACAAGTTTTGTATGCATATTTGGCACAATAATAAAAAAACGCACATATGGCAAGCAACACATACATCAAAACACATAAAAGTGCCGGAGTAAAGTGGTTACAACCTGGTATGGTGGATACTGCTTTTAATATTTTTAGTCCTGGTGATCTTTCCAAAAATACCCCTGACTTAAATACATCAAAATATACCATTTTTAGTATTCACAAAAATACCCTTACATTTTTTGTTGTTGCTAAAACCGAGCTCAACACAGAATTTCCAGAAATTTAGTGATTCGGGCCTAACTTGCAACACTGAGCTTCTACCTCTTACACGAAAAATACTTTAACAAGAACTCAAGAAAGAGGAGTTTTCGGGGTTACCTAGAATCGGAAAATTGGTGGATGAACTTGAGATTTTGGTCTTGAAGCTTTGGCTATGGTGGCTGACTGGTCTCTCTCCTGACTCCTGGAATTTTCGCTCTTTTAAGGTGAAAAAGAAGAGTTAGGTCACCTTTCTAATAAAGGTGAAATTGATCCGGTGAAAATAGAATTAACTTGTGTAAATTTTAGTCAAATATTTATTTGGCTCTTGGCTTTTTCCCCAAGTAATTCCAGAATACTCCAGGGGTTTCTAGGGTTCTACCATGTGGCGCAACCCCACATAAAGAGATCAGATTTTTACCTACTTTTGGGGCAAATGACCTGTTTTGGCCCCGAAACTTTCATAAATTGCAATTGTGGCCCGGAACTTACTAATTATCTTTGACTTTTCCCCATGTACTTGGATCTGCCCAAAAGGACATTTGGGGTGCCTTTTAGGGCCCACATATCTGCCCTAATTATTTTTTACACTTTTATTCCCATTTTGCCCTTTTTATCCGAAAGTGGGACCCACAACTTGACTTTTACACTGATTTCTCTTTCTTCCCCTCCAAGCAAACCTTTTAATGATTAAGAGAGGGTGTGTGGCGCCTAATGGGGCCCAAAAATCTGATCCCCCATATTTTATTCCTTTTTCTCACTTTATCAGTCCAATTTTTGATCAACCGGTCCCCACCGGGTACAAAGGTGAATCTTTTTGTACTTTTCTTCAAATTTTCCAGATATTCTCCCCTGAATGGCTACTCACATGTGGTGCCCTCCAAACTCCTTAGAGTGGCCCCACACTTGTCCCACTCAGTCCAAAGGAAACCCCTAACTGGTCCCTATCGGTCCCGTTTCTATCGGTCAATCGCCTGTGGGACCCGCATTTCAAGTTTGGGCCTGGCTATGACTTAAATCACTCTATTTTCTCTTCTCCTTCATGGTGGATGAAATTTCCATATTATAGGGTCTAGGAATTGACTGTTTTGCCCTTGCTCTTCCTTTTTTAAAATTATTTCTCCAATTGAGTTATGTACGATAATTAAATAATAATAATCGAAAATAAAACTTCTCATTAGTTCAACACTAATTACAAGTACATCAGTTACATCAGTAGGGGTGTTACATTTCTTACCATGAACTCCCCAAAACGTATATTCTTTCGGGAAATGCTTGATAAGAAAATGTTCCTTAGCAACTTCTCGTATATGCCACTTTTTAAACTTGCATCGACAACACGGACACACTATCTTACTATTACATCTAGCATGGGAAAATGCATAATCTAAGAAAGTGTTCAATCCAGCCAAATATACTGGAGAAGTGCGCAGTAACTTGATCCATGACTTATCCATCTATATTGAACAAAGTGAGGAGAAAAAATAGGTAAAGAGAGAAATTTTAGTTCACTTAGTGACATGTGTTGGGATGCTTAAATGCAATGTTATTTAAATTGTAGCGGCTTAAAAACCACTATCATAACCGCTGTAAAAGGTTTGTTAAACTCTGCTACTCCTAGATCCTGGTGTTCCTCTGAGCAAGAACCTGCATAAGAGAGGAAAAATTCAAATACGTCTAAATGATAATTATAAAATTTCTAATCATTAAGAAATATAGAATTAAGTAAAAATGTACCTGGCCCTCTGGACTCCTCTTGAACTAGACAAAACTTGCCAAGTCATTAGATGAGACCCTCTCTGGGGGGCTGATGAGCACTATTTATGCCATGTTTTCCCTGTATCATATGACTGTATTGTATGATGAACATGAGCTTAACTGCATTTAATCTGAGCAAAAAGGAATTGATTCATTATATAGGGAACTTAAGGATAAATTCCACATACATCCTAAAACATGTGCTAAGAAGAGAACAAGTTCTGAGGATTTATGAGAAAGTCGCATAACATAGCTGATACTATGCTATAGCATCAGGACAAGTTTATTGAAGTTCAATACAGTGCATCCTTAAAGCTATAGCAGAGTACGTGACGCAATGCTATGCGGAATATGTTCTGATCTTTTGTCAAGGTTGTTTCAGGAAATATAGTGCAGGTTGAAAACAACGGTTTGATTGTTGACGTATTGGAATAGAAGATACGGAGGATCAAAACTAAGATTTTAAGAATCCTGCAGGATCAGCAGAATCAATCTACCGAGATTAGAAAGAAAGATACGATTGGACCTTGACAAGTTAGGAAAGGCCCAGTTCACTGGACGTATGCCGCAAGTAGACCAAACTATATAAGGAAACAACAGCCAACCCTAAAGGGGGTCGAAGTCGTTGAGAGTAAAAGACCAATCCTATACGGCCAGACTCGAAAGACGAGTGAGAGAAGTTACAAAGCACGAGGACTCCAAGAGAAGCCAACATCCTTCCTTGTAGTGAGACGGAGACAAGAAGACGTGGAGTTGTGATGTGACAGGGCTTCTTCCACGCCATCAGAACCTCCATCAAGCTTTCTGTGTTTTTCTTTATTTTAATTCCAGTGAATCTTTTTGTCATGGGCTATTCTGTTGTGCTCTATTTAGTGATTCCCTTGTCAGTCATGAGCTAAACTTCCTATGGCTGAGCGAGGATGATTTCCTGAGTTTGGAATGAACCCAGTTGCTAGTTCTTAATTTAATACATTCAGTTTGCTTATCAGTGATTTAATTTTTTGTTGTTTAGCGAGAGCTAAGGGCTAGATCAGTGGCCTCGGCTTACTGAGAGGGAGTCGTGGTTAGACATCTAAGAAACAGTGATTGCTAGGCAGGCTGGTGCTAGGCTTGACCTATTATTGTAGGCTTCAGGAATGGGTCTACCGCTTATAACCATAACACCTTGATTTGTAATGATAATATAACTAGAAAATCACCATAAACATATGGGAGAAGTAAAGTTAAGATTGTACATATCGGACACTAGAGCTTTGGTAGATTAGAGTGGTGGGTTAACTAAATAACATTGTAAGGGGTGTTTATGCTGTAGCATTGCGAGAGTACTGTGCATCATATATGCTATAACAATGCTTATAGGTAACTGGGGGATTAATGTAATACCCGGATTTTAGCAAATCTGGAATTCTTGAGACAAGAGAAATTAATGAATATTTTGATGAAGCAAATTCATGAGTTTAAAACTATTATATAAAATTGTTATAATTGTAGAGTAAATTGTCGAAAAAGTTACGTAAAAATCAGATGAACAAGAATGACTAAAAATGCAATAATGGTGATAAAAACGGTCTAAAAACATTATGATAAATGCGAAAGATCATGAAAGATTATGAGAAAATTATGGGAGTATTATCTTTAATTATAAAAATTTAATAAATTATTTCTTAGGAGATAACATCAAGAAATGTTTAAAAAGCATTCCAGAACCATAAAGTAACTTTATGGTGTAAACATTTTTAATATTTTACATAGGATATAAAATGACAATGTCAAGTATAAAGTTTGTAAGATAATAATATACTGTAAATTATAAAATTATCAACCATTGGTAAGAGAATGATTAGATAATTACTAGCTAATTGATTCGATAAAACAAGAGAAATATAGAAAGTTAAATTTATGGTAAAATCCTTCATTAAGAGATTAAGGTGGTAATTAGCATAAAATATACTTACTAATTATGATAAAAAGGATTAAGGAAAAAATTAGTAAAGATAAATGTATGAAGAAATCTAATCCTAAAAAGATAACTAAACGAAGAATTTAGGTTCGATTAAGCCTTAACGGGCGGGGGTAAAACATGAATTTTTGGTAAAAAAATATTATATTTTTTTAAATGGAAAAAATTATGAAAAAATAATTAAAACTGAATTTTAAAATGAAGGGGCCGAAATTCTTGGTATTTTTAATTAAAATGAATTGTTTAAATAATTAAAATGATAATTAGAATAAAATAATGATATAATGCGGTGAGTCAGCTTATAGGCAGACCGGGGGGAAAAGTCAGAAATAAATTCTACAGGTAAACATAGGTAAAAGTATTTTCAGACTGATCAAATTAAGAACAAGTAAATTTTTACACGAAGAAAGAATTTACCAGACGTTGATTTTCGCAACCGAAAACCCTAATTCCTAATAAGACGGAAAGGCGATCAGATAGAGTAGACCGAGATAGGAAAAGTGAGAACCTATAGAAACAATTTCGTTTTTTCAAACACGGGATTAAGTTAGGCAACAACTAGACGTTTTACGATTCAGCGAATTATTGTCCAGAAGTTGGTTCTATCGGAAGCGATTTCCGTAACCGGACGCGTTTGTCCGAATATCTTTCGACGCACCGGAGAATACCTGGATATGATCAAAAAGAGGATCAAAATAGATAATATGAAAGAGGATGAAAAGATCTTCAAAGTTACATACCAGATTTTTGAGTTTCGCGAAATCGCGCGAAACGGACACCGTCGGGTAGCTTTATCGGGCCGGAGGCCATAAAGCAAGAGTCATCATTGGATGAAAACTCATTCTTTGACTTTTGGACCCCTTGGATGTCGGCCAAGACCTTGGATGGCCAAGATTTCTTCTCACAAAACCCTAGATCTAACGGTCCAGAAACAAAGCAGAAAATTCCCTTTACGTCCCGAATTTTCACTATAAATACCCCCTCCCCTCTTCTTGAAAATTCACACCATTCTTATCTCTTCCTTGGCCGAAATCTTAGAGTGAGAAGCTCTGCAAAAATTCTGCCTAGCTCCGAGTAAGTCCTTCTGTCCTTAGCTTTTAGTTTCCGTAGTTCTTTCGGTAGTTATAGTAGAACTGTTGTTTTGATCTAGGAAGTTTCAGAATATATTCTTATACTTGTTTTTAAGCCTCATTGCATTGAAAGATGCCTGAAGAGGTAAAAACCCAGTGGGGATAATTTTGAAATGGAATAAGGTCAAAGAAACGAAGTTCTGGCAAAATTCCGCCAAATAGGGGTAGTAGGGGCAAAATGGTCTTTTTCACCTAAAATGCCCGTTATGCTGCCAAATATTCATAAGTGTGTTATTATTCTGATTAGAATACTTCGACGTCGAACCTTTGTTGAAATTCCATCGTTCCATTTTGTTTGCCGTTGTTGAGCCTTTGTTTCGCTGTTTTACGTACGGCCGTCAAAAAGTACCGTTTTTAGCCGGAAGAGCCGGATATCTGCAACTAAGGTACGGACGTGTACTGTAACCCTAACTCTATGCTTCCTATATACTTTTTCATTATAGATACGTTCATAGACTGAGGTTCTGTTGAGAATCGTCAGAGATACTTGCAGCTTTACCCACGGATTATAGTATTGGTAATGCCGTTTGAGTTATTCCTAGCGCTGAAGACACGTTAGTGGCGTGGCACTTGGATATGTGCGGAACTAGTCGAGAGAGACTTTACATACTGCTTTGTGCTTATGTTCTGTCCATGTTATTGATCATACATCTGTTGTTTGCTTTTGTGATGATATGCTGTATTGAAATGAATATCTGTTGTACGTATACCGCTTTATTTGAGCATAAGGTTAACCGTTACCTGAGATCCATATGTGGAATGGATCTCAGCTGTAGCATTAGGGTCTGGAGGATCGATGTTTGGCGATCGAGGCAAGCAGCTGGAGTAGGCCAAGACGTGTCTACATTATTTATCGTTTTCTTTAGTTTCTTTAACTTTTGAGAATTCTAGATGACTGTAATCCGATACTGTAATACTCGGATTTTAGCAAATCTGGAATTTCTGAGATAAAGCAAAATTAATGAATATTTTAATGAAGTAAATTCATGAGATAAAACTGTTATAGAAAATTGTTATAATTATAGAGTAAATTGTCAAAAAAGTTACGGGGAAAATCGATGAATGAATGACTAAAAATGATATAATGGTGATAAAAACAGTCTAAAAATATTATGATAAATATTTGAAAGATCATGAAAAATTATGAGAAAAATATGGAAGTGTTGTCCCTAATTATGAGAATTTAATAAATTATTTCGAGAGGAAATAACATGAAGAAAAGTTTAAAAAGCATTTCGAGAACCATAAAGTAACCTAATGGGGTAAACATTTTTAATATTTTACATAGGATATAAAATGACAATATCAAGTATAGAAGTTTGTAAGATAACAATATACTGGAATTTTTGGTAAAAAAATATTATATTTGTAAAAGTGGAAAAAATTATAGAAAAATAAATAAATCTGAATTTTTAAAAGAGGGGGCCGAAATTATGGTTATTTTTAATTAAAAAGAATTGTTTAAATAATTAAGATGATAATTAGAATAAAATAATAATATAATGCGGTGAGTCGGCATATAGACAAAGCCGAGGAGAAAAGTTAGAAATAAATTACACAGTAAACCGAGAGGTAAAATTCTTTTAGATCGATCAAATTAACAACAAGTGAAATTTTGCACGAAGAAAGAATTTACCTGGCGTTGTTTCTGCAACCGAAAACCCTAATTTCAAATAGGACGGAAAGCTGATCAGATAGAGTAGAGTCAGATAGGCAAAGTGAGAACCTATAGAAAAAATTGCGTCTTTTTAAACACGAGATTAAGTTAGGCAACAACTGGACGTTTTACGATTCAGTGAATTGTTGTCCAGAAGTTGGTTCTATCGGAAGCGATTTCCGTAACCGGACGCGTTTGTCCGAATATCTTCCGACGCACCGGAGAATACCTGGATATGATCAAAAAGAGGATCAAAATAGATAATATGAAAGAGGATGAAAAGATCTTCAAAGTTACACGCCGGATTTTTGAGTTTTGCGAAATCGCGAAACGGACACCGTCGGGTAGCTTTATCGACCGGAGGCCATAAAGCAAGAGCCATCATTGGATGACAACTCATTCTTTGACTTTTTGGGCTCTTAGAATTCGACCAAGACCTTGAATGGTCAAGATTCCATCTTACAAAACCCTACATCTAACGGTTCAAAAACAAAGCAGAAAATTCCCGATACGTCCTGAATTTCTTCTATAAATAGCACCCTCCTCTTCTTCATTTCTCACACCATTTCTTCTCTCTTCCTTGGCCGAAACTTAGAGAGAGAAGCTCTGCAAAAATTCTGCCTAGCTCCGAGTAAGTTCTTCTGCCCTTAGACTTTAGTTTCTGTAGTTCTTTCGGTAGTTATAGTAGAACTGTTGTTTTGATCTAGGAAGTTTCAGAATATATTCCTATACTTGTTTTTAAGCCTCATTGCATTGAAAGATGCTTGACGAGGTAAAAACATAGTGAGGATAATTTTGAAATGGAATAAGGTCAAAGTAACGAAGTTCTGGCGAAATTCCGCCAAATAGGGGTAGTAGGGGCAAAATGGTCTTTTTCACCTAAAATGCCTGTTATGCTACCAAATATTCATAAGTGTGTTATTATTCTGATTAGAATACTTCGACGTCGAACCGTCGAAATTCCATCGTTCCATTTGTTTGCCGTTGTTGAGCCGCTATTTCGCTGTTTTACTTACAGCCGTCAAAAAGTACCGTTTTTAGCCGGAAGAGCCGGATATCTGCAACTAAGGTACGGACGCATAGTGTAACCCTAACTCTATGCTGCTCATATACTTTTGCGTTATAGATACGTTCATAGGCGAGGTTACGTTGAGAA
Source organism: Acacia melanoxylon (assembly GCA_019022615.1). NCBI lineage: Eukaryota > Viridiplantae > Streptophyta > Magnoliopsida > Fabales > Fabaceae > Acacia > Acacia melanoxylon. The sequence goes on from JAFJYJ010000002.1 coordinate 21,156,008, forward strand.
TCGTCAGAGATACTTACAGCTTTACCCACGGATTATAGTATGGTAATGCCGTTTGAGTTATTCCTAGCGCCGAGGACACGTTGTGGCGTGGCACTGGATATGTACAGAACTAGTCGAGAAAGAGACTTTACATACTGCTTTGTGCTTATGTTCTGTCCATGTTATTGATCATGCATATGCTGTTGCTTTTGTGATGATATGCTGTATTGAAATGAATATCTGTTGTACGTATATCTTTGTTTTATTTGAGCATAAGGTTAACCGTTACTCCGAGATCCATATGTGGAATGGATCTCAGTTGTAGCATGGTCTGGAGGATCAATCTTAGGCGATCGAGGAAAGCAACCGAAGTAGGCCAGGACGTGTCTACGTTGTTTATCATTTCCTTTAGTTTTCTTTAGTTTCTTTAAAGAATTCTGAATAACTGTAATCCAATACTCTTACACTATGGTCCATATTTTTGAATGTAATGTAAATTACTTACTTGCTCCAATGCTCTACTCTGACTACACTGCTTGAAATATTTGGAAACGTTTAAAAAAAACAAAATATTCCGCCGTTTTCAAATGGGATGTTACAGATACATTTACACTATGGTCCATATTTTGAATATAATGTAAATTACTTACTCGCTCCAATGCTCTACTCTGATTACTCTGCTTGAAATATTTGGAAACGTTTTAAGAAAAAAAAAATTTCGCCGTTTTCAAATGGGATGTTACAATTAACATGCTTAGGAAGGATTCTGAGCTCAGCCTATCTTTTACTGATATCTTCTTAAGACTACGATCATTTGATTATTTTCCAGTTTATTAGTATAACTATCAAACTCCCAAACCAATCAGATCTTACTTCCTGTTAAACACAACTAATTCTATAATTCAGCATCATCATTCGGTATCTCAGTGTCTATGGGACGATACTCTACTTACTCTTTATTACTTGTTCGACTGGTTCACTTGCAATCAAGGAAATCGACCAACAAGTTTTTGGCGCTATTGCCGGGGATTGTGGATACCTTTAGTGACGATGCCCTTATTGCTGAATAGTTGTGATTTATCCAATAAAGCTCATTCTTTCCCTTTTCTTGATTTTCAGATACATTCTGTAGTGTATGCGCATGTGAATCTGATGCAGGAGCCTCGCGTCGTAGTCAATTGGAATGAGCACCCAGACTAGCCGATTAGCAACGGTGGTCACCTATTCAATCGCTACCTGATGGAGCTGGGCGGGAATTGGGGCAGTTCCCCATCTACTTCCAGAGTTGGAAGCATGTTACGAAGGAGGCGAAGGAGACAACATTTGAAGAAGTTGTGCATGTAAGTTATTTTGTTTAATTATATTTTAGATGTAAATAGTTATTATTTAAGGTTTATTTATTTGCTAAATAAATAAATAATTATTAATTAAATTATGATACAACATAAGTTTAGAGTCTGAGCCAACAAGAAGAGGTACTCACTGCTGAAGATAGAGAATAGCTAGAAGAACCGGAGGGGTCGTCTCTACAATAAGATGAATAAGGATGGGACGATTCCTCTGCAAGAGCTTATCGAGAGCGTCCCAAACGAGGTCCCTACAAATGACTAGGCGAGTTTTGTCCAGGCCAGGAAGAGCCTACAGGGACTGGTACATTCTTAAATAATTATTGTTAAATAAATATAGTTTATATATCGATATATATACATATCTACACACACACACACACCATATAAGCGAACAACCAGGTTATATGCTCAAATATAGAGAAGATATGGGTATGATGATACTGTAACCAGCCATCTAGCTCTAGATTTTGACCACATATGATCCAGGTCATGGAAGGATATCTGTCCTCTTTCATACAGGAATACTTTTACAGAGAGTATAAATCTCTCATACCTTTTTCCTTCAAATTACATTTAGCACAACCTTCCTTCATTTCCTACCGGAGGCATAACTAAAACTTGATTTTATGGTTTTTTATATGATCATAACCAAACCTTAGCCTTATTTGAACATATAACCATGTGTGTCTTATAGGACCATAACTAACGATATGCTGATAATATTACTCCCTAATTTGATCCCCTTAGAAAATTAAAAACTCATACCTTAAACTTGTTCCACAGATATCTGAAATATGTTTTAAAGAAGGAAATGATTAAACTGCTGAAATTTTATTTCTCAAAAAAGTGAATACAAGAGAGTATGTAAGCAAAGTAGTGAGCTGAGTGATATTTTGAACTCGGTGTGTCCTGGAATGCAGAGTTACATGGCTTTATATAGACAGTCGGCATCCCAACTGCTCCTTATTCTAATCTGACATAAAACTTTTACACGTAAGGGAATATTTGCAAAACATATTCATAAGGCCTATGACAAGCCTATGACTTAAAGTATGCATGCGTAAGATACAAGAGAAAGCAAGATGCCTTTCTTGTCTTTTGTACTTTTTTTTTACTTTTTGTATTGTCGGCAAAGTATTCATCGAACATGTTGTATCTCTATTCTTGCACTCATTAGCCTGTTAGCACTTTGTTAGTGTTGGCAAGCTTCCTACCTTGTCTTCAAATCTTTAAAGGACACTGAGATCTATCTCTGGATCTTTAATATCTTGCATGGCTTTTTCTCTTTCTTCACAATCTGTGATTAGAGTACTCTGCTAATAGATTACATATCTTCTTTTTTGTTTTTCCTAAATTTTCCATTTTATGATTTCTCAACATGTCATACCATTGTACGAACAATGGCTAATCATGCGAAGTCTTTCCAAATGTTGCGATTATTGATGTCATTCCACAATAATATACCCATTGCTTTTCACTTTTAATAGCTCTAGTCATTTCTTGAAACATAATATGATAATTTTGAGCTCTAATATTAGATATCTTGTTCTAAAATTCTTGGTCATCTTCAATGTCTTCTTTAATCTCTGCTTCTGTCTCTTTGGGCTTCTTTGTTGTTTCAAGCTTAATTAGAGTGATTGGAGCATAGAACTTCTTTGGTGTGATGTCTACAAATGTGGAATAAAATCTGATATATACGATGCGTTGTGTTACAACTCCAACATATATTTTGACTGCTTCTTGCAAGGCTAATAGCAATTCTTTAATTTCTTTGGGATCAGGATTATTGGATAAATAAATGGCATGTAACATCCCATATTGGTATAAGGTTCTTATTAAATCTGGTGAAGTTCATGGGTAGGCTACAACTTTGTTAAAAGCCAAATGGGAGGCATATTTGACATGTGGGTCAGATATTTCAATGTTTCCAGTTTTTCTAACAAGGGTTCTGAGGAATTGAAATTTGGAATAAGTATCAAATGAATTATTTCTGGTAATTCGGGGTGTTGAGGTTGAGGCTTCAATGGATTTTCCTTTTTCTTTTCTTTTATCCTCTTCTTGCATTGGGCTTTTATAATTTCATTAAAAGGGGTTATAGTTTGAGTGTTTAGACAGTAAGCCTAATAACATTCTCTTGGGTAGATGAACCATTTCTATTTGCCTGGGTTTGGGTGGATGACCCAACTTGAGTATATGACTCATTTAGAGGACTTAATTCCATGTTAGTTTGTACTGCTGATTCAACTGTACTTACATTTCTTTTTCCATGTCCTTCCAACTTCTCTATACTTTTGAACAGAGTTTCTATTTGGTTTAAATAAGCAATATTGCTTAGAAGACTTTGTGTGGATGAACTGCACTGACTATTTAAAAGGTTAACATCCATCTTTAGAATGTTTAAATATGCTAAAGTTGTCTGGCATACATTACAAATATGATTAGAATTCATTTCTGAACTGGTTCCTGCGTTTCCAGATTTAGATTCCATCTGCTCATAAAATATGCAATAAGATTATTCTTTCCTGACACATTCAATAATATAATCATAATATGCCAAATCTCCTTGCCATTTAAATAACATTTTATTAGATAATTTTTCTGTTTTTATACCTTTATCCAACCAAGATTTTACTTGTGTATTGTCAATCTCAATTATACATTGTGCATTTACTATAAATAATTCAAATTTTTCTACAGTTTTTACTATTGCTAATAATTCTTTCCAATTTGAATGATATTTCCATTGTGCTTCTAACAATTTTCCGCTTGCATATCTAGTTATAATTTCTTCTCCTTTTTTCATTTTCATGATATAAAGCTACACCCCAATATTGATTAGATGCATTAGTATAAATTATCCATTTTACATCTTTTTGTAAAGGTATCGTTAATTTGGGTAATATTTGACAAATTTTCTTTAATTGTTTCACTATTCCATTTTTTCTCCTGCTAATTTAGAAATTTTTTAGGTTAATTTTGCTAAATTCGGAACATAATTTCTTACTTGATTAATCAATCCTAAAAATGCTTGTAAATCTTTTTTGTTTGTTATTCTACCAAATTCTAAAACTTTTTTACTTATATGATCTTGTGATTCTATTCCATTTGTGGTTATTATCCGGCCTAAGAAAGGTATTTCTTGTTTTCTTAATATAGATTTCTTTGGTGATATATTTAAACCTTTTTCTTCTATTAAATCTACAAACTGATTTAAATGTTTTTCATGTTTTTCTTCATTGTCTGAAAATATTAATATGCCATATATATATATATATATATATATATATATATATATATATATATATATATATATATATATATATTATAGCAAAATCTCTTATAGGTAATAATAATTTGGATACAAATTCTTGAAATATTGGGACTATTATGATACCCCATAGGTAATACGTTTCATTCATACAAACCTTCAGATGTATATTTTTTACTATCTTCTTCTAATTTTACTTGAAAAAATCCTAATTTACAATCAAATTTACTAAATATTTTCTTTCCTCTTATAAGATTAAATAATAATTCCATTTTGGGTATTGGATATCTGTTTCTAATGGCTTTTCTTTGTTTAACTTTTTATAATTTATAACCATTCTACTTTTTCCTCTCCTTTCTTCACTTAGTTTCTTAACAATCATAGCTGGTGAAGAATATTCCGATCTACTTCCTCTTATTAATTTTTTTTTTCATTTCATTTATATGCATTACAAATTCTTCTGTATCCTTAGCTGTCCAAGGATAAGGTTTACAATTTATCTCTTTATTATAATCTTTTAATTATATTTTTTCCATTGGTTTAGATTTTTCCCAATGTATTAAAGGATTTTCACTAAAATTTTCTAATATTCTTTGTTCTATAGATTTTTCTTCTCTTATTGTTAACGTAGCTAACATATGTTCTATTTTTACTGGTTCATTATTTTATAAGAATTGTACTTATTCTTTATGTTTTTTCTTTTGAAATTTTTCATCTTTTCTTTTATATGGGCTTGTTATTCTTACTCCGATAGCTTGATGTTTACAGGGTATTGTTAATACTAAAGCTTTTTCTATAAAAGTAAAAGGATAATATTTTTCTAAAAAGTCTAATCCTAGTATTATATCATATTGAGGTTCATTATTTTGATCTAATTCTTGAATTTTAAACTCATAATTTCCTATTTGTACCATTACATTTTTTGCTTCTAATTCTAACATATGTATTTCTCTTCCTGCCGATTCCATTCTAATGATTCTACTTTTTCTTTTCCATATTTCTGGTGGTAATACATTGTATTTTGCTATTGTTAGATTTACTTTTGTATCTACTAAAGATGATATTTTCTAGCTCTATTTTTTTCATAATTAAATTTTATCAATATATAATATAATGGTCTTTCACTCATACTCTTCACATTATTTCCAATTTCTTTTTAAGATTTTGTCTACACATTTCTCTATCATTTATCATTATTCTAATATTAACTTTAATGGGTGATGAAGTCCTGGGTATTGAATATATAAATCTAGATATCCCATTCTTTTTATTAAATTCATTTGTTCTTGGTTTGATCTATTTATTCTTTTGATTACAATTCTCATCAGTGTTTTATCTGTATCTAAGACTTTTATTATATCATTGTTACATTTATAATATGTTTGCCATACCATTACTTGATTTGATGGTCTCCCTGTTAGTTCTCTATGTGTTTTGATGATAACTGACAATTGTAAACTCAAAATGAAGTTTGTCTTTGTTAAGTTGAAAAACTTACTGTCAAAGACAAACTCGAGTTTAGCTTTGTAAACTCGAGTTTACACTTGATAGAGAGTCGCTCAAGATTTTTTAAACATAGCCAAACTCCAATTTGTGTCATATAATGAGCACTATAAGTTTTTCAAGTTAAGGCAAACTCAAGTTCATATTGGGAAACTCAAATTTGTACAAGACAAAGAGCTTTCAATATTTTGTGAACTTAGCCAAACTCCAGTTTGCTTTTGCAAACTCTAGTTTGTACTTAACAAGGAGTTATGAAGTTTCCCAAGCTTTCAAGGAAACTCGAGTTTGGTTTGACTAACTCGAGTTTGTGACAAGCAGCGAGCTTTGCTCTATTTTGAATTTTTGAAAACTCCAGTTTGTGTTTTTAAACTCAAGTTTTGAGCTTTTGAACTTAAGTGTATTTTTCATTATAGAAGTTCAAAACTCGAGTTAGTTACTAATGGACTCGAGTTTTGATCCTATTCAAAATATGCTTCAAAGATCAAATTGCGACATTCTTCTCTGAATGAGGTAAACTCGAGTTTAGATTGCAAACTTCAGTTTAGGCTTCTAAAGAAAAGTTACAAACTCGAGTTTGTGTCGCTCAGTTTTAAAAATCAAATTGCTCGAATTTGCAAAATCTTTTTGTTTGATCTTAATACTTCTTATCATCACTCATTACTATTCCTAACTATGTTCAATCAGTTTGTTAGTGAGTTTCAGATGGTTTAAAGAGTAATAAAAGAAGACGTAGCTTAAAGCAAAAAGTGACGTCAGCGCATTTATTGCAAAGTCGAGAAAACTTGCATTCTTTTGGAGAATCATTCTCTACACATTGCTAAGGGATTAATGTTTTCTTTTCCTATCAAGAAGCTGCTCTTCCAACGGATTTAATTCAAGGGAAGTCAACCATAAACTTCTGTGCACCTGGATTAACAAAATATTAGAGAGAGAAGTGATCAAAGTGTTCCTAACAGCTAGTCCAATGTCTCCAAAGGTTACATTGTTCAATCCAACGGTTATTTAATGCTTTCTTCATATATAAAGAGTAGTATTCAAGTCTTCTCAACAACCAATCTGCAGAAAATGAAAAGCATTCAAAGTTTCAACTACTCTTAGTGTTTTATACTCTTGTAAAGTATCTTTTGATACATTTGTACTTCAGTGATTATCTTATGTACTCTTTGAGAGAGTTTCATTTATTGTAAGAATCTCAAGTCGTGGGACTTGGAGATTGGGTATATCAATTTACAGCTTGTAAGGGGGAGTGTATCCTAGTGAGAGGATAACTTTCTAGTGCAGAGTGTGTAATTGATTATGAGAGATAGTGAAAATCCCAGAGTGTCTAAGGACTGGATGTAGGTCAAGTGTTGTGACCGAACCAGTATAAATTTGTTGTGTCTTGCTATTCTTTCATCTCCTCTATTTTGCTATTAAGTTTCAGAGCACTTTAAAAAAGAATTTTTAAAATCCCTAATTCACCCCTCTTGGTGATTTGCTTCGCTTTCACTCCTGACCATTCTTCTTGCTTGTATAATACTCCTATTTTTCGCCATATCATGTTTAACAAACAAACTTCTTAATTATTACACTCTAGATAATACTTCTAAATGTTTTTTAATCACATTTTTAACATAATTTCTTTGTTCTAAGAATTCATAAGCCTTTTCTATTTCTTCTTTTGCTTGGTTTGCTATTATTGGATTATAAGGTTTTTGTGCTTCCATAAACTTATTATGTACTTCTAATACTCTTTTATATTCTATTTTATCTACAGTTCTTATTAATTTAAGAGCTAATCTGAATAGATTTTTATCTGCTATGGTATTTTTGTTTGAATGTTTCTTCCAAAATATGTAAGTGTAGGTCTTTGATTCATATCCTAGACAACAATTCTAATTTTTTCTTAAAATGCATTCTTAAAAATCTTCTATTATAATAATGTATTGGTTCTCTATTATTCAATATTATTTGTTGTCTTTGTGTTAATATATCTAATTTGTTAGTTCTCTATGTGTTTTGATGATAACTGACAATTGTAAACTCAAGTTTGAAGTTTGTCTTGGTAAGTTGAAAAACTTACTGTCAAAGGCAAACTCGAGTTTGGGATGTCAAACTTGAGTTTGGACTTGAGAGAGTAGCTCAATTTTTATGAACTAAACAAAACTCCAGTTTGCGTAGGCAAACTCAGTTTGTGAGATACGAGAGAGCACTCCAAGTTTTTCACATTAAGACAAACTCGAGTTTAGTTTTACAAACTCGGGTTTGCACCAACCAGAGACCTCTCAATATTTTTGAACTAAGCCAAACTCCAGTTTCCATTTGGAAACTCCAGTTTATGCTTGTTAGAGAGTTTTCAAGTTTCCCAAGCTTTGTTGGAAACGCGAGTTTGAGATTGTCAACTCGAGTTTATAAAAAACAGAGAGCTATGCTCCATTTCGAACTTGAAAAACTCCATTTTTGTTTTATAAACTCAAGTTTACATTTGTAAGCAAGTTTTCAAGTTTTCTCTCTTTTGAGGAAACTCGATTTTAGTTTTACAAACTTGAGTTTGGTTCATACAGAGAGCATATCATATTTCTAAAACCTTGGAAACTCCAATTAACCTTTGCAAACTCCAATTTTCTCCATACAAAGAGTTTTCCATTTTTCCAAACATTTATGGAAACTCGAGTTTAGTTTGTTAACTCGAGTTTGGACCAAGCAGAGAATTTTGCTCTATTTTGTGATTTTGAAAACTCCAGTTTTGAGCTTATGGACTTAAACATATCTTTCATCATAAAATGTCCAAAACTTGAGTTAGTCACTAATGAACTCGAGTTTTGCTCATATTCTCAAATCGCGACATTCTTCTCTGGAAGAAGAAAACTCGAGTTTGAGTTTATTAACTCGATTTTGGTTCCTGAAGAAGAGTTGCAAACTCTAGTTTGCTTAAACAAACTTGAGTTTGTGTCGCTCAGTTTGAAAATCAAATTACTCGAATTTGTGAAATCTTCATGTTTGATCTTAATACTTCTTATCATCACTCATGACTATTTCTAACAATGTTTAATCAGTTTGTTAGTGAGTTTTAGATGGTTTAGAGAATATTAAATGAAGATTTAGCTTAAAGCAAAAAGTGACATCAGCACATTTATTGCAAAGTCCAGAAAGCTTGCATTCTTTTGGACAATCATTCTCTACACATTACAAAGGGATTAATGTTTTCTTTCCCTATCAAGTAGCTGCTCTTCCAACAAATTTAATTCAAGGGAAGTCAACCATAAATCTCTGTGCAACTGGATTAACTAAAGAGTAGAGAGAGAAGAACCAAAGTGTTCCTAACAGCTGCTCCAATGTCTCCAACGGTTATAATGAAGAATCCAATGGTCATTTAATGCTCTCTTCATATATAAGGAGTTGCATTCAATTCCTCTCTACAACCAATCTGCAAAAAAATGAAAATCATTCAAGTTTCCAACTACTCTTTCGATTTTCTACTGTAAAGTATCTTTTGATACATTTGTACCTCAATGTTTATTATTATCCACTCTTAGAGAGATTTTCATTTATTGTAAGAATCTCAAGTCAGGGGACTTGGAGATTGGGAATATCATATTACAACTTGTAAGGGGGAGTGTATCTCAGTGAGAGGATAACTTCGAGTACAAAGTGTGTAACTGATTCCAAGTGATAGTAAAAATCCTATAGTGTTGGGAACTGGACGTAGGTCAAGAGGTTAGACCAAACCAGTATAAATCTTGTTGTGTCTTGCTTTGTCTTCCCTTACTCTGTTTTGTGTCTAAGTTTCAAAGCACTTTGAAAAGAATTTTTTAAATCCCAATTCACCCCTTTTTTGGTGATTTTTTCCACTTTCTTATTTTTCTTAACATTTTTCTCATAAATCATTTGTGCTTCTGGTATTAATATTCTATTTCTCTTGCTTCCATAATAATTTATTATTATTATTGTATTCATATCCTTGATAATAATTGCAGTTTTTCTTTTAAGTGATATTTTATAGTTTTACATAAATTCAATCTTCTTCTATTATGATCATAATAAATTGGATATGAATAAAGTTTTCATTTGTTAGTCTTGATTTATAAATTTTCATTTTTCTTTTAGTTTGTTTATTAATATTATGATTAAATTTATATCTGCATCTAATACTATTGTAGTTTCATCTATTTTTCTTGCCAGATCATTTATCTATATATAAATACCATTTTACTTCTATTTTCATCCCATTCAATACTTATATCTTTATAAATCATGATAATTTTGGTATTATAATTGTTTGATGATTTAAGTTTATCATTATTCTTGTATCTTGTATTCTTTATGGTTTTACTAATTGTAGAAAATCTTTTTCTAATATTATCTTATAATTAAATCCTAAATTTTCTTTTACTAATAGATTTAAATTAATTGTGTCTCTATTATTAAATCTTAATACTATATTAGATTTTGTTTGGTTTCCTTCTAATATTAGATTATCTTTGTAAATCCAACGTCTATTTCAATTTTTTCTATATGTTCATTTACATTTGCTATAATTTCTTTCCATGATGTATCTAACTTTACTTCTAATTTTATAAAATTTTCACTTTGAGGTCTAATTTCTCTTAAACTTGAGCTTATTGGTCTTTCTGCTAATAAATTTCTTTGATTAAAATTATCCTTAACTTCATATGATATATCTATTGTTCTAAGACTTAGTGTTCTATTAATTCCTCTACTGGATGAGGGTATATTGTTGTGACATCTCGAATTTTGGGCCCTGAGAATTGAGAATAAGTCTAAATTAGGCGGACGGCTAAGCCCAATTCGGGAAGAGTCCCAAGGATGATGAGAGATAGGAAGTCTCTTGGGGACTAAGTAACTCGGCTATATGGGTCAGTGGACCTAGTATGAATAAACCATGGAATTACGTGTCAGTGAAAAAGGTGTAATGTTACACCCCTACCGGCCTTGCTCTTTCGAGTGGCGGGTTAGAGGGATTCCTTTTATTTAATTATCTCCCCTTATTACTTAGTCCAGTTAACTTATCACAGCAGAGCACAGGATTTGGCTTGGACAAGTCTGATACACTGATAAACATTTATAACACAAGTGGCATGTAAGTCCCCGGAGGGTTAATACAGTCATCCAAAACAGAGTACTAATCATAAACAACAGTAACCCAAAATATAGAGTACAATATGAGATAGGGCATCCCCTATTTCTTCAATTCACCGTGCACGCCCTACCTTCTTCTTTTTGTTTTCACCGCTACTGCTTACCGTTCCAACCCTGTATCTCCAAAATGGCCTGGAGTTCAAAGTTGAACCCCAGAGAAACTGTTCAAATACGATATGTATGCAATGCATGTAATGTCAATCAACATCGGGAAGGATTATTTTGCCTCAGGCACAGTGAAACTGGCATGCATTTCTGCCTCAGGCACAATCCACAGGACCTCCTGGTCAAGACAAGCCCCCCGGAGCTGCAGCGCTACTGGGGCTCAGTAGCTAGGGCGGCCGACCCTAACTACTAACCCCAAGAGGTCTCAGTAGCCACCTATGAACACACAGTCACATAGGCTTCACCTACCTCATAACTTGGGCCTCAGTAGTGACCTAAGAACACACAGTCCAATAGGTACCACCTACCCTACATGCCAAGGGCCTCCACAGTGACCTAAGGACAAGCAGTCCAATAGTTACCACAGCCCAATACACTCTGGACTGCAACAGTAACCCAAGGACATATAGTCCCAAAGGTACTACAGCCCAATCCCTAACATGATAAAACACACATACAAGAGTAACATATAGTATGTAAGTCAACAGTTACTACCTGGCAAATTCTCGCAACTCGCGACTCTTCTCTTGAAACTTGAGTACGTACGTCACACATACTATTTCCCCAAACATAGCCAAACATCATGCCTTTAATCACAAGAACAAACTTTGCTTCAAGTTTCTTAAAATTCGCCTAGGCACCAGAATTTCCAGCACTTCTGTTTCAACTTTGCCGATTTTTAATTAATTCTAGAAAACTCGTATCGACATGAAATCAGTGGAAATGAAACCCTTAGGATGTATAATTTATATTAAAAATAAATTCCAAAGCCCTATGGGTTCATGTCTTACTCAGAATCCCAAAACTTAGCCACTGGTCCAAAACAGAATCCATGTTTTTAGGTCATTTTTAGCCTTAAATAACTCTTAGATGTCTAATTGCACCATGTAAAATCTCACAGCAAACGAAATCCATTTACTAATTTAAATCTGTTGATAAACACACGCTGCCCAGAAATCGCAATTACCGACATATTTTCGTATAATAATGATTTAAGCTTTTTAGGGTTTGGAAAAAGGTGATCACACTTAATCCTACACAAAAAAATATTCTGGACCCATTGAAGACCTCAAAAATATGAAAAACCCACTGCATAACCATGAAACACCACAGGGCAGAAGTGAAGAGAACTTAGTTGTCGGTTTAGGGACTTACCTCCGGATGTCGGTTGCGTATGAGCTTCTTTACCTTCTGGACTAGAAACCTCAGCTGAGCACTCTCCTACACTCCTTGAGCTCGTGGCTTGTGTGGAAAAATGGAGGGGGAGAGTGTCCTATTTATAGACCTCAAGGATGCAACCTTTTGTCCAACTTGGGTTAATGTCCATTGGGTAAAAGGATGTTTTGGGATTAAATTATCATTTCTCTTGCTTTCTGATCATATCTTCTAGAAGCCTTCTAGGGTCTTCTATGGGCAGAAAGTGGCGCATTCCTAGGCCAAAAATGGAGTTCCAAAATTGCCCCTAGGTGGTCTTAGTTGTAGGTATTAGGGTTAGGGGCAAAATGGTCATTTTGTGCCGTTTTTTCCAAAGCAGTGGGGTCCACGAAATCTGCTCCTAAATATGCCATAAATGCTCTTTCCAAGTCCAAATTACTCCCTGCTAGTCAGAAACTTACACCGGTTAATTCCAGAATTCACCGGGTCAAATTCACCTTTATAAAAAGGTGTTTTCACCTTTCTTTTCACCCTTTGCACGAAATTCCCAGAGAAGGAAGAGAGAGCTCAGCCACCTCAATAACCCAAGGCTCCAAGGTCAAGATCTCGAGTTCATCTATCGTTTCTCCAATTCTAAGGTAACACCGACAACTTCATTTCTTGTGTTGTAAATTCGTGCAAATAGTAGAAGCTTAAGGTTAAGGTTGGATTCTTTTAATTTTAAGGTCACCAATGGCTCCGGAATGAGGTTTTGTATAAGGTATAGTTGTGGGCTAAGTTGCCGAAGTTGAAAACACTGAAAACACCTAAGTTAGGGTGCTGCCAGGTTCTGGAGAATCTGGACAGCGAACCTTATAACGAGTTTTTAAAGAGGTAAAAGAACTCGGTTTAACCTGAACATTTTCATGGAGAAACTAGACATCCAGGGCCTGAGTTTACATATATAATACGATAGATTTGGATAAGATTCTGTAGGTGAAATAAATAGTTGAAAAAGGTGTTAGAACCAGTGACGCGAATCTGGACCAGGGGAGGAAAAGTAGGCAACACGCCCAAATAATTGTACTTGCAGGGTATGGATATATTTTTCCTATAAAGTATACTTCTCCACGGTTTGAATGGCGCCTACCTTATGCAAATATGATTTTTGTGGAATTTATGAAAAAGCCTTGAAGTTAAGGCAGAAACACAAAATTTCTGGAAATATTGAAGGGTCTCAGATTTTAGGAAAAATATAAGGGTATTTCTTGTAAATACTAAAAATGATGTATTTTGACATTTTTAGGTCAAGGGTATTTTTGGGAAGGTCACCGGGCATAGGAAATAATAAAATCAGTGTTCACCGCACCAGGTAGTAACCACTTTACTCCAGCACTTTTATGTGTTTGTGGTATGTGTTGTTGTGCCATATGTGTTTTTCTATATGTGTTGCCAAATATGCATACAGAACATGTTTGTGGTTGTGTCCCTAGCACTGAGGGTGCCTGCCGGGGTCTGTTTATGTGGCGACTCAACGGAAACAGGCGGTGTCTTCCGAGGTCTACCTGCGTGCCGACTCAACGGAGACAGATTTGTGCTTCCGGGGCCTGTCTTGGTAACGCGGCTCAACGGAGCAGAGATGTGTTTCTTGTGTGTACTGTTTGCATATTATGGTATATTTGGCATATTTGTTCCATGTTCCCATACTTAGATGGTTACATACATACACATTTCACATTTGGTGCATGAGTATTGATGGTTACTCTGGGGCCATTATCGGACTCCAAGAGTTTTTGGTGATTCAGGGAAGTGTGCCTGAGCCGGAAGACCTTTTTGCAAAGGTAGGGATGACGGTGCGGTTGAAGAACAGGGGATGCCCTGTCGTATTTTGTATTTTACTTTTTGGGGATGACTGTATGTATATTTTAGCTTTGATTACCGGATGACTGTACCCTAACCCTTCGGGGACTTTACTGTTTTGGTTTATGTATGCTTTTACCAGTATGATAGTTTGTCCAAACCGATCCGGTGCTCTGTTGCGCGCACTCTGATTTATTGTTAAATAGACTAATAACAAAGGAAAGGTAAATTCTAAAAGGAATCCCTCTAACCTGCCACCCGAAAGGGCGAGGTCGGTGGAGGTGTAACAAAAGGGGCATTGAGGACTTATACAATGTACATCCGGTTGGAAAAGATGCCACCCAACTATGTCCTGAGGGATAGGAAGATTAGTTGAGTGTAAATGAGCCAGTATAAGTGAGTATACGGCATTTCCAGGGTAGTCGGGTATGCCCTGCGATTTTGAGAAAACACCGATATGTGGCATCATTTGTTGGGTTTCGGTATTCGTGTCGCAAACCCGACTAAAACCCGAGCAAGAATTCCGAATACTTCCTCTAAAACTGTGCCACACCCACAACATAACCAAAACACGCAAACCGAGATAACAACCCTAGAACCCAAACACGCAGACCGAGACAAGAACACCGGAACCAAAACACATAGATCGAGACAACAACACCAAAACCCAAAAACACGTAAACCGAGACAACACACACATACAAACAAGACACTTGGCACCACATTACACACCCACACACACATGCAACATAACACATGGCATCACCTCTTATTGACACCTCACAACACATGTGAAGTACACACACACATGCATAATGACACATGGCATAACTACACATTAACAACACATAATACACACTTTAAACTTAAATCAAAATCAGATTTTTATCAATTTCCTCTCTTTTGCCGTGAACACATTTACACACACACACAATTATTAATTCCATTCATTCTTTCCCTTTCATTATGTCCTTGCCGTAGACACAAATGCACACACACACATCCAACAACTTTCAATTCTCTCCTTCCTCTCTCATAGGCTCACGGCAAAACACCACACACACACTTAACAATTATTCACTCCCCCTCTCCCTTCATAATTCCATCCGTCCTCCTCTCAAACAACATCAACCATTCTCTCATCTCCACAATCATCATCATCACCGTCCAAGCCACAAGAAAAAACAAGGCTGAAGGAAGAAGAGGAAAAATGTGAAGTAGGAGAATCCACAAGAGCTAGATCAAGAGTTGTGGTAAGAACCTCCATCTTCCTCTTGGAAATTTTGAGTTTTCATTGAAAACCCATATTTTGTAATATGTGGTGAAATAAAAGCAATAAGTGGAATTTCGATATTCTGAGACCACCATTGTGTTCCTTACAAACAATGGTGAGGGAATATTATTTTTGATGAATTTTTAAAGGTACTTTTACACATAAAATAAAGAGCTCAAAGGAAAAGACAAATCTGCCAGTTTTGAACCACTAAACCCAGGTAGCTTCCAAGCGTGGTTTCAAGGGTTAATGTTTTTTAAAAAAAATTATGAAAATATTCCATGAGATAGTAGACATCCATACCTTTAAAATAATTGGTAGTTTGCATTATTTTGATATCTGGAAATTGAGTAATAAATTCTCAAAAATGACCCTGCGTCATGCACATTAAAACTGGGCAGAAACTTTGAACAAGTGAATTGATTGGGTTAAAGTTCTTAGAATGGGTTGAAATTTTACATTCATACAGAGAACTCCCTGAGTGTTTAGGAAATGTAAATTTTGTAATTTTTGAAGCTCTATTCAGTGATTTACTAATTTCTAAAGTCAACTGATGTGTTTGGCAAACTCACTAAGCAGTCTCTATTGTTTTTAAAACTGGGAATTATTGGTATTTTTACAAATCCTGAAATTTTCTAGATTGGTAGCGGACTGGTCAAGTTTAATTGGATGTAAAATTTGGAATTGTTGGAGCTATGTACGATTTATCATGGATTTGTAAAGATTAGTCAAATTTCTGGACACCAATCTGGACATCAGGGGCAAAATTGGACACCAATCCTGAAAATATTTTTCATTGAAATTAGAGAAGTCATAGAACACTTGAGAGTTGAAGGAATATTAAAATGAGTTTTTTGGAATTAATTAAAAATGATTGAAGTTACTGGATTTTCTGGCTAGGTAAGAGATTAATTCATAAATGAGTAAATTAAGAGCCAGAAATAATAAGTTTTGCCAAAAGGGTTAAAAAGGAAAATAAACATTCATTTTCCCTGGTTCTAAAGTTATGGATATGTCCTTAGGGCCAGAAGGTGAAGGAAAGAACTTCAAGCAACCCTAACGGTTGACGAAAGAGGAACCCGAGTAAGGACGGTAGTCCTTAAAAGGTAGTGGTCTTACCTTACTTGCATGTATTTGATACTATTGCTTGTATGTATATGTTTGATTGTTATACTTTCTTGCTATGTTTAACATACTTGAATGATTGAAGCTCTGTTTATGATTATGCTATGGCCATGAGTATGATGCATGAAGCATTGAGCATGCAGATATGTCATTATGTTAACATGAGCTTGTGCAAGGCAAGTATATCATATATTAGCATTTATCTTGCATGCACTGTATTGGTGTATATTGTCTACTAATGGGATTCCTCTGAATCTCACCCTCTACTACCAACAAATAGGCAGGTGAGCACATGAGAGAAGTGCAACACAAGGCTCAAGGAGGGAGCATTGCTTGAAGGTGGCCCATCAGAGGGACAACTTGAAGAACTGAGGGATGACGGTGTTTAGTTGGTTTTAAGTTTTACTGTCTGTAAATGAATGTAAAGGGGTATAAGCCATGGGAATTGCCCTGTTGCTAATCAAATTTTGTTGGATATGATTAGTTTTGATGATGTCTTATATATGTGTCATTATTCTAAGCAAAAATTTTGTATCACATACATTGACTAATTACTTTGTTTAATGAAGGTTAGTCCAAGTTTAAATAATAAAGAATGATCAAGAATGGAGATTGAAGAAAGAAGAACTTGTTAAATATCAATATTCAAGTCTCTGTGATCAAACAGAAGTTGGAACGGCTCAATTCGGAGTTAAAATAAGCTACAGTTGCATTCCTGAAGTCATTCTCGAGTACGAAACATCAATTCTCGAGAATCATTCTTGAGAATGGTACTGTGATTCTCGAGAATGGTCGTGTTTCAGCAACTCTGTTTCACGTTTTAGTTAGGCGAACTCTGGTAATTCGATGATATCTCCCAAACCAAAGATCTGATTGAGGTGAAACCAGTGGCATATGAAACTAGGCTCCCAATGCGTCATTGTGATATAAAATTAAAGTCCAAAGGAGTTCAGATGAAGGAGCTATGATTTTCACAAGTTGGAACATCAAATCACGCCACACAGCAGACCAAGGTTTGGTATTTTGAGTGTATCTCACAAACGACAAATACAAATGAGCTGAAACGAGTGCCATTTGAAACTAGACTCACTTACCTTTCTAAAAAAATCAAGATAACGAAAAATGAAGATCAATTGAAGGAGATATGGTGTTTTGAAGTTGACAGGAAATTCTGAATGCTGCAAACAACGCTGGTCAAGAACAACCTCCATTCATCTGATGATAACAGACGAACTACAATGAGTTTGGAATTGATTCTTCTTGCATGGAAAGAAGGCTTTAAAGAGTTCAAGTATTTGAATCAGAATTAACTCACTTGCATCTGCATGTGTAATTGATTCTCGAGAATGGATCAAGGATTCTCTAGAATGGTATGACAGATCCACCATCACAAGTCTTCTCTGATATAACTCTCGAGAATAGGTAAGATAATTCTTGAGGATGCTTTATCAAAATCACATAGCAGAAGACTTCTCTGATGTGATTCTCGAGAATTGGAAATCAATTCTTGAGAATGGCTGTCGAGAATCAGTAAGGGATTCTCGAGAATGAACAGTAAATGTTCTAATCATTCTCTTCTGAGTTTCGAATTTAAAACGCAACTCTTACGTATGAGTATAGGATTCTCGAGAATGCTTTGTCATGAATGCTTTATAAAAATAGTTTGACGTGTCATTCTCGAGTACCTAAGTTATAACTCTCGAGTATATTTGAAACATGCTTTTTTGGGAAGAACATTTTCTCCTATAATTTTCAAGAACCAGAAGAACAATTCCCGAGAATGCTTATTGGCTTTGAAGACTTCGTTCTGCGTGAACTTTAAATCATTGATTAAGACTTGGGTGTTTCATGTTATTGATTTATACTTTGTCTAACCAAGTTTAATAAGTTTGCTAGTGCTTTTTAGATATGATTAACATGTTTTTAATCATCAAATTTTCTTAAAGCAAAAATATGTCAGAGCATTAAATGACGAAGCATAGATGAAGCACAAAAGAGGAAACTAAGCTTCTGAACAACCGTAAAGTATTCCGGCCATTTGCAGTCAACATTCTACCTGAGTCTCAATGGACCAATCAAACAAAGAATGTCAACAGAGTATATTGACCAAAGTCAGAAGATTACGAAGAGACAGGGCAACAGATATATTTATTACTCTCAACAGCTCATTAATCTCTCTCTAACGGTCATATTCTAAACTGGAAGAATAGCTCAATTGTCAGATACTCGCAATGGTCGAAACACAAATACCTATAAATTGCGAAGTCTTCAAACCAGAAGAGGTGACGATTAATGAATGATCAATAAAATCGAAATCTCCTTCTCAGTCAAAATGCCTTCTGACGTTTATCTCATTTTCTCTCTGTTTTATCAGTGATCATATAGTTTACTAGAGAGTGAGATTATTTGTAATGCACTTCAGTGTTCATCTTATCACTTCTAAGAGAGAAGATTATTTGTAATCATTCATTACAAAGATTGTATCCTTACAGTGGGTAAGGGGGAGTATCTCAGTAAGAGATTTGTAAAGGCTGCACAAGTGCCCGGCTAAACTTGTGGGATTGTAATGGTTCTCAAGCACTCGATTAAAGCTTGAGGGAGATAGTGGATTGAAATCTCATGAGGAGCCTGGGGACTGGATGTAGGTCATCGTGGATTGGGCCGAACCAGTATAAATCAAAGTTTGCATATTCTCTTCCCTAAACTCTTATATTTCCAGCGTATATGTTTGATTGAATGAATGACTATTTCTTTATAAAGTATTTCTGTCATACGAACTGATTTCAGTAAGTTGCAAAAAGATTTTCAAAGGTCTTAAAGTTTTAACGGACACCCAATTCACCCCCCCTCTTGGGTGATAGCTAGGTCTAACATTTCATATCAGAGCGGGGCTCTTGTTTAAAGGACTTAACCGTCTTAAGAGTTATCAATGGCTGATTTTGAGTGTTGCTTCGATTCGGAAGGATTTGATTATACCATTCCACTGTTTTTCAAAGATATTGATTTTTGGTTTTGGAAAGCTAGAATGACCAGTTTTATTAAAGCATTTGATTTTGATATGTGGAATGTTTTTATAAATGTCTGATTTCAAACCGAGAAAGGATTGGACATAAAAGGAAAAGAAAATGTTTTCATTGAACATTAGAGCAATGAAACTTTTATACAGTGCTTTAACAGAAAATGATTTTGAGAAAATCAAGTTTTGCTCTAATGCTAAAGATATCTGGGATACTCTTGATTCTATATATGCTTCTAACAACTGTGTTGAAGTTAAAAGTGTTGACAGTTCATATGAGTCTATAAGCTGCATATCCACGGTTGATGAACAACTTGAGAATGAAGAAAGAGAAATCTTATAATACTTTCATGTCAATACTGAAGAACAAAATGCATGGAGGATTATGATCAATCATTATCTAGAGCTCAAGATGCACATGGGGTAAACAATTCCAATTCTTCTTGTATGTTTAAGAAAAATGATTTTGAACAATTGCATAAAATTATTTTTCAATCACTTACTGATTCTATTTTTAAAAACAAAAATGTCTTCAATCATGTTGGAAAATCATGTGGGAAGGAAGAATATACAAATATGGGTCATTTGATATTGCATCCACACGACCAGCACAATATTTGCAAAACTGTTCATGATAAGCATCATTCTATTATTTGCAATTATCGTGGAAAGTCTGGACATATTTCTCACACATGCTATATTAGGAGAAATTTTAATGTGAGAAATAAATTTTTTTGGGTTCCTAAAGGACAAGCAAGGTCCAATACTAACAGTCAAGGACCCAAGTATAAGTGGGTACTGAAATGTCCATCTACTGCTTTATGTGTACAGGATGATTTGAAAATCAATGGACATAAAGGTACAGAGAAGAAGAGTCCAAGAGTTTCTCATGAACCTAAAAGAAGATTCACATCAGTTAGGAGAACTCATGGAGAAGCCATTGCTACAACCTTATCCTCAAATCAAAAGAAGCAATGGATACAAGTAAGAGAAGTATGTTCCACCTCAAGCACAAACTACCATAGAGTACCGTTCAACTATCTTGAGGAGAACAAGAAAAGGAGATTCTCTCAAGTATCAAACAGAAGACTCTTGAAGTCTATATCCTCTGAGAAAGCTTTGCAGACACCCATGGGAAAACATATGAAAAACCAATGGGTAAGCAAATTCAATCCTCCAAGTACCTAAGGCAAAGGTATACAATGGTAAAACCTACTATGCTATTATCTGTAATATTTCTTGAGGTTTTATATTGTGGAAACGTGGGAATGAATATTGCAAGCTATTTTGAAATTCAGTTTTCACATCCCTTAAAAATCCACTTAATAAGTTTATAAAGGGATTGCAATGTTTAATAGTTGAATTCTTTATGTATTCATGAAGATTTGAAAAGAAAGTATTTATGTCATGCATAAAGTCATGTTTAATTCACCGTGCCAAGTTGTTTTTGTTACACCCCTACTGGCCTCGCCCTTTCGGGTGGCAGGTTAGAGGGATCCTTTCTGCTTATTACCTTTCCTTTGTTAATTATTCACTTTAATCATATATCAGAGTGTGCGCGGAAGAGTATATGATTGGTTTGGACAACTTACAATATACTGGTAAAGGCGTACAAAATTTATAAAAAGTATTCCCTGTAGGGTTAAGGGTACAATAATCCAATAGTACTGGGCAATAAGTAAGTTCGTACAGTCATAAAAATATACAATGAGATAAGGCATTCCATACGTCTTCAATCTTCAGCTTCATCGCTCTTACCCTTATCTTCTCCACAGTCCAACTGGCCTACCACCTTACACATGTATCTTTGAAACCAGAATGGAGTTCAAAATTGAACCCCAAAGTAACTGTTAAACTCATATACAATATGTATGCAATGTATGTAATGCAAATCACAATCAGGAACACACAAATCTGGCATGTACTCCGTAGGACCGCTGTTCAAGACAAGCCCCCGGACTTAGCGCGCAAAGGGCTCGGAAGTCAGGGGGCCATCCCCGACCACCTATCCTAGAGGCCTCACTGGACACCTATATACACACAGTCATATAAGCTCCACCTAGCCTCACATACCTTGGGCCTCAATGGACACCTATGAACACATAGTCCTACAGACTCCACCTAGCCCACATGCCACGGGCCTCAGAAGTACCTCCAAAGAGATACTCCCTAGCCAACATGCCTCGGCCTTAATAGCATGCCTACAGGTACTACCTAGCCTGGATACCTCAGCCTCAGTAGTGACCATAGGACACAAAGTCCCATAGCTACTACCTAGCCTACATCCACAATCATGACAACACATAACATACATAAGCAATATAGAGTATGCAGGTTTACAGTTACTACCTGGTACTTCTTGAAAGCAAAAAACTCTTCCCTTCAAGTTAGAGATACGTCCCGCACGCGTTAATACCCTAGATACAGCCATACACCATGTTTTCAGTCACACATTCAAACTTTACTTCAAGTTTCCTAAAATCCGCATAGCACCAGAATTTCCAGCATTTTCTGTTCCAACTTGTCCGATTTTTAATAAATTCTAGACAAATCGTATTGATTTGAAATCAGTGGCCATGGAACCCTTAGGATGTCTAGTTCATCGTAAAAATAATTACCAAAGTCATCTGGGTTTGAGGCCATCTTAATATCCCAAAACTTATCCACTGGTCCGAAACAGAATTCATGTTTTTAGGTCATTTTTGGCCTTAAATAACTCTTGGTTAGGAAATCCAAATGACACGAAATATTGATCTAAAATATTTCTTAGGATGTCTACTGTCTCCATGAACAATTTCAGAGCAATCAGACTTCATTTACTATTTTAAAACATCCAATTTGTCTTCGCTGCCCAGAAAAGCAAGAATCGGCAGATTTTTGTAGTTTAACGTCTTAGGAGTTTTCG
Organism: Acacia melanoxylon; assembly: GCA_019022615.1. Lineage (NCBI taxonomy): Eukaryota > Viridiplantae > Streptophyta > Magnoliopsida > Fabales > Fabaceae > Acacia > Acacia melanoxylon. Next base: position 21,178,724 of record JAFJYJ010000002.1, read on the forward strand.
GGTGTGAAAAAGGTAACCTTGACTTATCCCCATACCAAATCAAATTTTGGACTCATTGGAGACCTCAAAAATATCAAAATCCTACTGAAAATCCATGAAAAACACTATAGGGCAGAAGCAAGAACTTCGAGTTGTCGGGGAGATGCTTACCTTGGAATTTCGGTTGCATATGACCTCCTCTCCTTCTTGAACCAAGGCTTCAGCTCGAGACTCCCTCTCTTCTCCTAAATTTCTTGCTAGGAAAGTGGAGAATGAAGGGAGGAGTATCCTTTATATAGACCTCAAGGGTGAAGGCTATTATCCAACTTTGGTTATTGTCCATTGGTCAAAAGGGTGCTTCGGGTTTAAATATAATTTCTTTACTTGTTTCTCAAGGCTTCTAGAGGACTCTTTTGTGCAGATTGGGGCACATTCCAAGACCTAAAAATCAGCTTCCCAAATTGCCCCTGGTAGTGGTCTCTGGTTTTGCAAGTTGTAGGTTTTTGGCCCAGGGGTAAAATGGTCATTTTGCACTTCATTTCTTCCAACCAGTGGGACCCACATAATCTGCCCTTGGATTGTGTCATTAATGCCCATGTGAAGTCATAATTACATGTCTTTCAATCGGTCATGTCAAAGTCAAATTGTGTGGTCCAGATTAAACCGAATTATTTTATTCTTTCTCTTTTATCATAATTACTTGATGTGACTTTCTCTCTCTTCATAATTACATGACATGACCTTTTTTTTCTCCTCTGGGCCCACCAAAATTTCGTCCCTTACAGTGTCCTGGGCCTGGGCCCGACTCTGGAAAATCCTACCCAGTCCGGCTTAGCTTCTTTTTGCCGGTTACAACTTTCCTTGTAACTCGTGCCACCCTGTGCGACTTGTGTGGGCCCATATCAACTTTTCCTTTTCCCCTGATGAGGCTGCACGTTTTTCTACATTCTTGGGAAGTGAGAAATGTATATTTTAATGTCTCATAATTACCTTGTACTTTACGGTGCAAAAAAGTCAACCATCCAATCCCAAAATGCCACGTGTCCTACTAACATCATTACTCTTTGTCTTTTGTAATCATGAAGGGACAAGTGTCACCATTCTATTTGGCCATCACAAAAGTATGTCATCATTAATCATCATGACACCACTTTATTAAAGTTGCTTTACCGGTACTTCCTCAGGATCCTGCCCGAGTTTACTCGAATTTTCTTCATGAATACCGATACCTTCTCAAAAACGCAGGGCATTCCCAACTGCGCTAAAATGCCATGTACTTAATTATACCAGCATATTTTCACTCAACTAATGTCCTAACTTCAGGACATAGTTGGGTGGCATCCTTTCCACCGGATTTACACCAAATAGATCTTCTGTGTCCCATTCTTACTAGCACCTTAATTCCCTGGCTTATGCATACTAGGTCCACTAACCCGTATAGCCGAGTTACTTAGTCCCCGAGAGGCTTCCTAACTCCCGACATTCTTGGGACTCTTCCCAACTGGGCTTAGTCATTCGCCTACTTTAGACTTATTCTCCATTCTCAAGGTCCGAAATTCGGGGTGTTACAGTTTTGAATTGATTATACTCTTAAGAGCATGTGATTTTGTTCCTACATGCTAACAATGATTGGATCCAAGCAAGGTTGGATACTGTAACATCCCATTTGAAAACGGCAGAATTTTTTTTTAAAAAACATTTCCAAATATTTCAAGCAGAGTATTCAAAGTAGAGCATTGGAGCGAGTAAGTAATTTACATTACATTCAAAATATGGACCATAGTGAAATGTATCGGATTACAGTCATCCAGAATTCTTAAAAGTTAAAGAAACGAAAGAAAACGATAGATAATGTAGACACGTCCTGGCCTACTTCGGTTGCTTGCCTCGATCGCCTAAGATTGGTCCTCCAGACCCTGATGCTACAACTGAGATCCATTCCACATATGGATCTCAGGTAACGGTTAACCTTATGCTCAAATAAAACAGTATACGTACAACAGATATTCATTTCAATACAGCATATCATCACAAAAGCAAATAGCAGATGTATGATCAATAACATGGACAGAACATAAGCACAAAGCAGTATGTAAAGTCTCTCTCTCGACTAGTTCTGCACATATCCAGTGCCACGCCACGTGTCCTCAGCGCTAGGAATAACTCAAACGGCATTACCAATACTATAATCCGTGGGTAAAGTCGTAAGTATCTCGACGATTCTTAACGAACCTCGTCTATAAACGTATCTATAACGCAAAAGTATATGAGCAGCATAGAGTTAGGGTTACGTACGCGTCCGTACCTTAGTTGCGAGATATCCGGCTTTTAGGCTAAAAACCGTACTTTTTGAAGGCCGTACGTAAACAAAAATAAAATGCCGGCAAACAAGCGGAACGATGGAATTTCGACAAAGCGGTTCGACGTCGAAGTATTCTAATCAGAATAATAACACACTTATGAATATTTGGCAGCATAACGGGCATTTTAGGTGAAAAAGACCATTTTGCCCTTACTACCCCTAATTGGCGAAATTTCGCGTAACTTCGTTATTTTGACCGTATTCCATTTCAAAATTATCCCCACTATGTTTTTACCTCGTCGGGCATCTTTCAATGCAATGAGGCATAAAAACAAGTATAGGAATATATTCTGAAACTTCCTAGATCAAAACAACAGTTCTACTATAACTACCGAAAGAACTACGGAAACTAAAAACTAAGGACAGAAGAACTTACTCGGAGCTAAGGCCGAATTTTTCCAGAGCTTCTCTCTCTAGAACCTCTCTCTAGGATTCGGATTTGGTGTGAAGAATGAGAGCAAGAGAGCTTGCTATTTATAGGGAAAAATAGGGACAATGTGGGAATTTCCACAAAAGTCTTGAGATCGGATTCAGCGGTTGGATCGCATTTTTGAGGACAAAACACTCTTGGCCATCCATGGTCAAGATCGAAATCTAAGAGCCCTAAAGTCAATGGATGAGTTGTCATCCATGATGGCTCTTGCTTTATGGCCTCCGCCCGATAAAGCTACCGATCGGTGTCCGTTTCGCGCGATTTCGCGAAACTCAAAAATCTGGGCATGTAACTTTGAAGATCTTTTCATCCTCTTTCATATTATCTATTTTGATCCCTTTTTGATCATATCCAGGTATTCTCCGATGAGTCGGAAGATATTCGGACAAACGCGTCCGTTACGGAAATCGCTTCCGATAGAACCAACGGACAACAATTCACCGAATCGTAAAACGTCCAGTTGTTGCCTAACTTAATCTCGTGTTTAAAAAGACGCAATTGTTTCTATAGGTTCTCACTTTGCCTATCTGACTCTACTCTATCTGATCAACTTTTCGTCTTATTTGAAATTAGGGTTTTCGGTTGCGGAAACAATGCCTGGTAAATTCTTTCTTTGTGTAAAAATTTACTTGTTCTTAATTTGATCAGTCTGAAAATACTTTTACCTCTGTTTACCTGTAGAATTTATTTCTGACTTTTCCCCCCGGTCTGCCTATAAGCTGACTCACCGCATTATATCATTATTTTATTCTAATTATCATTTTAATTATTTAAACAATTCATTTTAATTAAAAATACCAAGAATTTCGGCCCCTTCATTTTAAAATTCAGTTTTAATTATTTTTTCATAATTTTTTCCATTTTAAAAAAATATAATATTTTTTTACCAAAAATTCATGTTTTACCCCTGCCTTCGTTAAGGCTTAATTAGACCTAATTTCTTCGTTTAGTGATCTTTTTAGGATCAGGTTTCTTCATATATTTATCTTTACTAATTTACAGTATATTGTTATCTTACAAACTTCTATACTGATATTGTCATTTTATATCCTATGTAAAATATTAAAAATGTTTACCCCATCAAAGTTACTTTATGGTTCCGAAATGCTTTTTAAACTTTTCTTCATGTTATTTCCTTTGAAATAATTTATTAAATTCTCATAATTAGGGACAACACTTCCATATTTTTCTCATAATTTTTCATGATCTTTCAGTATTTATCATAATATGTTTATACTGTTTTTATCACCATTATATCATTTTTAGTCATTCTGTTCATCAGATTTTCCTGTAACTTTTTTGACACTTTACTCTATAATTATAACAATGTTCTATACTAGTTTTATCTCATGAATTTACTTCATTAAAATATTCATTAATTTTCCTTTATCTCTGTTTTGGTATAGAACACAAATGTCTAGCTTTAGGCTTGCAGTAAGTTAGTATAGGATCTTTCACTCTTCTCTTAGATATCTATGGTGGAGATATCCAGAGAGACGGAGATCACAGAGCTTAAACGCAGGGGTTTTCACCCAGAGGTGTGGGGTGTGTGCTCTGTGTATGCGATATGGTAAATAGATTCAGAGAATGTGTGTACCGTGCACCTGTTGGATCCTTCCTATTTATAGAAGGGTCCTCAACGTGATTGGCCACTTTACTCGGCATGTCCTTCCCCCATTATTTATGATGATGGGGATCGTGGGATCCGAGTTCATGGGATCATGGGATCGTGGGGCCTGTGCCTGTAGGAGCACGTTGATGGGCCTTCTCGACCGAGACCCATTTATCTCGGTCCATAACGCTTGCCCCCAAGCTAGGTCGTTCGGGTTTCGATCGGCCGAGCGATGTTATTCGGACGAATTTGCTACGCCCGAGTTTCGGAGTTGAGTAACCTCCGATCTGCGGCCTATGAATGCCCGACTTTAAACTCGGGTATCAACTTATACTTGGACGAGTTTCTTCCGCCCTGTCGATCAGCTAGGTTGGCTGGGCGCCCTTTCATTTACCCGCGTAGCAGCGGATAACCTCTATTCTGACGCCTGCAGCCATACATCCTCAAACGCCGCCTTCGGTTATCGTGCCCATTAATGGCCCTTGTCGTTTCACGTCATTCGAAATATCTGTCATTATTGCCTTAGGGTTTACGCCTCGTTATTATCATGACGGTAGGCGTTTCAGATTCCTTCGCTTGGCTCTGCCTATATATAGTTGGTAGACTTGGTCTCATCCTTTACGCACCCATCACTGCATTTGAAAATCCTGAAAGAGAACCCATTTGCAGCATCTTCACTGCGTTCGTTTTACTCCAAACGTAGTTCCATCTTCTTCCTTTCGGGTATTTTCTTTGACCTTTTGTTCGTGCTCTTCCATTTGAACTGTATTCCTTCGCGCCCCTATACCCGATTAGGTGATTTCTCTATTCGTCGGTTTTTCGGGTTTTCTTGGTTTTCTTGGCGTTCTTGGTGTTCATGGTTTTCGGGGTGTTCTGAGTCGAGCGTCTAAAGGTTATTTGCCTGAAAACTCTTACCGAAAATAAAGATGGATTCCGATCCCAAGATGCTAGACATGTATGGTAGACCCCCGGAGGAAGACAGGGAAATTATTAAAAACACCCCCGGTACGGCCAAACAATGGCTATGGTCCCTTCTTCCTGCGAAGAAGAAAGGATGGCAAGATTACTTGGCCCCACCCGAGGGGGTGGATCTTCTCGGAGAGGTGGATCTCGGGTAGGTGGGAGAATTGGAGACATCCGAGGTTTTGCATCGCCATTTTTGTCTGCCGCTAGTGCGCCAGCTTTGTCTTTGGCAACGTCTTCTTCGACGCCCGTGGTCGATAATCCGTCAACCGTATTCCGAGGTTGCAACCCGTGCGAAAATTGCCGTGATAAGGCGATAGAGCTGGCCCGTTACGGCCGAGATAGAGACGCCGATTTATTAATAGGCAGATGTCGCTGTCTCCTCAAACCACAGACGACTTTGGCCGTTGCTTCCGCATTCCTCCTGTTCCTTTGTTTTTCGATACTCGTCTTCACAATCCCGTTATGTCGGGTATACTTCATGATTCGATTCTACCCTTCGCTTTTTGTTTATTATAGGTTTTAGATGTCTTCCCCTCTCACCTATCTCATCAATCCGAGACCGGAGAATCGCTCTTTCCGGTCTTCTCGGATGGCGACGGTGAAGGAATGTGTCATTAGCAATGCAGTAACCGGAGTACGGAACAAAATGCCCGAAAGAGAGCTTGACCGAATCATCCGGGGTGGCCGGGGTATAACGTAGTTTTGCCCTCATTGAACGAATCGGTAGCCTCCGGTCGGTTGTCTAATAAAGGTGGCCATTTCTTTTATTTTTATCGGGACATGATTACCGTCTTGGCCTTCGTTCCCATTTTCCGACTTCCAAATGTGCCTACTCCGCCACTTGCACCTGGCCCCCTCGCAATTACACCCGAATGGTTGGGCCTTTGCCTTGGCGTTTGAGAATTATTGCAAAAAGCATGAACTCAAGTGTTCGGTACATGTGTTTTGTAGCTTCTTTTCGCCTTTAGAAACCAATATGACGGTGGAGGAGGAAAAGATGTGGTATGGTTGGACGTCTCTTCGCGCTTGTCACGGACGTAAATTCTTAAAGCCGTTCACTAATTCGTGGAAAGGGTTCAAAACTTCTTTTTTCAAAGTTGTTGCCAAAGTCGGGGAGGTACCTTGGTTTCTATAGAGGAGTCCGTCTGGGGAAATTGAGGAACACTTTCCCTCCGTATTGGGTGAAAGTCATCACAAGTTTCATTCCAAGGATTTCTTGCTCGCCCTTCGCAGCGTTCCGATTCCGAGGATGAAGCCATTGTTACTTTAACATCTCTTGTCGGCAAAAGGGGCCTTTGGTGGACTCGGCCGAGTATATTATTTGTGATAGATCAAAACCCGTTTTGGGTATGATATTTCTCATTGGCTCAAATTTTGTTGTCTTTACTTAGATACGTGATGCATTTGTCTTTTTTCAGGTGGGCAAATGGGGAAAAGGCCCGAGTATCTTGACGTGACTTGCCGCCGGGAACTGGTCCATACACCCGCGGGTGGGAAACAAGCACCCCGAGTGGAGAACCTAGCGTCCCCGGGTTTCCAAGAAGTCAAAAACTTCCAAGAACAAGAAAGCTAATGTCCCATCCTCTTCGTTCTCGGGCCTTCGTTCCCGAGTCCGAGACTCAAGGAGGTGTGCCCTCGGCGTCTAGTTCGGGTCCCTTGATCCGACTTCCCGCTTCATCTCCGGGCGGCCGTTTTCCTCCGGCCTTCGCAAAGCTCGCGTGCTCCCGAAAACTTCTTTGACGGGAAGAGGCTTGCCGACTCGAGAAGGAAGAGCTTTTACAGCTGGCGGCCATCAATTTAAAAAATGCCGGCCTCTGTGAACTCGCTGCCCATCTGAAGGATACAGTCGGCCTTCGTGAGGAAGAGATGGACTTGCTTGAGGAGGAGAAGAAGAAGGCCAAGGAACGGTTAGCCCAAGCGCTGGAGGACTTGGAGTTGGCAAAGGTCCAGAAGGAGAGCTTGGATGAGGAGCTCGGACGCACACGTGACAGCCTTAACAAGGCTGAATCCGAGATTACCCGGAGGCTGCAGATTCACCAAGAGGACTTGAAGGCCCTGAGCCATCATAAGACTACGATTTCAGCCCTAGAGTCCGAATGGCTTTGTACAAGGATGCTCTCCGCCGTCTCGATGCCGATGTTGCCAAGCTGAAGAATGGTGTCTCGGACGCTTTTGAAAATGCCCTAGAGCAGGTTCAATTTTTGAACCCAACGGTGACATTGAATCTGGAAGGGGTGCATATGAACGCCTATGTTGACGACGGGAAATTTTTGCCTGCTCCTCCTCCAGCTGTTGGCTCACCTGCTCCGAGCTCCGTGGTGGTTCCGGAAGCTCACGAGGAAGATCAATCTCATGGGGAAGATCAATCTCTTCCTCCGAACCGATTGTACTTCATTTCTTTGCCCGTTTGGGCCTTTTGTAATGAATCGATCTACTAAATGTTTAATTGACTCCTTTTCTTCTTTGCATTCACCGCTTTATATTTCATGTTAGGATCTGACGTGATCAGCGTCGGGAAACCTTTCTCTAGCCATTTTAGACTCGGGGTATGTTTTTTCTTTGGCGGACGTGCCGCTACGACAAATTTTGCATAATCGGGTTTTACCCTGAGTCGCTCATGCCTTATATTTATACCGCCGCTTTGTTTGGACTCGGGGTATCTTATTTCTTTGGCGGCCTTGCCGCTATGACAAATTTTGTGTAATCGGGCTTTTCACCCTGAGTCGCTCATGCCTTATATTTATACCGCCCGCCTTTGTTTGGACTCGGGGTATCTTATTTCTTTGGCGGCCTTGCCGCTATGACAAATTTTGTGTAATCGGGCTTTTCACCCTGAGTCGCTCATGCCTTATATTTATACCTGCCTCGCCTGTTTGGACTCGGGGTATCTTATTTCTTTGGCGGCCTTGCCGCTATGACAAATTTTGCGTAATCGGGCTTTTTACCCTGAGTCGCTCATGCCTTATATTAATGAGTTAAAACTCGGTCTCACACCACATGATTTATGAAGGAGTTTCGAACCTCTATTCATACATGTTTAGTGTTCTTATATTCACTCACAAAGTTGCCAAATACGGGCTCCATGACCCTATATTCTTTATTTCTTGATCCACCTAGTTACATCAAATTTGATTCACATGGGAATTTACATGTACTAGCGACCGATTTTCCCGAAAATAAAGTTAAGCGAACTAGCAAAAAGCGAGAAAAAAAATGAATGGAAATTAAACTCCCGACTTTAACTATAGTAGGCCTTAAGTTTGTCCGCGTTCCAGGTCCTTTTGATTGGTTTGGTCGTCGAGATTCCAAGATATAGGCCCCTTTTCCGAGTTCATCAGTAATACGGTAAGGTCCTTCCCAATTAGCGGCGAGTTTGCCATCTCGTGCGTTCTTATTGCCAATGTCGGCCCTCCGGAGTGCAAGGTCGCCCTTCACGAAGGAGCATGGAATTACCTTCCTATTGTATCTCGAGGCGATGAGTTGCTTGGCGGCTAAATCCCGAAGGTGAGCCGCGCGGCTCGACCTCGTCTATGAGATCCATTTCCACCGCCAACTCTTGTTCATTCGCCCGGCGCATGGTGTAGCCTTCTCCATGAGGGTTCCCCGACTTTGACTGGGATCATTGCTTCGCATCCATATGTGAGCCGAAACGGGGTCTCACCCGTTGAAGTTTGAGAAGTAGTCCGATGTCCCCATAATACTGAGTGTAAATGTTCAACCCAACTACCTTCGCGTCTTGCATCCGCTTCTTCCATCCACTATGACCTTGTTGGCCGCTTCGGCCGCCCATTGACCGTGGGTGTTCAACCGAGGCAAAATGATGTTTAATCTGAAAGTCGGCTACTAATTTTTGAAAGTTTTTATCCAAAAATTGGGTTCCATTGTCGGTCACCAATTCGGCTGGTATTCCAAAACGTGAAATAATGCTTCTCTTGAGGAATTTCTGCACATTTGCCGAGGTGATGGTCGCCAATGGTTCGGCTTCAATCCATTTGGTGAAGTAATCCACCGCAACAATGAGCCACTTCGAGTTGTCCTTGTGCCGCCTTGAATGGTCCCAACAGATCCATGCCCCACTTGTAAAACGGCCAAGGGGCCGAGATCTGTGTCAGCTCGGATGGAGGGGTCCATATTATTCTGCCGTGTTTCTGGCAGCTTTCACATTTTTGGACATGATCCTTGGCATCTTGGGCCATGGTAGGCCAATAATATCCAGCTCGTATTGCTTTTCGAGCCAACGCCTTTGCTCCATGTGTCTTTGTCCATTTATTCCTTCATGGATTTTCGCAAGTACGTACCGGGCTTCAATTTGGTCGAGACATTTGGCCATCGGGGAGTGTAAGCCCCTTCGATATAGCCGATCATCCATCATTGAGTAAGCGGCCGCTTTGTTCGATCGATCTCTTTGATTCCTCCGTGTCTTCGGAACAATCCCCCTTTCCAAATAATCGGCAATTGGCTTTCTCCAATCGCGATTATCCGAAATAAGCATGATGCAGCTCGGTTCTAAGAGATTCTCACGTATTACGGTCCGAAGATTACCCGGACTTTTAGTGCTAGCGAGTTTAGACAAGACATCGGCTCTAACGTTTTCGGTCCGAGGGATGTGCTCAATTTCCACTTTATCGAACTCGGCAATTATATCCTTCACTTTTCGCAAGTATTTTGCCAACAACGGGCCTTTGGCTTGGTAGGTTCCTTGTATCTGGGAAGCCACCAGTTGAGAATCGGTTGCTAAATGCACCTGTTGAGCACCATTCTCCTTAGCCTGTAATAAGCCTGCGATGAGTGCCTCATACTCGGCCTGATTATTTGATGTCGGGAAATCCAGCCGAAGCGATAATTCCATTGCAACTCCTTCGGAGCTCTCCACAATGACTCCCGCGCCGCTTCCCTTAACATTTGATGAGCCGTCTACGAACACCTTCCACGGCTCATTTTGCATTTCCTCCGTTGGAGTTGACGGGGTTAACTCCATTACGAAATCAGCCAATGCCCGAGATTTGATTGATTGCCGGGCTTCATAATCGATGTCGAACTCGGACAATTGGATTGCCCAGCCTTGACTTGTCATTCTTTCGGCTAAGTCGGGTTTATGCGCAGTGCACGGCGAATGGGTTGATTCGTCCCGACGACAATAGAATGCCCGTGAAAGTAATGGCGCAGATCGCTTTTGCCGCAGCGATGAGCGGTGCAAATGCCATTTTTTCCAACTTCGATATCTCATTTCGAACCTTGCAACACCCCGCTAACGAAGTACACGGGTTTTTGCCCCTCCTCCATTCTCGGACGAGAGCGGCACCGACCGCTTCTTCTCCAACCGACAAATATAGGATCAGTGTTTTTCCGGGTTCGGGTTTGGAAAATCAAGCGGAGATGCCTGACGGGACTTTATCTTTGCAAATGCTTCCTCGCAATCCGAGTTCCATCCTCCAAGTGCCTCTTTTTTCAGAAGTTTGAAAAACGGAAGTGACTTTTCAGCCGATTTAGGCAAAAACCTTGTCAGGGCTGCCAATCGACCTGTTAATTGTTGGACTTCTTTTTTGTTGACTGGAGCCTTCATTTCCAACACTGCCTTGCATTTTTCAGGATTTGCTTCTATTCCCCCGGGTGGGTCAAGTAAAAAGCCCAAGAATTTGCCCGATGGTACTCCAAAGGCACATTTTGTCGGGTTCGATCGATCCGATGCTTTTTCAGCTTTTTCAAATGTCTGTCGCAGATCCTCGACATGGTTTTTCTCATCCTTCGATTTGACTATCATGTCGTCGATATATACTTCCACATTCTTCCCCATTTGACTAGCAAAGACCTTAGTCATCATTCTTTGATAAGTAGCTCCAACATTCTTAAGGCCAAAGGGCATCACGTTGTAGCAGTAGTTAGCGTTATTTGTGATGAAGGCCGTCTTTTCTTGATCATCGAGATGCATGGCTATCTGATTGTACCTCGAGTATACGTCCATGAATGATAGGAGTTGAAAACCCGAGGATTTATCCACTAGCTTATCTATGTTAGGCATTGGGAATGCGTCTTTTGGGCATACCTTATTGAGATCTTTGTAATCCGTACAAACACGCCATTTCCCATTTGGTTTCTTGACCATAACCACGTTGGAGAGCCATGTTGTGTATTGTATTTCCCGGATAAACCCGGCTTCCAAGAATTCTTCCACATGTGCTTCCAAGGCCGTAGAGCGATCGGAACCTTGCTTTCTCTTCTTTTGCGCCACGGGTGCCGAGCCGGGTGGATTGCCAAACTATGGCAAGCAGAACTCGGGATCCATGCCCGGATTTCAGCGGCCTTCCATGCAAAAACATCTTCATTTTCCCTCAAGAATTTTTCAATGTCTTTACGGATCTCCGGATCCAACCACTTCCCAACTTTAGTGATTTTTCTCGGGGTGTCTCCCAAGACGTAGTCCTCGAGTTCATCGTTTGGTTCCCGCTCTCTCGGATCTTCTCCTCCTCCCTCAAATCCAACTCCACAACGTGGACCGACTTGGCTTCTTTCTCTGGTTCGTTTCTCTTTGAATCTTTATTCCCTTTGACTGTGTCAAAGTAGCATTGTCGAGAGTCTTTTTGGTCGCCTCTTACGGTAACTACTTGGTTTCCCTTGTTGATGAATGGCCGGTCGTGAATGGCCGGTCGTCCCAGGATGATATTGTATGCGGAGGGGAAGTCGGCCACTATAAACCGAACCGCTTCTGTCTTGAAAGCTTGTTTGGTGCCCAGAGTGAGTTTGAGATCGATAAATCCCTTTGGACGGGTATCTTGACCGTTAAAACCAGTTAACACGGTCTTACAGGGTTTCAGCTCCTCAGAATCAAACCTCATGCGTTTGAATGCATCCCAAAGGATGATATTAACGGCGCGCCATTATCAAGAAAGATTTTCCTTACCCGGCAATTCACCAACGTCCCCGTGATGACCAGGCCGTCGTGATGACCAGGTATTACCTCATCCAGTTCTTCATTTGTGAAACCGAGTACTGGGGGGGGTTTTTGAAGATTCTCCCTTGAACTCGGGACGACTTCTCACAGAGAGGATCTCTTTCAAGTATTTTTTCCTCTGACTAACTGAATCTCCCCCTCCGCCAAAACCTCCGGTTATGACGTTACAGTCATATTTTGACTCAGGAAATTCGTCATCCTGGTCTTTCCCCGGCTTTCTCTGTTCTCTTCTCTTCTTCTCAGGTGCCGGGCTCCTACTTCTGCCTTCCCAACGTTTGTTTTGCCGTCCTTGTGTTTGTATAACATAACGACGCAGTTTTCCTTATCGAATGAATTTTTCAATGGTGTCCCGCAAGTCCCAACACATTTCCGTCGTATGGCCGTGCTGATCATGGAACTCGCAATATCGAGATTTATCCAGAGTGGTTTCGTTGCGCATGGGTCGTGGTCGTTCCACCTTTTTCATCTCCATTAAGGAGACTTCCTTCCAGATTTGCGCTTGCGGTATTCTTAGCGGGGCATATCGATCATATCTTCCTTCAGCCTTGTCTCTTCTTGATTTGCTCTCCCTCGCATGCGTCCGAGTATCCCTCTGACTCAGTCCGAATTGCTGTTTCTCTCTGGGAGTCGGGCTTTTCGCCTTATTTCGGGGCGCGTGGGTCATGATGTCCATATGCTCTAGCTCTATGTATTGTTTTAGGCCTACGCTTCATCACGGATTTTTTCAAGCGAGAATCCTTGTCTAAGCCTGAAATGACACAATGTAAGTGTACTTCATCCTTTAACCCGGGGACATGTAGGGCTACATCCTTGAAACGGTCTAGATATCTTTGCACCGTCTCCCCGGCGATCGCTTAACCCGGTCGAGTTGAAACTCGGTTTTTGGTTGTTTCCGACTTGTCGCGAAGTTCTCGCAAGAATTTCTTTTCGAAATCCTTCATGTCCGTGATTGACTTCATAGGTAGAGAGCTGAACCATATTTGAGCCGGACCTCGGAACGTTCCGGCAAATAGTCGGGGGATCACCGGCCCAGTAAACCCTTTCACCATTATATCAGTTTTAAAGTGACCGATGTGCAACTGCGGATCTTGACTCCCTTCATATTTAGGAAAGTCTTTGGTATCCAAGCGCTTTGGATATGGAGCGGCCATTATTTTATCCACGAAAGGACTCTGAATATTGTCATCATAGGCGTCTGGCTCAGATGAAGTCGGCGTCACATCTTTCTTTGAGTGCTTGCGGGTCTGTAGTGGTTCTTTTGCTTTTTCACCAATTAACTTCTCTGCCTCTGCCCCATTTCGCCATTCTTTTCCAATGTTTGCCCGAGAATTTACTTCCTGATCGTGCTCACTTGGGTTCCCTCCGAGCTGTTTCAGGAATTCAATTTGTTCCCGCAAAGCTCGTATCTTCCGCGACCGCTCCTCGATGAATTGCTCTTGATCTTCCCCGAGAGCATGGGGTCTTCCCTCAATTGTGCCCGTGAGGTTCCCGCCTTCCGTGACAAGGAAACTTCATCTCCGCCGTGACCGACTACTTTTTTACCCGGATCCGAGTATGGTTTCCTTCCCGTCCGAACGTCGCTCAAACATTCGCTTCCACTCTTCATTTTGACTCGTTTAACTCCTCCCTGAATGCTCGGGCATCCTCTTCACGCAGTAGGCGATTCCGAGTTTCCATTGCCTCAATCCGGTTATAAATGGAGCCGAGTGCGGTTTTCATAATGCGAATGTCGGGGTCTACATTTTGGGACTCTGATGGGTGTTGCTGCGGTGGAATCTGCGGATTGATTTTGGATGACGGCGTTCCCGAGAGCCGGGGAATTTGCCGTATCCGATGTCTCATGCTCGGTTTCTACCATCACATTTTCTGCTTCTGGGTTGGTAGAGCCTTCCTGGCGTGATGTTGGCTCCTGGAGATTTTGCCCCGCTCCTTCTGACAGTTGGTGAATATAGGGTCATGGAGCCCGTATTTGGCAACCTGTGAGTGAATATAAGAACACTAAACATGTATGAATAGAGGTTCGAAACTCCTTCATAAATCATGTGGTGTGAGACCGAGTTTCTATGTTTTTTCTTCGGTTGAACCCGTAGCTTTCCGGTATGGGATTCGAAATTTATCGTCCCCACGGTTGGCGCCAATGTTCTGGTATAGAACACAAATGTCTAGCTTTAGGCTTGCTAGTAAGTTAGTATAGGATCTTTCACTCTTCTCTTAGATATCTATGGTGGAGATATCCAGATAGACGGAGATCACAGAGCTTAAACGCAGGGGTTTTCACCCAGAGGTGTGGGGTGTGTGCTCTGTGTATGCGATATGGTAAATAGATTCAGAGAATGTGTGTACCGTGCACCTGTTGGATCCTTCCTATTTATAGAAGGGTCCTCACGCAAATTAGATTGGCCACTTTACTCGGCATGTCCTTCCCCATTATTTATGATGATGGGGATCGTGGGATCCGAGTTCATGGGATCATGGGATCGTGGGGCCTGTGCCTGTAGGAGCACGTTGATGGGCCTTCTCGACCGAGGCCCATTTATCTCGGTCCATAACAATCTCAGAAATTCCAGATTTGCTAAAATCCGGGTATTACAGATACCAAGAGAGAAAAAGACTTATATGGTTTGTAGGATCAAAGAAAGCTCCTCAAGAGAGCAACTAGATAGAGAAATAATTTGATTCTTGAGGAAGCTAAAGAAGCAATGTTTGATGTTGATGGTGAACATCGAAAAAGGAGACATCTGTATCAATCTACCTTAATCAAGCAAGCCTCTACAAGGACAAGAGGAATTACGGTGATATCTAATTCTTACCCCATACTGTGATTATATGTTAATTTTTGTGGGTAATGAATACTTGTCCATCATGCATTCCATTAGCTATCAATCATTTATGTTTTTTTTTAAATGTTTTTCAGATTGCTAAATGGGCAGTAAATGAATTTGTGCATAACTGTCTGAGTTTATATTTTTGAAATGCACAATTCTAAAATTTGTTTGGATTTCAACTCACTCTATTTTGTGAAAATGCATACAAATGATTTTGAAAAATATTCATACTTTGATTGCATTCAAATAGTGTTTCAAAATTGGAAGCTGATATTTTTGTATATTGAATGTCAGCTATGCTTCAAATCTTTCCAGTAGAGTTTTCCCTATCATTCACATATTGATATTTGATATTTAATGTGATGCTTGAACTCCCCATTCTTTATTCTCAATCAAGTTAGATATTATATTCAACAAGTTGATCATATATGAGTTTCAAGCCTCTCTTCAAGAAAAAAAATCAATTTGTGCGTATTATGCCTAATGCATAAATTCTTATTAGCCAAAGTTATTCCAAGCTTTATGAATGTTCATTAGTGCATTGAATATTAATGCATTAACCATTAATGGAATAACTTACTAGGATGATATTCTGGAACTCTAGTCATTTGGACTAATGAGTATGTGCTTCATCATCCATGAATCATAGTAATCATTCTGTTACTCAAATACATCAACATTTGTTTTCATCCATATTTTGAGTAACTATAGCTGTATATTCATATTCTTGCCTTAACTATCCATATATTTCTAAATTCAACTTTAAGAGGCAAGATTTGTTGGATATGATTAGTTTTGATGATGTCTTATATAGATGCCATTATTAAGAGCAAAAAGCTTGTATAATATATTTATCTCCTACATTGACTAACTACTATATTTAATGTAGATTAGTCCAAGTTGAATTATAAAAATTAATCAAGAAAGAGATAAGAGATTACAGAAAGAAGAAATTGCAGAGAATGTCAAGGAAGCAAGACGTTATCAAAGTATTTTGGGAATAATCAAGAAGAAGAGGAGATATTGAAGAAGGAAGAACTTGCTAAGAATGATGACAGAGAATGATCAAGAGAAGAAAAGAAAGAAAGAGTTGGATTATGAAGAATGTTCAAGATGAGAGATTAAAGAAGGAAGAACTTGTTGAATGGAATGAGCAAACTCGAGTTCCAAGGTTTAAACTCGAGTTTACCACCTTGCTACAGTGATTTGCCTCTTGGATACGAGAAAACTTGAGTTTAGGACTCAAAACTCGAGTTTGGAACTTACAACTCGAGTTTGTAGTGTCTTCAGCATCTCTGGCGTCTCTGGACTAGGAAAACTCAAGTTTCCAAGTGACCATTAAAGGACAACATCTTTGCACGGTCTACCAAGGATTCAGACAAGAATTATTGAAAAACCAAAAAAATAGAATTCAGAAAAGCTGATAAAGATATAAAGGACCATGCCTATAGGAGAACTATGAAGGACCATCCCATACATGAATGATCTAACACATTATCAGAGCAAACATGAAGAGGGAACTTGCATATAAGAAATTGACACAGTTCAGACGCATATGAGCTTTCATTTTCATTTGACTCAGGTATGAAACAAAGATCATAAAGCTACCCCAAAGAGCTTAAACAACAATACAAAAACATGCCAGCCAAGTCAGTTTTAGGATAGAAGCATGAAAATCGCTACAGATGAGAAGCTTGTACCTTTTGATTCAGCTGCAACAATACCTATTGACTTGACTTAATTATCAACTACAATTTAATTATATACTTTTGTGAAAGACTAAACATAGATAAGAAAAGTTACACGGTGATTTTTTTAATAGCATGTGCTCCCCATGTGTTGCTCCAGAGAGCTTATAAATAATATCATAATGGATTATAACATATTCTGCCATTCTTCTAAATCGGAACAATGCACTTCTTGTATTAATTACATTTTACTAATAAAGAAAATGAAATATTAGGTTAAACCCATTTATACTAATAAAGAAACTGAAAAGCTGGAAACAATTAACACACTGTCATAATGCTTCTACATGAATAAGCATTGAACTCAATAAGTGTTTGAACGTATAGCTTTCCATGGTCATTGTATTATTGAGTTTAAGCCACACACCATCATTCTTCAACCTAAAAAGTAAACGGACCATGAATATCAAATATTTATTATACCACCCACAATTTACATACATCAACATCACAAGATATATTGGTCAAAACATAATAAAAAGTATTCCCAGTAAGTTATCAATATAATAAACACTGACTAATTCCATTTACAATTAGATAATACATTTGTAACTTTCAGCTTTAATTCAGAATTGCAATCTGTTTCAGAGCTCGCAGAATTCTTTTATAAAGATACTAAAGATATTGCAATCACAGTATGCAGGCATTGATATTATTAACCTTAATCCTGAAGCTTTAGATCCCGGAGACCAAGTACAATATTATTAACCTTAATCTTGGCAATACATCAATGTACATGATGCTTATAGTAAAAAGTGAGTGCCTGTTTCAGAGCACACAGAAACCCATTAGGAAAACCAAAAGAAAAAATTGTTTTAGTGCCCTCGACCTCGAGTATAGTCTTTGTTTTACAGTATATATAGGGATCACAGGAGAACTATATCAAAGGCGTCTTACCTTAACATCTTGAGGACCTTCCATGTCTGATCTGTATCTGTCAGATTATATTTATATTATCACAATCGCAAACAATTAAAGTAGTTCAATTAGGCAGATAAAGACATACCATCAGCACAGAGGCCACAATTTTATCAGGGTACTGAAGGAAATCAGTCTTTGCACACAATTTTATCAGACATACGAAACAGAGAAAGAAAGGATCAGCTTTTTAATAATAAAAAGGATAATGATATATGCAAGAAAAAAGGAATGAGTTAACTTTGTCTGAGAAATAAATAGTTCGTGTTCTCCCAAATAGAAGGTCCAACTAACGAAGAGGAATAAATGCAACGGAAAAGGCAAATGTTTATTTTCTCTATCTCTCCCATTCTAAAATATCAATCTCGTAAAACATAAAATTTTAGGACGTGAAAAATAACACCAACTATGATCTACAATTTGTCATTCAAACTGACAAAGAAAACCAACAAAACAGACATGCAAAATTTAATGCAGAAACCCAAAATTCGAAATCAATCAATCACAAACATAAGAGAAGAGTAGGAAGAAGAAGAAAAATGCATACCCTACTTGTGACCGGCGCCTTTATCGTCGGTGTGGCACTGAGCACACTTGGTCTTGAAGATTTTCTCTTCAGACTTGGCAGGCGCTTGATCGAATGATGCCATTTATTAAGTTCTTGGAGAAAAATCTGAAGAGCGAGAGAGATATAAAACTAATGGAAAAGGAAGGTTCGAGAATCAGAGGCAAAATCGCAAACGAAATGTGGAGAGGCAAGAAATAAGAAAGCGTTGGGAACAAAGAGAGGAAGGAAATACTAGAGATCTGGATATAATGAACAAAATCTCCAATAAATGCAGAAAGGACTTCAAGTAGATGTAGATCAGCAACCATAACTTCTCTGTATCCCGTTTTATGTTGGTGTTTGACCATTGCATCCCTTATTCCTTATTCCTCTGTGTTTCCTTACCATTACCAATGACTGAACTGGATTTCTGTTCAAACGCTTCACAAAAGAAATCGTTAGCGAAAAAAGAAACAAATCCCAATAAAAATTAAATTGGCAAAAATCATTACCAGAAAAGTAGAAGAAGATGAAAAGTGAAGAACGGGAGAGATTGAAGACGAAGCGAAGAATGGCGGAAGAGTACAAACCTTAGCATCGAGAGAAAAGATAAGGACCAGAAAATTCACCGATGGCGATGGCAGAGATCACCGATCTTTAGTTCGGTGAGGAGATCCCTTACCCTTCGGAGCATATGACTGAGAGAGAGTCAGAGAAGCACAAATTTGATGGGGATTGAAAGTTACTTGCTCCCGAGATGTTTTGGCTATGAGAGAAACTGAGAAAAAGAGAGAGAGAGAGAGAGAGAGAGAGAGAGAGAGAAGAGGAAAAGGGCATCTGGTTAGGGAGAGAAAAAAGAGGGAGCATAAAGTAGAGAGAAGAAGGAATTCAAATTTTGAATCCCGCTAAGATAGACGTGAGAGTCTGAGAGAAGGAAAGGGTCTCGGACAAATAAAAAGCATGGAGAAGAAGTGTCCCGAGAAAAAAAGAGGGAAGGATGAAGGGCCTTTTGATTGATTGTGTAATGGAAGTAGGCATCAGCTCACGCGGAGCCCAATGAAAAGTAATCGGCTTATGAACAGTAATGTGTGAGGAAAGCCAATATAAGCCGTTTTTGAAAGTGGCTTGAGGATGAGTTTTTAAATATATATTGATTCATTTTTGGTTTGTCTTTGGTTAAGTTAAAAGGTTTTGAAACTTATTCAATTTCAATCAAGAAATTTACTATCAAAATGCAAACTCCAGTTTTCATTTTGTCAATAGTTTTCTAAGTTTTCCAAATTTTCGATAAAACTTGAGTTTCTATTTGGAAACTCAAGTTTTGGTCATACAGAAAGTCACCAAAGTTTTCAACTTAAAAAAACTCGAGTATGGAACTGGAAGCTCGAGTATCGGATTGATAGAAAGTTTTCAAGTTTTACACATGTTTTGAAAACTCAAGTATCAATTTGAAAACTCAAGTATTTGTTGGTTTTGATTAGTTTTGATGATGTCTTATATAGATGTCATTCTTAAGAGCAAAAAGGTTGCACACTACATTTACATTATACTTTGACTAATTCTTATATTTAATGTAGATGTGAAGTTTAATGATGGAGAATAATCAAGAGAAGAGAAGAAAGAACGAAGAACTTGCTGAATATAATGAGAATATCATTATTCAAGTTCCTAGATTGATTCTACAAGTCTCCACGATGATATGGAAGTTGGAACGGCCCAAATCGGAGTTGAAATAAGCAAAATCAAGTTTTGGGATGAATTACCTCGAGCCAAAGGGTCTAGCCTCGAGTTAGAGGTGTTTCTAAAGTGTTTTGGACACATGGTACAAGTTACCTCGAGGTAAGATCATCACTACCTCGAGTCAGCACTTTGCCACAGTGATTTTGGCCTCTGGAACGAGTTACCTCGAGGCAGGACTTCATTCACCTCGAGTTAGCTACCTCGAGTCAAGCATTCAGCTTACCTCGAGGCAAATGCACCTTCAGCATACTCTGTTTCACGTCCAGCTCGGCAACCTCTCGGTAATTCGATGATATCTCCCAAACCAGGAATCGGATTGACGTGAAACCAGTGGCATATGAAACTAGACTCCAAATGCGTCATTTGGATATATAATCCAAGTCAAAAGGAGTTCAGATGAGAGAGCTATGAATTCTACAAGTTGGCACAACAATCACCGTCACAGTCCAGACCAAGCTTCAATGTTTTGAGTGTAACTCACAAACTACAAATCGGATTGAGCTGAAATCGGTGGCATATGAAAGTAGACTCATAGTGCTTTCCATAAAGAGTTTAAACCGCCAAAACGAAGTTCATACCAAGGAGATATGGCCTTCGAAAGTGGACACATGTGATTCTAGAATCAGTTCAGCATTGCTTCGTTTTTACGTCTATACACAACCAAATGAAATGAAACCAATTCCATATGATTCTAGACACAACAAGGGTTTCATAGAATTTGGAAGAAGACAATTTTGATGAGTGCCTCCTCAAGTCAAAGAACACAGAATTGAAGATTTTGCCTCGAATCAGCTTATCCACCTCGAGTCCAAGGCAAACAGAAAGTTAGATACTTTGAGAAGGGTTTTTGCCTCCAGTCAGAAGATTCACCTCGAGTCAAATTAAAGACAGAAAGTTAGACGTTTTGAGAAGGCTTTTCACCTCGAGTCAGAAGCTCCACCTCGAGTTAAATTGAAGACGAAAGTTAGAAGAATTGAGAAGGGTTTTTACCTCCAGCGGGAAGTTCGCCTCGAGTCAATATCGCATCCCGGTACATGTTTTCTTTGTCATATTACCTCCAGGCAATGCGCAGCCTCGAGTTAGCCAATTAAGATTGCATTGACGAAATTGGGAATTGCCTCGAGTCTCCAAGTATGTTGCCTCGAGTCGGTGACCTCGAGTCAGAATCTGTTCAACCTCGAGTCAAGCTTATTATTATGTTATTCTGATTGCACGATGTAACTCGAGCCTACAGGAAGTGTGCCTCGAGTCGATTACCTCGAGTCACAAGATATGCTGCCTCGAGTTAATATCTCATCTGGAACACTCAGATTGAATATTACCAATCGATTACCTCGAGCCAAGGAACTCTATGCCTCGAGTCAATATTTCAGAACTTGATCTCTGCATTTTCGTAAAACTCAATAGCAGCAACATCCAAATTCGAAATGGTTATTATCAACGATTTCTACTTGCTATTCTTCTCAATGCTATTAATATGTTTGTTAGCAAATTTCAGATGATCAACCAACATTTGAATTTTGATGAGCTGTCAAGCACCGAGAGAGACACAGAACAGAGACAAAGCGCTGAACCCAATTAAGGCTAGCCCATAACAGCAAAAGTGTGGGATCAATATTTTAAGCTATCCTTTGTCCAAGAACACGTGAATGACAACTGTAAAAAGACCCAACCAAGCGGACACTCAATCGTGGGTAAGCAGAAGGCACGGATGTTTGAAGACTCCCAACGGACATATTCAAACATTCAAACGGGAAGATTCAAATCCTTCCAACGGTCCTCAAGCTTCAACTTATAAATACCCGAAGGATTGAATTCATCAAATGGACACAACCAACGCATACACAGACAAAGTATTCAAAGTGTTCAATTTCCATTCGTATATATCTTAGGATATTATTGAGCTTCGTGTTTATTATTCATCTACTCGTGAGAGAGTTCAAACACTTATTTGATTATTGTGTTGTAAAATCTTAAGGTTGTGGAACCTTAAGTGTGAGTGTACAATTACAACTTGTAAGGGGAGTGAGTCCTAGGGAGAAAGGATCATCCCGAGTACGAGTGTGTAATTGTGTCTTTGGTATTTGGTTACAACTTGTAAAGAGGGGTAAGTCCTAGTGAGAGGATTACTCGAGAGTTACGAGTGTGTAATCAAGTTACGAGATAGTGAAATCCCGGAGTGTCCGGGTGCGGACGTAGGTCAAGGAGTTGGACCGAACCAAGATAACCTCCTGTGTTCATTGCTCTTCTCTCTATCTCTGTTTTAAGTGTTCTTGAGCAATTAGCGAAAGAATTTCAAGATCACCTATTCACCCCCCCTCTAGGTGATATTCCACCTTCAGTATTGACTTGGCATAGATTTCTCAAAGTTTTCACAATCTCTAAAAACTCGAGTATGGATTTGGAAACTCAAGTTTCGGCCATACAGAGAGCTTTGCTATTTTCCAATGATTTGGAAACTCAATTTTTCACTTTGACATAGACTTTCAAAGGTTTTCATCTTTAAATGATAAACTCGAGTTTAGTTATGGAAACTCGAGTTTTGTCCAGGCAGAATGCATCACTATTTTTCAATGGTTTCAAAACTCCAGTTTACTTTGGATACTCGAGTATTGAGGTTTTGGACTTAAACTTATTTTCATATCAAAAGTCCAAAACTCGAGTTTGGGTTTGGAAACTCGAGTTTTGTTCCTATTCAAAGATATGGTCCAAAGCTCAAATCACAACGTTCCTCTCTGGAGGAAGGAAACTCAAGTTTGATTATGGATACTTGAGTTTTGATATTAGTGCACAGTGACAAACTCGAGTATTGACGAACAAACTCGAGTATGAGTCGAAGAGTTTGAAATTCAAATCTAACGAATTTGTGAAATCTTCCTGATTGACTCTAATACTTCTTATCATCACTCATTAATATTCCTAACTATGTTTAATCAATTTGTTAGTGAATTTCTGATGATCAAACATCTGAATTTGTGCATAACCTTCTAAGTTTATGTTTTTGAAATGCACAAGTGTAAAATTTGTTTGGATTTCTAATCACTTTGTTTTGTGAAAATTCATACAAATGTTTTGAAAAATATCCATACTTTGATTGCATTCAAATTAAATTTCAAAATTGGAAGTTAATATTACTGAATGTTGGATATGCTTCAAATTTGTCAAGTTGAGTTTTTCCTATCATTCACATATTGATTTTTGGTATTCAATATGATGCTTGAACTCCTCATTCTTCATTCTCAATCAAGTTAGATCTCATATCTAACAAGTTGATTATCTATATGAGTTTCAAGCTTATCTCCAGAAAAGAATTCAATTTGTG
Organism: Acacia melanoxylon; assembly: GCA_019022615.1. NCBI lineage: Eukaryota > Viridiplantae > Streptophyta > Magnoliopsida > Fabales > Fabaceae > Acacia > Acacia melanoxylon. The sequence continues at coordinate 21,202,125 of JAFJYJ010000002.1, forward strand.
AAAATCTCATGCTTATTGGATAAATCCTTATTGGTCAAGTTATTCCAAGCTTTATAAATGTTCATTAGTGCATTGAATATTAATGCATTAACCATTAGTGGAATAATTTACTAGGATGACATTTTGGAACTCTCGTCATTTGGACTAATGAGTATGTGTTTCATTATCCATGAATCCTAGTAGTCATTTTGTTACTCAAATTCATCAAGTTTATCTTCATCCATTTCTGAGTAACTATATTCAAATTCTTGCCTTGAATGTTCATATATTTCAAGACTTTATCCTAAAAGGCAAGATTATCTCTTGGTCAATAGCAAAGTCTCGAGAACTTTAGAACAAAAGGAAGTTAAGCAGTGAAGCTCTTCATCAGTTCCTGAGTATATGAGAAGCATTCTTGAGGATCATTCACTGTCAATTGAAAAATTCAAGTTTATCTCACCAAATTAATATGCTAAGATCAATTATCTCATAAAAAAGGCTTCAAGTGTTCATAATATACACTTGATATGAGGTATTTTAGCATTAATTCACTTTATTTATCATCTATCTAAATATATTATTCTCGAGTATAGAAGGAGCATTGTTGAGAATTAGTGTCATTCTCGAGAACTCAAATCTAATTCCCGAGAATTGTCGGGATTGATTGAAAAAGAAAAAGGGGGTTGTGTTGTTTCATTTTAGTTAGATTGTTTAAGTCAATCCCGAGAATAACCTGAGCATTCTCAAGAATCGATTTAATTGTCGAGAATCTAGATTCCCAAGAATTGTCAGACCAGAGTGTTTTTAAGTGAATTGTGTCATTTCATTTATCCCACTCCATCTTTCCTTCCGTCATCTTCTTTCACATATATCACAAAAACGAAGCAAGTCATTCTCGAGAATGATCGTGTTTCAGCAACTCTGTTTCACGTTTCAGTTGGATGAGCTCTGGTAATTCGATGATATCTCGTAAACTATAGATCTAATTGAGGTGAAACCAGTGGCATATGAAACTAGACTCCTAATGCGTCATTTTGATATAAAATTAAAGTCCAAAGGAGTTTAGATGAAGGAGCTATGATTTTCACAAGTTAGCACATCAAATCATGCCACACAGTAGACCAAGCTTCGGTTTGAAACTAGACTTACTTACCTTTCTAAAAACATCAAGATCACGAAAAACAAATATCAATTGAAGGAGATATGGTGTTTTGAAGTTGACAGTCAATTCTGAATGCTGCAAACAACGCTGGTCAAGAACAACCTCCATTCATCTGATGATAACAGATGAACTACAATGAGTTTGGAATTGATTATTCTTGCATGGAAAGAAGGCTTTAAATAGTTCAAGTATTTGAATCAAAATTAACTCACTTGCATCTCCATGTGTAATTGATTCTCGAGAATGGATCAAGGATTCTCTAGAATGGTATGACAGATCCACCATCACAAGTCTTCTCTGATATAACTCTCGAGAATAGGTAAGTGATTCTTGAGAATAGTACTGGAGAATAGGTAAGATAATTCTCGAGAATGCTTTAATAGAATCACATAGCAGAAGACTTCTCTGATGTGATTCTCAAGAATTGGAAATCAATTCTCGAGAATGGCTCTCGAGAATCAGTAAGGGATTCTCGAGAATGAACGGTAAATGTTCTAATCATTCTCTTCTGAGTTTCGACTTTAAAATGCAATTATTGAGTATGAGTATAGGATTCTCGAGATTTCTTTGTCATGAATGCTTTACAAAAATAGTTTGACGTGTCATTCTCGAGTATCTAAGTTATAACTCTCGAGTATCTTTGAAACATGCTTTCTGGAAGAACATTTTCTTCTGTAATTCTCAAGAATGTTTATTGGCTTTGAAGACTTCGTTCTGCGTAAACCTTAAATCATTGATTAAGACTTGGGTGTTTCATATTATTGATTTACACTTTGTCTAACCAAGTTTAATTAGTTTGCTAGTGCTTTTTGTTAGATATGATTAGTTTTGATGATGTCTTATATAGATGCCATTCTTAAGAGCAAAAAGGTTGCATATTACATTTACATTATGCTTTGACTAATTCTTATATTGAATGTAGATGCAAAGTTTAATAATGGAGATTGATCAAGAAAGTATATTGAAGAAAGAAGTTCTTGCACACAATATAATGGGAATATCAGATTGTCAAGGAAGCAAGATGTTATCAATGGGGGATAATCCAGAAGAAGAGAAGTTTTTGAAGAAGGTAGAACTTGTTGAGAATGATGAGTACAAGTTGAATGACAGAGAATGATCAAGAGAAGAGAATAAAGAAAGAGTTGGATTAAGATGAATGATCAAGATGGAATATTAAAGAAGGAAGAACTTGCTAAATGGAATGAGATGTCATTATTAAAGTTCTTAGATCGATGCTAGAAGGCTCCAAGATCATATGGAAGCTCAAATAGCTCAATTCAGAGTTAAAACAAGCAAATATAAGGTTTAGGATGAGAAAACTCGAGGTTTGAGTACAAAGCTCGAGGTTTCAGTGTCTTCAGCATCTCTGGTGTCTCTAGACTAGCAAACCTCGAGTTTGCAAGTGAAACCTCAAGGTTTCAGCGGTCTTAGCAACTCTGTTTTACGGTCAGCTCGGGCGAGATCTGGTAATTCGACGCTATCTCCCAAACCAGAGATATGATTGAGGTGAAACCAGTGGAATATGAAAATAGACTCCCAATGCGTCATTTTGATATAAAATTCAAGCCCAAAGGAGTTCAGATCAAGGAGCTATGAATTTTGGAAGTTGACAATGAAATCCACGCCACACAGCAAACCAAGCTTCAATATTTTGAGTATAACTCACAAAATACACATCGGATTGAGCTGAAATCGGTGGCATATGAACGTAGACTCACAAAGATTTCCATCAAGACTTGAATCAACCAAAAAAAGTTCAGACCAGGGAGATATGATCTTCGAAAGTTGATAGTCAGTTCAAGACATTTCAAAAACGCTGGTTAAGAACAGTCTTCATTCATCGGATCATAACGAACATAATAAAATGGACTGAGCAAAACTCAAGGTTTTCAGAGAAACCTCAAGGTTTCATAACACAGAGACTTCTCAGCATTTTCTGGAAAATGGAAAACTCGAGGTTATTGTTTAAACCTTGAGGTTTTGACTTACAGAGAGTCTCCTAAGTTCTGAACTCCTGAAAACCTCCAGTTTTTGTCTAAAACCTCAAGGTTTTGTTTTGACATGAGAATCTCAGGTTTCACAAGTTTTGTGAAACCTCGAGGTTTGTGAATAAACCTCCAGGTTTTGACCTACCTAAGTAAACTCATGTTTTGGCCAGTTTTTCAAAACCTCCAGTTTCATGGGAAACCTCCAGGTTTGAGCTCAAATGTTGTTTCCTCAAAATTCTGAGAATTATGAGAAACCTCAAGGTTTCTGGACAAACCTTGAGGTTTGTCCAAGCAGAGAGGATCTGGGCTTTCCAAGTTCACAAAGCCTCCAGTTTTACTCTCAAACGTCCGGGTTTGTTTTGGCGCAAAAACTCGAATTTCCACATTTCGGCGAAACCTCGAGTTTTGGTGAGAAACCTCCAGTTTTGGCATCCAGAGAGCAAACGACTTTTCTGATTTTGAAAACCTCCAGGTTTATTCTCGACGCGATTTTTTCAAAGGTTTCATATTCAAGTGAAACCTCGTGGTTTCTGATAAAACCTCAAGGTTTCAACGCGTCGTCAGAATTTTGAATTCTGCGATTTTCTAAAACCTTCTTGTTTGATCTTAATACTTCCAATGATTATTCTCTAATGTTCCTAGATATGTTTAACCACTTTTTTAGTGAGTTTCAGATGAATTAGAGAATGTTTATTGAAGGCTTAAAGCTAAAGCTAAAGTGATGTCAGAACATTAAATGCAAAACCCAGAAAGTTGCATACTTTTGGGTAATCCTTCTGCAGACGCTTAACAAAGAATAAAAGAATGTTTCTACATCCAGCAGCTGCCACTCCAACAGATTAATTTGCAGAGAGTCAACACCTAACTTCTGGACAACTGGATTAAGTGAAGAGTAGAGAGAGAAGACTCCAAAAGATGACTCCAACAGCTATTTTAATTCACCAACGGTCATAATGGAGCTTGCAACGGATCTTTAATGCTCTCTTGGTATAAATAGAGTTGCATTCATTTCTTCTCAACACCAAAAGACTATAGAAAATGAAAATCATTCAAGTTTCCAACTACTCTTGAGTTTTCTTGTATAAAGTATCCGTTAATACATTAAGCTTTAGTGTTTATCATTATCTACTCTTAGAGAGAGTTTATTGATTGTAAATCATTTATTGTAAAGGAATCACAAGTCTGGGGACTTGGTGATTGGGTTCATTGATTGCAACTTGTAAGGGGGAGTAAGTTCTAGTGAGAGAATTACTCTTGAGTACGAGTGTGTAATCAATTGAGATAGTGAAAATCCCAGAGTCCGGGATTTGGACGTAGGTCAAGGGATTGGACCGAACCAGTATAAATCCTTGTGTCTTGCTCTTCTACCCTCTACTTAGTTCATCTCTGTTTTTAGTGTACAAAAACAGAGTAAGCTGAAAAAGTTTTTAAAATCCCCAATTCACCCCCCTCTTGGTAATTTAGCTCCACTTTCACTTTTCAGATATGATTAACATGTTTTTAATTATCAAAATTTCATAAAGCAAAAAATTTTCAGAGACGAAGCAGAGATGAAGCACGAAAGAGGAAACTAAGCTTCTGAACAACCGTAAAGTATTCCAGCCATTTGCAGTCAACATTCTACCTACAAAGAATGTCAACAGAGTATATTGACCAAAGTCGGAAGATTACGAAGAGATAGAGCAACAGATATATTTATTACTCTCAACGGCTCATTAATCTCAATCCAACAGTCATATTCTAAACTGGAAGAATAGCTCAACTGTCGGATACTCACAACAGTCGAAACATAAATACCTATAAATTGTGAAGTCTTCAAACAGGGAAGAGGTGACGATTAACGAACGATCAACAAAAATGAAATATCCTTCTCAGTCAAAATGCCTTATGACGTTTATCTCATTTTCTCTCTGTTTTCTCAGTGATCATATAGTTTACTAGAGAGTGAGATTATTTGTAATGCACTTAAGTGTTCATCTTATCACTTCTAAGAAAGAAGATTATTTGTAATCATTCATTACAAAGATTGTATCCTTACAGTGGGTAAGGGGGAGTATCTCAGTAAGAGATTTGTAAAGGTTGCACAAGTGCCCGGCTAAACTTGTGGGATTGTAATGGTTCTCAAGCACCCGATTAAACCTTGAGGGAGATATTGAATTGAAATCTCAGGAGGAGCCTAGGGACTAGACGTAGGTCATCGTGGATTGGACTGAACCAGTATAAATCATAGTTTGCATATTCTCTTCGCTACACTCTTATATTTCCAGCGTATATGTTTTATAAATATAGTTAATAAATATAGAGATATAGTGTTTTTATAAATATAGCTAATGAGTACACACACACAGATATGTGTGTGTGTGTGTGTGTGTTGTTTCTAAGATTGCTAATGAGTGCATAACACATGCAGACTCTGTCCCAGAGGAACACCAGAAACCAACAACGGCTGAGGATCCTTCACAAGACAGGATCCAAGACGTTTGCTTTGACCTATAGTGAGCTGGTAATTTTCAAGTTAAATTAATTTTAGCTTTATATTAGAGAATTATTGATTGTTTTATTTTTGAAATAACAAAGTTTATAATCTTTTAATTCTTTCAGTAAAAGAAGGCTCAGCAGGAGAACCGTCAGACAAACTATGGGGAGCTGTTTACATACATCCATAGACACTATGATGGGATGACAACCTCTCAGGCAGCAGAGGAGATGACAGTAAGTTACAAACAAATAATTTATAAAGTTTATTTAATTTATTTAAATTTAATTAGATTGTTTGATTAATGTTTTATAAAATGTGTGCACCAGGGGCGGATTGAGCATACCTAGGCAGAGCTGGGACAGTCCTAGACCCCAAAGTCACTGGGGTCGTGAATCCTACTGCCCCATTGAAAGCTGTCGTGGGCCCAGTCGAGCATCCTGGGCGCGTTAGGGGTATGGGGGCTAGGCGCTAGGCCTAGCATGGTCTATGGAAAGATCGCCCCCTCTGAGGCCGGAACCTCCGGCTCGAGAAGAGCGATAGCTGAGGGGGTTCAGACGATGATTGTCGGGCACGTTGCCACGCAGGTTGACGCCAAGAACCAGGAGCTTGGTGGTTTGAAGACCCGGCCGACACTTGGTACGGTCATCAGAGGAAGAGTTGGGATGTTCTTGCCAGTGCCTTGATAGATATGTTTCCTTACAGGCGGTTTCCTCCTTCCCTGCCTCCTCCTACGTTCAGCTTCGATCCTCCCCTTCCGCTTATTTTTGCTGCTGATGACAAGGGAATTGTTACCTCTGCTCCTGCACATGTTGATCCTGTCCCCATGAGATAGGCCCCCCTAAGACAACTCCCTGAGACAAAACATGATCATTAGACTCCTGATAGTTAGCTTTCATTTATTTTTGTAGACACATGTTTGTATTTGAAATGTTTGTTATCTCTAGTTTACTATTTCGATTTTTGGACAATTTATTGTCTTTAAAATATTTGTTCGCTTTTATTTTATTTGGTATTTGATGATGGATTACTAATATAATATTTATATTAATTTATATTAGTTTATTAATGTTAATTATATCATATAACAATTGTTATTGAAAATAGAAAAGATGATACATATTTATCGTAAACATAATAATGGAATAAATTTAGATAGGAACAAAAATATAAATTGTTAACTTTTTTAGCGGTTAACATAAAGAAACTGCTACTAAGGTATAACATTTGAAATTCAAAACAAAAATCCTGCCACTTTTTTAAACGATCTTCCTTTTGTAGCAGTTATTTAAACATAAACTGCTACAAATTTGAAGTTCAAACTTATTAAAATCCCTCTAAAGATATGTAGTGGTTTTGTTCACAAACCGCTACAAATGTGCAACGACCTTCAATTTGTAGCAATTAGTCTAGTGGTTTTTAAACCGCTACAAACCTTGCTAGATATTTATAGAGGTTAAGGTAACAGTTTTTAAACCACTACAAATGATCCAAGGTTACATTTAAGGAACAGATGTTGTGAAGATAATTAAACATTCTCTCTTCATCTATATTCTATCCTAGCTTTGTTTACTACATATGGATAAGTCATGGATCAAGTTGCTACGTAATTCTCCTACTTATTAAGCAGGATTAAATGCTTTCTTAGATTCCACTTTCTCTAACACTAGCTGTAATGGTAAGATGGTGTGTCCCTGTTGTCGATGCAAGTTTAAGAAGTGGAATACACAAGAAATTGCTCAAGAACATCTGCTTCTGAAGCCTTTCCCGAAAGAATATACATTATAGGGAGTTCAAGGTGAGAAACATGGTATGAGATATGGGGTTCATCTTCCTTAAAGCTCATAAGTAGGAAATCAATTAGATCAAGATGATCTAGTTAATGAAGTTGTTCGCGGTGCTTTTGGTTTTCAAGACGACAACTTCACCACTGAAGTTTAGGGCGCAAAACCTGTTTTATTCACGAATGATGCAGCTCGGGAATTTTTTAGCCTAATGGATGAGGGTGATCGTCCTTTCTATCAAGGTTGTCGGAAATACTTCAAATTGTATTTCTTTATCAAATTGTACCATGTCAAGTACTTGTGAGGGATCACTGATAAGACAATATCCATATTGTTGGAATTGCTACGAGATGTTTTCCCTTATGCAGACATTCCCATAACCTTTTACGAGGCCAGGATGATAATTAATAGATTATGCTTGAACTACAAAAAAATCAATGCATGACCCAACGACTATATGCTTTATTGGGGAGAGGGCGTTCATAGGGAGACTTGTAAGAAGTGTCACACTTCAAGGTTCACGACAGTTTGGAAGGGGAAAAAGCAAGAGAAGAAACCAATAAAGATTCTCAGGTACTTTCCTTTAAAACCTTGCTTACAAAGATTGTTTATGTTGTCTAAGATAACTGAGCATATAAGGTGGCAAGAAGCTGACAAGAGTGAAGATGGTAAACTATGGCATGAAGCTGACAAGAACAAAGATGGTAAACTAAGACATCCATGGGATGCTGAAGCGTGGAAAGTGTTCAACTCAGACTTTCCAGATTTCACGGCAGACCTTAGAAATGTTTGGTTTGCTTTGGCGACCGACGGTTTTAATCTATTTGGGAATCTTAGCACAAGCTATAGTATATAGCCAGTTGTCTTAATACCCCACAACTTGCCCCCTGGATGTGTATAAAACAAAGCTCCTTCATTATGTCTATGATCATTCCAGGAAAAAAGGCACCAGGAAATGACATCGATGTGTATCTCCAACCACTTATTACTGAGTTGGTGAACTTGTGGTATGTAGGCATCGAGACGTATGACGCACACGAGAAGACACTGTTCAACTTGTGTGCAGCCTTGATGTGGACGATAAGTGACTTTCCTGGCATGGGAACATTATACGGGTGGAACGTGCGTACCGGCCTTACGTGTCCAACTTATAATTTTGACTCTGACTCAATGTGCCTTCTCCACAATCGTAAGTGGTACTTCATAGGTCATCGAAGGTTTCTTGATGGTACACACAAGTTTAGGTTGCGACGCAATCTTTCTGTAAGTTCTCAATGTGTTTTGATGATTAATAAACAATTGTAAACATAAGGGAATATTTTTGTTAAAGATTGGTAAAGCTTGATTGATTTCAATTCAAAAACATTCTGTCAGCGCCAAACTCGAGCTTGGTTATCCAGACTCGAGCTTGCCCTTTACAGAAAGCAAACCAAGCTATTTTGCTCTTTCTAAACCTGAGCTTGGTTCTCAAACTTGAGCTTATCATTTTCAATGTAAAGGTTGTCTTTTTACAATGAGTTTACAAAACATGTAAACTCAAGTTTGGCCTTTCAAACTCGAGCTTGCATCAGACTGAAAGTTTTCATGTTTTTCCTTCAAAGAGTAAACTCAAGCTTGGTGATGTAAACTCAAGCTTAGGTCTGACAGAAGCTATTCAAGTTTTCAAATATCTTTACCAAACTCGAGCTTGCCTTTGCAAACTCAAGTTTGTGTCAGACAGAGAGCATTGTCATATTTTGAGCTTAGCAAACTCAAGTTTACACCTCTAAGCTCAAGCTTGCACTTTGGGAATCAAAATTATTTTTGACATGAATAGTGTCAAACTCGAGCCTGCTCACTAATAGACTCGAGCTTCCCATTTTCCATTTTGGCTCTCAAAATGATTTCAAACTTTTTCCCCGACAAAAGCCCAAACTCTAGCCTACTCACTTATAAGCTCGAGTTTGAGACTTCCAGAAGCAAAACCCAAGTTCTAAATGAAGACCAAACTCAAGCTTGTTATAGTAAACTCGAGCTTGAAACTTCTACACAGATGAACGCATCTGAGTATACTTTGCTCGGTTGATTTCGCTAAGCTTGATTCGCGAAATGGTTGCTTATGATTTAAATGATTCATATCAATATTTCTAACCAGATTTAACCGTTTGCCTATGAGATTTCAGAAGACCTAAGATCTTATTTAGGAAACATTTGAGCATTCAAAGAGGAAAGATGATCAATCAATGCTTAAAGCTATTATTCTTCCAGATTTTCCGTCGATCTGAGTTAACGGTGTAATATTAATTGGAGATATCCCCTTATGCCAAAATTGGTGCAATAAATTGAAAGCTACAATGGACAAATTCAAAGAATCAAACCTGCAATGACCTCAACAGCTATATTCAGCAGACCATGGACTCAACAGCTATACTTTTGAATAGGCCCAAGTCCGAACGCATCTTCAACGGTCACAAACTTCAATCCAAAGTATAAATACATGAAGATTTGAAGTCGCAAGCGAGAGAAGTAACACACGTAAAACACATACAAGCTTATCAATCGTTTTATCGCTTATATTTCTCATCAGTACATTGTACTTCAGTGATTATCTTTATCCACTCTATTAGAGAGTTCATTTCTGTAATTCATTCATTGTAAGAATCTCAAAGTTGTGGGACTTTGAGGTTGGGCTTTCATATTACAACTTGTAAGGGGAGTGTATCCTAGAGAGAGGATAGCTTTCGAGTACGAGTGTGTATCGATTTGAGTGATAGTAGAAAACCCGCAGAGTCCGGGGACCGGACGTAGGTCAAGAGTTGAGACCGAACCAAGTATAAATATTCTGTGTCAAGCTCTTCTTCCCTATCTCCATTTAGCTTTTGTTGTGTGAGTGTTTTAAAAAGAATTTTTAAAATCCCCAATTCACCATCCTCTTGGGGATTTCCTTCACTTTCACTTTCAATGTGCATTAGGAAAAAAAAAGGACCTCCTCAGAATTTATCAGGTGCAGAAATCATAGAGTAGCTCCAAGATGTTGAATTTGAGTATGGAAAAAAAGACGATGCAACAAAAGCCAGGAGAAAAACTACTAGGACTTCCACTTCTGCGCCTCAGCAATGGCGAAAGATAAGTCTCTTCTTCACTCTTCCATTTTGGAAAGATAATTTGCTCTGACACAATCTAGATGTCATGCATATTGAAAACAATGTCTGCGATAATGTGTTGTACACGATTCTTAATGAATCAGGCAAGTCAAAAGATCATTTCAAGTGAGGAGTTCATGGAGACACGTGGCCGGATGAGCATAAAAAATGTCAACTTGTAAAATTCACCCTAACAAAACAGAATAAGGAAATCTTCTTGGCGATGTTGAAGAAAATAAAAGTTCCTGACGGGTATTCAAGCAACATTTCACAATGTGTTGGTGTGCAAGCTCGAAAGGTTGTTGGGCTAAAGAGTCACGACTTACATGTGCTTATGCAATAGTTACTTCCGCTGGCCATCAAAAATACACTGCCTCTCGATGTGTCGATCATTTTGGTCGGGTTGTGTTCTTTCTTCTGGAAGTTGTGTTCTAAGGTTGTGATCGTAGAGGAGCTCGAGTAACTGCAACAGAAAATCATTCTTATGCTGTGTTATTTGGAGATGATATTTCCTCCATCCTTTTTCACAGTGATGGTTCACCTGACAATATACCTTGTTCACAAAATAAAGCTTGTTGGCCCAGTTTGTAACATCCCAAATTTTCGGATTTTAAATTTTGAATAATATATGGAGATTTGTTAGGGAATTTAAGGCATATTTTTCCATAAATTAAGGACAAATAATTATGGAATAATATTTGGCATAAATATTTTAGAGATAATATTTTAAGGCCAAGAGATATTTAATTGAGAAAGAAAAATCCTTAAAAGGAATTAAGGATTTAATTTTAATAATTATCCAATACTTGCAAATATGAGTCTTGAAGAGGATCAAGTGGGATAATTTTTAAAGTAGCCCAATACATAATGCAGCCCAAAACTCAAAAGCCAAGCACACATATAATACCAACCCATTAAGTTATTCCCAGCCCACTACCTTTTAGTTAGACTAACCAAATTACTCCCTCTGCACACACAAAACCAAACACGCTAGAAATCAACAGCAGCTTCCACGGGTCACGCAACAGCAGGGCGCCATACTTCTCCATATTTCCACCATACATTTTGAATTCAGCACCATTTGTCTCTGATTACTTCCGGTCGGACCAGACCCTTAAGTTCTTATATAAGTGTTCTTCCTAGAATTTCATACATTCATCTTTCTGTAACTGAAATCTGAGACCAAGATAGAGAGTGAGAAAGGAAGAAAGTCTATTGTGGTTAATCCTCGATCATTTTCCCTCTGCATTTGCGCCGACAACAGGGGTGTGTGATTCCAGTAAAGATCACAACGTGCAGACTAACAAACTTAAGGTAATCATCGGGCCTCTTTTCTTTCTAATTTCTATCAGTTTTTCCAACGAAACTTTGAGTAATAAACCGTAGGAGCAAACCCATGATGTTTTTGCTAAAAAGAACCGTAGAAACCAAGCTATAGGATTTCTCTGTTGCATAAACTGTAAATCTGGGGCTGTGTTGAAAAAATATAGATTTGTGTTTCCAATATACATATATCAACGTTGTATATGCATGATAAGGGAAGGAAAACTTGGGTAGTATGCATATATGTATGGAAACCAAAAGCTTTGCGGTGTATTGCCGATATACTGATAAAACGCAGTACACTTGGAAAACCATGGGAAACGACTCCAACATCTTCTATTAACCCGTCACCTTAGTCCATACACATAAATTCAATCCTGGCAACAACTCAACTCATCAACTTAAGCCATACACACAAACTCAATCCTAGCAACTGCTCACAACTCACAACTTAATCCATACACACAAACTCAATCCCGACGACCACACAACTTATCATCTCAACTCATACCCCCAAACTCAATCTCGACAACCACAACTCACCACATCAACCCCTACACTCAATCACTATCCCGGAAGCTACCCTTAACTCCACCTCAACCCATGCACTCTAACACGATCCCAAGACCCACTCCGTAACCTTCTCAATCCATACACCATATCTCCAACCCGGCATCCTCTAAGGATAAGGTAAACGTCTTTTTGTAGGAATGAATGAGTGTATAAAAAGAGTATTATTATCAAGTTGTGTAGTTAGGTCCTTTGCGACGCTAGCAGAGACTAATAACAGTTATAAACGTTTATAGGCACACCCTGACATCTCTATTGATCCCAGCACCTTCAACCGAATTAAGGATTCAAGCTTCAGATGGCTAACTGTTATCTTACTAGCTTGTATGAATATATTCATGTATGACTAACCATGATTGCTAGATAATTTTACATGTGTATCCTAGCTATGGATTGGGGTTGCGTGTCCTATAATAGGGCTGCAGACCTTGGCCGATAACTGCGATTACGGTGTGACTTGTTTACTGCGAATTATTTTATGCTTAAGATGTGATATGTTGTCATTTAACTGTTACCCCTTGGGTTCATTCATTTGAACTCCAGATCACATGAAAGAGACAGGTAGTGGATCAGGATCAAGAAGAAAGATGCAACTGTAAGGGATACATCAGAAAGGGTATTTTTTTTGTGATAGTATAAGCAGTTGGACTGTATTTGTTGTTTATCATTTGTCTATTTTTGGATTATTGTATTAAGATTCCTCTAAAGGAAAAATACTGCTCGCGAAAAATTTATCCTCGCGTTTTCAAACTAAGTTATTTTAAGAAATTTTTTATTCCGCAATTAAGTCGCCCAAACTATTTCAATGTATGTGCACTATAACTCTAATGAATAAAGACGTATTAAGGATGGGTGCCACAGGTGTGACACAGTTCACTATCGATAGATGTATCCTATTGAGAGGTACTCATTTAAAATTAATTACTTCAACATTACTTCCTAGTCACACATTTCAATATTGATATATCAACTTTTTTCCTTCTTTACTTTATAGGTTTTTTGGAAAACTGGAATCTTACGTGAGGAATAAGGCGTGACTTGAAGGTTCAATAGCAAAAGATTATATAGGGGATAAGGTCTTGTATTTTCTCCATATCTTTTCTGTAGGGATGGCGACGATGATTGACATAACAAATTATGCATACGATAATATATTTAATCTGTAATCCTTTTGTTTTTAAAAAAACATATTTGCATTTGTAGCGGTTAAGTATCCACTACAAAGTCAACCCAACCGCTACAAATTTAAACCCGCTACAAAACTGTCTCCTTAACTGCTACTAACTAAAACCGCTACAAAAATGTCATATCAACACTATTACAGATAATGCCTTTTACGTCCAAAAGAAAGGGACGTCTGCGACGCATAAAATTTAATCTTATGGCATCCCAAAATGTTCTGGGACATCGTAAAGGTTTTTTAAAAAAACATACATATACACATACAAACACACGCGCGCGTATGTGAAGATGGAGGAAGAACCAGATCAAACTCATTGTCTCAACACCTCGACGTTGCAGATAGAGCCAGATAATAAGATGCACATGAAAAATGCGTAATTTTTTTTAAAAAAATCCTCTTTGTATTGACAAATTGACAGACTGTGAAGAAGAAGAACAATGAAAATTAAGATCAAGAAACTCTGTTAACATCTAAAGTATAATGTTTCTCATAATCAGAGAGTTCAAGTGCTTAAAAGAAGAAGCGAATCGATTGCAAGCACTGGAAAAAACATATGAAGTCAAATCAAACTAACTTGAAAACTCTTCGTTCTATGCTTTAACAGAACCACATCTTCAGTTCAGCTGTTCACTGATAAAGGCAAAAACAACATTTAACTTGCAAATAAATCAAGTACTATCATAATTCATAAGAGTGATAAAACCAAGTAAAATCAGTACACGGAACATACATTTGATTTCATAAAAAATGCATAGAACTGATAGTGAAACCAGGAACATCCTGATTGGGAATCGAAAGACTTTTCGATCAAAGAAGAATTGAAATACAAATAGTAAGAGATTGAAGAGGGAGAATCAAAAACGAAAATTACAATGGCGTGGTTGAGAAAGGCAATCCAATAGTTTTTTCTTTCCATGTTTTCAGAAACCAAAGAGAACTACTCAACATATCTGGCTAAGAACTAATCTGTACGGAACATCGATGATGATCACTTTATCAAAAGCAAAAGCTCAAAGTTCTCAAGATCTGGCAGCGCTATGCCTCATCGTTGTTGGATCTGTCAACTATCGTAGCTATTTCAACCCATATTTGTAGATCTGCAACCCATAGACGTCTTCGTCGTCATCATAACTTCTTATGGCGGCGAGAGGTGAAGGAAACTGAGGGTTGCCTGAATTGGAAGAGAATCAGAGGAGTAGCAGAGGAGAGAATGAGATCGAACTTTGTAATTAAAGCCCACTTTTATTTTATTTCCGTTTTGGGCATACGAGCCCATTTCCATTCTAGGTTAACTTTAAGTGAGGCAGCAGCTACAAACAATTATTCATTCACGTTTTTACTCAGTTATGGATTAAGTACATAAGTTTCATTTTCTCTCAACTGTTCTTCATCTGTTCTTCGTGTTCATGATGAACTTCTTCATTTCTTTCCCATTTTCGTTCTACATAGGTATGATAGGCTAGGCTTCAGTGATTGACCCACAGATTAAGGATTCCATTATCCAGAGGACTCGTTCTTAAACGGTAACAAACTCGTTTCTGTTTTGTAATTTCGGATTCATTTTACTTTCGGATTGGGTGTTAGATTTAACGCCCAGATTGAGATATCCCAAGGACTGAGTTCGAACTAGGTTAAAGTATGGTTGTATGATTGCACAGTGAGATGCCGCTGTTCGGACAAATGCTAGGTGATCGTCTAGTCGAGGGATTTTCTGGACGAACGCAGAGATTTCGGTTCATCCAGAATCAATCATGAGTTCAGTTATAAATCTGTTTTTCGTCCAAGGAAGGAAATTAATGGAATTCGAAATCCTGGGTGGATCCTCTGTTAATATGATTTTATATCATTTTATTTAGTTATGTTTTAATCCTTACTGCATTGAAAACAACTCCCCCCAATTTGTTCTTGTACATTTATTTATTCGATTTAGACCCACTGCAAATTCGTTGGGAAAACGATCCAAGTTTCTATTATACTGCAAAATTATATTGATCTTGGTTATTTTGGGAGATCACAGCAAATCTCTGTCAAAATATGGCGTTCGCCGCGGGGAATTTGCATCGATTTCATTAGTAATGTAGTTTTCGGTGGTTCGGGTGGTCGGACGAAATTTTTTCGACCCAGGTCACTCAAACCAGGTCTTATTCACAAGGAATTGGGCATTCTAAACAAGAGTCGTTCTCCTTGGGAATGATGTCTGACCTATTTTCCCCAAATTCCATCGTTTATACCACTTTTTTACTGTTTTAAGTTTGATTTTGTGATTTCTACTAGGGCATTTTTTTGGAGTATCTCCGAATGGTCTGAAATTTTGCTAGGTGATAGGAAATGGTCTAACTCATAGGACACATTGGTCTTCAGATTTTAGCCAAATTCCATCGTTTAAACCACTTTTTCAATTGTTGAAGTTTTTTTATTCTGTTTTAGCGTTCCCCAATGATCTAGGAGTTGCCCTATCCAAGTCCCATAAATTTTAAAAATCATTTGATAGTGTTTTGGACTTGTTTTGGTCAAATTCCAACATAGGTTTTTGCTTTTTCTGTTTTTGTTTGTGTCATCTTAGTGTTTCCTACTTTTTACCACTTTTTAGTGGCATTTTCATAATTCTGATTTTCTGGTGGCATTTTCGTAATTCTGATTTTCTGCAAATTCTGCCTTGTGTTTATGCTGCATGAGTACTAGGAGTACTATTAATCCATAAGACTTGTTGCCATTTGATCCTGAAATAGAAAGAACAATTCTTACTGCTAGAAGAGTTGTTAGGCTAAGTGGTGGGATTAATAATGAATTGGACATTGAACTTGAGTCTGATTGTGTCCATTCTGTTGATCCTGACTCTGATAGTACTTCTGATAGTATTGTTGTTTTCACTGATTCTAGTAGCAATTTTGCTAATTCATAAATTATGGCAGAGCAAGCAGCTCGTCCCACTTTGAAAGAATTAGCTACCCCTGATGTGGGCAATCAAAATTTGTGTATTCAATATCCTGAACTTGCTGCTAACTTTGAACTAAAATCTGGTCTTATCCATTTGTTGCCCAAGTTTCATGGTCTTGCAGGTGAATGTCCTCACAGGCATCTAAAGGAGTTCCATGTGGTATGCAGCACAATGAAACCTCAAGCAATTGATGAGGACCACATTAAGCTGAGAGCTCTTCCATTTTCCCTATATGGCTTGGCTATGGATTGGCTATACAATTTGCAACCAACATCTGTTGGGAGTTGGGATGATATGCAGAAGTTATTCCTAGTGAGGTTCTTTCCTTCCTCAAAAGCTATTGCTATTCAGAAGGAGATCACTAGTGTTAAACAAATCAATGGGGAGACCATGTATGAGTATTGTAAGAGGTTTAAGTGATTATGTGCTAGCTGTCCACACTACCATATTTCAGACCAACTCCTAATTACATATTTCTATTCCGGTTTGTTACCGATGGATAAAAGTTTCATGGATGCATCTAGTGGTGGGCCCTTAGATAGCAAGACACCTGAAGAGGCTCGAGAGTTGATATCTACTATGGCTGCTAATTCTCAACAATTTGGCACCAGGGTCAATAGTACTCCTGTTTACAAGATTCAAACACCTCCGGTCCAGTACGATTCTCAGATATTAGAGAATAGACTTGATGATCCGACTTCCCTTGTGAGGCAGTTGGCAGTGACACAGATAGTACAATCTTCCCCTCCTCAGATTGGGTACTCATGTGGGTCCTGTTTTGACCCTTATCATTCTGCTGATTCTTGCCCTACTTTGCATGATCTTGCTTATCAAGACCAGTCGGTAGCTGCAGTGGGTATTTTTCCAGGAAAGCCACAATACAACCCTGGTTGGAGAAATCACCCCAATTTCCGTTGGAACCAGAATCAAAAGCATAGTAACCAATATCAGCAAATTTTTTGGAATTACCAACAGAGACACAGTACAGACCACAGAATTTCCAATAGCAGTCTGCACCTCCTTTGCCTTTGCCAGAACCACCTCCTCTACCAGCCATATGTGCACCTCTACATGCGGCACAATAGCAGGCTAGTACCAGTAGTAGTGGTTCTTCACTAGAGGATATGATGAAGCAATTTGCCACAGATACTAGGCAGTTCCAACAGCAAACTGAAACTTCCATTCATACTTTACAAACACAAATTGGGCAGTTGTCAACATCATTGAACCAGCTTCAACCTCAGAGATCCAACACTCTTCCTTCACAAGAAATTCCTAATCCCAAGGGGAATGTGAGTGTTATCTCCCTTCGATCTGGCAAGCAATTGGAGGAACCTCAACCAGCTGCAGATTTCACTTCCACATCAGAGAGAGAGTCAGAAAATGATCCAGGTTTCTATTATACTGCAAAATTATATTGATCCTGGTTATTTTGGGAGATCACGACAAATCTCTGTAAGTAAGCGACTGCAGACGAGGCGACGGCAGGTGGGCGACGCGGGTGAGATTGTGAGCAACAATGGGTGAGGTGTGACTCATGTGAGAGAGTGTGGGTGAGGTGTTGAGATGAACGAAGAGAATGGTTTGGCGTGTTTTGGCGCTGGTTTATATCTTTTGGAGCTGAGTTTGGCATCCCAAACTCCATTTAGGACGCCTTAGAAATCATCTTTGGCATCCTAAATCCTGTTTGAAATGCCAAAAATCATATTTAAGGTGTCCTAAATATGTTTTCGAATGTCAAAAGTTCAATATTAAGCAAAAAAATGTCAAAAGTCATGATTTTTGTCGTCCCAAACCACTATTGTGACGCCTTAAACATGATTTTTGGCATCTCAAACATGTTTTGGGACGCCAAAAATCATATTTAAGGTGTCCCAAATATTTTTTAGGACGCCAAAAAATTCCCTGGCACAAAAATATTTCTCAAAATGTGCCAAATAATTAATTTTAGTCATCCTAATTAAATTTTGGGACGCCTAAATTAATTTTAGGCATCCTAAAATTATTCTTAGGATGCCTAAGTCTCGAAGTTCAGACAAATAATTACAAGAATGCCACCGCCTACACTTTTTACTTCCCTTTTTAAAATAAGGACGTCATTTAGGGAAATAATATCCATTTTTTGTAGTAGTGCAACCGCTACAAGTGTTATACAGATATCAATATAAATACCCCCACAACATCTCATTTTACATGTTTCAGCTTTTATTTCTACACACCTTTTCTCTCGATTTCTCTCATTTGTCTACATTTTCAAAAGAGGTTAAGTGTTTGAAGAGGGTAAGTGTTGTTCAAGCGGATCAAATATGATGATCATCTATTTAAAAATATTTCTTTTTTCTTCTAACTTTGTGATACCAAGTTTTTTTAATTTACAATTTCATGAACATTTTTCAATGTTCCTTCCACTTTCACATACATGATTTTCAAAATTAAATATTATTTAAATAAAATCATAATCAGTTCTTGTTATACCTACACATTCTCATTTTTTTACACCTATATAATAACCATATATAATCAAATATCAATTATTTTTACCAAAAATATAAATCATTTATATAACAATTATTAGTTAATTTAATAAAATAATCTAAAGTGACTCTTTTAAATTTTTTAAAAAATTTGTATCCACTTGTAGCGGTTCCCTAACCGCTACAGTTACAGTAGCGGTTAATGTATATGTAGTAGTGGTGTCATTGAACCGCTGCAAATGTAATATCTTGAATTTTGGGTCTAGAGACTTGAGGATAGGCCTATATCAGTAAGATGAGTAGACCCAGTTCAGGAGGTGTGATTATATTATGAAGAGAATTTTCTTGGTGTTTGAGTGGAATTTAGCCGAACATTTGGTTTCTCTGAAATTTTAAATTTCCGTATATAATGTAATATACAAATATTTCTCATGGGATTAAGTTTCAATGACCAATTGAGGCCATAGTTTGGGCCAAAAGAAGGATTAGATGAAGTTTGACATAATTTGTATTTTTGTGGAAGAAAGTCAATAAAGTTTATTTTAATATGCCACTTGTGTTCATGGGAGGACAAGATGACTTTCAACATGGACACCTCAACATGGTTAATTAATGCTAATTAGTGAGCTACAATTTTTCCTCACCAAGCAAACCAATTGGCCAAGCTAGAGAAATGGAGAAGATTCAAGAAGCTTATGGAAAATTAAATTGTAAAGTAGCATGTGATAAGTCAAGAGGTGTAATCTTCAAATTTCTTACTTAGGCCCTTGGATTTTTGTCAAGTGTGCATGTAATTAATGTAAGAAGGATGACTCAAAGGCTTCTTAAATAAGCTTTGAATTCGTCCAAATTAAAGGGCAAGAGAGAAAGTCAACCAAACTTGCAAAATAAGCCAAATTTAAGAGATATTTTGTAATGGTACTTTCGTCATTTGACTTGGGGGGATTTTTAAGTGTCTTCTTGATGTAAATCAAGAAAATTTGCACTTCTTTTTGACATAATATTTAGAAAATGAAGAGAAAGAGACAAGAAGAATTTTCAAGATAAACGACACATGGCAACTCTAGAAATTCAAGCAAAAAGAAGTCTCTGACTTTGGAAATTAATCAAGATATGTTTACATCATCAAATGGTCATATGTTGACAAAATATATATGTGTCGAATAGCATTCAAAAATGTATAAAAATCATTAATTAAGGGATGAATTCGTGCAGCCCTAAAGGAGAAGAAAACAAGCATGATTTTTGCACATGTAAGATGCCAAAAGTCTACAAAATGAACCCTAAAAAGCAAAGTGGCATAAGCAGATTCAAATTGACTTTGTGGGAGACATTTAAAGACCTTATCCCATGTCATTATGCAGCTGAAATTCCTTCTCCCATAAGCCTCAATTTCGTCCAAATAAGAAACAAGAAAGAAAAAGCATGATGCAAGTATTAAAACATAAGGAAAGAAGTCAAAAGTTGAGGACATATGGAATAATAAGGAAGGGCCAAAGAAGGGGCCTAAATATGTACTAAAAGACACTTAAGCAAGCTCATAATTGTTCCCAAGAATCATCCAAAAACGTGAAGCCATGAATAGCTAAGAAAAAGTCCAAGTTTGGACATGAAAAATCCATGAAAAGTAAAGAAAATGTAAGGGTAAAATGATAAATGAAAAAAGGGACAATTTGGAAACTCATTAAGCATCATTTAAGGACTTCCTCTCTTCTTTTCCCATGCCAAAATTCAAAATACATAGAGGAAAGAGAAGCATGAAACAAGTCAATATTGTATTAGAAGCTTGAAGAAGGAACAAAAGGCTTATGGAAGAAGTAAGAAGCAATTGGCTTGTGAGGGAAGCCAAAGACTAAAGAGAGGTGTATTGAACAAGACATATGGAAATATTATAAGGACCCTTTCATCTTCATTTTTTCTGCCCAAATCGTCACCCAAGAGAGCATAAGGAGAGAAGAGAGAGTTGATACACAAGAAAGAAGAGAAGGCACACCAATTGAAGATTAAGGTAAGTAGGTTCAAGATTATGTTGGAATAGCCTTCTATCTTCTTTAATCTTCATGAATAAATTCAAAACCCTCATGAAAAATTCTTGTATGATGTTATTGGAGCCTAAGCCGAAACCATAGAAAGGCACAAGGAGGAAGAGATTCAAGTGAAACTAAGTCACAAGCCAAGTAAGTCACTAAACTAGCTTGTTTATGACTTTGTGTTTTAGATTTTTGGATTCTTCTTAGGATGATAGATGTTCATGGTATAATAATATTTCTTAAGGGGAGATTCTGCCATAGTCACTAAAATGAATTATCAAGTGTTTGAAGTGAAGATAATGTCCATAAAGAGAAGATTAAGCAAAGAGATGATTGAATATGAAGTTAAAATGGAAGTTGTTGTTGTTGCTTTCATGGTGTGAATTTCGACCAAGGCTGTGTGCATAAGGTTATGTTGTAATTTTTGTATTTTTGATGATGCCAAAGTCTTTAGAACAAAAATTTGTATGTGAACAAGTAAAGAACATGATTTTGAAACTGAAAAGCTAAGTTACAAGAAATTAGAGAATCTGCCAGCTTTGATAATTCCTGGGCAGTCGTGCTTAAGGAATGATTTTAAAATATTAAATAACGTCCAATGGCCATGAAATTTTACATGCTTAAATTAGACATCACAATCTTTAATTTGGTATATAATTTGTAATTTTTTGAGTTGTCTACTACGAAATACGAATTTTTGAAAATAGCCCAGAAAACTGGACTTTTTCTCTGACCATAGGGTAGAATTCTAACATAGTAAAATCGTACGAATTTTTCTTGTCTCTAAAAATGTTTTTAGTAAAAATTAGACATGTTAAGGGTTAAATGGCCACTAGAATCACATTAGTTGGATTTTTCTAGAATTAATTTTGAATTTTTTGAAGTTGAGGCATGATTTCTAGAAATTTCTGGGTTATGGTTTAATTTCATGAAATTAAGAGGAGAGTTTGGATTAGTGAATGAAATGGAATGTATTTTCTTTGTTTAGGGAAATTGCATATCCACAGTAGCATTCAAGCATCGAGGAAAATTTATTAATTACTGATCAGCTATCAGGTAGTAACTGTTTACTTATATACTCTATGTGGCTTTTGTATGTTTGTTGTGCCATGATTGTGGAACATGTCTTGTGAGTGGGACATGCGTTTAGGCTGTAGGGCCTAGTGGAATGTGTATCCTTGGGTCACTACAGATCCGGTGATGCATTCAGTATAGTTTGGGTTTGAGCCCCGGCTACTATTGTTTTCCTAGCACTATGGAACCAGAGCTTATGTCTATAGGCTATTTGGCGTTATTGAGTGTATTGAATGAGTGTGGTATGTATTGCCATTGTTGGTATTGTGATTTTCTTGATTATGGTTGCATACATGCACTACAAGAGGGCGAGGCTAGTAGGGATGTAACAACAAAACAGCTTGTATGGGTACGAGTAGGTGTGATTGCCCATGGAACAAGGCGTCGGTTCAGCTGCCCGGATCACAACGAATAACCGCCATTTTTAAGATAGCGGCCACGCGCCCCCAACAGCCGCCTTTGGTTTTCATGCGCAATAAATGCCCACGTCATTTCATATTCGTCATAATTATTTTTGAGGGTTTGACAGTTACTCTGGGATTCAATTTTGGATCCCAGATCATCCTAAAGATACAAGTGATTACCCTTGAGCTGATCAGAAGTGTAGAGGTAAGGGGCATGCAGCTGGTGATTGAAGAAATAGGGAATGCCCTATCATCTGTTTTACTACTATGATTGTCGATGACTGTATTAATTTACTTACTGCGAGTATTTTTTTTTTGATGATTGTACCCTAACCTTCCGGGGACTATTCACTATTTACAATTCGTACTTTTTATCAGTATTATGTATTCGTCAAAACCTATCATATGCTCTACTGCGTAACACTATAGTATATGTTAATAAGGAATAATTAATGAAGGTAAGGTAATAAATAAGAGGAAATCCTTCTATCTGCCACCCAAGAGGGCGAGGCTAGTAGGGGTGTAACAACAAAACAGCTTGTATGGGTACGAGTAGGTGTGAATTCCCATGGAACAAGGCGTCGGTTCAGCTGCCCGGATCACAACGAATAACCGCCATTTTTAAGATAGCGGCCACGCGCCCCCAACAGCCGCCTTTGGTTTTCGTGCGCAATAAATGCCCACGTCATTTCATATTCGTCATAATTATTTTTGAGGGTTTTTAGGCCTATCTCCTCATATTCGACGTAACCTTTCACGTCCTAGCCGTTTCAACTTCGTCCCTCTAACTTCTTACCCTTATAAATTCTGGCTCATTTCTCCTCTTTATCAATTTACTTCAAATTGTATCTGCCTTCTCCGAAAGAGTTCCTCATTTTCCAGAGTTCTTTGCCTCTTCCAGTTTTTCTCTACCAGGTACCTTCAACACTTCTCTAGTCCCTCTTTTTTTTTTTGCGTTGTGTGTTGAATTCTTTCTGGTGAACCAGTTCTTCATACCATCTCTCTTATAACAATCTGGGTATTTTAGGTTTTTCCGTGTAGCATTATGAGTTTTGTCTTGAAATCATTCTCCATTTGTTGTCTTCATTTTCTGAATGTGCATGTGGGTATTGACTGACTGTGATGACCTTCGGATTTCCTCTCTGAACGAGAAGCGTTGACAACAAACGTTGAGATACTTGTATTTGGTCTGAGTTACGTCAATATTTGCGGATTTTTGCATCTGTTTGTCAGAAACCCTTGCCATTTCTATTTTCAAATTTTCTGGGTTTTCTGGGTTTGCTTGTTCCCATTCTACCTCTGTTTTCAATTTTTGCATCCTCATTCTCTTTGTTCATTCAAATGGACTCAAACTCTAACATGCCCTTAGATATGTATGGTAGGCCCATCCATGAGGGAGACAGGGAAATACTTGAGCATATCTCTGCACCCACCAAATTCTAGCTTTGGTCAATTCTCCCCACTGAAAAAGAGAAGAGAGAAGCCTTACTTTGTATACCCAGGGGGAGTAGGAGTACGAAGGAGTTCCGAGTTGCTCCCCTTCCTGCCTTTAATCCTTCCAATACCGCAACATCCCTTTTCCAAGCTCCAACTCCAACCCCTATTAGCCTCACCCCAAATATGCCAACTCGGGGCCCTACGCCCTATGATGAATGCTGCCATAAGGCCATCAAGCTTGCTAGGCTTGACCGTGATAGGGAGGCCGAGTTGTTGTTGGACAAATGTCGATGTAACATTGTTCTTACGACCAGCTTGGCTAGCGCCCTTTCCTGCCATTTTGACCTAGCATCTTTTGATATTCCCCAAGATATCCCTGTAGTGTCAGGTATACTTCTCTTTCTGACTCTTGCCCTTTTTTCTTTTATTATAGGTATTAGATGGCTTCATCCTCACGCCATATAGATCAATCTATGACAGGAGAATCCGTGTATTCTGGTCATTCCCAAACGCCCATTAACACAAAGCCCGTCATTAGTAGCACCGTGACATGCATGAAGAATTCAATGACCACGGGAGAGGTTGCACGAGTTATCCGGGGTGGGAAGGGATATGACATATGCCTACCTCTAATAGATGAGTCAGCCGCCTCTTCCCGATCGAGTGGTAGAGACCCCCACTTCTTTTATTTTTACCAAGACATTGTAACCTGGCTCAGTCTACAATTCCCTTTCACCGACTTCCAAATGTGTCTTCTCCGCCATTTGCATCTTGCCCCCTCTCAACTACATCCTAATGGCTGGGCTTTCGTCATTGCCTTCAAGAATTTTTGTAAAGCCAAAAATATCGTCTGTTTTGTCCCTATCTTTTGTAGTTTCTTTGCTCCTTTGGAGACCAATCATACCATCGAGGGACAGCATACATGGTTTGGTTGGACCTCCTTCCAAGCTGTCCATGATCGCAAGTTTCTTAAGCCTTTTACCGATTCGTGGAAGGGGTTCAAAAATTCCTTTTTCAAGGTTGTTGCCAAACCCGGCCAAGCTCCCTGGTTTCTCCAATCTCTTCATCTCGGGGAAATTGAAGAATGCTTTCCATTATACTGGTGCACTGGTGACCACAAGCTGTCGACTTCGTCCCCTCAGCCAACAGTCTTTCCAAGACCGAAGATGAGGCTATTCTTGTCCTTACGAAGCTTGCTAGTAAGAAGGGAAAATTAGTGGACTCGGCCGACTATATTTCAACCTCTTTAATCAACAAACGACCCCCCACAAGTACGAATATGATCATTTAATGTTGTGTTATATTGTTTTTTGCTTTGCAGACATTGATCATTGTTCTTTATTTTGCAGGTCGGCCAATGGAGAAACGACCCGTCTACCTTGATGTGACTTGCTGCGATGAGGAAAGCCCGGGTGCGACCCCGGCAGGAGCCTCAGCGGGCGAAAAACGCATAGCGCCTGAACCGGCTCTGCAAGCCCCCGCGAAAAAGGTCAAAGTCACCAAGAAAAAGGTTGCCGCTGTTCCAACTCGCGAGGCCACGCCGACGCCTTCTCCTCCCATTCTGGATTCTGAACCCCACACTGCCGAGCTTGAACTCGTCTCTGTCGACCAACTTATTCTGCTTCCTCGGTCCCATGTTTGGGGGCACAAGGTCACCAAAGGTCTCTGCCTGGGTCTTTGTCCTCCCAGCATTACTTTAATGGGAAGCCGCTATCTAACCCCGAGATTAAGGAGCTTCGAGACATGGAGCATACCGACTTAAATTGCCGGGCTGTGTCAGCTTGTGGCCTACCTGAAAGAAAAGCATGCCCTAGCTCAGGAGGAGGTGAAGAGTGCCGAGGCAAAGAGAGATAACGCTAATGGCCTGGTCACTCGGACACTTCAGGACTCGCAGGGTGTCAAAGCGGAGAGGGACAATTTGCGCAGTGAAGTGCAAGTAGTTAGGGCTGAGAGGGAAGGCCTCCTTCAGGAGCTTAAACAAGCTCGGGAAGGTCTGCAAAAGGCCAAGTCAGAGGTAGCCAGGAGGCAGAAGATTCATGAGAATGACGTCGATTACATGTGCAAGCACAAGGCTATTATTTTCGAGTTGGAGGCGGAGGTAAAGCATTACAAAGAGGGCTTTGCTGCTGCTCGCGCTGACGTCTCCAAGTTAAAAAATGGTGTCAAGGATGCCTTCGACAATGCTTTGGAGCAAGCCCAATTCTTGAACCTAACCGCGACGTTGAACCTTGAGGAGGTGCATTATAATGTTTATATTGAAGATGGAAACTTCATCCCTCCACCTTCAGCGTCCGTCGGCCCCAACGCTCTTGCACCCAAGGTTATCCCGGAGGACAGAGGCGAGGTCACTCCTCCCAACTCGGCCAACCCTAAAGTGGATACTCATGCTGCTGAATTACACTAAGCATAGCCTCATATGTAGCTCTAGTTTCATTCATTTTAGGTTGATAGACTCCTTCCTCTGTGGAATTCAGGACACGTTCTTATTGATGCCTTCCCCTAACTTTACTTGTAATCATGTCTCGGATGTAAAATCACGATCTTTTGTAACAGCTTAGCATTCCTACACTTATATAATGTAAACCATTTTGACTTAATGAAAAGCATTTATTTTTCTCCAGTACCTCGGTTTGTTTAACCCGCAAGTGTTTGTTGGGTCTGACTCGTCATTTACATTCATTTTTCTTGTGAATTCCTTCCAATCCCCCATAACTTTGTTGCGAGATATTATGTGGAAGACATATGAACACATTACGTCCAACTTGATCAAGGTCAGCGAAACTGTTTTTACTTATCCGAGTTTAGCTCGCCATAGGCCAATTTATTAGCTTAAGCGTTTTTTTGTAAATTGGATTTGGTTTTAATCCGTTTATTGTAATGAATTTGGCGGCACCGCCGCTTTCAACATGACATCTGAAAACGGGGTTTCGCACCTCGGATTCATACACGTTTAACTTTGTACATGAAAACTAGTTTGCTTACCATGGATTCATGAACTTATGGCAGCTCTACCGCTATGACATGAATCATGAAGTCGGGTTTTTGTACCTCGGATTCATACACGTTTAACTTTGTTCATGAAAACTGGTTTGCTTACCATGGATTCATGAACTTAGGGCGGCTCTGCTGCTATGACATGATTTATGAAGTCGGGTTTTTGTACCTCGGATTCATACACGTTTAACTTTGTTCATGAAAACTGGTTTGCTTGCCATGGATTGATGAACTTAAGGCGGCTCTGCCGCTATGACATGATTTATGAAGTTGGATTTTTGTACCTCGGATTCATACATGCTTAACTTTTTACATGATTTATGAAAACTGGTTTGTTCACCATGGATTCATACATGCACCTTACTTTGGCAATATCGCCGTCTCGACACAATTTTTGAAAATGGGTTCATGGACCCATCATTCTTTATTCATTCATTCTGGCGATAACGCCGTTATACATGATTCCCATAGGAATTTACAATTTGTGGCTAGGATATCTGAAAATAAATGAAATGAAGGAAAATTCTGAAAATAAATAAGGTGAGGAATCTCGCTAGCTCGAGACTTGTCCACAGAGATTTCATAACTTGAGGCCATGTTGGTCTTGGTGGATCAACTGTAGTAAGTTTTCAGCTAATCTGCGTGCCATGTTCTCATGTCCGCCTTTTTCCTTAATGATTCCAGCATATAATCTCCTTTTCCAAGCTTTTTTTTAATTCGATACAGGCCTTCCCAGTTTGCTGCAAGCTTTTCATCCCCGACATTTTTATTGCCTATGTCGGCCCTTCGAAGGACAAGGTCACCTTTTTCAAATGACCAAGGTCAGATCTTCTTGTTGTATCAGGCTGCAATGAGTTGTTTGGTGGCCATGTCTCGGCAGTGTGCCGTGACTCTGACCTCGTCGATTAGGTCCAACTCCACTGCAATAGCCTCGCTATTCTCCCTCTCTTCATGCAGAGCCTTAATTCTCCTCCATGAGGGCTCGCCGACTTCCACCGGAATCATTGCTTCGCATCCATAAGTCAGCCGAAAGGGGGTTTCCCCAGTAGACATTTGAACAGTAGTCCAATGTCCCCATAGAACGGAGTACAAATGTTCCACCCAACTAGATTTAGCCTCTTCCATTCACTTTCTCAATCCATCGACAATAACCTTGTTGGCCACTTTGGCTTGCCCGTTAGATTGTGGATGTTCCACGGACGCAAAGTGATGCTCAATACTGAAATTGGTTACCATATCTTGGAACCCTTTATCGATGAACTGTGTTCCATTGTCCGTGATTATCTCTGCCGGGATCCAAACCAAGATATAATATTTTGCTGAAGAAACTTTTGTACCCGAGCCGAAGTTATCATAGCTAGTGGCTCTGCCTCAATCTATTTGGTGAAGTAGTCCACTGCTACTACTAACCACCACAACTGCCCCGGTGCTGGTTTAAATGGTCCCAACAAGTCCATGCCCCATTTGTAAAATGGCCATGGAGCCGAGATCATCGTTAGTTCTGATGGGGGAGCCCGTATTACATTGGCATGTTTTAGGCAGCTCTCGCATTTTCGCACATGATCTTAACCATCACGTGCGATTGTAGGCCAATAATAACAAGCTCGTACCGCTTTCCGGGCTAATGCCTTAGCGCCCATATGCTGGTCGTTTATACCTTCATGGATCTCAGCCAAAACGTACTGGGCTTCCTCGAGGTTAAGGCATTTTGACATGGGGGAGTAGAGACCCTTTCGATACAATTGGTCATCCATCATTACATATGAAGCCGTCGGCCTCATCAGCTTCTTTGATTCAATAGCATCTTCCGGGATGATTCCTCTTTCTAGATAATCGGTGATTGGCTTTCTCCAGTCACTTGTGTAACACCCCAAATTTTGGACCCTGAGAATGGAGAATAAACCTAAAGTAGGAGGACGACTAAGCCCAGTTCAAGAAGAGTTCCAAGAATGTTGATAGGGCAAAATTTTATAGCCTAAAAACTCCACAAGTATACGGGTCGTACCAAGTAATAAAGTGATAAGAAAAATATCGTTCCCACGAGGACTTCGTACCCACAACTTCAGTTAAGCATTAATGTTACACTTTTGTTTAAGTTAAGCAAATCAAATCAAATTTAATTAAAGGGAAAGAAAATAAAAATGAAATCAAAACAAGAATTAAAATAAACAAACTATCACAATAATAAAATGAGCAACCCAGAGTCACTAATCCCTTATTAGTTTCATAAACCTTGTTTTCACTAATTTAATTAGCCTTAATATCAATTTTGTTAATCTCGAGTATAAATAGTTATAAGTGCATGTCGGTCCACTTACAACCCTCTCTTGAGTATAACTTGTTATGTCTAACATAGTTACCCAAGAGGCAACAAAAATCAAACACACTCTTCAACAATTATATGGGGCCATTAGGTATATGTCTATCCTAATCACAAATTAAATCGTAATCTAATCCCATATTACTTAATCTCAGAGCTTAATTAAAATTCCCTTCATCAAGGTAAATCTTAATTATCAAATTCATATTTAGTGATGATCAGACACTAAATAGATAAAGCTAAACAAGATTAAGTAACCAAAATTAATATTAATTATAACTAAATAATAAAACAAAGTCTAATCCACACCTATAAGTTCATAGCTACTCTAGGTTGCAAAGTAAAATCAACCAAACATGGCTTTAACAAAAATCATCATAGAGCAACAATAAAATCAGATTCAGGGCCACAATGAAAAATCAAACTGAAAGGAATAAAAACATAGCATTGAGAAGAAACGCGATGATGTTGAAGAATGTGCAAAGTTGCCTCTCCTCTCAAATTTGTGCATCTCCTCTCTTTTAGGTTAATACATATCCCATTCTTTCAATCCGTGTGGGGCCCATCCATTCAATCCCAAATGTGACTCGTGCCTTTTTGTTCAATTCGTCCTTTTCATTTCAGTCCATTAGGTTTAATTGGTGGGGCCCAATCTTCAATCCGTGCAAAACAATGAATCCAATGAATCTTACAAATCGTGCTCCCGTGCTTCACTCGATTGTGAAAAAGCAAACAAAAATTATATTATAATAATAATAAAAATAATAATAATAATAAAAATTAAAACCTAAACCTAAACCTTTTTCCTTTTTTATCTACCTTATATCATTAAAATTTATTTATTCTTTTATATAAGCCTAAATATTTCTATTTAATTAAAATTGAGATATTTGTAATAAAGTCCCCTAAATAATGTGCCAAATTGATATCTTATCAAAATTCCCAATAAATCCCTTTAATTTAGCATTGATGACTCCCCAAATATATTAAAATATGTCTCAAATCTACTAAAAATGGGAAGTCATCACACCCTCACACTTGCATCAAATCTTGTCCTCAAGATTTTAAATTCCAAAGCAACCAAATTCAAGAAAACCATGGAAGCAAGATTTTTAAAGCAAGCACTATAAATTGAAATCAATTCAAATATTCAAGAATCAAATTTTCTCTGAAATCAAGAATCAATTCAATTCAAATATTCTATTGGCAAAGATAAATCACAATAGAATGTCTCTCACATAGTCAAGTGTTTACACTCATCTCTCAAAATATTCAAGGGCTTGTGTTTCACTCAATTCCACCTATTGTGTAACATCCCATTTTAAAAGCGGAATTTTTTTTTTCTTTTCAATCAGAGTAGAGCATTAGAGCGTAAGAGTAACTGAGTAACTGAACCATTAACAAAACGTTGACCATAGTGTAAGAGTAATGATACAGTCATCCAATGTCTAAAAGTAAATACAGAAAACAGTAAATAAATCTTCATCCGGAATCCTACACCGGCTGCTTGCCCCGATCACCAACCCTTGGTCCTCCTGACCCTGAAGCTATAGCTGAGATCCATTTCCCATATGGATCTCAGGTAACGGTTAACCTTATACTCAAATAAAACAGTATATGGACAACAGATATTCATAACAATACAGTAGCATATCAACACATAAGCACAGAGCAGATGTATGAACAGCAAAATGACATAACATAAGCACAAAGAAATATGTAAAGCCCCACAACATGTCTGCACATACCCTGTGCCACGATCACAACACGTGTCCTCAGTGCTAGGAAAACCCATACGGTATTATCAATACTATAACCCGTGTAAACTGTAAGTATGATTGACGACTCTAACAGAGCCTCAATCTATGAACGTATCTACCACATATATGTATATGAGCAGTACAAGATTAGGGTTACAATACGCGTCCATACCTTTGTTATGGTACAAGGAACGTTTCGGCGCAAAAACAACGTTTTTGGCGAAAAGTGGTCCGACGGCGGTAAAAACAGCGGGGTGACGGCGGCACAACAGTGGAGTGCAAAACGGTCCGATTATCAACGATATCCTATCAGGACAATATTCAACAATTTTTCGCAGTATAACAGGCATTTTAGGTAAAATTACCATTTTGCCCCTAGTTGGACCTATCGGCGGAATTTCGCAGAGCTTCATTTGTTTTGACTCTAATCTTCCAAAATTTTGCCATAATTCTTTTCCCATCACATATTTCGAAATATATATCATATCCACCCAAAAATATGATATCTATGATATATTGGAAGATTAAAGATAAAAACAGCATTTCTACTATAGCTACTGAATAAAACACCGAAGCTTAAGACCAGGGACCGAAGAACTTACCCAGGGTCCGGCTAAACTTCCTCGGAGCTCTTCCTCTCTCTAAGGGGCAGATTTTTGGTGTGAAAAATGAAGAAGAGGAGGGTGCTATTTATAGAAGAAAGGAGGGACAAGGTGGGAATTTGTTCATTTGTTTTCAGATCGGATTCAATCGCCGGATCGCACTTGGGACACACGGAACGATCCTGGCCCTCCACCTAGGTTCCGACCTCCCCCCTTGTGACATCATCTTTGATGATGTCATCCATGCTGACTTACCGATATCGTTCCCTGATCGATGCTCGAATCGCGTAATTCTGCCGAAACTCAAAATGCTGACGGCGTAGTTTCGAAGTTTCTTTCTTTCTCATTAGGAATATCTAGTTTAATGAAATTTACGATCCCATTAAGGGTATTCCGTTATCGCTGAAGATTTTAGGCCGGACACCTCGGTTACGGAATTGAATTCCGAAAGCACCAGCGTCTAGACAAAAATCCACTGGTTTGTAATATGATCGACCTAAGTCACTAGATTCCTAATTCACGGCAACTACTTGTTTCAAGTATTGACTCTAAATCCTCTATCTGCATTTTCTCTCTCCTACCGGTGTCTTAAATACCCCTGTTGGTTCCGTAACCGACTTCGGAGACAAGTCACCGAGAAGAATTTTCATTGGTTTATAAAAAGTGCGGTTGATCGACTTAGTCTCTATCTTTAGGGGTAGGATTTTATTTCTTGTTGTTCTCACTTCTCCCGTTGGCTCTTTACCAATTATATTATTATTTTAATCAAAATATCTAGATATTTATTTTTTTCTTTTATTTTTCTAAGCATTTAATATTTTAATATTATTTTATTATTTTTATTTTTATTTATTTATTTATTTCGAAAATTCAGCCTTAAATAAATTATTTTCAATTAATTTTATCTTATATCTTAAACATCCAATAATATCCTATTAATTACTTAATTAGTCATTTACTAATTGCTGATAATTTTCTTAATTAGAATAAATCATTATCTTACAAAAATTTTCTCGACATTGGTATTCTATAACTCATGCATTATTTTAAAAATCATAAGGCCTAAAAGAGTTTCTAAAATAATATTAAATTCTCTCTCTTATTTTTCCAAGGAAATAATTTATTAAATTCTCATAATTAAGGACAATATTGTCCCTAATTTTTAATAATTATTCCACGCCTTCTAAGATTTATCATAATAATTACAAAGGCTATTTTATGACTCAAAGATACCTTTTCGGCCCTTTGCACCTTTATTACCTCTAATTTCAACAAAATTTACTTTAAATAGTGAGATAATTTAGGCTCATTATTTGAGACCACATATTTACCTTTCAGAAATATTTATTTATTTATAACATTTCCAGATAAAAATCCGGGTATTACATATTACAACTTGTCTACCAAAGCTTGTTTATCATCTCAATCTCCACTTTATACATTATCCAATTGCACACTCAAATCAAAAGGACTTTCTCAAGGTTTTAATGATCAAGGTAGGATAATGAAATGAAAGTGATAAAATGGTAGGGGAGAATATTTTAATTAGTGCCAAGTAATTTAATGAAATTCATGATGAATAATGAAGGAATACCCACCAAGAAAGAACAAACTCACTAACACTATATATAAACAATCTTTATTCTTTTGACCTCAACAATCTTTTCCTTTCTTTCTTGGATCTCTATTTTCTCTTTTTTTTTTAAAATATATATATATATATATATTCCTTTCCTTCTATCTTTCTTTTCTTTTTTTTTTTTTTCTTCTTTTTTTCTTTTGCTTTTCACTACCTACACACACTCTTATAGTGTTGACTTTCTAACTCCTTCACTCTTTTAAATTGCTTCACTTAGCACTTACTAAAGTAAAAAAAAAGGAATGGGAAGAAAAAGATATAAAAATTGCATATCTCAAACAAAGCGCTATTTATTCTATGCAATTTTTTTTTAAAAAAATAAAAATAAAATAAAGGCTCAAATGGGGTAAACAAATGATTCTCATGTGATAAGGATGGACATTTGGCCGAACTAGCTATGAAATGAATGCCTAAATCATCTTTGTGCAAGCAAAAGGATTCCAAATTTCAAAAGAGATTCAAGACAAGTTCTAGAGATGAAATCACAATAGGTGTACTCCCTCTTAGAAAGATGAAAATTAAGGCTCAAATTCCTCACAGGTTCTTTGACATCCTAAAGTAAAGTATCTAAACCAAATCTTTACCTCTTTACTAACATTCAAAGAGCATAGAATCAATTTCTAATCAAATTCACTCCTCTTCATGTTCAAATTAACCCAATTGTGATAATGCTCATGAATAAAATTCAAACTTCCATATGATTTTTTTGTTTTTTATTTTCAAGAAAATTTGGGTACTTGGCTCATGAATAAAATTCAAACTTCCATATGAAAAAATGTCACATTGTCCTCAATGTGAACAAGTAACAAAAAGTCATGGAAGTGAAGAGCAACCATATATAAGTGTAAGGGTAACACCAATTTCAAATATTTCAGATTTCCACCAATGAAACAGCTTAAGTGCCAACAGTCATTCAATAGTTATCACATGCATATCCAACTAACACCAACACTCATTCCCGGCAATATATCATCAACAATCAAATAGAACAAATCAAAGAAAAGTAGAAGAAAACTCCCCTATTTGTTCGTGACTTGTGCTTTAAATCCTTGCTATCAAAGTGGAACACATCATCAAGGGCTATCAACAATCCTACAAAATCAAATAAAGCGTCAAATCATACCTTGGGTTGCCTCCCAAGAAGCGCTAAGTTTAAAGTCTTCAGCTAGACTTCTCAAAACAACTTCTAATCATAAGTATCAAACACCATAATTACCTTGTCTTCATTCCTTTTCAAGCAACAAGGTATCACACACAAAAATTGATAATTCAAGTTAATTGCTTGTACTTCCTCAATCATAGACAATCTTGGATTACAAGCAATCACTGAATTCAAATGAAGCACAACATGCATATCTTTGAAAATCAACATAGGCACCTCAAAGAATTTAGAGCATCCAATAAAATCAACTTGACTCTCCTCAGTAAGAGTCAACAATTCAACAGGAGAGTTATGAACAACAACTCTTGGGATAAATTGATCATCAAAATCACAAACCTTAGGCTCCACAATCGAAACCTCTTCTAGACATCCACTATTCTCATCTAAATCAATTTCAAGCTCACAATCACTTTCTACATTATCCACAATTTCATGCAATTCCACACCTTCAACTTTTTCACAACAATCGCTATCAGCATAAGAAGTGGTCACTAGGCTTGAGGAATTATCTTGCACCATAGTCTCAAGGGCAGAAACAATTTGATTCACATATACCCCTATATTTTGAACACTTGACTTAAGGCTAGTGACAATCTCCTTTTGCTCTCTACTAGATCTCTCTGATGCTTCCAGATACTCCTCAAATAATATTTTTAAATTAGATTTTTCCTTGTACGCAATGGTTTGTTCTTCAATATGTGGATAAGAGTAAAAAGGAGGGGTATTTTCATGAGAACAATAGACATATGGATCCCTAAAATTTTGTTGCTCAAAACTTTCATTAGGATAAAACAAATAATCAGAATGAGTTTGATTCCTAGCAAAATCATCTCTCGCACAATGATTAGTTAGACTATATGGACAATTCACAAATAAATGATTCCCTCCACAATACACACAAGACATGCAAACATATTGAGAAGAATCAACATATGGAATACAACCATCATTTATGCTCCTTTTATGTTGCCTATCATTCAAAGAATTTAAAATAGCAATCAATCCATCTTGTATAGAAGACAAAGAATTCATCTCCTTCTCAATATTAAGACCAACTGGTTGCCATGTGAAATCCATTTTTTTATTTTATTTTTTTCCTATAAAAAAATAAAATAAAATATTTACGAACTCAAACTTAAACTACTAATGCTCAATCAATTCCAACCAAGACAGTTGTGGCACACAAGTCCCCGGAAACGGCGCCAAAAACTTGATAGGGAAAAATTTTATAGCCTAAAAACTCCACAAGTATACGGGTCGTACCAAGTAATAAAGTGATAAGAAAAGTATCGTTCCCACGAGGACTTCGTACCCACAACTTCAGTTAAGCATTAATGTTACACTTTTGTTTAAGTTAAGCAAATCAAATCAAATTTAATTAAAGGGAAAGAAAATAAAAATGAAATCAAAACAAGAATTAAAATAAACAAACTATCACAATAATAAAATGAGCAACCCAGAGTCACTAATTCCTTATTAGTTTCATAAACCTTGTTTTCACTAATTTAATTAGCCTTAATATCAATTTTGTTAATCTCGAGTATAAATAGTTATAAGTGCATGTCGGTCCACTTACAACCCTCTCTTGAGTATAACTTGTTATGTCTAACAAAGTTACCCAAGAGGCAACAAAAATCAAACACACTCTTCAACAATTATATGGGGTCATTAGGTATATGTCTATCCTAATCGCAAATTAAATCGTAATCTAATCCCATATTACTTAATCTCAGAGCTTAATTAAAATTCCCTTCATCAAGGTAAATCTTAATTCTCAAATTCATATTCAGTGATGATCAGACACTAAATAGATAAAGCTAAACAAGATAAAGTAACCAAAATTAATATTAATTATAACTAAATAATAAAAACAAAGTCTAATCCACACCTATAAGTTCATAGCTACTCTAGGTTGCAAAGTAAAATCAACCAAACATGGCTTTAACAAAAACCATCACAGAGCAACAATAAAATCAGATTCAGGGCCACAATGAAAAATCAAACGGAAAGGAATAAAAACATAGCATTGAGAAGAAACGCTGATGATGTTGAAGAATCGTGCAGTGCCTCTCCTCTCAGCTGTGCATCTCCTCTCTTTTAGGTTAATACATATCCCATTCTTTCAATCCGTGTGGGGCCCATCCATTCAATCCCAAATGTAACTCTGTGCCTTTTTGTTCAATTCGTCCTTTTCATTTCAGTCCATTAGGTTTAATTGGTGGGGCCCAATCTTCAATCCGTGCAAAGCAATGAATCCAATGAATCTTACAAATCGTGCTCCCTGTGCTTCTCTCTAATTGTGAAAAAGCAAACAAAAATTATATAATAATAATTAAAACCTAAACCTAAACCTTTTTCCTTTTTCCTTTTTTATCTACCTTATATCATTAAAATTTATTTATTCTTTTATATAAGCCTAAATATTTCTATTTAATTAAAATTGAGATATTTGTAATAAAGTCCCCTAAATAATGTGCCAAATTGATATCTTATCAAAATCTCCAATAAATCCCTTTAATTTAGCATTGATGACTCCCCAAATATATTAAAATATGTCTCAAGTTTGCTAAAAATGGGAAGTCACAAATGTCGAGAGTTAGGACGTCTCTCTCGGATTAAGTAACTCAACCATACGGGTCAGTGGACCTTGTTTGCATAAGCCGTGGAATTAAGGTGCTAGTAAAAATGGGACATAGAAGATCTATTCAGTGTAAATCTGATGGAAAGGATGTCACCCAACTATGTCCTAAGGTATAGGACAACTGGTTGAGTGAAAATATGTCGGTATAAGTAAGTACACGGAATTTTCAGGGCAGTTGGGTATGCCCTGCGTCTTTATTCGTGAAGAAAACCCGAGTAAATCCGGGCAGGATCTCAAGCAAGTAATGGTAAAGCAACTTTAATAAAGTGGTGTCATGATGACGAATGATAACATACTTTTGTGTTGGCCAAATAGAATGGTGACACGTGTCCCTTCATGATTACAAAAGACAAAGAGTAATGATGTTAGTAGGACACGTGGCATTTTGGGATTGGATGTTTGACTTTTTGGCACCACAAAGTACGAGGTAATTATGAGACATTAAAATATACATTTCTCGCTCCCCAAGAATAAGGAAAATCGTGCAGCCACATCAGGGGATAGAAAAAGCTGATTTAAACACATATAAAAGCCCAATTTCAAGGTCAAAGACTTGGGGAAGCGTTGACCAACGAAGGGGAAACGACCAGGATACTAAAATGTAGATTTCTGGATCCCCAAGATACTATGTTCCGTCCACCTGTGATCAGGGAAAAGGGACTGTTGATCCAGGCCCACACAAGTCCAGTTGAAGAGCACGAACAACGAGGAAAGTTGTAACTGGCAAAAAGGAGCTAAGCGGGACCGGTTAGGATTTCCCAGAGTCAAGCCCAAGCCCAGAACACTGTAAGGGGTGAAATTTTGGTGGGCCCAGAGGAGAAAGAAAATGTCATGTCATGTAATTATGAAAAGAGAGAAGTCACATCAAGTGATTATGAAGAGAGAGAAAGAATAAAATAATCCGGTTTAATCTGGACCACATCTCTTGAAACTGACATGGAATAATGACTCTTAAAGGACATTTATGGTATATCCAAGGACAGATTTTGTGGGTCCCACGGCCTTGGAGAAAGAGAAGGCGAAATGATCGTTTTACCCCTGAGCCAAAAACCTACAACTAGCAATTTCAGAGATCACTATCAGGGGCAATTTTGGAATCTTTTTTTTGGCCTTGGGATTCGCCAACCATCTGCCCATGGAGGACTCTAGAAGCCTTGAGAAACAAGCAAAGAAATAATAATTTAATCCGAAGAATTTTCTCGACCGTTGGATCGTGATCAAGGTTGGATAAGGGCCCCACCTTTGGAGTTTATGTAAGGACACTTCCCCACCCATTTTTGATGCCTAGGACGTGCTCAAGGAAGTGAGAAGAGGGAGATCTCAGCTGAAGGTCTTCGTTCAAGAAGAAGAGAAGGTCATACGCAACCGAAATTCCTAGGTAAGTGCCGAACCGACAACTCAACGATTCTTGCTTCTATCCTATGGTGATTTTCGTGGAGATGCAGTAGGATTTTGGTATTTCTAAGGTTTCCAATGAGTCTAAAAATTTATTTTTGTGGGGATAATTCAAGTTTACTTTTTTCCGAACCCGAAAAGCCTTAAGTTTTCAAGTTACGAAAATCTGCCGATTCTGGTGTTTCTGGGCAGCGAAGATAAATCGGTATATTTAAAATATTACATGATGTTCAAATGCTTTGAAATTTTACATGGTGAAATTAGACATCCTAAGGATCATTTTGGATTAATATTTCGTGTCATTATGATTCTCCTACCAAGACTTATTTTCTCTTGAAAATGACCTAGAAACATGAACCTTGTTTCGGACCAGTGGACAAAGTTTGGAAACCATAAAATGATTCGAACCCATTTGACTTTGGAAAATATTTTTCCTATAAACTAGAAATACTAAGGGTTCCATGGCCACTGATTTCATGTCGATACGAGTTTTCTAGAATATATTAAAAAACGGTGAAGTTGGGTCAGAGATTCTGGAAATTTCTGGGGATAGACGAAATTTATGGAACTTGAAGTGAAGTTTGGATATGTGATTGAAAGTGTGATATTTTGTTGTAACTAGGGTGTTAGCACGTGTTGACTGTGTTTCCAACACCAAGGGAAGAGTTTACTATTTTCGAGGCGTGCCAGGTAGTAACTATTGACTTGCATACTCTATGTTGCTTTTGCATGTGTGTTTTATCATGATGTAGGAGATCGGGCTGTAGTGCCTCTGCTACAGTACCGAGATCGGGCTGCAGTACCTATTGGACTGTGTGTCCTTAGGGCTCTGTTGCAGTACCGAGGGCATGTAGGATCGAGCTGCGGTGCCTATTGGACTGTGTGTCCTTAGGGTGTTGCTGCAGTACCGAGAGATATGAGGTAGGTAGGGCCTATGTGACTGTGTGTTCATAGGTGGCTACTGAGGCCTCAGGAGGGGTAGGTGGTTGGGGTTTGGCCACCCTGACTACTGAGGCCCCTGAGCACGCTGTTCTGAGGGGCTTGTCTTGACCAGGCGGTCCTACGGAGATGCTTCATGCCAGTTTGTTGTGCCAAAGGCAGGTTTATTGTTACTTCCTGATTATGATTTGCATTACATACATATTGTATATGAGTTTAACAGTTACTCTGGGGTTCAATTTTGAACTCCAGTTTGGTTTTAAAGATATAGGGAGTTTACATTAAGCTGATCAGGAAGATGAGGGTAAGAGCAAGGAAGCTGATAATTGAAGACGTATGGAATGCCCTATCTCATTTTGTAGGTCTATTTCTGGATGATTGTAAGTTATGTTGGATTATTGTACCCTTAACCCTACGAGGAATACTTTCTATAAATTTTGTACGCC
The DNA here is from genome assembly GCA_019022615.1 of Acacia melanoxylon. Lineage (NCBI taxonomy): Eukaryota > Viridiplantae > Streptophyta > Magnoliopsida > Fabales > Fabaceae > Acacia > Acacia melanoxylon. Next base: position 21,241,967 of record JAFJYJ010000002.1, read on the forward strand.
TTTACCAGTATATTGTAAGTTGTCTAAACCGATCATATGCTCTGTCGCGCACACTCTGATATATGTTTTAAGTGATTGGTTAACAAGGAAAGGTAATAAGCCAAAATGATCCCTCTAACCCGCCACCCGAAAGGGCGAGGCCGGTAGGGGTGTAACAACTTGACTTCGAGATAATCATTACACAACTTGGTTCCGACAAGCTCTACCAGATCATTGTTTGGAGATTTATGGAGCCCTTGGTACTAGCGAGTTTGGATAAAACGTCAGCCCTTGTATTTCCCCCCTCGGAATGTGTGCAATCGTTACCTCTTCAAAATATGTCATAATTTCTTTCACCTTTCCCAGGTACTTGGCCAAGAGTGGTCCTCTAGCTTGATAAGTCCCCTTTATTTGTGATGTCACGAGCTACGAATCCATAGACACGTGCACCCACTTAGCCCCGTTGTCTCTGTTGGGATCCGTACACGCAGCGGATTAAAATTTCTACGAATCTCGTCCCGAGGATCATTCAATAGCGTTTAAATTAAGGCTAAGGAACCGAATATTACCTACAGCTGAAACGGTCCGTGTCTCGTTCTCTTTAAACTGGTGGGCTACCTTCTCGATCAGCAGAAGTCGACTCCTCGAATCGGCTTCCTCTACTGGTATCCACACGAATAATCTTGAACCCGATTGTGGCAGCGTGCTAGCGCCTTTTGAGTTTTGCGTCTCTCTCAATTTCACTCTAGGGTTTCTTGCGGCTTTCTGTAATATGCTCGACAAAAAGTCCCGTAGGTTTTCTAAACCCAATCAGCGTATTATATAAAATTAATCCTCATTAATTTTGAAATTCGAATTTTAAATCTGGATTAAAAATATATTAATTAAATCTATCTAATAGATCTAATGTAATCTATTTATTTAATCCGAATTAAAAGCCAGATCTGAAATTCAAATTTTGAATCTTTGATTAAAATTATATTAATTAAATCTATCTAATAGATCTAATCTAATATATTTATTTAATCCGAATCAAAAGCCTTCGATTTAATTTATCTCTATAAATTAAATTCGAGAAATGATATCTATCTATTTAATTAAATCGAGATACTATATCTCAATTTAAATTAAATAGATATATGATATCTTTATTCAAAAATTAAATGAGATACAATATCTCCATTTGTTTTAGATATTTAATTTATTTGATAAATTAAATACAAAACAAATATTATATAATAATATAATAATCATTATTTAATATTATTATATTATTTAATTTCGAATTAATATAATATATATAATATTAATATACATAATATTCATCCTAGATAAATTCAGTATTCATTAAATCTTAGAGGTATCTAAGATTCAATGAATCTGGACACTTTTGCTAGATTCGATGAATCTGGACACTTTTCCTAGATTCAATGAATCTGGACACTTTTGCTCGTGTTGGGCTATTCTTGTGTGCGACCCTGCAGGCCCACATGAGATTGGCGGTGGGCCAATATCGTAATAGCCCACAAGTCGCAAGGGCCTCTAGCAAGACATTGCGACTACCCAATTCATATGGGGATCGATGATACGATACTACCTATCGTACAACCATGTCACGTCCCTTTTGTCATGTGATAATTTGTTCAAGGATGAGGCATGGATAATGTCAACTTCCTTTTCTTGACCATTACTTTCTCGAGTAGTCTAATAAGTGAAATGGAAACTCCTTTCCATAACAGTACGGCCATACATTTCTTAGACTCACTCATCGAGGGGCCCAAAGATTATCTTTCTACAAATGTGAGGGACAAATTTCATCTTGACCACTCACATTCCTCTCCATGAGAACCATTGATCCCGATCCAAGCCTTTATCATCACCCGGTCAAAGGTGACTTTTGACGAGGTCAAAGATAAGCGACTCATCATGTAGGAATCCATGATGATCTCAGGTCAAAGGGCGTTTGTGACGCGGTTATACATGAGATAAGCTTATGACTAGATCCATGCAGCTTTCTCATAGTGGGTCTGTCCAGCACCTTGTACCCCTACAAGTGGCCATGACTTTGATTCGTATCTCCATACCTCATCAAAGTCATACTGGTCTTATTTCATCTTCGCTCCCGCGTAGATGACCGACCAGGGACATTTAGGATAATCTATAAGATATATCCAGGGATCAGCTATCACTATAAACATGCAAATGAAGTGATAACTAAATGGAGAATGACTTGCCCCTAGGGCATAATTTCCAGCAGACTCCCACTTGCACTAGGCACAATCATTAATTACCCTAATTCCCATTGCCCTAACATGACGCTCATGTTTTGCTTGTGCAAGTGGCTTAGTAAGAGGATCAACATCACTGCCTTCTCCTTGTACTTTGCATACTTTTACATCACCTCTATCATTGATTTCTCTGATAGGATGAAATCGCTTGAGTATGTGCTTGGTCCTTTGATGTGACCTAGGCTCCTTAGTCTGCGCAATTGCGCTGCTATTGTCACAAAATTTGTCTATTGGATTTGAGATGGTAGGAACCACTCCTAGTTCATTAATGAACTCTCCAATCCAAAAGGCCTCCTTAGCTGCATCCAATGCTGCTATATACTCAGCTTTTGTTGTAGAATCAGCTACAGTGCTATGCTTAGAGCACTTCCAGCTTACCTACCACCATTCAATAGGAATACTTATCCTGATTGCGATCTTGAATCATCTTGGTCAGTTTGGAAACTCGCATTTGTGTAACCAGTTACACAGAGCTCATCTCCCAAACCACCAAATTCCAAGAATAATCCCTTAGTGCTTCTTAAGTACTTAAGGATATTCTTGATAGCAGTCCAATGACCTTTACCAGGATCTTGTTGATATCTGCTGGTCATACTCAAGGCAAATTGACACATCCGATCGAGTACATAACATGACATACATGATAGATCCAATGGCCGAGGCATATGGAATCTTACTCATGTGATCCCTTTGATCTTGTGTACTAGGACACAGATCCTTATTGAGATGGATGCCATGAGACATGGGCATGTTACCCCTTTTAGAATCATGCATACTGAACCTATGCATTATGTCGTCTATGTATGTGCTCTGACTTAGGCCTATCAGCCTCTTGGATCTATCTCTATAGATCCTAATCCCTAGGATATAAGTGGCTTCGCCTAAATCTTTCATTGAGAAAGACTTTCCTAACCAAGACTTGACACTCTTCAAGGTAGGAATGTCATTCCCAATGAGTAGGATGTCATCAACGTAAAGCACTAGAAATACAATTGTGCTCCCACTAACTTTCTTGTAAACACAAGGTTTATCGATGTTTTGAATGAATCCAAACTCTTTGACTACTTCATCAAAACAACGATTCCAGCTCCGAGATGCCTGCTTCAATCCATAAGTGGATCTTTGAAGCTTACATACTTTACCAGAGTCCTCTGGACGCACAAAACCCTCAGGTGGTGTCATGTACACATCCTCAAGCAGCTTTCCGTTAAGGAAGGTTGTTTTGACGTCCATCTGCCATATCTCATAGTCATAATATGATGCAACGGCAAGAAGGATTCTGATTGATTTGGCCATTGCAACTAGGGAAAAGGTTTCATCATAGTCCACACCATGAGTTTGAGTGAATCCTTTTTCAACCAGTCGTGCCTTGAAGATATTTACTTTGCCATCCATGTCAGTTTTCTCTTTGAAAACCCACTTACACCCAATGGTGTTTACACCTTCAGGTCAATCAACTAAGGTCCAAACCTTATTGTCGCACATGGATTGCATTTCAGGCTTCATGGCATTAAGCCATCATTCAGAGTTTGGTCCCACCACGGCCTCTCGATAGGTAGTTGGCTCATTCTCTCAATGAGCAAAACATCACGACTTTCAGTGATCAGAAATCCATATCTCTGAGGCTGTAGCCGTGATCTATCGGACCTTCGTGGGCCCTGTGTTACTGGAGTAGGCTCAACAACTTGTTGGGAGTCTTCTCCGGTTTCCATTTGTGATTCTACATTGTCCTGTGACTCTCGAGCTTCTTCGAGGTTCACTTTAGTCTCACTGGTTCTTTTAGAGATAAATTCTTTTTGCAAAAGGATACCATTCCGAATGACAAACACTTTGTGATCAGTGGGATTGTAGACATAGTATCCTTTAGTTTCCTTAGGATACCCCACAAAAGGCATTTTGAGAATCTCGATAATAATTCATCGGAGGCTTGCGGTTTAACATAAACCTCACATCCCAAATTTTTTTAAGAAAGGACAAACTGGGTTTCTTCCCAGTCCATATCTCATATGGTGTCTTTTCAACTGCCTTTGACGGAACGTGACTTAGTGTGAACACAGATATTTCTAGGGCATGGCCCCTAAAAGGAAGGTTGAAGATCTGTTTGACTCATCATAGATCGAACCATATCTAATAGAGTTCGATTCCTCTGCTCAGAAACACCATTCCATTGAGGTGTCCTAGAGGAGTAAGTTGTGAGATGATCCCACAACTCCTAAGATGGTCAACGAACTCTTGGCTTAAATCTTCACCACCCCGATCAGATCGAAGTACCTTAATTATTTTGCCAAGCTGGTTTTGCACTTCATTTTGGAATATTTTGAACATTCAAAAAAAAAAATCAGACTTATGTTTCATTAGATAGATATATCGATATCCACTAAAATCGTCTATAAGTGTAATGAAGTACAAGTGACCTCCTCTGGCAGAAGTATTTATTGGTCCACACACATCAGTATGTATGAGGCCCAATAAATCGGTGGCCTTATCACTGTGTCCAGTAAAAGGAGCCTTTGTCATCTTTCCAATAAACAAGATTCACATGTATCAAATTATTCAAAATCAAATGAGTTCAGAAATCCATGTTGATGGAGTTTCAAAATGCGTTTCTCATTTATATGGCCCAGACGACAATGCCATAGGTAGGTCGGATTCAAATCATTTGACTTGATCCTTTTAGTAGTTATGTCAGATTTGTCCATTCAATTTTTTTTACTGTCCTTGAGTCCCACACATTTATACAAATGTGAGAATCACATGCAGTATCGAATACCCATGTAGAGGAAGTAGAAAAGTGAATATCTATGGCATAGATACCTGAAGTGATAGCCCTGCTATCCTTCTTGTTCTTTTCCAGATCTTCAAGGTAGAGTTTGCAATTCCTCTTCCAATGACCGATTTCATTGCAGAGGAAGCAGACCCCATCCTTCGGAGGCTTTACCTTCTTGGCTGCAGGCTTAGATTCGGGCTTGTCTGACTCATTGGTCTTACCGGATGAGCCTTTACCCCATCTATTGCCCTTGCCTTTCTTTTTCATACCCTTTCCTTTCTGAACCATCAAAATAGTGCTGGGCCTTTTCTTAATGCTCTGCTCACCTGTTTTGAGCATCCCATGTAGTTCAGAAATTGATTTCTCCATGTTGTTCATCTTAGTTCATGACAAACTGGTCATAACTTTCCGGGAGTGAGTTCAAGATCATATCTGTAGCTAACTCCGGACTCATGGGAAATCCCAGTCTCTCAAGGTGATCAATGTAGCCTTTCATCTTCAAAAGATGAGGGCTAACTGATGCACCTTCAGCCATCTTGCAAGAATGTAAGGCCTTAGTGGTCTCATACCTCTCTTGCCTTGCCTGTTGCTGGAACATTTCCTTGAGATGAGCAATCATCTCGAGAGCTTCCATATGTTCCAGATCCTTTTGAGGTCTGGAAGTATAGTGGCAAGCATCAGGCATCCTGCATCCACAGAGTCATCCTTATGCTTCGATTAAGCATCAGTCTAAGCTCTTAGATCAGTAGCTGCAGGCTCGTCAGGAATGGGTTGATCGATGAGATACTCCTTTCTTTCATGCTTAGGATCAACGCTTAGGTTCCTAAACAGTTCAAGAAAGTTTGTCTCATCGAGTTCGTCCTTCTCAAAGACTGATCGCATTGATGGTGTTGCGGTGTTACTATACTAGATGATTCTACAACTAAAAGGTTATGCAAAGTTTAATTAATAACCTCCCACTGAATCAACAACCCTCATTATAATTAGTGGGCTAAGATCCATATTTGGCTTAATTTTAAGTCCGCTTTGGCAGGACGCTTAAAAATAAGTTATTTAGGTAGGCAACCTCTTTGCCAATTACATCACATGTAACTCTTAGATCTTTATGAGATTCGATCATCATATGACCTGACATGTTTAATCCCATCTAATGCCTTAAGATCCAAAATTGTTTTGATAATCTCAATTAAGTTAGGACAATAATGAATGTTGAGTATCACAATTACTCACTCTTGTCTCACCAAGAAAACTCAAATGCATCCACTTTGGTGGAACATACAAATGGGCGATCGAGATTTTGACAAGTATTCATTTATTGATGGCATTACGACTTAAGATTTTATTTAGAGGGTATTTATGGTATAATCTAATTAATCCCATTAATTCTTCTTATATGAATGCAATCACTATTGTATCTCATATAATAGTGTCTAACTTAATCATGCACTGATCATATCAAAAACATAATTAAAATACGTGACACAACATGGCTCACCTAACCTAGAGTCCTCTCAAGCCAATGAGGGGACTTCTCTAAATAATAAAAGAAAATACATAATGAGAAACCTCGTTAAACATTCGAGGGGAGTGAGATGAGAAGAGAATGTACATGAAGATTATTTAGAGAGGGGCATGGCTCGCAGGCCATATTTAAATTTACAACAATTGTAAAATCTAGAGCCATGTTGTTCACCATACCCAAACAACACATTGAAAGGTAAATTAGAACATATTTTAATTCATGATTAAAATTTTCTAATTTATATTATATTATACAATACATATAATATATTAAATTCTCCAATTTAAATTATATTATATAATTATATAATATGTCATGATTTAAATTCTCTAATTTAAATTATATTATATAATATATATAATATACTATCATGATTTAAATTTATAATTCAAATTATATTATATAATATATATAATATAAATCATGATTTAAATTCTCTAATTTAAATTATATTATGTAATATATATATAATATACTATCATGATTTAAATTCTCTAATTTAAATTATATTATATAATATATATAATATAAATCATGATTTAAATTCTCTAATTTAAATTATATTATATAATATAGTATCATGATTTAAATTCTCTAATTTAATTTAATTATATTATAATATATATATATATATTCCAATTCTCTAATTGCAATTTCGAATTTCAATTTGCAATCTCGAATAATCAATTACGTAATAATCCACAAACCTTTTTCGAATTGCAATCACGATTGACAATTTCAAATCGTTTAATTACGTAATAAATGTGTATCATGACTTTTCTTTCTTTCGGTTTGCACGCATAGGAAATTCGATTAAGCATATATCTCACAGATATATACACACGTATAAACCTAATTTAAAAGCTCATTGAGTTGGCTCGATACCCTTTGTTGGGATCCGTACACGGCGGATTAAAATTTCTACGAATCCGTCCCGAGGATCATTCAATAGCGTTTAAATTAAGGCTAAGGAACCGAATATTACCTACGGCTGAAACGGTCCGTGTCTCGTTCTCTTTAAACTGGTGGGCTACCTTCTCGATCAGCAGAAGTCGACTCCTCGAATCGGCTTCCTCTACTGGTATCCACACGAATAATCCCGAACCCGATTGTGGCAACGTGCTAGCGCCTTTTGAGTTTTGCGTCTCTCTCAATTTCACTCTAGGGTTTCTTGCGGCTTTCTGTAATACGCTCGACAAAAAGTCCCGTAGGTTTTCTAAACCCAATCAGCGTATTATATAAAATTAATCCTCATTAATTTTGAAATTCGAATTTTAAATCTGGATTAAAAATATATTAATTAAATCTATCTAATAGATCTAATGTAATCTATTTATTTAATCCGAATTAAAAGCCAGATCTGAAATTCGAATTTTGAATCTTTGATTAAAATTATATTAATTAAATCTATCTAATAGATCTAATCTAATATATTTATTTAATCGAATCAAAAGCCTTCGATTTAATTTATCTCTATAAATTAAATTCGAGAAATGATATCTATCTATTTAATTAAATCGAGATACTATATCTCAATTTAAATTAAATAGATATATGATATCTTTATTCGAAAATTAAATGAGATACAATATCTCCATTTGTTTTAGATATTTAATTTATTTGATAAATTAAATACAAAACAAATATTATATAATAATATAATAATCATTATTTAATATTATTATATTATTTAATTTTGAATTAATATAATATATATAATATTAATATACATAATATTCACCCCTAGATAAATGCAAAGTATTCATTAAATCTTAGACGTATCTAAGATTCAATGAATCTGGACACTTTTGTAGATTCAATGAATCTGGACACTTTTCCTAGATTCAATGAATCTGGACACTTTTGCTCGTGTTGGGCTATTCTTGTGTGCGACCCTGCAGGCCCACATGAGATTGGCAGTGGGTCAATACTGTACTAGCCCACAAGTCGCAAGGGGCCTCTAGCAAGACATTGTGACTACCCAATTCATATGGGGATCGATGATACGATACTACCCATCGTACAACCATGTCAGATCCCTTTTGTCACGTGATAATTTGGTCAAGGATGAGGCATGGATAATGTCAACTTCCTTTTCTTGACCATTACTTTCTCGAGTAGTCTAATAAGTGAAATGGAAACTCCTTTCCATAACAGTACGGCCGTACATTTCTTAGACTCACTCATCGAGGGGCCCAGTATTATCTCTCTACAAATGTGAGGGACAAATTCCATCTTGACCACTCACATTCCTCTCCATGAGAACCACTGATCCCGATCCAAGCCTTTATCATCACCCGGTCAACGGTGACTTTTGACGAGGTCAAAGATAAGCGACTCATCATGTAGGAATCCATGATGATCTCAGGTCAAAGGGCGTTTGTGACGCGGTTATACATGAGATAAGCTTATGACTAGATCCATGCAGCTTTCTCATAGTGGTCTGTCCAGCACCTTGTACCCCTACAAGTGGCCATGACTTTGATTCGTATCTCCATACCTCATCAAAGTCATACTGGTCTTATTTCATCTTCGCTCCCGCGTAGATGACCGACCAGGGACATTTAGGATAATCTATAAGATATATCCAGGGATCAGCTTTCACTATAAACATTTAAATGAAGTGATAACTAAATGGAGAATGACTTGCCCCTAGGGCATAATTTCCAAGAGTCTCTGGCTTGGAGGAGACCTTCTGGACTCTCCGCGATGACTCCGGCTCCACTTCCTTGAAAATTTGATGACCCGTCTACAAACACCTTCCATGATCATGCTTCTGCTGCCTTTCCTGCTTTTGGTGAGGTTAACTCCATTACAAAGTCTGCCAATGCTTGGGACTTGACAGCATGTCGGGCTTCATAAGAGATGTCAAACTCTGATAATTCAATAGCCCAGCTTATCATTCTCCCTGCTAGATCTAGTTTGTGCAGCACCTGTCGAATTGGCTGGTCAGTCTTGACGATGATTAAGTGGCCATGAAAATATAGATGAACTCGTCTAGTTGTGGTCAGTAAAGCAAAAGCCATCTTTTCCAATTTTTTGTACCTTAACTCCGAACCCTGTAAAGCCCTGCTGACAAAGTAAACCGGCTTTTGGCCCTCCTTGGTCTCCCGGACCAACGCGGCACTTACCGCTTCTTCCCCAACCGACAAGTACAAGATCCAACTTTCACCTGGTTCGAGTTTGGATAGAACCGGTGGGGTTGCCAGACACTATTTTATTTCTGCAAATGCTGCTTCACACTCCGAGTTCCTACCTGTTCGGGTCTCCTTCTTCAACAATTTGAAAAATGGTAACGACTTCTCGGCCGACTTTGGTAAAAACCTTGTCAACGCCACTAACTGCCGGTCAACTGTTGTACTTCTTTCTTGTTTGCCAGTGCCTTCATCTCCAATACTTCCTGGCATTTGTCCGGGTTAGCTTCAATACCTTGGTTTGTCAGTAAAAAACCCAAGAACTTGCCCGACGGAACCCCGAAGGCACATTTAGCTGGGTTTAGCCGGATCTGGTGGGCTCGCAGTTTGTCAAACGTTTGTTGTAGGTCCCGAACGTGGTTCCTTGATTCTATGGACTTCACTATCATGTCATCTATGTATACCTCCACGTTCTTCCTCAGCTGGTCCTCAAACACCCGTGTCATCATCCTCTAGTATGTTGTCCCGGCGTTTTTGAGACCGAACGGCATCACATTGTAATAATAGTTTGCTTTATCCGTGTAGAAGTCGTCTTCTCTTGATCCTCAGGGTGCATAGCGATTTGATTATATCCCGAGTATACATCAATAAAAGACAAGAGTTGAAAGCCAGAGGAATTGTCGACCAATTGGTCAATGTTTGGCATGGGGAAAGCGTCTTTAGGACATACCTTATTTAAGTCCTTGTGATCCGTGCAGACTGGCCATTTACCGTTGGGCTTCTTCACCATGCCCACATTAGAGAGCTATGTCATGTACTGCACCTCCCTAATAAAGTCGGCTTCCATCAATTCCTTTACATGTGCTTCCAGAGCCAAGCCTCAATCCGAACCGTGCTTTCTTTTCTTTTGTACAACGAGGGTGGACCCCGGGTTGATTGCCAGCTTGTGGCAGCAAAACTCGGGATCTATCCCCAGTATCTCGGATGGCTTCCATGCGAAAACGTCCTGGTTCTGTCTTAGGAAATCTTCCAACTCTGCGCGAATCTCAGGATCCAACGCCTTGCCGACTTTTGTAGTCTGCTCCGCTTCCAGACCTAGGATAATGTCTTCCACTTTGCCATTTGGTTCTGCTCTTAGGATTTTCTCTTCTTCACATAGGTCCAGTTCGACCATATGGATGGATTTGTTTGAACTCTTGTTTTCTCTAAGAGCCTCAAAGTATCACTGCCGAGAATCCTTTTGATCGCCCTTAATAGTGACAACTTGATTCTTCTTGTTAATGAACTTCAGCCTCTGGTATTTCGAGGATATCAACATGTCCCAGACATGTACTGTAGGTCTTTCTAGGATGACGTTGTATAGGGAGGAAAAGTCGACTACAATGAACCGGACAAGTTCCGACTGACTTAAATGCTTCCTTGGTCCCGAAGGTCAACTTGAGATCTATATAACCCTTCAGACGAGTATCTTGTCCATTGAAACTCGTTAGACTAGTCTTACAAGGCTTCAAGTCCTCCGAGTCAAACCTCATGCGCTTGAACGCATCCCAAAGTATTATGTCCGCCGCACTACCATTGTCTATGAAGATTTTCTTGATCCGAAAATTCATCACCGTTCCTGTGATTACCAATCCGTCATGGTGGCCCAGTACTACGTCCTCCAGCTCTTCTTTTGTAAAGCCGAGCATTGGTGATTCTGGTTTGGTGGAGTCTTTTTTGAACTCGAGGCGATTCCTAACAGAGAGGACCTCTTTTAAGTATTTCTTTTGTTGACTGACCGAGTCTCCTCCACCGCCGAAACCTCCACTGATAACAACGCAGTCATATTTCGAGTTTGGAAACTCGTCCTCACTGCCTTCCGCCTTCTTTTTCTGCTCTCACCTTTTCTTCTCAGAAGGCTGACTTTTGCGCCGACCTCCTTGTCGTTTGTTCTTCCGTCCCTATGTTTGAATGACATAACGATGGAGTTTTCCTTCTCGGATGAACCTTTCTATCGCGTCCCTCAAATCCCAGCAGGTGTCCGTGGTATAACCATGTTGGTCATGGAACTCACAGTACCAAGATTTGTCCAAGGTGGCCTCCTTCCGCAATGGTCGTGGTAGCTAAACTTTCTTCATTTCTGTCATGGATACCTCCTTCCAGATTTGAGCTTGAGATACCTTCAACGAAGCGTATCTATCGTACTTCCCTTACGCTCTGCCTCCTCTAGGCTTGCTATATCCTCCTCGGCCTCGGTGGTCTTGTCTGTTCTGACCATATTGCTCTTTGCCTCGCAGAGGCGGACTTCTGGCTTTCTCCTTGGGTACTTGGATCATGATTTCCATTTGCTCCAGCTCCAGGTATTGTTTTGACCAATCTCAAAAATCCGCCAAAGTTTCTGGACGACGTTTCATGACTGATTTATTCAGGCGGGAAGATTTGTCCAGGCCTGCCATGACACAATGCAGATGTATTTCCTCCTTCAGCCCCAGTACTTCAAGAGCTGTATCCTTAAAATGTTCCAAATACCTTTGCAGAGTTTCACTGGGTAATTGCTTCACCTGCCCAAGTTGGAACTCGGTCTTTGGCTGTTTCCTGCTTGTGGCGAAATTCAGTAGAAACTTCTTCACTAAGTCCTTCATATCGGGCACCGAGTTCACTGGTAGGGAGTTAAACCAGATTTGTGTGGCTCCCCACAGCGTTCCTGCGAACAGCCGAGGTATCACGGGCCCAACATAACCTTTTACCATAATCTCCATTTTGAAATTGCTCACATGCACTTGTAGGTCTTGACTCCCGTCATATTTTGAAAAGTCATTCGTGTTTAGCCCTTTCGGGTAAGGAGCGGCCATGATCTTCTCGGAGAAAGGACTCGGCATCCTATCTTCATCATTAGAAAACGTCTCCCGCGGTGACGCACGTCTTGAGTCCTCTTTAGGCGGATCCCTGCCCCCGGCAGGTTCTTTTCTAGTAGCGTGAACTAAGTTCCGAGCCTGCACTTGATCATGTATGGCCTTGCTACCTTCTTGGACCCTTGCATAAGCCTGAGTGGCCGTTGTGCTACTATCCCTGCTCGGATTTGTAGTGTCGCGGCCAACGTTCGTCAGTGGATTCTCGAGCATCTTAACACGTTCTTCTAATGACTGTATCTTCAACATCTCGTCCTCAGCAGTCACGATTTGGTCTTGACCCTGCACTGCTCCTTCCACAGGGTTTGCATGCGAGGTTCTAGCATTTGTAGACACTGAAACATTAACTCGGCTTGGTCCAGCCGCGTCTCTTCCTGTACTACGGACTGGGTGCTCAACCCACCCAGCATGGTCTTGCAACAACTACCGCAATCTTCGACCTTCCTCCTGCCTACAAATGGTGTTGCAATGATCCATCTCCTCCCGGTTAAGTCCGATATCTTCTTATCTCTAAAGCCGATAACGAGTTTCCATTTCCTCCATCTGATTCATCATCGAACCGAGAGTGGATTTTAACATTCCACTTGAAATTCTAATGGGGGAGCCTGTGGCTGAACTGGCGGATAAACTTGTTGGATCACCACATTCTCAGGAGGTGGAGAACTCGTCGTATCTGATGTTTCAGACTCGGTTTCCACAGTGACATGGTTAGCGTCCGGGACCACAGAATTTGCCAAGTGTGTTGTTTGTTCCTGATGTTGTTGTTGTGACTGTTCTTCTGGCATCTGGTCCTGACGAGTTGCCTGACTGCGACTTCTAGTGTTTACGACCATCTTCAATGATAGTTCAATGGCTTTTTGTGGTTTGGGAATTGAACTTTACGATCCCCACGGTCGGCGCCAATGTTCTGGTACAGAACATGTATGTCTAACCTCTAGGGCTAGTGTTTAGTTGATATTGGATCGGTATACTCCTCAAAGGATGTCTAAAGTTAAACTCCAAAGAGAAGGTGATCACTCAGTGATAACTATGAAGGAGATATCACAGAGTGTCCTCAGATCACTGTGCTACACAAGTAAGGCGTTTCGCTAGAGGGGTGGAGTGTGTGCACTGTTACACCCCTACCGGCCTCGCCTGTTCGGGTGGTGGGTTAGAGGGATTCCTTTACTTTGTTACCTTTCCTTCATTATTAGGTCTATTTGACTTGTATCAGAGTGAGCGCAACAGAGCATTTAACCAGTTTGGACATTCTATTGTACTGGTAAAAATAAAATAAATAGAAAATATAAGTCCCCAAAGGATTAAGGTACAGTCATCTGAAAGTAAATATCAAAATAACATATATAGTCATCCCATAAATATAAGTACATAGTATAATAAGGCATTCTTTATTCTTCATCTGCACTCTTATGCCTTACCTTTCCAAAAAGGTCCTTTACTTCAGGCACGTCCCCCTGTAACTACAAAAGTGTATGGAGTCCAATATTGGCCCCCAGAGTAACCATCAATACTTATGCACTAAATGTGTAAGGTGTATGCATGCAACCATGTATGTATGCAAACACTGATAACATGCCAAATACACTGCATATGCATCCAGAAACATACACCATAATCGACTACCACGCACCATCAGGCTGCCCTACCAAGGCAAGCCCCGGAATTACCAGAGTCACAAAAACAGAAACATATACAATAACACGTCTTCGCACCATCGAGCCGCCTTACCAAGACAAGCCTCGGAATAACCGGAATCACAAACCCGTTTTTGTTGAGTCGCCACATAGGCAGACCCTGGCGGGCACCCTCAGCGCTAGGGACACAATCACAAACATGTTTTGTATGCATATTTGGCAAAACAATACAAAAACACACATATGGCACAACAATACATACATTAAAACACATAAAAGTACCGGAGTAAAGTGGTTACTACTTGATGGGGTTTGTACCGTCTTACAATTTTTAATGGCCCTTTAGCTCTCCAAGGTATGTTTGAACCCTAAATAACACCAAAAGACCTTATTTTAGCATTTTCCAAAAATACCCTTACATTTTTGGTCAAAACAAGCCCTTCCTTATTTTTCCAGAAAATCCAGTGAACTTGGCCCAAATTCAATTTTTTTTAATAAATTACAGAAAAATCATATTTGCATGAAACCAGCGCCATTTGAATCATTGGAATGTTTAGATTTTAGGAAAAATTCTTCTAGAGGCCAAAAGTACACATAGTTTGGTGTGGTGCTCAAATTTCACTCTCTGGTCCAGATTCGTTCCCCTGGTTCCAAACCCTTTTTCAACCATTTATTTCTCCCAATCGTTTTATTCAAAATTAACATATTATATATCTAAATTCATGCCTTAGATGTCTAGTTTCTCCATGTAAATTTCATCTTTAAAAAAGTTTGTTTACCCCCTCAACAACACGTTGGAGGCGTCGCTGCCCAGATTCCCTGAAGATGGCAACAAGCCCCTACTTGGGGTTTTCGGTGTTTTCGACTTCGGAAACCTAAACCATGGCTAGATCCCTTCAAAAATTATGTTCCAGAACCATTGAAGACCTCAAAAAATCCAACCCTAACACTAAGCTTCTACCACTTGTGCAAAAATACATCAACAAGAACTCAAGAAACAGAGTTTTCGGTGTTACCTAAAATTGAAGAGCCAATGGATGAGCTTGGGATCTTGGTCTTGGAGCTTTGGGTTATGGTGGCTGATTGGTCTCCCTTCTTAGCCTCTGAAATTTTCACCCTTAGGGTGAAGAAGAAGGGTTAAAGTACCTTTTAATAAAGGTGAAATTTATCCGATGAGATTAGGATTAACAGGTGTAAATTTCTGGTCAGTGGGGAGTAAATTGGATCTGCTTTATTGAATTTTTCCCCAAGCAATTATAGATAATTCCAGAGGTGTCCAGAAGATTCCAAGTGGTGTAGCCCCCTCCAAAATATCTAGATATTTTCTTCTTTTGGGGCAAATTACCCATTTTTGCTCGAAACTTTTGTAAATTACGATTATGGCCCGAAACTTATTAATTATTACCAAATTTTCCCATGTACTTTCACCTTCCCTAAAGGACAAATGTGGTGCCATTTTGGGCCCACATACTTGCCCTAATTAATTTTTACACATTAATTCCCATTTTGCCCTTTATCCCTGAATGTGGGACCTTCGGGTTAACTTTTACACCGACTTTTCTTTCTTTTTCTCCAAGCGAATATTTTTAATAACTAGAGGGGCTGTGTGGTGCATATTGGGCCCCACAAAATTATCCCCACATTTAATTTCCTTTTTCCTACTTAATCAGTCCAATTCTCGGTCTACCGGTCCGTGTGGGTCCAGCTGGTCCACAGGGTGTTTTCCTTTGCACTTTTCTTCATCTTTCTAGATAATTTCCCCTGATTGGACATTCATGTGTGGCACCTCTTGTCTTCCCAAGGTGGCCCCACACTTGTCCCATTCGGTCTAAAAGAAGCCCCTAACTGGTCCCTATCAGTCCCTTTTCTACCGGTCAATAACCTGTGGGACCCACATCTTGTGTTTGGTCCTGAATGTGAACAAAATCATCTGGTTTTCTCTTCTCTCTCATGGTGGATGAAATTCAATGCTAAAAGGACAAGGAATTGACTATTATGCCCTTGGTTTTCCTCTTTTACCCCTGAAGTGACACGTGTCCCAATGTAATCATTACACTGATTCTTGCTTTTTGACGTATGCCTTTCTAGTGTCTCTTTCTCTTCCTATTTTCCTAAAAAATGCAGAGGATCCTTATCTGTCCAGGAAATGTCACACTTCCTGAATAGGTTCTAGTCATCCTCCTACCACGAGCTTATTCTCAAGTCTCTGGGCCCAAAATTTAGGATATTACATTTCTCCCCCCCCCCATTCAATAAATTTCGTCCTCGAAATTTGAACATTTACACCTCGAGGAATCATTTCGATCATTCAACTTATTCCTTTTATATCCATACTAACAAGATCTGTAGCATAGTCATAAGACAATAGTTCCCTTCCTTCTGGGGATGTGCATGCTCCTCAGGCAAGCATCACAATTATACACTACTTTCTTTTAACTTGTACCCAGGTGTAGCGCTGAACCACACTAGACCAACTGTCTGTTTACACAACGTCTGGTTACACAAGCCTTACTACTTGTTCATTTTGCCACTTGGTTTATCACAGACTAGCTTTCCATCTTAGCCTATTATCATAGCACGAGACTTTCTAACCTTACCGCCTAGGGAATCACCCTTAGGTCTTAAGCATCTCATCTTGCACCTGGTACAGATCGTATGATTTTCCAGCTTCAAGAGGTACTCTAGATACACTAGTCTAAAGTCTCCATGCTAATTAGCATTCAACATAGAGCTAAGCATCACAGGTCTTATAGCCCTGGGACATCGCCCCGTGCAAACCTTAGCTTGCACACCGGGTCTTTCTGCCTCGAGCTTCTGCTCTACTCTTACGTTTGAGCTTCCTCAAATTTAAAGCTCACAACCCATTACAATCCTTAGTTTATATGTACGGTTGAGGATGATCTTGTCATAAAGTACCCTTACTGGGCCTATATTCTGTCGGGCCCATTACATAGGTCCATAACACCTTCCCATAGAATATGATCACGATAAGTTTGAAATTTCCTTTGTTATTACTTTCTTTAGAAAATGACACACAAATCTTTACAATTGTTTAACCCTCTATTTGGTTAGAGAAAGGAAGAGAGGAGAAGAAAATGTTAAAGTTCAATTTTTTAAAAAATGGATAAATATAGTTTAATTTTCATTAAAGAATATATACGAGAAAAAGAGTAAGAAAAACCAGTTCAAAATTTTTTAAAATATGTTGTCCAATTTTTAATCAAACTTATTTAAATCCCCCGCCCCCCAATAAAAATAAAAATAAAAAATCCTCTCCATTTTCCTCAAACCAAAATGAAGGGATCCTACATTTCCATGCGCACTACAAACAAAAGTTGTGTCGTTATTTCATATTTATATTTATATTTTACATAAGTTTATATAGATTCTAATTTTTGTCCACAAAAGGGAAGTTGATAGAGTGAATCACTCGCCTGACAAGCATTTAAAATCCCCAGTCCAATGAAAAAGGATCAATGGAATTAAAAAGAAAATGATTTGTAGATGAAATAAGTACACAAATTAAAATAGACATGTACGTACATTGCACTTGTGCATCATGCTTTCGATATTGCACCAAATATATAATATAAAGATGCTTCTATTGACATTTGCCTCCACATTCTGGTTTTTTAATGCGTGAATACTCTGGGTCTGTTATTGCTCTTTCCACTAGAGGCAATTGGAGAGCCCACGTACACAGTGATTTTTCATTCCTACATAAACTAATACCTTTCCTTCGCCCCTATACGTACTACCAAAACGATCCACCATCACCTTGTTCTGCATAGTACAGTAATATGAAGCATCTTCTTTCTCATTCTTGTTCTCAACTTCTTTCTCTTATCACTCTTACTATGTCTTTGTTTCGTGTTCTAGCCGTCCATGTCGGTCCCTTTTACTCCCAACTCTTATATTTCATAGTCATGTCTGTTTTTGGTTTCCTTGGTCTCAAAATCTTAAAGCCAAGAGTCCCTCTTGCCCTCAGTAACTTAGACCTATTTTTCACTTCTGTTTCTTCAGTCACTGTTTCCAGTGTGACTGCTGTAGAAATGGAAGTTTTCTCTAATTCACAGCTCCTTCTCATGAGCTTCATTATATTTGTTGGTGGGGAGGTTTTCACTTCCATGCTTGGCCTTTTAGTTTCTTCTTCCTTCAACCTTTCCCAGAATCAGAGCCTAAAAAATAGAGTAACAACTCACCCTGTTCCTCAAGTTCCTCATAATCCCAATGAAATCGTGATCAATTTAGTTTCTCTGAAAAAGAAGAATGAACTAGGTGTGGATGATCGTAGCAGTGACAATAATATTGTTCAAGATGATAACAAGTTGGATGAACTGAAACGTAGGTCAGTTAAGTGTCTAGGGTTTGTGACTTTGGGTTCCACCATGGTACTTCACTTACTAGGTTCTGGTTTGGTCTCAACCTACATAAGCATCGTACCGAGTGCTAGACAAGTACTAAGAAAGAAAGGGATTAGCGTACAAACCTTTTCTGTGTTCACCATAGTTTCCACCATTTCTTCTTGTGGTTTTGTCCCCACAAATGAGAACCTGATTGTATTTAAGCGAAATTCAGGTCTTCTCTGGCTTATTATGCCTTTTGTTTATATTGGAAACACCTTGTATGCGCCATTCCTTAAGCTTGTGATCTGGGTTCTGGACAAAGTCATGAAAAGAGAAGAGTTCGGTTATATTCAGAAGAATTATAAGGAGATTGGTTTTGATCATTTGCTTTCTGGTGTTCATTGCTGGCTCCTTGTTGCTACTGTTTTAGGTTTCAACCTAATACAATTCGTGCTGTTCTGTTGCTTGGAGTGGAATTCAGAGAACATGGAAGGTCTAAATACCTATCAGAAACTGATTGCTTCGTTGTTCCAAATTACAAATGCGAGACATGCCGGCGAAACTGTTTTCGATTTGTCTGCTTTATCTTCTGCCATATTGGTGCTCTTCGTCGTCATGATGTAAGTAATCATCACTATACGTTTATACTTAAGTGTGGTAGATTAATATGAAACTAGCATTTTGAATATTGTCATGTTCAGGTGGCGACATCTTATTGGACATGAAATGACTCTGAGGGATATAAATAGACACATATTGAAACTTAGTGATGGTTGAATTTGAATAAGTATCCAATAGCACTTGTGTTCCGTACTCAACTTTCTATCAATTGCACCTAGCCAAATCATTTTCCCTTCTAGTACAATTTTGTACGAATCAATTAAGTTTAATATATGTGTGTGTGTGCCGGCTCTGGAAAATTACTGGCTTTTTTTAGTACTGTTGTAAATCTACGGTATTAGAAAAATATGTCATCTGCTGTATTGAGAACCGGTTTTGGTGCCTATCCAATTTTGGTGCCTATCATTTGGATAGGCACCATCTGCCTAGCGCATCTGGGCTGTCCAGATTTTATTTTTTGTAATTGTTGTTTTTTGAATAAAAAAAAATCATTTTTTGAAAAATTGTTAGTTGAAATATTATTTTTATTTTAGATTTTGTATCCATTAAAATATTTTTTCTAAAAAAAATAGAAAGTAAAAAAAATCACATCCGAATCGTCCAGGATCTGATCTAGACAATCGAGGGGATAAGAGCTCCCCTGCCTATCCTTTGGATCGGCAGGGAATCCCATTCCATTTGTATGACAACCACATATTAATTTGAATTCTATGGTACTGGGTAGGTACTCCACAATGTTTGGTGTTTATACGTAGCTTTTATGCAAGTTGCTTTCTAATCTTGAAAGAACCCACTTACGCTCTCTATTCCTTTTATTTTTAGTTGGACTAGAAAAGTAATAATGATACGAAAATGATTAGTTCGTATATTATATATATTATCCTCTCATCAGTCTTTAACTGTTGAAAGCCTGATGTTAATTAATTAGTATTATCTCATGAAAAGGATTTCAGCTTTATATAATAGGTACAAGTGAGAGAGGGAACAATTAGATGGTTGACTGTGCAGAATATTACCAAGAAGATCATATAAAAAAGAATTTAACCATTCTGGCAAGGTATATTTCATCTAACTTCGATTTGTTCGTCCTTTTATATATCACAGGTACCTCCCACCATACACAATATTTTTACCCATAAATCACGATACAAATGAGAAAAAGAAAAAGAAAACAAGCTTAAAGCAGTGTCTTCTGTTCTCTCAACTGTCTTATCTGGCCATCTTCATTATTCTGATTTGCATTACTGAATGCAAAAGCTTAAAAGAAGATCCCCTCAACTTTAATGTATTGAACATTACTCTAGAAGTTATCAGGCAAGTGATTCTATTCTCCTACTATATATACTAGCTCCGGTCCTTAATATAAAACCTAGTTGTTTAATTTATGAAGATTAATGAAGCTTAATAAATTACTTAAATATAACATATGTTACTTTATATCTAACAAAATGCTTATGTGTATCATTATATTATATATTAATTTCTAAGATAGGAAAATTAGTTAGTGAAAAAATGATAAACACAAATACTTTAAAATAACTTATTTAGCTTATTTAATCTCTTCTACTTAGTCAATCGGATTTTAAAGATTACGGGGAGTACCTTCTAACTTGGCAAAATTTCCTTAATTATTTGGAAACATATAATATAATTTAGAAGAAATAATTTGTATGCACAATTACACAGTTGAATATAATGAAAAACAACTTTTGTACCATAAAATGCAGTGCGTATGGGAACGTGGGATTCTCAACGGGATATAGTTGCAAAAGGCAATTGAAAGCAGATGCAAATTGTAGAGATTTGTGGATTGGACTTTCAGGTAAAATGAGTAACAAAGGAAAGTTCATCATTATAGTGGTTATGTTCTTTGGGAGGCTCAAGAAATACAATATGAAAGGTGGTCAGGCTTGGGACCTTTCTTAACTAATTTCGAATATATGGGTGTGTGAAGATGTAGGTGTATGTGTGTATGCACCAAAAGCCAATTTGCTTCCTTGTGTAGTATGATTACGTACATATAAACTTACCAAGTCTAGTACGCTCTGTTGTTAAGTTGTCCGGGAATTGCGCTTTGGCTTAGGATGATTGTAATTTTGTAAGCTATACATATATGTGTTTGTAGGCTCAAGTCTATCTGTGCTTGATTTACAGTATACTAGTTGATCCTGATCTTTCAACTTGTTCTTGTTATTGTTTTTGCTTTTGTTCTTGTTCTGCTATTTGCATATTTAATTCCTTATTATTCGTTATCCTAAGATTTTCTAGTTCTTTCATTATATTTTCTAAATTTTCTTTTCCTTGACCCGTAAATATTTCAATTTCATCTTCTGATTTTGAATCATTCCTATTCATCATATTTAGTTGTATGGTTTATTTTTGTTCTGAATTATTTCAATTTTCTAGTTGTCTCAATTTATGTGCATAAGCACTTATAAGCCTCTCAAAAGCTCCATCAAACATGCTTGTTTAATAAATCTTGAACATATTGAAGCGTACTTGAAAGTCAACCCAAGCAACCCGGTAGCCCACACAAATCTAAATCACATATTGGACTTGGATTATGATACTTGATCTGGTCCCTTTAATAAGAGCTTCATAACTGAATTACCTATTTAAAAAATAATTAAAATTTGTTAAAATTAAAAAATATGCAAGCAATGAGCCTTTTTTTTTTTTCAATTATGAGCTTATTTATAAGGGGACAAGTAAGAGATAGAAAAGAAATATACTGCAGTATGGGAAAAATATAAAGAGAGAGAATAGAATTAGTTCAGGACAAATATAGTAAAAACACATTAAATACTTAGATAACTCAAAGTAAGATCTTATAAAATGGTTAAGACAATTCAAATTTCAGGCTTTATATATATATATATATATATATATATATATATATATATATATATATATATATATATATATATAGGGTAAAAGATTTATACAGTCACTGGAGATAAGTTATCTCCAGTGACCCCCAAAACTACGTCGTTTTGGATTAATAAAGGGTGTTTCCATAATTTTGCACCCTTCATTAGTTCACCTGAAATTACAAACATACCTTTCATTAATTCAAAACAGCGTAGTTTTAAGGGTTACTGCAAATAACTTATCTCCAGTGACTGGAGAAATACTTTTAATAAAAATAGTCGATGTATCTTTTCTTAAACATTTATTTGCCAAATATTTGTAGCATAGGGACAACCTAAATCATCTCTCAAAGAATTTACATTTCGTCTAAAACAATCAAGTAAAACAGTAAATGAAATAGGGGGATTTTCAGTGCAATTATGCACGCAAGATAAAATCCATTCGGGCTTAGAAATTAACTAAATGCTAGTTAGTTTATTAGTTAGTTATTTAGGTGAGACCGAAATGAACCCTCACAAAATTATCTCGCGTGTTTACCTCCCATCATCGATGGTGCTTAAAACCCTTCGACATGGTAGTGTTCTCTAGCTTAGCTAAGACTTACCATTTCGTCGGGTAACAGTGCCATTCAAAGTGTATAACACTTAAGATGATGGTTTATGCTGGACTAGATGATAGTCAGCAGCAACCAGGTCTATACATTTAAGGAAAATTATCTAGTGTGTTTGCTTTCCTCCCATCATTGGTGAGACTTAAATCCCTTATACATGGTAGTGCTCTCTAGCTCAACCAATACCTATTGTTTCATCAGGTGACGATGTCATTCGAAAGGTATGACACTTAGGGTAATGGATTGTGCTAGACTAGATGTGTAGTCTACAAGCTTAGCCGAGTCTATGCATTTAGGGCAAAGATGTCAGGTTGTTACATAGTGATACGACACTAAGTGACAAGGTGTTGTCAACCTGATGATCTAAGAGAAGACATGAAGATGTTGTTGATCAACTCTGTTAGTTCTCTATGTATGTTTTGTTGATAACGGACAATTGTAAACAAAATGTAGTTGACGATTCTCTCCCCCTTTTTGATGATGGCAAATACTATATGAAAAATATGTATGAATATGAAAATATATTAGATGCTCATATTTTTCTTGCCATTCTCTCCCCCTTATTTGTCATTAGCAAAAAGTTGAAGTAAAGAAGGAATGCTTAGAGGGACAAATATGAAACCAGATTAGAAGAGTTAAAGAACCGATTTTCTCTCCTCGATTTGAAAGTGTTTTCATTCTAAATATGATGCAATTTGGAATGTTTTTATGAAAACAAATTTGAAAGAATTTGGAGAGGTTTTCAAGAAGTCTTTCACAAAATCAAACATTTAGATATCAACCATATGCAACATTTCTATCGAATATAAAAAGATAGAGATTAGAAATGCTCATGTTGGTTTTTTGCAGATTGATGATCTATCTCGTGAAATCCATTTGCTAGCTTTGAGATCTGTGATGTGTGCTCGAATAGCCTTATAGCCTTGGAGATGTGAGATGAAACTAAAATACGGCTTCTTAAGTTGTATCTCATCCGAATGAATATGATCGTAGTTCAGCTCCCATCCCTTTCCTCGCTTCAATGATTGATCGCCAAAGCATCTTTCCTTAATTGAATAGTTTCTCCTTGTAGTGCATTAAGGAAAGTTGTAACACATAACAAAGTCTTCTCGCTACAAATTGAAAAACTTTCTTTGCAAAAGAGATTTGTTAGTGCAACTAAATATCAAAGTATTCCTTTCCAAATGATATTTAAAAATAATGAAAGGAAAATATAAGATATTTTTAAATATGAAATTAACTCATCATCAAAACTAATAGAAGATAGTGAATACAGATGAGTATGTTTAAAAAGGGTTTTCTTCAAATAAAGGAGATGAGCTTTTAAAGTATAAAACACATATGAATGTGAAGCTCCCCCTTAATGAATGCATGAATAAAACAGTTGTAGCTCCCTTTAATGATACCAAATAATGATGTGATACCAAGTATTATGAGGTCTGGAATTCATCTAACTCCAATGGACATAACATGGTATCTCAGAATTAAGAACTTTCAAGTTCACATGGATGGACTTGAAATTGGTATGAAGAAATCACTTATGCTTTTTATGATGATAAAAGAGTTTTAAGGCATAAGGATCATTTTAAATAAATGATTACGCTTAGGCTAAGATTCATGAAATAAAATGGAATGAATGAAATCAAGTTAGCCTAGCATGATTATGACATATGCATAATACACTACCTCACTTGAGTAATATCGTAATTACTCAAGTTATAATCCTCTGTAGTACATAGATGCATTCTTTGGATAGCAATTTTCAATTGTCTTGAATGCATCTTAGAAGCTGAAATCCCAAATGAGCTTTGTATAGGATTTCAAATTAGTTTATGCTCATAGCTTCTCATCAAGCTAATATGCTCCTTATCATCTTGGCCTAAGCCTCTTGCTTGTGATGGAATGTCAATCAAGTGATGTCACAGAATTTGCAGACATAGCCACTGAAATGGTCTATTCTGTTTGCCTATGTTCTTTGTATTCAACAACAGAACATTTTGGTCAACTCCTGCAAAAATATATGTTCTTTGGTACCTAATGATTCTTGAGTCCACAACTGATTAGACATAACAACTCTTAAGCTCTCATATAATTTAACAATATGATATTGGAACAAAGAGTATAGCATTCAAAGATCAAAAACATAGTTTTACCCAATCAAGTAAATTCAAGCCAATGAATCAAATAGGGTAACAACTAAATGATATCAAGAATGTTATTTCTCAATGACAATTTGTAAATACACTTTTTATGCAGAAAAGATGTCATTGATAAAATGCATGTAAGTTTGATCAAAGAGCATAGAAAATCTTATCCATAAAGATAAGCATTTATCAATTCACAGTTTATGAGTGAGCTCAGATTTTTCAAGAATGATAATGAAATATGCAAAGTGTTTCAAATCTTGAATGTTCTTTCAAAATATGATAATGCATTATGAAATCAAAATTTTCATGAATGAAAGATTCATTTTTGAAACATGCTTGAAAACAATGTTCATTTTAAACATGGTGGAAGTCAACATGTTAAAGAATAGATCAGAATGCTTCAAGATTAAGAAAACATGCGAAACATTGAAGTTTACATGTAAAAGAATTTTCTCAAAAGCAAAAGTCATGAAGGTAGAGCATTTTTTGAAACATGCTTTGCACAACAGAAATGTATGAGCACAATGACTTTGCTATTGTCTAAGAGATGATCTTGCCTTTTAGAATAGAGTCTTGAAGTATATGAAAATTCAAGGCAAGAATATAAATATAGTTACTCAGAAATGGATGAAGATAAATGTATATTTGAGTAACTTGATCAATAAGAGTTTATCCAATAAGTATAAGATTTTCACAAATTGAATTCTTTTCTGGAGATAAGCTTGAAACTCATATAGATAATCAACTTGTTAGATATAAGATCTAACTTGATTGAGAATGAAGAATGAGGAGTTCAAACATCATATTGAATACCAAAGGTCAATATGTGAATGATAATCGAAAAGACTCAACTTGACAAATTTAAAGCATATCCAACATTCAATATACAATATTAACTTCCAATTTGAAACATCATTTGAATGCAATTAAAGTATGGATATGTTTTCAAAAACAAATTTTACACTTGTGCATTTCAAAAATATAAAATCAAAAAGTTATGCACAAATTCACTTGTTTGATCATCAAAAACTCACTAACAAATTGATTAAACACAGTTAGGAATATTAGTGATTGATGATATGAAGTATATAGATCATACAAGAAGTTTTTGAAAAATCGAGCAAGATGATTTCAAAAACATGGTTGACACAAACTTGAGTTTGGAAAGACAAACTTGAGTTTGGAAAATTTATTCAGATTCCAAGCTCGAGCTTCCATCTCTAAGCTCGAGTTTAGAGTTTTGTCGAGGAAACTATCGTGAAACCATCTTGAAGATCATTTTGAGAAAAACGCAAACTCGAGTCTATTAGTGAGCAGGCTCGAGTTTGACACTATTCATGTCAAAAATAATTTTAGTTCTAAAAATGCAAGCTTGAGTTTAGAGATGTAAGCTTGAGTTTGCTAAGCTCAAAATATGACAATGCTCTATGTCTGACTCAAACTTGAGTTTGCAACGGCAAGCTCGAGTTTGCTAAAGGTTTTAAAAACTTTGAAAAATTTATGTCAGACGCAAGCTTGAGCTTACAACTCCAAGCTTGAGTTTACTCTTTGAAGGAAAACTTGAAAATTTTCTCTTAGATGCAAGCTCGAGTTTGCAATTACAAGCTCGAGTTTACACATTTGTAAACTCTTTGAGAAAAGTCTCTGGAAGAAGCAAGCTTGAGTTTAAAAATAATAAACTTGAGTTTGAGATTTGAGTAACTTGATAAAATCCTTAAACCTTCGTAAACTCAAGCTTCCAGTGTAAGCTCGAGCTTACTCGAATATGAGTAAACTTTGAAAACCTTCAAGCTCAAGTTTATGGACCAACCTCAAGTTTAGAAAATGCAAAATAGCTTGGTTTGCTTTCTGAAAGGGGCAAGCTCGAGTTTGCATAGCCAAGCTCGAGTTTGGCACTGACAGTAAAATTTCCGATTGAAATTGAATAAGTTTCAAAACATTTTAACTTAACCAAAGACAAACCAAAAATGAATTTCATATAATCATAGTATGAGGTAAGGATTAGATATCACCGTAATTCTGTTGTCCTCATAGAAGCTTGCTTGGTTGAGATGGATTGATGTAGATAACTCATTTTCCAATGTTCACCATCAACATCAAGCATAGATTGTTCAGCTTTCTCAAGATTTGGATCATTTCTCTATGTTACATTCTTTGAGAAGCTTTCTCGATCCTACAAAACCATATAAAGCTTTTTCTTTCTTGGTATCCAACCTTACTTGGATCCAATCATCGTTAGCTTTAGGAACCAAAATTAAATTCATATGCTTTTATCAGTTCAGAACAACAAAGCACAGTGAATTAATCATGAGTTTATGCATAAAGAAATACTTTCTTTTCAAATCATCATGCATGCATAAAGAATTAAGCCTATTGAACATTGCAATCTCCTTTTTTAAAAAAATCAGGATGTGAAAACCCAATTTAAAAATAGTTTGCAATGCTCATTCCTAAGACTACAATACATAAAACCTCAATGTATAATTCAAATAATGGCATAGGAGGTTTTACCATTGTATACATTTGCCTTAGGTACTTGGAGGATTGACTTTGCTTACCCATTGGTTCTTCATATGTTTTCCCATGGGTGTTGGCAAAGCTCTCTCAAGGGATATAGACTTCAAGAGTCTCTTGTTTGATCTTTGAGAGATTCTCCTCTTCTTGTTCTCCTCAAGATAGTTGAATGATACTCTATGGTAGTTTGTTCTTGAGGTGGATGATACCCTTCTTGCTTGTATCCATTGCTTCCTCTGATGTTTAAAACTTGTAGTTCCAGCAATGGCTTTTCTCCTAACTGAGGTGAGTTTCCTTTTAGGTTCATGAGAAACTCTTAGATTCTTCTTCATCTTCTCAGTATCCTTATGTCCATTAATTTTCAAATTATCCTGCACACTTAAATCACTAGATGGACATTTTGGTACCCATTTATACTTGGGTCCTTGACTGTTAGTATTGGACCTTGATTGTCCTTTAGGAACCTAAACAAATTTATTTCTCACAGTAGAATTTCTCCTAATATAACATGCGTAAGAAATATGTCCAGATTTACCACAATAATTGCAAATAATAGAATGATGCTTATTGTGAACATTTTTTGCAAGAATTGTGCTGGTGATGAGAGTAAGACTTCAAATAATCTTTATTTGAGCATTCATTCTTCCCACATGATTTTCCAGCAACATTTTCGAAAATATGTTTGTTTTTGAAAATAGAATCAGTAAATGGTTGAAAAACACTTTTAAGCGATTGTTCAAAAACGTTTTTTCTTATCTACACAAGAAGTATTGGAATTGTTTACCTCATGTTCATCTAGAGCTCCAGATAGTGATTGATCACAAATGTCAATGAGCTCATCTTAGGAATCATTTTTCTCTTGTTCTTTTGTGTTGACTGAATCAAGAAAGCATTCTCTGATTTCGCCTTCTTCCATTTGTTCATCATCCATAAATGTGCGGTTTGTAATTTCGATGAACTTTCAACACTTTCAACTTCAACACAATTGTTAGAAGTATATATAAAATCAAGAGTATCCCAAATTTCTTTAGCACTAGAGCAAGACTTAATTTTCTAAAAATCATTTTCGGTTAAGGCCTTTGTATAATATGTTCATTGCTCTAATGTTCAATGAAAACATCTTGAAGTCTTTTTCTCGTCCAATCATTTCTTGGTTTGAAATCAAAAGCATTTGTAAAAACATTCCACATATAAAAATCAGTTGCTTTGATAAAACTAGTCATTCTAGCTTTCCAAAACCAAAAACTAATATCTTTAAAAAGCGGTGGATTGGTAAAATCAAACCCTACTGAAAACGTAGAGCACCCAAAATTAACCATTGAAACTCTTGAGACGGTTAAGTCCTTTAAACAAGAGCCTAGCTCTGATACCAAATGAAAAACCAGGCTATCACCCAAGAGGGGGGGTGAATTGGGTGTTTGTTAAAACTTTATGAACTTTGAAAAACTTTTCGCAACTTATTGAAAGCAGTTTGAATGACAATAATAATGATTGATAAAGCAATAGTCGATCATTCAAACATGTATAGATATTCAGGTATATATTTGGAAATATAAGAGATAAGGGAAGAGAATATGCAAACGATTTATCTTGGTTCGGCCCAATCCTTGACCTACGTCCGGTCCCAAGCTTCACTTGAGATTTTCAATCCACTATCTTCTTGTAACTTGATTACACGTTACGTACTTGGAGTAATCCTCTCACTAGGATTCACTCCCCCTTACAAACTGTAATCAATACACTTGCTTGATCACATACTCGTACTTGAAGTAATCCTCTCCCTAGGATTCACTCCCCTTACAAGTCGTAATCAACATAATGTGTTTCCCACTCAAGATTACCCAATCTTGAGTATCTCAGAATAGAATGATAGGATGTGTACAATAACTCTCTTCTCTCTCGAAGTAGATGGATAAGCACCGAAGCACAATTACAAGTCATCTCACTCTCTATGATAAGCTATGTAAACATTGAAAGCGAGAGAGTAAATGATGTGAAAATCGAGTATTAACATCTCAAAGATGTAAACTTTGTGTCTGCGTTTTTGCTCGTCTTACTCGTATTCTGTATGGAGTCTTCAAATCTTCAGGTATTTATGCTAGTTGAAGCTTATGACCGTTATAGATCCGTTCAGACTTGAACCCATTCGAAAATGTAGCTGTTATGAGTGTTTCTCCATGGATATAGCTGTTATGACCACTGTTGTTTGAATATAGCTGTTGGGATATAGCTGTTGGGAACATTTGCAGACTTGAATATTTGAATATTGGCTCTTCAAGAATGAATGTCTGGTGGATGATGAAATGGATGTCCATCTTTCAGTCATCATCCACTTGCTTCGTTCGAAGATATATTAAACTAATACAAGTGGGCTTTGAATAATAACTTGTCATAAAAAGTGGTTTTCAAATGTTGAATATGTTGAAGCTTCGTCCGTTGGAGCATTTCACCATTTGAACGTTTGAATCCATTGGAGAACCTTATAGTTGAGTATTCAAATTCGTTTCCTCACTTTGAATTCGGTCTTCTTTCTTTGTTTCGAAAAATTGCAAAGCAAAGTTCATCTTCATACTCTTGACAAATTTTGATTTGTCAAGTTGATGTTATCTCAAACTTTAATCACCTGAAACTTATACACAAATGATATAAATGATGTTAAGAAGTAGTATAAGTTGTTTGAGCAATCATCTGGATGTTGTTGATGAGAAACAATATTTCGAGTCATGGTGATTTTCTTGAATCGGATGTGTGTGCTGGAGTTCCAAGCTCGAGTTTATATAGCTAAGCTCGAGTTTGGTCTTCTTTTGAACATGGATTTTTGCCTCTGGATGTCTCAAGCTCGAGCTTATAACTTATAGACTCTGTTAGTTCTCATAGTTTTTGATGTTTTGATGATAACAATTATAATGTAATTGAACTTTGATATACTATGAAAATACGAAGTTTCAAATATCACCTTAAGTTAATTGATTATGTGCCTCTAGTCATAAAGTTCATTCTATGAATTGAAAAATGATTTCCTTTGATTCTTGTTGGCTCCCAATGTTTGTTTTGATGATAACTAACCTCTTTCAATACTTATGATTGAAAACAAAATGTTTTACTTTGTGAAATTCACATCTGCATTTTATCTGTCAGATTGGCTCTAGCCAATCTCTGCTGGCTCTAGCCAGTCTCCTGTCTACAATTGTCAGAATGCAAGCTTTGGCTCTAGCCAATTTATTCTGACTCGAGCGAAGCCCTTAACTACGGCCAACTTTATCTGACTCGAGCCAATATCCTCTCTACATTTGAGAAAAAGGAAACGTTGGCTCTAGCCAATTCTGGCTGACTCGAGCCAAGCCCTGAACTCTAGCCAAAGAGCATTGGCTCCAGCCAAGTTTCGACCGTTACTTTCAAATATCATTTTTTACCTCTAGCCTACGCGGTGATGCCTCGAGTCTTCACCCAAACTAAAGCCAGAGAATTATGACTCGAGCCAAGGGTGCTTCCATAGAGTGATTTGACTCTAGCCTACAAACCGTGACTTGAGTTTCAACCTAGACTCTAGCCAGAATACTTTTGACTCAAGCCTAGCACGTTATATCTGATCTATTTGACTCCAGCCTTCATCATATGCCTGGAGTGTCGACCAAAACTTGAGCCAATATCTTGTGACTCTAGCCTAGCAAGTTTCACTTTGAAGTTGGCTCTAGCCAAAAGAATCGACTCTAGCCAAACTATGTCAGTTTTGCAAATCATATTCCAATCTTTATCAAATCTCTTGTTATGGTTTATATACCTTGTATCCTCTGTAATTACTATTACCAATTGCATTTAACCAGATTGCTAATGGTTTCAGAAGAGTTTTATGGGGATTAACGCTAATTTGAAATAAAGCAACAATGTGTCAGAAGCATTTAATGCAAAGCAGAGATATTCACCATTTTGGCGGATGACCTTCTGACAACAACAACGGCTATTTCCTTGATACATTCTCACCTAATCTCAACGGACAATTTGAATAAAGAATGTCAACGGAGAATAACGAGACGAATGTCATGTCGAGGCATACGAAGGAAGAAACGAGCAACGTTCTTCAACGGAAATATTTATTCACTCAACGGCTAATTCAAAGAGTCTCAACGGATAACTTCAAGCTTCAACAACGGTCATAAAGGCCACCAACTATAAATGTTAGAAGCATTCAAATCTACAACTGTGAGAGGGAAACGCTGTGTATTCAATTTGATATTATTGCAATCTTCCGTTTGATTAGTTTCATTTAATATCTTCGGATATTCTTGTACTTCAGTGTTTATCATTTATCTACTCAGTGAGGAGTTAAACACTATTTGAATATTTGTTTATCAGTTGAATCTTAAGGTTGAGGAACCTTAAGAGAGGGTGTATCAATTACAACTTGTAAGGGGGAGTGGAGTACGTGAGGATCATCCTTCGTTTACGAGTGTGTAATTGTGTCGGGGGTTATTTGGTTACGGCTTGTAAAGAGGAGTAAGTCCTAGTGAGAGGATTACTCGAGAGTTACTGAGTGTGTAATCAAGTTTCTAGATAGTGAAATCTCGAGTGTTTCGGGGATTTGGATGTAGGTCAAGAGTTGGACCGAACCAGTATAAATCCATTGTGTTAAATCTCTCTTACCCTTACTCTGTTTATCCCTGTTTTGCACTATCCCAACAGAGCATTTTCGCGAGAAAATTTTATATCCCCAATTCACCCCCCCTCTTGGTGATATTCCGTCTTTCATTTGGTATCAGAGCAAGGTCTTCTCTGAAAAAGATCAACATCTTGAGAAGGATCATTATGGAAGGTATTCTACCTGACGGAGCCTCGATCAACAGACCACCGGGATTTAGTGGAGAGCATTATTCTTTCTGGAAAGCCAAATTCAGAGTCTTTGTCATGGCGTCTGAATATGGCCTATGGAGAGTATTTGAGTTTGGAGACTACAACCCAACGATTCTCGAAAATGGTGTCAGAGTTGCAAAGCCTGAAGAAGCTTATGATTAGAATGATAGGAGAAATATCACACTCAACAGTAAAGCTATTCTGATGTTGCAAAGTGCCTTAAGCCAACAAGAGTATTTTCGTATCCGCACTTTGCCAAATGCAAAAGCCATGTGGGATGCTCGGAGATAGCTCATGAAGGAACTACTGGAGTAAAGCAGAACAGAATCAACACTCTCATAACAGAGTATGATCTTCTTCGAATGAAGACCAGAGAGTCCATTGCTGAATTTCAACTTCGTTATACCCATCTTATCAACCAATTATCAGCTTTGGGTAAAACATATGAGCAAGGTCCTCAAGTTAGAAAAATTCTCAATGTCTTGACGAAAGACGGGAAGCCAAAGTCACACGATCGAAGAAGCCCGTGGAGAATCAATGCAATCAGTTGTTGCTCTATTCGGAAGTCTATCTCGAATATGAAAGCAAACTGAAATTCAAGAATGGCTTGGACGAAATCAATAGTAACGAGAGGCAAAGGAATTGCTCGAATCTTTGTGAAAGAGAAGGCGCCCAAGGAAGAAGAAGTTGGAAGCATATGCTTAATTCTTTGAAGAAGAAGAGCAATGTGAAAACAACGATGAGGTATATGATTCGAACCTACCTATGATGAGTTGCTTTTCGAATACAATGATTTACATTCGAATTCAAAAATATTGCGAAAGAACTCATTGCTTCGAAAAAGAAAATCAAATTACTTGAGCAGCAAAATAAAGATTCCCCTCCTACTTGTGAAAACATGAGTTGCAAAAATTGTCCTGATCTTGAAAAGAAAAACTCTTATCTTACGAAAACTCTTGAGAAATTCACTAAAGGCAGTGAAACGCTCAATGTGATTTTAAAGGCTCAGAGATTTACAAATGATCGATCAGACATAGACATAGGTTACAATCCTATTTTTGACAAAAAGAAAGGGAAAAAGAAAAGTGGTGGAAAATCCTACTTACACTATTTTCAAAAAATTGTCCACTCTTGAACCGCTTTGCTCACCTTTGTAGTTATTGTAACCGAAAGGGACATAATACTTCATCATGTTTTCATAAGAAAGAAAGAAGAGACAAACCTGTTGGTAATTATCAATGGGTACCAAAGGGAACTTATATTTTCCCCAAGGCTCGAGCTAACCCGAAAGGACCCAAGTATACATGGGTACCAAAATGTCCATCTAGTGCTTTCTGTGTGCAGATTGATTCCGAAATCTATGGACATAAGGGTACATTAAAAAAAGCCAAGAGTCTCTTGTGCACCAATGAAAAGGAGCATAGCACCTATGTCAAACAAGAGAACTCCCAGAGCGTCCATTGCTAAAACTACAAAGTCCAACCAGAAAGAGAAGCAATGGAAAATAGGAGTAAGTTCCACCTCAAGAACAAACTATAATAGAGTACCGTTCAACTATCTTGAGGAGAATAAGAAAAGGAGAATCTATCAAGTATCAAACAGAAGACACTTGAAGTCTACATCCTTTGAGAGAACTTTGCGAGACACCCATGGAAAGACATATGAAGAATCAATCGATAGGAAGAAACAGTGGGTAAGCAAAGCCGATCCTCCAAGTGCCTAATGTAAAAGGTATACAATGGTAAAACCTCCTACGCTATTATCAGTAATAATTATTGAGGTTTTATACTTTGGATATTATGAATGAGAATTGAAAACTATTTTGAAATTAATTTCCTTCTTATCCCTTGAAAATCCATTTGACATGATTTATTCATAAAGGGATTGCAATGTTCAAAAAGTTTAATTCTTTATGCAGACATGATAAGTTGAAAAGAAAATATTTCTTTTATAAAGTCATGTTTAATTCATTGTGCTCGGTTGTTTTGAATTGATTATATTCTTAAGAGCATACAATCTTGTTCTTACTTACTAACAATGATTGGATCCAAGCAAGGTTGGATACCAAGAGAGAAAAAGACTTATACGGTTTTGTAGGATCAAAGAAAGCTTCTCAAGAGAGCAACTACATAGTGAAATAATTCGACTCTTGAGGAAGTTGAAGAAGCAATGCTTGATGTTGATGGTGAATGTCAAAAAGGGAGACATCTACATCAATCTACCTTAATCAAGCAAGCCTCTATACAATGACAAGAGGAATTTACGGTGATATTTAACCTTACCCTATCTTGAGCTTATATGAAATTCATATTTGGGTAATGAATTCTTGTCCATTATTGCATTCCATTAGCAGTCAATCATTTACGGCTTTCAAAAAGTTTTTCAGATTGCTAAATGGACCATCAATGAATTTATGCATAACTTTCTGAGTTTATGTTTTGTGAAATGCACAATTCTAAAATTTGTTTTTGATGTCAAGTCACTCTGTTTTGTAAAATTGCATTCAAATATGTTTCAAAATTGGAAGTTAATATTGTATAATGAATGTTGGATATGCTTCAAATTTGTCTAATTGAGTTTTCACTGTCATTCACATATGATCTTTGGTATTTAATGTGATGCTTGAACTCCTCATTCTTTATTCTCTAACTAGTTGGACCTCATGTATCGACAAGTTGATCTCATATGAGTTTTAAGCCTATCTTCAAGAAAAGAATTCAATTTGTGAAACTATTATGCTTAAAGCATAAATTCTTAGTTGGCCGAGTTATTCCAAGCTTCATTCATTAGTGCATTGAGTGTTAATGCATTAACCATTTGTGGAATAACTTACTAGGATGATATTCGGGAACTCGGTCATTTGGACTAATGAGTATGTGCTTCATCTTCATTTGGTATCATCTATAAATCCTAGTAGCCATTTTGTTACTCAAACTCATCAACTTTTGTCTTCATCCATATTTTGAGTAACTATAATCGTGTATTCAGATTTTTGCCTTGAATGTTCATATGTTTCAAGACACAATTCTAAAAGGCAAGATTATCTCCTGGTCATCAGCAAAGTCATTATGCATAAATATTTCTATCATACTTAGCCTTTTAGGCTAATTCGTTTTTCCTTCATTTTGTTGGTTTTGGAAAATTCTTCTACATGTAAACTTCAATGTTTCACATGTTCTCTTAATCTTGAAGCATTCGATTTATTCTTTAACATGTTGACTTCCACCATGTTTAGAGTGAGCATTGATCTTAAACATGTTTCAAAAATGAACCTTTCATAAAATTTCTTAATACTTCATTAATGTTTGAAAGAAAATTTGAGATTTGAAACTATTTGCATATTTCATTATCATTCTTGGAAAATCTGTTCTCATTCATAAACTATTAGTTGATAAATGCTTATCTTTATAGATAAGATTTTCTATGCTCAAACTTACATGCATTTGTATCAATGACATCTTTTCTTCATAAAGTGTATTTACAAATTGTCATTAAGATATTACATTCTTGGAATCAGTTAATTGTTACCCTTTATGATTCATTGGCTTGAACTTATTTGATTGGGTGAAATTATGATTTGATCTCGATTGCTCTTTGCTCAAATATAATATGTTTCAATTATGTAAGAACGAGCTTAAGAGTTGTTATGTCTAATCTTATGTGGACCCAAGAAACATAGGGTACCAAAGAGCATATATTGTTGTTTTGCAGGACTCTGTTTAGAAGATGAAAAACAGAGGCTAACAGAGTAAAGAATGACTCCATTTGCTGATCCTTGTGCCTCGAGTTAATTCAACAAATATTGTGTTATTTGAAGTTTCAAAGTTGCAACTTCAAGACAAGATGCCCCGAGGACTCTGTTAAGATAAGAAGAAACAGAAGTAAACAGAGTATGTTTTGGCTCAAGTCTGTCTCAGTGAAACTCGAGCCTACTCGAAGTCAGATGCTTGAAATTTGGTTCCTAACTCGAGCCAGAACGAAACAACCTCGAGCCCCTGGCAAGACAGAGAGATAAGCAATTTGAGAAAGGTTTTTGGCTCGAGTCAGTGGTATGTAATTCGAGCCAATGCAACTCTGCTAAGATCAAACATGATGAACAAACTCAAGCCTCCCTGACTAACCTCGAGTTTGAGGCCAAACTCCAGCCAACGTGAGGTGGCTCTAGCCTACGAGCACCAGCCTTACACTCTAGATCAAGGGAACTGGTTTGGATCATGAGAAGACTAAATCATCCTCACTCCTATCACTGAAGTGTCCTCAACGAGCAAAAATCCCTCCAAAAAGGTTTCGTCCGAAAATCGCTTTTGAAGAACCTCCGCCCAAAGTTCAAAGAAGCTAATAATCGAGCAACCTTTTGCAACTCCTGTCAAGGCCCAAATCGACCCTGAGGCAGCTACTCGAAAAGACAAAGAAGTAGTTAAAGAGGTCTCTAAAAAAATCCAGAAAGAAATCCAAGTTCCGTGAAAATCCTCTGCCGCCTTCTGGTTCTGGGTTTAAGACAAATGAGGCATCTGACTCAAAGGACCCTGGCAACTCGGTCAAGTATCCCAGAATGAACTTACTCGATGTCGATGTCGACTACACGGCTGCAAACCCCGGCATTCGCAAGATAAGCTCTTGCAAATTCCTATGATGCTGATGTCGGCAACCAACCGGCTAATGATCTCGGCCTTGCTGATATTAATTCCAAGATGTCACGTCTGTTTTGCACCTCGGCAAGCTGAGCTCTCACAAGATAAACATTTGAAGCTCATCCTCCGTGATATTGATAACGCCAATCCGGTCTCTGATCTCGACAACTCAACAACTCAGCTGAAGACTCAGAGAAAAGTTCCATGGCCAATGAACACCTAGAGTTACCCCAAGTCAAATATTCATGAAACATACTTGACGTCAATTGTTCTCGTGGTTGCCTCGAGGGAGATGAAGTCAGAGAGCAAACTATTGTAGCAAGACTTAGTGCCTCGAATCACGCACTCACTTGCCTCAAGTCAAACACGACAATGAGCTTGTCTGGCTAAATAAATGCCTCGAGCCTTTATGTTATTTTCCTCGAGTCAAGGGAAAAGTCATTCGATCGAATCATCTCGTCCGCCTCAAGTAAGCTTTCTCATCACCCCGAGTCAAGCGTCTTCATTACAGGTAAGTATACTTCCTGCCTCGAGTTAATCTTTCAGTCTATTTCCTTCATCTGCTCTGTGTGCCTCGAGTCCATTGTGTGTGCGTCTTTCATGTTATGTTAGCTTCAGCACAATTTTGAATCATTATAATCTCGTAAAAGGCGTTGAATCCCATTTGTTACATTTTGAATCTATATATATATATAATTGTTGGTCCTGTCATTCAAATGAAAAGGCGTCGTTTTACCCCAGATTTATTTCACTTTGTTTTATCTTCAATTAATTAAAACTTGGCGTCAGACTCTTTCATTTGTGTCATGTGCTTTAATGTATAACATTCAACGATTCATTTGCATCATTTTTTAAAAAGCAAGATATGTTGTGTGTGTCATTCATTTATCAACGACGTATTCTTTTAATGGCGCCATTTTTCCCTAAGAATCCTTTCACTATGCTTTATCTCCAATTCATCAACAATTGGCGTCAGGGTTCTTTAAATGTGCCGTAACATTTATTCAATGTTTTACCCATTACATACAGTACCGTCATTGATTCCTCCATTGTCTTTTCCATCCTATTTATCTTCATGAAATGACAAAAGATTTTGCAAAAAGCATTATTTTTTTTGCATCACTTTTAAGTAATGACGTGTTGCTTCTTTTTGAATATTCTGTATGCGTCATTTATTTAAAAGTCAAACACAATTTCTGTGCTTTATCTTCAATCTATCTACTCAAGTAATTGCACATTTTTTCATTCATTCTTGCCAACACGTTTTGAATTGGATATTAAAAGAAAAAGGGTGGCCTCATTCATTCATTTGCGCTACTGTGCCTTAATGTATAATGTCATGTGAATAGCATTTTTTTTATTCTCAATTAACGAAACAACATCATGTTTCAATTCATGAAGAATTGGCGTCAGGCCTCTTAAAGTATCATTATCTTCAATTCATTAAAAAATGGCGTCTGGCCTTAAATGGACAGTTCATTATTTTTCTACACTTAGATTTTGAAAAACGTCATTTTTTGTGTGCCTCTTTGAAGAAATCTTTTCACATGTGTTATTTCACTGCTTCTCAATGTGCTTCTTTTTCAACTTGTATTTGCTCCTTCTGCTGAGCATTCTATTTCTCCCCGCCCCTCTCTTTTCGCGATGACAAAGGGGAGAGTTTGTGAAGAAGAAGTTTTTGAAAAAAGTTTTGAAATATGCCTTTAACTTACTTTGACGGTTGTATGCCTTATTTGGTTTAATAGAGCCTTCAACTTAACTATATGCATATATCTTGTCGCTCCTACAATTATGTTTCTTTGTCATTTGGTTTAGGTTATCGTGCTCATTTAGAAAAATCTTGAGAAAAACATTTTCAAATTTTCAAAACATTATAAGTGTTGTCATCATCAAAAAGGGGAGAATGTTAGTTCTCATAGTTTTTGATGTTTTGATGATAACAATTATAATGTAATTGATCTTTGATATACTATGAAAATTCGAAGTTTCAAATATCACATTAAGTTAATTGATTATGTGCCTCTAGTCATAAAGTTCATTCTATGAATTGAAAAATGATTTCCTTTGATTCTTTTGTTGGCTCCCAATGTTTGTTTTGATGATAACTAACCTCTTTCAATACTTATGATTGAAAACAAAATGTTTTACTTTGTGAAATTCACATCTGCATTTTATACGCCGGATTGGCTCTAGCCAATCTCTGCTGGCTCTAGCCAGTCTCCTGTCTACAATTGTCAGAATGCAAGCTTTGGCTCTAGCCAATTTATTCTGACTCGAGCCAAGCCCTTAACTCCGGCCAACTTTATCTGACTCGAGCCAATATCCTCTCTACATTTGAGAAAAAGGAAACGTTGGCTCTAGCCAATTCTGGCTGACTCGAGCCAAGCCCTGAACTCTAGCCAAAGAGCATTGGCTCCAGCCAAGTTTCTGACCGTTACTTTCAAATATCATTTTTTACCTCTAGCCTACGCAGTATGCCTCGAGTCTTCACCCAAACTAAAGCCAGAGAATTATGACTCGAGCCAAGGGTGCTTCCATAGAGTGATTTGACTCTAGCCTACAAACCGTGACTTGAGTTTCAACCTAGACTCTAGCCAGAATACTTTTGACTCAAGCCTAGCACGTTATATCGATCTATTTGACTCCAGCCTTCATCATATGCCTGGAGTGTCGACCAAAACTTGAGCCAATATCTTGTGACTCTAGCCTAGCAAGTTTCACCACTGAAGTTGGCTCTAGCCAAAAGAATCTGACTCTAGCCAAACTATGTCAGTTTTGCAAATCATATTCCAATCTTTGTCAAATCTCTTGTTATGGTTTATATACATTGTATCCTCTGTAATTACTATTACCAATTGCATTTAATCAGATTGCTAATGGTTTCAGAAGAGTTTTATGGGGATTAACGCTAATTTGAAATAAAGCAACAATGTGTCAGAAGCATTTAATGCAAAGCAGAGATATTCACCATTTTGGCGGATGACCTTCTGACAACAACAACGGCTATTTCCTTGATACATTCTCACCTAATCTCAACGGACAATTTGAATAAAGAATGTCAACGGAGAATAACAGACGAATGTCATGTCAGAGGCATACGAAGGAAGAAACAGAGCAACGTTCTTCAACGGAAATATTTATTCACTCAACGGCTAATTCAAAGAGTCTCAACGGATAACTTCAAGCTTCAACAACGGTCATAAAGGCCACCAACTATAAATGTTAGAAGCATTCAAATCTACAACTTGTGAGAGGGAAACATTTGTGCATTCAATTTGATATTATTGCAATCTTCCGTTTGATTAGTTTCATTTAATATCTTCGGATATTCTTGTACTTCGGTGTTTATCATTTATCTACTCGGTGAGGAGTTAAACACTATTTGAATATTTGTTTATCAGTTGAATCTTAAGGTTGAGGAACCTTAAGAGAGGGTGTATCAATTACAACTTGTAAGGGGAGTGGAGTACGTGAGGATCATCCTTCGTTTACGAGTGTGTAATTGTGTCGGGGTTATTTGGTTACGGCTTGTAAAGAGGAGTAAGTCCTAGTGAGAGGATTACTCGAGAGTTACGAGTGTGTAATCAAGTTTCTAGATAGTGAAATCTCAGAGTGTTTCTGGGGACTGGACGTAGGTCAAGAGTTGGACCGAACCAGTATAAATCCATTGTGTTAAATCTCTCTTACCCTTACTCTGTTTATCCCTGTTTTGCACTATCCCAACAGAGCATTTTCGCGAGAAAATTTTATATCCCCAATTCACCCCCCCTCTTGGTGATATTCCGTCTTTCAGACTCAAGTTTGGGTGTTCATCGGGACCTTCTTGCTCTTTGTCTGAGCTAAACTCGAGTTTGGTCACTTATAGGCTCGAGTTTGGCTTTTTCCAAAAGTTCATTTCTTCTCGGAACTCCGAGCTCGAGCTTGTAACTTCAAGCTCGAGTTTGGACTTCTTCAAAATCAGCATTTCCTCTCTACGTAACCCGTAAGCTCGAGTTTGCTATTTGTAAGCTCGAGCTTGCTACTTGTAAACTTGACCTGGCTGATTTTGGACTTTGTTCAGTGAGCTTGCAACTTTGTCCACTTTCGAGGGCCATATCTCCCTCATCTGAACTTCTTTTTGGTTGGTTCAACTCTTGATGGAAATCTCTTTGAGTCTACTTTCAAATTCCACTGATTTCAGCTCAATTGAATTTGTAGATAGTGAGTTACACTCAAAACATTGAAGCTTGGTTTTCTGTGTGGCGTGGTTTTATCTGTCAACTTCAACAATTCATACCTCTCTCATATGAACTCCTTTGGGCTTGAATTTTATATGCAAATGACGCATTGGGAGTCTAGTTTCATATGCCACTGGTTTCACCTCAATCGGAGC
The DNA here is from genome assembly GCA_019022615.1 of Acacia melanoxylon. Taxonomy (NCBI): domain Eukaryota; kingdom Viridiplantae; phylum Streptophyta; class Magnoliopsida; order Fabales; family Fabaceae; genus Acacia; species Acacia melanoxylon. Next base: position 21,283,139 of record JAFJYJ010000002.1, read on the forward strand.
TCTGGTTTGGAAGATATCATCAAATTACCGAGACATTGCCGTGCTGAACGTGAAACGAGTTGATCACCATTGTAAACTCGAGTTTGTCTTGATGAGCTCGAGTTTGCCTAGTCCGAAACACCAAAGCTGCTGAAGACACTTATAGACTCGAGTTTGGAGTGTTAAGCTCGAGTTTGCTCATATCGAGATAGGCAAATTACTTGAGCAAGGTAGTAAACTTGAGTTTAATACTTGAAGGCTCGAGTTTGCTCATCCGAACCTCATATTTTTGACTTTAACTCGAATTGAGCCAATCCAACTTCCATATGATCTTGGAGCTTTCTAGCATCAATATAAGAACTTGAATAATGATATATTCATTCCATTCAACAAGTTCTTCCTTTTTCCATCTCCCAACTTGATCATTCTTCATCATTTAGCTTAGCATCTACATTAAATACAAGAATTAGTCAAAGTAGAAGATCAATGTAGTATGCAACCTTTTTGCTCTGAAGAATGACATCTATATAAGACATCATCAAAACTAATCATAACCAACAGATTCAAGTAAAAAATGTTTTACCTTGATCAAACTTGAATTAGTAACTTACTATCAAATTGACTCGAGTTAAGGGTCATTAGACTCGAGTCAAGTGCTTTTAAATCTCAGTCAAAATGTATTTTAACTTTGATTGACATGAGCTACTTGTACGTCTGATGACTTTTCATTTTTAATAGATTTGAGGTATATTTTGATATATTTGAAAAGTCATTATTACTAATTAAAGAGATTTTATTGAGATTTTAAGAGAAATCAATTTGGATACATCATTTATGGGATTTCAATTTAAAATAAGAGTTTGAGTTTAGGAAATAAATAAATAAATAAATTATTATTATTATTATTATTATTATTATTATTATTAGGGAGAGCACACAATGGAGTCAAAGGGATAGATTAGATATTTGAATCAAAGAGGATTTGGATCAGGTGGTTTGAAATGTGTGGGCCCATGAAGAATGAAAATAGAGAAACCAAATATAACCCCACGGCCCAAGTTGCATGACCTATGTAATATATATCAAATTGAGGGAGACCTAAATGAAGGGAGATGAGCACAGGAGCGCGAGACGCAAAATAGGGATTGACGCATGGCAGCGGAGAAGAATCGAAGAAGCAGAGGGAATCAGACTGAACGCACCAGAGCGTTGATGACGCAAATACCGCATAGAAAGGGAGCAGAATCTTGATGGTGGTGAGAGCAAAGTTCTCCTTGCGACAACAAAGATTGAGAAAGAAGGGCCGTCCATAGATTTGCTTTCTCATTCTTCCCTTTTGTTCTTTGATTCTGAATCTGAATATTATTTTGCTTTCATGGATTTTATTATAAACATGTGTGGTTAAGTTTTCTTTGCAACCTATAGGAATTATGAACTTATAGGTGAATTAAATTTGGTTTTCATTGTTTATTTAAATTTAATATTAATTTTGGTTACTTAATCTGGTTTAGATTTATCTATTTAGTGATTGGCCATCATTGAATATGAATTTGAGAATTAGGATTTACCTTGACGAATGGGATTTTAATTAGGCTCTGAGATTAAGTAATATGGAATTAGATTACAATTTAATTTGCGATTAGGATAGACATATACCTAATGGCCCCATATAATTGTTGAAGAGTGTGATCGATTTTTGTTGCCTCTTGGGTAACTATGTTAGACATAACAAGTTATACTCAAGAGAGAGTTGTAAGTGGACCGACAGGCCCTTATAGCTATTTATACTCGAGGTTAACAAAATTGATATTAAAACTAATTAAATTAGTGAAAACAAGGTTTATGAAGCTAATAAGGGATTAGTGACTCTGGGTTGCTCATTTAATATTTGTAGTAGTTTGCTTATTCTGATTTTATTTTCTTTTCATTTAATTAAATTCAATTTAGTTTGCTCAACTTAATCGAAAGTGTAAAATTAATGCTTAACTGAAGTTGTGGGTACAAAGTCCTCATGGGAACGATACTTTTCTTATCACTTTATTACTTGGTACGGCCCGTATACTTGCGGAGTTTTTAGGCTATAAAGTTTTGCCCTATCAACGTGACTCAAGCTAGAATGTTTTATGAAATGATGTTGACTTGAGTCAGTACTCAGTGACTCAAGTAAACTCGTGTGGACTTACATTTATCTTTCAAAATACTAAGTCTCTTTTTAAAAATATTTATAACAATCAAAGTATTGACTCAAGCTAGCATTGAGTGACTCGAGTGTAACCTTGAAAGATTTTCTTAAAACATATTTTCATAACTTGAGCCATTACTTAATGACTCAAGTTAGATCAATGTTCAAATCATTTTCAAAACCTAACTCAAAGTACATTTGTCAAAATGATACTTGACTCGAGTGAATATTATATGACTCAAGTCACCAACTTGAAGTGAACATTTTAGACTCAAGCTAAGTTCATACAGAGACATCTTCACATTCGTTTTCAAACATATTTTAAAAGAAGAGGTAACTATAACTCGAGTGTAGAATGCTTAACTCGAGTCAGCAACTCAGGTCAAATAATAATTGACTTGAGTTTGCTCTTCTGGTTTTGCAAATCACCGTGTCCTTAAATCTTTGATTGTGATTTTCCTACTTCTTATCATCACTCATTATTGTTTCTAACTATGTTTAATCAGTTTATCAATGAGTTTCAAATGATTAGATAAGAGATTAAATATAGATTAATTAAAAAGCATTTAATTACGTCAGATGCATTTAATGAAGTTGGGAAACATGAAGCACATTTTGGGCAACCACTATCTGAGCATTCATAAGGGATTGTTTTTTTCTTTCCCTAATTAAATGATACAACATCCAACAGGAAGAACAGAAAGAATGTTAAATGGAGAATGACAGTGATCATTTGTGAGTAACAGTCAAGCTTCATTGACTAACGGCTATATTGATTACTCACAACGTCTCATTGAAAGCTTCTCAACGGTTATTAATTGCCTTTACCAAATATAAGTAGAAGCATTAAATACGATTTAACAACCAGAAACACAAACGCTCAAACGAAATAAACGCATTTGTTGTTTCATTCATTACTGTGTAATATCTTTGAATATTTGATCTTCAGTGTTTATTATTCTACTTTGTTAGAGAGTTAAATTTTTTATCAATATCTTTGTAAGAAACTCAAGGTAGTAGGACCTTGAGAGTGGGTTATTGATTACAACTTGTAAGGGGGAGTGAATCCTAGAGAGAGGATTACTTCTAGTATAGAGTGTGTAATCAATTGAGAGAGATAGTAAAATACCCAGAGAGTCTGGGGACTGTACGTAGGTCAAGAGTTTAGACTGAACCGATATAAATCTCTTGTGTCAACCTTTTTCCTACTATCTTTGTTCTATTCTAATTTAGAGTGTGAATTTTAGGGGTTACCGGCAAAAGTTTTTAAATCACCCAATTCACCCCCTCTTAGGTGATATTTCACCTTTCGTTTGGTATCAAAGCTAGAACTTCTCTTAAAGGATTAACATCCCGAGAAGAATCATTATGGACGTAATACTACCAGAAGGAGCTTCTATCAACAAACCCCCTGGCTTTGATGGAGAATATTATTCTTTTTGGAAAGCCAAGTTCAAAGTTTTTGTTATGGCTACTGAGTATGGAATTTGGAGAGTATTTGAGAGAGGAGACTACCTTTCAACTAAATTAGAAGAAGGAATTCGATGAGAATGATAGAAAACTCATTACACTCAACAGCAAGGCCATATTAATGCTCTAAGGGGCCTTAAACCAGAAAGAGTACTTTCGGATTTGCACTTTGCAATCTGCACGAGATATGTGGAATGCTCTGGAAATTGCCCACGAAGGGACAACTGGCATTAAAGAAAATCATGTTAACACTTTAATGACAAAATACGATTTACTTCGTATGAAGTCTGGAGAGTCCATCAAGGAATTTCAACTTAGATTCACTCATATGATAAATCAACTTTATGCCTTGGGAAAGGAATACGATCAACAAGCCCAAGTGAGGAAAATTCTAAATATTCTCAGCAAGGGATGAGAAGCAAAAGTCGCAGCGATTGAAGATACTCGTAGAGAGTCAATGACATCTGTGGCAGCTTTATTTGGAAACTTATCTGAGTATGAATGGAAGATTAAATTCAGAAAGGTCATGGATGAAATTGGAGGCAAACATAAGGTAATTGCCCTTAAGACTATCAAAGAAGAAAAGGACGAAGATGAAGAGCTTGGCATGATGGTCCGAAGATTCAAGAGGTTTTATAAGAAAGATCAAGGATTCCAGAAGTTTCAAAAAGGTAGCTCCAGCAATTAAGCCAAAAAGCCTATCATTTGCTACGAATGTGAAAAGCCAGGACACATCAAGTCTGAATGTCCTCAATTGAAGAACAAAGAGAAAGATAAAAAGAAGTTCAACAAGTTCAAGAAGAAGGCTTATTATGTCTTGGCCATCTGGGGTGATAGTTCATTTGATGAAGATGAAGGCGATGAAGAAGAGATGGCTAACATTTGTCTCGTGGCTCAAGAAGAATCTGAAAATGAAGAGGTAAATGATTTTTAACCATCTTTTGATGAACTTCTTTCTGAATATAATTCTCTTCATTCTAAGTTTCAAAAACTTGCAAAAGAGCTTGTTTCTTCCAAAAGAAAATTTAAAACTCTTGAGAAACAAATTCAAAATGTCCCTCCTCCAATTTGTGAAAAAGTCTCTGAAAAAGTTTGTAAAAAATGTTGTGTTTTATAGAAAAAGAATGTTTATCTCACTAAAAACTCTTGAGAAGTTCACTCAAAGAAGTGAAATGCTCAATGTAATTTTGAAACAGCAAAGATTTACAAATGACAAATCAGCAATTTGTTACAAACCTGATTTTTATAAAAAGAAAGGAAAGAAGAAAACTAGAGAAAAGACATATTTGAATTATTTTCGAAAATCAATTCATTCTTTAAATCCTTTTGCTCATTGCAATTATTGTAACCGAAGGAACATAACACTTCTTCTTGTTTTCAAAAAAAGGAAAGAAAAGTTAAGCTTGTAGGAAATTATAGATGGGTGCCTAAAGGATCTTATGAGGTTCCTAAGACACAAACTAACCCAAAAGGACCTAAGAAAATATGGGTACCTAAGGCTTGATTCTTTGTGTCTTGCAGGTCTATCTAAGAGCACCGAAATCCAACAAATGGTACATTAACAGTGGATGGTTTAGACATATAACTGGAGATCAACCCAAATTTGCAACAATCAAGCCAAAGGATGGTGGCAAGGTGACATTTGGTGGAAATCAATCCGGAAGGATTGCTGTGATTGGTGAAGTTGGAAACAACGATGGGCCACAAATCAAAGATGTCTACCTTGTGGATGGCCTCTGCCACAACCTCCTCAATGTGAGTCAAAGCACAGACAAAGGTAACTTGGTTATCTTCGATTCTGAAGAATGTCTGATTGTTAGCAAGGATGATCTACCCATGGACAAAGTTAAATTGAAAGCCTTATTCAGGGCTCCTAAAGAAGGTAATTGTTATACTCTAAATCTTCCTGGCAATAGCTCTATTTTTTAAAATTGTTTTATTGATAACTTGGATAAGAGTTGGTTGTGTGACAAGCGATTAGCTCATTTCAAAATGTTTCAACTTGACAAGTTGCTGAGAAAAGATTTGTTTAATTGTTTACTAAAACTTCATTTTAAAAATGACATGATTTGTGATGCTTGTCAAAAAGGTAAACAAACCAAATCATCTTTCAAATCAAAAAGTGAAATCTCAACCAATCGACCACTTCCAACTACTTCATATGGATTTAGTTGGACCAACTAAAGCAAAAAGCCTTGGTGAAAATTTATACACTTTGATCATTGTTGATGATTTCTCAAGATTTTCATGGACAATATTTTTATCTTCTAAGGATGAAACATTTGATCATTTTGTTGCTTTTACCAAGAAGGTCCAGAATGAGAAAGGTTTCTCTATTTCAGGAATTCATACTAATCATGGAGGCCAATTTGAGAATCATGCTTTTGGATAGTTCTATAATGATCAAAAAATTGATCATAACTTCTCAGCCCCAAGGGCTCCTCAACAAAATGGAGTTGTAGAAAGGACGAATTGAGTCCTCATTGAGATGGCAAGAGCAATGCTGAATAAAAATCAAACTTCCCAAGTTTTCTGGGCAAACACCATGAGTATTGCTTATTACATCTCAAATCAGGCATATCTCCAGAAGACGCTAAACAAAACTCCTTATGAGTTGTACAAAGGAAGAAAGCCCAACCTAGCTCATTTGCTCATATTCGGCTACAAATGCTTTGTTCATAATAATGGTAAGGATAACTTAGGAAAGTTTGATCCTAAGTCAGACGAAGGTATATTTCTTGGCTATTTTAATATGAGTAAAACTTATAGAATATTTAATAATCGTACTTGTGTTGTTGAAGAGTCAATGCATGTTGTATTCTGTGAAGCTAAGTCTGAAAAGTCTATGGATGATGATGAACCTATCTTTCAAAATCAAACTATTTCTAAAACTTCTTATATTTTGGAAAATTCTAAAAAAACCTTTGGAAAAGGTTCCTGAAAATGAAAATGATTGCCAAAACACTGATCAATCTCTGCCATATGTGTTTATTCACTACAAAAAAATAGTTTTTGCAACGGACAAAATCAATCGCAAAAAAAGAGGTTTTCCGTCGCAAATTCATTCTGCGACGGATTACGTCCGTCACAAAAAACCTCGTCGCAATTGTGACGGATTTATTAGTTTCTGTCGCAGAAATTGATATTTGCGACGGACTCAAAATCTGTCGCAAATTTCGGATTTTGCGACGGATTTTTATGAAAGACCTGGCTATCACCCAAGAGGGGGGGTGAATTGGGTGTTTGATAAAAGTTTAGGAACTTTGAAATTCTTTTCGCAACTTGTTGAAAGCAGTTTGAATGACAATAATAATTGATAAAGCAACAGTCAATCATTCAAACATGTATGCACATTCAGATATATATATCTTTGGAAATATAAGAGATAAGGGAAGAGAATGTGCAAACCGATTTATACTTGGTTCGGCCCAATCCTTGACCTACGTCCGGTCCCAAGCTCCGCTTGAGATTTTCAATCCACTATCTTCTTTCAACTTGATTACACGATCTGTACTTGAAGTAATCCTCTCACTAGGATTCACTCCCCCTTACAAACTGTAATCAATACACTTGCTTGATCACACACTCTGTACTCGAAGTAATCCTCTCCCTAGGATTCACTCCCCTTACAAGCTGTAATCAACAAAATGTGTTTCCCACTCAAGATCACCCAATCTTGAGTATCTCACGAGATAGAATGATAGGATGTGTACAATAACTCTTTCTCTCTCGAAGTAGATGGATAAGCATTGAAGCACAATTACAAGTCATCTCACTCTCTATGATAAGCTATGTAAACATTAAGAACAGAGAGTAAATGATATGAGAATCAGAGTATTAACATCTTGAAGATGTCAGCTTGTGTCTCTGCGTTTTTCTGCTCTGTGTAATCTGTATCTTGTGTTGGAGTCTTCAAATCTTCAGGTATTTATACTAATTGAAGCTTGTGACCGTTGCATATCTGTTCAGGCATGAATCCATTCGAAATTATAGCTGTTGTGAATATGGCTGTTGAGATATAGCTGTTGGGAACATTTGCAGTCTTGAATATTTGAATATTGGCTCTTTCAAGAATGTCTCCCATGATGTTAAGCTTTTGTTGGTGGGAGCCTTGCTGTCTGCCTTGAAGAATGGTTGAGTTTCTTTCAGTGTCATCCACTTGCTTCTGTTCAAAAGATATATTAAACTAATACAAGTGGTTTATGAAGTTGCTTTATTTGACTCTAAAGCAAATTCAAATCTTCTGAAATATGAAGTTAAAGCAAATCAAGGATATTGGATATTCGAATCCATTAGAGATGAGAATTCAACTTTGTTTCTTCAAGAGTTTCGTTGAATTCGATCTTCTTTCTTATTTCGAAAATCTGCAAAGCAACCTTCATCTTCATGCTTTTTGAGACTTTGATTTTGTCAAGTATGATGTAATCTCAAACTTTAATCACCTGAAACTTATACATAAATGATATAAATGATGTTAAGAAGAAGTATGAATCATTTGAGTAATAATCTGGATGTTCTTGATCTAAAACAAATTTCGATCGTGGTGATTTTTCGAAGCGACGGGCGAATACTGAGTATTGATTTGGAAACTCGAGTATTGAGGTTGTTGAGTTACTCCATGTATGATGGAAACTAGCCGTTAGAACTTCGTTTTCTGAACCAGCGACGTATACTCGAGTATAGGGTTTGAAACTCGAGTATAGAGGTTGATTCGTAACTCCGGTTCCTCTCGTCGATGGAAACTCGAGTATAGAACTTACATACTCGAGTATTGTAACTCTTTGAACACATCGTCAACTTTCGAGGGCCATATCTCCCTGGTCTGAACTCCGTTTTGGTTCGTTCAACTTTTGATGGAAAGCTCTGTGAGTCTACTTTCATATGCCACTGATTTCAGCTCAATCGGATTTCTAGTTTGTGAGTTACACTCAAACCATTGAAGCTTGGTTTGCTGTGTGGCATGGATTTATCTATCAACTTGTACAATTCATAGATCTCTCATATGAACTCTTTGGGGCTTGAATTTTATATCAAACTTACGCATTGGGAGTCTAGTTTCATATGCCACTAATTTCACTTCAATCCGATCTCTGGTTTGGAAGATATCATCAAATTACCAAACGTCGCCCATGCTGAACGTGAAACAGAGCTGATCACCGTTTGTATACTCGAGTATAGACTTGCATACTCGAGTATGGACATCCGAGGCACCGAGAGATACTGAAAACACTACATACTCGAGTATATACTTGGATACTCGAGTATTGCCATCCCGTAGACGCCGAGAGAGACTGAAAACACTCCTATACTCAAGTATAGATGAACATACTCGAGTATTGACTCCTATACTCGAGTATTGAGTTCCAAACTCGAGTATTCTCATCTAGAAGCTGATTTTTGCTGACTTTAGCTTCGAATTGAGTCATTCCAACTTCCATATGATCTTGGAGGCTTCTAGCATCAGTACAAGAACTTGAATAATGATATCTTCATTCCATTCAACAAGTTCTTCCTTTTTCCATCTCTCATCTTGATCATTCTTCATCATTCAACTTGGACTCACATTCTTTACTGACTTCTACCTTCTTTAATATCCATAAGGTGATGAAGCTTCATTCCAAATTCTGCTATCATAGAGACTTCCAGTATCACAAGAACTTGAATGTTGATATTCCTATTATATTGTGCAAGTTCTTTTGATAACATCTTTCTCTAGTCTCTTTTCTTCTTGCTTATCCTCTAAAATCCATTGATAACTTCTTGCTTCCTTGACATTCTGATATTCCAATTATATTGCAAGAGGTTCTTTCTTCAATCCCTTATCTCCTTTTTGATTATTCTCCATGATACAACTTGGACTAATCTACATTAAACATAGTAGTTAGTCAATGTAGGAGATAAATAAATTACTCAATCTTTTTGCTTTTAACAATGGCATCTATATAAGACATCATCAAAACTAATCATAACCAACATTCTCCCCCTTTTTGATGATGGCAAATACTTTAAGAAAAATATGTATGAATATGAAATTCCATTAAACCCAACATATTTTTCTTGCCATTTCTCTCCCCTTATTTGTCATTAGCAAAAAGTTGAAGCAAAGAAGAAATGCTTAGAGAGACAAATATAAAACCAGATTAGAAAGAGTCAAAGAACCGATTTCCTCTCCCGATTGTTTTCTTTCTAAATATGAAGTAATTTGGAATGTTTTTATGAAAACAAATTTAAAAGAATTTGAAGAGGTTTTCAAAACATCTTTCACACTTAAAGCATATAGATACCAAACATGTGCAACATTTCTACTGAATATAAAAAGATAGAGATTAGAAATGCTCATGTTGGTTCTGCAAATTGATGATCCATCTGTGGAGTCCATTTGCTAGCTTTGAGATCTATGATGTGCTCTGAACAGCCTTTGAACATATCTCAGCTTGTTCCAAGAGGTGTTCCTCATTCTTTGTAAAGCAAATCTCAGATTGATTGTCAAAGCATCTTTCCTCAAAATTAATAGTTTCTCCTTGTAGTACATTAAGGAAAGTTGTAACACATAACAAAAGTTTCGCACCAAATTGAAAAGCTTTCTTTGCGAAGAGATTTGTTAGTGTAACCAAATATCAAAGTATTCCTTTCTAAGTGATATTTTCAAATAAAAATAATGAAAGGACAATATGATATCAACTCATCATCAAAACTAATAAAAGATAGTGAATGCGAGATGAGTATGCTTAAAAGGTTTTCTTCAAATAAAGGAGATGAGCTTTTAAAATATAAAACACATATGAATGTGAAGCTCCCCCTTAATGAATGCATGACTGAAAAGTGAAGCTCCTTTTAATGATACCAAATAATGATGTGATACCAAGTGTTATGAGGTCTGGAATTCATCTAACTCCAATAGACATAACATGGTATCTCAGAATTAAGAACTTTCAAGTACACAAGGATGGACTTGAAATTGGTATGAAGAAATCACTTATGCCTTTTATGATGATAAAAGAGTTTTAAAGCATAAGGATCATTTTAAAAAATGAGTTTGCTTAGGATAAACTTCATAAAATGAGATGGAATGAATGAAATCAAGTTAGCCTAGCATGATTATGACATATGCATAATACAATACCTCCCTTGAGTAACTCAAGTTATAATCCTATGTAGTCCATAGATGCATTACTAGATAGCAATTATCAATTGTTCTGAATGCATCTTAGAAGCTGAAATCCCAAATGAGCTTTGAATAAGAATTCAAAATTGGTTTCTTCTCATAGCTTCTCATCAAGCTAATATGCTCCTTATCACTTGGTCTAAGCCTCTTGCTAGTGATGGGATGTCATTCAAGTGATATCACAAAATTTGCAGACATAGCCACCGAAATGGTCTATTTACGTTTGCCTATGTTCTTTGTATTCAACAACAGAACAATTTGGTCAACTCCTACAAAAATATATGTTCTTTGGTACTCAATGATTCTTGAGTCCACAACTGATTAGACATGACAACTCTTAAGCTCATATAATTTAACAATATGATATTGGAACAAAGAGTATAGCAATCAAAGATCAAAACATAGTTTTACCCAATCAAGTAAATTCAAGCCAATGAATCAAAATAGGGTAACAACTAAATGATATCAAGAATGTTATTTTTAAATGACACTTTGTAAATACACTTTTTTATGCAGAAAAGATGTCATTGATAAAATGCATGTAAGTTTGATCAAAGAGCATAGAAAATCTTATCCATAAAGATAAACATTTATCAATTCACAGTTTATGAGTGAGCTCAGATTTTTCAAGAATGATAATGAAATATGCAAAGTGTTTCAAATCTTGAATGTTCTTTCAAAATATGATAATGCATTATGAAATCAAAATTTTCATGAATGAAAGATTCATTTTTGAAACATGCTTGAAAACAATGTTCATTTTAAAACATGATGGAAGTCAATATATCAGAATATATCAGAATGCTTCAGTTTTGGAGAACATGTTGAACATTGAAGTTAACATGTTGAAGAATTTTCTCAAAAGCAAAAGTCATGAAGGTAGAGCATTTTCGAAACATGCTTTGCATAACAGAAGTATATGAGCACAATGACTTTGCTATTGTCTAAGAGATAATCTTGCCTTTTAGAATAGAGTCTTGAAGTATATGAATATTCAAGGCAAGAATATAAATATAGTTACTCGAGAAATGGATGAAGATAAATGTATATTTGAGTAACTTGACTAATAAAAGTTTATTCAATATGCATAGGATTTTCACAAATTGAATTCTTTTATGGAGATAAGCTTGAAACTCATATAGATAATCAACTTGTTAGATATAAGATCTATCTTGATTGAGAATGAAGAATGAGGAGTTCAAGCATCATATTGAATACCAAAGGTCAATATGTGAATGATAGGAAAGACTCAACTTAACAAATTTGAAGCATAGCTAACCTTCAATATACAATATTAACTTCCAATTTGAAACATCATTTAAATGCAATCAAAGTATGGATATGTTTTCAAAACATTTGTATGCATTTTTCACAAAACGAGTGAATTGAAATCCGACAGATTTTAGAGTTGTGCATTTCAAAAAGATATAAACTCGAGAAAGTTATGCACAAATTCACATATTTGATCATCAAAAATTCACTAACAAATTGATTAAACATAGTTAGAAATATTAGTGATTGATGATATGGAGTATTGGAGTCAATCATGAAGATTTTACAAATTCGTCAGATTTGAATTTCAAACTCTGCGACTCATACTTGAGTATGTTATTATATACTTGAGTGTGTCACTGTGCACTAATGTCTATACTTGAGTATAAAGAGTGATACTTGAGTATGATTCTTTCGAGAGAGCATCATCGTGACTTAAGCTTTGGTCTATATCTTTAAAGTGAAAGTCATACTCGAGTTTGTCATTCCATACTTGAGTGTGAAACTTTTAATATGAAAATAAATTTAAGTCCAAAGTCTCTATACTTGAGTATGTAGATCTATACTTGAGTATGTAAGTCTTTCAAAAAGAAAGAACTTTCTCGTATGTCCTATACTCGAGTGTGTACGGTCATACTTGAGTATACAATAATTTTGAAAAGCTTTTTGAAATCTGTTTCACGTCCATACTTGAGTATGTAAATCTATACTTGAGTATGTAAGTTTTTCAAAAAGAAAGAACTTTATGTATGTCCTATACTTGAGTGTGTACAGCCATACTCGAGTATGCAATAATTTTGAAAGGTTTTGTGAAATCTGTTTCAAATCCATACTTGAGTATACAAAGTCATACTTGAGTTTTCAAAGTTTTTGGGAAAGAAAGATTTCTTTTTGTTTGTATCATACTCGAGTTTGTGACTACATACTCGAGTATGCTTAAGTTCAAAACTTTAGTATATTTCTGTATGACTTATACTTGAGTATGCATATGTACACTTGAGTATAGAAGACTTAAGCAAATATTCAAGTAGTCTCTGTGTGATTCATACTTTGGAGTATGCAAACTCATACTCGAGTGTAGCTTGGTGTAAAACTCGAGTGCTCTGTGAGGACTATACTTGAGTATACCCATGGATACTTGAGTATAGTTCGGTTTAATCAAATTTGTGCAATTCTCTCGGCAAGTCCATACTTGAGTATAGATACTCATACTTGAGTATTCGCAAAATTTTTGAAAATCATAGAAAAACTTGACAAACCGAAAACTGCGAAGTTTGGTTTTTGACGAAAAGTTCCGATTGAAATTCAATAAGTTTCAACACGTTTTAATTTAACTAAAAACAAACCAAACATGAATTTCATATAATTAGTATGAGGTAAGAATTAGATATCACCATAATTCCTCTTGTCCTCATAGAAGCTTGCTTTATTGAGATGGATTGATGTAGATAACTCATTTTCCAATGCTCACCATCAACATCAAGCATAGCTTGTTCAGCTTTCTCAAGATTTGGATCATTTCTCTATGTTACATTCTTGAGAAGCTCTCTCCGATCCTACAAAACCTTATAAATCTTTTTCTTTCTAGGTATCCAACCTTACTTGGATCCAATCATCGTTAGCTTGTAGGAAACAAAATTAAATTCACATGCTCTTATCGAGTTCGAACAACAAAGCATAGTGAATTAATCATGAGTTTATGCATAAAGAAATACTTTCTTTTCAAATCATCATATATGCATAAAGAATTAAGCTTGTTGAACATTGCAATCTCTTTCAAAAATATAGATCGGGATGTGAGAACCCAAAAATACAATTTGCAATGCTCATTCCTAAGACTACAAGATATAAAACCTCAATGAATATTTCAAATGATAGCATAGGAGGTTTTACCTTTGCATACCTTAGCCTTAGGTACTTGAAGGATTGCATTCGCTCACCCAATGTATCATTCGTTGATACTTTGTCATTTTGAATTTAGTCTTGGGATCAAGCAATGCTTTCTTATATGGTTCGAGAATGCAAGAATCTTTTCCTTAGAGCATGCGAGATCCTTCTTTTCTTATTCTCCTCAAGATAGTTGAATGAAACTTCATGGTAGTTCATTCTTGAGGCGTAATGTATTCTTCTTGCTTGTATCCATTGCTTCTTATGATTTGACCTTGTAGTTCCAGCAATGGCTTTTCCACGGAGTTCTCTAACTGATGTGAGTTTCCTTTTAGGTTCATGAGAAACTCTTGGATTCTTCTTCATCTTCTCGGTACCCTTATGTCCATTGATTTTCAAATTGTCCGCACACTTAAATCACTAGATGGACATTTTGGTACCCACTTATACTTGGGTCCTTGACTGTTAGTATTGGACCTTGATTGTTCTTTAGGAACCCAAACAAATTTATTTCTCACAGTAGAATTTCTCCTAATATAGCATGTGTAAGAAATATGACCAGATTTACCACAATAATTGCAAGTAATAGAGTAATGCTTATTATGAACATTTTTGCAAGTATTGTGTTGGTAATGAAAATAAGACTTCAAATAATCTTTATTTGAACATTCATTCTTCCCATATGATTTTCCAAAGCATCATTTTCGAAAATGTGTTTGTTTTTCAAAACAGAATCGTAATTGGTTGAAAAACAATTTTATGCAATTGTTCAAAATCATGTTTCTTATCAACACAAGAAGAATTGGAATTCTTTACCTTATGTGCATCTTGATCTCTAGATAGTGATTGATCACAATCGTCAATGAGCTCATCTTGGGAATCCTTTTTCTCTTGTTCTTTTGTGTTGACAGGATCATGAAAGCATTCTCTGATTTCGCCTTCTTCCATTTGTTCATCATCCATAAATGTGCGGTTTGTAATTTCGATGAACTTTCAACACTTTCAACTTCAACACAAATGTTAGAAGCATAAATAGAATCAAGAGTATCCCAAATACTTTTAGCACTAGTACAAAGTTTGATTTTCTCAAAATCATTTTATGTCAATGCACTGTAAAGAAATTTCATTGCTCTAATGTTTAATGAAAACATCTTCATTTCTTTTTCTGTCCAATCCTTTCTTGGTTGGAAATCAAAAGCATTTGTAAAAACATTCCACATATAAAAATCAGTTGCTTTGATAAAACTAGTCATTCTAGCTTTCCAAAACCAAAAATCGATATCTTTGAAAACGGTGGAATGATATAATCAAAACCTTCATTGATAAAAAGCAGGGAACACCCAAAATCAGCCATTGATAACTCTTGAGACGGTTAAGTCCTTTAAGCAAGAGCCTAGCTCGATACCAAATGAAAGACCGGCTATCACCCAAGAGGGGGTGAATTGGGTGTTTGATAAAAGTTTAGGAACTTTGAAATTCTTTTCGCAACTTGTTGAAAGCAGTTTGAATGACAATAATAATTGATAAAGCAACGAGTCAATCATTCAAACATGTATGCACATTCAGATATATATATCTTTGGAAATATAAGAGATAAGGGAAGAGAATGTGCAAGCGATTTATCTTGGTTCGGCCCAATCCTTGACCTACGTCCGGTCCCCCAAGCTCCGCTTGAGATTTTCAATCCACTATCTTCTTTCAACTTGATTACACGATCTGTACTTGAAGTAATCCTCTCACTAGGATTCACTCCCCCTTACAAACTATAATCAATACACTTGCTTGATCACACACTCTGTACTCGAAGTAATCCTCTCCCTAGGATTCACTCCCCTTACAAGCTGTAATCAACAAAATGTGTTTCCCACTCAAGATCACCCAATCTTGAGTATCTCACGAATAGAATGATAGGATGTGTACAATAACTCTTCTCTCTCTCAGAAGTAGATGGATAAGCACTGAAGCACAATTACAAGTCATCTCACTCTCTATGATAAGCTATGTAAACATTAAGAACAGAGAGTAAATGATATGAGAATCATAGTATTAACATCTTGAAGATGTCATCTTGTGTCTCTGCGTTTTTCTGCTCTGTGTACTCTGTATCTCGTGTTGGAGTCTTCAAATCTTCAGGTATTTATACTAATTGAAGCTTGTGACCGTTGCATATCTGTTCAGGCATGAATCCATTCGAAATTATAGCTGTTGTGAATATGGCTGTTGAGATATAGCTGTTGGGAACATTTGCAGTCTTGAATATTTGAATATTGGCTCTTTCAAGAATGTCTCCCATGATGTTCAGCTTTTGTTGGTGGGAGCCTTTTCATGCCGCCTTGAAGAATGGTTGAGTTTCTTTCAGTGTCATCCACTTGCTTCGTTCAAAAGATATATTAAACTAATACAAGTGGTTTATGAAGTTGCTTTATTTGACTCTAAAGCAAATTCAAATCTTCGAAATCGAAGTTAAAGCAAATCAAGGATATTGGATATTCGAATCCATTAGAGATGAGAATTCAACTTTGTTTCTTCAAGAGTTTCGTTGAATTCGATCTTCTTTCCTATTTCGAAAATCTAAAGCAACCTTCATCTTCATGCTTTTGAGACTTTGATTTCGTCAAGTATGATGTAATCTCAAACTTTAATCACTGAAACTTATACATAAATGATATAAATGATGTTAAGAAGAAGTATGAATCATTTGAGTAATAATCTGGATGTTCTTGATCCGAAACAAATTTCGATCGTGGTGATTTTTAAAGCGAGGGGCGAATACTCGAGTATTGATTTGGAAACTCGAGTATTGAGGTTGTTGAGTTACTCCATGTATGATGGAAACTAGCCGTTAGAACTTCGTTTTCTGAACCAGCGACGTATACTCGAGTATAGGGTTTGAAACTCGAGTATAGAGGTTGATTCGTAACTCCTGGTTCCTCTCTGTCTGATGGAAACTCGAGTATAGAACTTACATACTCGAGTATTGTAACTCTTTGAACACATCGTCAACTTTCGAGGGCCATATCTCCCTGGTCTGAACTCCGTTTTGGTTCGTTCAACTTTTGATGGAAAGCTCTGTGAGTCTACTTTCATATGCCACTGATTTCAGCTCAATCGGATTTCTAGTTTGTGAGTTACACTCAAACCATTGAAGCTTGGTTTGCTGTGTGGCATGGATTTATCTATCAACTTGTACAATTCATAGATCTCTCATATGAACTCTTTTGGGCTTGAATTTTATATCAAACTTACGCATTGGGAGTCTAGTTTCAGATGCCACTGATTTCACTTCAATCCGATCTCTGGTTTGGAAGATATCATCAAATTACCAAACGTCGCCCATGCTGAACGTGAAACAGAGCTGATCACCGCCGTATACTCGAGTATAGACTTGCATACTCGAGTATGGACAGTCCGAGGCACGAGAGATACGAAAACACTACATACTCGAGTATATACTTGGATACTCGAGTATTGCCAGATCCGAGACGCCGAGAGAGGCGAAAACACTCCTATACTCAAGTATAGATGAACATACTCGAGTATTGACTCCTATACTCGAGTATTGAGTTCCAAACTCGAGTATTCTCATCCGAAGCTGATTTTTGCTGACTTTAGCTTCGAATTGAGTCATTCCAACTTCCATATGATCTTGGAGGCTTCTAGCATCGGTACAAGAACTTGAATAATGATATCTTCATTCCATTCAACAAGTTCTTCCTTTTTCCATCTCTCATCTTGATCATTCTTCATCATTCAACTTGGACTCACATTCTTTACTGCTTCTACCTTCTTTAATATCCATAAGGTGATGAAGCTTCATTCCAAATTCTGCTATCATAGAGACTTCCAAGTATCACAAGAACTTGAATGTTGATATTCCTATTATATTGTGCAAGTTCTTTTGATAACATCTTTCTCTAGTCTCTTTTCTTCTTGCTTATCCTCTAAAATCCATTGATAACTTCTTGCTTCCTTGACATTCTGATATTCCAATTATATTGCAAGAGGTTCTTTCTTCAATCCCTTATCTCCTTTTTGATTATTCTCCATGATACAACTTGGACTAATCTACATTAAACATAGTAGTTAGTCAATGTAGGAGATAAATAAATTACTCAATCTTTTTGCTTTTAACAATGGCATCTATATAAGACATCATCAAAACTAATCATAACCAACATTTTAGTCCGTCGCAAATTTCAATTTTTGCGACGGACTAATAATCCGTCGCAAATTTTGGATTTTGCGACTAATTGTTAGTTCGTCGCAAATTTCAATTTTTGCGACGGACTAATAGTCTGTCGCAAAATTCACTATTTATGATGGATTTTTATTCCATCGCAAATTTCAATTTTTGCGATGGACGAACTAATAATCCGTCGCAAAATCCAAAATTCGCGATGGATTTTGAGTCTGTCGTAAATTTAATTGTTTTTAAAAAATTAAAAAAAATATTTTTTTAAAAAAAAATTGTAATTTATTTAATTCTTTTTAAAAAAATGTGTTCTAAAATATTACAAAAAAGTGTTATACCATCAAATAATATATATATATATATATAATAACAATCATAAAGAGTTTTACATAGAGAAATCAAAATATAAATAATAGTGTTACAGAACATGTACTAAAAAGTAGTTTAAATAGCAGCATTGTGATCATCATCACCAGCAATTGCATTGGCATCATCACCAGTAGCTGACTCCTTACCCTTGTTTTTCGTTAGGGACATGAGTTGAAGTTGCATCTTCCTGACCATCTCGCGTGTCTAGTGGAGCTCAGTTGCTGTCTCCAATTGTATCTGCTTTGTCTAGCTCAGTTCAGCTACTTGCTCCTGCACCAACGCCTTCATCTTCTTTATCTCATCTGCAAAAAAATTAGGAAGTACATTTATTTTTTGTACTTCATTTAAATGGAGAAGAGAATGAAAATGTAACAATCAGTATCAAATGTATTATGTTTACCTGCAGAAACACCTTCAATGCCGGATGAGGAGCGCTTCGTTTGCTTAAGTCGGCTGACAGAGGCACCGTACCCAAAGATTCTGCATTTATTATTAAATCCTCCTGCAGCCTGAATGAATAGACTCTCGTTATCGGACTAAGAGGATGCGAGGTTGGTCCCACTCTGTGAGTTTCTGTCCTGTATCAGCCTCTGATAGGTTTCCTACAAGCAAAAAAATACATCACAAATAACTATTGTGAAATGAAATAAACATGTTGGTGACTGAAACAAAGAATAAATGCAATATAAATGTCTCTCGCTACTTGCTACGCCTTGGCGCTAATCCAGCGCCTCTTACCCCCTTCAGACTGCTGGGAATGGATCCGCTCAAAGGTAGTACAGTCAACATTTTCTGCAGGAACTTCCCCAGATAGTGTCTACAAACACGAATGATGACCATTAATAAATTGTTTCAAAGTATAAAATATTGAATACTTAAATAGAAAATAAAGTGTACTCACAATTTTTCGTTTATGCTCACTCATTGGAATGGAGCCGCCAGCATATGAAGGTCCTGCCATTTTGACCTTATTTTGCTTATTTTTCTGACTCCTATTATTAAATTTCTCATTGACGGCCCAATTTTGAAGTAATAGGTCTGCAGTCTCAGGTTCAATCCAATCTTGCTTGCCTGTACCCTTTCTCAATTTATAAAACCTCTCAGTCAACCACCGGCTTCCCTTATGGTTATAAGCTTTTTTCAGATCTTGACGATGTTCAGGCAACGTCCTAAACTTACCCTGAAAATCAATAACGAACAATTAGTGCTCCAAATTTTAAAAGTACTTAATCAGTTTACATTTGGATAAGAAATTAATAACCATAAAACACTTAACTTACCAAGAACTCATTGAACCAAGCATCCCGATTCTCCTTTGGAATCTCTGTCCACGTGCCTCAAGGCTGATTGAAATTACGTAATATTTGGTTTGAAATGATATCAGACACCTCATTATAAGGCTCAAATCTGAAGACAGAGGATATGATGCAAATATGAGCAACTAAAGGTAGAAAATCACGTAATTACTGGTAACTTTACATGACTCACTCGTTGGTGCCGAAAGGACGAATCCAAAGCTTCCCTGTCACAGGATCTACCGATCCCCAGATTGTTGTATCATAAGGACTACCTTCTTCCTCGACCTAGCTCTGAGGCGACGCAGTGTGCTGAAGGAAGGAATGTGAACTATTGAAGATGTTTGTACATAGATGGTTAAAGAAAACTAAACATGTAAATCAATCAGAAATGGTAAAGTAAAACGCTTTCCGCCCCTTGCTTTGTGGATCGGAAGTTCCTGGCACACGTGTACCGCCCATAAAAGAGTCGGTAGTAGACGGTGACGATGACATATAAAGCGACGGTGAAGATGACAAATAAACCGACAGTGAAGATGACATCTCAAATGGTGGAACCTCTAAGGAAGAAGCGCCTCTGCCTCCTCTGCCTACAGAGGGAGCAGATGGCGTCGCCCTACCCCCTCTGATAAGATGGGGTCAGCCTCGACCACTGCTACGTCCACTACTTGAACGTCCTCCTGGATTCTCCATCTCTGAACACTTATAAACATTATGTCAAAATATATATATATAAATAAGATATTTCTTAATATGACAGTAGCGAAGTAACGGAGTATGTAGTATAACAGATCGTCATACAAAAAGAACTAACACAAATCAACCGAACGATTCCTGTTCTTTGACATCTGCTTGTACGCCTTCCTCTGGAATTTCATAGTCGTCGAACTCAGATTCACTATCAGAGTAAATCACTTTTGCCTTATTGTCTGATTCCTCATCGTCAATTTGGATAGCAATCAACTCTAACTCCGTAACCGAATCAAACTGATTGCTTGGTACATCGTCATCGGCAAGGTTTAGGGGCAGTACATGTTCCACATCAGCTTGGAATGGTTCAGTCATACCGTCATTTGTTTCCGACTCTTTCGACTTGGGTATAATATTTTGTGCTTTGGTTTTAATAACTCCTATCCTGTTGACCAAGGATGAATGGGTCATAACAAACCGTATATCTCCTTGTCTAGTGGATCTCAACATTGCCATATTTGTCCACTTTTGTCCCACATGGACTGTTATCAAACCACTCACATTTAAAAAGGGTCACCACCTTGTCCCAAGGGTAACTCAGCTGAATTATGTTGATTAACTTCCTGTAGTAGTCACCCTCCACCCCGTTATCTTGGTCACCTCGACAACATACATCGTAATTGCAACATAGTGTACTGGCGTTCGCTTTAATAGTTGAAAACCGATACCCATTGATTACATATTTGTTGCACCGGGTAACAACTATTGCAGCTCCATAAGATAAACTCCACGCAACTTTCATTGGGATCTGATGGATTTTGCACAAAGTAGGATCGAAACCATTTAGGAAACTCAGAGTTCGTGAATTGATCAACTTCGGAATCCGACATTGAAGGATTTGTCGATCGGGCCCAATTAGAGAAGTAACTGTAACAAAAAAATGAAGTTAATACTTTAATACTTACTGTAACAGTAACAAGAAAAAAAATATTACTTTAAGTATTGGGCGGTCTCTTCACAGTTGTTTAGAATATACCACTCCGCTACTTGCTTATCTCTTCCTTCCAGAGTTGACCTCCAATGTTTTCCAACGACTCAGCCTGGAAAATTAAATATTGATTTTTGATCGTTCGTATCACTGCCATCATCGTTGCAAGGTACCGCTCTCCATCTTCATATCATTTCAAGAGGATAATAGTATGACGCAAATTTTGTGGCCTCTTCGACTAGATACACTTCAGCAAAAGATCCTTCAACGTACCTTGGATTTTTGATCTTATGCTTAAGAGTGCGTAAAAACCTACTATGGACAATTAGATGGTATTTATAGACTATAGTGCGCAAAAGAAATAACTACATGAAAGAAATATATATTACCTCTCAAACGGATACATCCACCAATATTGTTGCGGACCTCCTACCTTTGCTTCGTAGGCCAAGTGAACAGGCAAATGTTCCATTGAGTCAAACATGCTAGGAGGAAACACCATTTCTAACTTGCATAGCGTTATTGGCATGCTCGCCTCCAAGTGCCATAACTTTTCAACATTAAGCTCGGCAGCACAAATTTCTCTAAAGAACATGGAAAAGTCCGTCAGAATAGACCATATATGCTTTGGTAGTGCTTTGAAGGCTCACGGCAACAATCTCTGGAAAAAACATGACAATCATGACACTTCATCCCAAATAACTTTGCCTCGTGCATGTTGACACATCTTTTCAAGTTTGACGCATAACCGTCCAGGAGTTTCAGATCTTTAACCCATTGCAATAATTCTAAATTCTGCTATTTGTTTAATGTGTACGACGCTCTAGGTTTGGAAGTCTGTCATGTGCCATTCTCCACCAAATGCAAAGTAGGCATTCTACAAATCGCTTCTATGTCCCATCTTGCGTTGATTGTGTCCTTCATATTGCCTTTGGTGCCCATCACGGTGTACAGAATATTGCAAAACACATTCCTCTCAATATGCATGACATCGAGGTTGTGTCTTAACAATTGATCTCTCCAATATGGTAGTTTCCAGAAAATGCTACGTTTGTTGCAATGATGATCAATGTCATATCCCTCAGGTTCGCTTGAAGCAGCCCCCTCTTCGACACTTTGAATGTACTTGACCCTGTCCCATATTTCTTGGCCACTAAAACGACGAGGTTGATCTGCTCGTTCCGCCACATTCCGTGTGAAGTCTTTCCTATTTCTCCTAAATAGATGATCGGGAGATAGAATCATCAGTGCCTGTCAAACCAACAAACCTTACGACTGTGTTCTAAGGTAAAACCCATGTTCTGTTCAAGACATACTGGACATGCAAGCTTTCCCAACGTTTGCCAACCACTCAACATCCCATATGCAGGGAAATCATTTATCGTCCACATTAAGGTAGCCCGAATGGTGAAATTATGGCTCAATGATATATCATACGTAAGAACCCCTTCACTTCACAACATCTTCAACTCGTATATCAAAGGCCTGAGGCACACATCTATCTTCTTTTATGGGTTGGATGGCCCAAAGATTAATGCGTTAAGAAAGAAAAACTCTATTCTCATGCACATAGAAGGTGGAAGGTTGTACGGAGTCACAATGACAGGCCAACAAGGATAATTCCTGCCCATATTGCAGAAAGGAGCGAACCCATCCCAACATAGACCAAGACGGACATTACGCGGATCCATAGCAAAGAAAGATTCGCTTCGTCAAATTTAGGCCAAGCTTCGGTATTGTATGGATGCGTCACAAAGTTTTCATCCCTGTGATGCTCCTGGTGCCTATCTCATGCGAGCAGCTGTTTGTTCTGATGCATAGAATCTCTTAAGTTTGGGCACAAGAGGAAAGTATCACATCTTGCTTAATGCTTGACGGGTCGTTTTTCTTCCATTCCTCACAACTTTATATCTGTCATGTCCACAGAATTTACAATTGGTTAGCTCAGCATCATCCTTGTTGTTACACCCCTACCGGCCTCACCCTTTCGGGTGGCGGGTTAGAGGGATCCTTTTCACTTATTGCCTTTCCTTGTTAATTTTTCACTTTTATCAAACATCAGAGTGTGCATAGCAGAGCATATGATCAGTTTGGACAACTTACAATATACTGGTAAAGGTACAAACGAGTACGTAAAGTAGTCCCCGTAGGGTTAAGGGTACAATCGTCCAAAATAAATATTGAACAATAAGTATACATCATACAGTCATCCAAATAAAAACATACATAATGAGATAAGGCATTCCATACTTCTTCAATCTTCAGCTTCATCGCTCTTACCCTAATCTTCTCCACAGTCCAACTGGCCTACCACCTTACACCTGTATCTTTGAAACCAGTCTGGAGTTCAAAATTAAACCCCAGAGTAACTGTTAGACTCATATATAATATGTATACAATGCATGCAATGCAAATCACAATCAGGAAATAAATCTGCCTCAGGCACAATACTGGCATGTATGAATCTACCTCTGACACAATAAAGGATAAATCACATCTGCCTCTGGCACAACAAACCGCAGGACCACCTGGTCAAGACAAGCCCCTGATACCATAGCACTAAAGGCCTCGGTAGTCAGGGCTACAGTCCCCTACCGACCCCTCCTGAGGTCTCAGTAGCCACCTATGAACACACAGTCACACAAGCCCTACCTACCTCATATACCTCGGTACTGTGACGAAACCTAAGGACACACAGTCACATAGGCACTACAGCCCGATATACATGCCCTCGGTACTGTGACGGAAACCTAAGGACACACAGTCCAATAGGCACCACAGCCCGATAGGTATTCCTTGGACATCAGCAGCAACCCAAGGACACACAGTCCTCTAGGTGCTACAGCCCAACTCCTACATCATGATAATACACACATGCAAGAGCAACATAAAGTATGCAAGTCAACAGTTACTACCTGGCACGCCTTGAAAATAATGAACTCTTCCCTTGACATTGGAGATACGTCCCACACATGCTATCACTCTAAACATAGCCAAACACCATGCTTTCAATCAATCATTCAAACTTTACTTCAAGTTTCCTAAAATTCGCATAGCACCAGAATTTCCAGAACTTCTAACCCTACTTCTCTGATTTTTAATAAATTCTAGAAAAATTTTATCGACATGAAATCAGTGACCATGGAACCCTTAGTATGTCTATTTTATATAAAAAATAATTACCAAAGTGATCTGGTTTCGAAAAGTGTCCTTATTCCCAAATATTAGCCACTGGTCCGAAACAGAATCCATGTCTTTAGGTAATTTTCAATATTAAATAACTCTCATTCAAAATATCCAAATGACACGAAATATTAGTCTAAACTAATCCTTATGATGTCTAATTTCACCATGTAAAATTTCAAAGAAAACGGAATCCATTTACCTATTCAAAATCACCGATTAACCTTTGCTGCCCAAAACCGAAAGAACCGACAGATTTTCGTATAACAAAGACTTAGGTTTTTAGAGTTCAGAAAGAGGTGATCCCACTTGATCCTGCGCAAAAACATCTTCTTGACCCAATTGAAGACCTCAAAAATATGAAAAACCCACTGCATAACCACGAAACACCACAGGGCAGAAGTGAAGAGAACTTAGTTGCCGGTTTAGGGACTTACCTCGGGATGTCGGCTACGTATGAGCTTCTTCACTTCCTGGAAAAAAGGCTTCAGCTGAGCACTCTCCTACTCTCCTTGAGCTCGTGGTTGAGGTGGGGAAGATGAAAGGAGGAGTGCCCTATTTATAGGCTCGAAGGATACAATCTTTTGTCCAACTTTGGTTATTGTCCATTGGGTAAAAGGGTGTTTCGGATTAATTTAACATTTCCCTTGCTTGGCCATCAATTCTTCTAGAAGCTTTCTATAGCTCTCCATGGTCAGATTGTGGCGCATTTCAAGGCCCAAAATGGAGTTCCAGATTTGCCCCTAGGTGGTGACTTTAGGGTAGTTTTTAGGTCCAGGGGTAAAACGATAATTTGTGTTGCACTTCTACCAACTCGTGGGGCCCACAAAATCTGCCCTTTAGATGTGCCATAAATGACCTTTAAGTGTCATTATTACATGTCAATCCATCGTCACATCGGATTTAAATTGTGTGGTCCAGAATTTCCAGAATATTTTATTCTTTCTCTTTCTTCATTATGACTTGATGTGACATTCTCTCTCTTCATAATTACATGACATGACCTTTTCTTTCTCCTCTGGGCCCACCTAAATTTCGCCCCTTACAGTGTGCTGAGCCTGGGCCCGACTCCGGGAAATCCTGACCGGTCCCGCTTAGCACTTTTTTGCCGGTTACACCTTTCCTCGTAACTTGTGCCCTTCAACTGGACTTGTGTGAGCTCTGATCATCAGTCTCTTCTCCCTGACTACAGGGGACGGAATATAATACCTTGAAGATCCAGCAATCCATATTCCAGTATCTCATAACCACCTCGTACTACGTGCTACCCGATAATCCGACTTCTGACCCTGAAACGCCACGTATCTGACGTAACACCGCTGCTATTGACTCTTCCTTCTATACTTTGGTCCTTGAGCTCTTGGTCAAAATACTCATACAAACAGGAGTGCAAAACGTCTTAAAATATCTCATGAGGCACTTAAAAATTCTCCAAACCAAATGACCAAAGTGCCCTTGCAAAATATCCTCTTAACTTGGCTTATTTTGCAAGTTTTGTTGACGTTTCTCTCCCCTCCTTGTTTTGCACGAATTTAGAGCAATTTATCTTTCTTCATGATGACTTGATTTGACCTCTTGCTCCTGTAATTATGAAGGGACACATGTCATGCTTTTACTGGTCCAACACAAAAGTAGCTTTTTCCCTTGTAATGATGACGGGACACGTGTCATGTTTTTATTGGGCCAACACAAAAGTATGTCATCATTAGTCATCATGACACTACTTTATTAAAGTTACTTTATCAGTATTTGCCCGAGATCCTGCCCGGGTTTACTCGGGTTTTCTTCACGAATATTGATGCCTCCTCAAAAACGCAGGGCATACCTAGCTACCATGAAAATGCCGTGTACTTACTTATACCGGCACATTTTCGCTCAACTAATTGTCCTATACCCCAGGACATAGTTGGGTGGCATCCTTTCCACCGAATTTATGCCGTATAGACCTTCTGTGTCCCATTTTCACTGGCACTTTAATTCCACAGCTGATGCATACAAGGTCCGCTGACCCGTATGGCCAAGTTACTTAGTTCCTGAGAGGCATCCTAACCCTCAACATTCTCGGGATCTTCCTGAAATGGGCCTAATCGTCTGCCTATTTTAGGCTTATTCTTCATTCTCTGGGTCTGAAATTCAGGGTGTTGCAGCACTCACATTCCCTTTAGGATTGGGAATTGTCTGTGAAGGAAGAGTATTGGATCCCTGAGGTTGAAGCGATTCGATGATGTTGCCAATTGGCCAATCTGTGTTTGCAAACTCGAATGGAAGTTTCGGTTCTTGTTGGAACTGTATAGAGTTTGTGGCAAATTGCTTCATCATATCTTCAAGTGAGGAACCACCACTACTACTAGCCTGTTGTTGTGCTGCCTGTGGAGGTGCACATATGGCTGGTCGAGAAGGTGGTGCTGGCAAAGGAGGTGCGATTCTTCTTGGAAATTCTTGGGTCATCGTTGTCTCGTTGGTAATTCCTGCAGTGCGATATTGGTTACTCTGGTTCTGATTATGGTTCGAACGGAAATTGGGGTGATTTCTCCATCCCGGATTATAAGTATTAGAATAAACACTATTCTGCTGGTATTGTGTCTTTCCCGGAAAAACACCCACTGCAGCTACTGACTGGTCTTGATAAGCAGGATGATGCAAGGTGGGACA
This sequence comes from Acacia melanoxylon, assembly GCA_019022615.1. Taxonomy (NCBI): domain Eukaryota; kingdom Viridiplantae; phylum Streptophyta; class Magnoliopsida; order Fabales; family Fabaceae; genus Acacia; species Acacia melanoxylon. Next base: position 21,310,463 of record JAFJYJ010000002.1, read on the forward strand.
AAAGTCAGTAGAATGATAAGGGTCAGAACAGAACCCACATGAGTATCCAATCAGAGGAAGGGAGGACTATACTGTCTGTGTCACCACCAACTACCTCACTAGGGAGGTCAGATCATCAAATCTAGTCTCTAATCTCTGAGAATCATACTGAACTGGAGGTGTCTAAACCTGGTAAACAGGAGTACTATTGGCTCTGGTGACAAACTGTTGAGAATTAGCTGCCATAGTGGATATCAAGTCTTGGGCATCTTCAGATATCTTGTTAATCAGAGCCCCACCACTAGAAGCATCCACCAAACCTCTATCCACAGGTAGCAAACCCTCATAGAAATAGGTAATAAAGAGTTGCTCAGTGATATGGTGGTGTGGACAGCTTGCACATAACCTTTTGAACCTTTCCCATTACTCATGCATAGTCTCCCCATTAGCTTGTTTAATGCCACTAATTTCTTTCTTGATCGAAGTGGCTCTTGAGGCAGGGAAAAATTTCTCCAAAAATAATCTCTGAATAGTAGTCCAACTCCCAATAGATGAAGGTTGAAGGTAGAACAACCAGTCCTTAGCTCCACCTTCCAATGAGAAAGGAAAAGCTCTCAGCTTGATATGATCTTCATCAATGACCTGCGGTTTCATTGTGCTGCACACTACATGGAATTCCTTCAAATGCTTAATGGGGCACTCACCTGCAAGACCATGAAACTTAGGCCACAAATGTATTAGACCATATTTAAGTTCAAAGTTAGCAGCAAGGTCAGGATATTGGATGCACAAAGGTTGATAATTAACATCAGGTACAACCAATTCCTTTAAAGTAGGACGATTTCCTTGTTATTCTGACATAATTTCTGAGTTAGCAAAATTGCTACTAGAATCAGTGAAAACAACAAGACTATCAGAAGTACTATTAGAAACACAATCAGAAAGATCAACAGAATGGACACAATCAGAATGGTCACAATCAGACTCAAGTTCAATGTCTAATTCAGTAGTAATCCCACGACTTAGCCTAACAACTCTTCTAGCTGTAAAAATTGTTCTTTCTATTTGAGGATCAAATGGCAACAAGTCTTCTGGATTAGTAGTACTCCTGGTACTCATGCAGCATAACCACAAGGCAGAATTGGCAAATACTCAAAATTAGGAAAATACCACCAGAAACTGAGAATTATGAAAATGCCACTAAACACTCAGAATTACGAAAATGCCACTAAAAGTGGTAAAAAGTAGAAAAACACTAAGATGACACACAAACAAAAACAAAAAAAGCAAAAACCTATGTTGGAAATTGACCAAAACAAGTCTAAAACACTATCAAACGATTTTTAAAATTTATGGGACTTGGATAGGGCAACTTCTACACTATTAGGGAACCGAAAAATGGAATAAAAAAACTTCGAAAACTAAAAAAGTTGTCTAAACGACGGAAGTCGGCTAAAATCTCAAGACCACATGTGAAAAAGCGAAAAAGTGGTCTTAACGTTGAAAAAGTAGTCTAAAAGTGGTCTCAAGACCACCTTGCAAAATTTCAGACCATTCGGAGATACTCCAAAAAAAATGCCCTAGTGGAAATCAAAAAATCAAAACTTAAAACAGCGAAAAAGTGGTCTAAACGTTGGAATTTGGGGAAAATAGGTGAGACCTCACTTTTTACTTGAAAGTAATTCTTGTTTAGAATTCCAAATTCCTTGTGAATAAGACCTGGTTCAAGTTATCTAGGTCAGAAAAATTTATGTCCAACTACCCGAACCACCGAAACGACACTATTTACACTACTGTCTAATCAAACCGATGCAAATTCCCCGGCAGCGGTGCCATATTTTGATAGAGATTTGTCGTATCTCCCAAAATAACCAAGTTCGAAAATGATTTGCAAAAATAGGGAACCTGGGTCGTTTCCCCAACAAATTCACAGCAGGTTTGAATGGAAAGTAACAGTGAAACAAAACAGTAAAAATGGGGGGTCTTGATTCAAACAGAATAAAAACGAAATAAACAGAAACAGAATGAAATAAACACAGATTAAACAGATAAACAGAAGATCAACCCAGGATTTCGAATTCCACCACTTTCCTTCCTCTGACGAAAACAGATTTTGAAACAAACTCGCGATTGATTCTGGACGAATCGAAATCTCTGCGTTCGTCCAGAAAATCCCTCAACTAGACGATCGCCTAGCATTTATCCGAACAGTGCCGTGTCACTGTGTGATCACACAGCAAGCACTTAAACCTAGTTCGAACTCAATCCTTGGGATATCTCAATCTGGGCGTTAAATCTAACAATCGAATCTGAAATTACAAAACAAAAACGAATTTGTTACCGTTAAGAATGAGTCCTTTGGATAGCGGAATCCTCAATCCGTGGGTCAATCACAGTAGCTTAGCCCATCATGGTTATGCAGAACGAAAATCAAACAGAAATGAAGAAGTTCATCATGAACACGAAGAACAGATAAAGAACAGTTGAAAGAATTTCAAAACTTCTATTTCAATCCCCAAAAGTGTAAAAACGTAATGACCTAGTGTTGTAGCCACCATCTGACTTAAAGTTAACCTAAAATGGAAATGGGCTCCAATGGTTCAGCCCAAAACGGAAATAAAATAAAAGTGGGCTTTAATTACAAAATTCTAACCCAAATAAAATCCAGAAATATGCATCTGACTTCGGCTCCAAAATCGACTGCCCTCTTGTCTGAATTTGACCTTCATGTCTTCATAAAAATTGTAGCTCTAGAATCATCTAAAATATGAAACAAGAATGAGGCAAATCCAATGTCTGGTTCAAGAGTTATGGTAAAAATAGTAAAGCAATATAAAACTGAAATTTTATTATTAAAAATGGCTAAAATATAATCAAAGGCCCAAAGCCCAAATAAGTATACAAACCATTATTTATTAACTAATGAGTCCTATATTATTAATCAAGAGATAAAAAAAGTGTATGAAATATTCAATTATCAGAGAGCTTCGCGTATGTTCGATAGTTCTGAGTGATTAGATAATAACACAGCAGGGTCAGCTTTTGCAGCTCCAATATACGGGTTCTTGGGCCGGGTAATACCCACTTTGGACCTTGTCACCATGGGATGGTGATTAAGAGGCCCAACTTTACTAGAAGCATCATCTGGATCATGAGTACTAGACTCACCACTAGATTGTGATATATTCCGATCCGTAAACTCATCTCCAAGCGAAGAAGCTTGTATCGGACTCATCTTTGGAGAAAATTCATTTATGCCATTGAGTTCATTTGCACCATTGAATTCACCATCAACTGTTGACTCGGTGTTTCCTTGTGTTTGAATAACCATAGGAGTAATTCCAGTTTGCTCCTTGATTACAGATGATCGATTCATGAAACCTGCTCAAAAAAGGAAAGATCAAAGATCAAATACAACATGGCAAGAGATGAAGATTTTACCTATGCTACTCAAGCACTTGTACCCTTTGCGTTGAGAAGCTAAATCGAGAAACACACACTTCTGACTATGGAATTAAAACTTATGAGAATTGTATGGTTTTAAACATGGGAAACAAGCATATCCAAACAACTTTAGACTGTTATAATATGGTTCTGTTTTTGTGAGACAAAACAGAGGAGTCTGGTTGTTCAATGTTGGCGTAGGCAATCGATTGATTAAATAGACTGCATGTGAAAAAGTGTTTGCCCAGTATCTTAGTGGCATGCCAGCTTGAGCTAACAAAGTTAATCCCATCTCCACAACATGATGGTGCTTTCTCTCGGCTCTACCATTTTGAGCAGAGGTTTTGGACAAGTAAACCTGATATTGACTCCTGCTTCATGTGCTATTGGAACAAATGGTTTGTATTCGGTGCCATTATCATATTGTAAGGATTTAATTTTCGAATTGAACTGATCCTCAACTAAAGCTTTAAAATGCTTGAATGCACAAATTGCCTCTCCTTTGTGTTTCAGCAGATATAGCCAGGTGTAACGGCTGAAATCATCCACAAAGTGGATGTAAAATCGATGACCACCATGAGATTGCATAGGAGCAGGGCCCCACAAGTCAGTGTGAATGAGTTCCAATGGACAGGAAGCATGTGACACAGAATGAGGGAAAGGCAAATATTTTGATTTTCCAAGTTGGCAAGCTTCACATACAAGTTCATCAGTGACAGTAATGTTTGAAGCTTTGCTATTACATTTATTCAAAACTAATTTTAAAACTCTTGAACTAGGATGGCCTAAGATGTAATGCCATTTGAGAGATTTAGAGGAGTTGTCACTCATTGCCATCAAGACTTCTGGTGAGACTTTAAGCTTTCTTGGCTTCAGAGGGTACAGACCTTCCTTTGGGATTCCATGTACGAGCAATTTTCCTGTCACTGGATCCTGCACATTGCAACCAAGATTAGTGAAGTCAATGCTAACACAATTATCACGAAGTAGTTTGTTAACACTCATCAGTTTTTTGGTAGCCGAAGGAACACATAAAACATCTTTGAGAAGTAATTTGGATGAGTTATCACAAGCTAAAGTTGTGGAACCAATTCCTGTGATTTTACCTTTCTTACCAGTGCATGTAGTGAGATGAGTAGACTTACCTACTAGATTGACTTCATCAAGATAATCAGGATTGGAGGTAACATGATAGTTCACTCCACTATCAACATACCAGGCCGGGTCTGCTACTGTATATGAATTTGCGTAATACGCTTGAGAATCAGAGGGATTCACATAAAAGGCCTGAGGAGCAAAGGGAAAATTGTTGTTGGCAAATCCAGTGTTATCACAATAATAGCAAGTTGCCAGGGTATGACTGAGATGCTGACAGTGGATATAGAATGGCCGGCCACCACCACCACGACCACCTCGAAAGCGGCCTCCTCCTCCTCGAAAGTTGAGTGAGTTGTTTCTTCCACCACCACGAAAGTTGTTGTATTCACAAGGAGCATTATCACTGCAATTAACACCAGCGACGTTGGCAGATGGTTGAATGCTCAACGTTGAGAAATGATTCAACTGAGTCAAACGAGTTTCAAAAGATAGGAGAGCTGCTTGGGTGTCGATCCATGTGAGATCTGGTTTATCTATCAACTTGACCACGACTGGATTGTAATCTGCATCTAGCCCGTTCAGCGTGTGCAGGATGAGATCGTCCATAGCTATAGCAGAACCAGCGAGTGTAAGTTCATCGACTAACCCCTTCATTTTGTTCAAGTAATCTTCCATTTTAAGCTCATTCTTCGTGTGTTGTGCATCTCACTCTTAATCACCATGACCCGAGCTTTAGTGGATGCGCAGGTGAGATCCTTGGCTCCATCTCAGAGTTCCTTAGTTGTCTTACAATGAAGCAGCTGTGTACCAACCTCCTGGGTGATAGTGTTGTGCAACCAGCCAACCAACATCCTATCAACAGAGAACCACTTAGTGTATTTTGGGTTTGGTCTGGTTGCACCGGGTGGACCAAATAGAAGTTTTGTAGGAGCAGATATGGAGCCATCAATGTGGCTTCCAACTGGTTTCCCTCAATCAGGGGAAGAACGATTGATTCCCAAACCTAAAAATTTGAGCGATCCAACTTGATCGCAGTTGTTTGGCTAGATGAACTGAAGAGAGAATAAGCTCTAGTGTGTGACCTAGAGGCTAAATCGACGGAAGAGGTAGAATCGCCTATGGCTCTTGATACCAAGAAAAATAACAGAGAAAAGAGAATGCAGAATATGCAGCTGAGGCACTGAATAATAATGCCCAGCGTCTCTATTGTATATATATAGAAGAAATGGTACAATCAGGAGGGAATATTACAAACTGCAAAATTGTAACAGAACGTATGACACTATGACACGTATACAATAAGGACATTGTACAGATATTACATAAAAACATAATTCCTGATATTCAGGAGATGCAGGGACCACACTATACAGGGACGCTAATCTACATTAGTAAACACTAATCATCATTATAATCTAACAAAGGCATCTCTAATCTCTCTAATTTATTGATGGAAGATAAATAATTAGGGTTTGAATTTGATTATTTGTAATTTTGATCAGCTGATAATAATCGTTTGTGTCGTCAGGCATCGAATTTTCTTTGCATTATCTCTTTTAACATATGCTTTAACTGGATGCGCCAATTTTTGGGCCATCGATTCTAGAACTCAGCTGAAGTTGACTTGATTTTTTTTTATTACTTCTAGAAACATAATTACCTAATTTGATTAGATTAAGAAAATTAGTTGAGTTAGTTAATATGACAATCATTTTTAAAAACACCTTAGTCAACCTACTTAATCCTCTCATTCTTTCTTTTCCCTCATTATTATTGTTGAGAATGATTATTGTTGAGAAAGTATTAATAGAGTAAATTAGAAAAAAAAATTGACAAATATAAAAACTATGTCTTATATTTAAGATGAAGATTAACTCCTCAATATGTTTTATATTAACCACGGAGGGAGTATTACTTTGAAGTGATGGGCCGAGAGTTCAGAAAAGTAGCACACTGCTTAATTGGATCTCGGTATTACCTTTAATTAAATTCCCTTCAAATGAGGAGAAATATAAATTGATGTAAAAGTTAGAATAAGCGAGTCAACCTGCGGGCTACGATGTCATTAGTGATTAGGCAAATTTTTGAAATATTCTTTCTTTATTGTTCTCATAGTGATACAGGCAAAATTCGTTTACCTAAATACTGCTTCACATGTAGTGTATAGTATTGGAGATTGAATTGTTCCTCTAAAACGGGCATCAGCCAAAAGTGAATGGAGCCTTGGAGAATAAAAAAGAAAGTTATTATCATAGTTCGTAAATGCACTTTTTGACAGATTTTGCCTCTGATCATTTTTCTTCGTATGGTTTGGAAGACAATAAAGGGAAAATACATTTTGTTTAATGTTTGTTCTTCACACATTTATGTATCAGAACTTCAGAAGTTAACAATTGAGTGACATTGATTAATTAGTTCTATGCTCTCAGTTAATTACCATTGGTTTGGGTTTATTTGCTTGATTGTAGAAACTCATCAACGCATCACTGAGGCAGCAAAAGAAATTACAGAACATGTTTCTTCATGTTCCCTCACTTGTGCCGGATAGAATGATAATTTCAAATTCGGAAACTGATAGATGGTAGTTGCATCTTTTTCTTTCTTATCATGTAATTTTTTAAAGTCCACCTTCGTTGAGATGTCTAAATATTGTTGTTTCTCAGTTTATTTTCGGAATTTTCTGGACAAGAGCCTGGAGTTGAGTCTCTAAAACTTGATGAGGAGCCTGCAGCAGTACATAAGGTAAATGAAATCTGCTATATTTCAATTTATAAAATGGGCTAGTGACATAAGAAACAGTTGGTGCATATTGAAATATTTTGGCTTGTCTGGTTGTTCAGTACCTCAATTTTCTTCTGCACTCTGGTGAAACTTTTTCTTTATTTTATAGTTCAAGAATGGTTTCTTTACACACACGTATACGCGCATGCACAAACACGCGCCCATCATGGCATAATCTGTATGGTGCTATGTTCTACATGATGTATGCTCTGTATCCACAAACTATTATATTCGTTGTCGTCGGTTATATAGGATTTTAAATTTGGTTACAGTCACTGTGACTTATTTATGTCATAAAGGAAACAGAACAACGACATGTATAAACTAGGGATGTCCAAGGATCGGGTCAGACCGGGTTGGAGGTCAACCCAAGGTCTGACCCGAAATGAGCTTTCGCTGGAAAAGTCGGCCGAGGTGCGGTCCGATCGATGCAGTACCGGCCAGGCGAGTCTAGTTTTTTTTTTTGGTACTTTTTTTCCTTTTTTTTTGCCTTCTTGGGATTCAATATTTTATCTCTGGTTTCACCTGACTTCCCAAAGTAATAAAACTTGACATAGTGAAAAGTGATTCCTATAAATTAAAAAGCACATTAGGATGTCCAAACTCCAGTGAGTGGCTCAATGTATAGGTGATTTACCAAAAAAAAGGACCTCGGGTCAGACTGGACCAGTCCTAGGGGTCTAAGCCCCTGGACCGAAGTCCAGTCCAACCCGAGCAGTTTGGTTCGGTCTGGTCCGGCCAAATTGTCTTGGACCAATTTTTTCTTAGCCTAGACCAGGTCGGGTCAGACCGGACCAACTAGACCTCAGGTTTTTTGGACAACACTAGCATAAGCTAGTGCTGCACAGTTGAAACGTGGGAAAGGAAATTGTTGTCAACATGAAATGTTTGAAACACAATGTTATAACTACCACCTATTGTATTAAGGCTTACAGCATTCAAATGGAACAAATTTGGACTCGTAGAAAAACCATTATTGGCTTATGCATCTCTTTTCCACGCTTCAACCCCATCTTCTCTTCCCAAATATTATTAGTTCAGATTACAAATATGTTCTTACTATTGCATGCTGTAATTTGTTCTTCCCTTTCTTATTACCATTTTGGAACTCTGTATTAACGTAGTGTGATTAAGATGCTGTCATTCCCTCTCCACTTAAAGTGAGATCCCATGATTCATTTTATTTTTTGTCGTTGTATCACTTTTCAGGAGAAAAAAGGTCACCATTGTGGCACATCACTGGAAGTGAACTAGATTCCTTGTCATCGTAAGTAACCAGGCATGCCTTTCATTCAATAAGTTTCAATTTTCAATATACTGTTAGAATGACCTCAGCCAGAAAATATGTAGATGCACCCTATATATTGAAGGTGGAATATCACCTAGAGGGGGTGAATAGGTGATTATAAAAATCTTTTCGCTAAATGCTCAAGAACACTAAAACAGAGACAGAGAAAGGAAATGAACACAGAGAGATTATACTTGTTCGGTCTAACTTCTCGACCTACGTTCAGTCCCCAAGCACCTTGGAATTTTCACTAGCTCTTAATCACTGATACAATTACATACTTTGTACTTAGGATGATCCTCTCACACTAGGACTCACTCCCCCTTATAAGCTGTAATTGTATATCTACACTTAAGATTCCACAACCTTAACATTTTACAACTAAATAAATAATAAAACAAATGTTTATGAAAAACTCTCTCACGGAGCAGATGAATAATAATCACTGAAGTAAAAGATATCCGAAGATATTAAATGAAACAGTAGATTATAATAAGCTCGAATTGAATGCGCAGAGTTTCGGTAGTTGGCGAATTCAAAGCTTTTGATATTTATAATTGTTGCAATTAATGACCGTTGAAGAAGCTTGAAGACTATCCGTTGAGACTCTTCAAAGTAGCCGTTAGATAGTTGAAGTGTTTTACATTAATGCTTTGGAGTAATTGCCGCCTTTAATATTCTTTAATTCCTTTTGTATTTCACCGTAGAGACACAACAATTAGAATGAAGTTTATCTTGCCTCTTTCGATTGCTCAGATGTATGGTTGTTGGGATTGTGTCTCGAATAGTAAGAGCATTTAATGTTCTAACACAAAAGTTGCTTTATCCAATAATAAAGTTAATCCACACTATAATCATCTAAAACTCATTAACAAACTGATTAAATATAGTTAGGAAAAATAATGATAGATGATATGAAGTATCTAAAACCATCGTAGTGAATTGAAAGATTTAGATACAAAGATTTTCAAATAGAGAACAATTGGCTCGAGCTTAACTTATCCTGGTTCAAGTCAATTTCACTTTGAAAGCACAAAGAAGCAAGATATGAAGATAGCTAACTCAAGTCTATTTACCTTTGCTCAAGTATAAGGTCAAACTCGAGTCTCAAAAATGATGGCTCGAGTCAATGATCATTGGATCATATGACTGAAGAAAAATATGAAAGACTTCAACTCGAGTCAACAGAGCGTGGCTCGAGTTTAGGTCCAAACTCGAGTCACCAAAGAATGGCTCAAGTCAGATGCGAGAAAAGCTTGACAGGATTTGAGAAAATTCTTTCTAGCTCGAGGCGATGAGTACTGACTTGAGTTAAAAATTCATTTGAATATAACGATCAAGTTCTAGGCTCGAGTCATACATCTCAAGCTTGAGTCAAATGATTTATATTTTTGAAAACATTTTAAATTCACAGACATTTGGCTTGAGTCACAGGATGCTGGCTCGAGTCTAGCTCAAAACTCGAGTATGCTATTTGTGGCTTGAGTCAATATGTCAATTTGGCTTAAGTTGGAAAATGATTGACTTGAGTTTGTTAACTTAGGCTCGAGTCAATGTGACAGCAAATTGAGTCAGCTGATATGATCCATGTTCAACTAAATTAAAATAATTTTGCCTTGTATCATAAGCCTTAGATTGTTTACAATGGTTAATTATCATCAAAATACATATAGAGAACTAACATAAATAACTACTGATTTATACCTTCCACCATAAGAATTAATAATTTGACATGATAAGGGACTGCCACTAAAATTCTAGGAAAACATATGGGAAAAAATGTCTGATGAGACAATAATTTTTATAAGGGAAAAAGATATTTAAATACCACTTCAACTTCCAAAACTCATAAATGACTATTAAAACTTGCAAAGTACAAAAAAGGGATGCAGTGAGAATCTGGGTTTTTCATGTTTTGGTTTAAAGACCAAAATGCCCATTTCACACAATTTTTCAGTACCTAACGATTTTGTCAAAATCATTACTATTTTAGTCAATCTTATTATTAATTGGTAGCCCACAAAAATATTAATGGTTTTGACAAAAATCGTTAGGTATTAAAAAAATATGTGAAAGTTGCATTTTGGTCTCTAAGTCAAAAATCCAGATTCCCACCCATCCCTTCTTTGTCCTTTGCAAGTTTTAATGGTCTTTTATGGGTTTTGGAAATTGAAGTGGTATTTAAATGTCTTTTTACCTTTTTATATTGCCCCTTCATATTTTCAGCGCCCTTAGTTCAAAACTAAATATTATTTTCAGCAATCCAAAAGAACTGTAGGTCGCCTTGTTGTAAGAAAGGTGTCAAGAAGGGTTTACTTTTATATATATTGGGGCAGAAAGATGATAGGGAGTGTATGTTTGGGATCTTAGAAGGCTAGGAAGAGATCCTACTAGAGAGTTCCCTATGGGAATCGTTTTGTTCTTGCATGGAGGCTTTTCAACTAGTGCTTGAATCCCACGGAATCTCCCTTGAAAGGGTTGACCACATAGTGAGACTACTCTGTGAGAGGGTGGATCCAGATCTTCTCATTGTCTTTTTTCAGCGTCTCTCAGTATCACAGAATCCAATCCGTCCAATTGATCCAATGGATTATAATGCACCATATCACTAAGGCCATTAAAAAAGAATCTTCCTCTCCTCAATGCTCAACTTCTCTCTCCTCTTCCAAGCCCCAAGTTCTAAGCGCAGGTTCACTTCTGAGCAAACTGAAATGTCTAAAGAGCTCCAAGGAAGAATTACTACAGTTAATCCTTTGTTGAGCACATGAAAGTAGCTCGTTGTTTTGCAGCACATCCTGGATAAATGGTTCTTTAATTATAGTTTCACCATCACCTTTCCTCTTATCTTTGAGTCAAGAACTCTATGGCTCAACATTGGTTCTCTTAGGAATTTTGCAAGTAGAATACAAGAAATTTACGGTGTGCATATATTAAAGCATCTCAAATTGCCTTTAAAACCAAATATATTATTATTTCCATTATTATGTTATTTTTGTTATCATCAGAACCATACGTACGTCCATAACCTATATGGGCTCTGTTTAGATTCAGCGTTAAGGGAGCTTTTTCACCCAAAAAGCCCAGTTGCGTTGGCATTGAAAAAAAAAGCCCATAAAAAGGTGTTTGGAAGAACGTTTTAGTTACTGGGCTTTTTTGAATAACGCATATTAAGCTAAAGACCAAGCGTTTTTTGCACTTTGGACATTGAACAAATGTCGATATTGAGAGTATGGACCATTTTTCCTTGCTTTGTTATTTATTTCTGGGCCCTACCTGTGCTTGCTAAAAGGATTTATTTTGTATTAATATTGAAAGTGTTTTTTTCATGAGGAGGAGGTGTGTTGGATAAAGGAAATGACATTAAACTTAATAATAATAATAATATAATTAAAAAAATTATTATTTATTATTATTATTATTTTATTTCCTAAACTTAATTAAAAATTTATATTTTAAGTTCAAATCCCACAAATGATGTATGCCCTTTTTTATCTATTAATTTATTTATTTTTACATAAATTTAAATTTTTATCTTCAATTATCACAATATATACAACATATATCTTCAATAAGATTCATGCCCTTTTTAGTCATTTTTTTTATCTTAATTGACTTTTCAACTGCTAACCCAAACACGTCTTTGTTTGGAAAAAAACCAGTTTTGTCAATATCAATCCAAATACAAATCATATTTACATCCTGACTTTTTTCCTACCGAGCTTTTACAAAAGTCAGATAGCTTTTAAACCACCGTTCCCACCGTCAACCCAAACAGGCCCATGATCTCCGATGCAATTTTTGCCATTTGAATTTAATTTGAAGAACTCATCCCTGCATTACCAATTCACTCACTGATTTGGTATGTGGCTAACATCTCATTGATTAAAACAAACAAAGCAGAGCTCAAAAGGAAAGATAGACATGAAACAAAACCTAAAACAGAGCATAGCATCTTGCAAGATAGAAGTGAGAGAGAGAGAGGATTTATTTGAACAAACAATCTGATTTCCGAAAGAGCATCAAAATGGAAGATATTTGGTGTTACTTAGTTGGTTAACCAACACACTTGAGGGGGATTCATTTTTAATGGCCTTAGTGACATGGTGCATTGTAATCCATTGGATCGAGACTATATTCTACGATATTGAGAAGATCCGGATCTGTGAAAGGGCTGGGACCCAAACCCTCACGAGGAATGGGGAAACCAATTTTTTGATTAGCGGAGCAAAGTCCTTAGTGAAGCTGTTGTATGTTTTATTATATACATTTGCCATATACTTTCATGATAATATACCTTGATGAAAGAAAAAAATACATATAATCTTGATTTTGTGCCTAAATATATGATATCTCAGATATATGAGAGGTAGGCTTACTCTAGAAAAGGTGAATGCAGCACTTAATGATATGGCATCTTATGCTGAAGCAAATGCTCAACTTATTGCTGCTCCCAGAAAAAAGGTTGAGTTTCACTTTAGTTTTAAACTGTATTAGTCAAAATTTTCCATTGTACTGACAAGTTCTTTTTTCTGTTGATGAAGTTGGCAGAAAATATTTTGGAGAAAGCCTTGGTGAGTGCAATATTAATTTTCAACATCGCACCTCTTCATGTGTAGTTTCTTGGTTAATGCTTTGATGATCTAATCATCGTAATTATCATTTGATTTATGCCAAATTTCAATTGTGCTGTGAAATACAGGAATTAAGAGATATTGCCACTATGGAAGGGATAAAGGGGAAACACTTTTTCCTTGAGGCTGACATAAAAGGTCCAAATTTGAAGCTTGACAACACTGGAAAAGCAATTCTGACGGTGAATATCTTGTCTCTATCCTGTGATTTTGTTGAAGATAAACTTGTTTTTTCATAGCTAGCAAAATTATTTGGATAGGATTATCACGTGAATGCTATGGGACTCTGATGGAACCTGCACCGTAAGTATAGTTAATAGAACCAGAAAAATATGGAAAAACTCAATATGGTGGTAATTCAATCATATAATGGAACAAAACAGATGGAAATGACAGCGAGAGCTGAATGATAAACTCTAGCAATCGAGAGGCTAGTTTCTCCCCATAAGTTCATTACTTCTGCTCTACCATACAATGATCTATTCATAATTAACAGATTCCATTGTGGGATATGGATAATTTGAAGTACCTAGTGGAATATACTCTTATTTGTAGAGTAATTTTATCAATGTGCCCTTTGCTTTTATGCAGGTCCTTCGTCACCTCTGCCGCATTAGTGAGACTCGTGTTGGGCATCATCGGGTCATTATACTGCAGAAGCCTCAGTAAAAGGTCTTGCTACACCCATTAAACTTGTGTATATATATTTTCTAAAAGCACAAAACAAAACAAAAAACAAAAAAACAGAAAGGATTCGCTTAAATGTCTAGATATTTCGAAACTCAATTTTAATTTGTACATTTGGGCTTTGGGGTCAAATAATGCAAGAACAATTTACCAGAAAGATTTATGTCAAGATGTGAACTGTACAAATCGCTTCCTTTTAAAAGGTTAAGCAAGGAAAGATATCTCTTTAACCCTTTCTTAATTTTAATTTATTTCTAAGTTGTTCTTGTCTTATCGTATTTTCCTCTTGTAGAAGGCACACTTTTTCCTCCGGAACTTTCTCGTTTTATCCGTTATAGTTCTTGATTCATCATCATCTCAATATCAAACTCATATGAAAGCCACAATATTGTCCAACATGAAGTCTTACTGCTTGGTAAGTTTCACGCCCCGAAACCTAAAAGGGTGACCGGCACGGAATATGAGAGGACTCACATTTCTTAAGCCTTAAACTTACATACAAATGCTAATTAATCATCTAGAATGATCATGTGTTCCATACAACAAAAAGGAGGTAGGGATCCTACCTATAGACTGCGTGGAGCATCTATCATTAATAATAGTACAAAAAGTCTAGGTTTATAATTACATCAGCTAGTAGCTCTACAAAATAAGACCGCAAGCTTTAAGGCACTAATAAGGCTCTTCACCGCTCGGCAGGAGGTACAAGATCAGCAATATCGTCTGAACCAAAACAAACTTTTCCGGTGAATAACGTCTCATTCTTATAATTTAATAAAATACCAGCAAAATAATTTAAACATTTTTATCTTCTAATAATAACAATTTGGCAATAACTTCATTTTCTAAAATAATAAGATCATAAGTAAAATAGAACTCTATACAAAATATCGTCAGTCAAATAATTTCATACATAGTAAAACCTTTGATTTAATATAATCAATTTAAACCATAGTTCTCAAAACCACATCTTTCCGTATAAATTTTTACAGAACGAATGACAAGCATGATCACACAGTCCACGAGGGTAACTAACCAGGCATGGCTCGAAACCATGAAAACAGGCATGGACACATAGTCCATGAGGGTAACTAACCAGGCATGACTCGAAGTCATGAAACAGGCATGGACACAGTCCATGAAACAAGCATGAGAACAAATCCCATGAATATCAAGCGAGCTCGAAGTTAACCATGGTGCACCAAGAACTAAGATCTTTTTGTTAGTAACCGTGGTCGTATTCAGTCCTCTTCAAAACATTTTCAAGCATGCTTGGGGTCAATTTATCAAAATAATAAATCTTCTTCTTTCAAGATAATAACAACTTTAGCTCATACTTCATAATCAAATCCCCAGTATGAAGTTTAACAAACAATATTTCAAAACTTGCCTTCAAAGTCATTCTATCAATAAATCCTTTTAAAACATCAAGCACTCACGCAAAAACATTCCATTTGAAATAATAAATTATACCTTATAAACCTTTTCGAAATCCAAGATCATTTCAATATAAAATTTATGGAGATACCTCAAAAGTCTCATTTCCATTTAACTGCATAGTCATGAATTATGCTTTGAAACATTTGGAAGAAAATATATAATAATGAATAAAATCATCATTCTTTACTCATATACTATCAACAAATATTCCTTCACAAAATCATTCTTTTTAATATGAAAATTAACATAAAAGTTCAAAAATAAAAATAAAAATCATTTATAAAAAAATTTGGGACGCTATTCACTCACCTGTTACTTCTTCTGAAACTATACTCCCCAAAAGTTCAAACTCAACATGCTATAGTATTAATCTACTTACAGGAACATAAATTAACCGTATAAATCTTAATCTATGCTTTTCCTACTAGTTTCACAACTTTCTCTCACTAGAATCATATTTCAAAACATCATCCCCTTCCAAAACGTCTCAAATGAGGAAAACAAGATTGGGAGAGTTCTTGGAGGACTTACCTAAGACAGATTTTAGTGTTGCATGTGGGGTTGATGATCTATTCCTTCTTGATCGCCGATTCTCTCTCTCTCGGCTCCCTTTCTCATGCTCTCATTCTCTCGGTCTCACCCACTGTTCTTTCTGGCCGAAATGCAATCGAATGGGAATGGGAAATTAGAGGGTGTTGGCCAAATAAATTATATGGATTATTGATTATGTGTAGATGTGTCATGAGATGATGAGGGCTGAGGTGGCGTAAGTAGCACGAAACAACTGTAATATCTCAACTCATTCTCTGTGTTTCTGCATGTCTGGGCCGAAGAGATGTAATTAATTGAGGGAGTTTTGCTGTTTTGTTTATTTGAATTGAGCATAATGGGCTGAGTGCTTAGCCTAATGGAGAATTAATTACAAATTTATTTGGATAGGTTGTGTTGGGCCGACTGTGTTTAACCAAGTAAAATGAGTAAATGGTTAAATGAGGAGAATGGCAATGCATGACGTACAAGGAGGGAGGAGTGTATAGGAACTTAGGCCCCGTTTGGTATAGGGAAGATTTAAGGAGGGAAAGGAACTTAAAGGAGGGAAAGGAATGGAAAGGAAGATTGAGAGGGAACTTTAAAAAGTTGAGCTGTTTGGTAGACATGGGAATGAAACTTAAGTTGAGGGAAAATAAAATATTTGGTAGGAAGAAAATAAAGTTGGTTAAGTGGGAAGGAGAGGTAAAATACCAATAATGCCCCTAAAAAAATAAAACAACCACACCTTCTTCATCGCTCTCATCTGCAACCTTCTTCCTCACTCTCATCTGTGACATTCACTTCTGTCAATGGTCGCTGGCACCCTCTCCTTCATTGCGACCTTCACTTCTTCCCATTATATATGCCCTTATAATAAAAAATGGAGAAAATGATTTGACTGATTCAAACTTACGTTCGAACGAGGGCGTTAAGTTCGAACGTAATGCACTAAAGTGAGAACGCGTTCGAACCAAAATTTTGACAGTAATCAAGCTTCTGCATCAATTCATATCGGAACAGGAACAATCATTTTCATTCCATTAAACCAGCTTTGAATCCGAGAAGAAGGAAAAAATTAAAAGAATAATCTTAATCAACAAAAGAGAACACAAGTGTAGACAAAAAAGCGATATATACAACCAAAAACAGAAACACCCGGACGCAAAATTCTCTTTAACAACTAGTTGTTGACAACAATGTGAAATCTCCATCCCATAGGAGAAAATTGCACAAACAGGCACACCTCGGAGAGTCTATAAGAGAAAAAATTTCGCTCGTAAAAGAAAGTTACGTGAAGCCCGAGTGTAACCTAGAAGATGGGGCGACTAAATCGAAGATGTGATGAAATGCAACGGTGACGCACGAGATGCGATTTTTTACGGGGCATTTATGTCCCAATATTTCGGTCTCCGGGAAGATTTCATCTTCCCTCCATTTTCAGATGGAATCAACCTTCCAATGGTTGGTGGAACTTTGAGGCTCGTGGGAATGCTACTCGACGGAAGATGGGCGCACCAAACACGTTTTTTTTTCAGAGGGAACCGTGTTATGTTCCCTTTCCATCCCCAACTCTCGCTCTAACAAACAGGGCCTTAGGAATGAATATTCTATTGGTTGGGGCCCATTAATTAAAATAATCCCATAATAAGCATTTCTCCTTTCATGGCCTTTTTGGTTCATTTTGTAAGTCTCACATTTCTTCTCCTTGAATTTTTCCTAAAAATAAGCCTTAAATTCCAAAAATAGTTTTTTTTTTTTTATAATTATTTAGGCTAAATTTTCATAATTAATCCCTTCATAACATTTTTAGATCCTCAAAATTATATTTCACAATTTTCCCCTAATTTTTTTTTCAAAGCCTAAAAATAACTTTAATAATTATCTTAAGTTTTTCCTCACAAAAAGCTTAAGGCTTTGGACTCATTCTGGCTTAACAGCCTTCTTATCTCAATCATATTCCTTAACTCCTTATCCCAAAATTTGGGATGTTACAGTAAGAGTTGAGTTTACGAAGATCTTTAAATAACTCATTCGCAGTAGAAATTGAAAAAAATAGTTAAATTAGTTATTTATAAAAAAGTGTGATGATTTTTTTTTTTAAAAAAAATATCCTCTTTAATAATCATTTGTATTGGAATTACTCCTTAATGAAAATTTCCTTATTATGTGTATTCAATAGGGATTCAACGAAACTAAAGTAAATTACTTAACTAGCTTCTATATTTAGGATATTATGAAATAATCTTAGTGTAGACATACTAGATGACTTGCCAAAATCAGGGCACGTTTTTAGTACATAACATGCTTATATACATGACATGCCCAATTCTTGGCTTTCAACCACACCAGCTACCCCAATTTCTTCAATTTGGGCTCCAAAACATTTAAGTGGTCTTTTTTTCCCCCGGCCTGTGAGTGGTCTGGACTTATGAAGGACCTTACTTGGACTTCCCAAACTAACCGTACCAGGCTTCTTTTATAATCTGAGAATTTGCCATAAAATATCACAACCAAAAAAAGGAAAAATAATCTTTTGGTCCTATAGTTTTGATTGGTTTATGACTTAGTTTTTATACTTTGACTTATTGCAACTTAGTCTCTATAGTTTTGACTTACTTCTAACTCAGTTTTTGAATTTTGTCTCATTGCAACTTAGTCCCTATAATTTGATCCATTTTATAATATAGGGGCACATTTGTTCTAGAATATCAAGACTAAATTATAAAATGGTTAAAACTATAGGGACTAAATTGTAATTAGTCACATTTTAGGAACTAAGTTAAAATTGAATTAATACTATAAGGATTGAGTTACATTGAGTTAAAGTGTAGGGTTTGAGTTACAAACTAGTCAAAACTATAAGGACCAAAAGATTTTTTTTTCCCTAAAAAATCTTGCCATGGTCTCAGAACCTCCTAATTGCTCTTGTACTTAAAACTGCAACACTAACGATGGTTGGGTTTAGCGAAAAAGGCTAGTTCTTTATAACATAACAAATTAATGTTCGAAATCTCCGCTGGGAGAAATATTCACATTTAGTAATCGATAGTGTTTTGAACATGATTGCTTATAATTTATTAATTTTTCTATATTTTGTATGAGGATGATACATATGCCTAGCGGGAAAAAAATTGCAACATCATTATGTTTATTTATTTAATTATTATTATTAATTTGTCTAGATTTTTGTATGAGGAAAAAATTTAATTAAAGAGTGTTATCCAAAAGATTAAACAATTCATATACATCAGATGCAAAAATTCTATTCCAACAAGAACTTGTAGCAAAAAGTAAATAAAATGAGGAAGCACTTAATATATATTCCTTTCTTTTTTATTATTACAGTTGAAAAAGGTCCTCAATAAAATATACAATATCAATTATTCTGCTTTTGCCTCCAAAAAGATTCGATTTGATCCACCACTTGAGAGAGTGCCTTTGTAGATGACCCTATCTTGTTTCAAAGTAGAAGCAGCATCACGTTTCAATCCCCCAATCCTTCTGCGAATCCGATCGCCTTATCTGTTTCCTCCATTAGACTTCTCATAACCTTAGCAATCTCCTCTTTCTCCACTATCCCTTTCTCACTTGCCTTCACGTCATCATGGGCACACCACACACAAAGTTCTCCAGGATCGAATTCCAACCACAATGTGTTAAGACGCCACCCATTGAACTGTGTTTGAGAATCTCACTTTGTAGGGCCCAATATGACACAACCAAACCTCGTTCTTTTGTTCTCTTTAAGAATCCTGACGGCAAAAATTGCAATGTATCTTGTTTTTCATCTCCGAAATAAGCAGAATTCGCTCATTTGCTTCAAGAACTTTTGACAACTCAATTCTAATCCTAAAACTAACTCATTGAGCTGTTCCTTACTCAGTGTCCTACCACTTCCAATGAAACACGTAAAATAGATTAAATTTTATTAGATTAAGGAAGTTAGTCACTATGAGTATTTTTTAAAACACACTAATCATCTTTAATTTCCACTTATTGTTGAAGGATAATCAATAGCGGTAAACTAAAAAAAGACTGACAAATATGAAAATTATATCTTATATTTAGAATTAAGATCAACTGTCTTATATTAAGGAGTGGAGGGAGGGAGTACTAAAAGAAAGGCTAGTAGGGGGGAGCAAAACATGTACGCGAATGTCAACATGGAGTATGAAGCAGTCTTTGATATATGATTATATAGTAATGATCCCTTAAACTTGTATCATTTGCTTTATTCATGACGGGTAATAAAGTCAATTCACATTTAAGTCTTATTTTATATCATCCTTCACCCAAGAGAAGGAACTCACACACCTAGCTTTGCAATGGATGATCAAACCCGCAATTTCTTGTGTAAACCAAAATTTGACGAGGTAGTTGACTTGGTGTTAATTAAGTCAAATGGCTCCAACTTTACTGATTTCGTCTCTTGCTTTATTGTCTTTCACTATAAATATCGTTGTCTATTATTAAATCATCCAACATCATGGTTTAGCTTTTTACGAAATTTAAGTTCCTGGTTTATTTTGTGAATATTATTTTCTCCAAAATTTTGTTTTTTCTCCTTCAATTAACCATTCATTTTTTTAAAAAAATCTAAAGGTGGATATGAGAAGATAATGAGAGAGATAAATGGAAGAAACCCAAGTGGATATAACAAATGATTTGAATTCAATATTTGATAAAATTATTATTATTAAAAAAATTTGTAAAATATTTTTTAAATTTTGTTTGTATTGTAGTTAGGAATTGTTATATATTAGGTTTTAACAGTTTAAATTTATCAGATTTTATATAAAAAAAGTGGATGGTTTAAATGTGGTTCTTTGTCTTCACTCACATTGAGAAGAGATTTTTTTCAAGTTAAATTGGTCGATCTATATTTATTTTTCATTACTTAATCAAAGATTATCTATGGTTATTTTAGCAAGATAAAATGATATTTTTATAATTAAATAATTTATTATCTTTCTTACAATATTTCTAAGTTTTCTATTTGATTTTAGGGTTAAACTACAAGTTTTCACATATAGACACTGGGTGTTTGGAAGTTTTTGAGGGGCCAATATTGTCTCAGAAGTTTAAAAATGATACAATATTGTCCCTACTGTTTAAGTGTTAAGTTTGGCGGTCAAAATTGACTTATTTATCCAAATGAATGCCACCTCATCACTGCATACATGCCATCTCATCTCCACCTAACCCTTCCTCTCATCTCTTTCCCCCTCCCTCCCAAACTAGCGTCGTCACTCTACTCTCTCCCTATCTTTGGCTTCTTCCTCCCATCATTACATTCCTCTAATCTCTCTAACGTCACTGTTTATGTAAGGCATTGATGACCCTACTCAGAATTCATAAATAATGATTTAAGTTGTTGTTGAATTTGGTTCTGTTCTCGTATTCTCATTGAAAAAATGCATGAACTCTGCTACCTTCCAATGTTACGGTCGTTGAGATGAGCCTTAATGATTTAAACCTTTTCTTGTATCCCCACATGTTGAATATGCTATGATCATTTTCCAGGAGAGGATTAAAATTTCGGATGACAAGATGGCGTATTATAAGAATCTTGCAGAGATGTATGTGGGTGATGATTTTTCTCCAAATTGCTATGGATGGGTGCTTTCGACCATGTGGCTATGGGAACGGGCTCTATAATTCACAATGGTGACATCAAGTAGTTCCAACTTGCTATGAGGAATAGAGAAAAGGACAAAATTCTAGGAGGCAATCATCCGAGTGATGGCCCATCCCATGACAGAATACCCCAGACCACAAAGGTTGTCAGGGAGGAGGGAGGGAGAAAGAGAGAGGAAATAAAGGGTTAGGTGGAGATGAGGTTGTAACGTCCAGCTTGATCTTACATGTACAAAAGCGTCAATATTCTTAAGGGCCGTCCTCATAACTAATCAAGGTGTCTTTTTGCTCAAATTCTCAACTCATTCTTTCTTACGCAACTTCATGCATTCCCTTCTGTGCGTTCACATACCTGTGTAGTTGGTTGAGGGAGGGTGAGATTTGGGGGAATCTCAGTGGCAAACAGTACAAACAATGCATGCAAGATGAATGCTAGTGCAAGATATGCTTGCCTTACATAGGCTTATGTTCACATGATGACATTTTTGCATACTCAATATTTTGTGCAACATAGATATGGCCATAGTATAAACAGATACAGTGCTTCATTCATTTATACATGCTTCACATAATCCAGCAAAGCAATACCACACATTAATATACAACATACACATCAAATACATGCAAGTTAAGTAAGTTCATTACTTTATTGACTAATGTCCTTCCTCGGTTTCCTTTTCTTCTAACTACCAAAGTTGCTTGTAACATCTTCCATTCTTCTTTCTTTCTTGACTTCTCATGGCCCTACACACATAGTCATAGTATGAGAGCCATGAAAAATGAATGCCTAATGAGGCTACCTTAGCCTCATAGGCTTACTTACGCCCTTGGTGTTTACACTTATTATATTTGGCCCTTTCCTTCTAAATCAGCATGGTAGCTAAAAGCTACCAGTATTTTTACCAAACTTTGAAAAATCATAAGTAATTCTATAGAATTCCAATTGGGGTGATTCAAATATCTATTCAAATATATTTGAGTATATTTTAAAGATAAAATATTACCCAGAGCCAATTCTTGGTATAGAATTCCAGAACTACATCTAAAGCTTCACTACCGCATAATTGACCTATCTAATTCAATGCCTAACTTTAAAAGTTCATCATTCATAATGTACTAGTCGAAATGGCATAATTGACCTATCTAATTAAATATTCATAAGTCTATTAATCACCAAACAAATTTATGGTTGTATCCTTCCTAGAATTTCGTAGAATAGTCACTACTTGAATATGGAAACAAGTTTTACTTCAGTTTTCATGACCAAACTTAGCAAATCCATAACTTTCATTATACACTTCCAATTAATGTGTTCTTGAATGCATTGTAAATATTAACATGTTTACTAAAGGTCCACTAAATATCATGGTAAGAAGAATTGGTTTACCCTTGTTTTACCTCACATGAACTTAAACCTCAAATTTGGAAAAACAATTCTATCTAGTTTTTTCTGTTGAAATTTGAAAATTCATAACTTCAAATATACTAATCCATTTTCCTCATTATATATAATTTTAAAGCTTATTATGTTTACTTGAAATCTGAAAAGTTTCATAGCTATTGGAAATCATTTAATCAGTCAAAAAATTGCACGAAATCAAAACTAAAATCTGGAAGACAGAATCTCTACAGTTTTCCCTGTATGACTTTGAAAAATATAAAGATACTGATTCGTGTAATTATTTTGTTCCATGAGATTTTTGATATCTCTTGGACAAACAAGCTCTTCCGAGGTTCTGGTTTTGAAAAGAGAAGCCACAAGAGGATTTTGTTTGCTGTCAACTATTAGTTCTCTATGTGTCAAAACCAAGAGTCAACAAATCCAGCCCAAACATAATGATTTATCAAAACCATAATGTCCAAGATCACCCATGTATAGCTAAGCAATCATAAAAAGAGAGACTGTATTATTCACAAAAACTTATTCTTTAGAAAAGTAAAGTGGGAAAATGGAAGAAAGAAGAGAAAAGGAGAATAGAGAAAGAAAGAAGAATACTCCCCAAGGTTCTTATGTAGGATAAGTGGCATCAGTGAGCTTGATCTCTTCTTCCACAGGCTGCTGCTTAGATCCTTCATAAAATTGTTTGAGGCAATTTCCATTCACTTTGAAGGTCCTCCCTGTTGGCGGATCACACAACTCAACAGCACCAAAAGGAAATACATTAGTGATCATAAAAGGGCCATCCTATCTAGATCAAAGCTTATCAGGTATAAACTTTAGACAGGAGTTAAACAAAAAGACTTTCTGGCTCACAAAAAACTCTCTTCTCAGGATTTTCTTATCATGGAATGCCTTTGTCTTTTCCTTGTATAACCGCAAACTCTCGTGGGCATCCAATTGAAGCTCATCGAACTCTTGCAACTGCAACTTCCGTTCCATCACTGACTTAGACAAATCCATGTTACACTGCTTAATAGCCCAATATGTCTAATGCTCCAACTCAACCAGAAGATGATATGCCTTACCAAAGACAAGCCAATAGGGAGACATCCTAATCAGATTCTTGTAGGATGTCCGATGTGCCTTCAAAGCTTCATCTAGCGTCTTGCTCCAATCCTTCTGGGTAGAGTTAAAATTTTTCTGAAGGATTTGCTTAATAGCTCTATTCAAGACTTCAGCTTGACCATTGGTCTATGAATGGTATACTGCGCAAACCTTGTGAAGCACTCCATACTCCTATAACAATGCACTCATGCTTTGGTTACAAAAATGAGAACCCTAGTCACTAATAATAGACCTAACAAAATCTACCACCACATCTGAATCATTATCCAAGTGGCTTTTGTTAGTTCTCGGTGTTTTGATGATTACAAATTATAAGTTATTGAATTATATGGTATGTGTCTAAGTTATGGTTTGCTCGAGCAAGGGTTAACTCATGCCCGAGCATACACAATCTAATAGCCTGTTTAAGTGTTTTAGAAAATCATGCTCGAACAACATAGTTGGGTTGCCCGAGCAACATCGAGGTCAAAACAGAAAATTGCAAGTTGAGCAATCATGCTCGAGCAGGAGATTTGTCATGCTCGAGCATCAACGAGACATAAATGAGAATGTTCAAATTAAAGAGTCATGCCCGAGCAGTGAAGTTGGCTTGCTCGAGCACCATGCTCGAGTAGAGGTAAATGCATGCTCGAGCCGCATTCGTCAATCTTTTACTCTTAGTCTCTGAACGACTTGTACCCGAGCATGAAAATGTCATGCTCGAGCACCATGCTTGAGTAGCAAGAAAACCTTGCTCAAGCGGCATCGTCAAGCATTCTTCCCCTCGTCTCTGCCTGTCCTTTGCCCCAGCATGCCTTATGGCTTGCTCGAGCATGGGCGATATGTTGCCCAAGTATGAAGACTTTCATGCCCGAGCAACAACATTACGAATGCTGATTTTTGCCTCTGTCTAGGTTCTGCCAGAGCATGAATATGTCATGCTCTAGCACCATGCTCGAGCAGAAGAAAAGTCCTGCTCGAGCATCAGCGGTAAAAACCAATATCTAAATTTCTGCAAGAGAAGCTTGCCCAAGAAAGCCTGATTTGTTGCTCGAGCAAAGAGCCTTGTTTTTGAAAACACCATCTATGTAAATTATAAATCACTATGTTTATTTTATTACTTCATAACGTCACTTATTACTAATCCTAATTGCTTTTAATTAGTTTGTCAATGAGTTTTAGATGATTTTACCATGGATTAAACAACAAATTTGCAGAAAGCAAATTGTGTCAGAGAAGCATTAAATGCAGTTGCCATAGCAGTGATAATCTCCATAACCAATACTCTGATCAATGTAAAGTTTTCACTTACATTTCGTCTGCGCATTAAATGCTGTTTCTCAACGGCTAAAACAAAAGGAATGAAGAACCTGCAAATTCCACCTAGATCCTATTTGAACGGTGAAAGTATTAATCGAGCTTCATCTGTCTAACAGAAACGTTCAAGACTCTCAACGGTTAATTTTCAAGCTTCGCCAACGGTCATTTAGTGCAACATCTATAAATAGCGGAAGCATTGAATTCGCCAACTACCGAAACGATGTGCATTCAATTCGAACTTATTGCAATTTGTTGTTTCATTAATATCTTCAGATATTCATTGTTTTTTGGTGTTCATTTATTTTCTACTCGTGAGGAGTTATTTAAACACTTATTCCATTATCGGTTTAAATCTTAAGGTTGAGGAACCTTAAGTGTGGGTGTACGATTACAACTTATAATGGGGAGTGAGTCCTAGTGAATTATATGTTTTGATGGTAACAAACACTTGCAATGAAACATAGACTTAATGATTCAAGTCACTCGAGTGTGGATTAAATAGTACTCAAGTACACAACAATTATGGAAACCTAAACTTGAATCAAAAACCCAGTTTTAAAGTGTCTGATCTAGACACTCTCTAGTGTTACTCTCAACACTCGAGTGTTAGCTTCAAACTCATAGGAAAAATGCCTAACACTCGTTTCTATTAGAAAGATAGTGCTGGACACTCGAGTGTTGCTCCAACTCTATCAAATATCAATATTTGACATTTATGTTCATTTTGAAATCAACAAGGCAAACACTCGAGTGTGGTTCACAATACTCAAGTGTCAAGGTAATTTCTTTCATCTCAGTGCATGATACTCGATTATGGACTAAGGCTTTGTGGCACACTTGAAATGTCATTAGTGACACTCGAGTGTATGGTAGACATCAATGTATTTTCTCTGAACTCTATCTTTTGAATAGTATCCTACCAGTCACACAAAGCATCAACACTTGAGTATGGATAAAGGATACTCGAGTATCGATTTCTAATACTTGAGTGTTTGGAAGAAAACACATATTTTCAACTAAGCTTTTGTTTTGAACAGTCTTCTTCCAGAGAGCAAGTTTATCAACACTCGAGTGTGGATAAATGAAATGTGTTCTTACACTAAACCTTAGTCTTTGTAAATTCAAAATCACTGATTATCATCTTGTTACTTTTTATTATTACTCATTATTATTCTCAATGCTTCTAAACATGTTTATTAATGAGTTTCAGTTGATTAGTTGAAGGATTACATGAAAATCCTCAAAAAAGCAAGATTTGTGTCAGAAAATTCAATGTTTTAGCAGAAAACAGAGCACTCACACGAAAACTCATTCGGAGCAGTTCAAATGATCATACTCTGAGCTACCCATTCCAATGAAAGTCAAAGGAACCTAACCTATGCTATCCCAAAGCAGACAAAAGGCATGTTGTTCACAGATACGCGACAGCAAAGCGAAAACTACTTAATCTCAATTTCTGCAAACAACTCTGATATGTCTAGAACGAAAAGTTTATGAGTCTAACAAAAAGTTTGAAAATCTTATAATAGATAGTTTAAAGCTTCTGCAACGTTCATTAATAGAGTTCAACTATAAAAGCCAGAGCATTCAATTTTGAGCTAACAACCAACGATGATAATATTTATTGCTCAAAAATTGCTCATTAACACTCTTTGAATTATCTTGAGATGTTCATATACTTTAGTGTTCATACATCTACTCTATAAGAGAGTTATTTTGATTCAAATTGATTGTTGTAAAATCTCAAGGTAGTGAGACCATGCGTGTAGTTATCCGATTACAATTGTAAAAGGGAGTAAGTCTTAGGATTACTCGAGTCCTGGTGAGGATTACTCTGAACTTGTGTAATCGATTGAAAGATAGTAAAAATATCAAAGACGCTATGAGGACTGGATGTAGATCACGATATTAAGGTTGAACCAATATAAATCTCTATGCACACTTTGGTAATATTTTTCTAATCCTTACTTCATGATTTAATTATTTATTAAGATTGTTTTAATGTTTATAATTCACCCCCTTTTAGGTGATACTCTGCAACTAACATTTTGTATTAGAGCAAGGTCTACTCTTTATAGACTTAACATCCTGAGAAGGATCCATGGAAGGAATACTACCCATGGTGCATCTATCAGTAAACCTCTTGGCTTCAGTGGTGAAAATTACTCATTCTGGAAGGGTAAGTTTAGAGTCTTCGTTATGGCCACTGAATACGGTTTATGGAAAGTGATCGAAGACGAAGATTATGTTCCATATAAGAAGGTGGTCGAACAACTTGTGCGAAAGACTGCATAGAGTTTGATGATAACGACAAGAGGCTGATCACTGTAAACAGCAAAGCTATTTTGATGATTCAAAGTGCATTAAGTTAGAAGGAATACTTTAGAATATGCAATCTCTCAACGGCGAAAGGTGAAAGACCTGGCTATCACCCAA
This sequence comes from Acacia melanoxylon, assembly GCA_019022615.1. Classification (NCBI taxonomy): domain Eukaryota; kingdom Viridiplantae; phylum Streptophyta; class Magnoliopsida; order Fabales; family Fabaceae; genus Acacia; species Acacia melanoxylon. Next base: position 21,338,220 of record JAFJYJ010000002.1, read on the forward strand.
GAGGGGGGGTGAATTGGGTGTTTGATAAAAGTTTAGGAACTTTGAAATTCTTTTCGCAACTTATTGAAAGCAGTTTGAATGACAATAATAATTGATAAAGCAACACTCAATCATTCAAACATGTATGGACATTCGATATATATATATTGGAAATATAAGAGATAAGGGAAGAGAATATGCAAACCGATTTATACTTGGTTCGGCCCAATCCTTGACCTACGTCCGGTCCCAAGCTCCGCTTGAGATTTTCAATCCACTATCTTCTTTCAACTTGATTACACGATCTGTACTTGAAGTAATCCTCTCACTAGGATTCACTCCCCCTTACAAACCGTAATCAATACACTTGCTTGATCACACACTCGTACTCAAGTAATCCTCTCCCTAGGATTCACTCCCCTTACAAGCCGTAATCAACACAATGTGTTTCCCACTCAAGATCACCCAATCTTGAGTATCTCACGAGATAGAATGATAGGATGTGTACAATAACTCTTTCTCTCTCGAAGTATATGGATAAGCACCGAAGCACAATTACAAGTCATCTCACTCTCTATGATAAGCTATGTAAACATTAAGAACAGAGAGTAAATGATATGAAAATCAGAGTATTAGCATCTTGAAGATGTCAGCTTGTGTCTCTGCGTTTTTCTGCTCTGTGTACTCTGTGTTTTGTGTGGAGTCTTCAAATCTTCAGGTATTTATGCTAGTTGAAGCTTAATGACTGTTGGAGTGCTTTGAATTCGTGGAGAATATAGCTGTTGGGAATATAGCTGTTGAGATATAGCTGTTGAGAACAATTGCAGATTTGAATATTTGAATATTTGCTCTTCAAGAATGTGTCCCATGATGTTCAGCTTTTGTTGGTGGTAGCCTTGCTGTCTGCCTTGAAGAATGGTTGGTCTTCTTTCCAGGCTGTCTTCGAATTGCTTTGTTTGAGAAGATATAATAAAATAATACAAGTGGCTCATGGAGTTGCTTTATTTGACTTTAAAGCAAATTCAAATCTTCTCAAGTCTGAAGTTAAAGCATATAAAAGACATTGGACATTCGAAACCATTACTTCTGAGTATTCAATTTCGTTTCCTCATTGAATTCTGTCTTCTTTGCTGATTCTGAACATCGCATCAATCTTCATCTTCAAGCTTATGATGATTTTGGTTTCGTCAAGTTTGATGTAATCTCAAACTTTAATCACCTGAAACTTATACACAAATGATATAAATGATGTTAAGAAGTTGTATAAATCATTTGAGTAATCATCTGGATGTTCTTGATGAGGTATGATGATTCGATCATGGTGATTTTTTCGAATCGGATGTGTAAATCGTTTGCAGAGTTCTAAGCTCGAGTTTATATAGGTAAGCTCGAGTTTGGTCTTCTTTTGAACTTGGATTTTTGCCTCGGAAGTCTCAAGCTCGAGCTTGTGACTTATAGACTCGAGTTTGGGTGTTTATCGGGACCGCTTGCTCTCGTCCGAGCTAAACTCGAGTTTGGTCACTTATAGGCTCGAGTTTGGCTTTTTCCAAAAGTTCATTTCTTCTCTGGAACTCTCGAGCTCGAGCTTGTAACTTCAAGCTTGAGTTTGGACTTCTTCAAAATCAGCATTTTCTCTCTGTAACCCGTAAGCTCGAGTTTGCTACTTGTAAGCTCGAGCTTGCTACTTGTAAACTTGGCCTAGCTGATTTTGGACTTTGTTCAGCGAGCTTGCAATCTTCGTCCACTTTCGAGGGCCATATCTCCCTGGTATGAACTTAGTTTTGGTTGGTTAAACTCTTGATGGAAAGCTCTTGGAGTCTACTTTCCAATTCCACTAATTTCAGCTCAATTGGATTTGTAGATTGTGAGTTACACGCAAAACATTGAGGCTTGGTTTTCTGTGTGGCATGGTTTTCTTTGTCAACTTCCACAATTTATAAATCCGTGACCTGGACTCCTTTGGGCTTGCATTTTATATCAAAATGACGCATTGGGAGTCTAGTTTCATATGCCACTGGTTTCACCTCAATTGGATCTCTGGTTTGGAAGATATTATCAAATTACCAGACGTTGCCTGTGCTGAACGTGAAACGAGTTGATCACCGCCGTAAGCTCGAGTTTGTCTTGATGAGCTCGAGTTTGCCTAGTCCGAAACACCAAAGCTGCTGAAGACACTTATAGACTCGAGTTTGGAGTGCTAAGCTCGAGTTTGCTCATATCGATAGGCAAATTACTTGAGCAAGGTAGTAAACTTGAGTTTAATACTTGAAGGCTCGAGTTTGCTCATCCAGAACCTCATATTTGCTGACTTTTACTCTGAATTGAGCCAATCCAACTTCCATATGATCTTGGAGGCTTCTAGCATCAATATAAGAACTTGAATAATGATATATTCATTCCATTCAACAAGTTCTTCCTTCTTTCATCTCCCAACTTGATGATTCTTCATCATTTAACTTAGACTCATCATTCTCTGCAACTTCTACCTTCTTCAATATCCAGGAGGCTGATCCTATTCTCGAACTTCTTCCGAATATCTTGTGTCGGCTTTCTATATCAGCACTTATTCATGTGTAGTCCATTGTAGCTCAAATATGATGAAGCTTCATTCCAACTTTTGTTTGATCATGGAGACTTCCAATAACACATATAGTGCAAGTTCTTCTTTCTTGAGTCTCCTTTCTTGATCATTCTTCATTATTAAACTTTGCATCTACATTAAATATAAGAGTTAGTCAAAGTAGAAGATCAATGTAGTATGCAACCTTTTTGCTCTTAAGAATGGCATCTATATAAGACATCATCAAAACTAATCATAACCAACAAAAGGAATGTGGCATGCTCTGGAGATAGCTCATAAAGGTACCTTGGGCATAAAGGAAATTAGAGTTAATACTCTAATGACTGAATACGATTTACTTCATAGGAAGTAAGGCGAATCCATAGCTGAAGCTGAACTTAGGTACACTCATCTAATTAATCAGTTATCATCTCTGGGAAAAGTATATGACCAAAATTTCCAAGTGAGAAAAATCCTACACAAAAGAATGGGAAGCAAAAGTCATAGCTATTGAAAAAGCCAGAGGAGAATCCGTGAGATCAGTAGCAGCTCTATTTTGAAGTCTTTCCAAATATGAAGGAACGATGAAGTTCAAGAAAGGTCACGATGAGATCTGCAACAAACCTAAAGAAGTAGCCTTTAATGCCACAAAAGATAAGGAAGTCAAGGAGGAAGATGATGAACTTGGAATGGTTGTCAAGAGATTCAAAAAATTCTATAAAAAGGATTAAGGCTTCTAAAGATTCCAAAAAGGAGGATCAAGCAGCAGATGAGACTTTAAGGAACAAATCATCTGCGATGGATACGAGAAGCTTGGACACATCAAATCCAAATGTCCACTTCTTAAAAAAAAGGAGAAGAATAAGTTCAACAACTTCAAAAAGAAAGCTTATGTATCAGCTATCTGGGGAGACAGTTTATCTGATAAAGAAAGCGAAGAAGAGGAAATAGTCAATATATGTCTTGTTGCATATGAAGAATTCGATAACAATGAGGTACTTGATTCTAAACCTAGTTATGATAACTTGCTATCCGAATATAATGCTTTACGTACTGAGTTTAGAATAATTGCCAATGAGCTTATCATTTCAAGGAAAATAATTAAATCTCTTGAGCAACAAGCTTAAGACACTCTTTAGATTTGTAAAAACTGAAGGTGGGATATCACCTAGAGGGGGGTGAATAGGTGATTTCAAAAACTCTTTTTGAAACATACGCGATGACACAGAAATACACGAATGAGACAGAGAAGAGAAAATGAACACAAGACAATTTATACTGGTTCGGTCTCAAATCACTGACCTACGTCCAGTCCCCAGAACACATGGGATTCCACTACTCTTTCAAATAACTACACACTCTGTAAACGAAGGATGGTCACTCCACTCCCCCTTACAAGTTGTAATTAATACACCCTCACTTAAGATTCCATAACCTTAAGTATAACTCATTGAATGAAATAAATAAGTGTTTAAAGACTCCTCACGAGCAGATAAAATGAACACTGAAGAACACTCAGAATTTAATGAAACAGTTGAAACAACGAATGAATCAGGAATCAAATTAATTGCTCAGCGTTTTGGTAAATGTCCGCATTCAATGCTCTTCCTATTTATAGATGATGCCATTAATGACCGTTGAGGAAGATTAAGAATCAACCGTTGTGACTCATCAAGGTAGCCGTTAGATAGATTAACCGCTTTGTCTCAGTTTTGTCCATTTGAATATCACAGTTGGAATTTGTGGAGAGACATTCTCTTACATTCTTTTTGTATATCCGTTGTCAAATAGCATTTAATGCGCAATGGGAATATCATAGAAGCTTTACATCGATCAGAACAATTTGGCTCTGGTTTAGGTAATTTCATTTAATGCTTCTGTCAGACCACAATGCTTTATTCTAATCAACTGGTAATTTGTGTCTAATTAATCTGGAACTTATCAACACAATGGTTAAAAGCATTTGGTAATCTCAATAAGTAGTAATTACAAGTGATAAGCTCATAGTAAAGATTTGAAGAATTACGCAGGAGACGGTGTTTTTCAAAAACAGAGATACCTTTGCTTGAGCAACACTTCAGGCTTGCTCGAGCAAGCTTCTTTTGATGTAGTGAAAATGTCTTCTGCTTGCTGATGCTCGAGCAAGGAGTTTTCCTTGCTTGGGCATAGTGCTTGAGCATAATGGTTTATGTGCTCGGGCAAGCTTTTTCAATATGCAGCAAAAATCACTTCCTTTCGATATTGCTTGAGCAAGCTTAAAATCTTGCTCGGGCAAAACTCCATGCAGAGGCGATATGAAGGGGAAGACTCATTTTGCTCGGGCAAACCTTTTTCCTTGCCTGGGCATAATGCTCGGGCAAGCAATTTTCCATGCTCAGGCAAGGTTCCTTTGAGTGGGAGCAAGCACTTTAGATCAATGATGCTTGGGCAAGCTTTTCTGTTTGCTAGGGCAGATTGGTCGGGCAAGCATTCTTCTCTGCTTGGGTAAGACTACCTGATTTGAAGATTTTTGCTTCTGTCTCGATGTTGCTCGGGCAAGACTGTGACCTTGCTTGGGCAAGGTCATGCTTCCTGATGCTTTTAGGTGTTGCTTGAGCAAGCTTCATTTTGCCTTTGCCACGATGTTGCTCGAGCAAGACTATGACCTTACTCGGGCAAGGTCATACTTTCTGATGCTTTCAGATGTTGCTTGGGCATGATCACTTGAACTTTATTTTTCCTTCAGAGGACCCGATGTTGCTCGAGCATGATTACTACTTTGCTCGGGCAAGGTCATGCTTCTTGATGCTTTTGAAGATTGCTTCGGGTATGATTGCTTTACCTTGCTTCTTCCTTCACTGAAGTCCGATGTTGCTCGGGCAACATTCAGCTTTGCTCGGGCATAGTTACTTGAGAGTTATAAAATACTTAATTCAATAATCTGGAAATTGTGATAATCAAAATACAGGAGTTAACAAAAACTGTCTTGTTTTGGACCAAAAAAATTCTTATTTGGAAAAAACCCTTGATAAATTCATTAAAGGTAGTGAATTGCTCAATGTGATTTTGAAAGCTCAAAGATTTACAAATGACAGGTCAAGAATAGGATATAGTCTTGAACTAGATAAAAGGAAGGGCAGAAAGAAAAGAGGAGAAAGATCATACCTAAACTATTTTAAAAAATTTGTTCATTCATCCAATCCTTTTGCTCATTGTAAGTATTGCAACCGAAGGGGGCATAATACATTTTCATGTTTTAATAGAAAGGAAAGGATTGATAAACCAGTACGTACTTAGAAGTGGGTACCTAAGGGATCATATGTGTTTACTACTGTCTAAACTAACCAAAGAGGACCCAAGAAAAGATGGGTACCTAAGGCTTAACTATCATTATTTTCAAGTATGTCTACGAGCATCAAATAACAACAAGTGGTACATTGATAGAGGATGCTTGAGACACATAATTGGAGGTTAATCCAAATTTGTCATAAGAAAACCAATATATGGTGGCAAAGAAACCTTTGGAGGAAATCAATCAAGCAAAATAGTCGAAATTGGTGAGACATATGAAGCACAAATCACCGATGTCTACTATGTAGAAGGTCTATAACATAATCTCCTTTGTGTTAACCAAAGTACATACAAAGACAACTAGATCATCTTTGATTTAGAAAAAATGTTTGATTGTGAACATAAAGGATCTCTAGATCAATAAGGATCATCTGAAGGTATTATTTAAACCATCAAGAGAAGGTAACTGCTATACTTTCAATATGCCTAGCAATAATACTAACTCTAAAAAGTGTCTTCTTAGTTACATGGATGAAAATTGGTTGTGGCATAAACGATTAGCTCATATCTTTATGCAATAACTAGACAAGTTTCTAAAAAATGAATTAGTTCTCGGTTTACCCAAACTTACATTTAAAAATGACTTGATTTGTGATACTTGTCAAAGGGGTAAACAAATTAAATCCTTTTTGGCGGGACAAACAATTTTCTTATCTTCCAAGGATGAAACATTTGATCTATTTGTCATTTTTCCAAGAAAGTGCAAAATGAGAAAGATGTTTGCATTTCAGGTATTCAGATTGATCATGGAGGAGAGTTTGAGAATCAAGCTTTCAGGGAATTTTGTGATGCCCATGGTATTGACCACAACTCCTCAGCCCCAAGGACTCCACAACAGAATGGATAGGTTGAAAGAAAGAGCCGAGTCCTCACTGAAATGGCGAGAGCAATGTTGAATGAGAACAGGACCTCTCAAATCTTCTGGGTGGATGCAATGAGCATGGCGTGCTATGTTTCTAACTGAGCCTATCTCCGGAAGAAATTTAATAAGACTCCTTATGAACTCTACAAAAGAAGGAAGTCAAACCTAGCACATTTCCATATCTTCGGATGCAAATGTTTTGTCCACAACAATGGTAAGGATAACTTAGGAAAATTTGATCTTAAGTCCAACGAAGGTATATTTCTGGGCTATTCTAATAGAAGTAGAGGTATAGAGTTTTCAATAATCGTACTCGTGTTGTGAAAGAGTCAATTCATGTTGTGTTTAGTGAAACTGAGCCTGTCAAGTTCATTGATGAGGATGAACCTATTTTTCAAAATCATCCTGTTTCAAACACTCCTTCTCCTGAAGGTTCTGAATATGTTTCTGAAACTGAGCCTCAAAATGCTTGTGAAAATCCAGTTCAATATCAACCTAAAGCCCGGAGATACAGTAGGAGTCATCCTCTGGATCAAGTTATAGGCAATGTGAGTGAAGGTGTGAGAACCAGAAAAAGTACTCTAAACGAAGTTACTTTTTATGCCTTTATCTCTGAGGTTGAACCCTCTAAGATTGACGAAGCCCTCTCAGACAATGATTTTCTTAGAAATTCTTTTTTTACTGTGAAAGTCTCATGGTACTTTTTCTGAGTCAACTTCTGACTAAGAGTATGTCGACGACAAGCAAATTAATGAAGCAACTTTCGACTGTGCCTAACGAAAGACATTTTTGTCTAACGGAAGTTTAAAGATTCTCAACGACTACATTCAAAGCTCTTCAAACGATCATTAATAGAAGTTGTATAAAGTTAGAGATAAATTTAGACATCAATATGATGGCAACATTCCTTATGCAAATTTGACATATGGAGAGTTGATTTCTTATGTTAAAAAAAACTGCTTTAAAAATCTGTCAAGATGATGGAATAAAACATCAGCTTGCTAAATAAAGAGAAGGGAGTCAACAGAAAAGAATTGAGTTCATTTTGTGAACAGTTTGGTCTTCCTTCCTGTAAAATGCCCAAACCCAAGTCTTACAAAAATTCTTGTTTTAATCCCTCTTTTTCAATAAAACAAACTTCCTTATCAAAAGGATGATATTTACACTCCTCCACGAAAACACAAAAGGAGTTTCCGTCCTAAACCAAAAAAGGATTGTGGGCAGTAAAATGTACGAAGCAATTTTGTTTTTAAAAAATACTTACGGCGTCCTAAAATATGTTTAGGATGCCGTAAGTGGATATTATGGTGTCTTCAATTATATTTAGGACGTTGTAAGTTGCCCTTACGGCATCCTAAACTAGTATTTAGACACCTTATGGATGAACTTACAACATCCTAAATTCAAGGTTAGGACACCATAAGTTGCCCTTATGACGTCCTAAATGGAATTTAGGACGCCGTAATATCCACTTACGGCGTGCTAAACCTTATTTAGGACACCGTAAGTTCACCTTATGGCGTCCTATTTTTTTTCAGGATGCTGTAAGCTTTACTTACTACGCCTCCAAATAGGCGACTCATAGAAAAAGGACGTTAAAAGTGAAAAAAGTTGGACGCCGTAATCCTTTTTTGTAGTAGTGCAGAAATAAAAAACAATATGGAAGAATTAGCAGAAATATTTAATTATTCAGAACAAAAAGAAACCATACAACTAAATATGATGAATATGAATGATTTAGAATCAGAAGATGAAATTGAAAGATTTATGGGTCAAGAAGTAGAAAATTTAGAAAATACATACATTGAAAGGACTCGAAAATATTAGGATAACAAATAATAAGGAATTAACTATGAAAAGAGCAGAAAAAAAAAAAAGCAAAAAGAAGAAAGAGCACAAAAACAATAACAAGAACAAGTTGAAACATCAGGATCAACTACTACTGTAATTCAAGCACAGATAGACTTGAGCCTACAAACACATATATGTATAGCTTACAAAATTACAATCATCCTAAGCCAAAGTGCGATTACCGGACAACTTAACAACAGAGCGTACTTGACTTGGTAAGTTTATATGTACGTAATCATACTACACATACAAGCACATTGGCTTTTGGTGCATACACACATACACCTACATCTTCACACACCCATACATTCGGAATTAGTTAAGAAAGATCCCAAGCTTGACCACCTTTCATATTGTATTTCTTGAGCCTCCCAAAGAACATAACCACTATAATGATGAACTTTCCTTTGTTACTCATTTTACCTGAAAGTCCAATCCACAAATCTCTACAATTTGCATCTGCTTTCAATTGCCTTTTGCAACTATATCCCGTTGAGAATCCCACGTTCCCATACGCACTGCATTTTATGGTACAAAAGTTGTTTTTCATTATATTCAACTGTGTAATTGTGTATACAAATTATTTCTTCTAAATGATATCATATGTTTTCAAATAATTAAGAAAAGTTTGCCAAGTTAGAAAATTATACCTCTAATCTTTAAGACCTGGTTGACTAAGTGGAAGAGATTAAAGAAGCTAAATAAATGATTTTAAACTATCTATGTTTATCATTTTTCTACTAACTAATTTTCCTGACTTAGAAATTAATATATAATATAATGATACACATACATAAGTATTTTTTAGATATAAAGTAGCATGTTATATTTAAGTAAGTTATTAAACTTCCTTAATCTCCCTAAATTAAACAATTAGGTTTTATATTAAGGACCAGAGCTAGTATCTATAGTAGGAGAATATAATCACTTGCCTGATAACTTCTAGAGTAATGTTGAATACATTAAAGTTGAGGGGATCTTCTTTTAAGCTTTTGCATTCAGTAATGCAAATCAGAATAATGAAGATGGCCAGATAAGACAGTTGAGAGAACAGAAGACACTGCTTTAAGCTTGTTTTCTCTTTCTTTTTCTCATTTGTGTCGTCATTTATGGGTAAAATTATTGTGTATGGTGGGAGGTACCTGTAATATATAAAACGACCAACAAATCGAAGTTAGATGAAGTATACTTAACCAGAATGTTTAAATTCTTTTTTACATGATCTTTTGGTAATATTCTGCACAGTCAACCATTTAACATATATACTCTCATTCCAGTAAAGCTAGATTATATTCTCGATGGAAAATAATAGTTCCATCAAAGCATTCTGAATATGGAATTAGGTTATATTCTCGATGGAAAATAATACTTCCATCAAAGTTGAAATCTAGCATTATTTTCCACTTTTAAAAATTTATTCAAAGAAATCTAATTGTTCCCTCTCTCACTTGTACCTATTATATAAAGTTGAAATCCTTTTCATGAGATAGTACTAATTAATTAACATCAGGCTTTCAACAGTTAAAGACTTTAGATGATGAGAGGATAATATATAATAAAACTAATTATTTTCGCATCATTATTACTTTTCTAGTCCAACTAAAATGGAAAATAATAGAGAACGTAAGTGGATTCTTTCAAGATTAGAAAGCAACTTGCATAAAAGCTACACACCAAACATTGTTGAATACCTACCAAGTACCATAGAATTCAAATTAATATGTGGTTGTCATACAAATATAGCAGATGACATATTTTTCTAATACCGTAGAACAGTAATAAAAAAAAAGCCAGTAATTTTCCAGAGGCGCGTACACATATATATAGTAAACTTAATTAATTCGTACAAAATTGTACTAGAATGGAAAATGATTTGGCTAGGTGCAATTGATTGAAAGTTGAGCACGGAACACAAGTGCTATTTAATACTTATAATTCAACCATCACTAAGTTTCAATATGTGGCTATTTTTATCCCTCCCAGTCATTTCATGTCCAATAAGATGTCGCCACTTGAACGCAACAATATTCAAAATGCTATTTTCATATTAATTTACCACACTTAAGTATAAAAGTAGAGTAGTGATGATTACTTACATCATGACGACGAAGAGCACCAATATGGCAGAAGATAAAGCAGACAAATCGAAAACAGTTTGGCCGGCATGTCTCGCATTTGTAATTTGGAACAACGAAGCAATCAGTTTCTGATAGGTATCTAGACCTTCCATGTTCTCTGAATTCCACTCTAAGCAACAGAACAGCACGAATTGTATTAGATTGAAACCTAAAACAGTAGCAACAAGGAGCCAGCAATGAACACCAGAAAGCAAATGATCAAAACCAATCTCCTTATAATTCTTCTGAATATAACTGAACTCTTCTCTTTTCATGACTTTGTCCAGAACCCAGATCACAAGCCTAAGGAATGGCGCGTACAAGGTGTTCCCAATATAAACAAATGGCAAAATAAGCCATAGAAGACCTGAATTTTGCTTAAATACAATCAGGTTCTCATTTGTGGGGACAAAACCACAAGAAGCAATGGTGGAAACTATGGTGAACACAGAAAAAGTTTGTATGCTAATCCCTTTTTTTCGTAGTACTTGTTTCGCACTCGGTATGATGCTTATGTAGGATGAGACCAAACCAGAACCTACTAAGTGAAGCACCATGGTGGAACCCAAAGTCACAAACCCTAGACACTTAACAGACCTGCGTTTCAGTTCACCCAACTTGTTATCATCTTGAACAATATTATTCACACTGCTACGATCATCCACACCTAGTTCATTATTCTTTTTAAGAGAAACTAAACTGATCACGATTTGATTGGGATTATGAGGAACTTGAGGAATAGGGTGACTTGTTACTCTATTTTTTAGGCTCTGATTCTGGGAAAGGTTGAAGGAAGAAGAAACAAAAAGGCCAAGCATGGAAGTGAAAACCTCCCCACCAACAAATATAATAAAACTCAAGAGAAGGAGCTGTGAATTAGAGAAAACTTCCATTTCTACAGCAGTCACACTGGAAACGGTGACTGAAGAAACAGAAGTGAAAAATAGGTCTAAGTTACTGAGGGCAAGAGGGACTCTTGGCTTTAAAATTTTGAGACCAAGGAAACCAAAAACAGACATGACTATGAAATGAAAGAGTTGGGAGTAAAAGGGACCGACATGGACGGCTAGAACACGAAACAAAGACATAGTAAGAGTGATAAGAGAAACAAGTTGAGAACTAGAATGAGAAAGAAGATGCTTCATTTACTGTACTATGCAGAACAAGGTGATGGTGGATCGATTTGGTAGTACCTATAGGGGCGAAGGGAAGGTATTAGTTTATATAGGAATGAAAAATCACTGTGTACGTGGGCTCTCCAATTGGCTCTAGTGGAAAGAGCAATAACAGACCAAGAGTACTCACGCATTAAAAAAATAGAATGTGGAGGCAAATGTGAATGGAAGCATAATAGAATGTGGAGGCAAATGTGAACGGAAGCATCTTTATATTATATATTTGGTGCAATATCGAAAGCACGATGCCTAATGCAATGTACGTACATTTCAATTTTAATTTGTGTACTTATTTCATCTGCAAATCATTTTCTTAGGACTTGGCATTTTAAATGCATGTCAGGCGAGTGATTAAATAAGTTTGATTAAAAATTGGACAAGATATTTTTAAAAAAATTGAACTGATTTTTCTTACTCTTTTTCTCGTATATATTCTTTAATAAAAATTAAACTATATTTTTCCAATTTTTAAAAATTGAACTCATTAAAATTTTCTTCGCCTCTCTTCCTTTCTCTAACCAAATAGTGGGTTAATTAATTGTAAAGATTTGTGTGTCATTTTCTCAAGAAAGCAATAACAAAGGAAATCTCAAACTTATAGTGATCATATTTTATGGGAAGGTAAAAAAAAAAAAAAATCAATGAGAAGTGGCACAACGATTAGCGTCTCTTTTATATTTTTTGAAAAATATATTTTACAATCCTGCAAAATAACATTCTTATTAGTTTCGATCGTACTTAATTTATTATCTACCACACTTTTTTCTGCCTAAATTGAACGATTGCAAGTTGGTGCCCCAACCACCGATATTTATATTTTTCCTTTTTAAAGTTAGTGGCATTAACCAACATATGCAATATATTGATGCAATATATAATTTATAGTCTTTTTGGTGTACGTATAGGGTTGGATTTGACGTCTCAATTTGGCCCTTATTTCATCCACTACTGTTACGGACCTGTTTAAGGCCCATATTCAATATATGGCCCAACAGGAAATATTCTATAGATCAGGATCTATCTATAATGAAGGAGGATAATGTCTTATCTATAATCTAGGAAGATCTTCATCTAGATCTAGCGGTTACGATACTTGGGCCATGGATCACATAGGGCCCATATCAACCTAAGGTACACTCTATAAATACAGAGGTCAAACCCTAAGGTAGACACATTCTAAGCTCTCTCTGGCTATTCACAATTCAGCCGTCACAAAGCACACACACCACCCCTTGGCTAAACGCCTATTGGTGTCTCAAACTACGTGGACTTTGATCCCTCTACAAGGTACGTAGGCCCAAGGCATTGTTCCTAGGTCAAGTCCGAGTCAATCAATATCAAACATGCTAGTCCATTACGGCTGGCTAGATCCTGTTCTTGAACAGGACATTGGTGCCGACCGTAGGGAACCGTAAATTTTGATTCCCGCGACCAAAGATGGTCAATACTAGAAGCGACGATCGGATGCCTTTGCATCTTGGCGGTTCACGAAAATCCTCCGCAGCAAAATCAAGAACTGTAGCAGCCTGTGAAGGGATTCAGAGGAACAATTGTTGTTTGACAAAGACTTTGGTTTTGAGCTGCTTTACATGGATTTTCTTTTAACTCTCCATGTGCCCACATGATGAGAAGATAGTTGGAAGGATCACCAGGTTCTCTCTTTGGGTCCTCTCCCATGGTTTAAAGATTCTATGTTTTCCTATTTAGTTCTTCTGTTGGTCGTAAATGGCGGCCCCAACAACCATGGTTATTGCCGTAACGGCAATGATAGAAGAACTTTGTCGTCTGCATCAAGAAGAACTCAGAGAAGCCTTTGATGGCCTTAATAAAAAACTAGCAGACCTAGAGGATCGTGGTTTAATTTTGAGCTGCTTTAAATGGGTTTCCTTTTAACACTCCATGTGTCCACATGATGAGACGATAGTTGGAAGGATCACCAGGAAAAACTTAGAGAAGTCTTTGATGTCTTTAATAAAAAACTAGCAGACCTAGAGGATCTTGGTTTTGAGCTGCTTTACATGGGTTTCCTTTTAGCTCTCCATGTGTCCACATGACGAGAAGATAGTTGGAAGGATTACCAGGAAGAACTCAGAGAAGTCTTTGATGGCCTGGATAAAAAACTAGCAGACCTAGAGGATCTTGTTCGGCAACTTCAGATCCTCCTATCATCGTGCCAGCATCCGTCGACACAGCAGCCTCCGGGCCCATCGTGCAACAACAGCCACTGTACAGAGGATGAGATCTAGGAATTGATACAGCTGTGGGCTCAATACCTATTTGAGAATCCCAAACGAGCAAATCGAGATAGCCGAGGTAGTTGGTAAGCCGAGGCTGATTTGATGCCAAAGGAGTTATTTTCACGGCTCGGTGATGTAGGGAGGTCAATAATAGGATCACACTCCTTAATGTTTGCCTTTGCTATATCTTCTTTGTGTTTTTCTTTTCTATATCATTTACATTAGAAAAAGTTAGCGGATTACTAGAACCCTCCAAATATATAGCAATAGCTTCTGATCTCATTGAACTATTATTTGGTCTATAAGAATTGTTTTGAGGCAGGGCAAACGAGCAAATCAAGATAGCCGAGGTTGTTGCTAAGCCGAGGCTGATTCAACGCCTATGGCTTTCCGACTCCATCGCGATAGTCGAGGTTGATGATACGGCGAGATGAGGAGATGCCGAGACGCGAGGTACGCCGAGATTGTTAGATGCCGAGATTCAGAGAATGCTGGGATATACTCTGAGTGCATGTCGAGATATACTCTCGGCTGGGATTTGTATTTCCCTTCTCCAGATCTAATTGTTTTGAGGCAGGGCAAACGAGCAAATGAAAATAGCTAATATTCCGGAAAAGTCGAGGCTTACAAGATTTGGGAGAGATGTTTATCCTTTCTTCTACACAAGCTGAGGATTGATGAAGGCCATTTATTTGGAAATTCTTGAGACTTCAAAGATGCATCGTTATGCAACTCTAATGACTTATGAGTGTATACCAGGAACTCCGTCAAGCATTTATTGAGCAAAAGCGTTATGCTGTAGTAACTCCCTAAGCTAGATCCAGATGAGTATCACCCTCTATCTCATAGATGCTCAATCTTTGCTTATTATCAATTATCTATTAACATGTATGAATTCATGGTAAAGAAACTAGTCTTCGAAAATCATGTCCAAGCTAAGCATATATGAATTCATGGTGAAGAAACCAGTTTTCGAAAATCATGTTCACGTAAAACATGTAGGAACCTGATTTAGATAAACCCGTTTCCAAAAATCATGTCCAAGTTAAACATGTAGAAATCCGAGGTACATAAACCCATTTCCAAAAATCATGTTGAAGTTAAACATGTAGGAATCCGAGGTACATAAACCCGTTTCCAAAAATCATATCGAAGTTAAACATGTAGGATTCCGAGGTATATAAACCTGTTTCCGAAAATCATGTTCGAGTTAAACATGTATCAATTCATGGTAAAGAAACCAGTCTTCGAAAATCATGTCAAAGCTAAACATGCATGAATCCGAGGTGTTAGTTCTCTATGTGTTTTGATGATAACTGACAATTGTAAACACAAGTTGAATTTTGTCTTTGGTAAGTTGAAAAACTTACTGTCAAAGGCAAACTCGAGTATTGGTTTCAATACTCGAGTATTGACTTGACAGAGAGTAGCTCAATTATATTAAACAAAGCAATACTCAAGTTTCCATTGGAAACTCAAGTATTGAACTTATAGAGAGCACTCCAAGTTTTTCACCCTGAGCCAAACTCGAGTATTGGTTTGCTTACTCGAGTATGCATCATACAAAGACTCTTTCAATATTTCCTAAAGTTTTCAAAACTCAAGTATCTATTTGAAAACTCAAGTATTGGTTATACAGAGAGTCACCAAAGTTTTTAACTTGTGAAAACTCGAGTATGGGTCTGGATACTCGAGTATTGGATTGACAGAAAGTTTTCAAGTTTTACACATGTTTTTCAAAACTCAAGTATTGGTCATACAGAGAGTCACCAAAGTTTTTCAACTTTAGAAAACTCGAGTATGGGTCTGGATACTCGAGTATTGGAATGACAGAAAGTTTTCATGTTTTACACATATTTTGAAAACTCAAGTATTGACTTGGCAATGATTTCTCAAAGTTTTCAAAATCTCTGAAAACTCGAGTATGGATTTAGAAACTCGAGTTTCGACCATACAGAGAGCTTTGCTCTTTTTCAATGATTTGGAAACTCAAGTATTGAAATGGAAACTCTAGTATTGTGGTTTTGGACTTAAACTTATTTTCATATCAAAAGTCCAAAACTCGAGTTTTGTTGGAAACTATTCAAAGATATGGTCCAAAGCTCAAATCACGACATTCCTCTCTGGAAGAAGAATACTCGAGTATGATCATGGATACTCAAGTATTGATATTAGTGCACAGTGACAAACTCGAGTATAAGTCGCAAAGTTTGAAAATCAAATCTGACGAATTTGTGAAACCTTCTTGTTTGATCTTAATACTTCACCTCTACATTCACTACTATTCTTAACTATGTTTAATCAATTTGTTAGTGAGTTACAGATGGTTTAGAGGACATTAAATAAAGATTTGAACAAAAGCAACAAGTGATGTCAGAACATTAAATGCAAAGTCCAGAAACTTGCATCCTTTTGAGCCATCATTCTCTACACGTTGCAAAGGGATTAATGTCTGCTTTCCCTAAGCAGTTGCTGCTCTTCCAACGGATCTATTACAAGGAAAGTCAACACTAATCCTCGGACAAATGGAATTAAGCGAAGAGTAGAGAGAAGACACCAAAGTGCCTCCAAAGAACTAGATTAGTGCACCAACGGTTATAATGGAGTTAGCAACAGTTATTTAATGCTCTCTTAGTATAAATAGAGCAGCATTCAATTCTTCTCAACAACATATCTGCTGAAAACAAATTGCTTTCAAGTTTGCGAACTACTCTTTCAGTTTTCACTTGTAAAGTATCTTTTGATACATTGATCTTCAGTGTTTATATTTATCCACTCTTAGAGAGAGTACATTTATTGTGAATCATTTCATTGTAAGAATCTCAAGTCAAGGCACTTGGAGATTGGGATATTGATTGCAACTTGTAAGGGGGAGTAAGTTCTAGTGAGAGAATTACTCTTGAGTTACAGAGTGTGTAATCAATCGAGATAGTGAAATCTCAGAGTGTCTGGGGACTGGACATAAGTTAAGAGATTGGACTGAACCAGTATAAGTTTCTTGTATCTTGCTATTCTTCCTTATACTCTGTCTAGCTCTATTTTAGTGTTCGAAAACAGAGCAAGCTGAAAAGAATTTTAAAATTCCCAATTCACCCCCCTCTTGGTGATTAAGCTCCACTTTCACGAGGTACACAAACCCGTTTTCATGAATCATGTCAATTTTATATTCATGCATGAATCCGAGGTACACAAACCCGTATTCATGAATCATGTTGCGACAGCTATGCCGCCAAGACTATTTAAGATTCCAATAAGAATCATTTGCGACCGCTATGGCCACCAAGCCTATTTAAAGTCCTTTATTGGATTATTTGCTACTGCAAGGCCGCCAAGTCTATCTTAAATTCCTGTAAAGGAAAAGAAGGCAAACCCGATTAACTGAATCTAGTTAAAATCCGGGCTCCGTGTAAAGAACAGTTAAATCCACATTTCCATGATTAGTTTGGAACCCGGTAACACCGAAAGAACAGTTAAGTCTGCGCTCCTTAATTGCACCCCGGATACACTGAAAATTATACAGTTAAATCCACGCTTCTTGATTGGACCCCGGATTAACTGAAGATTATCCAGTTCAATCCGCGCTCTTTAATTGGACCCCGGATAAACTGAACATTATCCAATTGACTCTACGCTCCTTAATTGGACCCCGGAAAAACTGAAGATTATACAGTTGACTCCGCACTCCTTAATAGGACCCTGGATAAACTGATGATTATTAAATCCGTACTCCTTGATGGGACCCCAGATTAACTGAAGATTATCACTAGGGCCCTTAAGCCCGGGTTATTCGTCAAGCAAAGCCACTACAGCCGGCCTTTGCAATGTTGACCTCATACACCGACGAGCAGACGTCGGAAACGAGAACGCCAGAGATGGCAAGCAAGCGGCAAACTGGGAAGGCTCTTATCGGGTTAGGGAAAAGCTCGACAAAGGAGCTTACGTACTGGAAACCTTGGGAAGGAAGCCAATCAAAAAACCATGGAACGCTGATAAGCTGCGAGTCTACTATAGCTAGACCTAGCTACTGCATGCACAATACGTCGGACAAACCAGACTATCTAACTTCGCACCTAACACCTGCTAAGCGGTAGATGAAGACTCGGGTCACTAAACCAAGTCACACCCTAAGCACGGTTAAGAGATGGACACCGGGGCTGATGAGCCCGGGTTTAAAATACGCGATGCCGCTGTTACGAGCCCTTGCAAAAAAATTTGATGCATCAAATATTTGCTCCTAGATAAGAAGGTGAATTTCCATCCCAACCCTGATCAACGGAATTGGAACTCGGATGCATCAAAAAAATTGGACATGTGGCAGTTTTCCCTTTTCCTGGTTAAGATCCCGGACAACGGAATTGGAACTCGGTAGCACGGTTAAATTGACAACCCTACCCTGATACCCAGTCTTCGATACTGGAAATAAAATAAGCGGATCCTGCATAATACATTTTTTATCTTGGCCAGGTCACTCATTACAACTATAAACATATGTTCATAGTCAATGCACCCCGACAGCTCAGAGCCCCTAACTGCCAGGCTGGGGGGCGGCAAGACAAGCATGGCACTGTAAAGCTGTCAGCGATATAAGCAAATGCAGTCCGTTCCTCTTCAAGATAATTTGGATTGGGGGAATTCGGTGTTGCAGCAAATAAACCCGGAATCCCAGATGATTGAGGAAGAAGGGATCCCGACGATCATGAAAGAAACAGACAAAGTTTCAAAGATCTATAACCCGGACTACATGTCTAGGGGCAATTCAATCAGAATACAAGTTGTAACAACTCGGATACAATATCCGGGTTCAATAACAGATCCACCCCGGCTCTATCGACCTCGGTAGCCCATAGCCCTTGACTACCAGGCTAGGGGGCAACTACTATACAGTTGTCAATGGTGTAAGAAAAACTAACGGAAGCCCTCACGGGGTTATTCTAACGGAAGCCCTCATGGGGTTATTCAAATTTTCAAATGCTATCCCGGTCGCTAGAACGTTGCTAGTGAAAAAGCATGTTCACCATCAACCGAGATCGAGGCAAGCAAAAACAAAGAACGAGCGAATATGATTGAGTCAATTAAAATGCCTCCAGTCAATATGCCTCTAGGCATGTTCTTTTTTACTAGAGTCATATCTCGTTGATTTTCAAATCACCGTCTTCGGAAAATCTAAATCAACTGAATATGATTTTATTTCTTCAAATCATTACTCATTACTATTCTTAAATGCTTTTAATCAGTTTGCTAAATGAGTTTCAGATGATTAAACCTCGGATTAACAGCAAATTGTTGTAAAGCAATTTGTGTGTCAGACGCATTAAATAAGGTTACCATATCGAGACAAAATCTCAGCAACCATGTCTCTGAACATTCGAAAGACATTCCTACTATTCCTATCTCGCATTAAATGCTATTTTATAACGGGAAAAACAGAAGGAATGAAAGAATGTGGTAATGGTACAATCCACGTGGATTATTAAACGGCGAAAGTGTCTATGAAGCTTCATTTGTCTAACGATTATGTTCAAGAGTCACAACGGATTTATTCAAGCTTCACCAACGGTCATTAATTGCAACATCTATAAATACTGGAAGCATTGAATTCGCCAACTACCGAAACGTTGAGCATTCAATTATGTAGTATTACAATCAATTGTTTCATTTAATATCTTCAGATATTTAGTGTTCTTCAGTTTTTTATCATTTATCTAATTAGTGAGGAGTTTAAACACTATTTGATTATTTGTTTATTTGTTTATCAGTTAAATCTTAAGGTTGTGGAACCTTAAGTGTGGATGTACAATTACAACTTGTAAGGGGGAGTGAGTCCTAGTGAAAGGATCATCTCGAGTACAAAGTGTGTAATTGTGTCTGTGGTTATTTGGTTACAACTTGTAAAGAGGAGTAAGTCCTAGTGAGAGGATTACTCGAGAGTTACAGAGTGTGTAATCAAGTTTCGAGATAGTGAAATCCCATAGTGTTTCTGGGGATTGGATGTAGGTCAAGAGTTGGACCGAACCAGTATAATCTCTTCTGTTCATTGTTCTTCTCTCCTTCTCTGTTTAAGTGTTCTTGAGCATTTAGCGAAAGTTTTTTTTTATAATCACCTATTCACCCCCTTTAGGTGATATTCCATCTTCATTTGGTATCAGAGCTTTGGTTTCTCTGTTGGGCTCAACATCCCGAGATAGATCATGGAAGGAATATTACTTGACGATGCCTCAATCAACCGACCACCTGGCTTCTATGGTGAGCACTATTCATTCTGAAAAGCAAAGTTTATAGTGTTTGTGTTAGCCACAGATTATGGTCTCTGGCAAGTAATAGAGAATGGAGACTACGTGCCAACAAGGATTGAAGGCGGAATCGCTGTTCCAAAGACATAAGCTGAGCTTAATGAGAATGACAGAAGAAATATTACTCTCAATAGTAAAGCTGTTTTAATGCTACAAAGTGCTCTCAGTCAAAAGGAGTACTTTCGAATATGTAACTTGTCTACCGCAAAAGAAATGTGGCAGGCTTTGGAAATAGCATATGAAGGAACTTCTGGCATTAATGAGAGGATTACTCGAGAGTTACAGAGTGTGTAATCAAGTTTTGAGATAGTGAAATCCCAAAGTGTTTAAGGGGACTAGAATAAGGTCAAGAGTTGGACCGAACCAGTATAATCTCTTGTGTTCATTGTTCTTCTCTCCTTCTTTGTTTAAGTGTTCTTAAGCAATTAGCGAAAGATTTTTTATAATCACCTATTCACCCCCCTCTAGATGATATTCCATCTTCATGGAGATCCTCTCCTCTACTAAAATGTTATCACAATCTTCAAGATTGTCCTATGCCATATTGAAATAGAACAGTTTTACAATATTGGGAGTGAAAGAAGCAGATATGGAATTTAGAGAGTCAAACTTATCAAGCCAAGGAGAGAGATCAAGGTTGCACTCTTCCTTTAACTTAGTCAAGTTTACTGAAACAATAGGACATAAATCTTTCTTAAGGAAAGTTGCTTTAAATGAACAGCAGGCTCATTCTCTAGAATAGCAGTAGTGCTAACAAATCCTTTAGGAGCCTTAGAATGCAAGTAAATTTCAAAGATTGCATTACTGGGTACCAGCAGAGGAAGAGGCCTTAAAGGGACCTTGTTCCTTATCTGATCTTTTCTTCTTAGGAGCCTTAGCAGCTTCCTTCCTTGCCTCTTTTCCTTTTCTTGTAGCTTCCTCTGGGTCGATACTCTTCTTTGGAGCCACAAAAGGTTCTTAAATAGTGACCCCCTTTGGTCTGGGAGAGGGAACAGGCTCATAAGCAGCGACACCAGGGATGGTCTTATCTACCCCATAGCGAAAACATCTTGGAGTGTGCTTCACACACATGGGTCATTTCAGAGAAGGAGGTGATGGAGAACCAGAGGCTTGATAATCTGAATTCGTCTTCTGAGAGGTTTTGGTAGATCTTTTGGAAGCCATTTTAGGGTTTGGGAGGTCGAATTGAGAGGGCTAAGGCAAAACTTGAGTTTTGAAGAGAGTGAAGATGAACAGGTAAGACCCACATATACAAATAGAGCGCGACAAACTCAAGTTTTTACTAACAAACTCGAGTTTGTATTAAATACAAACTTACCTGGACTTCAAGGGTGTATGTGTGAACCCTTGAACTTCCACGACAAACTCGAGTTTATACTTACCAACTCGAGTTTTCATTTCTCTTTAACAAGTTAGTTGCTCTCTGTCTGATGGAAAATCGACTTCCTTACTTAATGACTCGAGTTTCGATTTTCTCCAAAACCGTAGCTTGCTCTCTGTCCCCGATAAACTCGAGTTTGGTCTCACAAACTCGATTTTTCTTCTCTTAACAGCAAACTTCAGAAAATTGATCAAGCATCCTGCATAAAACATAACTAGATACTCTAATGCTTAAATTAGTAACTAATAATCATCAAAAACATAACTAACATTTGATGAAAGTGCTTATAACTCGTTGGGATTTACCATTCCCAATTCTCTTCTTATGAAATTGAATCGCTCCTTGGGCAACGGTTTGGTGAAGATATCAGCAAGTTGCAAATGGGTAGGGATGAACATCACTTTGACATCTTTCTTTTGCACATGATTTCTGATAAAATGATGTCTCACATCAATATGCTTGGTCCTTGTATGTTGAACAGGATTCTTCGCCAAGCTGATTGTGCTGGTGTTGTGATAGAGATTTGCCGTGATCTCCCAAAATAACCAGATTAGAAAAGGATTTGCAATATAATGCAACCTGGGTCGTTTCCCAACGAATTCACAGTCGGTTCGATTCGAACAACAATAAAACAGAAACAATAAAAATGAGGGTTTTTGATTCAAAAGAGATTAAAAACAAAAATATGCAGAAATAGAGTGAAATATGCAGAAACAGATCAACAACGATCAACCCAACATCTAGATTCCAGAAACTTCCATCATTGAACGAAAAATGAACTAACTCGCGTTTGGTTCTGGATGAACCAAAATCTCTGCGTTTGTCCAGAAAATCTCTTGACTAGACGATCGCCTAGAATCTGTCCGAACAGTGGCATCTCACTGTACGATCGCACAGCAACAATATAACCTAGTTCGAACTCAGTCCTAGTGATGAACCAAACCGAATATTAAATCTAATATTCGAACTATTTCCAGAAATTGAATCCGATAAGATGAAAACAGAAACGAGTAAAGTTACCGATTAAGCACAAGCTCTCTGGATGAATCATGGAATCCTCAACGTTGGGTTAATCACATAAGTTTAGCCGAACATGGCTGGGAAAAACGAAGAACAGATGAAGAACATGAAGAACACGAAGAACATTTGAGAGAATTTAAAAACTCATATTTTGATCCACCAAAATCTAAAAACATGAATGACATAAGTTTGTGGCTGCTGCCTCACTTAACCTAAAATGGAAAAATGAAATGGGGCTCCAATCCACAATTCAGGCCCAAAACAGAAAATAATAAAAAATGGGGTTTAATTACAAAATTCGAACCCAAATAAAAATCCAGAAATAAACATTTGACTTTGGCTCCAAAATCGACCACCCTCTTGTCTGAATTTTCTCTTCATGTCTTCATAACAATTGTAGCTCTTTGAATCATCTGAAATATGAAACAAAAATGAGGCAAATCCGATGTATGGTTCAAGAGTTATGGTAGGAATAGTGAAACAATGTAAAACTAGAATTTTATTATTAAAAACGGCTAAAATATACTCAAAGGCCCAAAGCCCAAATAAGTATAAAAGCCATTATTTATTAACTAAAGAGTCCTAAATTATTAATCAAGAGATAAAAAGAAGTGTATGAAATATTCAATTATCAAATTCCCCTACACTTATCTTTTTGCACTCCTGAGCAAAATTCAAAGAAAAAGACCTAAAGGAGAAACTCTTCTTTTCTAACAATTGCTAAGAATGCAAAAATTGAACAAGGAACACAAAGCTCCAAAAGACCAATCAATCAAGATCAAAATCCCTTCATCTCAAATTACAATTCTTGGTAATCTCAATCAATGATGCTAATCACAAATGATGGTCTCTCAAATGATGTGCTCAATCAATCAATCTCTCAAGTGTTTAAGGTAAATAAGTGTATCGCTCAAATTCTACTCAAGGAAATTGTTCTACCATAAGCTTGCTCAATTTCTACGTCTCCACTACTCATAACACATACATGCACAAATCAAGAGAGCTTAATATTAAAGGTTGTAATGGGGTTAGGGTGAAGGTAGGTAATAGTATGGAATGAGAAGCTAAGCACCAAAGAAATAAAAAGGAGCATTGATTAACACAATCATTCTCTATGTATGAAAACTTTTGTTTTACTCATATATCTCCTTTCTTTCTATGTATTTTCTTTCTTTCTTTCTTTCTTTTCTTTTCTCTTTTTTCTTTTTTTTTTTTTTTTGAAGAACTATATACATAATGACAATGACAAAATCAAATATCCCCCCCACACTTAAACTGTTGCACTCCTGAGCAACCCCGACACTTAAACACAAAACCAATGTGAAACCAATGCTCAATAAATTTCCAAGGTGCGGAATAAAATGGTTTTACGCTTAGGCTTGTAATGTGGCTTAGAAAAAAATGAGTCGAAAAGGCACAAATGGGCTAGCAAAGGAAACATAATGCAAGGGAAAGCTATTTGGCCAAAGTGGGGAAAATAAAAGAAAGAAAACAAGTTTCTATCATATTTATGCATGTAAGTGAAAAATGTAGTTTCAAACGAGAAAAGGAGCAAGTTCTAGAGAACACAAACGGAGAGCGATGCACACATGAAAGAAAGAATGATAAAAGATGAATTCCATTAAAGCAGGCCCAAAACCTCACAAGGTCAATACCAACTTTGGCAATCAACAACATCAAATCAACTACCAAGACATGTAATCGAAGAATCAAGAATTGTAGACCAAACAGAATGATCCATTAAAACCACAATGTCCTAGTTCATGATATGTAGCAATCATAGAAAGAGAGACTGTATTTATTTTCAAAAAGCAAAGTGCAAAAATGAAAACAAATAAAAGAGAAAGAGGGAGAGGGAGAAGAAAGAAGAATACTCCCCAAGGGTGTATGAAGGATAAGTGGCATCAATGAGGAGAATCTCTGCTTCCTCAGGCTATTGCTGGGATCCCTCATGAAATTTCTTGAGGCGATGCCCATTTACCTTAAAGGTTCTCCCTATGGGTGGATCACATAGCTCAACAGCACCAAATGGAAAAATGTTAGTGATATCAAAAGGGCCATCCCATTTAGATCGAAGCTTACCAGGCATAAACTTCAAACGAGAGTTAAACAGAAGAACTTTCTGGCCCACATAAAATTCTTTCCTCAGAATATGCTTATCATGGAATACCTTAGTCTTTTCCTTGTACAACCGCGAACTCTCATAGGCATCCAATCTAAGCTCATCCAACTCTTGTAACTGCAGCTTCTGTTCCATCCCAAACATAGCCAAATCCATGTTACACTGCTTAATGGCCCAATAGGCTTGATATTCCAACTCAACCGGAAGATGACATGCCTTACCAAAATCCACCACCACAGAAGAATCATTAATCCGAGTGGCTTTCGCCTCAACCCATTTCGAGACATAATCAACAGCTAGCAATATGTAATTATAACCATGAGAAACAGGAAATGGACCCATAAAATCAATACCCCAGACATCAAATATCTCAAAAAATAGTATAGGGTTCTGGGGCATCTCATGCCTACGGGAAATACTCCCTGCCCTCTGACAGTTATCACATGACTTACAAAACAAATGGGAATCATGAAATAGGGAAGGCCAAAATAATCCATTGTCTAACACTTTCCTAGCAGTTCTTTGGGGTCCAAAGTGACCACCACAGGCAGAAGCATGAGCAAAATTCAATATAGAGTGAAACACATGATCAGGCACACATCTCCTAACTACTTGGTCACTACAAAATTTCCACAGATATGGGTCATCCCAAACATAATATTTAGACTCATTTTTCAATTTAAGGGTTTGGGCCCTAGTGGAATCTTTAGGTAAAACACCAGCTACCAAGTAATTAACCAGATCAACATACCATGGAAGCTTACCTTGCAGCTGTAGAAGCTGCTCATCAGGGAAATCATCCCAAATAGAATAGGGGTGAGAGGGAGAATGGGTGATGCGACTCAAGTTGTCAGCTACCTAGTTTTGTGCTCCGCTTCTATCTCGAATCTCAACATCGAACTCTTGGAGCAATAGCATCCACCGGATGAGTCATGGTTTAGCATCTGCCTTTTTCAAAAGAAATTTCAGAGCAGCATGGTTAGAGAAAACAACTACTTTACTAGCTAGCAGATATGACCTAAACTTATCAAAAGCAAATACAATAGCCAACAACTCCTTTTCAGTAGTGGTGTAATTAGACTGGGCAGGATCCAAAGTCTTAGAGGCATATGCAATCACATGAGATGCTCTGTCGACCCGTTGTGCCAAGATAGCACCAACCGCATAGTTGGAGGCATCACACATCAACTCAAAGGGGAGACACCAATCAGGGGACTGGATCACAGGGGCTGTAGTCAGGCAACGCTTCAAGTGATCGAAGGCCGCCTTGCACTCATCATCAAATATAAAGTCAGTGTCCTTATGCAGAAGGTTGGACAAGGGTCGAGCAGTCTTGCTGAAATCCTGAATGAAACACCGATAGAAACCTGCATGACCAAGAAAAGAGCGAACTTCCCGCACAGATGCAGGGTAAGGCAAAGGAGTAATTACATCTATCTTAGCAAGGTCTACCTCAATCCCTTTCCTAGACACTATGTCCCAAGGCTATACCTGACTCAACCATAAAGTGACATTTCTCATAATTTAGCACAAGATTAGACTCAATGCACCTATGCAAGACTCTAGACAAATTAGCTAAGCATGCATCAAAATCAGACCCATATACAGTGAAATCATCCATAAAGACCTCCATGCAGTCCTCTAGAAACTCAGAGAAAATGCTTACCATAAAACACTGAAAGGTGCCAGGTGCGTTGTAGAGACCAAAAGGCATCCTTCGGAAGGAATATGTTCCAAAGGGGCATGTGAAGGTCGTCTTCTCCTGATCCTCAGGAGCAATATGGATCTGGAAGTATCCGGAGTAGCTATCCAGGAAGCAAGTAATGATACTTGCCACCAATCGCTCTAACATCGATCAATGAAAGGTAAAGGGTAATGATCCTTGCGAGTGGCTTGGTTGAGTCTCCTATAGTCAATGCAAACTCTCCAACTATTCTGAACTCGAGTAGGAATGAGCTCAATCTTCTGATTGGCTACCACAGTGACTCTGGATTTCTTAGGAACCAGCTGGACCGGGCTAACCCACTGGCTATGAGAAATGAGATAGATGATATCAGCTTGTAGAAGCTTAGTGACCTTCTTCTTCACCACATCAAGGATAAGGGGATTAAGGCATCTCTGGGGTTGCCTCACTGGCTTGGAGTCCTCTTCCAACATAATTCGATGCATGCACATGGAAGGGCTAATGCCAATGATTTCAGCTAATGTCCACCCAATGGCTTTCTTGTTCACCCTCAATAAGCTTAGCAGCTTCTCTTCTTGGTCAGGAAGAAGATTATTTGCCACAATGACTGGAAATTGTTCATCCACCTCCAGAAATGCATATTTCAAGTGATCTCGAAGGGATTTCAACTCAAGTTTGGGTGGTTGCTCAGTAGATGGGAGAAGCTTGGGTGGTTGTTGCAACAACTCTGATGTCATCACACTGGAAATGCCTGAAACCACATTCAAAGAAGGAAAGAACGTGTCTATACGGCTCAATGTTAACATCGAATTCAACTCATCAAAATCGAGTTAAGTTCATCAAAATCGGAATCGGGATGACATCGGGATCGGGATGAAGCTCAAACTCATAATCAATATCGAATCCACAAGTAATGCGAATCACCCAAAGCAAGTCGAATCACCAAATAATGCAGCATTAACCAAATGAGTGCAAACGAGCACCATTCATTATCAACACATGCACAAATGGCGAATCACTCTCGGATGAAAAATCGGGATAATCAAGACACCAATCGCAAGAACATCATCCACAACATCATCAATCACATCAATACGAAAATAGAATGCTCTTCCCTAGGATGTTTCATGGCATCAAAGATATTAAAATTTCTGAAATATCACCAAACTCCATGGAAAGAGTACCGAATACACATCTATCTTAGTCCTATCTATTTTCATGAAAGGCCTCCCTAGAATGATTGGTGACCTACTACTAGGAGACTCATCCTCCATATCTAAGATGTACAAATCAACAGGGAATATCAATTCATTAACTTTGACTAATACATCTTCAACTAAATCAGAAGGATGGGCATTACTCTTATTAGCTAATTGAACAATAACATCAGTTGCTGTTGGAACTGTATAGAGTTTGTGGCAAATTGCTTCATCATATCTTCAAGTGAGGAACCACCACTACTACGGTACTAGCTCTTTGTTGTGCCGCTTTGTGGAGGTGCACATATGGTGGTCGAGGAGGTGGTGCTGGCAAAGGCAAAGGAGGTGCAGACTGCTGTTGGAAATTCTATGGTCTGTACTGTCTCTATTGGTAATTCCAATAATTTTGTTGATATTGGTTACTCTGGTTCTGATTCTGGTTCCAACGGAAATTAGGGTGATTTCTCCAACTAGGATTGTAGGTATTGGAGAAAGCATTATTCTACTGGTATTGTGGCTTTCCTGGAAAAACACCCACTACAACTACCGACTGGTCTTGATAAGCAGGATCATGCAAAGTAGGGCAAGAATCAGTAGAATGACAAGGGTCAGAACAGAACCCACATGAGTACCCAATTTGAGGAGGGGAAGATTTGTCTCGTGTCACCGCTAACCGCTCACAAGGGAAGTTAGATCATCAAGTCTATTCTCTAATCTCTGAGAATCGTACTGGACCGAAGGTGTTTGAATCTGGTAAATAGGAGTACTATTGGCCCTGGTGCCAAATTGCTGAGAATTAGCAGGCATAGTAGATATCAACTCTCGGGCCTCTTCAGGTGTCTTGCTATCTAAGGCCCAACCACTGGATGCATCCACGAAACTTTTATCCATCGGTAACAAACCGGAATAGAAATATGTAATTAGGAGTTGGTCTGAAATTTGGTGGTGTGAACAGCTAGCACACAATCGCTTGAACCTCTCCCAATACTCATACATGGTCTCCCCATTGATTTGTTTAACACTAGTGATCTCCTTCTGAATAGCAATGGCTTTTGAGGAAGGAAAGAACCTCACTAGGAATAACTTCTGCATATCATCCCAACTCCTAACAGATATTGGTTGCAAATTGTATAGCCAATCCTTAGCCACACCATCTAAGGAAAATGGAAAAGCTCTCGGCTTAATGTGGTCCTCATCAATTGCTTGAGGTTTCATCATGCTGCATACCACATGGAACTCCTTTAGATGCCTGTGAGGACATTCACCTGCAAGACCATGAAACTTGGGCAACAAATGGATAAGACCAGATTTTTGTTCAAAGTTAGCAGCAAGTTCAGGATATTGAATACACAAATTTTGATTGCCCACATCAGGGGTAGCTAATTTTTTCAAGGTGGGACGAGCTGCTTGCCCTGCCATAATTTCCGAGTTAGCAAAATTGCTACTAGAATCAGTGAAAACAACAAGACTATCAGAGTCAAGATCAACAGAATGGACACAATCAAACTCAAGTACAATGTCCAATTCAGTATTAATCCCACGACTTAGCCTAACACCTCTTCTAGTAGTAAGAATTGTTCTTTCTATTTCAGGATCAAATGACAATAAGTCTTCTAGATTAATAGTACTCCTAGTACTCATGCAGCATAAACACAAGGCAGAATTTGTAGAAAATCAGAATTACAAAAATGCCACCAGAAAATCAGAAGAGAAAATACCCTTTTGGGTCCCTGGAAAAAAACACTGACCCTATTTTGGTCCCTCACACAAAGAAATGCCCTTTTAGTCCCTGAAAAGGACGAATAAGGGTTGATTGGTGAACATTTTGGTCCCTCGCAAATTTCCAAAAAACCCTTTTTAGTCCATAAAAAAGTCTTATTTTAGTCCCTAGGGACTAAAATGGGGTCCGTGTTTTTTGTCGGGGACCCAAAAGAGTATTTACTCAAATCAGAATTATGAAAATGCCACTAAAAGTGGTAAAAAGTAGGAACCACTAAGATGACACACAAACAAAAACACAAAAAGCAAAAACCTATGTTGGAATTTGACCAAAACAAATCCAAAACACCATCAAACGATTTTTAAAATTTATGGGACTTGGACAGGGCAACTCCTAGGCCATTGGGGAACCCAAAAATGGAATAAAAAAACTTCAAAAATTGAAAAAGTGGTCTAAACGATGGAATTTGACTAAAATATGAAGACCATATGGCAAATCATGTGTCCTGTGAGTTAGGCCATTTCCTATCACCTTGCAAAATTTTAGACCATTCGGAGATACTCCGAAAAAAATGCCCTAGTAGAAATCAAAAAATCAAAACTTAAAATAGCGAAAAAGTGGTCTAAACGTTGGAATTTGGGGAAAATAGGTCAGACCTCATTCCTAAGGAGAGTGACTCTTGTTTAGAATGCCCAATTCCTTGTGAATAAGACCTGGTTTGAGTGATCCGGGTCGAAAAATTTCGTCCGGCCACCCGAACCACCGAAACGATACTATTTACAACACTGTCTAATCAAACCGATGCAAATTCCCCGGCAGCGGCGTCATATTTTGATAGAGATTTTCTGTGATCTCCCAAAATAACCATATTAGAAAAGGATTTGCAATATAATGTAACCTGGGTCGTTTCCCAATGAATTCACAGTCGGTTCGATTCGAACAGCAATAAAACAGAAACAATAAAAATGGGGGTTTTTGATGCAAAAGAGATTAAAAACAAAAATATGTAGAAACATAATGAAATATGCAGAAACAGATCAACAACGATCAACCCAACATCTAGATTCCAGAAACTTCCATCATTGAACGAAAAATGAACGAATTCGCGTTTGGTTCTGGACGAACCGAAATCTCTGCGTTCGTCCAGAAAATCCCTCTACTAGACGATCGCCTAGAATCGTCCAACAACGGTGGCATCTCAGCGTGCGATCGCACAACAAACCGTAACCTAGTTCGAACGATCCTTGGGATGAACCAAACCGAATATTAAATCTAATATTCGAACTATTTCCAAAAATCGAATCCGATAAGATGAAAACAGAAACGAGTAAAGTTACCGATTAAGCACAAGCTCTCTGGACGAATCATAGAATCCTCAACGTTGGGTTAATCACAGAAGTTTAGCCGAACATGGCTTTGAAAAACGAATAACAGATGAAGAACACGAAGAACATGAAGAACATTTGAGAGAATTTAAAAACTCCTATTTTCATCCACCAAAATCTAAAAACGTGAATGACATAAGTTTGTGGTTGTTGCCTCACTTAACCTAAAGTGGAAAAATGAAATGGGGCTCCAATCCACAATTCAGGCCCAAAACGGAAAATAATAAAAAATGGGCTTTAATTACAAAATTCTAGACAAAATAAAAATCCAGAAATAAACATTTGACTTTGGCTCCAAAATGAACCGCCCTCTTGTCTGAATTTGCCCTTCATGTCTTCATAACAATTGTAGCTCTCTGAATCAACTGAAATATGAAACAAAAATTAGGCAAATCCGATGCCTGGTTCAAGAGTTATGGTAGGAATAGTGAAGCAATGTAAAACTGGAATTTTATTATTAAAAATGGCTAAAATATACTCAAAGGCCCAAAGCCCAAATAAGTATAAAAGCCATTTTTTATTAACTAAAGAGTCCTAAATTATTAATCAAGAGATAAAAAGAAGTGTATGAAATATTCAATTATCATGTTGTCACACAGAATTGGGACTTCTTTCAGATTGATTCCCAAGTTAGATAGTTGTTGCTTGAGCCAGAGAATTTGAACGCAACAACTTGAGGCGGCTATATACTCAGCTTCGGTAGATGATATGGAAATAGTGGTCTGCTTCTTGCTGAACCAGGAAACAAGTGATCCACCTAGAAATTGGCATTGACCACTTGTACTCTTCGTATTGGCCTTGTACCCAGAATGATCCGAATCTGAATACGCAACAAAAAATTCTTGTTGACCTTTTGGGAACCAAAGTCCAAGCTCCTTTGTGTCCTGCAGATATCAAAAAATTCTTTTCACATGCTCAACATGCGATTCCCTTGGAGCAGCTTGAAATCTTGCGCACATTCCCACATTGAATTGAATATATGGTCTGCTTGCGGTCAAATATAACAGAGACCCGATCATCCCTCTATATCTGGTTATGTTGAATTCCTTCCCTTCTTCATCGACATCCAAAGAAGCGGTTGAACTCATCGGTGTGTCTGCACCATTTCAATGCTCTAATCCAAACTTCTTAAGCAGATCACGAAGGTACTTAGTTTGAGGGATGAAAATTTCATTCTTTCTTTTGTTGATTTGCAGACCAAAGAAGTAATTCAGTTCTCCCTTCATAGACATCTCAAATTCTCCTTACATTTTCTTGGAAAATTCCTTACAAAGAGAATCATTAATAGCACCAAAAATCATGTCATCTACATATATTTATACAATTAAGATTTCATTATGCTTATTACTCTTAATGAAGAGTGTTGTGTCTGCTTTTTCTCTAACAAAGCCTTGATCCAAAAGGAACTTGCTTAACCGCTCAAACCAAGCTCTAGGAGCTTGTTTAAGACCATATAATGCTTTCTTGAGATGTGAACATGATCTGGATGATGATCATTTTCAAAACCAGGAGGTTGTTCAACAAAAACTTCCTCCTGAATAAAACCATTTAAAAAAGCACTCTTAACATCCATTTGATATAGTTTAAATCCTTTGATACACGCAAAGGCTAAGAGTACACGTATGGCTTCCAATCTAGCTACTGGAGCATACATTTCCTCATAATCAATTCCTTCTTCCTGATTATAGTCTTTGGCAACCAATCTAGCCTTGTTTCTGAATATAATTGTAGATTCAACACGTTTGTTCTTGAATACCCATTTAGTGCAAATGACCGGATGGTCTTTAGGCCTAGCTACCAAATCTCAAACTTCATTTTTATCCAATTGATGAAATTCCTCTTGCATTGCTATCACCCAATCATTGTCTGAGTTTTGCGATAATATGGGCATTTATTCATTATACAGGAAACTTAAGGATGTATTCTGTTTATATCCTAAACATGTGCTAAGAAAGAAGCAAGTTTTGAGGTTTTATGAGAAAGTCGCATAACATAGCCGATATTGTGTTATAGCATCAGGACAGCTTTATCGAAGTACAATACAATGCATCCCTTAAGCTATAGCATAGTAAGTGACACAGTGCTATGTGGCATATATCCTAATCTTTTGTCAATATTTTTTCAGGTAGTATAGTGTAGGTCGATGATAACGGTTAGATTGCTGACGTATTGAAATAGAAGATGTGGAGGATCAGAACTAAAAGATTTGAAGAATCCCCAGGATAAGCAAATCAATCTACCGAGGTTTGGAAGAAAGATACGCTCGGACCTCGACGGATTAGGAAAGGCCCAGATTGTTGAATGTACAATGCAAGTAGACTAGACTATATAAGGAAACAACAGCCAACCCTAAAAGGTGTGGGAAGTCGTCAAGAGGAAAGAGTCCATGAAAGCTCTCGGTCTGGCCTAAATTCGAGTTTACTAATACAGGCTCAAGTTTACTTTATAATGAAAACTTTTGAGAACTCTCGGCCAGGGATAAACTCGATTTTAACAGCAATGGGCTTGAGTTTTTTTTTTTAAATTAAGAACCTTTGAAAAACTCTCGGCCAGGCTTAAACTCGAGTTTCCATTTAGTAACTTGAGTCGAGTTATGTTCAAATAACTTAAGTGACTCTCTGTCAAGTGCAAACTCGAGTTTGACAACTCTAGACTCAAGTTTGTCTTTGACTGTAAGTTTCTGGTTAAGTTTGAACATTTTTAACTTAACCAAAACAAAATTCATTCAAGTTTGCAATTGTTAGTACAATTGTTAGTTATTATCTAAACACATAGAAAACTAACAATTGCTTGTGTCTATGTCTGTGGAACTCCAACGCAAGCATGAGTATATAGATGCTCCTTCCACTATCTTACATTTGCAAGAGCTTTAGTAAGGGGGGTTGAGCGCTTCAAGACCTCCAAGGAGTTGTTCGGCTTTAAGATGGCTGAGGGCATGTCGTTGGACTTCACGTCCTCAAGATGATTGGACTGATAGAGAAGCTTGCTTCTCTGGGTTTTATCATGGACCATGAGCTAAGTATTGACATGTTCTTGCAGTCCTTGCCATAATCATATAATGGCTTTGTGGTCAATTATTATATGAAGAAGGTAGAGTCAACACTCCCTGAGGAAGAATACATAGCAGCTTCAGAAGCAGTTAAGGAGGTAGTATGGATCAAGAAGTTCATAAATGAACTTGGAGTGGTTCCAAGCTTTGTTGATCCAATACCATTGTATTGCGACAACACCGGTGCTATAGCTCGAGGCAAGGAACCTAGGTCTCATCAAAGATCCAAGCATGTGCTCCGTAAGTATCACCTCATCGTAGAAATTGTTGAAAGACAGGATATAAAGATGGACTATATCCCCACCGAAAATAACTTGGTCGATTCTCTGACAAATGGGATTTCTCAGAGAAAACATGATAGTCATTATGAGTCTTTGGTTATTACATGTAGATCTGATTGGCTCTAGGCCAAGTGGGAGATTGTTAGTAAATATGTGTCCTAGATACAATCTATTTTGACAGAGGATCATCTTTATCTATTGAGTATTTCATGAGTAATAAAAGTGAGCATCTTTTATCTATATCTTATTTGTGTCGCACTTTTATTTAAAGTAAATATGCGTTTAAAGATAAAAAATCTTAGGAATAGAAAAGGTGTTGACTCGATGATCTATGATAAGGATCACAATCATGAGGACTCGAGAACACTGAATGTCTATTGCCTGAAACTTGTTCCTAGTCTTGAATCACCAAGAAAGGGTGTTGATGATCTTAATAAGACTAGTACGATATCTTCTACCTGTATAGAGATACAAGGTAGGGACCTCATGGAATACAAGCATATGATACCTTAGCTGATGTTGTGGGTGGATCTGTTAGAGAACAGATAGCACCGAACTGACCCGCCGAGAGACTCTACAAAGATTTGTAGAAAGTATCATTGGATATAAAAGTCTCTCAATGTTTGGTAGTGCGGATCGTCCTAGACTTGAGAATGTCATTGAGCATTGTGTCCTAGGGTCATACTTTGACTGTACAACTCTATCCGCTTGAGAATGGGTAAGACAATGTGCTCTTGGGTATGACTTGAATGCATGAGTGCAAATGAACATGCCAAACGGACTCACAGTCCCCTATAAGGGATTAGTTGTTCATAGGACCGGTAGGGCTTGGATGACTTCTAGTTGACTCGGGAATCTGTTAACAGTAAGCGATCATGAAGAGTCATGATCTATCTTAGAGTCAATAGCAGAAGATTTCTAGTTCCATGAAAAGCTATATTTAGTCAACTAAGAGAGATGATACTTTATCTTTGCTCTTGACTAAATGTGATGATGATGTAAGGATGATGCCGACACGATATCCAAATTAGAAAAAGGTAGATCACTTGATCAACTCAATTAATTATGGGGCCATAGAGCATTGCTAGTGTCTTATATGGTCATTAGATAATGTTGGCCCATTAAATGAGTTTGATTGGTCCAAGGTTATTTATGTCAATGATTAAATGGGCCTATGGTTCACACACAAAGGTTATTCTTGATTGCTTAAAATTAGCAAGCTTGGGTCAATAATTGTTATTGGGCTTTTTCGAGAGAATATGTGTATATTTTGGTTGGAGTGGGACTCCAAGCCCAATAAACAAAAATGGCACCATATATGGTTCTTTTGTGGGAAATTAGTTTATTCACTAATAGGCCCAAATATCTTAGAAGGCCAAACACGGTCTTAGGCCATTTTGAATTTTAAATTTGAATTTTAAATTCAAGAGATTAGGTTATAAAGATAATTTTCAATTATCTTAATATATTTATGTATATCTATATATATATATATATATATATATATATATATATATAAATGTCCAATAAAGATTGGACAAATAAAGGAAAAAAGAAATAATTAAAGAAATGGATATGACCCATTATCTTGAATTATTAATTCAAGAAATAATTAAAGATATGGATGAGATCCATTATCTTAAATAATTAATTCAAGAAATAATCCAAGATATGGATTTAATCCATTTTATTAATTAATTGGATAATACCAATTAATGAGCCATTATTCTTGAACCCTAATTAGGCTGTTGGTTGAAAAACGCATACGACACTTTCGGTCTTGAATATTTTGCACCAACATACAAAAACTCTAAGGTGTTGGCTGAAACATTAAGCTCTCTTGAAAAAAAAGAAAGCTTCGGCCAAAGCACCAAGAAAGGGGGCAATTTAATCTTGTTTTCTTATCCTAAACCTAATCTCAAGAAACCTAATCTTCTTGATATAAAGAAAACCCAAGAACCTTGACTCCTCAACCTTGCCATAGCCTAGCAAGCGTCCAAGGAAAGAGAGGAATCAAAGATAAGGAGTTCCCAAGACAATCAGGAAGAGCCGTGTGGATCAGTGTAATATCCTGAATTTTGGACCGTAAGAATTGAGAATAAGCCTAGAGTAGGCAGACGACTAAGCTCGGTTCAGGAAGTGTGACATTTCCAGGACAGATAAGGGTACTCTGAATTTTAGTGGAAAATAGGAAGAGAAGGAGAAACTTGAGGATCATATGTCAAAAAGCAAGAGTCAGTGTAATGATTACATTGGGACACGTGTCACTTCAGGGGTAAAAGAGGAAAAGCAACCAAAAAATAGTCAATACCTTGTCTTTTTAACATTGAATTTCTTCCACTATGAGAGAGAAGAGAAAACCAGATGATTTTATCCATACTCAGGTCCAAACACAAAATGCGGGTCCCACAGGCGATTAGCTAGTAGAAAGGGGACCGATAAGGACTGATTAGGGGCTTCTTTTGGACTGAATGAGACAGATGTGGGGCCATATTGGTTAGTCAAGGAGGCGCCACATATGAATGTCCATTCAGGGGAGATTATCTAAAAAAGTTGAAGAAAAGTACAAAAAGAAGCATCTTTGTACCCAAAGGGGCCTGGTGGGGACCGGTTGATCAAAAAGTGGGCTGATAATGTGAGAAAAAGGAATTAATTATAGGGGATCAGATTTTTGGGCCCCATTAGGCGCCACATGATCCCCTTTAATTATTTAAAATATTTACTTGGAGAGAAAGCAAGAAAAGTTAGTGTAAAAGTCAAACCGGGTCCCACATTTAGAGGAAAAAGGGAAAAATGGGAATAAATGGATAAAAATTAATTAGGGCAGACTTGTGGACCCCAAATGGAGCCACATGTGTCCCTTGGGCAGACCAAAAAAATGTGGGAAAAGTTGGTAATTATTAAAAAGTTTCGGGTCACAATTGTAATTTACAAAGGTTTCGGGCCAAAACATGTAATTTGCCCCAAAAAGCAGATAATATCTGATCTCTTTAAGAGGAAAATGCGCCACATGTCAGCCCTGGAGACCTCTGGAATTCTCTGGAAAAGCTTGGAGAAGAAGTCAAAAAAAAAAAGCAGATACAACTGGACAGTAATTTACTACAGTTATTCTGGACTGTTTAGATTCTTTTGCAATTATTAAAAGCCCAAAACACTCTCTCTCTTGGCCATGGGAGCACGAAATTTCCAAAGGAGAGGGAGAGAGAGATCTTCAAAAATTCCATAGCCAAATCTCTAAGGCCAAGCTACCAAGAACATCCACCGATTCACCGATCGAAGGTAACCCCGAAAACTCTACGTTCCTGAGTTCTTGTTAGTGTAATTTCGTGCAAAAGGTAGAAGCTTAGTGTTGGGGTTGGATTTTTTCATTTTTGAGGTCTCCCATGGCTCTGGAACGTGATTTTGTGTAGGGTATAGTTATGGTTTGAGTTTTCAAAGTTGAAAACACCGAAAAACCCTTAAGAACAAGCTTATTGTTGATCCTGGAAGTTGGGCCAGATTCATAGAATTTCTGGAAAAATTGCTCGTGGGTTCGGTTTTGACAAAAGAATTGTAAGGGCATTTTTTCGAAATACTAAAAATGGTGTATTTTGGTGTTATTAGGTCAAGGGCATCTTTGGAAAGGTCGTCGAGCTTAATAAATATTGATAACAGTATATAGCACACCAGGTTGTAACCGCTTTAGTCATAAATCTTTATGTGTGTTGTTGTATGTTTGTATTTTCCATGTGTACTTTTGTATTGTTGTCAAATATGCATAAAGAGTTATGTGTTTCCTAGCGCTGAGGAAGATGGGTCCGAGGCAGGCCTTGGTTGGCGACTGTATAGGTCGATAGGTCCAGGGCTGT
Organism: Acacia melanoxylon; assembly: GCA_019022615.1. NCBI lineage: Eukaryota > Viridiplantae > Streptophyta > Magnoliopsida > Fabales > Fabaceae > Acacia > Acacia melanoxylon. The sequence goes on from JAFJYJ010000002.1 coordinate 21,376,310, forward strand.
CCTGGTGCAGGCAGCTTTACGGGTCGTGACTCCGGTAAGTCCGGGGTTTGCCTTGGAAAGGCAGCCTAACGGCGTGTGGTAGTCGATGATGTTTGTGTATTTCTGTTTGCATATGTGGTATGTATTTGGCATGTTATCTGTGTTTTCATGTGGCATGGTAACATACATACTCCTTACACATTTTGTATTTAAGTACTGATGGTTACTCTGGGGGCCAACAACAGACTCCAGAAGCTTTTGTGAGTACAGAGGGGCAAGCTTGACGGTTAGAGACCTTTTTGGAAAGGTATTCATGTCTGTGCTGGTGAAGGATAGGGAATGACCTATCATGTTTTTGTACTTTATATTTTTGGGATGTGTGTATATTTTTTTTTTGGTATTTATATTGGATGACTGTACCCTTAACCCTTCAGGGACTTTTACTTTCCGTTTATTTTACTTTTACCAGTACAGTAGATAGTCCAAACTGATTAAATGCTTTATTGCGCTAACTCTGATGCATGTTAAGTGGACATAATAATAAAGGAAAAGTAATCAATAAAAGGAATCCCTCTAACCCACCACTCTAAAGGGCGAGGCTCGTAGGGGTGTAACAATCAGCTTTGGAGGACGTAAAACACTTTGAGGTCTCTTGTGATCTAAGGTAATCCTAAAACCACTCATGTATTTTAATGAGTAGATCGTGGGAATTTCCCATGAACATTTGTATGATACATTATCAATATTCCTAGGAATATCCCATGAGTATTGGGATGATTCATGAGTACCATAAAAGTTATAAGTTCTCATGAGTACCAATTTTTTCAATCACATGATCAGAAGTCTGAAAACATTAAATGATAATTTATTATCATGAGTACCATAAGAGTTATGGGTTCTCATGATAACTTTATAGGAAGTAAAGTCTAAAAGGGACAGCCTTGTAGAGCCATGGGTTTAAATAATGGTCATGGGAATTTGGGAAATCTCATGATAAAATAGAAACAACATTTCAATGATTGCATTTGGGAAAAACTCATGAGCACCAGCTCTTGGGTTTAGGAAATTAAGATCCATGCTCTCCCGTAAGAATTATGGATTTTTCATAAATTAACTTATTTAACAAATTTGATCAAGAGTATCTAGGAGTTAGCTCTTAAACATAACTCATGAGTATCGTAAAGGTTACAGGTTCTAGTTTTCGCTGCAATTAAGGTAAGACAAAAAAAAAATTTGTTTTTCCTACTCATAGCATGTTCATTTGCTTTAATTACTTAGTTGATTTCAGTTGCTATGTATTTCATTTCATAGTGTTCTCTCTTGTAACTTACTCTTGAAATGAATGAAATACATTTTGCTTCTTTGAGTTCTTCATGTCATTATATATATTTTTCTCAACGAATCTTTTCAAAATTTGACATTTGGTTTACAAGTGTTGTCATCATCAAAAAGGAGGAGAATGTTAGTTCTCTTTGTATTTTGATGATAACTGACAATTGTAAACAAAATATAGTTCATGATTCAAGTAAACATGTGTTTTGTTAGTTGTCATTAGTTTTGATGATGTCTTATATAGATGTCATTATTAAGAGCAAAAAGTTTACATATTATATTTATCTCCTACATTGACTAACTACTATATTTAATGTAGATTAATCCTAAGTTGAATTATAGATCAAGAAGGAGATAAGAGATTTCAGAAAGAAGAAATTGGAGAAAATGTCAAGTTCAAGAAGAAGAGGAGATATTGAAGAAGGTATAACTTACAGAGAATGATGAGATCAAGTTTAAATAATGAAGAATGATCAAGAGAGGAGATTGAAGAAAGAAGAACTTGTTAAATATTATGAGAATATCAATACTCAAGTCTCTGTGATCAAACAGAAGTTGGAGCGGTTCAATTCGGAGTTAAAATAAGCTTCCTAAAGTCATTCTCGAGTATGGCAATGTAATTCTCGAGAATGGTACTATTCATGTGAAAACTGCAAGTCATTCTCGAGTATGAAACATCAATTATCGAGAATGGTACTATGATTCTCGAGAATGGTATTGTAATTCTTGAGAATTGTCGTGTTTCAGCAACTCTGTTCAGCTCTGTTTCACGATTCACTCAGGCGAGCTCTGGTAATTTGATGACATCTCCCAAACCAGAGATCCGATTGAGTTGAAACTAGTGGCATATGACACTAGACTCCCAATGCGTCATTTGGACATAACATTCAAGCCAAAAGGAGTTCCAATGAATGAGATATAAGTTTTTCAAGTTGCCACAACAATCAACGTCACAATCCAGACCCACCTTCGGTATTTTGAGTGTATCTCACAAACGGAAAATCCAAATGAGCTGAAACTAGTGCCATTGGAAACTAGACTTACATACCTTTCCAAAAACATCAGGATCATGAAAAAAAAAAATTTCAATTGAAGGATATATGATGTTTTGAAGTTGACGGTCAGTTCAGGATGCTGCAAAAAACGTTGGTCAAGAACAACCTTCATTCATCTGATGATAATGGGCGAACTACAATGAGTGGAGCTGATTCTTCTTGCATGGCAAGAAGGCCTTAAAGAGTTCAAGTATTTGAATCAGAATTAACTCACTTGCATCTCCATGTGTAATTGATTCTCGAGAATGGGTCAAGGATTCTTGAGAATGGTATGTGGCAGAATCAACATCGCAGGGTTCTCTGAATGACTCTTCTTCGCCTACATCAGTTCTCATCTGATATAATTCTCGAGAATGAGTAAGGGATTCTCGATAACAATTTGACAGACTCACAATGGTATGCTTCTCTGATGTGATTCTCGAGTATGATTAAGCAATTCTCGAGAATGCGCGGTAACAACTATTCGTAAGTATTGATATATTGATATCATTCTCGAGTATGGTGATATGATTCTCGAGAATGCTTGCTCTAACACATTCGACGCATTCTAATCAAACTATTCCAATGTGTTGATTCTCGAGTATTAGTAATATAGTTCTCGAGAATGCTTACATGATTACAAGCTCTTGCAATATAACTTTCTCGAGTATTTCCAATTTGATTCTCGAATATCATCGAGACATGTTCTCTAGAAAGCTTTTTCTTCTAATGATTCTCGAGAATACTCTTCCTGGATTTGCATCATGTCACACGCATAATTAATTGCATCTGAAATTCTCTGGGTCATTATCTAATTGTTGTTAATCATACTCAAACTTGTTTGTATCATGTTTAATCATCTTCTTGATTAAGTTTCAGCTGATTAATCAAGGTAATCTCAGTTTTTGAACAAAAGACAATCCAATGTGGCAGACACATTAAATGCTGCTCAGAAAGACAAAACGACATTTGGAATTAAAGCAAGTGGCAGACGAAAAACATTCTTTCGAGGAACACTTAATCCAGCTAACACTCTGAGCCATTGTCTGAACAAATACATTCGACGGTAAAGCATTAAATGAAGCAACGGTCGACTTCTCAGAAACGGAGTACATCTGTGCCTAACGGAAATACAAAGAGTCTCAACGGCTAGTTTGCAAATCTTCCAACGGTCATTAATGACGATCAACTATAAAAGGGGAAGGATTCAAAATGGACAGATACATGAGCTTACACTGTCGAAATGCTGATATTCTGAATCCAACACTTATCTCATATACTCTCTATTTCACAATGTTTATATAGTTTGCAGTAGATAGTGTGATAATCGATTATGTACTTCAGTGTTTAACACTTATTTACTCGTGAGGAGTTCTTCTAAACACTTATTTAATTATTGTTTTGGAAATCTTAAGGTTGAGGAACCTTAAGAAAGGGTGTACAATTACAACTTGTAAGGGGGAGTGAGTCCGAGAGTGAAAGGATCATCATTTTTTACAGAGTGTGTAATTGTATCCTTACAGTGTGTAAAGGGGAGTATCTCGGTAAGAGATTTATAGAGGCTGCATAAGTGCCTGGCTAAACTTGTGGGATTGTAATGGTTCTCAAGCACCCGATTAAAGCTTGAGGGATATAGTGGATTGAAATCTCAGGAGGAGCCTGGGGACTGGACGTAGGTCATCATGGATTGGGCTGAACCAGTATAAATCATAGTTTGCATATTCTCTTCCCTAAACTCTTATATTTCCAGCATATATGTTTGAATGACTGACTATTGCTTTATAAAGTATTTCTGTCATACGAATTGATTTCAGTAAGTTGCGAAAAGATTTTCAAAGTTCCCAAAAGTTTTATTTGACACCCAATTCACCCCCCCTTCTTGGGTGATAGCCAGGTCTTACATGTTTAACTTGATCAAACTTAAAACAATAACTTGCTGTCAAATTGACTCGAGTTTAAGGTAGTCAGGCTCGAGTCAAGCCTTTTGAACACTTTGTCAAAATGTGCTTAAACATTGACCGACTCGAGTTACACTCTTGGGACTTGAGTTAAAAAACTTTGAAAAATATTTTATGAAATGAAGTTGACTCGAGCCTGTACTCAGTGACTCGAGTACACTCTGCTAGAACTGAATCTATTTTGGGTTTTGGAAAAATAGTTCGCACTAGGGTTTTTCTACGAATTGCTCGTTAGATATCGATTATGTTCGGAGACATCGGTCATGTCTTCTTGAGTCGATCACGCTCTGAAACATTCAGATGATGATCAAGCAAGGACACCGGTGATGTTCAAGCATCGGACATGATCGATCAAGATCGGAGGTTGATGATGCTTGGACGCACGACCGCATTTGGACGTTCATGATCGTGGATGGCAGAATAACGTCCGGAACGTTAGGGTTTCAATCTTGAAACTTTGGAAACGTTGGACGATCTTGATTTAACGTTGGTTGGACACGTTCGAACACGCTATGGATGTTAGGGTTTTGGGGCTTTGTTTTTGAACTTGTTTTAAACAGAAGTTTTAATTTTATGAAACTATCTTTCCAAAACAATTTGATGTTTTCAAAAGCTCTGGGGGCACTGCCCCCTGCAACCCCCGCAAGAGTCGCTGCCCCTTGACCCCGCCCGCTAACCGGCTAGCGGGACCGCCATAGGGACCTCGGCTGATTGTTCGTAGCGCGAGAATTTAAATCATGATATTATATTAATGTAATATAATATCATGACTTTAATTTAATATGACGTGGTTGACAAGTAATGGATTCCAATCAATCAAGTAATGAATATGATTCATTGTATTAAATTCAATCAATCAATCAAGATGTGAATTTAATATGACTTGTTTGACAAGTAATGGACTCCAACAATCAAGTAATGAATATGATTCATTGTATTAAATTCAATCAATCAATCAACATGTGAATTTAATATGACTTGGTTGACAAGTAATGGACTCCAACAATCAAGTAATGAATATGATTCATTGTATTAAATTCAATCAATCAATCAACATGTAGATTTAATAAACTCGATAATTTAATCATGATATTTTCTTTCATATTGTATGAATTATTATTTTTTGTGATTAATTATTCAAATTTGTTTGGGTATGGTGAACAACATGTCTCTAGAAGTTACAAGTGTTGTATTATTTAAATATGGCCTGCGAGCCATGCCTCTCTCTCTAAATATTCTTGATGTACATTCTCTTCTCATCCCACTCCCATCGTATGTGAAACGAGGTTTCTCATTATGTATTTTCTTTTATTATTTAGAGAAGTCCCCTCATTAGCTTGAGAGGACTTTAGGTTAGATGAGCCATGTTGTGTCACAGTTTTAATTATGTTCTGATTTGATCATTGCATGATTAGTTTAGAGGTTATATGAGATACAATTGCGATTGCATTCATATAACTAGAATTAATAGGATTAATTAGATTATACTAAATAAATACCCTCTAAATAAAATCTTAAGTCATAATGCCGTCAATTAATGAATACTTGTCAAAACCTAGATCGCTCATTTGTATGTTCCACCAAAGTGGATGCATTCGAGTTATCTTGGTGAGACAAGAGTGAGTAATGGTGATACTCAACATTCATTGTTGTCTTGACTTAATTGAGATCATCAAAATGGTTTTGGATCTCAAGGCATTAGATGAGATTAAATGTGCCAGATCATATGATGATCGAATCTCATAAAGATCTAAGAGTTACATGTGATGTAATTGGCAAAGAGCTTGCCTACCTAAATAACTTGATTTTAAGCATCCTGCCAAAGCGGACTTAAATTTAAGCCAAATATGGATCTTAGCCCACTAATTATAATAAGGGTTCTTAATTCAATGGGAGGTTATTAATTAAATTTTTCATATCCTTTTAATGTAGAGTCATATCGTCTAGTAATACTGCAAAACCATTAATGTGATCAGTCCTTGAGAAGGACGAACTCGATGAGACAAACATTCTTGACTTCTTTGGGAACTCAAGCGTTGATCCTAAACACGAAAGAAAGAAGTATCTCATCAATCAACCCATTCCTGACGAGCTTGCAGCTAATGATCCAAGAGCTTAGATTAATGCTTGTACGAAGCATAAGGATGACTCTGTGGGTGCAGGATGCCTGATGCCTGCCACTATGGTTCCAGACCTCGATAGAGATCTAGAACATGTGGAGGCCTTTGAGATGATTGTTCATCGTAAGGAAATGTTCCAGCAACAGGAAAGGCAAGAGAGGTATGAGACCATTAAGGCCTTACATTCTTGCAAGTTGGCTGAAGGTGCATCAGTTAGTCCTCATTTTGAAAATGACAGGCTACATTGATCACCTTGAGAGGCTTGGATTTCCCATGAGCCAGGAGTTAGCTAAAGATATGATCTTGAACACACTCCCGAATAGTTATGACCAGTTTGTCATGATCAACATGGAGAACTCAATTTCTAAACTGCATGAGATGCTCAAAACTGCTGAGTAGAGTCTTAAAAACAGGCCCAACACTGCTTTAATGGTTCAAAAAGGAAAGGGTATGAAAAAGAAAGGTGAGGGCAAAAGAAAGGGTAATGGCTCAGCTGGTAAGACCAAGAGTCAAACAGGCTCGAATCTAAGCCTGCAGCCAAGAAGGCAAAGCCTCCGAAGGATGAGGTCTGCTTCTTCTGAAATGAAATCGGTCATTGGAAGAGGAATTGCAAACTCTACCTTGAAGATATGGAAAAGAACAAGAAGGATAGCAGGGCTATCGCTTCAAGTATCTATGTCGTAGATATTCACCTTTCTACTTCCTCAACATGGGTATTAGATACTACATGTGGTTCTCACATTTGTATAAATGTGCATGGTCCCAAGGACAGTAGAAAATTGAATGGACATATCTGTGACATAAACTACCAAAAGGATCAAATCAAATGATTTATATTTGACTTACCTATGGCACTATCGTCTAGGCCATATAAATGAGAAACGCATTTCGAAAGGTTGTATCGTATCATCGATCCCCATATGAATTGGGTAGTCGCAATGTCTTGCTAGAGGCCGCTTGCGACTTGTGGGCTGGTACAATATTGGCCTGCTGCCAATCTCATGTGGGCCTGCAGGGTCGCACTCAAGAATAACCCAATACGAGTAAAAGTGTCCAGATTCATTGAATCTTAGATATGTCTAAGATTTAATGAATAAAACATTTAATCTAGGATTAATATAAATATAACTGTTGGGATCCGTACACGCAGTGGAAATAAAAAAAAAACTTTACGAATCCCTTCTGAGGATCGCTCAACCACGTTTAAATCAAGGTTATAAGAATCCGAATCATACCTACGACAAACTGGTCCGCATCTCATTCTATTTGAACTGGTGGGCTACCTTCTCGATCAACCAGGACCAGACTCTACGAATCTTTTCCCTCTACCGGTATCTACACGAACAGCCTTTGAACACGGATAGCAGCGTGCTAGCGCCTTCAGTATTCTTGTGTCTCTACTTTTTCTCTCTAGGGTTTCTCGCGGCTTTTCTAATTCATCTGTCTGCTTAATATGACTAGATCAATATCTATTTATAGGGTTTCTAAAACCCTAATAAGCCATATTAAAATATTCAAAATTAATCCAATCAATTTTGAAATTCAAATTTCAATTAAGATAATATATTAATTAAATCTATCAAATAGATCTAATCTAATATATTTATTTAATCTGAATTATAAGCCTACATATTTAATTTATCTTTATAAATTAAATATGAGATATGATACCTTTTTATTTAATTAAATATGAGATACTATATCTCAATTTAATTAAATCGAGATACAATATCTCTATTTGTTTTAGATATTTAATTTATCAAATAAATTTAATACAAAACAAATTTTATATAATCTTGGATTAAATGTTTAATCCAAGATTATAATCTCTATTAAATAATATTATTATATTTAATTTCGAATTTAATAATATATATATATATATATATCCATCCTAGATTAAATGTTTTATTCATTAAATCTTGGACATATCTAAGATTCAATGAATCTGGACACTTTTGCTCGTATTGGGCTATTCTTGTGTGCGACCCTGCAGGCCCACATGAGATTGGCAGCCGGCAAATATTGTACCAGCCCACAAGTCGCAAGCGGCCTCTAGCAAGACATTGCGACTACCCAATTCATATGGGGATTGATGATACGATACAACCTTTCGTACAACCATGTCACGCCCCTTTTGTCACGCGATAATTTGGTCAAGGATGAGGCATGGATAATGTCAACTTCCTGTTCTTGACCATTACTTTCTTGATTCTTGAGTAGTCAAATAATTGGAATGGAAACTCTTTTCCATCGTAGTATGGCCATACATTTCTCAGACTCACTCATCGAGGGGCCCAGTATTATCTCTCTACAAATGTGAGGGACAAATTTCATCTTGACCATTCACATTCCTCTACATCAAAAGCATTGATCCCGATCAAAGCCTTTATCATCACCCGGTCAAAGGTGACTTTTGACTAGGTCAAAGATCAAAGACTCTCATGTAGGAATCCATGATGATCTCAGGTAAAAGGGCGTTGTGACGCGGTTATACATGAGATAAGCTTATGACTAAATCCATGCAGCTTTCTCATAGTGGGTCGGTCCAGTACCTTGTACTCTTACAAGTGCCCATGACTTTGATTCGTATCTACATACCTCATTAAAGTCATACTGGTCTTATTTCATCTTCGCTCCCATATAGATGACCGACCAGGGACATTTAGGATAATGTATAAGATATATCCAGGGATACAGTTATCACTATAAACATGCTAATTAAATGATAGCTAAATGGAGATGACTTGCCCCTAGGGCATAATTTCTAATAGACTCTTGTGAACTTAAGTTTATTTTTTCAAAGTACCAATATACTGACTCGAGCAAGCATTGTGTGACTCGAGTGCAGGTTTGAAACTTATTTTCAAAATGTATTTTGGTAACTCGAGCCATCTCTTAATGAATCAAGTTAGCTCGATATTCAAATCATATTCAAAAGCTATCTCGAACACTACTACACAATATGGTTTTTACTTCCTAAAAAGACGTCCGGTTTTTTAAAAAGGAAGTAAAATGTGAAGGCGGTGGCAATTTTGTAAATGCTTGGAGGAAGTTTAACATATTAATGTCCTTTATTTTGTAGGATGCGAAAAATGTACTTATGGCATCCTAAAAATATTTTAGGTTGCCAAAGAAGGTTCTTATAGCGTCCTAAAAAAAATTTAGGACGTCAAAAAAGGGAAATTTTGCCAAGCAACGCGATAAGTGAATTATTTGGCACTAAAAAGCATCGTTTTTTGGCATCTAATTTTTTTTAAGACGCCAAAGGTATAGTTTTTGGCATCTAAATATTTTATTTAGATGCCATAGGTGTCGACCTAGAAAATTTTTTCTCACCAAAAACCTTTTTCCCCAAACTTCTCCTGTGTGCTCCGTCGATCCTCATTCTCTGATTTCTTCTCAACCCTTATCACTGGTCCGCCTTGTCTCTTTTCTCACTCTGCCACTACTCCACCATCCCCTCTCCACCAAAGGTCCTTCGATCTATGTCCTTTCTCTGAGCGTCCTCCTTCCCTCCTCTGTCACATCGTCGAACCTCTGTGGTCCTTCTTGTGCTCGTGAAGTTTGGCACTCATTATCTCGTGGACACGTCGTTGTTGCCTTGGACGTCGTTGCCATCGCACCTTCAGGTATCTTCTTCCTCATCCCATTTGTGTTTAAAATCTCTTTTGTCTTTGCCTTGGGTTATGTCAATCTTTCTGTTTTGAGTGGTTGCATGCCCGAGTGTTCAGAGGATTTTGTTTTTCCCTTAATCTTATCACTATTCTCTTGATAAGTAGTTTTTTTTGTAGCACATCACTAGGACAGGCGATATCTTCCAAATAAGCATTTCAGTTGGTCCTGTTCTGATGTGTTTCTGATTTTACATATGTGACATAGAGTTGAATTTAAAAACTTGTTAAAGCACGGTTAAACACTAAACCAAGTTGAAGAGGATCTTATGGGTTTGTTTTCTTGTATTCTACAATTCACTATTTGTCTTTGTCATCTAACACTATTGTTGTTGTTGAAGTGTATCAATTTAGCATTGTATTTGACATTTGTATTTTATTGGAAGCGTTTTGGTAGATGAAGCTTTTCATTTCCTGTATCCTAGATGCCATAAGCACTTGAATGATCAAAAGGAGATTCTAATTTTGGTCACATTATGAATTTCATCTTAACTTACTCTGTAGATTCTAATTATAAGAAGACATTAACATATTCATAATATGGTATGTTTTTCGCTCAACCTCTCTTTTTGCTAATGAATCTGGTTGGACATTTCAAATAAGCTTTATTCAATCAAATAATGATGTAACATCACTATTGTTAGTTCTCAATGTGTTTTGATGATTAATAACAATTGTAAACATGAGAGAATGTTTTGTTGTTATAGACTTGGTAAAGCTTGATGATTCCAATTGAAAAACATTACATCGGCTCCAAACTCGAGCTTGGGTCTCCAAACTCAAGCTTGCCCCTTACGAGAAAGCAAACCAAGCTATTTTGCATCTTCTAAACTTGAGCTTGGTCCATAAACTTGAGCTTGAAGGTTTTCGAAGTTTACTCATATTCCGAGTAAGCTCGAGCTTGCACTGTAAGCTTGAGCTTACGAAGGTTTGAGGATTTTATCAAGTTACTCAAATTGCAAACTCAAGCTTATTAGTTTTAAGCTCAAGCTTGCCTCTTCCGAGAGACTTTTCTCAATGAGTTTACAAATATGTAAACTCGAGCTTGCGATTACAAGCTCGAGCTTACCTCTGGCGAGAATCCTCTAAACTTGAGCTTATCATTTTCTTGTAGAGTTTGTGAGTTTACAAAAGTTGTAAACTCGAGCTTGGCATACCAAGCTCGAGCTTGCACGAGCGAGAAAGTTTTCAAGTTTTTCCTTCAAAGAGTAAACTCAAGTTTAAGGTTGTAAACTCAAGCTTGCGTCTGACAAAAATCTTTCAAAGATTTTTAAAACCTTTGGCAAACTCGAGCTTGCCCTTGCAAGCTCAAGCTTGGGTCAGACAGAGAGCATTGTCATATTTTGAGCTTAGCAAACTCAAGCTTACTCCTCTAAGCTCAAGCTTGCATTTTGTGAACTAAAATTATTTTTGACATGAATAGTGCCAAACTCGAGCTTACTCACTAATAAGCTCAAGCTTGCGTTTTTCCACTTTGGCTCTCAAAGTGAATTCAAACATGTTTCCCGACAAATGCTAAACTCGAGCTTACTCATTTACAAGCTCGAGCTTGAGACTTCCAGAGGCAAAACTCAAGTTTTAAATGAAGACCAAACTCGAGCTTGGTATAGTAAACTCGAGCTTGGAACTTCGGAAACAGAGATGAACGCATCCGGGTGTATTTTGTTCGGTTTGATTTATGCTTTAGCTTGATTACGCGAATTGGTTGTATATGATTTATATGATTCATATCAATATTTCCTAACCAGATTTAACCGGTTTGCTTATGAGATTACAAGAAGATCTAGGTTTGTTTTAAAGAAGACTTTAAGACAAACAACTTGACAACTTGCAATATTATATTATATCTTCTTCTCCAAAAGCAATGGGTTACAACCTGGATAGCAACACAACCATTCTCCAAGAAAGAAAGCTAGCCTCCAAACATTTGGACAACATTATACAACTGCCTCCACTAAACATAATGAGCATGGGAACACATTCTTGAGGAGCCAAATTTCAAATATTCAAATCTGCAACAACCATATTCAAACAGATTTGTTCACAACAGCTATATTCATGGAGACACACTCACAACAGCTATATTTTCGAATTAGATCAAGTCTCAACGGATCTACAATGTTCACAAGCTTCAAACCTGTATAAATACATGAGGATTTGAAGTCTGAAAGTAGAGAAGACATACACAGAAAACGCACACAAGAACATCGGTCTTTTTTTGCTTATATTTCTCATTTGTATCTTTGATACATTGTGCTTCGGTGCTTATATTCATTCACTCTTTGAGAGAGTTTATTTCGTAAATCATTCTTTGTAAGAATCTCAAAGTTGTGGGACTTTGAGGTTGGGTTATCGATTACAACTTGTAAGGGGGAGTGTATCCTAGAGAGAGGATAACTTTCGAGTACGAGTGTGTATCGATTTGAGTGATAGTAGAAAAACCCAGAGAGTCCGGGAATTTGGACGTAGGTCAAGAGTTAAGACCGAACCAGTATAAATCTTACGTGTCAAGCTCTTCTTCTCTAACTCCATTTACCTTGGTTAAGCATTTGTTGTGTGGGTGATCTGAAAAGTATTTTTAAAATCCCCAATTCACCCCCCTCTTGGTGATTTCCTTCACTTTCATTTGGTATCAGAGCCTGGTTATCTATTTAAAGGATTAACATCCTAGATCAAAGATCCAATGGAAGGAATTCTACCCGATGGAGCTTCAATCAACAGACCTCCAAGTTTCAATGGAGAACATTACTCCTTCTGGAAGGCTAAGTTTAGAGTATATGTAATGGCAACTGAATATGGCCTATGGAGGGTGTTGGAGAGAGGAAACTATGAACCAGCAACAACAGAAGATGGTGTCAGAACCTAAGCTAGAAGAAGAGTATGATGAGAATGACAGAAAGCAAGTCACTCTCAACATGAAAGCAATTCACATCCGCAAAGTGCTCTAAGCCAAAAAGAGTATTTTCGAATTTGCACTTTGTCATCTGCTAAAGCTATGTGGGATGCTCTTGAGATAGCCCATGAAGGGACAGTGGAATCAAGGAAAATCGAGTAAACACTCTCATGTGTTGAATATGATTTATTTCGTATGAAGTATGGAGAATCCATTAGTGAATTCCATTTCAGATTCACTCATCCGATCAACCAACTTGCTGCATTGGGAAAAGTCTATGACCAACTTTGTTCAAGTGAGGAAAATACTAAATATCCTCGGCAAGGAATGGGAAGCTAAGGTCACCGCAATCGAAGAAGCTCGCGGTGAATCAATGGCTTCGATGAGAAAGCACTATTTGCGTCTTTCGAATATGAAGGAAAAATCAAATTCGAGAAAAGGGCTTGATGAGATTGATGGCAAGAATAAAGGAATTGCTCTCAAGACTGTCAAAGAGGTAAAATCAGATGATGAAGATGAAGATGAAGATGCTGAGCTAGGCATGATGGTCCGAAAGTTCAAGAAATTCTACAAAAAGGACCAAGCCTATAGAAAGTTTCACAAGAGTAGCTCTAGCACAGAAACAAAGAAACCCATCATATGCTATGAATGTGAGAAGCCTGGTCACATCAAGTGCGAATGTCCACAGTGAAGAACAAAGATAAGAAATTCAATAAGTTCAAAAGAAGAGCTTATGTTTCAGCTATATGGGGCGATAGCTCATCCGATGAAGATGAATTTGAAGAAGAAGACAGAGCCAATATTTGTCTTGTAGCTCAAGAAGAGGATTCGAGATAGTGAAGAGGTAAACAATTCGACTCATCCTATGATGAACTTTCAGCTGAATATAATTCTCTTTTCATTGAATTTCGAAAAATTGCAAAAGAGCTTTTGTCTTCAAAGAAGAAAATTAAATTGTTGGAAGAACAAGCTCGAACTGTTTCTTCTTCTGTTTCTCCTTGTGAAAACATTTCTGAAAAGAATTGCGAAAAGATTTCAGAAAAAGTTTGTGACAATTGTTGTATTTTAGAGAAAAGAAATTTGCATCTTACAAAAACTCTTGAGAAATTCACTAGAGGTAGTGAAATGCTCGATGTTATTTTAAAAACGACAAAGGTTCACAAATGATAAGTCGGGAATTGGTTATAGACTGATTTCGATAAACGAAAAGGGAAGAAGAAGGTTGGACAAAGATCTTATTTGAACTATTTTCGAAAAAACAGTCCACTCCTCTAATCCTTTTGCTCATTGCAACTATTGCAATCGTAAAGGTCATGCAACTTCTTCTTGTTTTCATAAAAAGGAAAGAAGAAACAAGCCTATAGGTAATTATCAATGGGTGCCTAAGGGATCTTATAAGATTCCTAAGACACAAACTAACCCAAAAGGACCCAAGAAAAAATGGGTACCTAAGACTTGATATTCTATATCATGCGGGTTTGTCTTAGAGCATCAAAATCCAACAAATGGTTCATTGACGGTGGATGCTCAAGACATATGACGGAGACGAATCTAAATTTGCCACAATTAAACCTAAGGATGGTGGCAAGGTAACATTTGGTGGAAATCAATCTAGAAGGATTCTTTGGAATTGGAGAAGTTGGAAACAACGAAGGACCACAAATCAATGATGTCTACCTTGTAGAAGGCTTATGTCACAACCTCCTTAGTGTGAGTCAAAGCACAGATAGAGGTAACTTAGTTATCTTTGATTCTGAAGAATGTTTAATTGTGAGCAAAGATGTTCTCTCTTTAGACAACATTAAAACTAAAGCTTTGTTTAGAGCTCCTAGAGAAGGTAATTGCTATACTCTCAATCTCTCTAGTAACTCTATTTTACGAAAATTGTTTTATTGGTAACTTGGATGAAAGTTGGCTATGGCATAAACGTTTGGCTCATGTCGATATGTTTCAACTTGATAAGTTACGAGAAAAAGGATTTGGTCATTGGTTTACCAAAATTACAGTTTAAAAACGACATGATCTGTGATGCATGTCAAAAGGGTAAACAAACCAAGTCTTCCTTCAAATCTAAAAATGAAATTTCAACTAATAGACCTCTTCAACTACTTCACATGGATTTAGTTGGACCAGCTAGAGTAAAGAGCCTTGGTGGCAATCTTTATACTTTGGTCATAGTTGATGATTTCTCTAGATTTGCATGGACCATATTTTTATCTTCAAAAGATGAAACATTTGATAAATTTGCTGTATTTGCCAAGAAGGTCCAAAACGAGAAAGGATTCACTATTGCAGGAATTCGTACAGATCATGGTGGAGAATTTGAAAATCATGCTTTTGGAGAATTTTGTGATAATATGGGCATTGATCACAATTTCTCAGCCCCAAGAACTCCTCAACAAAATGGAGTTGTTGAAAGAAAGAATAGAGTCCTCCTTTGAGATGGCAAGGGCCATGTTAAATGAAAATCGAGACTTCTCAAGTGTTCGGGCGATGCTATGAGCACCGCATGCTATATTTCAAATCGAGCATATCTCCGGAAGAAGCTGAACAAAACTCCATATGAAATTTGTACAAAGGAAGAAAACCCAATATAGCTCATTTGCACATCTTTGGATGCAAATGTTTCATCCACAACAATGGTAAGGACAACTTGGGTAAGTTTGATTCCAAGTCGGATGAAGGTATATTTTTGGGTTATTCAAACGAAGTAAAGCTTATAGAGTCTTTAACACTAGAACACGTATTGTTGAAGAATCTATGCATGTTGTATTACGTGAAACCAATCTAGACAAATCCTTGGATGATGATGATGATGTTTCTCCTATTTCAAATCAATCTAGTTCGAAACATTTCGTACTTTAACAAATTCTGAAAAACCTTTGGAAAAGGAACTGAATTTGAAAATCATTGTGAAAATGTTTGTGAAAACACGATCAACACCAACCTAAATCATGGAGATACAAGTAGGAGTCATCCTCGGATCAAGTGATAGGTGATGTTAATCAAGGAGTTAGAACCGAGAAAAAGCACCTTGAATGAAGTAGCATTTTCGCATTCATTTCGAAAATTGAACCCTCTAAGATTGATGAAGCCCTTCGAGACAATGATTGGGTTATAGCAATGCAAGAGGAGTTACATCAGTTTGAAAGAAATCAAGTTTGGGATTTGGTACCTAGGCCTAAAGACCATCCGGTCATTGGCACTAAATGGGTATTCAAGAACAAACGTGATGAATCTGCAATAATTGTTCGAAACAAAGCAAGGCTAGTTGCAAAAGGATATAATCAAGAAGAAGGAATTGATTATGAAGAAACTTATGCTCGTAGCAAGATTGGAAGCTATAAGAGTTCTTCTAGCTTTTGCTTGTATTAAAGGATTCAAACTTTATCAAATGGATGTAAAATCTGCATTTTTAAATGGTTTTATTCAAGAGGAAGTTTATGTTGAACAACCTCCTGGTTTTCAAAATGATCATCATCCAGATCATGTTTATCGCCTCAAGAAAGCATTATATGGTCTTAAGCAAGCTCCTAGAGCTTGGTATGAGCGATTAAGCAAATTCCTTCTTGATCAAGGATTTGTTAGAGGTAAAGCGAGATACAACTCTCTTCATAAAGAACAATAAACTTAATGAAATTTTAATTGTCCAAATATATGTTGATGATATAATATTTGGTGCTTCTAACAATGCTTTGTGTGAAGAGTTTGCTAAGAACATGCGGGGAGAATTTGAGATGTCCATGATGGGAGAACTCAACTATTTCCTTGGTCTCGCAAATTAAGCAAAAGAAAGATGGAATTTTTATTTCCCGGACCAAGTATCTCAATGATCTCTTAAAGAAGTTTGGGATGAATGAATGCAATGGAGCCGATACTCCAATGAGTTCAACCACTTTGCCTTGGATCTTGATGAAGAAGGCAAGGACTTCAACATTACAAAGTATAGAGGAATGATTGGATCATTACTCTATCTCACAAACAAGCCGATCCGACATCCAATTCGGTGTGGGGATGTGTGCAAGATTTCAATCTGCTCCCAAGGAGTCACATCTTTGAGAATGTGAAAAGAATATTCGAGATATCTTGCCGACACAAAGACTCTTGGTCTATGGTTTCCCAAAGGTCAACTGAACATTTGGTGGCATATTTGATTCAGATCATCTTGGATATAAGACGGATAGAAAAAGCACAAGTGGCCAATGTGAATTTCTTGGTGGTTCACTTGTTTCATGGTTTAGCAAGAAGCAAACAAGTGTTCTTTGTATCTCTCTTGAAGCTGAATATGTGGCTGCATCTAGTTGCTGTGCTCAAGTTCTTTGGCTCAAGCAACAAGTTTCTGACTTGGGAATCAATTTAAAGGAGATCCCAATTCTGTGTGACAACACAAGCACAATAAGCTTGGCTAAGAATCCAGTTCAACATACTCGAACCAAGCATATTGATGTGAGACATCATTTCATAAGGGATCATGTTCAGAAGAAAGATGTCAAAGTCATATTCATTCCAACACATCTCCAACTTGCTGACTTCTTCACAAAGCCATTAGCAAAGGAACAATTTGTGTTCATAAGAAGAGAATTGGGAATGGTAAATCCCAATGAGTTGTAAGTAGCTCCTACTTAAATGTTAGTTATGTGTTTTATGATTACATTTTACTAACTTAAGCATCGGAGTATCTAGATGTGTTTTATGCGGGGCATTTATAATGTTAAACAACTCTAACATGTTTTTGAAGTTTCTTTGTAAAGAGAGGCAAACTCGAGCTTAGCGATGTAAGCTCGAGCTCGAGGGAGTCGAGAGAAAATAAAATTGTGGAGAAACCCAAACTCGAGCTTATAAGTGAGTGAACTCGAGCTTGCGAGAGGAATTTCAAGAGTTTTCACATACACTCTTGAAGTCCAGGTTAGTACAAGTTTATGAAAACTCGAGCTTAGCTTCCTAAACTCGAGCTTGCCGCGCATTTTATATATGTAAAACCCGATTGTTCCTCTTCACTTCACTCAACTCTCGAGCTTGCTCCTATTCCCTCTCAAAATCCTCTCATCTTCTTCGACAAAGCCCCGGGAAAATGACCCCGAACACTCGCTTCTACCAATGTCGCCGATTCGAAGCCCAATCCACTCAAACTCCTAACCCTGAACGTCCTACACGAATGAAAATGCTCCCTAAACGATTCAATACTGGGATAGACACCCAAATCCCTGGAGTTACAGCAACTCATTCGACTCCTACCTCCAGAACAAAAGGAATCGAAATTAGAGACAAACCAGAGGCTCCCAAGAAACGACCAAATCCAGAAGAAGCAACCAGCAAAGGGAAAGGCAAAATTCCAGAGGTGACTGCAACCTACAAGTCCAAACGAAGCAAGAGGCGCCTCTAGGATCGATCAAGGAAGTTCTCAAGTTCCTTCTGCGTCTCAGCAACAAGAGGATCCTACTCCTCAGGTATCCAAGGAAACTCCTGCTTTGTATGATATTTACAATCACTCTACTATACCAGAAGGATTTTCAAGTGCTCCTATTCGTTTGGAAGGAGACAATGCTGTTATTTTTAAAGAAAAATTTGGTCCCAAAGTTTTCTATCCCATCGTCTCTGTGGACCTTGCTGCACTTAAGAGAGAATGCAATTTGGATCTCTTTCCATGGCTGAAACAATTTGAAAATCTGATTTCCATAAGTGCTTCTTACGGCCCCACTCTTGTCAAGGTATTCTACCATGGCATGTCCTACAATAACTTGCTAGACGGTTATGGAAATTTAGTTGAGGAAAGGGTTACCACAACCATTAGAAACAAACAAATAACCATTACCCCTTCCTATCTAAATTCAAGTCGCAAATCTCCAATCCTCCATCTCGTAGCTTCATTGAACTATCCGATAGGCAAATCTATGAACCTGCTAAGACCCAATGAGCCTATTCCAGAGGGTTAAACATTCTCAATTTTGAACTGGATCAATGAACCCTACATTCGAGCCATCTCGGTACATCTACACCGAAATCTTGTGCAAAAAGGAGGAAGTTTCACCCATTTTGCAAAGAAGGATTATCCTATCTTTGCTTTATCATTAACCAAGTACCTCACAATATTGGGTACTGGATTTTTCAAGAAATGGTAAGATTTGTTTTGCTTCCGAGAAAAACCTCCCGAATTCCTTTTGCAAGCCTTATCTCGTCATCCTTTTTCATGAGAAAATTTGGTATATCCCTGCCAAAGAAAAACTAGAAAAACCTCAAGTGTTTGGAAGGCACATTTTGAACCTCATGAGAATTAATATGGATGAAGGCTCTGGCCAATCAAGGGCCCCTCCTCAGTCTAGACCAACCAGATCAAAAGCCACTCATTCCAGAGTTCAAGAAGCTCAGAGTGCACCTCCTCCTCCATCACAGCCTTTGCCTTCTGATTTGGATACAAGGATCAAAGAAATAGTTGGCAAAGCTATTTCTACTTTATCGGAGGGAATCGAAACGAAATGGAAAAATTGGTCTACGAAGTAAATACGGGTCATAACAATCGGTGGATACTCAAGAAGGTTTCAATATAGGTCGGGGAAGAGGCTGAAAGAAAGGCCGGCGGGAATTAAAAAGGAAGTCAAAGATATTAGTGGGCGGCTTGGAGATCATTCAAAGCAAGCATATCAACTCTTACGGTCACTATGATGAGTCTTAGTGACAAAATGGACCAAATTCTGAAAAATCGGTCCATAGCCGCTTCAAGTTCGGTTTGGGTGCATCTACTTGGTGAACCAGTTCTACTTTGCCCAAAACTTGACCTACGAACCGCCCCAACCACCTTTGAACCATCCATCTCCATTGAACCGAAGAAACCATTCTCACCAATCGGCTGAGCCTCCCTCTCAACCAGACAATCCTTCTACCCCAGTTGCTCCACCCTTGTTTGCTGATGACAAAGGGGGAGAAAATCAAGAGTGAAAAGTGGAGAAGAGAAACAATCTTTGCATTGTAGTCTGTTTATTTCAATTGTATATTTGCTTTTGAAACTCTACTGCTTTGACCATTTCAATTGTATTTTGAATATTTGCTTTTGAAACTCTTTTATCTTCTGCAGTATGTTTAAATTCTAATGAATGGTTAATTTCTAAGTTTATTGCCTTTTGGATTTCAGCTGCTAATTTCTAATTGCAATTAAGATTATCTACGAATGTCCAAGATGATTATCTGTCAAGTGTTTTTAAACTTCGATATTTGTTCAATCGAAATTTTCAAAAGCTCATTATTCTCACGATAGTTGATTAACATGAAAGATTAATGTTTGCTTTTTGTTTCTATGCTAAAAGCGAGTTTATCAAATTGAAATTTCAAAACCTCAAGTTTGAAAATATTTTACCAAAATCTCTTTCTCAATGCTCAAAGATCAAATCTATTTTTGAAAAGAAACAAATGTTTACAAGTGTTGCCATCATCAAAAAGGGGGAGAATGTTAGTTCTCAATGTGTTTTGATGATTAATAACAATTGTAAACATGAGAGAATGTTTTGTTGTTATAGACTTGGTAAAGCTTGATGATTCCAATTGAAAAACATTCTGTCAGCTCCAAACTCGAGCTTGGGTCTCCAAACTCAAGCTTGCCCCTTACAGAAAGCAAACCAAGCTATTTTGCATCTTCTAAACTTGAGCTTGGTCCATAAACTTGAGCTTGAAGGTTTTCAGAAGTTTACTCATATTCTGAGTAAGCTCGAGCTTGCACCTGTAAGCTTGAGCTTACGAAGGTTTGAGTATTTTATCAAGTTACTCAAATTGCAAACTCAAGCTTATTAGTTTTAAGCTCAAGCTTGCCTCTTCCAGAGACTTTTCTCAATGAGTTTACAAATATGTAAACTCGAGCTTCGATTACAAGCTCGAGCTTACCTCTGGCGAGAATCCTCTAAACTTGAGCTTATCATTTTTCTTGTAGAGTTTGTGAGTTTACAAAAGTTGTAAACTCGAGCTTGGCATACCAAGCTCGAGCTTGCACAAGACGAGAAAGTTTTCAAGTTTTTCCTTCAAAGAGTAAACTCAAGTTTAAGGTTGTAAACTCAAGCTTGCGTCGACAAAAATCTTTCAAAGATTTTTAAAACCTTTGCCAAACTCGAGCTTGCCCTTGCAAGCTCAAGCTTGGGTCGACGAGAGAGCATTGTCATATTTTGAGCTTAGCAAACTCAAGCTTACTCCTCTAAGCTCAAGCTTGCATTTTGTGAACTAAAATTATTTTTGACATGAATAGTGCCAAACTCGAGCTTACTCACTAATAAGCTCAAGCTTGCGTTTTTCCACTTTGGCTCTCAAAGTGAATTCAAACATATTTCCCCGACAAATGCTAAACTCGAGCTTACACATTTACAAGCTCGAGCTTGAGACTTCCGAGAGGCAAAACTCAAGTTTTAAATGAAGACCAAACTCGAGCTTGGTATAGTAAACTCGAGCTTGGAACTTCGGAAACGAGATGAACGCATCTCGGGTGTATTTTGTTCGGTTTGATTTATGCTTTAGCTTGATTCGCGAATTGGTTGTATATGATTTATATGATTCATATCAATATTTCCTAACCAATTTAACCAGTTTGCTTATGAGATTTAAGAAGATCTAGGTTTGTTTTAAAGAAGACTTTAAGACAAACAACTTGACAACTTGCAATATTATATTATATCTTCTTCTCCAAAAGCAATGGGTTACAACCTGGATAGCAACACAACCATTCTCCAAGAAAGAAAGCTAGCCTCCAAACAATTTGGACAACATTATACAACCGCCTCCACTAAACATAATGACATGGGAACACATTCTTGAGGAGCCAAATTTCAAATATTCAAATCTGCAACAACCATATTCAAACAGATTTGTTCACAAATGACTAGATTCATGGAGACACACTCACAACAGCTATATTTTCGAATTAGATCAAGTCTCAACGGATCTACAACGTTCACAAGCTTCAAACCCTGTATAAATACATGAGGATTTGAAGTCTGAAAGTAGAGAAGACATACACAGAAAACGCACACAAGAACATCAGTCTTTCACTGCTTATATTTCTCATTTGTATCTTTGATACATTGTGCTTCAGTGCTTATATTCATTCACTCTTTGAGAGAGTTTATTTTTGTAAATCATTCTTTGTAAGAATCTCAAAGTTGTGGGACTTTGAGGTTGGGTTATCAGATTACAACTTGTAAGGGGGAGTGTATCCTAGAGAGAGGATAACTTTCGAGTACGAGTGTGTATCGATTTGAGTGATAGTAAAAAAACCCGGAGAGTCCGGGGATTTGGACGTAGGTCAAGAGTTAAGACCGAACCAGTATAAATCTTCTGTGTCAAGCTCTTCTTCTCTAACTCCATTTACCTTGGTTAAGCATTTGTTGTGTGGGTGATCTGAAAAGTATTTTTAAAATCCCCAATTCACCCCCCCTCTTGGTGATTTCCTTCACTTTCAACTATCTTGTCCACTGGGTAGATTCTTTCACGGAAACGATAAGTTGTTGCACTTAAGTTTCTTATGTTTGGAGGTATTTAAAAAAACATATTTTAATTTATATTATTATCTTGTTGGTTGCATGTCTTGAAAAAACAATAGTATAGTATACGATTTTTTTAATTAGAGTTGGTAGTAATTTATGACATCGTATCAATTTATTGCTGAAGGTGGACTATCACCTAAAGGGGGGGTGAATAGGTGATCTCAAATTCTTTTCTCGAATCACACGAGCACAAATATAATAGATACAAGAAAAGCAAACAGACACAAAGCAATTTATACTGGTTCGGTCTAATACTTCGACCTACATATAGTCCCCAGAACACCTAAGATTTTCACTATCTTTCAAGGACAATTACACTGTACTCAAATGATCCTCTCACTCGGACTCACTACCCCTTACAAGCTGTAATTGTATACCCACTTAAGGTTCCACAACCTTAAGATTTTACAACACGCTAATCAAATAAGTGTTTTGAAACTCCTCACGAGTAGATAAAGATAAACACTGAGGTACACGATATCCAAAGATATTAATGGAATAGATAAAACAGTTGAATACAATAAGAATAGAATGCACAGCGTTTTTTAGTGAGTATGGTGAATTCAAAACTTCATATATATATATATATATATAGTTGATCACATGACCGTTGAGAAGCTTGAAGAAAATATCCGTTGAGAAACTTGAAAATGACCGTTTAGAGATGAAGCAGAGGGGTCGGAATTATCGCAGTCATTATTCCTGTAATTGTGATTATGACCGTTAAGACCCAGCAAAGGAAATGAAATATTCTTGACCAGAACGTTGTAGAGGTATGTCTGTTGGTTGAGTTTCTCGAATAGGTAAGTTTAATTAATACCGAATTGCTTTAGTCAACATCCTGTGTTGATCCCCATTCTAATAATTTGTAACTCATTAACAAATTGATTAAATGCAATTAAGAATAGTAATGAGTAATGATTTGAAGAATTAAAATCATAATCAGTTGATTTAGATTTTTCGAAGATAGTGATTTTGAAAACAGAGAATATTAACTCTTAGTTAAAGAGTTGATGCCTGGAGGTAATGACTTGAGGCAAGAGAATAAATGACTCGAGGCAAGTTAATTTTATAAGAGAATTAAAGTCTAGAAGAAGTTAACTTGAAACTTTGACTAGAGGCAAATTCGTTTTGCACAAGTTAAAAACGCAAGTTAAAGGAAATTGCGACTTGACTTGAGTTGGTGACTAGAGGCAATGACTTGACAAGCAAAAGTCAAGAGCAATTCTTTTTAAAATGCACAAGTTTAATTTTTTAACTTGAAGTCTGAAAGTCATGCCTTGAGTTAATGATGTTGGATATGATTAGTTTTGATTATGTCTTATATAGATGTCATTATTTAGAGCAAAAAGTTTATATCATTTACATTGACTAACTATTGTATATTTAATGTAGATTAGTCTGAGTTGAATTATAGAGATTAATGAGATAAGAGGTTACGGAAGGAAGAACTTGCAGAGAATGTCAAGAAAACAAGAAGTTATGAAAATATTTTGGGAATAATCAAGAAGAAGAAAAAGATATTGAAGAAGGTGGAATTTCAAGAGAATGATGAGTCCAAAGAAGAAAGATTATGCCGAGATGGGAGAACGTATCTATGCACATTTTTTATCTGACTGTCTGTATATGTTCGAACTGGGATGTTAAGTTCAAACTAAGAAGTTAAGATCAAACTGAGATGTTAAGTTCAAACTAAGAAGTGAAGTTCGAACTGGGATGTTAAGTTCAAACTAAGAAGTTAAGTTCGAACTGGGAAGAATGATGAAGAATGATCAAGTTGGGAGAAGGAAGAAGGAAGAACTTGCTAAATGGAATGAAGATATCATCATTCAAGTTCTAAGATTGATTATGGAAGTCTCCATGGTCAAATGGAAGTTGAAATAGCTCGATTCGGGGTTAAAATAAGCTATAATTGAGTTCCTGAAGTCATGCTCGAGCAACAACAATGTTATGCTCGAGCAAGGTGCAAAATCGCCCAAAATCCGCTCTTGCCCGAGCATGAAATGAAAGCTTGCTCGAGCAAGGTCGTGGCATCAGCATACTCTGTTCAGCTCTGTTTCTGGCGACCTTCAGTAAATCAACGATATCTCCCAAACCAGGAATCAGATTGATATGAAATTAGTGGCATATGAAACTAGACTCCCAATGCGTCATTTGGATATAAAATACATCCCCAAAGGAGTCCAGATGACAGAGCTATGATTTTTTCAAGTTGGCACAAACATCACCGTCACAGTCCATACCAAGCTTCGGTGTTTTGAGCATATCTCACAAACGACAAATCCGATTGAGCTGAAATCAGTGGCATATGAAAGTAGAATCATAAGTCTTTCTATGAAGACTTAAACCAACCAAAAAAAAAAGAGAGTTCAGACCAAGGAGATATGACCTTCAAAAGTTGATGGTCAGTTCAGGATGTTGCAAAAATGCTGGATAAGATCAACCTCCACTCATCTGTTGTTAATGGACGAAATACAACTAGTTCGGAGCTGATTATTATTGAAATGGAAAGAATATTTGAAGAGCCTTCTGTAATGGAATGATTTGCTAAACTTGGATTTATATCAGAGACGTTATGCTCGCTGGAAATTGCTGTCAATGTGATTGCTTCTTGAAAGTCTCTATACTCTGGAAGTTGAAGCTTTGTACTGGAGAATATTATGCTTATTCACATATGATCAGAAGCTTCAAAGAACATGATGCTCAAGCATAATCTCACAATTATCCAGCCATGCTCAAGTAGAACAATTGGCATGCCCGAGCATCATCATGGAAATGACAAAATTGCAAGTTGAAGAGTCATGCCCGAGCAGATGGTAAAAGCATGCTCGAGCAACATCGGATTCCTGAAGACAGTCAAAAGCGATGTACAAGTGATCATGCCCAAGCAACCTTCGAAAGCGTCAAGAAGCATGACCTTGCCCGAGCAAGGTAACAATCATGCCCGAGCAACATCGTGCCACAGGCAAATATAAGATCTTCAAATATGTCTTGCCCGAGCAAGATAAATTGTTTGCCTGAGCACGATGCCCGAGCAGGAGAGAAGGATTGCCCGAGCATACCCTGAGACAACATTGATTAAGAAGCTTGCTCGAGCAAGCCTGGTTTCATGCTCGAGCAACATCACCAAATCTATGTATCTCCGCAAGCATGCTTTCTGGGTTGCTCAAGCAACAGTGTTGTGCTCTCACTTCTCCGCCTCTGACTATGTCTTGCCCGAGCAAGAAAATTTCCATGCTCGAGCAACAACGAAGCAAAACACTTTCAAGCCTCTGTAAAAGAAGCTTGCCCGAGCATGATAATTATCATACTCGAGCACCATGCTCGAGCAGGCAAAATACTTTGCCCGAGCATCAGCGTCCAAGAACATATTCATGAGAAGCTTGCCCGAGCAAGACCCCTCTGTTTTCAAATCTCCGTCTGCGTAATCTATAAATCACTGTGTTTAATCCCTTTACTTCATAACGTTACTCATTACTAATCCTAATTGCTTTTAATCAGTTTGTTAATGATTTTCAGATGATTTTATCATGGATTAAACAACAAATTAGCAGAAAGAAAATTGTGTCAGAAGAGCATTAAATTCAGTTGCCAGAACCGAGACTCAACGGCTACTTCCAACAGACATTCAACGATCGTATTCTGAACGGGAAGAATTGCTCAACGGTCGAATGTTTTCCATCAACTATAAAAGGAGAAGGATTCAAAATGCACAAACAGAGATGCGAGCGTGCATTACCGAAATGCCGACATTATGAATATACGCTTAACTCATACTCTCTGTTTCTCAATTTTTATATAGTTTACAGTAGAGAGTGAGATGATCAGTTATGTACTTCAATGATTAGCATTCATCTACTCAGTGAGGAGTTCTTAAACACCGATTAATTCTTTTAGTTGTAAAAATCTTAAGGTTGTGGAATCTTAAGTGTGGGTGTATCAATTACAACTTGTAAGGGGGAGTGAGTCCTAAAGTGAGAGGATCATCCTTCGTTTACAGAGTGTGTAATTGTATTCTTACAGTACGTAAGAGGATATCTCTGTAAGAGATTGTAAAGGCTACACAAGTGCCCGACTAAACTTGTGAGGTTGTAAAGGCTTTCTCTTGTGCCCGGTCAAACAAGGAGATAGTGGATTGAAAATCTCAAGTGGAGCTTGGGGACTAGACGTAGGTCAAGGATTGGGCTGAACCAGTATAAATCTCTGTTTGCATATTCTCTTCCCTAAACTCTAATATTTCAGCATATATGTTTTGAATGACTGTCTATCGGTTTATAAATTATTACTGTCATTGAAACCTCCTTCAGTAAGTTGCGAAAAGATTTTCAAAGCTCCAAAGTTTTTATTCGACACCCAAATCACCCCCCTCTTGGGTGATAGCCAGGTCTAACACTAGAGTCATTAACTTGCTATGTAAAAGTTAAAGTCGATGGCTTTGAAAAATCTGCAAGTTGATCTCTTAACTTGAGGTCTAAAAGTCATGCCTTGAGTTAATGACTAGAGTCATTAACTTGCTATGCAAAAGTCAAAGTCGATGGCTTTGAAAAATCTGCAAGTTGATCTCTTAACTTGAGGTCTAAAAGTCATGCCTTGAGTTAATGACTAGAGTCATTCACTTGCTATTCAAGAGTCAATAAGTGATGCCTTTGAAAATTGCAAGTTATAAGGCTTAACTTGATACTAGAAGTGAATGACTTGAGTTGGTGACTAGAGTCATCAACTTGACACCCAAGAGTTAAAAACGATTGGTCCAAAAACTTAACATCAAATAGATAACTCGAGGCATAAAGACATTTGATTGGAGTTAACAATGTTTATTAAAAACATTTTATTCATTTAACTCGAGGCATCCACGACTTTAACTCGAGGCATGAAAACTTCAACTTATTAACTCCAAGTTGAGAACGTTTATAACTCGAGGTACATGAGATCAAAGCAATTTTCTTTTAAATAATAATATCTCGGGACTTGAAGCATGCAAGGCTTAACTCGAGGTAATATTTGAAACTTCAAATTTTCATAGAATATCAAAGATTAATTACATTATAATTGTTATCATCAAAACATCAAAAACATGGGAACTAACAATTGCTTCATTGTTTAAGTGGGTTTCTAGAATCATCATCATTCATCTCTCAAAAATGAGGAAGAATAGAACTTGAGCTCATATATTCAGGTAAATACTAGCCTCTTGAATTTTCTTTGTTCAAACAATGTTGTTTTACCTTCTACATATCCTTCATTTTCCCTCGTATGCGTGCTTCAATTCATTTTCTTGTTATGTTCAAGTCATATCCTTAATAGACTTGTTCCTTTGTATGTAGTACCCATCATTTTTTTAAACTGAACATAACATTTTTTTCTTTCTTTATGAATCATTTCTAGTTCAATTTATTACCTTCAAATTGTATCTTGCCAACTGAACGTATTTTGTCTGGTTTCCTGTAAGGCTTGGCCCTTCATTATGCCTTCTCCTATATCCAGCAAGGCAAATATATATATGGACAACAACATGAACATATATATGTTTTCTCTAAGGGCTAGGTATTACCTTGTTGAAAAATCCTATATTTTAAGTTGAAGCCAAATATATATGGACAACAACGTGAACATGGTCTTACTTGTCATTTGTGTTGATGAAATTGTTGGATTTAATAGTTGATATTGTTTTGAATTGCCTTAGTTAGTAAGTTTTGTTGAATTAAGCTGATATTGTTTGTTATTGAAATTTTGAGATGTCTTACTTTTAAGGGGAAATGCTGCCGAAAGTTTTTTAAAAGATTGAGAAAAAAAATGTCCTTCTTGAAATTGTTATAAACTTGAGTATTGTTCGAAATGTCTTAGGTTCTAATAAAATGGATCATAGTTGGATGAATGGTTGAAGAACTAGTGAATAAAATGAGAATGGGGTGGAAGAGTTTATTGAATTTGCTAGAAGGAATGTGGCTACAAAAAAAATGGGATGTATTTTTGTCCATGTGTGAATTGTTTAAATGAGAATCGACGGGATATTCTGATGTAAGGGATCATCTACTTTGTGATGGAATAAACCTTCGATACACAACGTGGATATGGCATGGTAAGGAAGTAACTACCCATGCATCCCACGAAAATGAAGTTGAGGTAGATGATGATGGAATGGAGAAAATGATTCATGATGTTCAAGTAGAATCTTTTGCACAATCATGTGTATATGATAGTGTTTGAAGTGATGTAGAGACACCTTTGTTCCCTAGGTGTACTAAGTATACACGGTTGACAGGGACCTTATATTTGGTCAACTTAAAGGCAACTTGTGGGTGAACCGATAGTAGTTTTACAATGCTGCTTGAATTGTTATGTGATATGTTTCCAAATGATAATGTACTTCCACATCGTATGTATGAGGCAAAGAAAATCTTGTCTACGATGGTTAAGGAGTATAAAAAGATACACTATGTTAGTTCTCTATGTGTTTTGATGATAACTGACAATTGTAAACTCAAGATGAAGTTTGTCTTTGGTAAGTTGAAAAACTTACTGTCAAAGGCAAACTCGAGTTTTGGTTGGAAAACTCGAGTTTGGACTTGACAGAGAGTAGCTCAATTTTTATGAACTAAGCAAAACTCCAGTTCGCGTAGGCAAACTCGAGTTTGTGAGATACAGAGAGCACTCCAAGCTTTTCACAATAAGACAAACTCGAGTTTAGGTTTACAAACTTAAGTTTGAACCATACAGAGACTCTTCAATATTTTCTAAAGTAAACACAACTCAATTTTGTGAGAGTAAACTCGAGTTTTGGTCATACAGAGAGCCTCCAACATTTTGAACTTAAGAAAACTTCAGTTTTGATATGGAAACTCCAGTTTGCGTCAAATGAAGAGTTTTGTCAAGTATTTGTAAACTTGACCAAACTCGAGTTAATGTTTTTAAAACTCGAGATCGGGGTTGGCCGAAAGTCTCAATGCTTTTCATCCGAGCAAACTCCAGTTTGTTATGACACTCTAGTTTGCTTTTGGTCAAGAGTTTTCTAAATTTCCCAAAGTTTTGAGAAAACTTGAGTTTGTGTTTGTAAACTCGAGTTTGTATTTAATAGAGAGCTTTCATGTTTTACCCACTTTGAGAAAACTCCAGTTTGTTTAGAAAACTCCAGTTTCCACTTGGCAAAGATTTTTCAAAGGTTTTCTAGTTTAATGAAAACTCGAGTTTGATTTGGTTAACTCGAATTTGCGCCAATCAGAGAGCTTTGCTCTTTTCGTGATTTTGAAAACTCCGTTAAGATTTGAAAACTCCAGATTTGAGCTTTTAAACTTAAACATGTTTTCACTATAAAAGTCCAAAACTCGAGTTAATCACTAATGAACTCGAGTTTTGCTTAATGCTCAAAATGTACTTCAAAACTCAAATCACGACATTCTTCTCTGGAAGAAGGAAAATCGAGTTAAGATTTGGAAACTTGAGTTTGGCCTTCTAAAGCAAAGTTACAAACTCCAATTTTAATGAACAAACTCGAGTTTGTGTCGCAGAGTTTGAAAATCAAATTGCTCGAATTTGTGAAATCTTCATGTTTGATTTTAATACTACTTATCATCATTCATTATTATTCCTAACTATGTTTAATCAGATTGTTAGTCAGTTTCAGATGGTTTAGAGGATATTAAATGAAGATTTGAACAAAAGCAAAAAGTGATGTCATCACATTAAATGCAATGTCCAAAAAACTTGCATCCTTTTGGACAATCATTCTACACACATTGCAAAGGGATTAATGTTTCCTTTCCTCATCCATTAGCTGCTCTTCCAACGGATTAAAATTCAAGAAGGCAACCAGAAACTTCTGTACAACTGGATTAACCAAAGAGTTAAGAGAGAAGAAGACCAAAGCTTTGTTAATCATTTCATCAATGTGCCCAACGGCTACATTGATCAATCCAATGGTCATTTAATGCTCTCTTCATATAAATAGAGCTGCATTCAATTTTTCTCAACAGCCAATCTGCAGAAAATGAAAATCATTCAAGATTCCAACTACTCTTTGAGTTTTCCTGTGTAAAGTATCTTTTGATACATCTGTACTTCAGTACTTATCATTATTCACTCTTAGAGAGAGTATCATTTACTAAAATCATTCATTGGAAGAATCTCAAGTTGTGGGACTTGGAGATTGGGATATTTGATTACAACTTGTAATGGGGAGTAAGTTCTAGTAAGAGAATGACTCTAAGAGTTACAGAGTGTGTAATCATTTGAGTTAGTGAAATCCCAGAGTGTCTGGGGACTGGACGTAGGTCAAGAGATTGGACCGAACAAGTATAAACTTGTTGTGTCTTGCTTCTTCTTCCCTTACTCTGTTCAACTCTGTTTTCCATTCAAATAACAGAGCATTTTCAAAAGAATTTTTAAAATCCCAATTCACCCCCCTCTTGGTGATTTGCTCCACTTTCACACTCTTGCCCTAATGACTGCATATTGTACAAAAATGAGTATGAAGGCCTTAGTAAGTGTTCGAAGTGTAAAACTTCACAATACAAAGTGAAGAAAGATGGTGGTTCTGAAGATGGAAAAACAAAAAGGCAACTGTTAAAGGCGTTGTGGTATCTTCCAATAATACCACAGTTTAAGCGTCTGTTTACTAGTGCATCAACGGCAAAGAAGTTGAGATGGCATTCTGATGAGAGAATATTGGATGTAAAATATCTGCGGCACCTAGCTGACTCTCCACAATGAAATAAAATAGATGAAATGTTTCCTCAATTTGGCAAAGACAAGCCAAGAAACCTTCTACTGGGGATTTGTACGGATGGCTTCAATACAGATGGCTTCAATCAACGGCAAAGAAGTTGAGATGGCATTCTGATGAGAGAATATTGGATGTAAAATATCTGCGGCACCTAGCTGACTCTCCACAATGAAATAAAATAGATGAAATGTTTCCTTAATTTGGCAGCAAGCCAAGAAACCTTCGGCTGGGGATTTGTACAGATGGCTTCAATCCATATGGAACTCTTAGTAGCACCCATAGTGCATGGCCGGTTCTCCTTGTAATACAAAACTTACCTCCTTGTCAATGTATGAAACGCAAGTATATGTGATGATTTCTATGATGATTTCTAGACCAAAACAACCAAGGAACAATATCGATGTGTACTTGATGCCTTTGGTTGAGGATTTGAAGAAGTTGTGGGAGGAAGGTGTAGATGTGTTTGATGCATATAAGAAGGAATCCTTTAAGCTGTGTGCAATGATTTTTACCACGATAAATGACTTTCCTGCATACAGAAATTTGTCAGTGTACAATGTGAAGGGGCATAAAGCATATTCGATATGCGAAGCAGACACACACTTCCATAAACTAAAGCATGGGAAAAAAATAGTCTACCTTAGTCACAAGAGGTTTCTTCATCGGTTCCACCCATATACTAGGTTAAGAAAGCATTTTAACGGCTTACCGGAGCATGGAACGGCTCAAAAGGCATTAACCGGAGCAGAAGTTTATAGTCGGGTAGAACATATCAATGTCATCTTAGGTAAGCAGCAAAGGATTGTAGGTGAGAAGAACATATAGAAGAAGAGATCAATTTTCTTTGATCTTCCATATTGGCATAGTCTTGATGTGATGCATGTAGAGAAAAACATTTGTGATAGCCTTGTTAGTATGCTTTTGCACATACCAGGGAAGATTAAGGATGAAATTAGTGCGAGACTAGACCTGGTTGATATAGGAATAAGAGAACGGTTACATCCACAAATAAGAGAAGATGGTAAGAGGGCATACATGGGGTCAGCAGCGCATACACTATCAAAAGCGGAGAAAAAAAGTTTGCGTGGGTGTTTATATGACATTAAGGTTCCACAAGGGAATTTTTCTAATGTGAGTAGGTGTGTGTCAATGGACAATTTGAAGTTAGTGGGAATGAAGTCCCATGATTATCATGTGTTGATGCAACAACTATCACCAGTAGCTATTAGAGGCATTATGAAAGATGAAGTGCGAACCACTATAACAAAACTGTGTATTTTCTTTAATACTATATGTAACAAAGTCATTGACATTGAAAAGTTGGATGAATTGGATGTAAGGATTCAAACATGCAACGGAAGGAATTTATCAAAATAATTTCAAATCCAAATGCAGGATATATCAATGGCATTTAAATTAGAGTAGTCAAAACCGTACCTTTCGTATGCATCTTGTTCGATCACTAGGAGCCAACTCAATGGACCAGCTCCTTCTACCGGTATCCACACGAACAGAACTCCAACACAGGCAGCGTGCTAGCACCTCCAACGTCTTTCTCTATACTGTCTAGGGTTTCTCTCTTTGCACCGCTAATCTAATACGACTTGCTCATTATCTAATTGAGTTTTTTTTTCAAACCCTAATGGGCCGTATTTCAAAATTAATCTTAATAAATTTTGAAATTTGAATTCGATTAAATAATACTATTACAATTTCTCCAATAGATCTAAGCTAATCTATTTATTTAATCTAAATTAAAAGGCAGCTGATTTAATTTATCTTCATAAATTAAATCAGAGATATGATATCTATCTATTTAATTAAATATGAGATACGATATCTCAATTCAAATTAAATCTAAGATACAATATCGTATTAGTTTTAGATATTTAATTTATCGAATAAATTAAATACAAAACAAATACTACACAATAATAATATTATCTTTATAAATATTATTATTATTATTTTCAAATTTATTATTATAATATATATATATATATCTCCATCATCCCTAGATTAAACGTTGTATTCATTAAATCTTAGACATATCTTAGATTCAATGAATATGGACATTATAGCTCGTGTTGGGCTATTCTTGTGTACGACCCTGTAGGCCCACATGAGATTGGTAGCAGCGGCCTCTAGCAAGACATTACAACTACCCAATTCATATGAGGATCAATGATACGATGCAACCTATCATTCAACCATGCCACGTTCCTTTTGTCACGCGATAATTTGGTCAAAGATGGAGCATGGATAGTGTCATCCTCCTGTTCTTGACCATTACTTTCTCGATTCTTGAGTAGTCTATCAATTGAAATGGAAACTCCTTTCCATCGTAATATGGCCATAATTTTCTCAGACTTACTCATCGAGGGGCAAGTAATATCTCTCTACAAAAGTGAGGGACAAATCTCATCTTGACCATTCACACTCCTCTGCATGAAAACAAAAAATCCTAATCTAAGTATTTATCATCACCCGGTCAAAGGTGACTTTTGACTAGGTCAAAGATAATTGACTCTCATGTAGGAATCCATGGTGATCTCAGGTTAAAAGGCATTGTGATGTGGTTACACATGAGATAAGCTTATGACTTAATCCATGCAGCTTTCTCATAGTGGGTCGGTCTAACACCTTATACTCTTACAAGTGCCTAAGACTTTGATTTGTATCTCTATACCTCATCAAAGTCATACTGGTCTTATTTCATCTTTGCTCCTGTATAGATGACCGACCAGGGACATTTATGACAATCTTTGTGATACATCCAAGGATATAGTCATCATAATAAACATGCAAATGATATGATAACAAAATGGAGAAATACTTTATATAACAATAATGTTTAAAGTACAATGATTGGCTCCTGGGGCATAATATCCAACATTGGAAAATGAGGGTTATATTATTTTTTCCAAATTAGAGATGCGTTTTCCTCCAGCATTTTTTGATATAATGGTGCATTTGGTAAGGGAGGTAAGGCTCTGCGGTCCAGTTTACCTAAGGTAGATGTACCCTTTCGAGCGATATATTAAGATCTTAAAAATGTATTCTAAAAATCCTTATCGACCGAAAGCCTCAATTGTTGAAAGATATGTAGTTGAAGAGGCTATGGACTTTTGCAAAGATTATCTATCAGGGGCCATGGTACAATCTTAGCATGACGAGGGGATAAACAAGGGAACTATAGGACTCAAAATAAAGAATATGCCTCGTGAAGAGTTATTGCAAGCACACTTGTATATCTTGAATAATATGGAAGAAGTTCAACCCTACATAGACGAACACAGACAGAGTTTGAAGAATATGAATCCAAGGAAGAATGACATACAGATATAGAATGCACAAAACAAGACATTGATAAAGTGGTTCGAGGAGAAGGTGTTGCACGAGACCGGTGTGTCTGATACAATCGAGTGGTTCGCTTGAAGACCTTCTTTTCAAGTCATCACTTAGAGTGGTTATGAGATAAATAGGTATTCTTTCTACACCAAGGACCAAGATGACAGAAGTTCTATGCAAAATAATGGAGTGATGGTTGAAGCTGAATCCATGCCCTTTTCGAGTTCGAAAGACAAAATCCTCGTATTAGCATCAATGGCCTATTATGGAATTATTGAAGAAATATGGGAGATGACTAACAATAAGTTCAAAGTTGCTTTATATAAATGTAAGTGGGTTAGCAATAATGTTGTTGTAATAGATCCACAATTTGGATTTGTCTCGATTGATCGGCAAAGAGTTGGTCATAGAGATGAGCCATTCATTCTAGCAAGCCGGGCGAAATAAGTGTTTTATGTCACAGACCCTACAAATAAAAAAAGATGTCCATTGTAATCCAAAGTAAAAAACAGAAGTATGGTAAAGAATCCTTCAACCTTGATGATACACCACCTTTCACAACAACTCCACTTACAACAACTGAAGTAAAATTGGTAGATGATGAAGAATATGCTGTAAGAAATGATCATTGTGAAGGAATATGGAAAACCATACAAATTAAGACCATAAGTTATGAAATAGTATCGTGTGATTTTTTTTTCATTTTACCTATTTGTTTATTTTATTCATTTAATTACAACTGAATAACCTATCTTACATTTATTTGTCTTAATAGGAATATGGACAACTCTGATGGGTCACATAGTGATGGAGCCAAACCCGTTCTGAAAAGGGTTAGAGCTAGCATAAAGATGGGAGCTTTGATTGCACGTAATGAACAACAACAGGAGAGGCTACATGTGGACTTCGATGCTAATAAGAATCCAACTGATGATGAAAAAGACAACTTCACTAGCTATGTTGGCTATTTAGCTCAAAGAAAAGTTCACATGGTGTACTCTACTTGGAGTTCGGTTCCACTGAAAATGAAGGAGTTGATTTGGCAACAACATTTTGTATATAACTTTCAATATATCTACATTTGTATCTTTCGTCATATTGCTTGAAATGTAATTATCTTATCATTTACCTTGCAGTAAACATAAGATGTCCCAGACAACAAGGCGATGTACAAGCACTTGATGAGGAAAGTTCATCTTCGATAGAAAGATTTCAAGAACAAGCTCTCCCAAAAGTATATTTGAGGGGCAAAGAGGAATGAGGATCCATGTGTTAAATATACATACATTTCTCCAAAAGACTGAAGGTCGTTTGTTGCGTCATGGCAAGAGCCTCAATTTATTGTAAAATTTCTTTCAAATCTTATCTTAATTTTTTATTTCAATATACTTAACAGCATTGACTTAGTTTTCTTTGTTTTCATTTCACAGGAAGTAAGTGAAGCAAGAAGAAAATAAGTACCAGCATTACATGTCTCGAGCTGGTTATAAAAAGCTTGAACGGAGGATGATGGTAGAAGAGTTGAAGAAAAGGAAGGAAGCTACCAAATCAGATCCTAGCATAACTATTCAAGCCCCAGATCCTCCTCCGCGTTACCAAAAATGGAAAGCTGTGAGGCTTAAGGGTGACAAATACATCAATCCAGTTGTTGCTGAGGTTGCTACAAAGATCATAAGTAGTTAAAATTGAAGTATGTAGTTTTGAAATTGTTTCATATTACAAGTATTTAATTTTCATTGGATTAAAATTGTATGATACATGATTTATTTGAAGAGCAGAGCAACCAAGGTTCATTTACACAGAGTCACCGGATGGACATCCTATCAATAGTGATTGGGAAACTAGATAACCCTGGTTTTCTTCGAGTGGAGCAAAGAGGAGTTGGTGTCACAAAATATTTTGGACACAAATCACATTATTGTTCCAATGCTGAGCCTAGTCCGGAGCTTATAGCCAAACTTCAAGCAAAACTCCTTGGAGATATCATCAAACAGGTATGTGGTGAAATGGAATCTATGATACAATCGTCAGAGGAACGCATAACCCAAGATTCCTCAGCCGTCCCCAGAATGAAAGACAATTACAACCCTACAATAATACAATGCGAACCTTCTCTCCCTCCACAGGGTGGAGAACCTTGCAAGCTATATTTGGATGTCCCACAACTTCATCTAGTTGTTGATGCTCTCATTCACTCACAATTCACCACCCACCATAATAAACAAATTCCACAATTCAAGTAGGGTGACTGTGACGTGTATTAGAGAGAGAGAGAAGAAGCAATAGACATCTCGATCCCTAATGACGAGGTTCCCACATTAGGCAAGGCAATAGGATCGTTCATCCTTTGGCCGAAGAAACTTTTTAACTGCACGTTGGCACCTACAATAATAAGAAATACTAACTATAACTTGAATTTTAGACTTGCTATCATTATTACTGTGCTTATGTGTTTGATAGTAATTCTTTTGCGTATGACATCCTTTTGCTGTCACCTGGGGATTTTTGTTGTCAAACCTAAAATTGCTTAAATTGTTGTATGTAAATCTAATTTACACTTGCTTAAATATGTTGTATCTTGACATAAACTTGAACTACAGCTGATTGTTACATTTTCTTGTCAACCTACTCAATCTGTATTTTATGTTTTACTAGGATGAACACCATGCGACACAAATTTCCCTTCTTGGCACGACTGTAACAATTGTACAATGGCATTAACAAAATCACCATGCAGATGCCTGAGGGCATTATTGGCTTAAGAGTGTCATCGTATCCTTTTACAATTGACAACACAGATCTGAGACAGCTTATTCATTTAGAGGAGCTAGATGTTGAAGGTGGAATATCACCTAGAGGGGGGTGAATAGGTGATTTCAAAACTCTTTTTGAAACACACGCGGTGATACAGAAATACATGAATGAGACAGAGAAGAGAAAATGAACACAAGACAATTTATACTGGTTCGGTCTCAAATCACTGACCTACGTCCAGTCTCCAGAACACCTGGGATTCCACTACTCTTTCAAATAATTACACACTCTGTAAATGAAGGATGGTCACTCTACTCCCCCTTACAAGTTGTAATTAATACACCCTCACTTAAGGTTCCTCAACCTTAAGTTTAACTCACTGAATGAAATAAATAAGTGTTTTAAGACTCCTCACGAGCAGATAAAATGAACACTGAAGAACACTCATAATTTAATGAAACAGTTGAAACAGCGAATGAATCTGGAATCAAATTTAATTGCTCAGTGTTTCGGTAGTTGTCCGAATTCAATGCTCCTCCTATTTATAGTTGATGGAATTAATGACCGTTGGAGAAGATTTGATAATCTGCCGTTGTGACTCATTAAGGTAGCCGTTAGACAGATGAATCACTTCGCCTCAATTTCATTCGTTTGAATCTCACAGCTGGAATTTTTTGGGGAAACATTCTCTTACATTCCTTTTGCATATCCATTGTCAAATAGCATTTAATGCGCAATGGGAATATCAGAGAAGCTTTACTTCGATCAGAACAATTTAGCTCTGGTTTAGGTAACTTCATTTAATGCTTCGTCGGACGAAGTTGCTTTATCCAAATCTTTGGTAATTTGTGTTTATATAATCTGAAACTCATCAACGCACTAGTTAAAAGCATTTGGTAATCTCAATAAGTGATAATCAGAAGTAATAAGATAAAAACACTGATTTCGTAAATTGTCCAGAAGCGAGTTTCAAAACAGGGATACCTTTGCTCGAGCAATAATCCTAGCTTGCTCGGGCAAGTATCTTAAGATTCAGTTATAAAGAACTTGGTCACTGATGCTCGGGCAGGTTTAGTTTCCTTGCTCGGGCATAGTGCTCGAGCATGATGATTTATGTGCACGGGCAAGCTTTTCAATTTGCAGCAAAAATCACTTTCTTTCGATGTTGCTCGAGCAAGATTGAAATCTTGCTCGGGCAAACTCCAGGCAGAGGCGATATAAAGAAAGAGACTAAGTCTGCTCAGGCAAGCTTACTTGTTTGCTCGGGCAGCTTGCTCGGGCAAGCATCCTCTCTGCTTGGGCAAGACTACCTCACTTGGAGATTTTTGCTTCTGTCCCGATGTTGCTCGGGCATGCTTCATAAGTATGCTTGGGCAAGGTTCAGTTTCTGGAATAGTTGATACGATGCTCGGGCAAACAATTATCTTTGCTTGGGCATGGTGCTTGGGCAAACACTTTATCTTGCTCGGGCAAGACATAATTGAAGATGTTCTTTTTGCCTTTGCCACGATGTTGCTCGGGCAAAACTATGACCTTGCTCGGGCAAGGTCATGCTTCTTGATGCTTTTGAAGATCGCTCGGGCATGATTACTTGAACATCACTTCGACTTTCTTCAAAGAGCCCGATGTTGCTCGGGCAACATTCTTCTTTGCTCGAGCATGATTACTTAAGAGTTATAAAATACTTAATTCAATAATCTGGAAATTGTGATCATCAAAATACAGGAGTTAACATTCTCCCCCTTTTTTATGATGACAATTCTTAGGATTAGAGTTGAGCATTGTTGAATTAAGTATTAGAAGAATTATGCGAAATTTGAATCTCAAATTGAAATCAATAACTGATAAGGCAATAACTCATAATCATTCGATATATTGATTTCAATAAACAGAGTAGGAACAAGCGATAACAAAAAACTCCTAATACTAACAAGGAAAGTTAATCTCAAATTGAAATCAATAACTGATAAGGCAATAACTCATAATGATTCGATATATTGATTTCAATAAACAGAGTAGCAACAAGCGATAACAATAAACTCCTAATACTAACAAGAAAGTCCTAATGAAAAACTTAGCAACTACTCTCCCCCTTTGTCATCGACAAAAAGGGGACCACTATCGCCAGAATCAGAAGAGGATGGAAGAGGGACAGTGGAGGGGTCAATGACAGGTGGAGGAATCGCAGCTGGCGAAGGAAGTGCAAGAGGAGGAGGTGGAATCTCAAAGACTGGAGGAACCTCAAGAACAGGACTGGGATGTTTCTCTGAAGCTGAGGGCATGTCAGTGGCCGAAAATGGTGAAGGAGTAAAAGGAGTACCAAAGGAGGCACCAACACTCATCAAGAAAGCGCCTAGGACATCTTCAAACTGTTGTTGCCGATCAAGCACTTTCTGAATCGATTGGTTGATCTCTTGTTGTTGATGATAGAGAACAGAGTAGCGGTGATCCATGTCTGTGTTCAGCTCGGCTTTGAAATCTTGCAAATCTGTATCCAATTGAATCCCAAGCTGAGATCTCAAACCCACCATATCATCATGGAATCTTTTCATCATAGCTTTCGTGAGATCCTTATAGGAACCCATTACTTTTATGACAGGAGCCATAGCTCTTTGAAGAGTGTTTTCAACAATAGCCTAAGTAGCTGCCTGAGAGAAAGATGGTGCTGTAGAAAAAGGCCCAGCCTTAGAGAATTCTGCTTCATCTGGAGGTTGAGAGGCAAATGGCTTAGAATCAGCTAGCTGAGAAGAGGAAAGAGGAGTTTTTCCTTTGTCTTTGGATTGAGTTTTGGAGAAGGAAATCCTCATACTCTTCATGTGTTCCTTCCCAAAAAGCGGTGGGTACACTTCTTTGTCATCTGAGAGGTACCAAATATTGTTGACTTCCATAATTCTAGATACTAAGGACGGATATGGAATAGTAGCACGAAGACGAACCTTAGCTTCAGAAATGAAAGTCGTCATCTCCTCCATAATCCATTTGCCCAAATCCCGCGGCTCCATGGCAATCAGAGAGGCAAAGCACTCAAAATCTTTTCGCACAAAATGGGTAAAGCTCTGACCTTTCTGAACAAGGCAACGACTGTAGACATACCAAAGTACCCTGTACTCATCCTTCATCATAGCCAGAGTAACATTGATCTTCTTGCCTTCAAATTGAACATCCGGAAACAAAATTTGATGACATTCGACATGAGAAAGTCGAGGAGAATCTTCAGGAATTTCCACTACACCCAGAAGGACATTGAGGTCATAAGCCATGAGCTTGATTTCCTGATCTCACACCTTAGTTAATAGGACATCGTAACCCTTTTTTGTAGCAGTTGAAGAACATTTGTGAAAATGAGGCTGACTCGAGTGAACTATGTGTGACTCGAGTCATCCACTTGAGGTGAACATTTTAGACCTAAGGTAAGTTCATACAAGGACATCTTCGCATATAGTTTCAAGCATTTTTTTAAGAAGATGAACCTGTGACTCAAGTATAGAATGGTCAACTCGAGTATGCTAGAAAAATAACTCGAGCTTAGTCATCTCTGTTTTGCAAATCACCATGTCCATAAATCTTAAATCTTTGTTTGTGATTTGATTACTTCTTATCATCACTCATTATTGTTTCTAACTATGTTTAATCAGTTTATTAATAAGTTTCAAATGATTAGAAGAAGGATTAACAGCAGATTAATCAAAAAGCATTGATTACGTCAGTTACATTAAATGCGGTTTTAGAAAACGAAGCACGAATTTGGAAAACCATTCTCTAAACATTCTAAAGGCATTAATGTTCTCTTTCCCTTATTAAGTGCCAGATCATCCAACAGGAAGAACAGAAAGAATGTCAAAGCAACTTAATGACAACGCTTATTTGTAGAATCAAAGCTTATGAGTAACTGATAAGCTTCACGTCTAACAGCTACATTCAATACCCACATCGGCTCATTCAAAGCTTCTCAATGGTCATTAATTGCCTTCACCAAATACAAGTAGAAGCATTCAATACGTTCCAACGACCAAAAACAAAAACGCTAAAACAAACTATTCACATTTACTGTTTCATTCATTGTGTAATATCTTTCGATATCTAATCTTCAGTGTTTATCTATCTACTCTTTGAGAGAGTTCAAATATATTCATCTTTCTGTAAAGATACGCAAGGTAGTGGGACCTTGAGAGTGGGTGTATTGATTACAACTTGTAAGGGGGAGTGAATTCTAGAGAGAGGATTACATGGAATACACAGTGTGTAATCAATTGAAAGATATAGTAAAATACCCCGAGAGTTTGGGGAATGAACGTAGGTCAAGATTTTAGACCGAACTAGTATAAATATCTTGTCAAACTTTCTTTATCTCAGCTCTATTTTTAGTATGAGTTTTTAGTGTAATATCCTGAATATTGGGCTCAGAGACTTGAGAATAAGCCTATAGCAGGTGGATGACTAGACCCTATTCAGAAAGTGTGATATTAAATTTGGAAATATTATATGGGATTCCTATGGGTATTTGGACCGAGAATTCAAGAGTCATAGAAATTAAAGTGTCAAGTGCAGAAGGGCACAAAACACTAATACAGTGTTAATCAGTTAGTAAAAATGATATTTAGCTATTCCCTAAGGTATGGGATGATTAGCTAAGCAAAAATGTGCTAAAATAAGTGTGCACATGACATTTCCTGGTCAGGCAGGGATTTCCTGCGTTTTTTAAGAGATAGGGATAAAAAGTCAGATGTCAAAATTACCTAGGGACACGTGTCACTACGAGATTGAAAAGCAAAAAGTAATGATTACATGGGAAAAATAGTCAAATCCTTACCCCCTTAAGTACTCAATTTCGTCCACCCAGGAGATAGAAGGAAAAGTCAGATGATTTTACCCATACTCAAGTCCAAACACAAAATGCGGGTCCCACAGGTGATTAACTAGTAGAAAAGGGACCAATAGGGACTAGTTAGGAGCTTCTTTTAGACTGAATGGGACAAGTGTGGGGCCATTTTTTGAATTCAAGGAGGCACCACATATGAATGTCCATACATGAGAGAATATTTGAAAAGTTGAAGAAAAGTACAAAGGAAAGCACCCAGTTGACTAGTGGGACACAGCAAGGAGCGGTAGAAGGAGACTGGACTGAATAAAGTGGGAAAGCCTGATAAAATGGATGAGGGCATATTTTTTGGGGCCCCTTATGCGCCACCTAGCCCTTGAAATGATTAAAAATTTACTTCGAGGAAAAGAAAAGCAAAATATGTCTAAAGTCAAAGAGCGGGATCCACTTTTTGGATAAAAAGAGAATAAATCAAATAAATTGGGAAAAATAAAATAAAATAATGGGATCTGATTTGTGGGCCCAAAATGGTGCCACATGTCCCTAAGAAGTGTCTAGAAAAATTGGGGAAAAGGAAAAGAATAATAAAGAAGTTCCAGGCCAAAATTGGTAATTTTCATAAATTCCGGGCCAAAGTAGGTAACTTTCCCTAAATGAAAAGTAAAAATCTAGATATTTTCCATGAGAATGCACCACATGGAAGAGCAGGGAAATTTCTGGATTTTCTTGGAGAAAAAGTCAAAAAGCCAGATGAATTCCATTAATTACTGGACAGGGTTTTACCACAGATTTTTGAGACTAATCAGTTACTTTTCCTATTATTAAATACACGTGTTTTCTCTCTCCTAAACTAAGGGAGCATGAAATTAACAGATGAATGAAGAGAAAGTTTCAGCCAACCTCCATAGCTGGAATCAAGATCTAAGCTCCATAGATCACCAACCGAAATTCCGATTCAGGTAAACACCGAAAACCCGAATAATTGAATTTGAACTTTTGATTTTCGTTCAAGGGGTTGGGGCATGGTGTTGCAATATGATTTTGGGGTTCTTGATGGTATTATTGTGTTTAAAACATGACTTTGTATGGGGTTAACCTATGGTTTGATTTTCCGAACTCAAAAACACCGAAAAACCCCTAAGAACAAGTTTGTTGTTGATTATGGCAGCAAACCTTCACCTGGGTTCTAAAAATAGTAAATAAACTTGGAATAATCTGAAATTTTACAAGTAGAAATTAAACTTCCTTAGATTTATCGTGATGTATAATTTTGCATCATTTGGGTTTTTCTACTAGGAGATAAAAATTGTTATAGGTGGCTCAGAAGCATCAGGCCGAATCTGGACTAGAGAGTGAAAAATAAGCTACATGCCAACATATGAGTACTTTCAGAGTCTGGAAATATTTTTCCTGAAAAGTAGAAATTTTATTGGTTCAGATGGAGTTGGTTTCACACAAAATTTATTTTTTTGGGATTTATTAAAAATCTTTGAAGTTGGGTCAGATTCACTGGATTTTTGAAAAATTCTGTGTAGGCTCAGTTTTTGGCAAAAATTGCAAGGGTATTTTTGGAAATACTGAAAATATGATATTTTGGTGTTACTTAGGACAAGGGCATAGTTTGAAATCGGGCATATTAAAATATTAAGACGGTGCATACCCCATTAGGTAGTAACCGCTTTACTCAGATATCTTTATGTGTTTTGTTGTATGTTTGTGTTTGCCATGTGTGTTTTTGTATATTTCTTTGCCAAATATGCATACAGAGTTATGTGGTTCCTAGCACTGAGGATTATCAGTCCAAGGCAGGCCTTGATTGGCTGTTGTACGGGTTGAGGTGCAGTCCAGGGCTGGCCTGGTAAGGGTGGCTTTACGAGTTGTGAATCCAGTAAGTTCGAGGCTTGCCTTGGTAAGGCAGCTGTACAGGTTCTACGGATTGTGATGTGTTGTTATTGTGGTATGTTTCTAAATGCATATGTGGTATATTTGGCATATTACTTGTGTTATTATATCTGACATGGTTACAGCATACACTTTACACATTTAGTATTTGAGTATTGACGGTTACTCTAGGGACCATTATCTGACCCCATACTCTCCTGTAGTCACAGGGGGATGTGCCTGATGTGAAGAACCTTTTCAAAATGGTAAGTGCCCATCGGTGCAGACTGAAGAATAGGGGATACCCTATTATGTTTTGTACATATATTTGAGATGACTGTATATATATTATTTTGGTATTTATTTTGGATAACTGTACCCTTAACCATCGGGGATTTTTATTTTTTGTTTATTTTATTTTTACCAGTACAGTACATTGTCCAAACCGGTTAAATGCTCTGTTGCACTCACTCTGATACAAGTTAAATAGACCTAAATATAAAATAAAGGTAATTAAGTAAAGGAATCCCTCTAACCCACCACCCGAAAGGGCGAGGCCGGTAAGGGTGTAATATTCAGGGGAAATCAAAAAAGTTTTTAAATCACTCAATTCACCCCCCTCTTTGGTGATATTTTGTCTTTCATTCGGTATCAGAGCTAGAACTTCTCTCAAAGGATTAACATCCCAAGAAGAATCATTATGGAAAAAATACTACCAGACGAAGCTTCTATCAACAGACCCCCTAGTTTCGATGGAGAACATTATTCTTTCTTGAAAGCCAAATTGAGAGTTTTTGTTATGGCTATTGAGTATGGGCTATGGAATATGTTTGAGAGTGGAGACTATCTTCCAATTAGAGTGG
The DNA here is from genome assembly GCA_019022615.1 of Acacia melanoxylon. Lineage (NCBI taxonomy): Eukaryota > Viridiplantae > Streptophyta > Magnoliopsida > Fabales > Fabaceae > Acacia > Acacia melanoxylon. The sequence goes on from JAFJYJ010000002.1 coordinate 21,421,202, forward strand.
AAGAAGGAGTTCGAGTTGCAAAGCTTGAAGAGGAATACGATGAGAATGATAAAGACTCATCACTCTCGACAATAAGGCCATATTAATGCTTCAAAGTGCCTTAAGTCAAAAAGAGTACTTTCGGATTTGGACATTGTCATCTGTAAGAGAAATGTGGAATGCACTTGAAATTACTCATGAAGGGACCACTAGAATTAAAGGAAATTGTGTTAACACCTTAGTGACAGAATACGATTTACTTCGTATGATTGGAAGGCCTCCACCACAACCTCCTCAGTGTGAGTCAAAGCATAGACAAAGGTAACTTGGTTATCTTCGATTTTGAGGAATGTCTGATTGTTATTAAGGAGGACTTGCCCTTGGACAAAGTTAAACTGAAAGCCTTATTCAAGGCTCCTAGAGAAGGTAATTGCTATACTATAAATCTTCCTAGCAATAACTCTGTTTCTGAAAATTGCTTTATTGGTAACTTGGATGAGAGTTAGCTGTAGCACAAGCGACTAGCTCATGTCAACATGTTTCAACTTGACAAGTTATTGAAAAAGGATTTGGTTATTGGTTTACAAAAACTTCATTTTAAAAATGACATGATTTGTGATGCTTGTCAAAAGAATAAACGTACAAACCAAATCTTCTTTCAAATCAAAAAGTGAAATCTCAACTAATAGATGACTCCAACTACTTCATATGGATTTAGTTAGACCAGCTAAAGTGAAAAGCCTTAGTGGCAATTTATACACTTTGGTCATTGTTGATGATTTCTCAAGATTTTCATTAACTATATTTTTATCTTCCAAAGATGAAACATTTGATCAGTTTGTTGCTTTTTCCAAGAAGGTCTAGAACGAGAAAGGTTTTTCTATTGCATGAATTTGTACTGATCATGGTGGTGAATTTGAGAATCATGTTTTTGGAGAGTTCTTTGGCGATCAAGGCATTGATCATAACTTCTCAACTCCCAGGACTCCTCAACAAAATGGAGTTGTTGAAAGGAAGAATTGAGTCCTCACTGAGATGGCAAGGGCAATCTTGAATGAAAATCAAACCTCCCAAGTCTTCTGGGCTGATGCAATGAGTATGGTTTGCTACATCTCAAATCGGTCATATCTCCAGAAGAAGCTTGACAAAACTCCTTATGAGCTGTACAAAGGAAAGAAGCCCAACCTAGCTCATTGGCACATCTTCGGCTGCAAATGCTTCGTTCATAATAATGGTAAGAACTTAGAAAAGTTTGATCCTAAGTCAAACGAAGGTACATTTCTTGGCTATTGTAATAGGAGTAAAGTGTTAGTTCTCTATGTGTTTTGATGATAACTGACAATTGTAAACTCAAGATGAAGTTTGTCTTTGGTAAGTTGAAAAACTTACTGTCAAAGACAAACTCGAGTTTGTACTTGACAGAGAGTAGCTTAATTTTAATGAATTAAGAAAACTCCAGTTTGCATAGGCAAACTCGAGTTTGTGTCATACAAACTCGAGTTAATGTTTTCAAAACTCGAGTTTGGGCTTGGCCAAAAGTCTTAATGCTTTTCATCCTGAGCAAACTCCAGTTTGTTATGACAAACTCCAATTTGAATTTGGCCAAGGATTTTCTAAGTTTTCCAAAGTCTTGAGAAAACTCGAGTTTGTGTTTATAAACTCAAGTTTGGATCTAACAGAAAGCTTTCATGTTTTACCCACTTTGAGAAACTCCAGTTTTCACTTGGCAAAGATTTTCAAAGTTTTCAAATTTAAAAGGAAACTCGAGTTTAATTTAGCTAACTCGAGTTTATGCCAAGCAGAGAGCTTTGCTATCTTTTAGTGATTTTGAAAACTCCAGTTTTGAGCTTGTGGACTAAAACTCATTGTTCATCTTAAAAGTCCAAAACTCGAGTTAGTCACTTAATGACTAGATTTTGGCTACTATTCAAAAATATGCTCCAAAGCTCAATTTGTGACATTCTTCTCTAGAAGAAGAAAACTCGAGTTAGGATTTGGAAACTTGAGTTTGGCTTCTGAAGCAAAGTTAAAACTCGAGTTTGTGTTGCTAAGTTTGAAAATCAAATTGCACGAATTTGTGAAATCTTCATGTTTGTTCTTAATACTTCTTATCATCACTCATTACTATTCCTAATTATGTTTAATCAGTTTGTTAGTGAGTTTATAGTTGATTTAAAGGATATTAAATGAGGATTTGAACAAAAGCAAAAAGTGACGTTAGCACATTAAATGCAATGTCTAGAAAGCTTGCACCCTTTTGGACAATCATTCCACACACGTTGCAAAGGGATTAATGTTTCCTTTCCCTATCTAGTAGCTGCTCTTCTAACGGATTAATTTGAAGGGAAGTCAACCCTAGACCTCTGAGCAACTGGATTAACTGAAGAGTAGAGAGAGAAGAAGACCAAACTATTCCTAAGAGCTACAACAATGTGTCCAATGGCTACATTGATTAATCCAACGGTCATTTAATGCTCTCTTCATATATATAAAGCTGCATGCAAGTCTTCTCAACAACGAACACATAGAAAACGAATTGCATTCAAGTTCTTCAACTACTCTTTCAGTTTTCTACTATAAAGTATCTTTTGATACATTTGTACTTCAGTGATTATCATTATCCACTCTTAGAGAAAGTATCATTTATTGATATCATTCATTGTAAGAATCTCAAGTCGTGGGACTTGGAGATTGGGTTATTTGATTACAACTTGTAAGGGGGAGTAAGTTCTAGTGAGAGAATTACTTTGAGAGTTACAGAGTGTGTAATTATTTGAGTTAGTGAAATCCCAAAGAGTCTAGGGACTGGACGTAGGTCAAGAGGCTGGACCGAACCAGTATAAATTCGTTGTGTCTTGCTTCTTCTTCCCTTACTCTGTTCTTCCCTGTTTTTAGATATCCATAACAAAGCATTTTCAAAAGAATTTTTCAAATCCCCAATTCACTCCCCTCTTGGTGATTTGCTCCACTTTCATAAAGCATATAGAATATTTAATAATCATACTCGTGTTGTTAAAGAGTCAATGCATGTTGTATTTTGTGAAGTCAAATCTGAAAAGTCTTCGGATGATGATGTTCCTATCTTTCAAAATCAATCTATTTCAAAAACCTCTTCTGTTTTGGGAAATTCTGAAAAACCTTTGGAAACAGAACCTAAAAATCGAAATGATTGTGAAAACACTGGTTAATCTCAACCTAGATCTTAGAGATACAGTAGGAGTCATCCTCTAGATCAAGTGATAGGTGATGTAAATCAAAGAGTGAGAACCAGAAAAAGTACTTTGAATGAAGTTCCTTTCTCTGCTTTCATTGAAGAGATTTAACCCTCTAAGATTGACGAAGCCCTTTCAGACAATGATTGGGTTATAGCAATCCAAGAGGAGTTACATGAGTTTTAAAGAAATCAAGTTTGGGGCTTAGTACCTAGGCCTAAAGACCATCCATTCATTGGCACTAAATGGGTATTCAAGAACAAACAAGATGAATCTGCAATCATTGTCTATAATAAGGCAAGATTAATGGCCAAATGCTATAATCAAGAAGAAAAAATTGATTATGAAGAAACGTATACTTCGGTGGTAAGATTGGAAGCAATATAGGTTCTTTTAGCCCTTGCTTGCATTAAGGGATTCAAATTATATCAAATGGATGTGACGTTTTTTTTTCTAAATGGTTTTATCTAAAAGGAATTTTATGTTGAACAACCTCCTGGATTTGAAGATAATCATCATCCAGATCATGTCTTTTGCCAAAAGAAAGCTTTGTATGGTCTTAAACAAGCTCCTAGAGCTTGGTATGAAAGACTAAGCAAATTCCTTCTTGATCAAGGATTTGTTAAAGGCAAAGTAGATACAACTCCCTTCATTAAAAGCAATAAGGAAATGATTTATTAATTATTCAAATATATGTTTATGATATTATATGTGGTGCTACTAATGATGCTTTGTCTGAAGAATTCTGTAAGACAATGCACAAAGAGTTTGAGATGTCAATGATGGGGGAGTTGAACTATTTCCTTCATCTGCAAATCAAGCAAAAGAAGAATGGAATCTTCATTTCTCATACCAAGTATCTTAGAGATATTCTAAAGAAGTATGTTATGGACCAATGCAATGGAGCTGATACTCCAAAGTGTTCAACCACTTATTTGGATGCTGATGAGAAGGGCAAGGTGTTCAACATCACCAAGTATAGAGAGATGATTGGATCTCTACTATACTTGACTGCTAGTCGGCTTGACATCTAATTCAATGTGAGAATGTGTGCAAGGTATCAATCTGCTCCAAAGGAGTCTCATGCTAAATGATAACCTTGGAATTTATGATGTTTTAATTGCAAAAAGGAGTTACAAACTCTATCATTGTCATGTTTTAATGGATTAAATTAGTTAAATATGTAGTTTCATCTTCATAATTAGTTTTTAGAATTTATTTGTATAGATCTTGGTCATATTTGGAATTTTGTTCAAAATTGGGCTTAAACCACATCTCTTTTATAATTGGGTAGTGAACACTGTTTGGTATGTTGATCATAATTTGCGTTCTAGACCTCAAATTGATCTGAAATTTATCTTTTAGGAACGCTGAATGAAAGCCCTACAACTTATATGAAGAGTCCAGAAGCTAAATGAGACGTTTAGAGGACCCAATTGGGCTTGGAATGCAAGACAAGGTGTTGTGACGGACTCTGGAACAACGTACAGTATTGGATCCATAACTTGGGTTACCGAACTCCAAATGAGGTCTGGTTTGAACGACTGAAAAGATAACATCCAGGGCTACATTTCATATGAAGACATTGTGGCCCAATTCCACCGAATTAGTGGTGTAAAACAGGATGTAAATCGGACACGTTTTTGGAGCTGTAAAGTGATTCAAAGATGCTTCCAAGTTGGCCACTAAGAAAAGTGACGAATTTGAGTTGTAAAGTGCATGGATGAGATGCTCCTAGCTGCCTATAAATAGAAGAGTGTTGTGAAGCTGAAAACACACTTGGAGAAGAGCTCTCTCTCCCTTAGGTTCTTTCTTTCTTAAGTTTCATATCTCCTTCATCTTAAGTTCTTTCTTTTCTTGTTCAAAACCTCCTATATGGATGGTTCTTACATCTTGTTTATGCTTCTTATGTATTATTTTCCTTTTGTTCAGTTGAAGTCCTACATGTGATGGTTCTACCTCCTACATGGACGATTAGTTGTAATCTTTTCCTTTCGATTGTTATAATTTAATGTTATGTTTCGTTCATTTTAAGTCCTACATGCGATGGTTCTACCTCCTACATGGACGATTAGTTGTAATCTTTTCTTTTGAATGTTTTAGTTTAATTTATTGTTCTTCATCTTTTTCCCTTTTGTATGCTTGGTCATGAATAGCATGAACTAAGTATCTTTCTAAGGTCATGTATGAATTCTTTATGAAGTTTAATTGAAATTCTGTTTTTAATTACATAATACTTGTTTTGGATGAGTTTCTTTAATCCATTCTTAATGCCTTTGTTAGTTTGATCATCTAATTAAGGAATTGAAAGATTAATTAGACCTTGGGAAAGGCTAGTTAATTCTAGGTTCAATTGATTAAAGAACATAAGGTACTAGCAAGGGAACTTGACATAGGCTTTATGCAATCATAAAGAATTCTGGACTTAATGCAAGAATTAATTCTAATGAGCATGGGAACATGACTTTAGGATTGAGGATTAGGCTAATTTGACTTAGGAATAAGCAATTAGATTAAAATCTGAAATTCGATTGACATACTCCAATTCATGGGTTAAGTAATTAAATTCTACCTTAAAAGAAGATTATGTCTTAATCTAGCTTTTGGTAAAGGAAGAACAATTAAATGGATTATTGATGACATACATGACCCTAGGCTTTTGTTAATTGTTTTCTACAAAGTTTGATTCAATTTCTTTGTCATTTTATTTTCTTTTAATATGTTCATCCAAAAACTCATATGGTTGCATCAACTTTAAATTCAAGTAAATTGGGTTGGTAGTTGGAACTTTGGTCCCTGTGGGAACGATATTTTATTACTCCAGGATACTTGCCAGTATTACATTGATAGTGTATACTTGCACTGGTTATACCTTACTTATCACTAAACATGTGAAGAGGATCTTCAAATACCATGTAGACACAGAAGAACTTGGTTTGTGGTTTCCCAAAGGTCAAGCTGAGTACATTGTGGCATATTCAAATTTGGATAATGCTGGCTACAACACTGACAGAAAGAGCACAAGTGCCCAATGTGAATTCATTGGTCGTTCACTTGTCTCTTGGTTTAGCAAGAAGCAAACCACTATCTCATTATCATCAACCGAAGCTGAATACATTCTTGTATCAAGTTCTTGTGCTCAAGTTTTGTGGCTAAAGCAGCAACTTCAAGATTTGGGAATCCATCTCAAAAAATTCCAATCCTCTGTGACAACACTAGCACAATTAGCATGGCAAAGAATCATGTTCAACATACAAGAACCAAGCACATTGATGTTAGACATCACTTCATCAGAGATCATGTTCAAAAGAAGGATGTCAAAGTGTTGTTTATCACCACACATCTCCAACTTGCCGATATCTTCATAAAGCCATTAGCCAAGAAGTAATTCATGTTCATTAGAAGGGAATTGGAAATGGTAAATCCCAATTAGTTGTAAGTCATCTCTACTTAATGTTAGTTATGTTTTTGATGATTGATGAGCATGATTTATGCCATGTTTTTCCCTATATTTTATGACTGAATTGTATGGAGAATATGATCTTAATTGCATTTAATCCGAGCAAAAAGGCATTTATTCATTGTACATGGAACATAAGGATGAATTATGTTTACATCCTAAACATGTTCTAAGAAAGAACCAAGTTTTGAGGTTTTATGAGAAAGTCGCATAACATAGCCGATGTTGTGATATAGCATCAGGACAGCTTTTATCAAAGTGCAATACAATGTATCCCTGAAGCTATAGCATAGTAAATGACACAGTGCTATGCGGTATATATCTTGATCTTTTGTCAAGATTTTTTCAGGAAGTATAGTACAGGTCGATGATAACGGTTAAATTGCTGACGTATTGAAATAGAAGATGTAGAGGATTGAAACTAAAAGATTTGAAGAATCCCACAGGATCCGCAGAATCAATCTACCGAGATTTGGAAGAAAGATACGCTTGAACCTCGACGGATTAGGAAAGGCCCAGATTGTTGAACGTACACTGCAAGTATACCAGACTATATAAGCAAACAACAGCCAACCCTAAAAGGAGTGGGAAGTCGTCGAGAGAAAAGAGTCCAATCATACACAGCCAGACTCGAAAGAAGAGTGAGAGAAGTCATGAAGCACGAGTACCCCAAGAGAACCCAGCATCCTTCCTTCTAGTGAGACGGAGTAAAGAAGATGTGGAGTTGTGACGTGACAGGGCTTCTTCCACGCCATTGGAACATCCATCAAGCTTGTGTTCTTGTTTCTTTATTTTAATTTCAGTCAATCTTTTGTCATGGGCTATTCTGTAGTACTCTGTTTTGTGATTCCCTCGTCAATCATGAACTAACCTCCTGAGGCTGAATAAAGATGATTTTCTAAGTATAGAATGAACCCAGTTGCTAGTTCTTAATTTAATATATTTGGTTGCTTATCAGTAATTCAATTTCTTGTCAATTAGCGAGAGCTAGGGACTAGATCAGTGGCCTCAGCTTACTGAGAAGGAGTCGGGGTTAGACATCTGAGAAGTAGTGATTACTAGGCAGGCTGGTGCAAGGCTTGACCTATTATTGCAGACTTCAGGAATGGGTCTACCACTCATAACCATGACATCTTGATTTGTATTGATAATCCAGCTAGAAAAATTGCTATAGACATATGGGAGAAGTACATACTAGGATTATACGTATCAGACGCGAGAGCTTCAGTAGATTAGTGTGGTGTGGTTAACTGAATAACTTTACATAGGGTGTTCTTGTTGTAGCATTTACGAGAGCTGTACAGTATGAATGCTATAGCATTGTGTATAGGCAGCTGGGGGAATGAAGTGCTTAGAAAGGATTCTGAGTTCAGTCTATCTTTTTACTAATATCTTCTTACGACTACGATCATTTAATTATTTTCTTGTTTATTAGTATAGATGTCAAAACTCTCAAACCAATCAAAGTTATTTTCTATTTAAACACAACTAATTCTGCAATATGGTGTCATCAATTGGTATCCCAGTCTCTGTGGGATGATACTCTACTTACTCTTTATTACTTGTTCGACTGGTTCACTTGCCATCAAGGAAATCGACCCAACAAGTTTTTGGCGCCATTGCCGGGGACTGTAGATACCTATAGTGACGACGCCCTTTTTGTTGAATAGTTGTGATTTATCAAATAAAGCTCACTCCTTATTTTTCTCGATTTTCATGTACATTCTGTAGTGCATGCGTAACTCACCTTCAAGCAACCTAGAGCCTTACGATACTGAGATCGAACGTACTTACAAGCAAAGGCGTAGGAAGCTAAAGCGAAGAAGTCAACTCTTTGACCCTGCAGACATGGCGGATACGCCTGTCAATCATGATCAGGATCGAATGGAGCCGCAAGTGATAAACATGGACAATTAGGTCTCTCCCCCTCCAAATCCAGATGGGAACAAAGCTATCATGGAATTCGGAATTCTAGATTTAAGCAAATTGAATTCGGCCATGACACCACCAACCTTTAATGCGGGACACTTTGAAATTAAAGGTGTCATGATTCAAATGCTGAATGCAGTCGAATATTTGGAGGACTACCATCTGAAGACCCTCACTTACACCTCAAGGCTTTCATAGAGGTGTGTGACTCCTTCGTCATTCCAAGAGTCACGACTGATGCCGTTTGAATTAAACTATTTACATTCTCTCTTAGGGACAAGGCACAGACGTGGTTCAACAAATTACCAACCAATTCAATCTCCTCCTGGAATGATTTAGGGAGCAAATTCCTGCTCAAATTCTTCCCACTTACTAAGAACGCTCAACTCAGAGGAGATATCACCAATTTGCAACAAAAGTCTAGTGAATCTACATAAAAAAGCTTGGGACAGATTTAAAGACCTCCTCAGAAGGTGCCCACAACACGGGCTGTGTGAGTGGGTCCATTTAGAAACATTTTATACAGGTCTCATAGACAAACACGATCAATTATAGACGCTTCATCTGGCGGGTCCATCTTGATGAAGTCCTATGAAGAGGCTAATTAGTTATTAGAGCGCATGGCTATGAATAGCCATCAGTGATAGGCAGACAAAGCTACACCCTCCCGAACTGTTGCTGGAATACATGAATTGGATTCTATAACTGCTCTCACAGCTCAAGTATCTTCTCTGACCAATATAGTGAAAAGACTGACCCTTCCTTAAAGCAGCCCATCCCTGCAACCATCCTAGGTAGCTTGTGTGTACTGTGGAGGAGAGCACCCCTACTTGCAGTGCTTTGCCAACCCCGAATCGATTAACTACGTCAACAACTTCAACAGGGGCAATAACACCAACAATTCATACTTTAACACATACAACCCATGATGGAGGCAGCATCCCAATTTCTCGTGGAGCTCCCAAGGTCAACAAACAACAGAGCAATCATCTGGCCCATCATACTCAAACAGACCATCAAACCCCCCAGGGTTTACCTAGCAAGCACGGCAGCAGGGTAGTGATTCAGACCCACAACACTCTATGTTCACCCTTATGAAGGAATACATGGCAAAGAACGACGCAATCATTCAAAATCAGCAGGTAACTCTTCGAAACCTTGAGAACCAAGTTGAACAACTAGCGACTGCTATCAACAATAGGCCCTCAGGATTTCTGTCGAGTGGCACTGAAGTCCCCAGGATCCAAGGAAAAGAAGAAGTTAAGCTAATAGAGCTCTGCAGTGGTAAGAGTCTGGAACCCATGAGAGTAACCAAACCACTTATTGAATTCACTGAGCCGAATTTGGGGCAACCAAGGAAAAGGAAGGAAAGTGCCGAGCAACCCCTCAATGAAGAACAGTAGCACTCAACTCCAATGCAAACTGAGTAGAATATTAATACTACAGCAGTACTTCTATTCCGCACACTAGATGACTGCGGGTAGCAATCAAGAAGGAATGCTACAACATCATCGTCACAGCAGAACCGTGATCTAGAGTCACTGAGTGTGCTCAAGTAACCCCTGTCTTTTCCACAAAGACTACAAGGGCAGGGTCAAGAGAAGCAATTTCAGAAGTTCCTCAACATGCTACGGCAGTTGCATATTAATATCCCCTTGGTGGAAGCATTGGAACAAATGCCTAGCTACATGAAGTTCATGAAAGACATTTTGTCCAAGAAGAGGAGACTGGAAGAATTTCAAACGGTAGCATTGACCCAGGACTGCAGTTCCATGTTAACAAATAGGCTACCACCGAAATTAAAAGACCCTGGCAGTTTCACAATCCCCTATGCCATTGGATCTCAGTACTTAGGGAAGGCCTTATGTGACCTCGGAGCCAGTATCAATTTAATGTCAATGTCAGTTTTCAAAAAATTAGCAGTTGGGGAAGCAAGGCCTATAACAGTCACATTGCAGTTTGCTGATCACTCCATTGTCCTACCAGAAGGAAAAATTGAGGATGTCCTGGTGAAAGTTTATAAGTTTATTTTTCTAGTAGACTTTATCATCCTTGACTTTGAAGCAGATCGCGAGGTCCCAATCATTCTAGGAAGACCATTCATAGCTACCAGGAGGACTTTGATTGATGTGGAAAAAGGAGAACTCACGATGAGAGTTAATGATGACCATGTGACCTTCTCCATTCTAAAGACAATACAGTTCACAGACCCGACCAAGGAACATCTACCCTCAGAGGATGATAGACATGAAGGAAAAGGCACCACGTGGTGAGGCCTCCATTGGTGCACAATGGTTAGCTTTCTATTGTCCCACTTGTTCAATGAGGGACTGACCCACTAGTTTAATGAGGGCTTACGACACCCCACTAGTTCAATGAGGGGAAAAGGCCCATGGTCTGGGACATGTGCTCTGAGGATTTTGGCCGGTCCTCATCACATGACCAGTGAGCTTTTGAGTAACCAGTAACATGGATGTAACTTAGCCAATGGGTCTAGTCGAAAGAAATAAGGCAGTTCGGAATGATTGATGGGAGGCATCTTGGGAATCGCGTTAATGAAAAATCGTAATACCTAATTTATGATTCATAATCTATGATACATAATTTTGTGATGTGGATGTTGGTAAATTATATTTTTAATATTTTGTTATATATATTGTTCCACTTGGCACCTCACTATCACATATTAGTATTCATAATAAGTTGGATTGATGGTCACCCACATTTTCCAGGTGATAGTTCTCGTGCAGGCCCATCAGGGAAGACCTCGCAAGCTTAGGCTACTTTTGCTAAAAGTAGTGCTTCTGTCTTTTTGGTTTATGTTGGATGATTGTATATTGCCACGTTATGGCTCATTCAGCATACTCTGATTTACTTTTGTATACTTTGGTAAATGATAGAGCATTACTTAGTGGTTAATGAACCCTTAATTAGTTATTGAAAGTGGAGCTAAATCACCAAGAAGGGGGTGAATACCTATGTTTTTTGTGAATACCTATGTTTTTGTACACTAAAAACAGAGATGAACTAAGATGAGAGTGGAAGAGCAAGAACAAGGATTTATACTGGTTCGGTCCAATCTCTTGACCTACGTCCGTCGCGCGTAGACTCTCGGGATTTTCACTATCTCAATTGATTACACACTCGTACTCAAGTAATTCTCTCACTAAAACTTACTCCCCCTTACAAGTTGCAATCAATGAACCCAATCACCAAGTCCCCGGACTTGTGATACTTTACAATAAATGATATACGAAAAGAAACTCTCTCTAAGAGTGGATATAGATAAACACTGAAGCTTTTTGTATCAATAGATACTTTACACAGAAAAACTCAAGAGTAGTTGGACACTTTGAATGATTTTCGTTTTCTGCAGTATATTGGTTGTTGAGAGGAATTGAATGCAGCTCTATTATACTGAGAGTGCATTAGATGACCATTGTAATCTTCAATATAACCGTTGCCTTCATTAGACAAGGTTCTGGTTTAGTTTTGGTCTTCTTCTCTCTCTAATCTCTATTTAATCCAGCTGTGCAGAAGGTCAGAGTTGACTTCCTGCAACTTAATCCATTGGAATAGCAGCTACTGGATGTGGTAGGTAGACATTAATCCTTTGTAGGCGTGTGGAGAAGGATTACCCAAAAGTATGCAACTTTCTGGGTTTTGCATTTAATGTTCTAACATCACTTTTGCTTTAGCTTTAAACCTTCAATAAATATTCTCTAATTCATCTGAAACTCACTAAAGAAGTGGTTAAACATATCTATGAACATTATAGATTAATCATAGGAAGTATTAAGATCAAACAAGAAGGTATTGCAAATTCGTCATATTTGAAATTCCAAAGATGCTATGAAACCTCGAGGTTTGTTCTTCAAACCTCGAGTTTTGGACTGTAGCAAGTGAAAGAGATTTAAGTCCAAAACATGAAACCTGGAGGTTTCCTCCTAATACTGGAGGTTTTTCAAAGTCATAGAAAGCGACACCCTTTCTGTTTCTCAAAAACTCGAGGTTCTATCAGAAACCTCGAGGTTTCACTTTGAATGTGAAACTTTGCAAAATCGCGCCAAATGCAAACCAGGAGGTTTTCCAGAAACCTGGAGGTTTTCAAAATCAGTGAAAATATGTTTGCTCTCTCGTATGCCAAAACTTGGAGGTTTTGTGTCAAAACTCGAGGTTTCACTTAAATGTGAAATTCTGAGTTTTTTGCGCCAAAACATAAACCCAGAGGTTTGAAGGTAAAACTGGAGGTTTTATAAGTTGGAAAAATATAGATACTTTCTGCCTGGACAAACCTCGAGGTTTGTCCAGAAACCTCGATTTTTCTCATAATTTCTGAAACTTTGAGAGAATTCCATTTAGCTCAACACCTGGAGGTTTATTCACAAACCTCGAGGTTTCACAAAACTAGTGAAACCTGGGATTTTCATGTTAAAATGAAACCTTGAGGTTTTAGATAAAAACTGGAGGTTTTAAAAGGTTCAAAACTTAGGAGACTCTCTGTAAGTCCAAACCTCGAGGTTTTAACAGAAACCTCGAGTATTTCATTTTTCAGAAAATTGATGAGAAGTCTCTGTATGACGAAACCTGGAGGTTTCTCTAGAAACCTGGAGTTTTGCTCAGTCCAGAAACCTGGAGTCCTTCTCTGTAAGGCCAAACCTCGAGTTTTGCTCTTACAGTGATTTTTACGCATTTGAGAGCAAAACTTCATACTTTGTTTACAATCATTGGAGATCATCAAAACCCTTAGAGAACTAACAGTTATTATGTTAAGTTAATTTTGAGGACATTACACCTTACAGGTTGCAATCAAATAACCCAATCCCAAAGACCCAATACTTTGAGATTCTTACAAAGAAGATAATCAATAAAGACCTCTCTAAAAGAGCAGATTAATAATCACTGAAGATTGATATATCCGAAGATATTAACTCTTAGAGTAGAAACAATAAATGCTCTTAATCGCTAATTGAATGCGCAAAGTTTCGTTGGTTGGAGACTTGAATGCTTCTAGCTTTTATAGGTGCTTGCAATTAATGACCGTTGAGGAGAGATTAATGAGCCGTTGAGAATAATAAATATATCCGTTGAGTTTGAACGTTGCTCTCTCTCTTCGTATCGTCTGATGCTGCCGTTATTCTCCGTTGACATTCTTCATTCGATTTGTCCGCTGAGACTCAGTGAAAATGTTGACTAGGAATGGCCGGAATGCTTTTTGGTTGCTCCGAAGCTTAGTTTCCAATTTCATGTTTTAACTCTGTTTAAGCATTTAATGCATCTGACAAGATTTTCTTTATGATAATCTGATGATTAAAGCTTGTTAATCATATCTGAAACTGATTAGCAAACTGATTAAACTTGGTTAGGAATAGTAATAATCAATAATATGAAATACCCAAGACTTAATCGATGAATGTCAGATTAGGCAAACGAGGCATCAAAAACTGATAAGCATAACTCGAGTCATGACTCGAGTTGTAACTGGAGTTATGATTGAGAAATTTCAAACAAAAAAGAATTGTGCTTTGATGACTGACAGAGATTTGCCGTCATCTCACAAAATAACCAGATTAGAAAGGATTTGCAGTATAATGTAACCTGGGTCGTTTCTCTCAAGGAATTTGTAGTGGGTTTAAATCGGCAAAGAAAAAAAACAGAACAACAATAAAATGGGGGTTTTTGATTTGAAACAGATTAAAACGAAATTAAGCTGAAACAAATCTGAAATATGCGTAAACAGAGATAAAAACGAGATTGCAATAGATTAAAACGATCAACCCAACGTTTAGATTCCGAAACTTCCTTCATTGAACGAAATATAAACGAACTCGCGTTTGGCTCGGACGAACCGAAATCTCTGCGTTCGTCCGAAATCCCTCAACTAGACGATCGTCTAGAATCTGTCCGAACATGGCGTCTCACCGTGCAATCGCACAAAACAACACTCTAACCTAGTTCGAACTCGGTCCTTGGGATGAACCAAACCGAATATTAAATCTAATATTCGAACTATTTTAAATCGGATCCGATAAGATGAAAACGAAACGAGTAAAGTTACCGATTAAGTACGAGTTCTCGGATGAATCATGGAATCCTCAACGTTGGGTTAACCACGAAGGTTTAGCCGAACATGGCTGGGAAAATCGAAGAACAGACGAAGAACACGAAGAACACGAAGAACATTTCGAGAATCGAAAAACCTCTACTTTGATCCACAAAACAGAATAAAAACGTGAATGAATGTGTTTGTGGCTGCTGCCTTACTTAACCTAAATTGGAAAACGAAATGGGGCTCCAATCAATAATCCAGGCCCAAAACAGAAAATAACACAGAATGGGCTTTAGTCACAAATTCGAGCCCAAATAAAACATCGACTTTGGCTTCAAAATCGACCGTCTTCTTGTCCGAATTTGCCCTTCATGTCTTCATAACAATTGTAGCTCTCTGAATCATCTGAAATATTAAACAAAAATGAGGTGAATCCGATGTCTGGTTCAAGAGTTATGGTAAGATTAGTGAAGCAATGTAAAACTGGAATTTTATTAATAAAAATGGCTAAAATATAATCAAAGGCCCAAAGCCCAAATAAGTATAAAAGACATTATTTATTAACTAAAAAGTCCTAAATTATTAATCAAGAGATAAAAAGAAGTGTATAAAATATTCAATTATCAATGACTTGAGTTATGACTGGAGTCATCGCTGAGAAATTTCAAACAGAAAAGAATTGCGCTTTGATAACTCGAGTTATGACTGGAGTTATGCAAGTTATGACTGGAGTCATTCTGAATCAATTCCAGACAGAAGCGAAGAGCAATATGATGACTCGAGTTATGCTGGAGTAACTCGAGTTACATCAGTGAAAACAAATCAGACAGAGCTGATTGGAACTTGTTAGTTCTCTAAGGGTTTTGATGATCTCCAATAATTGTAAACAAAGCATAAAGTTTTGCTCTCAAATATGTAAAACCCACTGTAAGAGCAAAACTCGAGGTTGCTGTTCAAACCTCGAGGTTTGGCCTTACAGAAAAGAACTCCAGGTTTTTGGACTGAGCAAAACTCTAGGTTTCCGAGAGAAACCTCCGGGTTTCGTCATACGAGACTTCTCATCATTTTTCGAAAAATGTAAAAACTCGAGGGTTCTTGTTCAAACCTCGAGGTTTTGACTTACTGAAGAGAGTCTCCCAAGTTTTGAACATTTTAAAACCTCCAGTTTTGTGAGAAAACCTCTAGGTTTGAGCTAAATGAAGTTTTCTCAAAGTTTTCGAAATTAAGAGAAAACTCGAGTTTTGGGGACAAACCTCAAGGTTTGTCCAAACATAAAGTATCTATGTTTTTCCAATATACAAAACCTCCATTTTTATTCTCAAACCTCCGGGTTTTTGTTTTGGCGCAAAAACTCAAGATTTTCACATTTAAGAGAAACCTCGAGTTTCGATACAAAACCTCGAGGTTTTGGCATCCGAGAGGAAACGACTTTTCACCGGTTTTGAAAACCTCCAGGTTTCTGGAAAACCTCCGGGTTTGCACTTGGCGCGATTTTGCAAAGTTTCACATTCAAAGTGAAACCTCGAGGTTTCTGATAAAACCTCGAGTATTTTCCAAACAGAAAGGGTGTCGCTTTTTGCTATGTTAAAAACCTACGGTTTTGGTTCAAAACCTCCAGGTTTGATGTTTTGGACTTAGATCACTTTCACTTGCTACAGTCCAAAACTCGAGGTTTGAAGAACAAACCTCGAGGTTTCGGCGCATATTCAGAATTTCAAATTCTGTGAATTCCTTGAACCTTCTTGTTTGATCTTAATACTTCCAATGATTAATCTCTAATGTTTCTAGATATGTTTAACCACTTTTTTAGTGAGTTTCAGATGAATTAGAGAATGTTTATTGAATGTTCAAAGATAAAGCAAAAGTGATGTCAGAACATTAAATGCAAAACCCTGAAAGTTGCATACTTTTGGGTAATCCTTCTGCACACGTCTACAAAGGATTAATGTCTACCTACCACATCCAGTAGCTGCTATTCCAATGGACTAATTCGCAAAGAAGTCAACCTTGAACTTCTGCACAGCTGGATTAAATGAAGATTAGTGAGAGAAGACACTATAACAGCCTACAACAGCTGGATTATTGATTCAACGGTTATATGAAGAATTACAACGGTCATTTAATGATCTCGAGTATAAATAGAACAAAGATTCAAGTCTTCAACAACAAACACATCACCGAAAACGTATAGCATTCAAAGTTCTTCAACTACATTTATGTTTTCACTTGTATTGTGTCTTTTGACACTTAAAGCTTAAGTGTTTATCAATATCCACTCTTAGAGAGAGTTTCTTTTCTATATATCATTTATTGTAAAGGATCACAATTCTGGGGACTTGGTGATTGGGTTCATTGATTGATACTTGTAAGGGGGAGTAGGTTCTAGTGAGAGAACTACTCTTGAGTACAGGGTGTGTAATCAATTGAGGTAGTGAAAATCCCAGATAGTTTGGGGACTGGACGTAGGTCAAGAGATTGGACCGAACCAGTATAAATCCTTGTGTCTTGCTCTTCTACTCTCATCCTTGTTCATCTCTATTTTTAGTGTTCAAAAACAGAGGTTTTCTAAAAAAGGATTTTTAAAATCCCCAATTCACCCCCCTCTTGGTGATTTAGCTCCACTTTCATTTGGTATCAGAGCAAGGTCTTCTCTAAAGAGATTAACATCTCGAGAAGGATCACTATGGAAGGTATTCTACCTGATGGAGCTTCGATCAACCGACCACCAGGGTTTACTGGAGAGCACTACTCATTCTGGAAAAACAAATTCAAAGTCTTCGTAATGGCTTCGAATATGGTCTCCGGGAGAGTGTTTGAAAAAGGAGACTATGTTCCTTCAACTACTAAGGATGGAGTAATAACCCCAAAGCAAGAAGAAGAATACGATGAGAATGACCGAAGCGAGATCGTTCTTAACAAAGCCAAAGCCATTCTCATGCTCCAAAGTGCCTTAAGTCAGAGTGAATACTTTTGAATATGCTCCAAGACTTCTGCTAAAGCAATGTGGGACGCATTGGAGTTGGCTCACGAAGGAACCACTGGAGTCAAGGAGAATAGGGTTAACACCCTTATGACTGAGTACGATCTTCTTCATATGAAGTCGGGGAATCGATTGATGAGTTCCGCTTAGATTCACTCATCTGATCAATCAACTTGCTGCATTGGGAAAAATCTATGATGAACCAGTTCAAGTCAGAAAAATCTTGAACATTCTCAGCAAGGAATGGGAAGCCAAGGTTACTACCATTGAAGAGGCTCATGGTGTATCAATGCAATCTGTAGCAGCTTTATTTGGTAGCCTATCAGAATATGAAGGCAAGATCAAGTTCAGAAAGGGACTTGATGAAATCCATAGTAAGAGCAAAGGCATAGCTCTTAAGTATATCAAAGAAGCTAAAGAGACAGATGATGATGAAGAGGAAGACGAAGAAAAAGAACTGGGCATGATCGTTCGAAGATTCAAAAGATTCTACCGAAAGGATCAAGGGTACAAGAGATTTCACAAAGGCATCTCCAGCACTGAGACAAAGAAGCCAATTATATGTTATGAGTGTGAGAAGCCTGGCCACATCAAGTCTGAGTGTCCCCAGCTAAACAACAAGGACAAAGAAAAGAAGAAGTTCAACCGATTCAAAAAGAAAGCCTATATCTCAGCGATTTGGGGAAATAGCTCATCTGATAAAGATGAAGCTGATGAGGAAGACAAAGCGAATATCTGTTTAGTTGCTGAAGAAGAAGAGCAACATGACAACAATGATGAGGTATACGATTCAAAACCGTCCTATGATGAATTATTTGCTGAGTATATTGTTGTTCAAACAGAATTTGAAAAACTTGCAGAAAAATATATTGTCTTGAAAAAGAAAAATGTCACTCTTGAACTGCAAGTTGAAAAGCTTTCCCATCTCGAAAATGCTGTTTGTGAAGATTGCCCTGAACTCAAGAAAAAGAATTTGCATCTTACAAAGGCACTTGAGAAATTCACTAGAGGAAGTGAAATGCTCAATGTCATTTTGAAAGAACAAAAATTCATAAATGATAAATCAGGAATCGGTTACAAACCAATTTTTGATAAAAGAAAAGGGAAAAAGAAATTTGGAGAAAAGAACTATTTGAACTATTTTCGGAAATCAGTTCATTCTTCAAATCCTTTTACACATTACAATTATTGTAATCGAAAGGGTCATACTACTTCTTCCTATTTTCATAAAAAGGAAGGAAAGAGTAAGCCCATGGGAAACTATCAATGGGTGCCTAAGGGATCCTACAAGGTTCCTAAGACACATACTAATCCCAAAGGACCCAAGAAAAGATGGGTACCTAAGACTTGATCTGCTGTGTCTTGCAGGTCTGTCTAAGAGCATCAAATCCCAACAAGTGGTACATTGATAGTGGATGCTCAAGACATATGACGGGAGACCAATCCAAGTTTGCTTCAATCAAGCCCAAAGATGGTGGCAATGTGACCTTTGGTGGCAACCAATCTGGAAAGATTACTGGAATTGGTGAAATTGGCAACAATGAAGGACCACAAATCAAAGATGTCTACCTTGTTGAAGTACTATGCCACAATCTCCTTAGTGTAAGCCAAAGCACTGATAAAGGTAACTTAGTTATCTTTGATTCTGAGGAATGCTTGATAGTAACCAAGGATGTTTCTCTTTAGAAAATATTAAATCAAAGGCTTTATTGAGCTCCTAGAGATGGAAATTGTTATACACTTAATCTCTCTAGAAATGGCTCGGTTCGAAAAATGTTTTGTTAGTAATCTAGATGATAGTTGGCTATGGCACAAGCGATTAGCTCATGTCAATATGATCCAACTTGACATATTACTGAAAAAGGATTTGGTTATTGGCATTCCAAAACTTCAATTTAAAAACGACATGATTTGTGATGCTTGTCAAAAAGGAAAACAAACCAAATCTTCTTTCAAATCGAAAAATAAAGTTTCAACTAATAGACCTCTCCAACTACTTCATATGGATCTAGTTGGACCAGCTAGAGTAAAAAGCCTTGGTGGCAATCTTTATACCTTGGTCATAGTTGATGACTTTTCTCGATTTGCTTGGACTATTTTCTTATCATCGAAAGATGAAACATTTGATCAATTTGTCTGTTTTGCCAAGAAGGTCCAAAACGAGAAAGGGTTCCCAATTTCGGTGCATTCGAACCGATCATGGAGGAGAATTCGAAAACCACGCATTTGCTGAGTTACGTGACAACAATGGAATAAATCACAACTTCTCCATTTCAAGGACTCCACAAAGAATGGTGTTGTAGAAAGGAAGAATCGAGTCCTCACCGAGATGGCAAGAGCAATGCTTAATGAGAACAACACTTCTCAAGTGTTCTGGGCTGATGCAATGAGTACAGCTTGCTATATCTCTAATCGGGCTTATCTCCGGAAGAAGTTGAACAAGACTCCCTATGAAATTTACAAGGGAAGAAAGCCAAACTTGGGTCATATGCATGTGTTTGGATGTAAGTGTTTCATCCACAAACAATGGTAAGGACAACTTGGGAAAGTTTGATTCCAAGGCAGATGAAGGTATATTTTTGGGCTATTCATATAGGAGTAAAGCTTATAGAGTTTTTAATACTCGTACTCGAATTGTTGAAGAGTCTATGCATGTTGTTTTCTGTGAATCCAAAACTGATAAATCCTTGGATGATGAAGAAGAAAATGTTTTCAAAAACCAATTCTTTTCGAAAACTACTCCTGCATCTGTTGAAAATCCTGAAAATGTTTTTGAGGCTAATCCCTAAAACAATCTTGAAAATCCTAATCAGTCTCAGCCTAGAGCTTGGAAGTTCATAAGGAATCACCCTTTGGACCAAGTAATAGGTGATGCAAGTCAAGGAGTAAGAACCGAAACAAAGACTTTAAATGAAGTAATTTTCTCAAAGATTCATATCTCATATTGAACCCTCTAAGATAGATGAAGCTCTTTCAGACAATGATTGGGTAATAGATATGCAAGAGGAGTTGCATCAATTTGATAGGAATCAAGTTTGGGATTTGGTACCTAAGCCCAAGGACCATCCGGTCATTGGCACCAAATGGGTATTCAAAAACAAACGAGATGAATCAGCAATCATTGTCCGTAACAAGGCAAGATTGGTTGCTAAAGGCTATAATCAAGAAAAAGGAATTGATTATGAAGAAACTTATGCTCTAGTGGCAAGATTGGAAGCCATAAGAGTTCTTCTAGCCTTTGCTTGTGTCAAAGGATTCAAGCTCTATCAAATGGATGTAAAAATTTCTTTTCTAAATGGTTTTATTCAAGAGGAAGTTTATGTAGAACAAACTCCTGGTTTTCAAGATGATCATCATCCAGATCATGTTTATCGTCTCAAAAAGGCATTATATGGTCTTAAGCAAGCTCCTAGAGCTTGGTATGAGCGACTAAGCAAGTTCCTTCTTGATCAAGGATTTATTAGAGGAAAAGCATATACAACTCTCTTCATAAAGAGTGATAAGCTTAGTAAAATTTTAATTGTTCAAATATATGTTGATGACATTATATTTGGTGCTTCTAATGATGATTTGTGTGAAGATTTTGCTAAGATTATGCAGGGAGAGTTTGAGATGTCCATGATGGGAGAACTCAACTATTTCCTTGGTCTTCAAATTAAACAAAGAAAAGATGGAATCTTCATATCTCAAACCAAGTATCTCAATGATCTGCTGAAGAAGTTTGGGATGGATCAATGCAAAGGAGCTGACACCCCAATGAGTTCCACTGCCTCATTGGATGCTGATGAAGAGGGCAAGGACTTTAATATTACAAGATATAGAGGGATGATTGGATCATTGCTCTATTTAACTGCAAGTCGCCCAGACATCCAATTCAGTGTGGGAATGTGTTCAAGGTTTCAGTCTGCTCCAAAGGAGTCACATGCTGAATATGTGAAGAGAATATTCAGATATCTTGCTGACACAAAGACCCTTGGATTGTGGTTTCCCAAAGGTCAACCTGAACATTTGGTGGCATATTCAGATTCAGACCATGCTGGGTACAAGACTGATAGAAAGAGCACAAGTGGTCAATGTGAATTCTTTGGTGGCTCACTTGTATCCTGGTTTAGCAAGAAGCAAACCAGTGTGGTTGTGTCCTCTACAGAAGCTGAATATGTAGCTGCCTCAAGTTGCTGTGCTCAAGTTTTATGGCTCAAGCAACAACTATCTGACTTGGGAATCAACTTGAAGGAGATCCCAATATTGTGTGACAACACAAGCACAATAAGCTTGGCAAAGAATCTAGTTCAAGAGATTGGTTCTAGTGAGAGAACTACTCTTGAGTACAGAGTGTGTAATCAATTGAGATAGTGAAAATCCCAGAGAGTCTTGGGACTGGACGTAGGTCAAGAGATTGGACCGAACCAGTATAAATCCTTGTGTCTTGCTCTTCTACTCTCATCCTTGTTCATCTCTGTTTTTAGTGTTCAAAAACAGAGGTTTTCTGAAAAAGATTTTTAAAATCCCCAATTCACCCCCCCTCTTAGTGATTTAGCTCCACTTTCAGAACTATCATGACTCGAGTTGGCCAAGGATGACTCGAGTCATATCAGTTGACAGAAGTTGCTTATCGAAAGAGTTATTTTCCAAGGATTGAAGTACAGTGATGACTCGAGTTGTTAAGTGATAACTCGAGTTATAAGCAACATTTTCATATGTTTTTTCAAGCACAGTGACTTGAGTCATAACTAGAGTTAAAATGCTATATCTCAAAGCAGAGTCAAGATATCTTTAAATTATCCTTTCAATGAAATCTTATTGGCTTGAATCGATCTTACAATTGTCAGCATCATCAAAACACATAGAGAACTAACACCTTTCTCACCATACTTGGCACCCAGTTTGCATTCTCTCTTCTTTCTCTGTCGACCATCCCTCTTCGTCTTTGTCTCTTTTCTTTCTCATCGACTTAGGTTTCACCGCCGCCACTCCCATGGCGTATTCTCCTTCATCAACCTTGGCATATCCTCTTCTCCTTCACATTCAACTCGAGTTTAACTCTAGTTCCTCAGATCTCTGCCTCTGGGTCCTCAAATCTGCGTGACAACACCTTCTGTCAAGTACTAACTGCAGCCTCCGTTTTCATTGACGTCAGAAAACAACACAAAGTTAGAGAAGATCTGAGGACAACACCTTCTGTCGAGCACCGATTGAAGCTTCTAGTTTTTTTCAAGCTTTTTCAATTATACAGATCTGATTTATTCGTTAATCTAAGGTCGCCTCCATATTGATGGTTATGGGTTTTGATTTCTTTGGTAATCTAAGGTCGCCTTGCAGGTTCTTCTTCCATGGCCAAGCCAATCAAACCTAAGGTTTGGTAGGATTTTAAAAAAAAAACAAAACAATACGGCATCCCAAATAAAAAGGGACGCCGTAAGCCTCAACTTTATTACGTCTCTCACATAGACGTCCCCCAAAAAAGGATGTAAAAAAGGGTTTTTTTTTTTTTTTAAAGGACGTTAAACTGCTTTTTTAGTAGTAACATGATATTTATTCATTGTACCGTTATTTATTAAGAGTTATATATGCTTGAATCTGTAGTAGTAACATGATATTTGATGCGTTAATATAATTAATATTAAAACAAGCAATAATAGAGCATAAAATAGGGGGGAGACAAGAAAGAAAATAGGTAATCTTTAATAATTAGAGCAGAAAATAGTGGGAAAACATGAAAGAAAATAGGCAAAACACACATAGATATGTGGGTCCCAAATCTATCTTTCTTATGAAGTTCTATAAATTTACATAAATGCTTAAACACTAGTCTTTTTATTCATAAAACTCTTGCATTTGAGAGCAAACTGAGATAAAGCCCTGGTAGATGACCCATGTTCCTGAAGCGCCTTAGAAGCAGCAAGTTTGAGCTCATTCATTCTATGGCGAAATGCTTCACCTTCTTCGCCTCGAATTAAACGCTTCACAAGCTTAGCAATTTGGTGCCTCTCGACAATGCCTTGATCATTACATTTTGGTCTCAGAGCCACCCTGAGAGCATCACTTACCATAGCCGCATTTAGTTTCTGCTCAGCGAAAAGTGGCCACGCTATGAGTGGCACCCCATTAATTATACTCTCCACAATTGAATTCCAACCACAATGACATACATAACCACCTATTGCCATGTGGCTGAGCACTTGTGCCTGAAAGTATGTTAAAGTGTCAACATGTTAATTGAGAGTCCTGTTATTTCTTTTTTGTTTTATTTTGAGAGTTCAAAAAAAAATTTAACTGCAATCTACATCTCATACCATCCTAAAAGTTATTTCTGGTCAAGTTATAAGTATACTTATATTCATATATTTGTTATTAATTTTGGTTTTAACTTTTTTTTTTTTGGGTTCTGGACTCTCTTTTTTAGCTACTGAATATTAAATTTGAACCATTGAGATTAAAAATTGATGGCTTGAATATTTTATTTTATTCTTAAATTTTACGTTTTTATTTTAATAGGTGACATTAAAAAATGAAGATAATTCTCTAACAATATTTTTTTAAAAAAAATAGAATGTTTTACATTTAAATACTAAATATTGGTCATTCTAATCATACATTAAATATAAAAAAAAAATATTTTCACTGTTAAATTTTAAAAAAAAAATTAAAAAAAAAAATCAATGTTGAAAGAAAAATATTACAAATAAAAAATTAAATCTAGAATTATTGTTCAGAACACAATTGAATACTCCGAGTCTCATGATCATAAGAATAACAGGATCATGTAATTGGGATCCGCCTCTGGGTTTTATTTTTGCCCGCATGTGTCTGTATTATTTATTATCAGGGAGATCGAATTACTATGAGTTCTTAAGAAAATGTTTTGATAACAAAAGAGTCCTAATAACAAATTACCAGTTACCATTTCTGAGTTCTTAATACATACTTTTCAGTTGTTATTATACTTGTAAGTGATTAAATTCCTTCTTTGAAATATTATAGTAATTCCCCCCTTAATATAATTATTTTATTGTTCTCTCACAATTGAAATCTATTTAATTGGAAAAGTATCATCTTTAATTTCATATCTAAGAAAAAATGCTTATAAATCATAATTTATGTACCTGAGGTGCCCAAAAAGGAACCACCATGCCTTCTTCTTGTGTCCTCTCTAAGAACCCACTTGGCAAAAATTGCAAAGGGTCATTATTCTCAGCACCAACATCAGCAACAGTACCAAACTTACTTGGAGGCTTATAAACCCATATGAAATTCTGACCACTCAATTCAAGTCCCATTGCCAGCTCATCCAATTGCTCCTGCGAGAGGGTCCCACCACTTCCAAAGCACACATAAATCACAGAGTTATTTGGCTTCTTGTCCAACCATTTCAGACACTCATGAGTTGATGGTTCAGCAGCATTTTTTGTGATGGGCCCGATTGGATACACAATTGGGCCCGGGCTTTCTCGTATGGCACGTATAGGCCCAGGTTCTAATTCTGAGAAGGTGTTGACTAAGACCCCGTTTGCTTTGTGGAATCGTTGACCAGCTTGGAGAAAAATCTGGTACTCTTGGTTGCTTCGATCTTGAAGCGAATCAGGGAGATCGCTACCATGGACAGGGACACAACCTGGATTTTTCAAGGCAGACTCAAAAATTGTGACACGGAAAGAGTTTTTGGTTTAGTCTGTTTTTTTAATGTTTAAATAATTTAAATATTAAAGGAAAAGGAGTTTTAGTTTATTAGAGAAAAAGTTCACCACTCCTCTCTAGTGAGATTTTAAAGGGAAAAAAAATGTACTATTATTATCTTGGTTTATTCAGAAAACAACGACAGTTGTAATATGTGTGTACATGTAATCTATAAATGAATAAACAAATAAACAAATTCATCATTTGTTTTAATTTATCTATATATACACAAAATATAAGATTTATATTGGTTTGTATTATTTATAATCACTATAATTATTAATTCTATATATTAATATATTTATCAAGAGACTCACATCACCTTTGAAATTATTACTTTTTCTCAATTCTGTCCTAAATAATAATTTAGAAGTTAGAATTAACTCATTTACCATAACACTTCAATAGGTAATACTGACCTGGAATCTTTAGGGGTTTTGTTAGATCTTTAAACTCACAAGAAACTGCCTTATCTAGCTCAGAAGAATACAAGCAAAGTGAAAGCATCATAGCCGTCGAAGGAAAATACACAAACGACAAGGTGTTTCGATCATTGGCAAATTCCACAACTTGATCCAACAAAGCATCAACGACCACAGTACCAACCGGCAACTTTTCACTCACACACAACTTGTTCAACTCTTCATAAACATTTGGCAGTGAACGATACATGCTTATCTGAACAAGAGCTGCAGGGTTAGTCTCGTGCGACGCCATGTCGTTTATGTTCGGAGGAGGAAGAAAAATGTACTGAATGCTTGAAGTTGAAGGCAGGCCTTCAAGAAGGGCTTTTTGGGCATTTCCAGAGGATTCGACTGTAGGGATGATAATAGTGCAATGAAAGTGAGGGTGAAGATGAATGAGTCGTTTACAGAATTCGATCATTGAGAGTAAGTGGCTGTATATAGGTACTGAAACAAAAGCTATGTGAGTTTTCATATTGGCCTCCATGAAAATTAAGGAAGATTATTAATCACTTTGCTATGTTGAAAGTGTATTGTATAGGATTCTAATATAGAAGATTGCCAAGTTGTAACTCTTTTTTTTCACACCTTTAAACCACTTTGTGAAACTCCATATAAGAAAGGAAAAAAAAAAACACGTATTGAAATAGCTTTAAATTGTGCCATAAATTGACATATGCTTTGTTTTGGTTTCTTTAACAAAGAGAAGCAGTTTGGGTTGATTCAGTAACGAATCATGAGTTGTATGTAGAAGAAACTCACGGTTTCTAATGTTATTAAAATTAGCATTAAGTAGCAAATCCGCCCTGAAAGTATAGACTGAGCAATGTTGTTCTAAAAGTTTTCTTTGTCTCAATGTTGCCCCGGAAATTTCAAAACGTAACAATGATGCTCTATTCCATTAAAAACCTAACATTGACCAAAAAAAATTTGACATTAACTGTTAATTTCTTAACGAAGATAGACAACATTGCTACGTTTTGAAACTTTTTAAAATTATATGTTGATATATTGATATTTCGTTTTTTGTTCAGTACACATAGATATTTTTTTAAAAAAATATTTAAATTAGACTATACCAACATTGCCCGTGAGTTTCGCTAAATTACATAAATTGTGGAGACTTTTCCTAAGTTTGTTTTTTTAATAAATTTTTAGAAACTTTATACGGGTTGGCTAAAATATGAATTTTTTTTAGAGTTAGGCCTCATAAGTCAAAACAGCTACTACCCACAGTCCCACACTAACATATTCGAACACATGATTTAAAATAGAATTTATACCAACATAAATTAAGTATTTAATTTTTCTGAAGAAATAGGAATACATTTTATTTTTAGTAAAAGGAAATCGAATAAAACAAGGAAATACCGTGGACAACTGTTACTTATATGCTGGAGTTTTTAACAGCATATGAAACTCTCAAGCTTCTCAAACATAAAGAGGGAATTATGTAACTTCTTGATGATGATGATAACATAAATTATTCTTTGTCCAACGTCTAATTGTTAAACATGTGTGGAGTTATATTATATATGTAATTTTTTTAATAAGTTATTAGTAATAATAACAAGATAAGTAGGTTCCATATATGTTTCCTAAAGTTCTATAAATTAAATGAATCGTTATATATCATTGTCATTATTTATAATTATAACTTGTAAATATAATACTCTCAATTTTCTTAATATAAAAGTTAAAACTAAAAAATTAGTTAAATTAGTTATTTGTAAATAATTTGTGTTGGCTTCCATAAATTACTTGTTTTAATAATTTGAACTAGATATATTACTCCCTAGATAGAAAGCCCCCATAATATTTGCAATCAATTAAAATATTTTAAGGGAAAATAATTATAAATTTGAAAGATAAAGTGGACTAAAGTATTATACTTAAAAATCAAGACAACATGTCTATTAATTCTTACATTTAGGATTAGAGGAGCATTACCATTAATATTGTGTTCAGACTTTTAACAATAACAATGAGGCTTTTAATGTTGGCTGTAATCATATAAAGGGCACAAAAGTTGTATTTGTATACCCCATATATAATGTAATGGTGTGTTTGGATGGACAGAAAATGGAGGGGGAGAGAATTGGGGATAATATTATCCCTCATTGTGTTTGCATAGACTGGAGAAAATGCATGATATTTACAATAACAATAATCCACTTGTTTAATTTTTAACAATTTTTTAAGTGATGCGATAAACATAAATTCAAGTTAAAAATTATAAGTCAAATTAAAATGAAACTATTTTTCTATTTGTCTTAAAATCAAATATATATAATGCCAAATATATTTCCTTACAAACAAAAATAATAATAAAAGTTAAAATAAAAATAAACATGTCTCAGTGATGAAAATATCTTTATATTCTGATTTGCTAAAATTTAAACGAAAATTTCTTTTAATCCATGCATGCATGTGAGAGATGAGAAATACAAAATAATTTTTTTACAGCAGATATTGAAAAGAAATTAACACTATGAGAAGATATATATAATATCATTTTTACCATGAAAGTTTAATTTTATGAGCACTAGCTAGTCACCCCCTAAGGTTTTTTTTGGATCAAAATTGCCCCAAAAGTTTAACAATGTAGCAATCTTGCCCTTTCGTTGATCTTGACCGTTAAACTATTACTCTAATTTGTAAACTTCTAGGGGCACACTTGCTCATAAAAACAACTTTTATGAAAAAATTGCTCCTTAAAAAACTTTTAGGATAAAATTGCTCCATTTTGTTAACTTCCAGGGCAAAAATGAGATCAACAAAACTTTTGGGTCACCAGTGCTCCTTAGGAAAAACTTACATGGAAAAAATGATATTTATTCCTATATAATATTAATTTGTTGTACACTCATAAGTATTATTTCCAAATAATGTAAAGTGTTTTACAGAAAGTTTTTTTAATAAAAAAAAAGCAGATGATATTTATGGGGAAGAACAGTAAAAAGTGTAATTATTCAAAAGGATCAATAATCAAAATATAAATTTAAAAATACTAAATTTTCCTTAATTAAACTTCCTACAATCTCTCACGCATTATATTTCAAAAGTCATTTAAATTTTATTTTCCACAAAAATTACAACAACTAAAATTATTATTTTACTAACTTTAAATAACATGTACCTAATAATATCATCAATATGTCATTTAATTATCAACATAGATATTGATCCATTTAAATAAAAATATTAATTTTTTCTTTATTTATATAATCTTACATAAAATAAACTCTAAGTAAAGTAAACCTATTTAGAAGATATTGAATTTTCTATCTAATATCTTAGTGGTTGAAAAAGCTTTATCCCCACAAGAAAAACATTATTATTATTTTCTTATATTATAGACTTTATTGATTATATTAAATTTTTATTTTGCACACAAGTATTTTTTTAGGGAAGCAATCTTGTATACAAATTTCGAATAAAAAATATAATAGATTATCTAGACTTTTTTAAGTATATTAACATTACATGGTTTTTAGTAAAAAAAAAAACACTAAATGGATTTTAATTTTTAAAACTCACATAAATGTATTCTCACATAAAATTAAATTATGGGAACCTCCTTTGTAATTGTTTAAAATTGCATATTTTTAGAATTTTGTTTGGATGTATATAACGTTTCTTTAACATTTTTAATAAATTATATAATATTTTGTTTGTATTATTTTTTCAATAGATAACTACGGAAGCGTTAAAAAATTAGTGAAATTGCGTTTCATTTAATGAAATTTCAAAATTCATATTAATATTAAAAATAGAAAGTGAAGAAAATGTAGGAGATTTAATCAAGGCAATTTAGTATTTCAAAATTTTTATTTTGATAATTGATTATTCTGAATAATTACGATTTTTACAGTTATTCCCAATCAATATCATCTACTCCAAGTCCTTTGTTCTAATATTTCTTCATTAAAACTAGACCTGATTGGCTGGTTTGACCAGAAAACTGATGAACTGGTCACCTAATTGGTCTGGTCCAATTGGTTTGACCGGTTTAGTGTTTATTCGATTTAATGTTTAATAAAAATTTCATGACTTCAAAAATTAATATCTAATTCTATATATTTTCAAAAATTATAAATTAAAACTCAATGAAAAACTTGGGAAGCGAGATACTCTCCACATCCCTTCTCTACCCATTTCTCCTCATCTTCATATCTGGCCGTTGAAATTTTAATCCAACGGCTAGATCATATTTTTCGAACTACCACATTCGGTAGTTCGAAAGATATGATCTGGACCGTTGGATCCAAAATTTCAACTACGATCTAAAGATGAGAAGGGATGGGCAGAGAAACCGGACGCAAAAAACTTGAGATGTCTACCGTATAATAGAAACAATAATCACTTAAAAATATTACCATTTAATCCTGAAAAATTCTCAAATTCCAAAACTATTCAAAAAGCCTAGAGATATAATGTCCAATCATTATCCAGAATGTTTCTAAGTCTCAAATATTCAAATTTCACCTCTTGATACCACAATCTCATCAATAATTAAATTTTACTTAACTCTAAACCAAAATATTAAAATATGGGATGTTACAATTGAGAACTTAAGTATTGCAATTAGCAACTTCCCCATTTTGGTGCCGTTCAAGTTCACTACCTCAGATTTGGCCTTGGGTTCGCTATGTTTTGACTCCAATATGACTCACTAACTCTTAAATCACTACTTTAACCAGTTCAATAACTAGTTCGTGTTTAATAATTCGACAGTGCCAAAGTGGCTAACTCTTATGAAAAAAACATATATGAGGGATGATGAATTGATGATGGCATGGGTAGTGGGGGCATTTCAGAAATCACGTTTTATGGACAAAATTTCTCCATATTTGGGGAGATTTTTTTTTCCTTTTTTTGGGAAGGGGGGATGATGAATTGATGATGGCTTGGGCGATGGGGGCATTTCAGAAATTACGTTTTATGGACAAAATTTCTCCATCTATGGGGAGATATTTTTTTTGGGGGGGGGATACATGGGACCTACACCCTTTTTTCCCACTTTTCTCTTCCCCCAATTTTTCTCCCCAATCCAAAAATGGGAAAATGCATTTTTTTTCCATTCATTTTCTCCCTTATTTTTCTCCTTCCCTAATTTTCTCTTCATCTAAAACGCACTATAAAGTATCAATCAGCATAGGAGGTGAAGGAAATTAGTACTACCTCATGTCCTAAACAATAGATAACAATTTCTTATCCTAAATATAAAATTTCAGTCCATTTTGTCTCCTAACTTTATAGTTTTTCTTTCAAGAATCTCTATTGATCACACATAGTAAGGGGTTTCCATTAAAAAAAGTAGTTAATTAATGCACATGATTAAAAATGATATTTTAAAAAAAGTATCAAATATTTATTACATATAATTAACTTAACTAATTTTCTTAATATCTGTAAATTAATTATTTAACTCTTAAGGAACAAAGTAAAAGAGTACACGTTAATGTATGTTGTAGGAAAAAAAAAAAACACAAATCACGGCTAATAGATTAAAAAATGGTGAACTCCTTTATTTTGTGGGTTCTCCTTCTCTCTCACACAATTACTGAATAAGACTTTTAGAAGGAAAAGCGCAAGAAAATCTACAACAAAACTACTAGTATTACCTACAAGATTACTAACTCTAACTCTTCTTTTATTGATGAAATATATTTTCCAATTCAGAATTAAGTTCAAAAAACTTTTTAAAAAAGGATTAGGCCCTGCAACTTCAACAAAATTGAACCAAAACAGTACGCAACCAAAAACATACCCAAAAAAACAAGAGGTCAAAAGTCAAACATTAATCAAGATTAAAATAAAATGAAAAAAATTAATAAATCACAAGGACTAATAGAAAACAAACAAACAAAATCACCAATCTACTTTCTAACTTGAAAATGCGTAGTAACGACAATAGACTATGGATAACACCGCTTGCGTTGGAACTCTTGC
Organism: Acacia melanoxylon; assembly: GCA_019022615.1. Classification (NCBI taxonomy): domain Eukaryota; kingdom Viridiplantae; phylum Streptophyta; class Magnoliopsida; order Fabales; family Fabaceae; genus Acacia; species Acacia melanoxylon. The sequence goes on from JAFJYJ010000002.1 coordinate 21,452,904, forward strand.
GTGTGAAAGATGTTTATGAGTTATAGTTTTCTTGCATTAACGGTTGTCAAGTTTTTTGGAGTTGATGTTGAACTCAATGTGGGTACCAATCATCCATTTACTAATAATTTGTAACCCCGCTTATTTATTTGGATCAATTAAATAATAATTTTTAACCCCTATTTATTTTTATCCCTAAAACTCCACCGATTCAAATTCTTACCCCCAACCTTTGGAATGTAGCATTATGCAACTCATATACCTTTCACTTTCCCCAAGTTACACCTTCTACCTCCCTTGAATAATTAGTCATTTAATAATAGTTGATTAAAATTATTAACTGTTATTATACCAGTTGTATGCAATTCTTTATAAGTGTTCTTCTTTGCGGGTGTCTCCCCCACCAAGCACCTTCCCTACTCATTTATTCATTTGCAGTCCATCATTTGGAAATTGCAAATTGCAAAATTGTCGTCCCCACTTAATCACTCCAAAACTGCACAATATGACCACTATTGTTCAATCAAATTTTTATGATATCCACGACCAAAAGGACACTCGGGTTATCATTGCACATGCTCTTACAAAGTTTTTTTCCAATAAGAAGACACCGCCATATGCTCAAGGTTGGCATGATTTTGGTAGATGAGCAGGTACACATGTAGTGCTTTTCCACTATTTCTTATTTTGGCGTTTTTCCCACTAATATTGATGGTGACTTGTGAAATATATGCTAGATCAGGACGACAATATTGTTCTATAAATTCAATTCTGCACAGTTGAACGACGTAAAAGTAAACAAAGACAATCAATAATTGAGTACAATACATATACCAAAACATGAGAGATGTGAGTCTCAATATTATCACAACTAATTCAGCGTTCCGGCCTATACACTTTTTTAGGATCCGTGCAGATTTCAGTTTTAAGAATGTCACGAACGTCACCCTCAATTCTTTCCTGTATTTCGAGAGCCAACATCACTATCTGCCAGGCCAGCACGGAGAGGGGTAGAAACTGAGGAATCTCATTGCTAAACAAATTTGGTGGCCTTATTTAAGGGAATAGTAATTGCAACTTCGTGGTCATCAAGAGGCTGAAAAACCGCAACACTCGAATACGGCCATGAACGGTGAAATGATGCCCATACATGATTACAATTACGGGATTGCAATCTTACTAATTGGTTTAGCTTCGTTAGTAACACTTTCATGTATGCGGGGCTCCCAATCCTCACGGGTAGATAGTAAATGTCTTTCACTTTTCACAATTGCAACTTTTGGGATCCGATTTATGTGGTTTAAAATAAAAACATGCAGAAAAAAATAAGATAGCGGACAATCAAACATCCAGATGAATTGTAGCGAAAAAATATAGAAAAAAAAAAAGTGTGTTGTTCAGGTGCAAATTACTGATTCTTTAGACATAAATTTTTGGCAAACTTTAAACAAGAAATTTCCACTGCACAATTTAATATTAACTCTTAAATGCAAATAAAAGCTTAATACGTACTGAGAAAAATCATTTTTCTTGTGATATGCCCGTCGAATACTCAAACAAAGCTTTGAAGTATTTTGAGGCCATGGTTTGATTTTAGAGACTCTAACCAAGGTATTTATATAATTCTTCTCCCTCATTCTCTAACTACAGGAACGCTATTCACACTTTTTAAAAACATAACAAATCAACAACTCTCAAAATTCTGCTTTAATAACTTCTACCAATGGCCTTTTATTTTGCGTCTTCTTCCCAAGTAAAACGGGATCTAATATCTCTTGGAAAACATGATGTTTTTATTAGCTATAATATTTTTACATAGCGAGAGGAAACACAACAAAAAATCAAATTGGGACATATTCGGGTGCAAGAAACACCAGCGCGGGGACAACTCTCGTTCTATTATAAAAAGATGTGGAAATATGGGTCAAACTCAAACCATATGGTTGGCCCATATGGGTTGGGTTGGATACAACCCATTTTCATGTGGGTTGGGAAATTCATGGTAGCTCCAAGCCGTGTGGGCTCGTGGGTAAATGACTCAACCCATATAACTCTTTTCCTTTTATTCTTTTTTTAAAAAAAAATTAATAACACAAACGATCGATACATGCTAGGGATGTCATGGGTGGGGTGAGGCCCTTTTCCGATGCCATGCCTGAAGGATCATTGGCCCGTAAAATGCAGTTGGTACCCGTCCTACCCGATAGAAGCCCTAACATTTTCAGGTTGGGTAGCACGAACTTCCTTACCCAAATGATGATACCCTGCCACACCCTATGTGAAATGTGAAAAAGAACAGCTTCAATCATACTTGATAAACAATATCACAAACTTCAAGTGTAATCCATAATTCTATGCTTTAGAATATTCTAAAAATAAGTCTACAACTTAAGTCTTTAAATTAAAAAGTCTATCATATGTCTTAAAATAGTCAAATATCTATACGTGAAGAATTAAATAACATCCATAATCTATTAAATACAAAGGCATCAAAAAATTGTAATTAAGTGGATTCAAAACACTTATGAGCTCAACAACTTTGTTAGATGCTGAGGTCAAAGGAGTTGACTTCAACATAACAAAATACAAAGGAATGATTAGCTCATTTCTCTACATGACTACATGCAGAACATACATTCAATTAAGTGTGGCATGTGTTCAAGATACCAATCAGCACATAAAGAATCACATACTGAAACAGTGAAGAGAATCTTTAAATACTTGGCTAATACAGCTGATCTTAGAATATGATATCCCAAAGGAGGCAATGAGTGTTTGATAGCATGCTTTTATTCTGACCATGGTCGATACAAGACTAATAGAAAGAGTACCAATTTTGAAAGCCAGTTTCTTGTGGCTCTATAGTATCATGGTTCAGAAAGAAACAAAACATTGAGTCTCTATCATCCATTGAAGCTAAATATATAAATGCAGCAAGTTGTTGTGCTCAAGTCATTTGACTCAAACAACAACTTCAAGATCTAGGCATCTATTTAAATGAGATACCAATTTCCTGTGACAACACAAACACAATTATCCTAGTGAAAAATATAGCTAAACATTCAAGAACAAAGCACATTGACATAAGACATCACTTTATCAGAGATCATGTACAAAAAAAGGATGTCAAGGTGGTTTTCATACCAACACACCTCCAAGTGGCTAATATTTTTACAAAACCACTTGCAAAATATCAATTTTTATACACACGAAGAGAATTGGGAATTAAATATGTCACACCCACGAGGTGCAGGCATTCTTAGCCATATTCTTACGCAGTAGCATGGCAAAATAAAAAATAGTTCGTTATACTGATACAACAGAAATTAAATTTGATTACATAACAGGGGAATTCTTAGGGTTTATACCCCTTTACATTCATTTACAGACACTGAAAATTAAAACACATTAATCACCGTCGCCCCTTGGTTCTTCAGGATGTCCCTTTTGTTGGGTCGTCTTCAAGCAACGCTCCCTCCTTGAGCCTTGTGCAACACAACTCTCCTGTGCTCACCTACCTATTGGTTGGTAGTAGAGGGTGAGATTCTGAGGAATCCTAGTAGCAGACAATACCAAACAGTGCATGCAAGATAAATGCTAATGTATGATATACTTGCCTTGTACAAACTCATGTTAACATAATGACATTTCTGCATGCTCAATGCTTCATGCATCTTACTCATGGCCATAGCATAATCATAAACAGAGCTTCAATCATTCAAGTATGTTAAATATCACAAGCAAGCATAGCAATCATACATATAAACATAAGCAATAATATCAAATACATGCAAGTTATAAGGTAAGCCCACTACCTCTAAGGACTACTGTCTTTACTCGGGTTCCTCTTTCGCTAACCATCAGGGTTGCTTGAAGTTCCTTCATTCTCCTCGTGGCCCTAAGGACATAACCATATGTCTAGAACCAAGGAAAATGAATGTTTGACAAAGTTATATTAAGCTTACAACCTTTTTCCTTTAATTTCCTTACTTTCGGACTTAACCTTAAATTCTCAGAATTTTTATTAAAATTTGAAAATTCATAATTAAATGCAAACAAATCATTTTAATGCGCCATTAACTCTCACGTGTTCCTAGGTAAGTCCAATTTCACATAAAAATAATGCAAAAGGTCATAACTTTTCAATTTATTCCCAGTTTTTACGTTTTCCTTTACTGTTCTTTTAAGCTTCCAGAATTCATAACTTATATTTAAAAATTCATATGTGGAGTTCTAGGTGTCCAATTTAGGTGGTTCAAAAACCTATGAACTCCTTATTAAGTCTAGCTTTTGGGAAAAATTAGTTTCATCATTTTATCACTTGTCATTCATTCCTAGTTACCAAAAACGTCCAAGCTGTCCAGATTGGTTTCCAAAATTCAGGGTCATTTTGTACAATTTATTGCTCTCTGACCAAAACTTAAAAAAAATACAAAATACCCACAATTTTAAAGATATGAATGTCCTCTATCTTCCGGAATATTTTCATGATTTTAGGAGGTCTTTTACCTGATCAAAATACCCAAACAATCGCACTGACTCCAATAATCCAAAACTAGCATATTCATCAACTATATTGAGCTCATGAATTTATCTTTAAAAACTTCTTTGAAAAATCATCAAAAATCATATTCCCACGCCATTTTCCGTAAGGAACACAATGAACACAATGGTGGTCTCATATTTCTCAAATTCCACTTATTTCCAATATTTTACCTCAGATTACTAAATCTAGGTTTCCAAGCAACACTCCAGAATTTCAGCAAAGTGTTTAGAGTCTTACCACAATTGTTTGATCTGACTTTGTGGCTTCTCCTACTTCACTTTTCTTCTTCTTCCTTATCTAACCATGGACCATCTCTTGTTTGAAGTTGATGATGATGATGATGATATCGTGTTGAAGTTTGAGGGAGGAGGAGGAAGGAGGTTGGTTTGGAGAAAGGGGAAGAAAAATTTGATTAGGGGGAAGGGGTGTTTTGCATGAAAATGGAATAAAGAGGGGAGGGAAGTGTTTTACAATCATATTTAGTGTGGTGTGGTGTTGGTCGATTTCCTTGATGGCAAGTGAACCAGTCGAACAAGTAATAAAGTGTAAGTAGACTATCGTCCCACAGAGACTGAGATACCAAAAAGTGACGCTCGATTGCTATGATAGTTGCACAAACAGAAAGTAAATATGATTGGTTTGATAGGTTTTTGTATTTATGCTAATAACAGAAATAAACAGAGTATTGTACTTTTAAGAAGATATCAGTAAGAAGTTAGGCTGAACTCGGAATCACCCCTAAGTGAATCAATCCCCTAGTTGCTCTACCCATTGTTATAGCATCCATACTGCACAGCTTCCGCAATGCTACAGCATAGCTACTAACTACAACGCTATTCGGATAACCCACCACTATAATCTATCGAAGCTTCTGCGTCCGATACATATGATACTAACTATACTTCTTCCATATTCCTATGGCAACTTTCTAGTTAAATTTGCATTACACACAGGGTGTCATGGTTATGAGAGGTAGACCCATTCCTGAAGCCTACAATAATAGGTCAAGCCTTGCACCGGCTGCCTAGCAAAAACTGTTTCTCAGAGGTCTAACCTCGACTCCTTGCCAGTAAGCCGAGGCCACAAATCTAGCCCTTAGATTCCACTAATCGACTAGTAATTAATTCACTGATAAGCAAACCAAATCTATTAAATTAAGAACTTGCAACTGGGTTCATTTAACAATTAAGAATTCATCCTCATTCAGCCATAGGAAAATCAGTTCATGACTGACGAGGGAAACACAAAACAGATAGTAACAAAATGACCCATGATCTAAATACTAAAATAAAAGGAAAAACAGAAAGTTTGACGAAGTTCCGACAGCGTGGAAGAAGCCCTGTCACGTCACCACTCCACGTCTTCTTCTCTCCGTCTTACTGCAAGGAAGGATGCTGGGTTCTCCTGGAATTCTCGTGCTTGTGAAATCTCTCACTCTTCTTTCGAGTTTGCCGAATGTGAAATCTCGTTTTGGCTCTGTGCGACTCTCCCGTTAGGGTTAACTTGCTGTTTCCTTTTATAATCATACTTTCTTGTGGCGCAAGTTCCAGCGAGCTGGGCTTTCCAAATCTGTCGAGATCTATCGCATCTTCTGACTGTATTAGATTGATTCTGCTGATCCTACGGGATTCTTCAAATCTTTCAGTTTTGATCCTTTGCATCTTCTATTTTATTACGTCAGCAATCTACCTGTCGTTCTCGACCTTCATTATTATCCCTGAAATCATCTAGATAAACAGGTCAGAAAATATGCCGCATAGCATTGCGTCCTTTACTTTGCTATAGCTTTCGTGATGCCTTTTATTGCACTTCAAGTTGCTATCAGAATGCTATAGCATAGTATCAGCTCTGCTATACGTTCTTTCTTAAAAACAATGTAACTTGCTCCTTTCTTAGCACATGTTTAGGATGTAAATGGTTTTTATCCTTCAGTTCCCCATATCATGAATATATGCCTTTTTGCTTGGATTGTTTGCAGTTAAGCTTTCATTTACCATACAATTCAGTCATGAAATATAGGGAAAACATGGCATAATTTGTGCTCATCACGTGGCCACTTGGAGGCTTGCATGTGAGTTGTGTTGGCACAAAAATATGAAGCCATGTGTCAATTTTCTTGCATGCATGTGTGTTTTCAAGACAAGGTTATGCCATTTGTCTCATTGTTGCATGTGTGTGTGTGTGTGTCGGCATTAGCATATGACGCCATGTGGCGTCTTGATATGTATGTGTGTGTGTCTTGGTTTGTGTGTTTGATTTCTGGTGTTGGTGTCTCAGTTTGCGTGTTTTGGGTTCCGATGTCATTGTCTCATTTTGTGTGTTTGGGTTCTGGTGTTGTTGTCTCGTTTTGCGTGTTTGGGTTCCAGTGTCGTTGTCTCGGTTCACGTGTTTGGGTTGCGAGGTCGTTGGCTCAGTTTGTGTGTTGGGGGTTCCAGTGTTGTTGTCTCGGTTTGCATGTTTGGGTTACAATGTTATTACCTCGGTTTGCGTGTTTGGGTTATGTATATGTGTTGTCGTCCACCCGGGCGCCAAGTGACGCTTTACATGAATGCCACTTTTTCATTTGCATATCTAGGTGAGGTGTCACCTTCTTATGATGCCACTTGTCTCGAGGGAAGGGAATTTGTTCCTAGTGTCACCTTCCTTACTTATAATGGCGCCATGTGACGTTTCCTTGCATGAAATGACATGTGTCATCTTCTTCCACCTTACGGAGCCACGTGTAATTCCTTGATTTACGCCAAGTGTCATCTTGGCACTTTCTTCAGTGTCACGTGTCCCAAAACACATCACTACTCGGGTTTTAATTGAAATTATGACACGTATGCCGAAACCCGTCAAACGATGTCACATACCGGTGTTTTCTCCAAAAACGCAGGGCATACCTAACTGCCCTGAAAATGTCGTATACTTATACCGGCATATTTTCACTGAACTAATTGTATTATACCTTAGGACATAGTTGAGTGGTATCTTTTCCAACCGAATGTACACCGTATAAGTGCTTTGTGCCCCTTTTCACTGACACTTTAATTCCACAGCTTATACATACTAGGCCCATTGACCCGTATAGCCGAGTTACTTAGTCCCTGAGAGGCTTCTTGTCTCTCGACATTCTTGGGACTTTTCCCGAATTAGGCTTAGCCGGTTGCCTAATTTAGGCTTATTCTCAATTCTCAGGGTCCAAAATTTGGGATGTTGAGAGCATAAACCACATCCATGGCGATAACAGTCTTTCTACGAGCATGCTCCGTGTAAGTCACAGCATCACAAATCACATTTTCCAGAAAAATCTTGAGATCACCATGAGTCTCCTCGTAGATCAGACCGCTGATTCGCTTGACACCTCCTCTTCTCGCCAATCTCTGAATCACAGGCTTCATGATTCCCTGAATATTATCGCGAAGAACCAGTGGATGAATGCCTCTGATCCTTGGTCGTAATATCAACTCCATCGCTTAAATTAAAATTCTCCATATCACTTTTATGATATTCCGTAAAATCGTCGAAAACAGTAATCATGCTACACACACTTGGGGTACCCAAGACTGAATTTGCGCTACAATAGTGCTCGAAATCGGACTCTCCACATGATGAATAATACCGTGAAGATGGAGAAGAAACATCAACATCATTGAATGACGAGACCTTCAAGGTAGGGAGCGAATTGAAACGATCAAGAGAGACGTCTTCGCAGGCGGCCTTGCGAGTGCCCTCCCCATGAATCATTTGAAGCTCAATAAATCCTAAAAAAGGGAAGCCTTTAGAATCACTAATCAAAAGGAAGAAGGAAACAAATCTAGAATATAGCCCTGATTCGGTTCAACTAAAGTATCAAGGAAGCGGACACAGAGCATCTTACCTGTCGACCCTAAAGACTCAGAACTAAGCGAATCAAAATCTCGATTGCGTCGAATTCCGATTTCTAAATTACAAATAGGTAAAGCCTTCAAAAATTTCATTCCAGGAGGCGGGAGCTACCTTGCTTTTTTACACTAAAAAACATTAAAAATTTCACTGATTCTTGATTTGTGCGTTGGTCTGGTTTTCGTTCATTGACAAATTGCTTTCGGTCGATGGAATTCTCAGCAAGTAGGATTTTGATCTAGCCAGATTGTAATTTCATTCCATTTTAGGGTTTTCCATAATTTTTTCCCCCAATTTTTTAAACTCTGCACCGTCACCATCCTATTTAGCATTTCTTCTTCCCATTTGGCTTCATCTCTCTCCAATTCATCATCCACGTAAGCACTAACGGTCAACCGTTCCTACTTAACAGTCAACGTCCAGTGGCTGATGGGTTTGTGTCACTTTTGCTCCAAAATGGTAACCACATGTGTACTTTTGCTACAAAAAAAAAGCTCGTGATGCTGGGCGCTCCCAGAGGTAAAGCTTATGTGTATTATTGCTCCTTCACCCAACATACAATTAGGAATGTCTTTAAAAGACAAAGATTTATCAAGAAGTATTACAGTAAGATATGAATTAAAAAGAAAACCAATAATGAAAGACGGAAACCATCCCTTTACAAGTAACCTATAAAATAAATTATGCGCTTTCTAATAGCTAGTCACCACAGTATTAGTTTCAAGGATAAAAGCAGAATTTACATTGACAAACTATTTACACCTCTTTTACAACTAGAAGAACCTAGAAGATTGGGATCATTTGGGAGGATTAGTAGTTTACAAAAAGATCATAGGAAAAGAATAACATACGAAGAAAGATAAAGAATTACTGATGGAACAGAAAATACAAAAGAAATCACAAGACCCATATCAGGAATAATACAAAAGTCAGATAAAGAAACAGATGAAGAAACCAGAATAAAACAATTACAAGAAACTATAAAAGCCCTAGCAGAAAATTAAATGCCACCCTGGTATCAAGTAAGAGTACAGGAATTAAGAGATACAACACAAAAAATGATAGTAATCGAAATGACAGACTATAATGAAAAGGAATGTGACAATAAAAAACCAAACATAACCAGAGTAATCCAGAACTGAGAAATAAAAGACAAAAACCTGAAAAAACCATCAATAAACAAGAAGCTTTTAAAAATGCTTGAATCAATTAGAAAACATTATGAAAAATATCCAAGCCCCTATCAACAAGCTGAACAATCTGAACAACGAATGGACAAATAAATCAAGTGGAATATCAGGATATTAAAACAGGAGAATGGAAAATAAGAGACTTTTATACTAACTGTAAAAATAATACAATTAGAATCCCAGAAGTAGAAAAATCTTTCATAAGGAAAATCCTTAAAAGTTTAGTTTTAACATATAATGAACAATATGAAAATAGGGAACAAATAAGAGATTTAGACGAGTTAATAAGGAATGAAAAAGAACGAGATTTACTAGATTCAATGATAAAATACTTCAAAACAAAATTGGATATATTGAGTTCTGGATAAAATAAGAATTAACAGAAAAATGAATAATAAAAGAAAGAATATGCAAATCGATCAAGTAGAATTCGAAAATGAAGAAGGACGAATCAAAACTGTAGAATATTTGACTAACAACAAAGGAACAACTATCAGAATACCTGAAGCAGATACAACACTAATTAGAAGTATAAGAAGGCGCTTAATAAAGACATACAATGAACGATGTGAATCTGCTGAAAATACAAATGAACTACAAGAACTCATAAGAATAGGAAATCATCTAAATATATTAGACACCTTCATACGATTATTTACAAGAAACTTAAAAACATTAAGTTTAAGCTAAAAGTAACTGAAGAAGCATGAATTTTTAAGTTTTGGAAGCATGGATTTAGTTTATGGTATCAGAGCGAGTTACGAACCATGAATTGATTAATATGACTGCCGTACTAGAAGAAGTATTAGAAAAGCTAAAACAAATAGAAGAAAAGATAGAAATGCTCTATAAAGCAAAAGGAAAGGAGAATATAAACTATAATAGAATGATAAAAGAACAATATAATAAAAATCCATACTACACTGCCGAAATAATTCAAGGATGGTACCCCCACATGATCAATATAAAATAGACAATCTGCACACATATCATGAAAAATAAAAATTTCCGCACCTCTACCACACCTTTGATCCACAACTGAATAACATAACTGATATGATTCACTATTTGATCAACATGTTGTCCACAACAAGACAGAGAAGTAGATAAAGCTTTAGAACACATTAAAAACTTAATAACAGTTATAGAAGATAAAAAAATCTGAACAATCTCTAGAAAAGTTAACCGAGATATTACAAGAATCAAAAGAAATAAAACAGAAAAGATTATCTGAACGAAATATAACTATAAAGGATTTAGAAAAGCTACTAGTAAGGGAAGGAAAAGAAAAAAGAGATAATAATACAACCTGAAGGACTAAAATTCTATCCACCAAAATGGAACATTTAGAAGAGAAAATAGAACAATTGGAAAAATGATTTGCAGCATTAGAAATCTCAAAACAAGAAGACGAAACACAAGAAATAGTATATGATTATAGTTCAGATGAAAATCCTTATCAACATAACCCATATTTTGTAAAAACCGAAGAAGGAGAAAGTTCTAGAAAAAGAAATAGAGAACAATCAAATACACAGTATTACACTCTAACCAGAAGATTACTTTATGTATAAACATGGAATGAGTAGATATCAAAAAAAATGGACAAAAATACCAGAAAAATACCAACCACGGTTTAGTACTATAGAAAAAAAAAGTCCCGAAATCTTACATATAGACTGTACAAAAGATACTAGCAAAATTATACAGGAATGGAACAAAAGGATTAATGCATTAATACAACTAAATGAAGAACTAAGAGATTTAGCACCAAGGGAATTATTCAATTATATCACAACAGGAAATAGAAGGAATAGCAATAATAACTAATGCCTTAACAACATTCCAGAATATAGTAAAAGAAATTATAAGAGAATTTATAGGACAAAAAGTAGACCAGACCAGAATTAATGAAGCCTTTGCAGCAAGAGCCTTTTGGCATATCACAAATATGAAGATTTGCAATATGTGTTATTTAGAGAATTTATATGTGAATACCAAGAGCAGTATTACCTTCTAACAGAATCACAGAAGACGATAGCCTTAGAAATGTTTTATACAAAACTCCCAGAAAAAGTAACCACAAAAGTAGAAGAAATGTATCAGAAAAATATTAATCAGGAACAGATATCTGCTACATCAGGAGGTAAAATTACTGTCCTTAGAACATGGTTAGAATCACAATGTCTAGACAAAAAAGCCAAAAAAGAAGCCAACATTAGTCTATGTTGTTAGAACAGTCAGGAAAAAAATGAGTCAATATGGCTGTAAAGAAAAACGAATGAACAAGTTTTATAAAAAAACCCAAAAAAAAGGAAGTGGAAGAGAGTACCATACCAAAAATATAAATACACAAAAAGATATAAACCGTACAAGTATTTTAGGAACAGACAACAAAATAGGCAGAAATATCGACAAGATAAAAGAGAGCAAAAATATTGTCCTACTAAAAAGAAAAACTGCAAGTGCTGGATATGTCACGAAAAGGGACATTATGCTAATGAATCCAAGTCTGAGATGACATGAACCAATAGAAGATTCAAATATAGAATAAAAGGATGAAATATATGAAAATGGAACAGACCAATTTGAAGCAACTAGTCAAGAAGAAGATTCTGAATAAAGGAAACCCAAATGCTACATTTATAAATGCAAGGATAAATGGTAAAATTATTTTAGCATATTTAGATAACGGAGAAACATTGTGCTTTGAAAAAAAAGCACATAACAAACAAGTGGCAAAAAACAGAAAAACCTCTAAGAATAATAGTCGCTGACAAATCAAAACATGACATATGGTTTAAAGCAGAAGAAATAGAAATAATAATAGAAAGATACAAGTTCATGGCTAAAACAATATATCTACATGATTCAGGATTAGATCTGATAATAGGAAATAACTTCCTTAAACTATACCAACCATTCATACAAAGAATAGAAACAATAAGCCTTAAAGCCCCAAAAACATCAGAACTGTTGGTTATGATTAGTTTTGATGATGTCTTATATAGATGTCATTGTTAAAAGCAAAAAGATTGAGTAGTATATTGAGTAATATATTTATCTCCTACATTGACTAAAAGTACATTGAGTAATATATTTATCTCCTACATTGACTAACTGTTATATTTAATGTAGATTATTCCAAGTTAAATTAAGGAGAATAATCAAGAAGGAGATAAGAGATGAAAGAAAAAAAAAGTACTTGCAGAGGTTGTCAAGAAAGCAAGATATTATCAATGGATTTTGGAGGATAAGCAAGAAGAAGAGAAGAGACTAGAGAAAGATGTTATCAAAAGAATTTGCACAATATAATAGGAATATCAACATTCAAGTTCTTGTGATCTTTGGAAGTCTCTATGATAGCGAAGTTGGAATGAAGCTTCATGAATATTGAAGAAGGTAGAAGCTGTAAAGAATGATGAGTCCAAGTTAAATGATGAAGAATGATCAAGTTGGGAGATGAAAGAAGGAAAAACTTATTGAATGGAATGAAGATATCATTATTCAAGTTCTTATATTGATGCTAGAAGTCTCCAAGATCATATGGAAGTTGGAATGACTCAATTCAGTGTTAAATCAAGCAAATATGAGGTTCAGGATAAGAAAACTCGAGTTTAGGACACAAAACTCGAGTTTGGAACTCAAACCTCGAGTTTTGGAACTCAAAACTCGAGTTTAGAAGAATCGGACGAGAAAACTCGAGGCGACCATCAAAACTCGAGTTTTCAAGTGTCTTCAGCGTCTCTAGACTAGCAAACCTCGAGGTTTCAGTCAAAACCTCGAGTTTCCAGCTATCATCAGCTTTTCAGCTCCACTCTGTTTCACGTTCAGCACGGGCGACGTCTGGTAATTTGATGATATCTTCCAAACCAGAGATCTGATTGAAGTGAAACCAGTGGCATATGAAACTAGACTCCCAATGCATCATGTTGATATAAACTTAAAGATCAAAAGAGTTCATATGAGAGAGTTATGAATTGTGGAAGTTGACAGATAAATCCACGCCACACAGCAAACCAAGCTTCAATGTTTTGGGTGTAACTCACAATATACACATCTGATTGAGCTGAAATCGGTGGCATATGAAAGTAGACTCAAAGCGCTTTCCATAAAGACTTGAACCAACCAAAACAGAGTTCATACCAGAGAGATATGGTCTTCGAAATTTGACAGTTATTTCAAGAAAGCTGAACAAAGTCAAAACCTCGAGTTTTCATCAGACAGAGAGCAACGAACTTCTGAGTATCTTCAAAACCTCGAGTTTTGGTCAGGAAAAGAGGATCTGGGCTTTCCAAGTTTACAAAACCTCCAGTTTTACTCTCACACCTCCAGGTTTCTGTTTTGGCGCAAAAACTCGGAATTTCCACATTTGAGCGAAACCTCGAGTTTTGATACAAAACCTCCAGGTTTTGGCATCCAGAGAGCAAACGACTTTTCACTAAGTTTGAAAACCTCCAGGTTTGCTCTTGGCGCGATTTTTCAAAGGTTTCATATTCAAGTGAAACCTCAAGGATAAAACCTTTTTGATAAAACCTCCAGGTTTTTGATAAAACCTCCAGGTTTTTGATAAAACCTCAAGGTTTCATAGCGACTTCAGAATTTCAAATTTGACGAATTTGTAATGCCTTCTTGTTTGATCTTAATACTTCCAATGATTAATCTTTAATGTTCCTAGATATGTTTAACCACCTTTTTAGTGAGTTTCAGATGAATTAGAGAATGTTTATTGAAGGTTTAAAGCTAAAGCAAAAGTGATGTCAAAACATTAAATGCAAAACCCGAAAGTTGCATACTTTTGGGTAATCCATCGCACACGCCTACAAAGGATTAATGACTGCCTTCCACATCAAGTAGCTACTACTCCAACGGATTAATTTGCAAAAAGTCAACTCTGAACTTCTGCACAGCTGGATTAAATGAAGATTAGTGAGAGAAGACACCAAAAACTGCTTCCAACAGCTATATTCCTCAGAAATGCACACAACAGCTATATTTCCGAATGGGTTCAAATCTGAACGGATCTATAACGGTCATAAGCTTCAACTAGCATAAATACCTGAAGATTTGAAGACTCCATACGAAATCGAGTACACGAGCGTAAAAACGCAGGACACAAGCCGACATCTTCAAGATGCTAATACTCGATTTTCATATCATTTACTCTATGTTCTTAATGTTTACATAGCTTATCATAGAGAGTGAGATTACTTGTAATTGTACTTCAGTGTTTATTCATCTACTTCTGAGAGAGAAGAGTTATTGTATACATCTTACGATACTATCTGAGAGTTACTCAAGATTGGGTGATCTTGAGTGGGAAACACATTGTGTTGATTACGGCTTGTAAGGGAGTGAATCCTAGGAAGAGGATTACTTCGAGTACGAGTGTGTAATCAAGCAAGTGTATTGATTACGGTTGTAAGGGGAGTGAATCTTAGTGAGAGGATTACTTCAAGTACAGAACGTGCAATCGTGTTGAAAGAAGATAGTGGATTGAAAATCTCAAGTGAAGCTTGGGGACTGGACGTAGGTCAAGGATTGGGCCGAACCAGTATAAATCTCGGTTGCATATTCTCTTCCCTTATCTCTTATATTTCCAAAGCATATATATATCTGAATATGCATACATGTTTGAATGATTGACTATTGCTTTATCAATTATTATTGTCATTCAAAATGCTTTCAATAAGTTGCGAAAAGAATTTTAAAGTTTCAAAAGTTTTATCAAACACCCAATTCACCCCCCCTCTTGGGTGATAGGCCGGTCTTTCAAGAACAAAGGTCAAAACTAGTGACAACACAAATAATTCATAAGAATGAAGTTATATTGAAGAATCCTTTACAAGAAGTAAATGTGCCAAATAAAATACCTTACTCTGTAAGAGATGTTGAAGAGTTTAAAAAACAATGCTATGAATTATTAGAAAAAGGATTAAGACCAAGTTATAGTCCACATTCTGCACCAACCTTAGAAAACCATAACGAAGTTAAAAGAGGAAAAAGGAAAAAGGTCATAAATTATAAAAGAATGAATTATATACTTGGCATATATATATAGATGACATAATAATATTCTCCTCTGGAACAGAAGAACAACATATAGATTGTGTATTTAGAGTATTAGAAAGATGCAAAGAAAAAGGACTAGTAATTTCCAAAAGAAAATCTAAGATAAAACAGAAGGAAGTTGAATACTTAGGATTAAAAATTTCTGAAGGATCTATCAAACTTTCTGAACATGTTCTAGAAAAATTAAAGATTTTTCCAGATAAAATAGAAAACTGAAAACAATTATATAGATTTTTAGAATGTCTGAATTATATGTCTGATCAAGGTTTTATTCAAAGCCTTGCAAAAGATAGAAGAAATTATCAGAAAAAGTTCCATGGAAATGGACTTTAGAAGATGAACAAATCATCAAGAAAATAAAGGGAAATTTTAAAATATTACCAGAATTATATAACCCCTCAGAAAAAGATTTTCTTATTATTGAAACAGATGCATCCAAAGAAACTTGGGCAGGATGTATGCAGGCAATAAAAGACGGAAAAAAGATTATTGGTATGAATAGCTAAGGAATCATACAAACAGAACAAGAGCATAGTCAAGCTCAAAACTCTATTCGATTAGAGAATGGGAATTCAAAATCCCACAATACTGAAATATTATAAACCGTATTAGAGCGAAATGCTCATCCAAAAACTGAAAAATTACCGAAAGTATTGTGTAAATATGTCCCTGGAACTTT
Organism: Acacia melanoxylon; assembly: GCA_019022615.1. NCBI lineage: Eukaryota > Viridiplantae > Streptophyta > Magnoliopsida > Fabales > Fabaceae > Acacia > Acacia melanoxylon. Next base: position 21,469,237 of record JAFJYJ010000002.1, read on the forward strand.
TACTTCCACTGAACAGAATTATACAATACAAGAACTAGAGACACTCGCATGTCTCAAATTACTGAAAAAATGGAAGCACGATCTTATTCAAACAAGATTCGAACTTCGAACAGATTCAAAATATTTAACAACATTCTAGGGATATAAATTACAAGAAGACCATCGAAAAGGAAGACTAGTTCGTTGGCAATTACAACTGCACCAATTTAATCCCTATATAAAATACATCAGGTCCACGGAGAATTCGATTGCAGACACATTGACAAGAGAATGGAAGCCATAATGAAGCAGATCAAGCATCAGCTCTTTCAGAAGCAAGAGCAAATCTGAGCAATTCAGCAAAATCTAATGAAAGCAAGGTGCGAAGAAGCAGATCTGATTAGAAGTATGCAACTACTAGCAGGAGCAGCAAGCTTAAACATTGAAGATGTACATGCTGTACCAGTATTAGCTGTTGAGCAGAAGAAAGAAGTAGAGTTGCCCACTGCAAAAATACAAAAAGGAGCAGAAACATCAAAATCACCTCCACCTACAGAAAATCAGAAGAAAACCTGGGCAGACAAAACTGAAGAAGAAGAGAAAAGACAAGAAGCAGAAAAACAGAAAGAGCAGAAGCAAAAAAAATGGTATGTTATCTTCACAGGATCATTCAAAGGAATATATAGTGACAAGCACATTGCGGCACAGCACATCAATGGAAAAAATGTCATCCACAAAAGCTACAATACGAAACAGGAAGCTGAAGAAGCATACAATGCAACATTCAAAAACAGTTGCTCATGCACCACCAGTTCCCTTTTTGATAGGGTATATTTGTTTTTTCCCAAATTCCTCTTCTTTTTAGGGCTTAATACCTATGAAGAGAGTCACCTTACATTATCATTTATATATGTTAACCGTTACCATTGATTCTTCCCACAAAGCCTGAAATGTCTTGATCCATGCCAAATTGCATAGCCACATGGTGTGGAACGTATTGATGTTCTATAATATATATAGAAGAGGTCAACTAGCTCAAAAACTCTCACTTGGAGGGTATAATATCCGTACATCACGGTTAAAAACTGTCATGTATTATAAATGTACACGGTTCTTATTTATAAACCGTTATTTATGTACTTATTTCATAACAGTTGTCTACGTAGGACCGTTTTACATTTTATTAAAAGTCACGGTTCTTATATGCAAACTATTATGTATGTTACTTAATAAATAATGGTTGTAAAATAAGACTGTTATGTATCATGCAAGCATTACTATATATTATGACGGTTGTGTACATGTGCCCGTTAATTATTGTCACAGCAATAAGCAGATCATGGCCTCACCAAACCTCAATACATAACGGGTGTCATATTATAAATGTTATAATATATCCACAATAAATAATAGTTTAAAACTGTAATATATCTACGCCAAGCTTTTATAGCGCCCGCATATATGACGGTTTGGAACCGTGATATAATAACCGTCATATATCATGATTTATGTAGTAGTGAATTAAACTAGTGTTCCATATAAACCACGACATCAATTTTTTATGTTTAGCCAAAAACCAAGACGTCAATTAATTCAGGGATCGGCTTGGGTCCGATACGGAAGGAGATACTCTCCTTACCTTCTTCTCATTTTCTCTCCTTGGCCCCATCTGGGCCATTGATTGGAAAAATGAGAGAAAAGTTAAAATAGTACTGTGTATTGATTGGACGAATGTGGTTTAGATATGAGGGATAATGAGAAAAGAATGATGAGAGAAACCCAACCTGTCTGATACCTTTTACCGGGAGGGGATCCTCTCACAGTCGGACCCTCTCCCCATCCTCTTTGTCCGGCTACATCTCAGCCGTCCGATCTAGATTTGGACGGCCGAGATGTCGTCCCCGTCCAAAATATTTTTTAAAAAAAAAATTAAAAAAAAAAATTTTTAATTTTTTTAAAAAATCTAGACCGTTGGATCAAGATTTGGACAAATCCATATGGGATTGTGAGGGATGGGGAGAAGTAATTTGTGAGAGGATCCGGATCCTTTTACCATCCATTTGCCTCCTTTTCTTTAAAACGGTGCAGTTTTGAATCAAAAAAAAGTGAAGCTTTGGTTTTTTTTTAAGAAAAAATATATATTTTTGGTACTAACCGGTACTAAAAAAATATTTTAGGATCTTGATCGATGCGAAAAAATATTTCATGATCTTCAAAAAATTATTTTATGATTTTAAAAAAAAATTTCGAGATCTGCTTTGGTACTAAAAAGATACTTTATGATCTTGACCAATGAAAAATACTATCTTGAAAATTTATTTTAAGATCTTAAAAAAATATTTCAGGGTATTGACTAGTTCTAAAATGATACTCCAAGATACTTACTGCGTTTAAAAAAAAATATTTTAGGATTTTGAAAAAATATTTCGTGAATCGATTTATACTAAAAATATACTTCAAGATATTTTTTTTAGATCCTAAAATAATTTTTCAAGATCGTAAAATTTTTTCCGGTTACAAATGAGTACCTAAAATATTTTTTCAGTACTGATCAGTATCCTAAAATATCTTTTAGTACATATTAGTACCCTAAAAAAAAAATTCTTAACAAAAAGGCAAAGCTTCATTGTTTTTATTCAAAACTGCACCGTTTTAAAGAAAAGGAGTCAGCGGATGGTAAAGGGCATCGGACGCAAGCCAATCCCATTAATTCAATGACAGGTCCAATTTCAACAGCGTTGGAATCTAACTCAATTGCTAAAGTAACTAATTTAAAAATAAAGTTACCATCTTTTAAATTACATTATAGTGGAACCCATCCTTTTAACACAGCCTACAATGAGCCGCACAATATTTATAGCCAATAAAATAATGTTTTTCTTGAGAAAACTTTGTCATTGTTATTCATGCAAGCTAAAAAAATGAAATAAAGCAGTCACATATGACTGGGGCTCAAGACATAACTAATTTAATGGAAAAATGATTCAAAATTATTTGAATTGTATTTGTACCCCAAACGGAACCAAGGCAGGGGATGTGATGGGATGTGACAATGAGGATAGAGAGAGAAAAAAAGACACAAGGTTAACTTTTTAGATTGGATCCACCAGGATTGGCCAAAAGTACGTACAAAAGAGACTCACTAGGATCTTCAAAAAAAAAAAAAAAAAAAAAAAAACCTATTTTTCTTTCTACTTCTCTCTCTTATCTATACTTAGCCCAAAACAAATTCTAACTTCAAAAGATTATGACTCTCATTTTGGTCTTCCTTTCCATTTGCTCTTTCTCTGTTCTGTGTTGGGTGTTTTTTTTCCCCTTCAATTGTATAACACTCTTTACATATGCTATTAGTATGTCAATTTTAATATACTCGAACATCAATGCTAATTGCTGTTTATATAATTCTGCATATGGATTTGGAATAATGGCCTTAAACTTTACGAGGGTTAAAAAACTATTACTCAAAGGACCCATCCCAAATACGTACATACAACGTTGGCATCAATTGGTTAAAGACTTTAGCAGTTAGACATGATGAAAGTAGAATAAATTAACTTTATTTATAGAGAAGTTTTATAATGGGTGGTGCAATACATGAGAAAACCACTTCACAACATAGTAAAGCAATTGAGTACACCCATTAACATCATATAACTCTGCAGTTCTAGAATAATGACATACTTAAAAATGCACTTAACATAACAATTTTGTTGAGACATAAGTAAATCCAGCCTTCATGGATGCAAGAGAGAGACAACCAAGTACATAGCCCAGTCCTTATCCTTCCAGTTTGCCAATGAGTTTACAGCAAAGGAATTTAATAAAGCCTACTTGAAACAGCAGCAAAACCAGTTGCAAAAGCTTGCTGGTGTTGATGTACAATTGGCTTTGTCCTTTTTAAGTTCAGAAAGGAAACTTGAAGAATCATTCAAACCGGCTTTGCAAAAACTTGAGGATTCAAGTGGATAATCTGTCCATTTTCCATCCACTCGCATTCTTGAACTGTTATTAGAGTTTACCAGTGGAGAAGCAAGCGTGTTGGAAGGCAGTTCTGCACAAAATTTAATTCATAATCACGTTAGTGCTAAATCCCAACAAATAGTTTTATAAAATTATTAGAGGTATTGTGGGTTGAACTCTCTCTTACTAGAAGATGAATTATGAATAAGCTTCAACATTTTGCTGTGAACAGGTATTGGATCAGAAACATTTACGACAGTAGAAGCTACAACAGGTTCGATTTCCCATGGGGAAACCCTATCTGGCCTTGAAAACTTTGCAGGCTCATCCCACTTGACCTAATATAGGAAGAGATCATATATATTGAAAATGAAGATGATGCAAGTGACTGAAGCAACATTACACATGTAATTAAGAATAATGCTAGACCTGCAACGATCTCCATCTAGAGTCTGGCCACTCCGGAGAGAAATCTTCAATTCCAACAATAGTGCCGAAGAAACTGAACAAAATAATCATACAACAAAACACAAATGTTGAATGAAACATGACACCCTTTAACCATAATAACAACGTACATACAAGGATACCTAATTTCAAGTGAGTCCTCTCTCTTGAATCTCATCTTGAACCTCATTCCAACATTAATGTTATTGTCCATTGCCTCTAGATATTTGTTCAAACGAATAACGAACTGGCTAGCCCTAAATGAGAAAGTAATCAAAACATGTCACATTATATACGCTAATAATTTGTGCAGCACAAATCAAGATGTCAACAAACCTAACCTTTGTTTGTAATAGACCACAAACATAGTGCCACTCATGACCGCATGTGAGGCAGTCGCAAGTACTCCTAGATGTATACCATGGTTTGGAATCACAAATGAAGGAATAACACTTTGTTGCCTATTTGAAACTCCATGTGAGCTAGTAATAGAGGTCGTTAATTTTTTCCAAAATGAGTGCATTTCATGTTTTTGTATTTCAGGTGGGGCTGGATCTGGAACTGTCAAATCAGTCTGAATAAACCCAAAAAATGCACCTTTTAGTTATAAGGGCATGTTTGAAAAGAACAAGTAACTTGAAATTCTTTATATGCCTGTAGTGAAATTTTATCTATATCCCCCTATTTTTCTCATTAACAAGCATACAAAGTGGAAGGCATAAAAATTTCTCACTTCTATCTCAGGAAGCAGAGTGATGCCAAAGTAAATTTCTCTAGTGTTTGTTTCAACCTACAAAAAGTAATTCCATGATAAATACACATAATGAATAAGAAATTTTATGAACAACGTAAAATAACTACAGTAGTTAACCAAACATCCTCAGTACCAAAAGCTGAACGTTTATAACTTTGCAGAGGATCTGAGAAGGCAGATTAAAATGAGCAATTTCAGGGTGGGATTCTTCCTTTGTTGAAAAATTCATCTGCAAAAATTAGAAATGAAAATTTTTCATATGTAAGTGCAAGAAAGAAAGATATCATGGTGAAATTTGAAATCAACTATAACATAGAAAAATGACAACCATGACATGAATGAAAAAGAAATACTTCTTCCAAGTGGCCTTGTAGAAAATACAAGGCCCTTTCACCCTCTCTGGGGATATCAACCACAAGCCTTTCACATAGATTCCTTAGTTTCATATTCTGATCATATTCTCTCAAACCTACAAGATAGAGATTAAAATAGATAAGTAATTGTAAAGCTTATACCCCCTTGTATATAAGAGAGCATGAAAATGAAGGACACATGGTCAAAGGAAGGATTATGCTTTTGCATGATTTCTTAGTAAATGAAAGAAAACAAAAGAAAGTTTCTTTGCACATTTATAATTTACAAATACAAATGTTACCACATACTTGCTGGCCAAAAAATAAAGAGCTAATTTTTTAAAATAGAAATATCATTATGGATATTAATCTCTCCCACTTCAAAAGAATGCACAACATAAAAAATTATTAAAAATCCTGGCATTTTCTTTCTTTAATCAACCTTTTCAGTAACTGAATAGAACAATTCCTTATATAAAGAAATTTCCAACCATTAGCCTGTTTCCTATTAAGATTGCTCTCATGATATGCAAAAAGTAGCTACTTCTATCTACTAGCTAGTTTAAACTAAAATGTTCTTGGCTTGATCACTATGCATAAGTTGAAACCAATTATAAAACCTTCACTGAAGTTTTTTTATTTTGTTATCGTAAAAAACAATACACAACTGCAAAATGAAACAATTGAAAGACTATATACTTTGTGAAAAAATAGGATCAAGATGAGATCTTATATGGTAAAGTAAAAGAGCATGTTGACATCATAAAATTCAATACAATTGTATTTTTTTCCATTAAGGAAAAGTGGCAACAAATAAAAACACTATGCAATACCTTGTGTGATCGACATGGAAGATATCGAAGATTCGGTTGTCAGCTATTGTGTAATCGCGTAATTAGGGTTTTTTAGACCTGCGAAAATGGTACAAAATGTCTATTTAGCTAGAACATCACTAAAATCATTTTCATGATTCTTTTTCAATAAGAAAGAGAATTATCAAATTGAAAAGATGAATACGAAAGAGAACTATACAATACCACGCAATATCAAGGATTATCTCTAAAATAGCCAAATCCAAACCTTAGTTACAAGCTTGAATGTGGTGAATTAGTGTTTTTTATGAGGGGCGACACACATGCTACTTAGTTTTTGAGTGAAATCTCCCTTACAGGATGTTGAAGCGGTGGGATAAGGGTTTCCAGAATGAAGGCCACACTGAAAGGTTCTGGAGTGAAATTCACCTTAAATAGGCATGAGTCAGCTTTCTTCTTAACCATCTAAATTTAATATTATAAATGTTAATGCATCTTAATTAAATGCTTCTAATATGAATTTTATAAGTTGGCGAAATATAATTGCTCATAAGTGACATGAGATTTGAAACAATAAATGTTAAATTGAGTATTCATGAATCTCAAAAAGTATCTTATAAAATTACTTTTTTATGTTTAATGTATACCGTCAATAACCTTGTAGCCTAGTTGCTTGAAATTAGCTACATTAAGCGAGAGGTCACAGATTTCGTCTTGCCTATAAGTTGGCTAAAAGATGTTTGTCATGCAATTTAAGATATGAAACAATACATGTTAAATTGTATATTCATAAACGTTTCCTAATAGTGTATATGACAATATAGACTTTTTTCTGGTGCAAAAGTGCCCTTTAACTTATCTAATTAGGGGCAAAAATGCCATCTCAATCAACCCATCCAAACTTTTGTTACTTTTGCTAGGTGGGCCCTACATTTTGATTTTAAATAATTGTTTTAATAAAAACTCTTACATAGTTACACATTTTTCTCTCCCTCTCCCCCTCTTCCCCAACCTTTTCTGTCACCCGTCTCGTCCCTGCCCTCCCTTTCTCTCTTAAACCAAGCTCTCTTTCTCTCTCTAAAATAATTCAGATCTAATAGACAATGTGCCTCAAATAAATTATTCAAAATATATTTCACCCGTAAACTTACTTCTCTTTGAAAGTTTAGTTGAAGTGGAACTTATTTCATGATATTTTTGGCTTGTGAGAAACAAGGAAAAATGTCAATGAATAGCATTGCACTGCAAAATTAATCATCTTCGATTTACTTCCCTCATGCAAGCAAATTTGCATCCAAAGTTAAACCATACATATTGAAAAATAGAGCCTGCCAAGAATGAGATTGCAACTATAACTGAATGACAAAAATAAGGTTGCTCTCTCTCTCTCTCTCTCTATCTCTCTCTCTCTCTTACACACACACACACACACACAAATAAGCTCTAGCAGAAAATAAGAATGCAACTGCCTTTGGAGAACCAGTAATGATACCAACCAATGTTGAAGCAAAAGGGAGAGAAAGGATGGGGTGATAGAAGAGATGGGGAAGTGGGAGAGGGAGAGGGGGTGTGAGGAATTTTATAGAAATAATCATTTAGAACCAAAAATGTGGGACCCACCTAACAAAAAGTAAGAAAAGTAGGGTGGGTTGACAATGGCGGCAATTTTGCCCCCAATTAAATAAGTTTGTGGCACCCAAAAGAAAGAGTTATTGGTGTCAGGTACACCTTATGGGTATTTTTGTCCTTTAAACCTATCTTGTAGCCTAGTTTCATGAAATTAACTATCAAGTAAGTGAAAGGTCACAGATTTGATTTTACTTGTAAGTTGGCTAAATGTGAATGCTTATCATGTAATTTGAGATCTGAAACAATAAATGTCAAATTATATTGAACATTCATGAATATAAAAAAACATCTTGTTACGGACCTATATTAGGCCCAATAGTAGAATGGCCCAACAGGGAATATTTTGCAGATTAGGATCTATCTATAATGAAGGAGGATCCTATCTTATCTATAATCCAGGAATATCTTCATATAGATTTGGCAGTTACGATACTTGGGTCATGGATCACATAGGGCCCATATCAACCTAAGGTACACTCTATAAATATAGAGGTCAAACCCTAAGGTACACAGATTCTAAGCTCTCTAGCTATTTACAATTCAGCCGTCACAGAGCACACACAACACCCCTTGGCTAAACGCCTATTGGTGTCTCGAACTATGTGGACTTTGATCCCTCTACCGGGTACGTAGGCCGTAGGCATTGTTCCTAGGTCAAGTTCGATTCAATCAATATCAAACAGGCTAGCCAGATCCTGTTCTTGAACAGAACATTGGCGCCGTCTGTGGGGAACCGTAAATTTTGATTCCTGCAACCAAAGATGGCCAATACTAGAAGCAGCAGTTAGATACCTTTACACGGGTAGTTCCTGAAAATCCGCAGCAGCAAAGTCAAAAACCATAGCAGCCTGTGAAGGGATTCAGAGAAACAATGGTTTTTAAGCAACAACTTTTGTTTTGAGCTGCTTTACATGGGTTTTCTTTTAACTCTCCATATGTCCACATGACGAGAAGATAGTTGGAAGGATCACCAGGTTCTCTCTTTGGGAATTCTTTTAAGAGAGGGTGTGTATCAGGAAGCACATAAACCATATGCTTAGTCATTAAACGAGCGACACTTTTTCACCTCTGGCATAAATTTAGATGCCATGCTTGGATTATAAGCAACCACAACATTTGAACTCTCCATGTCATTTAGTTCAAAGTAATTGCCACTTTCTTTCAAATGTTCTTTATCAAGCTCTAATATTGAAAACGCCTCAAAGTTACCGTCACCCATGCAAGATTCTTCTAGATCTTGTATTTCACTTTGGGTATTTTCACCGCTAGGTAGTGGAGGGAGGTAAATAATAGGTTCACACTGCATTGTGGTTGAATTTTTTGTAACATCCAAACATTTAGTAGTAATTGAACTAGGCCTTCCATCAGCAGTGTTTTGAAGTAAGGCAAGTAGTGTTAGCAGTGTTTTAAGGTAAGGCAAGTACTGTTGGACTTGCAACTGCGCTTTGAAAATGTTTACATTCTCCTCTCATTGGACAAGCTTGGCAATTGGGTTGTGTCCACATGACGAGAAGATAGTATGAAGGATCATCATCCTCTCTCCTTGGGAACCCAGACTTTTCAATTCTGGCATAAATTTAGATGCCTATTTGTATCACAACAACCACAACATTTGAATTCTCCATACCATTTAGTTCAAAGGAGTTATTTTCACGACTCGATGATGCAGGGAGGTCAATAATAGGACCACACTGCTTTATGTTTACCTTTGCTATATCTGCTTTTTGTTTGTCTTTTCTATATCATTCACATTAGAAAGAGTTAGCAGATTATTGAAACCCTCTAAATGTATAACAATAGCGTCTGATCTCATTGAACTATTATTTGGTCTATCAGAATTGTTTTGAGGCAGGGCAAACAAGCAAATCGAGATAGCCAAGGTTGTTGTTAAGCCGAGGCTAATTCAACGCTTATGGCGTCCCGACTCCATTGTGATAGTCGAGGTTGATGATACGCCGTGAGGAGGTGCCGAGACGCCGAGGTATGCCGATATTGTTAGATGCCGAGATTCAGAGAATGCTAGGATATACTCTGAGTGCATGTCGAGATATACTCTCAGCTGGGATTTGTATTTCCCTTCTCCGGACAAATTGTTTTGAGGCAAGGCAAACGAGCAAATGGAGATAGCTAATACATTGAAGGCGGATCCGGTTAAACCGAATCTCGTTAAAATCTTGACCCCGTGTAAAGTTTTGAATGCGGAACCGTTTAAACCGAATCTAATTAAAATCCGAGTTCTGCGTGGAGTCCATCCCTACGAAAGGGATGAAGGTGGACCTCGGTTTAAACTGAATCTAGTTGAAATCCGGGCTCCATGTAAAGTTTTGCAGGAAACCGAAATAGAAGGCGGACCCCAGTTTAAACTGAATCTAGTTAAAATCCGAGTTCCGTGTACTTATTGAGTTTGGAATCCTGATAAAGTGACTTTATCGGAGTTAAAATCTGAGTTCCGCGTGGAGTCCGTCCCTACGAAAAGAAAAAGAAGGCGAACCCCAGTTACACTGTATTCTAGTTAGATCCGAGTTCCGCGTAAAAACAAATCAAGGGTTACAACACCCATGATGGAAAAAAGGGTTACGACACCCATAATGGAATCTCGGGTTAAGACACCCATCTCGGATAAACAAATTCCGGGTTACGACACCCATCATGGATAAACAAATTCAGGAAAAAATTTGCGGAGGAGTCCACCTCCAAAAGAAAAAGAAGAAGGACCCCGGTTACACTTAATACAGTTAAAATCCGGGCTCCATGTAAAGAACGGTTAAATCCATGTTTCCATGATCTGTCTGGAACCTGGTAACACCGAAAGAATGGTTAAATCCGCGTTTCCATGATCAATTTGGAACCCGGTAACACCGAAAGAACGGTCAAATCCGTGTTTCCATGATCAGTTTGGAACCTGGATACACTGAAAATTATACAGTTAAATCCGCGCTCCTTAATTGGACCCCAGATATACTGAAAATTATACAGTTAAATCCGCGCTCCTTGATTAGACCCCGGACACACTGAAGATTATCTAGTTGACTCCGCGCTCCTTAATTGGACCCCGGATAAACTGAACATCATATAGTTGACTCCACGCTCCTTAATTGGACCCCGAATAAGCTGAGAATTATCTAGTTGACTCCGCGCTCCTTAATTTGACCCCGGGTTAACTGAAGATTATCACAAGGGCCTGTGTGCCCTGGTCCCACATTACGTGAAGCCACTGTCACCAACCTTCACAATTTTGATGCATCAAAAACTTGCTCCTAGATAAGAAGGTGAATTGTCATCCCGACCCTGATCAAGTCAAAATGTTTAAGTGTTTCATTTCTATACCACGGCTGAACATGTGACAGTTTTCCCTTATCCTGGTTATGATCCCGGACAACGGAACCGGAACGCAGTAGCGCGGTTAAATTGAAAACTCCTACCCTGATACCCAGTTTTTAATACCAGAAGAAAATTCTAGCGGATCCTGCATAATACATTTTTGACCTTGGCCCGGTCATTCAATAGAACTCTGAAAGAATGTTCAAGTTCATACAGACAACCTGTGGTTGTGTTAAAGTTAAAACTCGGATACGAAGTCTGGGTTATATAATATATGCACCCCGGCAGCCCAGAGCCTTTGACTGCCAGGCTGGGGGCAACAAGTGTATAGCTGTACAGCTGTCAGCAACATAATCAAACCCGGTCCGTTCCTCTTTAGGATAATTCGGATTGGGGGAACTCGGTGTTGCCGCAAGCAAACTCGGAAGCCCGAACTACGTGGACTTTTATCCCTCTAAGGGTACGTAGGCCCTAGGCATTATTCCTAGGTCAAGTCCGATTCAGCTCCAATCCAATTAACCCGAATTACAGATCTGGGGGGCAACTACTATATAGTTGTCAATGGTGTAAGAAGAACTAACGGAAGCCCTCACAGGGTTATTAGAATTTTCAAATGCTATCCCGGTCGCTTAAACGTTGCTAGTGAAAAAGCATGTTCACCATCAACCGAGATTGAGGCAAGCGAAAACAAAGAACAAGGGAAAGACAAATAGATCCCCGCCTTGGGAAAAACCTATCGCCTAAACAGGCAAATTAGTAGCAGAATACGACTGAATCTGAATTAGTCAAGACTCGGACAAAAGCAAATCGAGCTGGAACAACTCGGATACGAAATCCGGGTTAAACAAACAACGCAACCCAGCTCAGACAATGTTCGATAGATAAGTAAGATCCAAGGCAAGTTGGCTCAGATCATACGTTCGGGGGCAATATGCATCCCGGCAGCTCAAAAGCCTGAACTACCGGGCTGGGGGGCAACTGTTACGGACCTATATTAGGCCCAATAGCAGAATGGCCCAACAGGGAATACTCTATAGATTAGGATCTATCTATAATGAAGGAGGATCTTATCTTATCTATAATCCAGGAATATCTTCATATAGATCTGGGAGTTACGATACTTGGGCCATGGATCACATAGGGCCCATATCAACCTAAGGTACACTCATAAATCTTAAAATATAGGGTTAAGGTGCAGATTGGCTAATAAAGTGTTACACTAGGAGCATCGAGCACAAAAATGTTTTGAATGGATAAAAAATACCAATAAACAATTGAAAATGGCCAAATATACCAATAAAGAAGTTAAAAATAGGGAAAGTAGCACATTCCCCGTTTTGGTCTATTCGCTGAAGTTTTAAATTATTCATTGGTATTTTTACATATTTTCAATTATTCATTGGTATATTTGCTCCCTTCAAAACATTTTTGTACCTGGTGCTCCTAGCGTAACACTTTGTTAGCCAATCTGCACCTTGACCCTAAAATATATCTTATAAAATTAGTTTTTTCACATCTAATTATATTTGTCAATAGCCTTACAACCTAATAGCATGAAACCTCCCCTATAAATGAGAGGTCAAAACTCCCCTATAAATGAGAGGTCATTAGTTTTGATCTTCTTGTAAGTTGGCAAAATATGATTTCTCATCACTTGATTTGAAATTTGAAACCAAAAAATATTAAAATGAACATTCGTGAATCTCAAAAAATATCTTATGAATTTTTTTTAATATATTGTATAAATATCAATGGCCTTATAACCTAGTAACATGAAAGCTCCCTAGTAAGAGACTACAAGTTTGATCTTACTTGTAAGTTGGCGAAATCTGATGGCTCATCATGTGATTTGAGATGTGAAACAATAAATGTTAAATTGAACATTTATGAATCTCAAAAATATCTTAAAAAACTATTTTGTATGTCTAATGTATATATGTCAATGGCCTATAGCCTAGTGACATGAAAGTAGCTACCTTATAAGTGAGAGGTTACATGTTTGATCCTCCTTGTAAGTTGGCAAAATCTGATTGTTCATCTAATGATTTGAGATCTAAATCAATAAATGTTAAATTGAACATTCATGAATCTCAAAAAGTATCTTGTGATATTAGGTTTTTTTTTTTATATATATATATATATGTCTTCGTTCTTATGGCCTTGTGGTATGAAACCTCCCCTTCAAGTAAAAGGTTACATTTTTGAATCGGCAAACCACAATAGGATCCAATAATGCTCAATTTGAAATTAGTCAATAGTACCAAATGGTTGTGACAAACAAAAATTCTTACAATAATAAGGTTTGAAGATAACTTTTTTTTATTAATTTTGTAACATTTATAATGTAAAGCTTATGCGGAAAAATGAAGCAATCTAACTATATGGGTTGAGCTAAAAATTGATGTAAAGTATAAAAATTATATTTTCAAATTCCCTTTATATATAATATAAAATTGTATGGAAAAATGAAGCAATCTAACTATATGGGTTGAGCTAAAAATTGATGTAAAGTATAAAAATTATATTTTCAAATTCCCTTTATATATAATATAAAATTGTATACCATGTCATCATTCAAGTTGCATGCTAATCCATTTCTAAAAAAATCACATCTAATTATTAAAAATTATATAAATTTTATTACAACAAATTCAATCATAATTGAATTAGTGTTCCATATATCAAGAGATCAATTTTTTAATGTTTATCCAAAAACCAAGACGTCAATTAATTTAATCACTGTTCCAATTTCAACAACACACTATAAAAAATTCACAGTTTGTAAAGGTTGAAATGGGATAGGTGGTAGCGGTTAGCCAAACTACTAAAAAACACACCATGACAAACAGTTTTGTAGCAATTCCAAGAAACCGTTACATGTGGCAACCAAACTGCTACTATAGTTGTAGTGGTTTTATCAAATTTTTACAATATGCGTTTGTATATTTGTCTTTTGGAGCATTTTGTAGTGGTTAGATAATAGCTATAAAGGTCTTTTGAATTTTTTGGAATTAATTTTTTTAAAAAAATGTTTATAGCAAAGGTTATAAAGCCACTACAAATATGGTGCCAACATTTGTAGCAGTTTAGTAACCGTTACTAATTACTTTCTAAAATTTGAAAATATTGCGCTAAACATTTGTAGCAATTCGCCATCCACTACTAATGTTAAATGAAATTTCAAATTGCTGCACCAGAAATTTAAATTTAAATTTTGAATATAATTTTAAAGTAGTGAGTTGTGGTAATAGCTACTAAGTGTTGCACAAATATGAAAAAAAAAAAATTACATGAATCAAAATTTTTCCAATATTATTTTGAAAGTTTGTATATTAAATAATTATTATTATTATTTGTGGAGAATTATTAAATTTAAGTTAACTAAGTATGAATGTTATGTTTATGATTGAGAAACATAATGTATAGGCAATAATGATTTAAGTTCTTCACTTTTTGAAATTGAACTTGAAGATGAAGGAAAAATGAAGAGACATATTTGTTTATGGAAGGAAGAAACACATCCTTGAATTTCTATAGAAGAAAAGAAAAATTAGTATAATAATTATATGAAGAAGAAAAATAAAATTAAAATGAAATAAAAAAAATTACCTTACAAGCTTTTCATTCAGAACATTTGAAGAAGGGAACGAAAAAGGGGAGAGAAGAGAGGTTGGAAGAAGAAGAAGTGTAATGAATCGTGTTTGGTGGGGCTATTTATGGGGATTCAACGAGATGTTTGTAACAATTATTGAAACGTCTCTAGTAGCTGTTAGTATTTGTAACGATCTTTTTCATGTTTTATAGAGTTTAAAAACCATTGCAAATATTTGATACAATTCTATTTTTGGGTTAAGGTGCAAATCTACCCCAAAAGTATTTAAGAAATCTCAATGTTACCCTAAAAGTTTTTTTAGTCTTAATATTCCCTAAAAGTATAAAAATGTAGCAACCTTGCCCCTAATCGTTAACAAAGTTAACTTTGACTGTTAAAAGCCACATGACTCTGCCACATGACCTCACCATGCTTCTTCTTCCCCATCCATGTCAACATCTTCGATCTCTTCCTCTCTCCTTCTCTTCCAATGTTCATCACCAACCCTTCCTCTCTCCCTCCCATTCATGTATGTTGGGACCACCGTTTAGGTTGGGAAGAAACAATTTTTTAGATTTAGGTTTTCTAAGAAGAAACTTCAAAAGTGATTCACGAATTTCAACAAGGGTTCTAATCAAGTTGAAATTTGAGAAATTGTGAAAAGTATTAAATCAGCGCCTGTGCTGATTAATGTTCTCAAATCAACAAGGGTTCTGATCAGGACAAAATAATGAGCCCCATGTAACACCCCTACCGTTGTAACTAATGTACTTGTAATTGTTGTTGAATTAATGAGAAGCTTTATTTTCGATTTTTATTATTGTTATTTTTCGTAATAATTTAATTGGAGAAATAATTAAAAGAGTTGTTAGAATATTGGGAGATGGTATTGTGAGCCCTAGAAAGGTTCAAAATGTCGCCTAGTGCAGACAAGGAAAATGAGAGTGTGACACGTGTCACTTCAGGGGTAAAAGAGGAAAAGTAAGGGCAAAACAGTCAATTCCTTGTCCTTCTAACCTTGAATTTCGTCCACCATGAGAGAGAGAAGAAAATTAGATGATTTAAGTCAAATTCAGGCCCAAACTCAAAATGCGGGTCCCATAAGAAATTAATCGGTAGAAAAGAGACCGATAGGGACCAGTTAGGGGTTTCCTTTGGACTGAATGGGACAAGTGTGGGGCCACTCTGGGAAGTTTAGAGGGCGCCACATATGAGTGTCTAAACAAGGGGTAATATCCGAAAAAGATGAAGAAAAGTGCAAAGGGAAACACCATGTTGACTAGCGGGACCCATACGGACCGGTAGGCCAAGAACTAGACTGATAAAGTGGGAAAAAGGGAATTAATGTAAAGGATCAGATATGTGGGCCCCATTAGGCGCCACCTAACCCCCTCTAATTATTAAAATATTTGCTTGGAGAGAAAGAAAAGAAAATAAGTGTAAAAGTCAAACTGCGGGTCCCACTTTTCAGATAAAAAGGGTAAATCTGGACTAATTGTGTAAAAATAATTGGAGCAGATCTGTGGGCCCAAAATGTCGCCACGTATGTAATTTTGGGCTGACCAAAGTACATGGGAAAATTCAAGAATAATTAAAGAGTTCGGGCCACAATTGGTAATTTACAAAAATTTCGGGCCAAAATAGGTAATTTGTTCCAAAAGAAAAATAAAATCTGCCCACTTTAAAGGGGGAGGCGCCACATGGAAGCTCCCTAGAGACCTCTGGAATCCTCTGGAAGACTTGGAGAAAAAGTCAAGGAATCAGATCCAATTTACTCCCTGATGAACAGAAATTTACGCCTGTTAATTCTAAGTTACCAGATAAGTTACCCTTCATTAAAAAGGTAACTTGACTCTTCATTTTCACCCTAAGGGGCGAAATTTCCAGAAGCAAGGAAGAGTGGTCTGCAACCTCCATAGCCAAAGCTCAAGAACCAAGCTACCAAGAACATCCAACGATTCTCCGATCTTAGGTAACCCCGAAAATCTCATTTTCTTGAGTTCTTGCTTTGGTATTTTCGTCCATGGGGTAGGAGCTTAGTGTTATGGTTGGATTGTTTCATTTTTAAGGTCTCCAATGGTTCTAGAACGTGGTTTTGTAGGGGGTATAGTCATGGTTTAAGTTTCTGAAGTCGAAAACACTGAAAACCCCCTAAAACCAAGCTTTTGTTTTTATTCTGGAATTTCTGGCAATGGACCTTCGACTGAGTTTTAAAAATAGTAAATGAAATCGTATGAAGCTGAAATTTTTTAGGAAAACATTACACTTCTTAAGGTCCACCGTGATGTATAATTTTATGTCATTTGGAGTTTTCTACTAAGAGATAGTGTAGAAATTAAGTCACACGCCAAGATTTGTGTACTTTCAGGGTCTGGGTATATGTTTCCTGTAAATTAGACATTTTAATGGTTCAAATGGCGCTGGTTTCATGTGAAAATGATTTTTTGTGGAATTTATTAAAAATCCTTGAAGTTGGAGCAGAAACCCTGAATTTCTGGAAAATCTTGTATGAGCTCGTTTTTCACAAGGAAAAAATGCAAGGGTATTTTTGGAAACACAAAAATGGTATATTTTGATGTTATTTAGGTCAGGGTATTTTTGGAAAAATCACCGGGCATAGGAAAAATAATAAAAGCAGTGTCCATCACACCAGGTAGTAACTGCTTTACTCAGATATCTTTATGTGTGTTGCTGTATTTTGTATTTGCCATGTGTGTTTTTGTATGTATTGCCAAATATGCATACAGAGTTATGTGGTTCCTAGCGCTGAGGACGATCAGTCCGAGGCCAGCCTTAATTGGCGGCTGTACGGGTTGAGGATCAGTCTGGGGCTGGCCTAGTAAGGGCGGCTTTACGGGTTGAAAGTCCAATGAGTCCGAGGCTTGCCTTGGTAAGGCAGTTGTACGGGTTCTATGGATTGTGATGTGTTGTTATTGTGGTGTATTTCTGAATGCATATGTGGTATGTTTGACATATTATTAATGTTTTCTTGTATATCTAACATGGTTACACACTTGCACCTTACACATTTAGTATTTGAGTATTGACGGTTACTCTGGGGGCCATTGTCGGACTCCAGAAGCTTTTGTTGGTACATAGGGGCGAGCTTGACGGTTAGAGGATTTTTTGGAAAGGTAGTCATGGCTGTGCTGATGAAGGATAGAGGATGCCCTATCATATTTTGTACTTTATATTTTGGGATGACTGTACCTATTATTTTGGAATTTACTATTGGATGACTGTATCCTAACCCTGCGGGGACTTATATTTACTATTACTTTTACTTTCACCATTACTGTAGTTAGTCCAAACCGATCATGTGCTTTGTGCGCGTGCTCTGACTTATTATTAAATGGACTCATAATAAAGGAAAGGTAACTTTTAAAAGGAATCCCTCTAACCCGCCACCCAAAAAGGCGAGGCCGGTGGAGGTGTAACACCCCACGATCGTAAGTAGATGGGAATCCAAGAAGAGTCAAAATCTGAGAAGGAATCGATCAGCACGTAGCTAACAACCCTCTAATGAAAAAACACTATCGATGAACCCTTAGTGAGCATATAGGAAGCCGTCGAGATTTTTCTCGGCAAAATCCTTGGTGAGTCACCTCACCCCTCCTCTCTCCCCTCAAACATGAAAGTTTATTATTTTTAAATTATGATTATGGATAATCAAAATTATATCTAGATTATTTTGCTACTGGGTTGCTTCACACTCTCTCTCTCTCTCTTTGTTTCTTTTGTGTTCTTTGTATAAGAAGTGTTGCGAAAGAAGCTGATCTTTATCAACATATGGTGATTAAGTTCTTTATTAACATGATTTTGGTTTAGAGGAAAATACCGAATTTGTAGTTGGATGTGGATTTAATTAAAATCATTTGTGTTATCCCGATTTTTTTGACCGGTTTTTGTTGTTATTTTTGTTGCTTTTTTTAGAAGATAAGTTGAAGATTGGCCATAATTGTTCTTATTGGTGCTTTTATTGGTATAAAACGATGTTATTGTTGTAGTATATTTCGTCCCTTTCTCCTGTTCTTCCCGTCTTGTTAGCAGTGAACGCAAGTCAAGGCATTCGATTGGGCTTTTTGACAATTTTCCCCTAATTAAATAATTAATTATCGAAATGTCCCAATGTCGAAAAGATATCACCATTTACGCCCATGTTTAGTCGATTACATGGGATATGTAGTCGACTAAACCGGGCGAATTATTTTTTTAAAGTTTTCCCATGATATAATCGACTAAGCTACAGTGCTTAGTCGATTACATCGCCACAGGTTAGTTTTTTTAAAACCCCCATTTGCGGCAATGACGGAACCCTATACTCGATTAAGCTTCCCTAGCCTCTCCCCCTATACTCGACTAAACCATGTCCAATTTTGGCGAAAATAACCTGCATTTGGGGTCGATTACACCATGCTAGATTTGTTTTTTTAAAACCCCATTTGGGGAAAATCATTTGAATTTACTATTTTTCCATGTTTTTATCTTTAAAACGCATTTGAATTTACTATTTTTCACTTTAATATTTAAAATATTTTGTAACAACTTTCCTTTTATCTCTCCCTATATCTGGTATCTTTTTTGTCAATATTTTAATTATGTTTTTGTTTTATCCTCTACCTTTTGAATTACATAATTTTTTTTTTGAAACTAACCATCTTTCTCCCTCCTTCTATATGAACTATTTTTTGAATAAATAAATTTTGACGTCTCCCCTAATTGATTTCAAATATTAATCGCATCCTCTGAATATTTATTAAATATTTAATTTAATGTTTTAATATTTTGTAAATCACTTGGATCTTTAAGGGAATAATCTAAATGTTAAATTAAATATTTATCAAATATTTTGTAGCTGCCCCCTCCATCATTAATTTATAAAATATTGTGTAACTACCTTCCCTATTATTCATATTTCATAACCGTCTTGTTTTTTATTTTTTATTTAGATCTCTAAGGGAATAATTAAAACATTAAATTAAATATTTAATTTAATATTTTAATATTTTGTAAATCACTTAGATCTTTAAGGGAATAATTGAAATATTAAATTAAATATTTTGTATCTTCTAGCTCCATTATTAATTTACAAAATATTATGTAACGACTTTCTCTATTATTCATCTTTCATAACCGTCTTGCTTTTTATTTTTTATTTAGATCTCTAAGGGAATAATTAAAACATTAAATTAAATATTTATTAAATATTTTGGTTTTTTTATAATTTAATATTTTTTTACTTTAATAAATACTTAAACGCATTGAAGAGGATATTTTTCTTAATATTTTTTTTACTTTAATAAATATTTAAGCATTAAATTAAAACCGTCTTACTTTAATATTTAGTAAATAATTAATTTAATATTTTGATTATTCCCTTAAAGATCTAAGCGATTTACAAAATATTAAAACATTAAATTAAATATTTATTAAATATTCGGAGGATGCGTTTAATATTTGAAATCAATTAGGGGGGACGTCAAAATTTATTTATTCAAAAAATAGTTCATATATAAAGAGGGAGAATGATGGTTAGTTTCAAAAAAAAATATGTAATTCAAAAGGTAGAGGATAAAACAAAGACATAATTAAAATATTGACAAAAAAGATACTAGATATAGAGAGAGAGATAAAAGGAAAGTTGTTACAAAATATTTTAAAATATTAAAGTGAAAAACAGTAAATTCCAATGTGTTTTGAAGATAAAAACATGAAAAATAGTAAATTCAAATGATTTGCCCCAAATGGGGAGAAAAATATTTAATCGAGTAAACCGGATCCAATTTTGACGAAAAATTTAGAGGGGGAGAGGCTAGGGAAGCTTAATCAAGTATAGGGTTCTGTCATTGCCGCAAATGGGGATTTTAAAAAAACTAACCTGTCACGATGTAATCAATTAAGCACTGTAGCTTAGTCGATTACATCTCGGGAAAACTTAAAAAAAATAATTCGCCCTGTTTAGTCGACTACATATCTCATGTAATCGACTAAACAGGGGCAGAATGGTGATATCTTTTCAAATAGGGGCATTTCAGTAATTAATTATTTAATTAGGGGCAAAATGGTCAAAAAGCCCATTCTATTGAGGGAAATGAATGAAAATTACAGGAGGTTTGGGACGTGAGTGAAGATGAATGATAGATGCCAATTATATATCATTTTGACTACCACATGGCAATGACATGTGTCTTTTAACGATCAAAGTCAACTTTATTAATGAGCGGGGGCACAATGCTATGTTTTTATATGTCTATGGCGACATTGGGATTAAAAAAACTTTCAGGGCAATAATAAGATTTCTTGACTACTTTTTGGGCAAATTTGCACCTTAACCCTTTTTTTTTTTAGAAAAAAATATATCAATTGATTACTTTGCATGATTTAGGATGATTACTTTTTAATCATTCATCGTCGCCTTCCCTGAAGAAAAATATGGAGAAAATGTTAGTGTTAAGTGTATAATTTTTTAGATAAATTATTTTAATCATAAGATAATAAAGTGTAACTTATAAAAACGCACCTCAGTAAAGGTTAATTGCCATCACCTTTGGGGAAGAAGTTTTCAAAATTGGCAGGCTAGAAAGGCTTACTCTCGTGGGTGATGATATCACCATAACCCATGTCATAAAGGTTATGAGGCTTTAAGTGAGCCGACATATTCTAATCTTTGCGCCTCTTGTCATCCACATAATAAACCTGGTGTGTGAGGTAAGAATATATGGCTTATTATCTTCAAATTGACCAGTGTGAATTAGTCTGGAGAAATTTATTAATGTGATGCCTAATTCGTTAGTAGCGAGTGCCCACGAAGTTTTCGTATTTGCCCATGAACACTTGAAGAGTGTTACAGTGAAATGTCCTTTGTAATTTAATTTGATAATATTACCAAGCTTCCGAAAATAAGGGATACCTCTGAACTACATGTTGCATCACTGCTACTCAAATAACTCCTTCTCTAGAAGGTGACATATACTCCTGAGTTTTGGGTTTGCAAACCTTGACCTCGTGAAACTGTGCAAAACTTGAAGCCATTAATATTGTATGCAGTAAAATTTTTGCATGGTCAAGTGGTTCGATTGTGAGAGCTTTGAAATCTAGTGAGTGTGGTTGTGGTCATTTAGTATTCGACATGCAAACCAACTTGGGTATTATATGTGGACTTTTTTTTATCAATTTCAGAGGATGTGTGTGTACGGATACTAAGTTGATGCTTCATATGACTTCTGAATTCTTTATAGGTAATGGTGTATGTGATGGTGATCATAAGATGTGAGCAAAATTTATGAAAATTCAATAACAAATAAGTGTATAAGTCTTACTAAGCCAATAAAGTCGATAAACAATGGAAAATGGATTACTCCTTCAACTAGGAAATATTTTCAAGTGATTACAAGATGACTCAAATGAGGTATTGTGATCCTATTGTATATTGATTTTTTAGGCTATGCCACTCGAGTGACAGCAGTACATGATCACTCGAGTGATGTCGGTGTAATATCCGGAATTTTGGACCCTGAGAATTGAGAATAGGCCTAAAAGTAGGTAGACGACTAAGCCTGGTTCGGGAAGAGTCCCAAAAATGACAAAAGATAGGAAGCTTCTCAGGGACTAAGTAACTTGTTTATGTAGATCAGTGGACCTAATGTGTATAAACCGTGGAATTAAAGTGCCAATGGAAAAAGGAGCACAAAAGACCCATACGGTACCAATTCGGTTGGAAAAGATGCCCCTTAGCTATGTCCTAAGGTATAGGAAAATTAGTTGAGTGAAAATATGCCGATATAAGTAAGTATACAACATTTTCAGGGCAATCAGGGATGCCCTGCGTTTTTGAAGATTTGGAGTCAGTGTAATCACTGCTAGAGGACACGTGTCATTGTGGGATTGAAAAGCAAAAAGTAAGTAATGATTACAGGGGTAGAAAAGTCAAATCCTTACCCATTAAGTATTCAATTTCGTCCACCCAGGAGAGAGAAGGAAAAATCAGATGATTTTATCTGTACTCAGGCCCAAACACAAAGTGCGGGTCCCACAGGCGATTAATTGGTAGAAAGGGGACTGATAGAGACCAGTTAGGGGTTTCTTCTAGACTAAATGAGACATGTGTGGGGCCATATTGAAAATTCAAGATGGCGCCACGTATGGATGGGTAATCAGTGGAAAATATCTGAAAAGTTGAAGAAAAGTACAAAGAGAAACACCCTATTGACTAGCGGGACCAACACGGATCGATAGACCAAGAACTGGACTGATAAAGTGGGAAAAAGGGAATTAAATATGGGGGACCAGATTTGTGGGCCCCATTATGTGCCACATGACCCCCCTTTAATGATTAAAATATTTGCTTGGGGAGCAAGAAAAGGAAATCAGTGCAAAAGTCAAACTGTGGGTCCCACATTTCAGGCAAAAGGGTAAAATGGGAATAAAAGTGCAAAAAATAATTGGAGCACATGTGTGGGCCCCAAATGGTGCCCCATAGGTCATTTTGGGCAGGTGAAGGTACATGGGGAAAAGTAAAAAAATAATTAGTAAGTTCCAGGCCACAATTGTAATTTACAAAAGTTTCGGGCCAAAACAGGTAATTTGCCCCAAAAGCAGATAAAATCTGATCTCTTTAAGAGGAGAATGCGCCACATGTCAGCACATGGAGACCTCTGGAATTCTCTGGAAAAACTTGGAGAAGAAGTCAAAAAAAATTCAGATATAACTGGACAGGAATTTACTACAGTTATTCTGGACTGTCCAGACTCTTTTGCAATTATTAAAAACCCAAACCACTCTCTCTCTTGCCCATGGGAGCACGAAATTTCTAGAGGAGAGGGAGAGAGAGATCTGCAAAAATTCCATAGCCAAGCTCAAGACCCAAGCCACCAAGATTAATCCAACGATTCTCCGATCCAAGGTAACCCCGAAAATCTCATCTTCTTGAGTTCTTGCAATGGTATTTTCGTCCATGGGGTAGAGGCTTGGTGTTATGGTTTTATTCTTGTATTTTTAAGGTCTCCAATGGCTCTGGAACATGATTTTGTGTAGGGTGTAGTTATGGCTTAGGTTTCCGAAGTCGAAAACACCGAAAAACTCCTAAAACCAAGCTTACTAACAATTCTGGAATTTCTGTCACATGTGTTTCAACTCGGTCTTACAAATAGTAAATGGGGTCGGTTTAATATGAACTTTTTATGGTACAATGTAGACATCCAGGACTTCACCTTGATGTATACTTTTGTGTCTTTTGGATTTTCCTACTAAGAGATAAAAATTGGTGAAGTTAGAACAGAGCGCAACAGGGCGAAATCTGACCAAGGCTTGAAAAATAAGAAACACGCCAAACTATAAGTACTTTCAGGGTCTGAGTATATTTTTCCTGAAAAATAGACATGTTAATGGTTCAAATGGCGTTGGTTTCATGCAAAAATGATTTTGTTGGAATTTATTAACAATCCTTGACGTTGGGACATAAACACTGAATTTCTGGAAAATCTGTTATGAGCTCGGTTTTGATAAGAAAAGTGCAAGGGTATTTTTGGAAATACTAAAATGGGATATTTTGATGTTATTTAGGTCAGGGGTATTTTTGGAAAATTCACCAGGCACGATAAATACTAAAGGCAGTGTCTACCACACTAGGTAGTAATCACTTTACTCCGGCACTTTTATGTGTTTGTTGTATGTTTTGCTTGCCATACGTGTGTTTTGTATATGTGTTGCCAAATATGCATACAGAACATGTTTGTTATGTGGCGACTCGATGGAAACAGGCGATGCTTGCCGAGGTTTGCCTGCAGGGCGACTCAACGGAAACAAGCTTGTGAATTCGGTAATTTCGGGGCCTGTCTTGGTAAGATGGCCCGACAGTGCGAAGACTTGTTACTGTGTGTGCTTCTGTTTGCATATTGTGGCGTATTTGGCATGCTTATTTGTGTTTACATACTTACATGGTTGCATACATACACATTACACATTTAGTGCATGAGTATTGATGGTTACTCTAGGGGCCATTGTCGGACTCCAGAAGCTTTTGGTGACACAGGGGAGTCGTGCCGGAAGTTTGAAGTACCTTTTTGGAGAGGTAGGGTGTATCAGTGCTGATTGAAGAATAGGGAATGCCCTATTATACCTTGTATTTAGTTTGGGATGACTGTACATGTATATATTTGGTATTTAATTTTGGATAATTGTACCCTTAACCCTTCGGGGACTTCTACTCTTTGGTTATTTACACTTTTACCAGTACAGTAAGTAGTCCAAACCAGATAAAAGCTCTGTTGCGCTCACTCTACTACAAGTTAAATGGACCTAATAATGAAGGAAAGGTAACTAAGTAAAGGAATCCCTCTAACCCGCCACCCGTAAGGGCGAGGCCGATAGGGGTGTAACAGTCGGGGCCTAGGGCTTTTATTTGTGTTGGCAGTGTCATTTCCACAAAATCACTATGAGGTCACTACTAGTGCTCTAATAACAACTTTTCACAAATTGATCCACACACCATCTCAACCAAAACCCTTAGAAATTACCCCAAATTCATCCAAAAATCTTTCCAAATTCCTAGCCCTACTATTTGACTGTTGCAAGAAGTAAAAGTAAAAGGAACCATCTCGCTCTCCATCTTCTCCTCTAGCTAAGAAATAAAAAGAAATTAAAAAAAAAAACTTCTAAGTCTAAGTTGAATAAGCATCCACAACCAAAAGTCCTTGAAAAGGCTCTACCTGAACCCAAACCAAAAGCTGAAAGGATTGTAATTCAAGAACCAAGGACAACTAGATCAATGACCAAGGCAACATCGATGAGTCCAGATGGGAAAGGGAAATCAAAAGCTCCTCCTACTCCACTTGGTTCGGACTTTGACTCAGATACACCTTCATAGACTAATAGAGATAGACAAGAGGCTAGATACATGCAAGGATAAACATGACCAACATACTTGAGGAAGCATTAAGTTCAAGAATTCCAACTAGGCTAAGACAGTTAAACTAGCGGAAGAATGCTAGACCTTCTTCTAAGCTATCTCCACCAGTTGTGCCTGCTGAGGTTGAAGTTGAAGAACAGGGAGATAATGAAGAAGAAGAAGAAGATATTTTTGTGGCATCTGCAGGGTTTCACGTTGATGAACTTGATGATTCAAAGACATTCAAGATACACTTTGCAAAGAGGAAAATTTGTAAGATGTTTTATGTTAATTTGCAAGTGTTGTTAGAAACTCTAAAGCTAGACTTGTTTCCTTCTCTTGGTCAATATATGCCCTGGTTATCTATTCATTTACCTTATTGTCCAAAAATTGTAAGACATTTCTATTGCTAAATTGAACTTGTTGAGCATTGCTCTAATGATGGGTCTGTGATTGAAGAGAAACTGAAAACCACTGTGAGAGGGAAAAAGTTCTTAATTTCACCTAGAATTAACAAGTAGTTGGGGATTAAGAAACCACTAACAAAATCACCTGTAGAGTTCAATCCAAGGCGAATGTATAGAATCTTAACACTTGGAGAGCCTATGGGGATTATCAATTTCAAGCCAAGTGTTATGTGTGACCTCCATATGATGATTTGGTATATATACTCTTGGGCAATGGTGAACAAGTCTAACAACTTCACCCAAATCATTGACCAAGATTATAGGATAATGGCCTCTATTCTGAGCAAGGAAGAAAGAAATCTGGGTGAAATCATCTTCTTAGAGATCAAGAGGCACAGATAGACTTATATCAAGTCCACTCATATGCCCTACCCATAATTGATCTCTCTGTTCTTAAAAGAAAATGGGATTTGGTACTTAAAACTAAATGAGTCTTTGGAAAGATTACCTCTATTTGGTCTCCATGAAATTGGGAAGTTGGGAATTGAATTGCCTTTGAGACACCCTCTTACCACCATTCCCAAGAAGAGAAAGAAACTTGAGTCTGAGACTATGAAAGAGCCCTCAAGGATGGATGACACTCAATCTTCTGCACTAGCTTCCTCTACTGCTCCTTCCTTCCTAGTTTCTACCATGCAGATGTACTTGAAGTAAAATTCTTCAAGGGTTTCATGTGGATATGGCTAAAACAAATGCTGAGTTTATCACACATATTGATCACAAGATGGGATATATGTATGAGTTGATGAATTAGAATCACAAGGCCATGCTTCCTCATTAAGAAGCCTAGACATAGATGTTGCTTAAGTTTGGGAGTATGCTGAGATCCCTCAGTGAGAGGTTAGATGCTCTAGCCCCTAGCCAGTCCATATCTCTACAACCTACACATGTTTCTTGTTCCCTTACTCAATCTATGCATGCCCCTACTTTTGATCCTACTCCTGATACTACTTCTCAAGGCAATGTATTTTTTACCAAGCATGACCCTGACTCCTCAACTTACATAAATGCCACTCTTGACCAGCTTGACCCATAGCCTACCCTGAACCTCTCATCTCTGATCCATTCCTTTAACCTCATTCACCATCTCATTCTTACCATTCAAATCATTTTGGTATTGGAAGTAACTTTAAGGTTGATGAGTAAATTGAAGTTTCTAAGTCTTCCAAATAGCCTAAACAAACCTCTCAACCTTAGTATATTCCCGTATATGTCCATTATCCACAAGATCCTATTCAGATTCCCCCTCTCTGAGTTCCCCCACCAGCCACCTCTAATTCTCCCACTTTTGCTCATCAAGAAGGTGACACAATTGATGATGCCTTTTCTCCCATTACTATTGTCCCTCTATAGACCATGGCTCCTGACTCAACCAATCATCTACCTAATGATCCTCCAAGAACTAATCCTTCCTCTCTTACTTACTTACCTTGCCTTTGACCTTTCTGATAATGCCAAAAAGGGGGAGAATGATGGAGATGATACTGCAATGTAGATGTTGTCTGTTTCATTTATGTTTAGTCTTGTTTATATGATATCGTGAAAAATCTAACTTGATTTTGAGATGTGGCAAAACTTGGTTATTTTATCTCTTAAACAGTGATAAAACGTTTTATGAAAATTTCTAGTTGACCACTCGAGTGATGTGGTTTTGAAAGAGCTCATCACATAATGCTTACTAGAAGTGTTAAACTATTCACACTTATGATCACTCGAGTGATGCACTTATTTGCTATCACTTCTACCTCGATCTATTTTCTAGAAAATATCTTTTTAAAAGATCACTTAAGTGATGAGGTTCAAGGTGCATCACTATCAGTCCACCGTAGTGAATCATCTGGTGATCTGTTTTTTGCAAATAAATTTCAAGATAAATCACTCAAGCGACCATTCAAGTGATGTTTCAAAATCTTCATCACTATCACTTCACCACAGTGATATGGTCTAGTGATCAGTTTTCTAAGAAAATATCACTAGAATGATCACTCAAGTGATGTGCTAAAAATGCATCACTAGCACAACACCATAGTGACTCTGGTCGTGCTCAGTATTTTTGAAATTTTTTAAAAAAGAAGATTACTCGATTGACCACTCGAATAGTGTATGAAAAATGCATAACTACCACTACACCATGGTGATACTAACTGGTGATCTATTTTCTCTTAAAACAAGATGAAGCATGATCACTCGAGTGACCACCCAAGTAATCTTATTTACATACATCACTACCACATCGCCTCAGTGAATCAACTAGTGATCTATTATGTTTTCAAATTCTCTAAGTGAAGATCACTCAAGTGATGCATTTTTAGAAAATAGAGTAGCGTCTCGAAAATTTGGATAGTCATTCCAATCTATTCTAAACTTGTTCTTTTTGCTTCTTATTGTTCTAACACTTCATTATATCAGTGTTTGATTACATCACAAATGCTTAATTAAGGATTAACACAAAATTAGCAAAAATCACTTTTTGTGTCAAAAGCATTAAATGTTATAAACCTCAAATGCCTTAAATTTTCTTTGTCTTCAACGGCTAATTCAAAGGACAAAAGGAACAATATGATATTCTCAATGGATAGAAGCAATTACCTAACACTTCAACGGCTACATTGAAGAGCAATGAATATCAAATATTCTCACACATTAAATAGAAGAGAATTGAAGACGAAGCAACAACCAACACTGTGCATAGTTATGCTTACATCCATTCCTAAGTCTTAAAGCTCAATCTCTGTGTAATTTTGTACTTTAGTGATCATTTAGTTACTCTTGCGAGAGATTATACTTAAGCATTTATTACGTTTAAGTTACTCAAGGTAGTGGAACCTTAAGAAGGCATTGATTGCAAAGTGTAAGGGGAAACAAGTATTCCTTATAAAGGAATTTGATTGTATTGAGGCACCAAGAACCCCATGAATCTTAAGATGACAGTAGAACTCTCAGAAAGGCTTCTAAAGATTGGATATAGGTCAAGTGATTGGACCGAACTTGTATAAATCTCTTGTGTCCACCTTCGGTATATCTCTATAACTCTACTCTCTTCATTAAGCTTGTGTTTAAGTTTAAAATCTTTAGAACTAATAATAGTCAAATGGATTAAACCAACTATTTGTTTAATCATATGCATAAACCACGTCTAATCATCCAGTATCTCTATCTTCACAATTGCTATTGCAAAAGGCAAAAACTCATTATCTACATCAAAGGCTGAAGCTGAAAGTAGGGCCCCCTTATACGGCCCACTTAAATGAGTTCCATCAACATACAATACATATCTCACACCACCCAAGAAACCCTTCATACATGACCCATACGCGATGAAAACCCGTTCAAACTTGTAACCATCTGCTACCCATTCAACTATTATTTTATCATCTATTTCCTTCAACCGTTGGCATATCCATGAGATTAACATTTACGATTGTTCTGGTCTACCATGTATGTCTTCCATTTCCTTCTCCTCTGCTCTATATGCCTATATATATGTTAGCTTTACACATACTCCCTTTGCAATGTCTTCATAATCTCAACTTGATGTTTCTCTCTATGGTTCCTAACCTCCTTGATTATTAATGATGATGTTAAACTAGATCTTTCACCATGGTTCACTTCCAAATTATCTTGGGCATAATGAACATGATCTTTTCTAAACTTGGTCACGTGGTATTAGAGTACTCTTGGCCACTGCAGTTGAACATAATTTCCAAGGACAACCTTCTACTTTACACTTGACATGCGTCTTGTCCTTGCTATTCCTCTCATATTTGTGCACAAACTTGTTCACAATGCTATATTTGTACAAAGCTGCTCTATATGTATCCACATGTGGAAAATGCTGACCTACTTCAGAAATCAGTCTGGACCATTTCAAATAGCTCATCTCACTAACATGTTTCTGTTCACTCTCATAAATTGTACACCCACCTCCAATTTCATAAGACATAAACTCAAGATCATTGCCCTGACTCATGGGAGATACCTCTGCTTCTGGTGACAGTTGCAAGAATCTCTCAATCATACATAAAATAATTGTAACGTTTGATAAGTGATTGCCAACATTTCAATAGAAAATACCAACTTAAGATCAATTTTTTTTAACTTGCATATCTAAATCATTCATTTGTAAAGGTTCATTCAGATTCTGTTTATCGGATACAAACACATGCGCACTACTTTTATTGAACACAAATAGAATTTCAATTTCAACATCACTATCAAGATCAATTAATGTCCTCTCATCAAACCTAACTATATATTTAATGTCACAACTACTCCCATCTTGACCTATCCATCTTGATACGACTTCCCTTACATCTACGAGTCTTATCCAATCTTTTATCATTTTTACCTTTACACTACCTCTAATATATTTAATTTCACCTTCATTATTAGTTATAAATTTCCCCCTACATGAAAATAACAAAAGAACTCTCTTACACAACTTGACCCAATATTTCCTTCCATTTGGTTGAGTTCCCTACAAGACATAAATCAACAAAGTATCAGTTCACCAACTTTTCTATTTCATTAACTCATAAAAACAAAACTAAAAGCCCACTTCAATATTTCACAAATTTGCATTAGGGTTTCTAATAACTCATCTTTCTTCCATAGATTTCCAATGTGTTATGATTGTTTTACATGATGATTTTGAGCTTGAATATGTTTTATATGATAAAATATGATAGAATTCATTGCAGAAGAAAAGGCTTCGCTTTGATGTATTATGAAATCGCATGATAATACCGATATGATGCTACAACATCGTGGGTGTTTGTTCTAAACTAGCATCACAATGTGGCCCCAATGCTATAGCATCATAAGTAATAACCTGTGATATAATGTTATACGCTGATCTTTTCTCAAGAATATTTTAGAAGATGATTGCAAGAAATTGAGGTGAACGTCTCGATAGCGGTTGAATTGACGGAGACATGTATAAAGAGCACGGAGAATCAGAAGAAAGATCTGTAGAATCCCACGAAATTGAAAGAGAATTAATCAACCAAATCTAGGGAGTTGGCCCAAATGAATTGGAAGCCCAGCTCAATGGACATACGATGCAAAGGTTCTGACTATAAAGGGAAAAGAGGGCTAGACCTACAAGGCAATCAGCACGAGACCGATGCGACTCAATGTGCAGAATCGGATTAACTGATATTACATCAGAATTATGTTGAGAGCTTGAGAGAGACCAATTGTGACAGAAGTTAAGCGAAATTGATGAAGATGCAGAGGCATTGCGTGACAGACGTCCCTTGTGTCGTTGAACAATTCGACGATGTTCTTTGTTATTAATGGATTATATGTCATTTGTTTCAATTATGTTCTCCTTGTAGCCATGAACTAAATTCCTTTAGCTGAGCGAGGATGGATCCTTAAGTTATAGTATGAACCCAGATTGTTAGTTTTAATTCAATAAATTCAGTTTGCTTGATTTGATTGTAACGTTGGTCTTGCTTGTTAGTTGGCCGCTAATAAGTAAGAGCAGTGACCTTAGCTTACTGGAAAGGAGTTAAGTCTAGACTTCTATTAAGCAGTGTGTCCTAGGCGAGCTTGTGTAGGGCTTGATCTAAATTGTAAGCTAAAGTAATGAGTTTACTTCACATAGCCAATACACCTAGGTTAAACTGACATTCTAAGCCCGAAAATCTGCATAGGAATATGGGAGAAGTAGAGTAAGGAGCGTACTTACATGATTGCAAAAGCTTATGTATAAATAAGTGGTGGGTTAACTGAATAACATTGTGATAGGTAGTTTGTTGTAGTATTGCAGAAGCTGTGTAGCAGATTGCTGTAGCAATGCGATAGATGCAATATGGGGGATTAATGCGACTTAAAGGGAAATATGAACTCTTCCTATTTTAAATCTGACTTTTCTCAACCACATTCTCTATCACTTGTTTATTTAGTTTTATTAGATTCAATAGTTCCAAACAACTACCTATTTTATACCATTGCGCAACTTTCAATAATTAACTGGCTGTATAATCAATATTTCAGTCTTTATGGGATGATACTCTACTTACTACTTTATTACTTGTTCGACTAGTTTACTTACCACAAGAGGATTTTGACCAGCAATTTTTTGACGTTGTTTCCAGCTAGCAAGTTTTGTTTTGAAAAGTTGTGTTTAATTCATTTTTCTCACACTCTTTGTTTCTGATTTTTAGGTACTTTTGTCAGTAGATGCTTAGCTCTTCCTCGGCTGATCTTGAACCATTCGATTATGAAATTGAACGAACTTTTAAGCAAAGGTGCAGAAGGCAGAGACGAATAGATCGTCCTAGTACCTCAGCACACATGGTAGAAGCCCAAGGAAATCTTGATAGAGATTGAGCTGAATAACCTCTGATCCATGGGGACAGAGATTAAATGCTTCAACCTCTGCCGCCACCAAGTGGCAATGAAGTGTCACGCCCTGAATATTTAGGGGTGACCGGCATAAAATGTGAGTGAATCCACATTCTTTAAGCCTTAAACCTATACATGAATATTAAATACAACTACTACAATAATCCTAAGTATGCTTAAACCATTTTAAGTTCATAGCCAAAATATTAAGTCTCTTGAAGAAATTTTGGGCAAAGTCCTTCATATAAGTTTGACTTCCCAAAAATTCTACAATGACCTGAATTTTCATAACAGCAATAGGAGCTTCGCTCCACCACAACATATACACATACATATATTCCAAAATACAAGGGAAGTTAGAGATCCTGCCTATAGGCTATGTGGAGCACCTAAACAAGATTTACCAACATGTACAAAAGAGTTTGAAGCTTTACATTGAATTACGAACAGTTCGAGGGAGCTTCACTTCAGTCTAGCCAAATTGACCTTAGTGATCACCAAGACGAACATGACAAGTTGCACTATCTGAGGCCAAAAATATTTCCGGTGAATAATGTCCCGTTAAAATTAGTACATAAAATACTAAAGGAATAAATCAAGCAAGTAAAATTTCATAATAACGAAATGACAATTATATTAAATTTTCAAGTACAAAATCATAAATGTAGACGTCATCTTTATAAAAGGTTATTAATAAGAAAATACTAGGTAAACAAATAACTCATCGATGAAATTAAGTACAAATTAGTATGAAAAACTCATTATGAATGAGGACTTAAACAGAACGAGAAACAAGCGTGGACACACAGTCCACGAGAGTAACTAACCAAGTGCAGCTCAAGGCCATGAAAACAAGCATGGACACACAGTCCATGAGGGTAAGTAACCAATCAAGCGCAGCACGAAGCCATGAAACAAGCGCAGCACGAGGCTACGAAACAAACGCGGGTACAAGACCCACGAATAACAAGCGTGAGAACGAATCCCACAAATATCAAGTGAGCTCGAGGTTAACCATGGTGCACCAAGGACTAACAGTACTGCTATTAGTAACCAGTGTTCTGTATTCAGTCCTCTCAAAAACATTTTCAAGCATGCTTGGGGCCAATTTATCAAAGCAATGAAAAATTTTCTTCCAAGATAACAAAAACTAATATCTAATACTGCATAATAGAATTCCCCAGCATGAAGGTTTCAAAAAAAAAAAGTCATCTTAGATACTTTCCTTTAGACTCCATTTTTGTTAGCAAATTGCAAGACTATTTCAACATAAAACTTTTAAAAGATATCTCCAAAGTTTCCTTACCATTATAGCACATAAGCATAAATTATACTATGAAGCAATTAGAGAAGAATAAATAGCAATGAATAAAATAATCAATAATAGAAAAATGAAAAAAAAATCCGATAAACTTTCATTCGTGAAATCAAACTTATAAATAAGGTAATTAACATAAAAGTATTGCAAATAGTAAATATCATTTATAAAAATTATAATGGGACGCTATTCACTCACCTAGTGTGCTCTTAACTATACAACTTACTCCTATATCCAATTCCGACTCATTCACTCCTTATTTCCTAGTGACCAAAATAAATCCATTATTATTCCAGATATAATTATAACTTTATATAAAACATTCCTGATAATTCATTCAATAAGATCATTTATTCTAACATCGCATACTCCATCCACAGTTTAATTTATTAAAAACAAAATTATCTTAGTTTCTATTAGCGAGTTCATAAAACCAAATTCTTCTATATGCAAGTGCATCCACTTGGTTCAATATCTATTACCGTAACCAACATCTTCATGGTGTAACATAACCTTTTTTTTGTTTAAATAATTTAACCACCAAATCTGAAATATTTAGCCCAACCATCAAATAGAATGAATATCATTAGTTTCCCTACAATCTTTTCACACCATTCTATAACACAACTTTCAAATTTTGTCTTTAAATTAAATTTAAATCATGATTAATCTAAGAAAGAATCCAAATTATTCACCACTGTCAAAATATTACCAACACACATATCCAAATGAACCTCTTCCTTTGGAACATTTTATCAATCACCTTGTGGGCACTCGACATTACTCATACAACACACCCAAATTCATAAACTATATACAACAGACTTATTATCAAGATCTTTCTGCCTTTTCAATAAAAATTCCTAATCTAATAATTTCAATTTACAATTACCACAAAGGAGAAGAAACGATTCAAGATTTCAAGCATATCACACACATCTAAGACAATGAAGAATGGAGGAAAAAAATAAAATAAAATAATAGTAAACTCACATTAGCAGTGAATGGACCATGGCCAAAAAGAAAGATTGGAACTTCTGCACCAATTCATGATAAACCAAAACAGAGGAAATGATGTTTGGTGGCAGAGAAAATAGAAGCAACAAACTCGGTTTATTCCCAAACCACCACGACGCACCAAATAGGGAAAGGGGGAAATTGACTAGTGTTGAAGAACACACTTACAATCTATCATTAGCTACACACACACATCGCCAGAGAGAAGAAAGAGTAAAGGGAAAGAGATCACAAGCTACTCCAATGTTTAGAGTATATGATCGGATGAAAGCTTCTAGAATTCTCTGCCCCTTGTGCTCAGCCTCCACCAACATCAAAGTGAAGGAAAGTGGGAGTAATGGGAAAAATCTAACCAGGTATCTTTTATATCATTTTTTCCCTCCTTCCTTTAATCATTGAAAGAAGGGCATTATAGTAACTTTGAATGTTAAAATAAAATAAATTACTCCTTTGGCATATAGAAAATTTGAAGCCCAACAAGGGAACAACATGTAAGGCTCTACTAAGTTTAAATATAACAATGAGGTATTAATTGTGATTATTCCTTATATGTTTTCAAATTCTCTTTTTTTTTTAAAATAAAATAAAATAAATTTATATTTACAAATATTTGGGGAGTATATATATATATATATATATATATATATATTCTGGTAGCACTCCTAGGATTTGAACTCAAAACGCAAAGGACAAATAAGGACCTCAATGCCATGAAGTCGCTAGCTTCACTTTGTTACCAAACTACAATAAATGATTCAAGTATCAAAACTTATTATTATTATTATTACTACTACTACTACTATTATTATTCAGGGCTATTACATGAAGATTATTTGAACCGGGCTATGATGGAATTTGGAGTTCCAAACTTGAATAGACTTAACTTTGGAATAGCTCTACCAGACATCATTATTGTACAATTTGAACTAAAACTTGTTATATTCAAGATGCTCCAAACAGTGGGATAGTTCAACAAACTGCCATCAGAAGACCCTCATCTCCATCTCAAAATGTTCATAGAAGTCTGTGATGCTTTTAAAATCCCAAGAGTGCCAATTGATGCTCTCAAAATTAAACTATTTACATTCTCACTTAGAGATAAAGCTAGAGCATGGTTGAACACTCTACCAACTCATTCAATCACTTCCTAGAATGATTTGGGTGAGACATTCTTACTGAAGTTCTTTCCACCAACTAAGAATGCCCAGTTGAGAGAAGATGTTACAAGTTTTCGACAACACTCCAAAGAATCCACATATGAAGTCTAGGAAAGATTTAAGAGTTTGCTAAGAAAGTGCCCATAATATGGAATCAGAACATGGGTACAATTGGAAACTTTTTACAATAGTTTGAATGGTCAAACGAGATCGATAGTTGATGCATCTACATATGGATACCTTCTGCTGAAATTTTATAATGAGGCATATGAACTTCTAGAGCGGATGTCTTTCAATAGTCATCCATGGTCAACATAAAGGTTGTCATCCACAAGAACAGTAGCTGGAGTTCATGAATTCGATGCCATGATAGCCCTTACTGCATAAGTTTCCTCGCTCACTAACATGATCAAAACAATGAGGCTCCCTACTAGCACTCCACTAATGCAATCCGCACAAGTAGCTTGTGTTTATTGTGGAGGAGAACACCCTTACACTTAGTGCTATGTAAACCCAGAATTTGTTAACTGCTTCATTAACTACAACAGGAGCATCAACAA
Source organism: Acacia melanoxylon (assembly GCA_019022615.1). Classification (NCBI taxonomy): domain Eukaryota; kingdom Viridiplantae; phylum Streptophyta; class Magnoliopsida; order Fabales; family Fabaceae; genus Acacia; species Acacia melanoxylon. Next base: position 21,505,842 of record JAFJYJ010000002.1, read on the forward strand.
CAATCCTTACTTGAACACATACAACCCAGGGTGGAGACAACACCCCAACTTTTCATGACAGCAAGGACAACAATTTGTAGGCCATTCTGCAAGTCCTTCGTACTCCAACAAACCGTAAAACCCCCTGGATTCAATCAACAACCTAGACAGTCGAGTATGGAACCAACTCCCCAGTCTTCCATGGAAAGCCTGCTAAAATAATATATGGCTAAGAATGAAGCCATTATACAGAGCCAGCAAATGTCCCTTCAAAATATCGAAAATCAAGTCAGACAACTTGCGACTATGATGAACAGCAGACCATTAGGTTCTCTGACTAGTGACACTAAAGTCCTTAGGAACCATGGAAAAGAACAAGTCAAAGCTATAGAACTGAGGAGTGGAAAGAATGTTGAGCAGCAGAAGGTAACCAAGCGACCTATTGAAGATGTCGAGCCACTGTTAGGACAGACAAAGAAGGGATGAGATGCCACTGAAGAGCCACATAGAACAGAGCAAAGCACTCCTGAGTGCGGAAAAATACTAGTGCATCTAATGCTACAACATTCCTACAATATCACATACCAGAATCACAACCGCTTGAGGGAGCATACGATGTTATAGTAAAGCACCAGCAGCCACTTAGAGATCCAGGTCTATCATGGGCATTGAAGCAACAACCCCCCTTTCCGCAAAGGTTGCAGAAGCAAAGTCAAGAGAGGCAATTTAGAAAAATGTTGGATTTTCTGCAACAGCTACATATTAACATCTCTCTAGTGGAAGCCCTTGAACAGATGCCCATCTATGTGAAGTTCATGAAAGACATCTTATCTAAAAAGAGGAAACTGGGTGAGTTTGAAACCGTGGCAGTGACTGAAGAGAACAATGTCATACTACTTAACAAGCTTCCTCCAAAACTGAAGGACCTTAGAATTTTCACGATCCCATGTGACATTGGCAAAAACTATTACGGTAAGGCACTCTGTGATCTAGGAGCGAGTATCAATCTGATGCCTATGCCCGTATTCAAGAAACTAGCAATAGGAGAAGCACTACCCTAACAGTAACTCTGCAGTTGGCTGATAGACCTATTGTTTGCCCAAAAGGAAAAAATAGAAGATGTACTAATAAAGGTGGAGAAATTGATCTCCCTTGTCAACTTCATTGTTATAGACTTCAAAACTGATCGCGAGATGCCTATCATTTTGGGAAGACCATTCATGGCCACTGGAAGATCGTTAATTGATGTCCAAAGGGGAGAGCTTACCATGCAGGTCAATGATGAACAAGTAACCTTCTAGGTTCTGAAGGCAATTCAATACCTTGACGACATGAAAGAGTGCTCCGCCATCACAACCATGAAAGATGTTGGAACACATGATCTCCAAGTGATTTACAGTCTAACTCTTGTCACCATGAGTCAAACGGAACACAATGCTCAGCACAATTTAGGACATAATTTGCTAATGGTGCAGCTACCAAAGGACCTAACATTTAAGGTCAATTGGGAAGGGTACGAGAACAACAGGGATGCCATCGCTCCCCTGCATTCCCATAGATATATGGAAACATAAGTCGGGCTAAAGACTTAAAACCAAGCACTATTGAGAGGCAACCCAAACTTTTCCTAAATACTTTTTTTTTCCTTACATAATAAGCTAAAGGTACCACTGGACGAGCATGAGGAAGATAGCAAGCCAAGGGTTGTGACGACAGGCTACTTTGCAGAATAGAGAGGAATCATGGGGATTGCTTCCTCAAGAATGACAGCACTATAGATAAGTTAAACTGCGTTGCTACAGCAAGAAATTGCTATAGCAACACATGCAATTGAACAAAGTGAGTCGACAACACTTTTGAGATATTCCTCAGCTGGGTGTTTCAACCATTTTCACCACGGTGTATAATAAGTAGTGGGCCACGTGATCTTTCCGAAATTTAGTTTTTCCCTCCATTCCACTTGCCAACATAAATCATTCTATCTCCTATTATCCATCAACCCCCAAAACCGTCGGCCATAACTGCTCCACACACTATCTCTCCAATCTTACTGACATCGCAACTTCCAACCTCCACGCCTCCAAAACGCCTCACCTTCAACCTACACTACCTTGTTTTTAACCCTTTACAACCCTAATCTCCCATTCAGATTTCTCCTCCACCCCTCAACCTGATTTCCACCACTAACCTAATGCCTCAGCCATTTCCTTCGAGTTATCTCTACCGAACCCCTATCTATTTGCCCTAATTCCAACAATGGTCCGTACCAAGCAAGTATGCCATAAGATCTCATCTGCGACTAGAATCATCCATCCAAGGTTTAGCTCTAGAGAGGCTGAATCACGTTTCCAAGCCATAACGACGGATAAAAACTTAGTTCCACAAAGCAGGTTTGACATGGAGTTGATCGACCAGGGTGTATACCCTGCCTATGTGCTAAAGGTCATTCAAGACCGCAAATGGGAAAAATTTTGCCAGAGTCCGGCCAAAGTCGTTATCCCTCTAGTTTGAGAGTTCTATGCAAACTATGTATGGGGCTCGCCATACTTCATTACTCCCCGAGGAAGGTTGGTCCCTATGGCACCTAAGAACATTCAAGAGCTTTATGACCTATAACCAACAGACGATGAATACTCTGCCCTCCTCACACGAGGCGATGACCTAGAGTTGCTTGGCTAGGCCATCAACAAGCTCTGTACTCTAGGAACAACATGGCACACCTCAAAGGAAGGATCTCATACCTTCCCGAGAGCCTGCCTTCTGCCTGAGGTTAAAGTCTGGTTCCACTTTCTCTGCTATTGCCTCCTCCCAATACTACACACTCAAACTGCCTCCCGTGATAGGGCATTCTGGCTCTACTGCCTCCTGGAAGGGAAAGCCATTGATGTTGATGCACTTATCTACCGTGACTCCATGAAGACGACCTCGGGCAACCTCTGGTTTTTAGCCCTAATCACCAAACTCTGTCGTGATACCGTCATACTCTTTGACACCACTGAGGAAAGACTCCAACTCCCAACCCCAATCTCGCTGACTATAATTTTGCGTATATCTGGCCAAAAGACCCCGATCAGCACCCCTAAGGAAAAACCCTCCAGTAACTCCAGCTCTGACGGTCTCGCCCGACAAGTAGCTGCACTCCACTAGCAAGTCACCACTATGCTTTTGCAGCAGCAAGTAGTATGGCAATATATCACCAAGCGTAATAGTCATCTAGCTGCAAACCTCCGGGCCAATTTCCCCAAGTACACTATCATGTTGTCATTCCCTGACTCCATCTTTGAGATGGCAAGCCCTTCTCATGATGCTTCTTGGTCTCACAAACGACGGAGGGGTAAGAGCCCTATGAAGGGAATAGCTGAGGATTCGGCACTGGAGAAGGATGATGATAAGGACGACACTGCATTGACTGTATCCACCCACGTGGCAGACGATTAACCTCAACCCCTAGTAGTGGCCCATCCGGTTTTTGGTATCTCTCTTTTGAACCTGCCTCGTGTTCATTTGCTTTGTTTTTGTTATTTTATGTTTCTTAGTTTCATTTCCCTGTTGGTTAGCAGCAGGGGCTAAAAAAACACAAATGTTTCCCTTTTTATCGCTTGGCTCTCCTCTCACCTTATTTTGTCACTCGCATGCCATTTCACTTTGTGCTATTCCATCGATGTTTATGTCTACTTGCTCCCTCTCTAATTGCTCTCCCTTTGCATTGAGGACATTGCATGTTGGGGGGGGGGTATATGCAATAGATTTGTGTGTGCTGTATACGTAAGGTATGATTTTCCTATTTCCCCAATTAGATTTTCTTGCAACATTTGGGCCAATTTTAAATTGTTTTCCAATTGGGCAAAAGCAATTTTGCAGCAAAGTAATTGTCTGCAAAAACATGTAGAGTAGAGTTATCTTAAGGGATATGAACTGTGTAAGCTTGCGAAATTAGGAAGATCCGTAGTAAGGAAGAATACAGAGAATGAGCCACATGGAAGGATCTTTGAGCGTTTAATTTCTAAATTCATTGAATATGCTCTCTAGATCTAGCACTTTCTTTGATTTGTCCTAGTTCTTAGGATGAGGCCTTTTTGCATATGAGTATATTTGCATGTGATTAAGGCATTTGTTTTCCACCCTGAATCCCATACACAAACCATTCCTTTCACATATCCATTATCACCCCCTTTGAGCCTTCACATACTGCTATGGCAGGGCCAGATAGGTAATGTAGTTGAATTGACTTAACGATGTTGTAGCATAGTGACCGCAAATGCAAGTGCCGTGAAATAGTGATGCTCTCCAGTTTTTGCTTTTAAAAAAACTCATTGCACAGGAAAAAAAGAGCATGAGCAGCAACATATAAAAAGATTATAAGAAAAGATTAAGGTTCTCCTGTATTTCTTTCTGATACCCTGATGTAGGAACATCATTCCATTAAATCTACATACACGTAATCCATTCATTTAGCCATTCCAACATTACAACCCCTAAAAGTGATTTTGATGCAAGTAAACTCAGATGTATGGTAGAGACTATAGACCTTTGACAAGTATATAGACAGTCTGGACTAGCAGAGACGAGTGAGATAAATCCCCCAATGAGAGAGCGATTAAACACTTATCCGAGAGTCTCTAGAAGCTCCACCTCTGCTTTTCCCTCGGTTGCTGCCCTCTTCGCGCCACTATTCTCTTTCTCAATTAATTCTTTTCATTTTAGATCAAAGGGCCAATTCTATCATTTCATTTTAGTTTTCAAAAAGACCTATCGGATGACTATATATATTCATAATAGTTATTTGTCTTTTCACATATTTGAAGTTCTTTTTAAGGAATTTTCCCAATACTTATTAATACTCCCTCCGGTCTTAATTATAAGACATAGTTGATTTTTTGGAGAAATTAAAGAAGCTAATTAAATTACTTTAGAGTATTTTTATTTTTTTCTTTAAAGTAATTAGTTTGGCTAATAAACTAATATATAATCTAAAGATACACAACAAATAAAATGATTAAGTAACTTATTTAGCTTCCTTAATGTCTCCCAACAAAGTCAACTATGTGTTTATGTCTTATAAGGTAGTATTACCTCCGGTCCTAATTATAAGACATAGTTGACTTTGTTTGGAGAGATTAAGGAAGCTAAATAAGTTACTTAATCATTTTATATGTTGTGTATCTTTAGATTATATATTAGTTTATTACCAAACTAATTACTTTGAAGAAAAAAAAAATAAAAATACTCTAAAGTAATTTAATTAGCTTCCTTAATTTCTCCAAAAAAATCAACTATATCTTATAATTAGAACCGGAGGGAGTATCATTTTTCCTTTTAATTAAAAAAATGCTGCCCACTTTGGACCTCGTTGCATGTACAGAAAATACGCAAAACGCGTCATCAAGCCGTGCTTCCATGTAACAAAACGGAGATCCTTTTCGATTTGGTTTAGAATGAGAACTTTTTGGAGTGCCCAAAATCTACAGTCTTCGTTTCCAACTTCTACTTTTTGAAGACATTTTCTCGCACCACCCCGTCTTCCGGATAATCTGAAATGGATCCGGTCCTACCCATTACGGTGCTCTCGGTTCTGCTCGGCGCTCTCATCGCCCTTGCCTTCTTCACAAGTTATTTTCGCAAACGGAAATCCGATATTCGAACCATTGCCAATCCGGAGACTCTTTCAGACCCCAAGAAGAACTCCAAGCCGGCTCAACAATCCTCCAAGAAGTCCCAAGCCAAATCCCATTCCCACTCTTCTGATAAGGTCTGCGTTTACTGCTTTGTTTCCTGAAAGAACGAAGGGATTTGAAAGGAAATCAAAATTGGGTTTTTGATTATAGGATGACATAAGTTTTACCTCTGAATTTAATTAATGTTTCCTCTTGGATAAAATGCATTGATAAATCGCCAAGGAGTATATATGCTTTGGTTTCTAGGACTGTTCTTAGACAGAGGTATTCGTTACTTGGGCTATTGTTTTTTGAAAGATTGAGTTCCTTATCTGCAAAACTTTTGAGATTAGTCAGGAATAGATTCGAGTGAATTTTTTTTGCTCTTTTTGGCTTAGAGTCGATCCTATCGGATCCCCCCCCAAATTGCTGAAAGTATAGTTTCGAATCAATGCACCACATGTTTTTATGATTTAAACTATTCATAGCAATGGATTTTGTAAGCTGATATGCTATCTTCAAGAAACTATGCGTAATAGCTGAATCACCTATGTTGTGTGATTTTGGTGTTATCTTGCGATTTGGCTTTTTATTTATCTTTACCTTCTGTTCATTGAATGTTAGGATCATGCCAGGCGACATCATCCATTGGATTTGAATACCTTGAAAGGCCATGGTGATGCTGTAACAGGGATATGCTTCTCCTCTGATGGGCGAAATTTGGCTACAGGTATTAAAATTTGTTTGTTATTTGTTAATTGTTAATAGCAGATTTATGCAACAATAAATCTCATGTGACGTAACCTGGTTGGGAAAATATATTATATATGTATTGGATCAGATTAATATATTACTTGTGTGTAGTGTTATGTGAGATTTTGCAATTTGTTGTCTTTTCTTTGAGCATTTTTTTGACTTACAAAACCAAGGAATTCAGTGACATAAATCATCATATAAATATGGTGTTCTATGTATTGCAACTAGATTTTTGTATCTTTTTATTTGCGATATATCTATTTTTTGAACCTTATTATGGGTTGGTGATTTCTAGAAGGATACATTTCAGCTTACGGTATATGAGTGAACTGAGTGTCGTTTCACAAGTAAGGTAGATCAATTATCAAAATTTAATGTCCTTATTATTCATAAGGGAATTAAACCATGGGAAAATGATTTTCTAATAATATGAACGAAAAATAACTTTACTAAACTTATTAACTTTGATGTGAATTTATTGCGGGTTGGTGATTTCTAGAAGTATACGTTTCACTTCATGACATGTCTGCCCCTAAATATTAAGCTTGTAACCGTGTGAATTTAACTTCTATAGCATGAACAATCTGGTTCTATAAGGTAGATGTTAATTCCGCTCTCAACACTATTACTGTATTACATGTCATTGCACTAATCTTATGTCTCGTGTCATGATTATAAAAATTAATGTAGATTCATGAAGTTCTTTGGAGTTCAGTGTAAATATTGTGTAACGGCTCAACTTGTAAGAGTTATGCAAGTCACATAGGAGTGCCTGTATCTCTATAGAACCCTTGCCCTATTTCAATGTGTTTGAAGTGCTTGTCAAAGACCCTTTCATAAGAGACTGATTCAAAAGAATGATAGAAAATTAATTAGTTTATTTAATCAGTTTTTATTATTAATTGTTTAAATTATCTTGAACATTTAATTTAGGTTAGCTTAGTTTATCTTAGTTTACAAAAATAAATAATAAAAAAGTTAAAAAAAAAAAAAAAAAAAAGAGTCTGCATCATGATGCAGCCAGCCCTGCTCATAGAATCTATGAGCAGGGAATGGGGACTCAAGGTGGGTCATCCTGATTTATTTATTGGCTGGGGGGTGGTTGTTTACACTTTACATGACCTGTTTTGTTGATGCATATTTATCATGAATGATTGAGGTACCCTCTTTCTAATATAAATATTATTAATCTTCTCTCGTGCTTGTTTTTTCTTACTTTCAATTGTATGAGCATGATATTAAACTCTTTCTTCTTTCTTATTATTATTTTTTTCCCGGCCCAAACAGCTTGTGCTGATGGAGTTGTGAGGGTATTTAAGTTGGATGATGCCTCAAGCAAAAGTTTCAAGTATGTTTATTTCAAGGCCCTCGTACATATATCAATACATACTCAATCATGATCATGTGCATTACTCATACATTGCATTTTGTTGACTTTTGCAGGTTTATGAGAATTAATTTGCCTGCCGGGGGTCATCCAACTGCAATTGCATTTTCTGATGATGCATCCTCAATTGTTGTAGCGACTCATAATCTCTCTAGTAGTTCATTATACATGTATGGAGAAGAGAATCCTAAAACTACGGAAAATAGGCCACAGGCCAAGCTTCCTCTCCCAGAAATTAAGTGGGAGCATCACAAAGTTCATGATCAAAAGGCAATACTGACTCTGTTTGGAGCCACTGCAAGTTACGGCAGTGCTGATGGCAGTACACTTATAGTTTCTTGTTCAGAAGGTATCTATCTTAATTGTATGCATCATACAAAATAGTAAAACATTTTGTGATATTCATAATTTCATATATTAAGTACTTTCAACTTACAAACTAAACACTGCTTTTATTTATAGTTAAGGAAAGGTACAATAAGAAAAAGGTTATCCTATTTAGAACCATTATGATTTAGGACAGTCATGTATGTAATGAATCCAAAGAGTTAAGTGTCTTTTTATGGTTTAAAAGTTAGTACATCCAGAGGCTTGCCGTTCTTATAGGAAACCAGTTTTAGTGTTCATGGCAATGATGAGCACAAGAGTTCATCAATGCAGTAAGATCTACACGGTCCAAACATAATTTCAACGTTCCAGATTTAATTTTTCAAATAATGATTTTTAAATAAATTTTTTTTTTGAAAAATTGAGAGTTAATAGACAATCTTTATTTTAGATTTTGTCCAAATTAAAATAACTTCTTTTTTGTGAAAAAAAAATAATAGTACAAAATTTAATCTGAACCATCTGAATTAGATCTAAACGGTTTGCAATGGTGTGCTCAAACTGGTTCCAAAACTTATATGATAGGTGTTTCAGTGCTGGTTTAATAGTTTTATAATAAAGGAAGACACCACTAAAAGGCTTTAGCCATGAATCTAGGAAGTCGTAAGTGATAGATGAAATGAGAATAGCAATAGTAAAGGTAATGGAGTAGGGACAGAATTTCAAAAGGCAACTGTATTAAAAATTTACATTCTCTTTTGTTGTTGTTCAACTACATAAAAGTTTAATAAATTGTAAAAGTAATTGTGCACGATTATTCAATTCGTTGACACCATCTCATCTCTTATTTGTAAGCTATTAGGGTTCAAGTCGTCTTATTGAAACTCAGAGGCATAAACACTCTCTTGATTTATTAAAATGAAGAGAAGGTAAACATATAGACTGAGAGAGAGAGATTAGTTGAGAAAATCATGGATTACAGATCCTATAATCAAGGGATCCTTAATATTCTAACAAATCTTCTAATTTATTTCCTAATATTCTAACACTCCCCTCAAGCTGGAGAGTATATGTCGATCATTCCCAGCTTGTCTCAAAATCCTTCAGACTTCGTTCTGCCATGTGGTTTAGTTAAGATATCTGCAATCTAGTCTGCAGATCTTATGTGAGACAGAGTCATAATGCTTGCTTCGATTTTTTCTTTAATGAAGTGTCTATCGATCTCAACATGTTTTGTTCTATCATGATATACTGAATTCTCGACCATTTCAATGCTTGCCTTGTCGTCACACCAGAGTTGCATTGGTCCCTCATATTGAATCCCCAAATCCTTCAGCAATCTCATAATCTAGATTCCTTCACATACTCCTTTAATAGCTCTTAGTTCTACGTCTGCACTACTTGTTGACACTCTTGTCTGTTTCTTACTTCTCCATGTAACCAGATTTCCCCACACGTTTGTATAGTACTCTAAGGTTGACCTTCTAGTCTTTCTATCTCTTGCATGGTTTGCATTAGTGAAGATTTTGATGTTTTTGGTAGTACCTTTTGATATATAAATATAATAATCAGCATTTAGGGACCTAATTGTAAGATGAACACGGGGGACCTTAGTGTAAACTTGATAAGTAGTAGGGTAATTAGTCATTAACCCATTAGTTAGGACTTGAGGGAGGCTATAGTGTTATAAATAGTCTACTCCTCCATAATTGTAGAATGAGATCAGTTTTGCTATGAGTATGAATAAAGACTTGTGAGAGCCATAGTAGCTCTCTTCTCTATCTTCTCTTGTAATCCCCTTTCTTGTGTCTCTTCTACTCCTATTCACTTAACCTAAGATCAATAATCATATCAGTGGTATCAGAGCTGTCCCTCCTTGGCCTCTTCTGTTTGCTGTTTTTGTCTCAATTCTCATCCCTTTCTGTTCTGATTTGAAAAACTAAAGAAGAATAAAAAAGATAAAGAATACGGGTTCAGTCCTATTTGCTCTGTTCAACTGCCATCTGTTTCATCTCTTCCGAGTTTAGAAGTGTTTGGGCAACAAAAATTCATCAAGAACCCATCAAGAACTAGTGCCTGGTTCAGTTTCGATACAGGTTCTTCTTTTCTGATATCATCAAGAGCCTCTAAAGAACACATCAAGAAGGCAACAAACAACCACATTTTGTTCTGTTTTCAAGACAGCTTCTGTTTTTATTTTCCTGATTCTATTCCTGGGGTGGTTTCTGGTTCTGCCAGCATTAAAACAACAGGAAACCATCAAGAACTCATCAAGACACCACCAACAAGTTCTGTGGTTCTTCATTTCTGGTTGTCTTTCTGTTTCTGGTTCTGTTTCTGGTTCTGTTTCTGTTCTATTTTTCTGTTTCTTGATTCTGGTTCTGTCATATCCATTTCTGGGTCTGTTTCTTCTATTTTCTGGTTCTGTTTTCTGGTTCTGTTTTCTGGATTCTGGTTCTGTTCCCTTCTGTTATTCTTGAAGACATGGTGGGTGGATGGTACAAACAAGATCAAGAATAGCAAGAACCATGGATGAATTGCAAGATATGGTGTGGGGCTTGAGAGATGACTTAAGAGCGCTGGTATTGGCAATACAAGCCAATAATGGGGTCAGTGGTGGCCTCGACAGCTTGGCAATGTGAAAGAGTATAATGAAATGTTTGATGATGCTGTCACAGGATTCCAGCGCCATATACCAGAAGAGGACCTTGTTGAAGAATATGTGAATGGATTGAAGGATGAAATCCGTGTCTCATTCATATTCTTTCAACCAAGAACCATGGGTGGGGCTCGTGTTTTTGCTCAAATTGAAGAATGGGGTCTGCAGAGGCGAGCCAAGAAAGCAGAGAAAGCAAGAAGGGACTTCGCTATTCAAGAATCAGCGAGCAATCGCAGACGAATAATCTCCCTTTGTCACCGACGGTTTCTGCTATCTCGGAGGCCATTGTTTTAGATAGCATCATGCCCTTGGGTTTTCCATTGCCGGGAGAGCGGTGTTTGTCCGCGGCTGTTCTGGTGAGTTTCATGTCGATAAGTTCTCTTTCTTCATCTCTCGATGGTGAGGGTTAGGAGGATTTCATCACATGCCACCTCTGTTTAGTCGTCACTATCGGTGCAAGTCGAGAGAGATCGCTCCGATTTGGCAGAGAAGACAAACGCAAGATTTGCAGTGTAGTCATGGCTCAAGGGAAACTGTATGTGAAAGAGTTGTGTGGCAATTGGTGATAATTTCAGACTCTCGACTCTTGATGTGGATTGCACGTGGATGAAGAAAAGAGAGTTTGAAAAGTCAAATTTAGTTCCTACCATTTCGATTGTCGAGATATTTTCATGACCCATTTGAGTACATGAGCTTTCTCTTTCAAGAAAATGGCCCAAAGTTTATGCTGCCTTCAGCCACTTTTAGGAGGCCTACAAACGTATTTACGAACGGGGCCTTAATCACAGTTTCTTCCTACCCATTTGTTCATTCTGATGTGGTACAAAGGAAAATTAATTAAAATGCTTTTGGGTTCTGCTTTTCTACAAGATCCGGTGGACAATAATTTGGGGGTTATATCTATGAAGCCTACAACTTTGTCTCTCAACTAGATTTCACCTATGCAATTTTCTCCTACCCAAAGTCTCGCTATTAGTTTGGTTCGGGGGCAAGTTAATTGAAATGCTTTATAGGAGAATCTGTTCTCTTAGTAGAAAGAAAATGCTGAAGGTGTAGCGAGAGGTCAAGTCACGAATGCAAGACTCTTAGCTGAATATTTTCCAGAAATTAGAAGCTTATGGAGCTTATGTTTTCAGTTTGGGTTCCTCTATTAGATTGTTTTTTTATAGATTCAGGTTTGTGTTTTGTAATCAATCATCCTTGAGGGCAAGGATGTTTGGGGGAGGGGGTATTGATATATAAATATAATAATTAGCATTTAGGGACCTAATTGTAAGATGAACCTGGGGACCTAAGTGTATACTTGATAAGTAGTAGGGTAATTAGTCATTAACCCATTAGTTAGGACTTGAGGGAGGCTATAGTGTTATAAATAGCCTACTCCTCCATAATTGTAGAATGAGATCAGTTTTGCTATGAGTATGAATAAAGACTTATGAGAGCCAGAGTAGCTCTCTTCTCTATCTTCTCTTCTAATCTCCTTTCTTGTGTCTCTTCTACTCCTATTCTCTTAACCCTAGATCAATAATTGTATCACCTTTCTTGAAAAATGTTCCTCTTCCAGGATTAAGCTTGAGATAGCTCAAAATTCTATATACAGCCTCCACGTGTTCTTCCTGTGGCTGATGCATAAACGGACTTAGTATTCCAACTTCATAGCTAATATATGGACGTGTATGAGTTAAGTATATCAATTTTCCCACAAGTCTTCTGTATCTTTCTGAATTAACTGAAACATGATATGTAAACTATGAAAAGGTAAAAATACATTGATTAAGTAATTAGGGAAATAATAATGGCACAAACTACTCCTAGGCCATAATTAGTTAGGAAAGGGTAGTTAGGTGGTTGTTATATTCTGTTAGTTAGTTAAGAGGGTGTTACTGTTACTGTTCTATTATGATTGTTATGTCCATTGGGATTGCCTTGAGAGTCTAAGTTCACTATCCTATATATAGGAGGCGTAGACTAAGAGAAGGGGTGTGTGTGTAAACCAGATTGTGATGAATGAATTGATTGAGTTGTGCAGCAGTTCTGCCACTCTCCCTTCTTTGTTTCTCCCAATTTCTTCTACAATTCTACAACTTTCTTATCAGTGGTATCAAAGTGAGTCATCCTCGGCTCCCCGCTATCATCTCTCGCCATTCTTGAATCGTCTAGAGCCATTCTCCTTTCCCACGGCTCAGTTCTATTCAGGAAACAATCAAGAAACCTTCAAAAACAAAGATCAGATTTCCAAGAACCTTAGTTCTTGTCAAGGAGTAACCCAGAAAATTCCCAAAAAGAGACACCAAGAAGAATTCTTGTCAACCAGAAATTTGACTGACGTGATCACCATCAGAACTCAAACCGACCCAACAGTGATTATTCACTGTGTCGATACTCTGTTTTGCTATCGTGTGGATGGTTTCGGCGCGTTCTCAACTTCCGGAACACCCCTGTCCAACAACTTAGGGTCTGTTTGGTTCGATGGAGGGGAGGGGAGGGAAGGGGGATTTTAATGGAGGGGAAGGGAAGGGAGGGATTTTAACATTACGATTGATCAGAAGGAGGGGAGGGGAGAGATTTTAATGTTACCTTATTTGGTTTAGGAGGGAGGGAGGGAATTTTTTTTCACATTAACAACTTTACCCTTATATTATAATATGGATTTTAATGTTACATTGTTTGGTCGGGGGAGAGGAGGGAAGGAAAATTATCTTCACATGGACAACTTTACTTATGTTATAAGTGATTTTTTTCCCCTAACTTTGGTAAATGTATAATAACATTTAATTATATTTATTCCTTAAATTAAAATTAACATTTAAAAAGAAAAGAAAAAACACACACACACACACATATAAAAAATTAAGACAATATTTTATCAAGCTTTACAAATCAATGATGAAGTTAAGCATTAGCATGCATATGACACCATAATTTTGAAAGAAATATATTTCGATCAAAACAAATATTTAACGGTCAACTAATCAACTAATGATTGGGTGAATGAAAATTTAATCTCAAATATATAAAAGAACTCCCCGTAATATGCATTTTACTTTAAAATTAACTTGGAAAATTAAAATAACTGATTATCCTTATTTGAGAAGCGAAGGAAGCTAAATTGAACGATACAAAACAAGGATGCTTTCTGCGCCTACGTTTCCGCCACTCTGCAGTTCAATGAGTCTGATTAATGCTACTCAAACGAACCCCTTTAATTCTCTGGGTTTCATGACAAAAGCTCAGTCATGTTTCCTTTCTGGGTTGACTCTAACGGACTTTTCTTTCATGCTCTGCTGCAAATCTGTAGAATTTCAGCATTCCTTTGTTAATTTGAATGCGATATATGGTAATGGGTTTGGTGTGTGCGCCTCGAAGAAGCAAGGACAGGTTGGGGCTGTTGGTGTTGTGGAGGCCGACGATTTTGAGGAGGATGGTGGGAATGGTGATAATGATTTTGGGGACTTTGATGATGAGGAGGAGGATGAAGATGAAGACGATGAGGGAGTGGTTATGCCGCTTGAGCAGATGAGAAAATGGCTGATGAATAAGCCTCGGGGTTTTGGTGTAGGTAAGGTGTATGACACTTCTGTTGAAGATAAGATGCTTGAAGAAATGCGCAAGAGTAGAGAAGCTCAAGCCGCTAATCTGACAAGGAGGCCTTTGGGTATTGCTGGCATAACAGAAAAACACTAGGGACATTTTTGTCCACTGACACGCCAAATTTTATAAATCCCTCCGAATCCGTCTGATTTGGGGGGTGACGTTTTTTAGGGGAGAGGGGAAAATTTTTAAAAAAATTCCCTCCCCTCCTAAAAAATATGATCAGTCAAACGAGGGGAGGGGGCCAAAATCCCTCCATCTTCCTCCCCTCCCCTCCGGTCCCCTCAAACCAAACAGACCCTTAGCCGAACATGTCCAGGCCCTTGAAACGACGATCGCAGACCTTCCCGGGGTGGTTCAAGCCACCATTACAAACTAGTTTGCCGCATTCATAGCCGCTCAAGAGGATCATCGACGACAGGAAGATGTGCACGACACTACCAGAAATCATACTAGGGGTCCGCATCAACCAAGAACAGGGAATGAATAGACTCCCCGAGAAAATTAACGGAATTCATCCTCCCAAGATTCCAAAGTCAGGATATCGAAGGTTGGTTATACCATTGTGAGAGGTTCTTCGAGATCGACGGCACACCAGAAACTTGGAAGGTACGTCGGCTAAAGAATATCTTGATGAACAGGCCTACATATGGCACATGGCCTTTGAGGAAGAAGAAGGGGGCAAACCAATTTCTTGGCAAAGGTACAAACAAGCACTAAGGGTCTGTTTTGGTCCTTTAAATGGCATAAGCACAAAGAAGAACCTCCACAAGGAACCATTGCGGCTCCATCCCGAGACTTTTAAATGCGACACGTGGAGTTATCTCTGCTTCTCGTAACCCAGAAACAAAGAAGAATCCGAGGCCTGCATCTAGTGTTGTTGGGTCTTTTAGTTGCGAACCAAAATAGTGGACGAAGGCAAAACGCTTATCTGGTGGAAATGGGTCTTCGAACCTTGACTTTGATGAGCCTGTTCAGGAGAAATGACACAAGGAACCTTCAGTTTTGGCGCTGTCACCAACTGCTTCGACTCTTCCGTCGTCACTGTCCGTGCAAGTCGAAGGACAGCTGCGATTCAGAGAAGAAGAAGACGTCAGTTTCGGCGCCGTCGCCAACTACGTCTCCTCCATCGATGCCGATTAACGTGCAACAGTCGAGTCCTCGTTCTTCGCTGTTGGTTGTGTCTACTCCATTGATGGCCGTTGTTTCAGATTGCGTTATTCTAGTGAGTTCGGTCCCTCCAATTTCTTTGAAGGTTAACACCGTTCTCTTTAGAAACACGGTGGGTCTTTGAGTCTCGATGTCGAGGAGGTTTCCTTAGTGGGTCGAACACAGCAAGGGTCTCTATATCCTTCTTGGAGTCTTCAAATCTCCATAATGCAGGGAGTGGGTGCGACAAAACGGGATGAAGTCGCAAGAAGGTCGTGCGCAAGATTCAAGTGGGACTAAACTTGTTAGGAGTAGTAGTCAAATGTGTACGTGGCTGTTTAAACCTCATTTTGAAGAGTCAAAGTCCCAATTGGCTTCCATTGTTATTAGGTGTCAAAGATATTTGGCAGATTCCCCGGTTTTTCTAATTTCGATGAGTATTTGGGTTGTAAAGGTGATAGTAAATACATGAGCCCATTAACTTTGCACTTGGGTTTTAAAGGGGCTGAATGTTTAAGAGACAGGTTGCTACAAAAATGGCCCTCACTTGTTCAATTCCTTCCTACACAAAGTTTATTGTAGATTTGGTTTAGGGGCAAGTTAATGGAAATGCTTTATGGAAGAATCTGTCCTCTTAGTGGAAAAGACAAGAAAAGAAGGGTGCAACAGTATTGAAAGCCACATGTGGGAGCAATATCTTCAAGTCATAGATTTTTTTGTGATAAGAAATTTTTCAGATTCTATTTTTATTGCAGCAATTTTGTATTTTTTGGGTTTAATTTTGTTTTTGTTGTCAATCATCCTTGAGGGCAAGGATGTTTTGGGGAGAGGAGTATTGATATGTAAACTGTGAAGGGGTAAAAATACATTGATTAGGTAATTAGGGAAATAATAATGGCACAACTATTCCTATGAGGCCATAATTAGTTAGGAAAGGGTAGTTAGGTGATTGTTATATTCTGTTAGTTAGTTAAGAGGGTGATACTGTTACTATTCTGTTATGATTGTTATGTTCGTTGGGATTGCCTTAAGAGTCTAAGTTCACTATCCTATATATCAGGCTTCGACTAAGGGAAAGGGTGTGTGTATGAACCAGATTGTGATGAACGAATTGATTGAGTTGTGCAGCAGTTCTACCACTCTCCCTTCTTTGTTTCTCCCAATTTCTTCTACAATTATACAACTTCCTTATCAGAACACTTAGTGGCTTGATCTCTAAGTGGCATCCCTCTTCCATTGTGTCCCCCTGGTTGGGTATCCAACATTCTTGTCTCATGTAACAAGTCTAGTGTGTACTTTCGCGGAAATACATTGATACCCTCCTTGGTTCTTGATACTTCCATGCCTAAGAAATACCTCATTTGTCCAAGGTCTTTCACCTAGAATTCAGTCGACAAGTCTTGTTTTAGTTGAGCAATGGATTCTTCATCATTTCGTAATGATTATGTCATCAACATGAACAATTAATGTGGTAACTTTGTCATTAACACGTTTGATGAACAATGTATCATCTGCTCGTCCTTGAGTATACCCAAGCCCTTTCACTGTTTTAATGAATCTACCGAACCATGCCCTAGGAGATTACTTAAGATCGTACAACGACTTGTTGAGTTTACACACAAAGTTGTTAGGAGCTAAAACTCCATCCGGAATCTCCATGTATACTTCTTCCTCCAGGTTTCCATTCAGAAATGCATTCTTCCCGTCCAGTTGGTGTAATGACCAATCCAAGTTCGCTGCAATTGATAACAACACTTGGATGATATTGAACTTGGCTACTGGAGCAAATGTCTCCTGTCTCGCTATTTCTCTTCCTGTATCACCTCTATATGATAGAGTCCGAGACTCCTGGCTCACTGATCACTCATTACAGACCTTAATTAAAGATTTGGAGCTGGATCCAACTTCTCACTCCAAGTTTACATGGCAGCATCAGCTACTTAAGAGAAAGGGCAAACTGGTTGTAGCAGCTGATAGGGGCCTCCGTACTGATTTGCTTCAATTCTTTCATGCAGATGGCATTGGAGGACATTCAAGTATCCATTCTACCTTTAAGCGCCTTGCTTCCTTCTTTTATTGGAAGGGTATGGAAAAAGATGTTCGTAATTTTGTGCGCGAATGCACTACTTGTCAGTGTTTTAAACCAGAATTAGTAGCTTCTCCGGGTCTTCTTCAACCCCTCCCTATTCCTGAACATGTTTGGTCTGAATTGTCAATGGATTTTATTAGTGGTCTTCCGAAATCTTACTCTAAGACCACTATTTTGGTCGTGGTTGATCGCCTTTCCAAAGCTTCTCATTTTATGGCACTTAAGCATCCTTTTACAGCTGTGGATGTGGCTCTTATTTTCATGGATAATGTTGTGAAGTTGCATGGTTTCCCTAAATCTATTGTTACCAATTGAGATCCAATTTTTTGTGGCAAATTTTGGAAGGAATTATTTCGCTTATATGGTGTCAAACTCCATTATTCTTCTGCCTATCATCCTCAAACGGATGGGCAAACCAAAGTTCTTAATCGTTGCTTGGAGTATTATCTTAGATGCATGACTGGTAATTTTCCTAAGCAATGGACCAAGTGGTTAGCCTTAGCTGAATTATGGTACAACACAACTTATCACTCAGCCATTGGAATGACTCCTTTTGAGGCTGTTTATGGGATGGCTCCATCCGTCCATCTTCCTTATATTGCTGGTGACTCTTCTAATGATTTGGTAGATCGTACTTGTCTATCCCGAGAAGTGGTTATGCAGCACCTCAAAGATCATTTGCTGAAAGCACAACATAGGATGGTGCAGCAAGCAAATAAGCACAGATCTGACCGTAAGTTTGCTGTTGGTGATCTGGTTTATCTCAAATTACACCCCTTTCGCCGGAATTTGCTGAATAATTCTTCCCTACATAAGCTTGCTGCCAGATATTTTGGGCCATTTCGTATACTGAAACAAATTGGTGTTGTTGCTTATGAGCTTGAACTTCCAGCCACAACCTGAGTACATCCAGTTTTCCATGTGTCTCTTCTTAAGCAGCATGTTGGTCCTTCTGGTTCTATCCATCAGTCCCTACCACCTGTCGATGATCAGGGGCAATTCACACTTGAACCTGCTGCAATCTTGGGTCGTAAGCTTGTCCGCCGCAACCACCTTCCTATTACTCAAGTCTTAATTTAGTGGAAATTGACTCAACCTGAGGATGCTACTTGGGAAGACCTCTCCACTATTCAGCTTCAGTTTCCTGATTTTCCCACTGCTGCAAGTCCTACCCGAGAAATCCTTGTGGACAAGGATTCTTTTTAGGGGGGAGTAGTTGATATATATGAATTATCCATTAGGGACTTTATAGTAAATAAGTAATGGGTAAAGGGGGCATATGTTATAGAAATAATAATTGTAAACCTAGGTACTTAGTTGTAAAGGGTAGAGGGACTTAAGTGAATAAGAGTATAATTAGTAGGATAATTAAACACTTATTCACCTACTAACCGCCTATTATCTTGGGAGGGCTATCCTAATTATAAATAGCCCAACCATCCCCATTGTACAAGCATGTTCGACATGCCATTGCAGTATTCAGTTGTGTGAGAGCCTAGTAGCTCTCTTCTCCTATTCTAGTCTCTTTCTTGTGTCTTTCTACTCCTACTCTTGTGTCTTTCTGTCCTATTCTCTATTTTTGATCTAATAATCACATCAGCATATCTACTCAGAGTTTGTTAGAAGAGAGAGGGAAATAGAAATGACGTGGCTAGGCTAAAAGGGATATATATGTGTTACTGTACCAATTGCCTTTTTCGGGAATGAATTGTTCTGTTTTCTCTTCTTCTTTCGTATCAATTTATCTCATCTTGAGTCCTTCCCATCCTTTTCCCATCCATCTTCAGCCCTTTAGGCTTTAATAATTTCAAGGTCATCACTATTGAGTCATTATTTCTACTGAGTCATACATTAAATCACAGTACTAAACCAGAATATGCTGCATGATAATCTTCTCAATTAAATGCAATATATCTTGACCATTCATGAAATTATTGTCACTACACATTTTGTGCTGATATACAGAGCTTGATTATATTGTTCTTCTACCTCTTTTTTGTGGTCTCTAATCCAGGGACTGACATCATTCTTTGGCATGGGAAATCTGGGAAGAATTTAGGGCATGTGGATACAAATCAGTTGAAAAATACCATGGCAGCTATATCATTTGATGGGCGTTTTATTGCAGCAGCAGCATTTACTGCAGATGTGAAAGTGAGTATTAATGGATGAATTTAATTAGCAAGATTTCTTAATGTAGTTTTCCAAATATAAATTTTAAGATGAGTCTGTATTCATGTGTGTATGTGCTGGTAAGTGGTAAGTACTAGTTAATTGGACTGCTGTTGGACTTGACCATTCTTAAGTGGCATGCTAACTAAGGACAATTACTCAAACAATAGGATTTAATGAATGGCAAGTGTAAAAATAAAAATTAGGGCCTTGTTGATCATGGATATGCCTAGATATTGTAATCTGAAATACAGGAATTTGGTTTCAGATTTTATTGTAACTTTCTAGTTAACCTTAGGAATTGATTTATTCATTGTTATTCACATATTAGATATTTTGTGTTCGAACATATATAATCTGACATGTAAAGTTTAACTCTGTCACCTTTCATGCTTCATAGGTTTGTCACTGAAATTGATGAGTGTAATATGTCAGCCTGATGTTACTATTTTTATCGCCTTTAGTTCGTCATCATTGTGATATGCATTGGCACACTTGCTTGAGACTTTGTTAGAAAACCTACTTTAAATGTGCCCTACAATCGTACCATCAGATTTATCAAATGAAATGCAGCTGCAGGTTTTTACTAATTCTGTTCGATCTTGAGGCTTGATTTATCTCAAAGTTTGTTTATGTGGCAGGTGTGGGAGATTGTGTATGCGAAAGATGGATCAGTCAAAGAAGTTTCAAAAGCTATGCAGCTAAAGGGGCATAAGGTTTTTTATTTTTGCTATGCCTTTAATCACAATGCTTTATTTTATTTATTGAAAGTTTCTAAATAATAGGTCTCTGTATATTTCACTGAAGTCGAGTTACTTAATATATAAGGGGGAAATGGAGTTATCCTATTTGATACAAGTCTAATAACATCCCCTAAATTCCTCTTAGTGATATGAAATAATGATAGTAATCTGGTTTTATTACAAGAGATGCACCAAATTAAACCTTGGAGATTTGGCTAAATATTAACTCTTGGGTTTCCCACACTCCCCTTAGATATTAGTCATTTCCAGCTTACTTCTGAAACCTGTAAACTTCTTTTGAGTTAGAGACTTTGTGATATGTAAAGATAATAATATGCATTTAGGGACGTAAGTGTAATATGAGCCTAGGGACCTAAGTGTAAACTAAATAAGTAGGAGGGTAATTAGTCATTAACCCATTAGTTAGGACTTGAGGGTGGCTATAGGTTATAAATAGCCTACTCCTCCATTTTGTAAAGGGAGATCAGTTTTGCTATGAGTGTGAATACATTGTGAGAGAGCCATAGTTAGCTCTCTTCTTCTCTTCTAATCCCTTTCTTGTGTCTCTTCTACTCTATTTCTCAATTCTTGATCAATAAGCATATTAGTGGTATCAGAGCAGTCCTTCCTTGGCTGTCTCTTGCTTGCTGTTTCTTTTCTCATCTGTTCTGTCTTCACCAAAGAAAACAAAAGAAAAAAAGAAATTGTTCTGTACTACTCTTTTCTGTCTGATCTGAGAAGAAACGACAGGCAAGAAAATTGGTTCTGGTTTATTCTTGGTATTCAAGTTCTACACTCAATCAGTATCTGCGTTTCACCATTCTGTCAGTTGGCTCTGGCTTTCTGTCGCTGTCCTGCATTCAGGCTGGCTCAAGGGAAATTCAGGTCCTTCTTTCTAATTGTCGCCGTCTGCCCTGCTTCAGTTTTCTGGGTTCAGAAGCGTTTGGGCAACAAGAATTTATCAAGAAACCTTCAAGAACTTGTTCTTGAGTTTCTGGTTCTGATTCTGTTCCATTTTTCTGTTTCTTCATTTTTGGTGCTGTTTCTTGATTCTGGTTCTGTCATATCCAAGGTTCTTAAAAACGAGTTTTTACCTAAAAACGGAAGGAGAATGAAAAAACGTAAAACGTAAAATTGTAATACAAAACGTAGATTTTACCTGCATATATATATAAAAAAAAATCAAGAAAAGTAAAGGTACCTGCCATCATTCCTACATATACTAATCAATGCAATATCAATCAAAATATCTAACATTGTCATCAAATACCATTCAAACAAAGGCAAACCATCTCAATACAGTTCAAAATTCAAATCTAATTTAAATTCAGTACCACTCATTATCCAACTGAAACGTAAATAATCGTCACACTCTAAGCTAATAAATCATTCAAGTCATTGTCATCAAAGACATTATGCTCCACATGATCTTCAACTACATCATGATGCATGGCAACTTCTCTTTCTCTTCTATCAACCTCATTGTCAAACTCAAAATTAGGAATCACCATATCATCTACAAAGGCATCAACATCACCACCAAGTGTCATCCTCCTCCAACTTGAGCCAAGTTTTCTTCAATTAAAGTATTCAAATTCAAATCAAAATTGTCTTCATCTAAACCTTCAACATTAGAAGATGTTCCTTCATTTTCCACAATCCATTCATCTTCAGATGAAACATCATCAAAGTTATATTCAACAATTTTTCTAACTTGCTTCTTCCCGGCCAATTTTGAATTTGTCATCACAAACACAAGATCATTCATTTTCTTTTGTTTCAAGCGATTTCTCCTCTTTGAGTGGACCTAAACAAAAACAAATTCAATTAATATACAACAAGTAGCAAGTACAAACCTAAATTTACAAATTAAAGAAACTTACCATCTCAAAGGAACTCCAATTCCTCTCACAACTGGATGAACTACATGTCAAGCTTAAAATGCGCATTGCAAATCTTTGGAGCTCGGATGATCAAAACCATTAGATTCCCACCACCGTGTTGGAGATTTTGTATAAATGCCACCTTGGGCTAATTTAGAACCAAATCTCCCTAATTGCAACTTGAAATCATCCATTTGATCATCAATTTTTCTTTTTTCTTTAGCACTTTCCACCAACCTTTCTAAACATTGATATAGTCCATTTTTAACTTCAGGATCAGCACGAAATCCTAGCCTATATTGTATTTGAGGGTTGAGGAAATAGCCCGCTGCATGCAAAGGCCTCATCAATTGATTGTCCCATCTAGCGTCAATGATATCACATAGAGGCTGATTACTAAAGAGTAAAGAATGACAGAGAAAAAATTATATTAGAATCGAAATAGCAAACAAAAGTTAAAAAATTATATTAGATTCAGTAAAATTATACTACCTTCTTTTTAAACCATTGAATGCTTTCTGAATTTTGTCCTTGGCCTGAATCATCTCATCATAAATGAACCCCATAGCTGGCTTCTCATCTGAATCCACCAAACGAAGCACTTTGATAAGTGGAAAAGCACCCTTTAAACATGTCACAACATTTTTCCAAAACTCTCTATCCATAACCACATCCTCAATATACTTGCCATCATTTGTTTTAGCAAACTTGCTAGACATCCATTGATCGATGTAAACATCCTTATCAATGCTCCTTTGTTGTCATTGAGGCACCCCAAAGTTAGATAAGATGTGGCAAAGCGAGTCTTGCCTGGTCTCACCAAATCTCTTCCATTTGTATGAAATTGCAACATGGAAATTAAAGAAGTCTTTGAATATATATATGTAGTAATTTTTCTTCTTTTTGCAATTGTCTCATGATGAACCGGCAACTTCTTCTCAAAGTCCTCCAACATTAGTTCAATACAATGAGCGGCACAAGGTGTCCAATACAACCTTGCTCTTTTTGCCATCAATAATGCTCCTGCAGCTTTATAGTTCGCAGCATTGTCCGTCACAATTTGCACAACATTTTCTTCTCCTACCTCCTCAACTACTTCATCAATCATATGGAATATCTTCTCGCTGTTTTGGTGATGTGAGATGCATCAATTGACTTCAAAAACACACTTCCTTTTGGGCTATTTACTAAGAAGTTTATAAGCGTTCTTCTCCTTTTTATCATCCCAGCCATCCGTCATTATGGAGCAGCCCATATCCTTCCAATAAGCTTTATGTTTTTTCAAGACTTTGCATTGTCTCCATATATTGTTTCTTCAAAAATTTCTCACTAATTTCATGATAGGATGGTGGCTTAAAACCAATACCATGTCGAGCAACCATTTCAAACATCTCTTGAAATTCAACACTTTGTGCCACATTGAATGGTATGGCATTGTTATAGAAAAAAGAAGCAATTTTCTCACATGCACCCTCTCTTAAACTCTTCTTAAAAATATTATTGATGGTAGGTTGGGTGCTTACTCCTCTTTTCTTGAAGATATTCTTAGAGCTCTCGTTATCTTTATCATGTGATCTTTTTTGTCCACCTTGTACAACCTCATCCTCATCATCAATGCTAGATTTCTTGTTTAGTCTTTTTTGTAACTCACGTACAATGTCCCACATCTCTTTCTTCACTGCCTCAGGAACAGATATGCAGATTCCTACATCTTTTCCACTGCAAGCCAAATGATGTTTCATTCGATAAACACCTCCTTGTATAATCTTTTGGCAGTAATTGCATTTAATTTTATTGGTACCTCCATCAACTGAACTACCATGCTTCCATGCCACATCAGTTCTACTTCTGGGAGCATTCTTGTAAGGTCTTGAAGATGATCCTGCTCCACTCACTAGGACAGAAGGTGTAGAACTATTTTGAACTGCAGCACTACTTCCACTAGAAGCCATTTTCACTAAAAAGAAAGCACCATTTCTTCAAATAAACTTTCACTAATTGACTGTGCTTTTTTAAGTGAATTCACTACTGGCAGCAATCAGAAAAATAAATGGAACAAACAATAAACAAAACAATGCCAATAAACAAAACTTGAGAGTGACATATAAAAAATTGGTGAAAGAATAATTGGAATATAACTCTCCTAGTGAACTTAAACATGGAATATAACTCTCCTAGTGAACTTAAACATGGAATATTACACAGGTGAAAGAATAATTGGAAAATGAAGTGCCAAGGAAAGTAAACAAACAGAATCCTAAATGATGCTCTTGATTGTTGAGGCTAAATAAGAAAAAGAAAGGTTACAAATACAAACCTCATAAGTCATTGTTTTCCACTTCTCTCCACAAGCCTTGTCGATCCGAAATGAAAGTTAGGTTATTTGTAGAAAATAAGAAGAGGTATAAAAAAACAGTCCAGCAGCTATTTGCACGGCATAGTATTGAACTTTCTTGCAAACTGTTGAATAATTGGCTGCTTATTGAAAAAAGGAATTGGTTAGCTTTGAAATTTATTAGATTCTAAAGACAGTATGAAGTCTTTACACAAACATCAGTGCCATTATCTCGCTTCACAATTAAAGATATAAATCAACTTAAACAAAGCGGCTGCATTAATACAAAATGAATTCTACACTTACATCACGCATTGACTTGACATCTGGATTCTGCTCTTGAAATTCTTTACGGAAATCCTCCCTTGAAAAATGAAAAGAAAAAAAAAATAACACAGTAGTAGTAAAGGATTATAATGCACTTAATTAATGAGATGGAAGTACCAGAATCCAGATAGTGGCGAGAAGCTCAACTGGAGGAGAAACTTGAGCTGGACTGCTGGAGCACGAAGACCGAAGAAGTCACAGGAAGAAGGGTCGGAAGTCAGAACGGTCAGCAGCGGCGAGGCGGAACGCAGAGTTGAGAGAGGTTGGGAGGAGGGTCGGATTGAGAGACGAGAGCGGCAGAGACAGAGTCGTGCGCTTCTGAACACGATTTGCAGCAGAGTAATTAGGGTTCAGGAATCAGGGCAAATGTTCCATTTTTTTTCGTTTTTTTGTAAAAACTTGCCGTTTTTGCGTTTTCACGTTGCAACTCGCCATTTTAACGTTTTTGCCATGGTCTACGTTTTTTGTTGCAACAAAAATCGTTTTGCTGCTAAAAACGTAAAATCAGCGTTTTTGCGTTTTAAAACTCGTTTTTACGAACCATGGTCATATCCATTTCTGGGTCTGTTTCTTCTATATTCTGGTTCTGTTTTCTGGATTCTGGTTCTGTTCCCTTCTGTTATCCTTGAAGACATGGTGGGTGGGTGGGTGGGTGGGTGGTACAAACAAGATCAAGAATAGCAAGAACCATGGATGAATTCCAAGATATGGTGTGGGGCTTGAGAGATGACTTAAGAGCACTAGTATTGGCAATACAAGCCAATAATGGGGGTCAGTTGTGGCCTCGGCAACTCGGCAATGTGAAGGAGTATAATGACATTTTTGATGATTTTGTCACAAGATTCCAGCTCCATATACCAGAAGAGGACCTTGTTGAAGAATATGTTAATGGATTGAAGGATGAAATCTGCGACTTAGTCGAATTCTTTCAACCAAGAACCTTGGGTGGGGCTCGTGCTTACGCTCAAATGGAGGAATGGGATCTGCAGCGGCAAGTCAAGAAGAAAGCAGAGAAGGCAATAAGAGTCTTGAAAGATAAAGAAGATGGTGGCTGTTCACAAAAGTCTCCACAAGAAGTGCAAGAAGCTTCTGAGGTCCAAGAAATTGGTGGGTCTTGTTTAGACTCCACCAATGAACGTATCAAAGAACAAGAAGCTTTTGATTGCCCAGAAAAGAACAAGTCTTGTTCAGCCTCCTCCCAAGAATGTACCGTAACAAAAGAAACAAGAGGAGTGTCGAAGCTTGAGAGTAGTAACGATGGAAGTAGTCTTCCGGTCAAAACCAAGGACCCTGTGTCAAGTTGGGGTTGTTATCTTTCAATTTCTTCCAAGTCTGATTCTGTATTGCCTAGGGATAATGCGAAAATCACTTCTGCTTTTAATGGGTCTTTATGCTTTGACTCTACTGAAGGATTTAGGGCTGTTTTGTGCCATATGGACAGGTGTGAGGCTGGGAACAAGACATCACATGTTAGTGGGTTCCAGCTGGTGCCATGTAGAGTCATATTTTCTCCAGCTTATCCTGTTTTCAGCACTGTTCAACCTGCTGCAAATAAAGGGTTACAGCTAGCTTGCATATTCTTGGAAGGGCAGAAGAATGTTGAAGGGTTACAGCTGGATGTCATTCTCTTTCAACAGCAACAATTTTAATGGGACAATGGATTTAATAGCTTCTAATACGTTGTTGGGCTTAGAAGATAACAGTAAACAAAAGAGCCCAATAACTCAGCATTTGAGTTTCATTATTCCTACAAGAATTCTGATTTTTGTTTGGTTCAAAGGGGAGTTAGTCAAGATGCTTCTTGGTGCTGGGTTTCTCCAAAATTGACTCTCATTTTTTCAGTGCTCTCCTACCCAAAGTTTGCTGCATACTTGGTTCGGGGAGATCTGATTAAAATGCTATTTGGTTCTGGATTGGATTTATTGCCTCTATTTGTTCCAGCAGCAAACAAGTGAAGAGTGTAGCAGCACAAGTTTCAGAATTTTTTCCAGAATTTTACAGTTTAGGCTTATGTTTTGGTTATTTCAGCTTTGTATTGTTGAGGGTCAGTTTTGTGTCAATCATCCTTGAGGGCAAGGATGTTTTTGGGAAGGAGTATTGATATGTAAAGATAATAATATGCATTTAGGGACCTAAGTGTAATATGAGCCTAAGGACCTAAGTGTAAACTAGATAAGTAGGAGGGTAATTAGTCATTAACCCATTAGTTAGGACTTGAGGGAGGCTATAGGTTATAAATAGCCTACTCCTCCATTTTGTAAAGGGAGATCAGTTTTGCTATGAGTGTGAATACATTGTGAGAGAGCCATAGTTAGCTCTCTTCTTCTTTTCTAATCCCTTTCTTGTGTCTCTTCTACTCTATTTCTCAATTCTTGATCAATAAGCATATCACTTTGTCATCACATCTGCAATATGATTTCTTGAGGCAATGTAAGCCGTGTCAATTACCTTACTATCCACCTTCTCTTTAATGAAGTGATGATCTATTTCCACATGTTGTGTGATCAACGATGTACAGATTATTGGCAATTTTTGTTGCTGAGATACTATCGCACCAAACCTTTATAAGAGCATTGATATCAATGTTTAGTTGCTTTAGGAGTCTCACAAGCATGGGGGTAAAGCTGCGTACAAGCAGTCTCACAAGCCATATCCCTTTGCAAATAGCTAGACCTAAGGCCCTATATTCTGATTTTGCTGAGCTTCTTGAAACTAATGGTTGTTTCTTACTCCTCTAGGCAACCAAGTTTCCCACACGAGCAATAACTAGTAGTGGATCTTCTATCCTTTTTTGTGCTGCCCATCAGCATTTGTAAATAGCTCAATTTCTCTAAAGTACCTCTTGCAAAGAACAATCATTGGGCTTGTTTGGGATATTGGTGGGCAATCGGACTTATAAATAAGTTCGATTGGGTAAAAGTCAGATTGTGAAACGTGATTTATGTTTGGATTGATGGTTGATAAGTAGCTTTTGTGAAATAAACTTGTTTGGAATGACTTATGGATAGGTGACTTTTGAGATAATTATAAGAGAAAAAAACTATAAGCCCGATTCAAATAGTAAATAAGCTAGAAAATAAAGCTTATCATAAGCTCCTCTAATAAGCCATAAGCTCGATTGGCCACCGCTTTCATCCAAACGAGAAAAAAACTATAAGCCCGATTCATAGTGAATAAGCCCATAAGCTCTCCCAAACATGCTCATTGTCTTGAGGTCTTTTTCAGGTACCTCAGTATTATAGAGACTGCTGTCATGTGTTCTTTCTGAGGACTACTTGAGAATTGGCTCACCACACTTACTGAGTAATAGATATCAGGACTCATGTGAGATAGATAAATAAGTTTCCCACTTGCTTTTGATATCTTTCCTTATTTCCTGCAGTACCATTGGGCTTGATTGTTAGCTTCTAATTTAGCTCCATTGGTGTGTTTGCAGGTTGAGGTCCCAACATTCCTATTTCTTTTAGGAGGTCTAGTGTATACTTTTGTTGAGATACACTTATCCACTTTTGAGTTTGTGCCACTTCCATGCCAAGCAAATACCTCTACGGGCTAATATCTTTAATTTCAAATTTTGTTGCTCGGTTTCCATTAGCTTTGTAATTTCTTCTTCATCATTACCTTCAACACTATATAATCAACATATATGTGGATTTTTTTGGAGAGAAATAGAAATCTGAATTCATTAATCTCTTTCTCTCAATCTCGAATCAAAGAGAGTACATACGAGCCTTTATATAGGTAAACCGAAGCTAACCCTTAATCTAATCAAATCACAATAAATTAAAATGATTAAGATATAATATCCTAAGATATGATATATCTATATCTAATCCTAAGATATGATATAATATATTTATATCTAATATAATAATAAGATAATGACTAATCCATAATAAATGCATAATATTCCCACACTCCCCCTTAAGTTGGATCATAGATGTTAATCATGTCCAACTTGCTTATACAACTTTATACTACTGACACTCCCCTTTAGGCTTGTACTTCTTGAGTCTCAGAGGCCCATTTATTTTGTCTGGGCTTGTCCTCCTTTTTTGAGTCTCAGAGGCTTATTTAGCAAGCAGCAGATACACGACAACATTGGGAGTTACCGGCTGTGACAAGATCAATGGGCAGCGGCTGCAACAAGATCGACGGATGGGCGGCGGCTACGACAAGATCGACGGACGGGGAAGAGGTTGTTGGACTAGTTGAGGATGACCAGAACAGTCGTCGGACAAGTTGAGGACGATGAGACTAGTCGTCAGACAATTTGTGAGGCACGATGATAGAGGAACTACCACCGACGATGACAAGCTCGACGACGATGACGTCGAAGAGGAGACGGGTCGTTGATGAAGAACGTGCTCTACTTCACCGATGTTAACGGCGCTTTAGATGCCGGAAACGTTACTAGCGTTGATTATTTTTAACGAAGTTGGCGATGAGAGAGGTCGACAACGATGCACCAAGAGGTCGAAGAAAACATCTCTGAATATTTTTCTCCTTTTTTTTCCCTTCTTCATTCCCTTCTTTTTCTTCACTAGCTCTGATACCATGGGGATATTTTTGGAGAGAAATAGTAATCTGAATTCGTTAATCTCTTTCTCTCAATCTCTAAATCAAATAGAGTACTTACAAGCCTTTATATAGGCAAACTTGGAGTTAAGCCTAGAATCTAATCAAATCACAATAAATCAAAATGATTAAGATATAATATCCTAAGATATAATATATCTATATCTAATCCTAAGATATGATATAATATATCTGTATCTAATTTAACAATAAGATAATGACTAATCTAAATAATCCATTATAAATGCATAATATTCCGACAATATACAATGAGTGCAGTTAGTTTGCCAATCATAGTGTTTAATTGGACGATATCTTCACAAAATCTCCTGAGGTTGATTACATCTGCAACAAGTGGGGCATAGTTACATCTATATTTAAACTTAAGGGAGAGTGTCAGAATTAGGAAATATTCTTCAAATTTTTGTACATATTTTATTTTTCCCAAATCTTTTACCTTAAGTGCTCTTGCATGTTTGTTCATAAGCTCATCTCATTCTTCAAATCACCTCGCAATCATGGTATTATCTATATGCAGTTAGAATTGCCAATATCTCATCAGAGTCATGCTTCACAAATAAGGCATGCTTGATATTTGTAGGAAGGCTAGAGCTCGTGTTTATTACATGATTACATACGTAACTAGTTGTGCGTGGTTACATTGATGTTCGGACTTAAGGGAGAGTGTCAGAATTAGGAAATATTCTTTAAATTTTTATACATACATAACTTACTTGCCCCAAATCTTTTACCTCAAGTGCTCTTGCATGTTTTTTCATAAGCTCATCTCTTTAATCAAATCACCTGCGATCATGGTATTATCTGCACATACAGTTAAAATTGCCAATATGCCACCCGAGTCGTGCTTCAAAAATAAGGCATGCTTGATATTTGTAGGAAGATCAGTGCAACTAAGATAAAGTGAAGTGTTTCTGCAACTAAGGAAAAACCCGTAGATTGCATAAAAAATTAATAGAACTGTAAAAAAGATAGAAGATACTAGAAACCCCAGCTTGAGGAAATAATAAAGTTTGTTTCCACATGCTTTATGTTGTACGTTAATTATTTGAACAATATTGTTGGAAGTAGATCTGCTGCCACTAATGGGCCTACGGAGGCTAAACCGTAATCTCCTTTATTAGTTTAATAATTGTTATCATATCAAATCTGTTTTTATCTCAGTTAAAATTTCCCAGATTATAGGAGAGATTCAGGGGATATGATTAGATTTGTATTCTGTTTTCCCCTATTTATGTACTCAATTCCTATCAATAAAACAAAGAACTGTCATACAAATTATTTCAAATATAGTTAACTGTAGCACAATGGGACTTTTATTGATTAGTCCGATTAAACTGTTCTGTTCTCATTCATTGAGAATATATAGAGTGCATAGGGAATACACTCTGTGATAATAGATCCTATCTTCTAGGGAATTTCAAAATTCATAAAAGGAATCTAATCTTAACTAACCTAGGATAACAACCTAGATCCTATAATATCTCATTATAACAAACTAGATCCTATATAATATCGATAATATTATAATCTTATAATATCTGATTATAATATTATTTACAATATAATTATCACACTCCCCTCAAGTTGGATCATAGATACTCATCATGTCCAACTTGCAAACAAAACCTTCAAAGGTATCTTCCGGTAACCCTTTTGTAAGGATATCGCAAGCTATAGCTTTGTAGGAATATAGGAAATACAAATAATTCCATCTTCAACTTTTTCTCCGATAAAGTGGCGGTCAACATCAACATGTTTAGTTCCGCTATGTTGAATTGGATTTAATGCCATACTTATGGCTGCTTTATTGTCACAAGTAGAGCTTAAGTGGACACTCATCTCGTGTGTAGGTCTCATTAGCTACTCTCTTTAGCCAAATTCCTTCCATAACCCCTTGAGATAGGGCTCTTAGTTCAGATTCTGCACCGCTCTTGGATACAACTCGTTGTTTTTGACTTTGCCAAGTTACCAAGTTTCCCCACACAAAGGTGCAATAGCCGGAAGTGGATCTGCTGTTGTCTTGATCTCCTGCCCAGTCTGCGTCTGTATAAATCTCAATAGTTCTTAGATTTGTCTTCTTAAAGAAGAGACCTCGGCCAAGTGTCCCTTTGAGGTATTTTAGGATTTTGTAAGCTGCATTCAGGTGCTTTTGCTTCGGTGAATGCATATGTTGGCTTGCAACACTTACTGAAAAAGCTATGTCTGGCCGTGTATGGGAAAGATAGATAAGCTTTCCAACCAATCTCTGGTAACGCCCAAGTCCGTCGGTTTTTCATCTTGCTCTGTTTTTTCTTTTCGCAATTTCTGTTCGGTTGTTGGGGGATTCGCCTTGTTCTTCTTTTTCTTGACTCTAATAGGCGTCTTGCTTGGTTTACATCCAAGCATGCCGGTTTCCTTTAGTAAATCAAGGATATATTTTCTTTGTGAAATGTGGATTCCTTCCTTTGACCTAGCCACTTCCATTCCTAGGAAATATTTCAAATTTCCCGTGTCTTTGACTTCAAATTCTTGGTTTAACGCCATCTTGATTCTACTCATTTCTTGGAGATCATTTCTGTGAGTATAATGTCATCTACATATACTATTAGGATAGTAATCAGATTTTCATGTTTCATAGTAAACATAGTATGGTCGAGAGGCTTTGGTTATAGCCTTGACCTTCGAACTCGTGAGAATCATGTCAAACCAGGCTCTAGGGGACTGTTTCAAACCGTATATTGACTTATTTAGTTTACATACCTGTCTACCCTGTCCTTTGTCAAAACCAGGTGGTAATGTCATATATACTTCCTCTTTTAGTTCCCCATTTAGGAAAGCATTTTTGATGTCAAGTTGTTGTAGTGGCCGGTCCATTTACAGCAATGGAGATAAGTATTTCGTCGTATCCAGTTTTGCTACGGGGGTAAACGTCTCGTTGTAGTCCAAACCATATGTTTGTGTAAAACCTTTGGCTACTAACCTGGCTTTGTACTTGTTTAAAGTACCATCAGCATTGTACTTGAGGGTGAATACCCACTTGCATCCCACTTGCCTTTCTTTCTTTTGGTAGGTCAAGTAATGTCCCAAGTATGATTCTTTTCAAGGGCATATACTTCATCTAAGACAAAGACTCTTCCATTCTGGAATTTTTAGGGCTTCATGTACATTTGTAGGGATCGGATCTGATCAAGATTAGTAACAAAGGAATAATATGTTTGTGAGAGATTACCATATGACAAATGGTTTTGGATAGGGTGTTGAGTACATGAGCGTGCCTTCTTTCGCAGTGCAATAGGCATGTCTTCTTCCTTGTTAGCATCAGGATTCACCCCCGGTTGGGATAGTGGCTGAGCTGTAGGCATGGTGGACCCTTCTAGCTGTTTGTTCCTCCTAGAGTAAACCTTGCCATACTGATTTTTAGGTTCAGCGACCCCGTTTGTGATGGTATTAAGGGTGGATGCGGGATAGGAGGTATAGATACGGGATAAGAGGGTGGTATTGGTTCGGGTATAGGAAGACCGGATCGAGAGTCACTCCAACTCTCCCCCCGACTAGAAGGCCGGGAATAGAAAGGTGAGGATTCAAAGCAAAGGTAACATCACGGCTGATGAAGAGATGTTTAGACTTGGGATCATAGCATTTATACCCCTTTTGGAAATTTGAATAGCCAAGGAAGATACATGGAACTGATCTTGGGTCAAATTTGGAAGAAGGGTGATAAAGGTGGACATAAACCTTGCACCCAAAAATACGAAGGGGAAGTGAGTGGTCAAGGTGTGAAGTCATGTGAGTTTCACATAATTTTTCAAGTTGAGAGATGTGGGAAAGGACCCGGGTAGGCATTCTATTGATTAGATGGGTGGCTGTGAGGATGGCATCACCTTTAAATATTTGGGAACATGACATGTATACATGAGGGCACGAGCTATGTCAAGAAGATGACGATTTTTGCGTTCAGCTATGCCATTTTGTTGTGGGGTGTAGGAGCAACTGCTTTTGTGGACAATACCATGAGAGGTGAGAAAATGGCTGAATTTATTGGTGAAGTATTCAGTGCCATTATCAGAGTGTAGGACCTGAAAAGTAGAGTTGAATTGGGTTTTAATATACTGAAAAATTCAACAAAGATGTTAAACACATCGGATTTTTCCTTTAAAAGATACACCCAACACATGCGAGAGTGATCATCGATAAAGGTGACAAAATATTTTTCACCAAGTACGATTGGGAATTCTCGGAAGGCCCCCATACATCACTTGTGGATGATGGAGAAGGGACGGGTGGCACGATATGTGTTTGAAGGGTAGGTAACACGGTGGTGTTTTGCTAATTCACAAGTCTCACAATGAAAAGTGCCATCTTTATTAGAAAAATGAGGAAACAATTTTTGGAGATCGGAAACTAGGATGTCCCATTCGTTTATGCCATAGCATTACATTATTGTCTAATGAAGGAAAACTAGAGGTCTTTATTTGAGATGACAAGGCACTTGCAGAGGAATCATCGAGATAGTAGAGGCCACCATGCTCCTTAGCTGTGCCAATCATCTTCCCCGAGGAGAGATCCTGAAATACACAATGAGTAGCAAAAAAATGAGCAGAGCAATTTGCATGCTTAGTTATTTTGCTGATTGACAAGAGATTAAATGTCAACTGAGGAACATGAAGTACAGATTCAAGTTTGAGGTTTTTTGTGATAGGTATGGTACCTGTGCCAGCAATGGTGGCACAAGTATTAGTGGCTGTATGAATGCGCTCATTGCCAGCTGAGGGTGAATATGAAGTAAACTGACTGGATTCTGAAGTCATGTGGTCAAAAGCGCCTGTATCGACTATCCATTTGGGTAGAGATGAAGAGGTTTCAAGGGTGAGATAATTAGTACCTTGTTTGGCAGCGGAAGCAATAGGCCCTTGAGGAGCCTTTAGGGTTTTTAACATATCCAGGAGTTGACTTATCTGATCCGGATTAAGGGATGACTATTTGGTTCAGATATGGAGTCAGCCTCAATGGTTGTTTGATGAGCGAGAAAAAGGTCTTGAGTTGCGAGGTTTCCAATCAGCGGGCTTGCCATGAAGTGACCAGCATTTATCCGGGTATGACCAACCTTCTTACAATGATCACATGTTGGACGAGGTTTACGGGAATGGGGCCGAAGGAACATGCTTACTTACTAGGCCCGATGCATCCGGACTTGGAGAGACGGCTTTGAGTAGCATGGTATGCCCGGGATTCTTCACGACGTATTTCGAGTACACCTCTCGAAGTGGTGGGAGAGACGAGTTGCTTAATATTCGGGCTCTAGCATCATCAAACTCGGATTGAGACCAAGCAAGAAAGATCATGACACGATCAATGTTGAGATTACGCTAGTGGTGGGCAGCGGCTCCTGGAGATGATGTCCATTCGTGGTTGCCATCTGGTCCTCTTCTTGCCAAAGTGCCACGAGCTCAAACCAGAACTCAGCGACACACCGGAGCCTTGGGAGGACTTCCAAATTCTGCGTCGGAGGTTGAACAGTTGTGACAGGTCTTTAGCATCAACATAAGAGTCTCGGACAGCATCCCAGATGTCCTTGGCAGTGGGAAGGTACATGAAACTTCGTTTTATCTGTGATGACATGGCATTGATCAGCCATGAGCAGACAAGGGAATTGTCAATTTCCCATTGAGCGAAATGTTGGAGAGGCTAGGTCTCGACGGTGGCTTAATCTCTCCGGTGAGATACTTGCATTTGCCACGACCACCGACGGCCGGGAGAACAGCGCGAGCCCAATCGGATAATTATGTAGGTTGAGTTTCTCCGAAACCGGTGATTATCGGTCAGGTTGGTTGGGACCGAGGTATCGCTGGGTTTAGGGAGTTGAGTGGATGAAGGGTTGGTATGGGACGACCCTGTTGTGGTTTCCGATGGATTCATATTATCGGAACTGT
Organism: Acacia melanoxylon; assembly: GCA_019022615.1. Taxonomy (NCBI): domain Eukaryota; kingdom Viridiplantae; phylum Streptophyta; class Magnoliopsida; order Fabales; family Fabaceae; genus Acacia; species Acacia melanoxylon. Next base: position 21,541,401 of record JAFJYJ010000002.1, read on the forward strand.
TAGTGCCGGGCTCTGATACCATGTAGCACAATGGGACTTTTATTGATTAGTCCGATTAAACTGTTCTGTTCTCATTCATTGAGAATATATAGAGTGCATAGGGAATACACTCGTGATAATAGATCCTATCTTCTAGGGAATTCAAAATTCATAAAAAGGAATCTAATCTTAACTAACCTAGGATAACAACCTAGATCCTATAATATCTCATTATAACAAACTAGATCCTATATAATATCAGATAATATTATAATCTTATAATATCTGATTATAATATTATTTACAATATAATTACCACATTAACCTTGTTTTTATTTAGTTGATATACGCAGACATGCGCATTGTTTTCCCTTGTGTTTTATATTTTTCAAGTTTGATTTGACTTCTGCTCTATAGTTGCATGAATGCAATTGAAATTATATGATTGTACTTCTTGGCTGCTTGACATTGAATAACTTTGTAATTGTTAATATGATCTACTTCCTCTAAGATAAACTGGTAATTACAGTTTGAACTCTGATTAGTGATTTTTCTGTGTTTTCTCAGAGCGCAGTAACTTGGTTGTGCTTTACCCCTAATTCCGAGCAAATAATCACAGCATCCAAGGATGGGACGATAAGAATATGGAATATCAATGGTATGTAGAAGTTACATATTTTTGTTCTGCACAATTGTCAAAGAGTTGATATGTAGAACCTAACTATAGAATCACCCTGCACACTCACACTCACTAATGGCCCCACCTAAGAAATATGAGAACTCACTTGAGGAACTCAGGTTTTTTATTACTCAAAAAGAACAGGAGCGTAACAATCCAAGAAAAAAGGTATTGGGAATGGTAAATGCTAGCTTGAGCTTTTCTACAATTTCTACCTCTCTTTGATTCCCCAGCGACAAATTCTACCTATCTTTGATGTTTATCAGCATGAGTTTTCATCCTAGCTTGAGCGTTCTTCAATTGCTTCTTCAACTCATTCAAGATCAGATTTCGTTCCCTGATCTGTTGGCCCACCACTCCTCCTTAGAAGAGTTGGTGGATCTCTCCCATATAAAGCTTTATAGGTGACCTGTGGCACTGTGATAGGTGGTATCACATTGATATTTGACCAACCGAAGCATCCTAGCCCACTTCTTGGGAGTATTTCCAACAAAGCATGTTAAGTGGGTCTCCAAACTTCAGTTCACTGCTTCGATCACAATCAGACACAATGGTGCTAGGAAATCAATGAAGTTTGATTACTACTCAAACGTGTCAGCAACATCCTTGGCATTTGGAAGGGAGAGAAAAAAGGGTATGAAATGAGCATGCTTGGTAAATTTGCCCACCACTACTAATATTGTATCCACTTGATTACTTCTCGGCTTAGCAATCCTCCCACAAAGTCCATACTAATATCCTCCCTTACAGTTCTGGGAGTTGGGATAGGTTGTGGTAACCTTGCTGGACTAACAACCACATATTTGCTTTGCTGACAGATCTCACATCCAGCTACATAATCTTGTATATTCTTCTTCATGCCATGCCAAAAGATCACAAGTGCAAGCCTCCTATAGGTTCTCAAAGTAACATGAGTTTCCACCCATGGTCATGGAACTCTTTCAGCAATTCCTTATCTTTAGGGGGCTTGCACTTGTATCATCTCCTGCATTATCTCTTTTAAATGCTCATCCCACATCATCTCAGCTTCTAACTCTGCCATTCCTTCATATTACCACAATGAAATGACCATCAATTTCATTTTTAGCATCTTGCCTAGAAAGGGCATTAGTAGCTTTATTGTCTTTAGCTGGCTTGTATTGGATTCAAATTTATACCTCATCAATTTCTGAAAGCTATGATTGTTTTGTCTCACTGATTAAACCAAGAAAACAGAGAAGATAAAATGGATGGATCTGAGTCTGCATTATTAGCCGAGTAACTGGGCAAAGCCAGTACAACCTCTTCAATGGGAATGGAAGAGGAAAACGACTAACTAATCTTAGCTACAGTGATGAAAATAGGGACACAAGAGTAACAAGCAAGAAGAGAACCTCCCTGACTTTCGAGAGTTCAGAGGCTCTCCCAACAAAATAGCTAATCACTCATTGTCTGCCTCACTCTTGGGCACACAACCCTAGATAACTACTCAGACCATCACTTGGACATACTGGGTCGAAGTGTGCTGTCCTAAGCACATTCCTACTGTCTAGATCGAATCAGGTTGCAGGGGTATTTCTCCTCCTATAAGTGTGGGCTGTTGTAACATCGAGCCCATCACTCACATCAGTGTAGCTCCTCTAAAAGCCCATTTTTAAAAACACTCATGAGCATCTTGTCTTACTGATGTAAAACCCACTCACACACACTCAATCTCACAATAACGGACCTGAATTAGAAAGGAATAGCAAAACAGAAAAGGGAGAGAGGAAGACAGAAACAGGAGAGGGAAAAACAGAACAGAGGAAAGGGAGGGAGAGAGATGAGAAACTGTTTCAGAAGTTGAGATGGAAAAACAGCATGTAGAGAGAGGGAGAGAGCAAATAATTCATCCTATTCTCATTCATTCAAGTGTATCCATACAAAGGGATGAGAGCTCCTATTTATAGGCTAATAAGGAAACTACTTGCAACGAAAAAAATAATAATTATAATAAAAACAACTTGCAAGCTTTACAACATGCACAACCCATTTGCAAGAGAAAACAAAAAGTAACCACTTCCTCTTAGAAACAGCTTGCAAGGTCCACTTCCAAGAGAAAACAAAAAGGCAACAATTTGCAACAACAGTAACCCACTTGCTCCTAGCTAAAATAAAATATTAATTTCATCTTTTATAAGTTTTTCAATATTTTCTATCAATTTCCCCCTGGCTTCAAAGAACTCTCCTCCAGAGAGGTAGAGAGTTTATAGTCTTCCAGCAAGGTAGGGGTTAGATGTTGAAAAACATCCTCTGGGATACAGGTGGCATCTAAATCTGAATGACCTTTCCAACGAACTAAGTAGCGATGAAGGGGCCCATCCGATGCGAAAACAATATGGTCATCCATAAAGGTCTTGATTTCTTCAACAGGTGGTGTGCTAGATGGCGAGGATGGAACTACCTGCAGAATCGTTAGAAGGCGAGGGGAGGATCAAAGATAAGGCATAAGATCCTCCACATTAAAAATTGAACTGATAGTCATGTCGGGAGGTAGTTCTAACAAATAAGCATTATGGCCTAATTTCTTAGATATACAGATGCAATTTTTTAAATGTATGTTTAGGATAACACTGGACGTATACGTGCCATCACATAATCCCTTACATGAAAATTTTGAAAACTGCGATGTGTATTAGCAGATAATTTATATTGTTCATTGCTCATTGCTATTTTGCACCTAATTTCAGCATGTAATTCATGTAGGCGGTGGGCAAAATATTATGCAGATTTAGAAATGTGGGATGTCAAAGGGATTGGCATAAGGTCAATAGGCTATCGAGGATTAAAACCTTGAACAATTTGAAAGGGGCTCATACCTGTGGACCTATTTACTAAGTTGTTGTAGGCAAACTTGGCAATTGGAAGAACTAAATCCCAATTCTTAGGCTTATCCCCGACTAGACACCTAAGCAAATTTCCCAGGCTACAATTAGTAACCTCAGTTTGCCCATCAGTCTGAGGGTGAAAAGCAGAAGAAAACTTCAACTGTGTGCCAAATTGTTTCCAGAGGGTTTTCTAAAAGTAACTGACAAACTTAACATCCCTATCGGAAACTATTGTAGTAGGTAACCCATGTAAACGCACAATCTCTCTAAAGAACAATTTTGCCAGATGAGAGGTATCTGTAGTCTTGTTACAAGGAATTAAATGAGCCATCTTAGAAAACCTATCAATACAACCAGAATGGAATGATGTCCTCAAACTATTCGAGGTAAACCCAAAATAAAGTCCATACTCAAATCTTTCCATGGTGCTTCAAGAACAAGTAGAGGAGTATACCACCCAGTGTTTTGTCATTTTGCTTGAGACATTAGGCAAGTACAACACTGGGACACAATTCTAGCCATGTCACTTTTGAGAGATGGCCAGTAAAATCTATCCTCCACTAGAGCCATAGTCTTGTTTAACCCAAAATGACCAGCTAACCCACCTACATTCAATTCCTAGATAAGGAAGTCTCGAATAGATGTACGAGGGATGCATAGATTGGGTTCCATGAAAGAGATAACCGTCGTTAATAGTGAAGCCACTGAATGACCTTCTTGGCTTAGGACACTTCCTATTCCTACTCATGAGGTATCTCAAGCAACTTCAAAGCACTTGGTGAAGTCTCGGTAAGGATAAGGCTATCCATATGTTCCTCCCTAGACTTACTAGAGATCAAAATGTCATCAAAGTATACTACCAAAAATTTTTATAAGTAGGTTCAAAAGATGTGGGTCATGACACTCATGAACGTACTAGGAGCATTTGATAAACCAAATGGCATGACAAGCCATTCATACAATCCATCTTGCGTTTTAAACGCAGTTTTCCATTCATTTCCAGGTTTGATCCTGAGTTGGTGATAACCATTACGAGGATCGATCTTTGATAATCAACTAGATCCAAATAGCAGATTAAGCATGTCTTCAAGTCTAGGGATAGGAAACCTATACTTGATGGTAATCTTATTGATAGCCCTACTATCTACACACCTCCTCCAAGAGCCATCTTTCTTACGCATCAAGAGAGCCGGTACGCACACGGGCTAAGACCGTGTTGGATGTGACCCTTCTCTAGCAGCCTTTTAACTTGCCGGTTAAGTTTGTCCCTATCTTTTGGGTTCATCCTGTAGTGAGGTAGGTTAGGAAGTTGTGACCCAGGGATAAAGTCAATTGCGTGCTGAATATTCCTCGTTGGTGGTAGTTCTGGTGGAAGCTCTTCTAAAGTAATATCTTGGAATTCTTTCAAAAGTTGTTTTACCTTTTCAGGCATCTCCGAAGTTGTAACAAAGGCAATCCGTTGTGATAGCTTAGATATTACAAGCACAACTGCATTTTCTTCTCTCTCTTGCACAAACTGTTTGTGTTAAAAGATGCAGATCTTGTCCTTTGGACTTCGTGCCCTTTGACTTGCATGGCTGTTTGCATTCAGTGTTGGGTTTAGCACAACGTGGCAAGATAGTCTTGCCATTGTACTTAAATGAATAAGTATTCTCTCACCCAAAATTCATGACATTGTGATCATAAAGACAAGGTCAACCTAATAGAATGTGGGCAACATCCATAGGAATAACACTACAAAGAATTTCCTCTTTATAGTCGCCAAGATGAAGAGGAACACGACATTGTTGATTCTTTATATTGAGAAATTTGTCATACAATTGACTTCTATAATGAATTGGGACATATTTCTCTTTTAACTTCGCTTTCATCTCGCGCCATATTTCGATCAAGGGTTTACCTTGTCGTTCAACGCTTCTTTGAACATTTTGCCAATACTTTTTAGCTGATCCCAAAAGCTTCATTTTCGTGACCAAACTCTCTGGGCATCATTCATGTTGTACCACTCAAAATAGTCTTCCATGCTTGCCAACCAATCTAGGAAGGCGCTACAATTTAAACTTCCATCAAATTCTAGGGCCTATACTTTAACCTTTTTGGTGATGTCTTCAGTTGGCATTCTTCTAATTTTCGTGACAATTCCTATAGTTAAGCTCATACAGTCTATAGTGACACTCTACTTGGTCGTGCTCAACCCAAGCATCACCCATATCCTCCAACCGATTTTGATTAGTAAACACCTGAGGAGGTGGCCTCCTAGGCCCCCTACTATTCACCCCGGTGGTTTGACCAACCTAAGAGGGGTAGTTCTAGTTTGACAGGGGACAAGTCGTTCATTCCTAGAATTTGACTCTATCATATCCTTAGGATTTTCTATCACTCCTCCTTTTACCTTCCCAGTTTGCTGCCTAGTTAGTATCTGTACTGCATTCAAGACTTCCTCAAATTTTCTGTCTAATTTCTCATCTAACTCAGCAATTCGTCGGTCCACATGTTCTTTCTGAGCCCTAGCAAATTCATCAAAGTTATTTTGGGTGTTTTGGAAGTTCTCGGACATGATTGTTTAAAGAATTACTTCTAGTTCTAATTGTTCTTGCCTAGTAGATGACTCACGGATGGTCATGCAAGATAGGTATGGACAATTAGAGAAGGTGATGCTAACCAATTGCTTAAGCAATCAACAGAACAATACAATTATCTCAGAGAAGCCGTTTTTCAAAAGTTTAAAGTTTAAGCATATGGATAAACCAAGATTGCAAAGCCCAAGAGAATCTAGAGATTTAAGCAAACTAATAGTTTAAGCCTTGCAATTAACCAGACAAGTCATAATTAAATTGAGAGGGTCGCCGGCCTTGCTTTAAACCAAAACTTGAAACTTTTTACCCCAAAATAAGGCCTTTCATTGATGATTCTTGCATCCAAGATAGCTAGGAGTTGAAAGAACCTTGGAAAACAGCTCAAAAACGCAGAAAAACAAAGTTAAGAGGTTTCTGCCTGGCAGTGCGTGGAGCTCCTTTGACGACGCGTGGGGCACATGAAGCCCATGCACAGAGCATTCTGATGGCGCGTCAGGCGGTGAATGGCGACGATACTTTAGGGTCTGGCCAGATTTTTCCGCATACGATGGTATTGACAGTTGGACAGTATGATATCAGGAAAGGGGTGTTTTGTTACTTCAGTGGCAAAAACAGAGCACAAGGGCTTTTTTTAGTGGGGAGTTTCTCTGTTTCCCGGTCGAGGAAACAGCCTAGGAGCATGGGAACCTAAGCTCTAATACCAAACTGATATAAAACCCACTCACACACTCAATCTCACAATAACTGATCTGAAGTAGAAAGGAATAGCAAAACAGACAAGGTAGAGAGGGAGACAGAAACAGGGGAGAGGAAAAACAGAGGAGAGGGAGGGAGATGAGAAACTGTTTCAGAAGTTGAGAGGGAAAAGAGACAGCATGTAGAGAGAGGGAGAGAGCAAATGATTCATCATATTCTTGTTCATTCATGTGTGTCCGTACAAAGGGATGAGAGCTCCTATTTATAGGTTAATAAGGAGACTACTTGCAACTTTTTAAAAAATTATAATAAAAACAATTTGCAAGCTTTACAACATGCAACCCACTTGCAAGAGAAAACCAAAAATAACCACTTGCTCTTAGAATCAACTTGAAAGGTCCATTTCCAAGAGAAAACAAAACGGAAAACATTTATAACAAAAGTAACCCACTTGCTCCTCGCTAAAATAAAATATTAATTTCTTCTTTTATAAGTTTTTCCATATTTTCTATCACTTATAAATCTACAAGCAGTGCTGACATCAACCCTATCCTCACTATACTCAGCGACTGACCCCACTTGTTTCAAAGCTAACAGTTCTTCCGTCTTCTTCATGCTCACCGCTCTGCTGGCTATAATGAAAATACTCGACCACCCCTATTTTAATGCCTTACCACTAGAGTGCACAACTCGAGCCTGAAACCACAAGAACTCTTTACCCTCCATGGTCACTACTATTGCATGTAAACCTTTTGCTTCATTGATCCCATTTACAGCAAGTTATCGTTTGACCCAATATCTCCATCCAAGTTGGTCTTCTCTCGAAAAGCGAGGTAGCTCCAAACAACGATGACCCGTCTCATTGTTCTGCCCTGTTTCTTCATTCCCCATCATACTCATCCCTCTGTACCTCCCATTGCATTTCAATGTGGGTCAATTGGCTCCTCTGGTGCTCCTTTCCTATTCTCTAGCTCCTTTTTCTTAGGCTATGGATTTCATAGTGGTTTTGCATACAATGTGAAGCTTGCTGGGGAGGGAAATGATGGGCTTAAAGCTGTTGGCCGAAACATGGGAAGATTATTGAAAGGAGAGAGAAAGGAGGTGTGGGCTAGAGGGTGAGTGAGTGGGATAAGCTAGGCAAAATGAAGAATACTGGAATGAATAGTAGTTTTGTAAGAGTAGAGAGAGAGAGAGAAAGTAGAATTTAGGCTTCTCTTTGTATTGGTTTTGATTTTTGGCTGTGTATGCTGTAAATTCTGTTCATTTCCTTCTGTAAATTATGTTAGTTTGGGTGTTTCTTGTGGGCCTATCTTGACCCCTTATTTCCTCTCTTGAATTTCACTTTGGTGTTTGTGGAGTCTTTTTACCTTGTATAATGTAGTTGCCACGGGCAGATGTTTCATTCAGTATTTAAATTCATCTTTTCGCATATTTTCTATGGTAAATTCACTGTAGTAGAAGCCAATCATCTGGTTATCGAATGAACCATTCATAATAATTCGATGAGATTCAGTGGCTCTGTTTTCACCCTAATTCATTGTCTAATGGCCACAGCTTTGGTAAGAGTGTACCTGTAATTTGATAGTCATGCCCTTTTGCTCAAGTTTTTTCCAAAAATCTTGGTTATTAACTATTAGATTCTTCTCATTTATATTCTTTCTTTTACATTGAAGTGCGCTATCATCTTGATGAGGATCCAAAGACTTTGAAGGTGTTCCCAATCCCTCTTCATGACTCAACTGGTGCGGTTTTGCCCTACAATCGCCTTAGTATTTCCCCTGATGGGAGGATTTTGGCCGCTACCCACGGTACCACATTGCAATGGTTATCTGTTGAGACTGGACTGGTTTTGGATACAGCTGAAAAACCCACGATAGTAAGCCCTAGCATAAATTCTGTTACTAGCACTGTAAAACCATGCTCTTGACCTTCTAGTTATTGACTATTTTCTTCACTCGCAGGTGATATAACATGCATTTCATGGGCACCTAAATCAATTCCAATGGGTAAGACTCATCTGGGTATCCGACTCTAATTTTGGTTACAGTTTGAAATGTATTTCTGATTTTGATGCAAAATTGTATTTTTGTTTGCTTATAAATTGTAGAAGAGAACACTAATTTGTTCAAACCATACTATGAATTTTGATTTCAAATGCATGGTAGACATGAGAACATACCTTGTGTTATTTTTAGTTTCTAGATGAATCTGGTTAGTGTTATACTTGGGACATATCTAATCCTAACCCGCATGACTTCAGTATGTTTCCTTTAATCATGAAAAATTTAACCTTCATCAATACTTTTATTGACTAATAGTTAGGTTTCCGTCTGCAGAAAATGAACAAGTCTGGGTTTTAGCCACAGCCAGTTCTGACAAGAAAGTTAAGTTATGGGCTTCGCCATCGCTCCCTTCTTCCTGAACAATCATTTTAGCTCACAAGAAAGTTAAGTTATGGGCATCTCCATTGCTGGAGCTTGTATGAGTATATCATTAATTTGCAAGAAGGATCCTCCAGAAGTTCTCAGTTTCTTTGTTCACTCTCATTTTACAACTACATGAAGCCTGCATATGGTAGAATGAGAAAAGGAGTTAAATTGATATGAATATATTTTTGATCATATAATCAAATGGATTCTCAGGGAGTGGGAATGTGTTTAGTACATCAATGATGCTGGTTTTGGCTGCTGATGTGAATAACATAATGAGGTAAGAATGGTAATTGTAACTGTGGAAGAAGACCTGGTTGATAGGTTAGCTAGGTTCTTACCAAATTTTGTGCCCACCGAGTTAATATCTATCCTAAGGTTTGAAACATCATGGGTTATGTTGGGGGAAAAAAGCAAAGGAAGAAACATCATGGGTTATGATACTGATTAATCTCTAGATAAATTATGTTTATTGTTTAATATCTTTACAAATAATCAAGGTTTGAAGCATTATGAATCATATGTACTGATTAATGTTTAGAAACAATTATATACTTCTACATGACATTGTCTTCTTTATTAAGCGTAGCCAGTTGATTAGATTTACTGAACTTGGTATGCCATCTAGTGAAATTAAACGTAATGATGTTAAACGTTTTCCTTTATACTTCTTCCAGACTTAATTGAGGATTTAATCTTAGTCTGAAATATAAGACCCATTTCTTATATTTGTCAATATTTTTTTAATTTATTTTATTGATCTCCTTCAACAATAATCTAGTAAGAGAGAGATTGACAGAATTAAGAAAGATGATTTAGTGTGTTTAAGATAAAACATATTAACTTTCTTAATCTAACCAAATTAGATAAATAAATTTTACACAGGGAGAGCATGTATATGTTGGCATGCCAGCAACATATATTGGATATATAGTACCTTACATTTAATTTCTTAGGAAATTTATAATTTTACAATACGATTTGCTGAAAAAAAAAAAAGTATATATTTGTTGATATTCGGTTGCACTTAATGTTATTACCAATTTAGTATCCATTTGGATTGGGAGCAATTTGTTTATTTTTTTAATGTGGAGTGGTTTGGTCACCTCTGTGACTTAAATTATGTCAAGCCAACCTGGTTTTTAAGCATACAAAATAGAGTAGTAAAAATAAAATTCGCCAAATGTGGCAATTCAATTTATTTGTCAAATTTCAGGAATTAATATGCTGCTGGAACGGAACGGAAAGAAGGGGGAATGGAAATTTATGGAACAAGAAAATGACAGTATACTTTTAAATTAGATTTTATGTAAGCTTTAAGTTTAGTTCCTTAAATTTATAACGTGTATTTTTATTTTTATTTTACTTTTTTTGGAATTTTAACACTACTAATTATACAAATGAAAAATGCAGACTTAATCAAATTTAATTTAAGTGGGAATTGTACAATGCTGATAAAGAAAGATGCCAACATTTTTTTTAAAAAAATTATATTTCAAAAATTAAAATAAAGTTGTGTTTGACAAATGGAAATGCTATCTCTCTCTTCCTCTTCACCTTGGATCATGGTTCCTCTACTTATGCAACCACATCACCCCAATTAAATTACAAAATCCAACCCAATTACAAAAGACACCCCAATTAATGAGATAAAATCTCAGTCTCAAACTACTCCCTCTAGTCATTATTATGTATTTGATCCTTTCTAAGGCAGTTGCTTGTTAAGCTTATTAATTATATTTTTTCATGTATGCCCATAATTAATAAGGGTAGTGGGTGAAAGTAATAATTGATATAATATTAGAGTTTAGACAATTAGTAGAGGTAATATTGGAAGTTATTTAAGTGTTAATTTGCAAGTTACCCTTTTCTGTTATTTTGGAATTTTGTGGTCCTTATTTGCCCTTTTTCTTGAGTTCACCGTTTTAGCTCCAATTTCTTCAAAGGGTAACTTGCAAATTAACACTGAACAGCATCAAATGTCCCAAGAAATCAGTTGCTTGATAAAATAACAAGATATGACGATTTTATAGTACGATCAATAGGCAAAAATATTGTGCTCTAAGCTTCAGATTTCATGGATGACTCAAATTCATATTCTCAATGAATGAAACTAAGTTTTTCTAAGCATTTAAGTAAAACCACTTAGGCGTAAAACCACTTAGGCATGTGAGAAAACATCATTTAAGAGCATAGTTAAACAATTATATACAAGCAAAGGCATTCTAAGACATATCTACACTTGCATCTTCCATGCTTCTAGAATGATATGATCCATTAAGTGCAATAGCATCTTCAACATCTTCAAAGCTTTTCATTTGGTATGATCTTATAAGCACAAGCTTCTAAAATTTAAAATGACATCAAATTACTCGATTCTCTCGTTTTCGTTAGGACCTCTCCTACCTCACACACAACTTTTCTAAGCTCACACGGTCTAGCGTCATCAATCTCCTCAACAACTTTCGATATACTCTTGGAGGTTGGAAGTGTAATTTAATGGTGATGACATTATTAAATATGACAAAAATTGCTCAAAATTATTTTATTAAGAATTTTTTTTAAAAAAAAAATAGTAGTATTGAGGTGTATGTTACATTAATGAGTTGCAAGCATTACTCACTTTATAGAATATATAGGTGCATTATTTAATTATTATTGAGAAAGTATCAATAGGGTATTTGGAAAAGAAATTGACAAAAATTAAAACTTTGTCCTATAATTAGGACCGGAGGAGTATCATCTTTTTTAAGTACAAGCTTTTGATATATAAAAAGAATCTAATTGTTTAACCTATAAAGTGCAAGCTTTAAAGTTTTGTTATCATCAAAATCATCATGACAGTTCACAAACGTGTCTCTAATGCTCTAAAAGTGTATAGAAAGTAAGATGCGTCACCCAATATACGGTTCTTAAATTTATCTCCATCTTTATTGCTTGTTCTTTATTAGTATTTCTTTATTTTTTTGAGAAATTTTATACCAGGAAATTGTGGCAAAGGACAATTGGATTCACCTTTTGATTGAGAAGTCAGGTTCATTGCACAGATTGATGATTAATTCCTCTTGCATGCCTTCAAGGAAAAAAAAAATCCAAATACATCATGTAATTCAATTCCTCTGATGAAATTATAACTTAATTATTAAGTACAATAATTGAACATTCTCTACATGTATGAAAAAGCATAATAACATTAACTCATACGCTACAATACGTATTATAATTTTGTACAAATTATTTGTACCAGTAACCAGATCAGGCCTTGTTATATGAAACATGCCTAATCAACGATCAAAAATTACAAATAATTTGCTTGTGACATTTACTGCTTTTTGTATTTTTGTTGATTCATACATGCCTCCTTTAGTAGCTTTGTCTTGTATTGGTACCCCTGCATGCATAAAAAATTCATTTATGTACCCAAAGTGATAATGAATTATATTATCTTATCAATTTTTTGAAATATGTGAGTAATTATTTAACACAAGTATTATGAGTTCAAAAGAGATGTGAAAATTTTTGTGCATGCGTGTGTGTGTGTGTGTGTGTGTGTGTGTGTGTATTATGTAATTTAGATGAACTGTTAATTTGTCAAAGATTTGCCAAAAGAGAAAATATATTTTAATCCTCCTCTAAATACTAAAGTATCAATTTGGTTAACTGAATTTAGCATGTTCTAAATCTGTCTATAGGATCAATTTGGGATTTTGTGTGTGTTTTACAACATTGCCCTCTCACTTTTTCTTTATTTTTTTCAAAGCCACTTTTGTAACCATATAGAGTTTTGGCACTGCCACCAGCAGCCAGAGCCCAAGGAACAATAACAATGAGGCGGTCAGAGTTTTGGTGTCAATAATAGCCAACCTCAGTAGCCTGACAATTGTCCATTCACAATAACATACTCCCTCCGGTCCTAAACATAGGTCAAAATTTGCAGTGTAAATTACATTATAAAACTTTGTTCTATATTTAAGATCGGAAATAGTATTAACTGTTAACAACGTTTTAGATATTCACAAGAACCAAATGACTATTAACAGTTTCATGCAACACTTCCACAAATCAACTTTCAAACTTTAATAAACTTCTCGTATAAGCAAATCATAGCACATGATTAGTTATTTACATTTGGGTTCAATACTAAAATACTAAAGTGAGGGCTCAACATTTACTAAATTTAGTGAATCAACAATACCAAATTTTAGTATTTTAAAAGGATTTAAATTGGATTTTCACTATCCAAACTATATATTGAATAACTTGATATAAGCAATTAATTAAAGAAATAATCTGTAAAATGAATATATACCTTGTGGGTGTTATAAATAAGATCACAGTAGGTGAATACGGAGGCAAAGTTGCAGTGACAATTCTCACCAACCAAGTGATGATAGTCATGGTAAGCAGCTCCTCCATAAAATGGTATGTATTTTGTGGGACTCCATGGGAATTCATAACTATCACACACCAAAATATTGTAGTCAACAACAACAACAATGATAGGGAACATTTGCATTTGAAATGAAAAATAAACATACTAAATTTTTATTCATATGGTTTCGAAATATGTAATTTTTATGGTTCAAAATACTAACGGGATCGTAAAGCACACAAAAAATGACTGTAGTTTATTCTTTTTTCTGACATAGTATGTTGCTTCAAGTTTGCTCTCATTTTAGGTTTGGTCCCTCAAATTTTAAACAATGGCTTTTGGTCCCTTAAGAGACAAAATAGGATCTAGGTTTTTATTGAATTATAGGGATTAATGTTTTAAATGAAATGAAAATTGAATGCTAAAACCTATCAATCTGATCTTATTTATAAGTTTTTTTAATTAAAAAATTTGGTCCTATTTATGTCTTCTTTCAAGTAATAAATGAGATTGTGACAATTTTACCCATATTAATTGTACAATAAAAATAGAGAGAAAAGAAAGAGTTGAAAGATATCACTCGTATATAAAGGTAAAGTTGAAAATTTACCACAATCATTGAGCTAACTACTTCTTCTTACTATGTGTGATTTTTCTTTTTGGTCAAAGTATTAATTAAAAGTGAGTTATAAATAGGACCAAAGTAGTGTGATTTAAAACCAAAATTAGAATGAGAACAAACTTAAAAAAGTAAAGATTATATTAAGCAAAAATTATTATAAAGTCCCAATGAAGGGACTTAATTACCAAAAAGTTTCATTGCTACTACCTCCAGTCCTAATTATAATAATACTTTTATAATGCAATTTGTAATAAAAAAAAATATGGGAAATACACTTCTCATATTGTAGAAGAAGTGTATCCTCATATCATAGATACAAAAAGATGTGGGTCCCACCATGTCCGTGCTTGAGTTATATATATATATAAAGATGTGGGTCCCACTATTTTATGTGTGTGTATGAATCTTCTTCTTCTCATGCAATATGAGAAGTGTAAACCCTTAAAAATATTCCTATAATTAAGATCGGAGAGAATATATAATAACAATTTTTCAATATAAGAAATAACAACGCACCACTTACCATTATGACTTCTTGGTAGTTAAATCCCTTCCTGGATCACATAATGATTCCCCTTGTACTAACCCTTCTTTGATATATATATATATATATATATATATATATATATATATAGAATAAAGTGTCAAGAAATTTTTTTGGAAATATTATTTGGTAAGAATTTAATCCAATATATTTTCAATTAATATAAAATTTCAGAAATAAAAATTATAACTTTTTATCATAGCTAGACGCCTAGACATCATAACAGTTCAAGTTACCTCTGGTCCTAAATATATAGGAAAAAATTACTATAAATTTTGTCATATATTTAGAATCAGAAAAATTATAAAAATGGAATATTTATTTTATAGGCGCTTCAAAATTTTGGCAATTAGAGCCTCCCAGCAGCTTCGAAAACAAACTCCATCCTTCCCTACAACACATTTCAAAAAATTATATTTATATATAATTTTTTTCGTCGTACAGAAACTACAAATTCTTAATTTTTTATGTCAAAAGAAACTTTTAAAAACAAGTGAGAGTTTACACAGAGTTTCAGGTAACGTGGTAATTTATTATAAAATGGAAATAATTACCCGCTGTGAGTCTCAATGGCTTCCAGTTGTCGCAAAACGAACCACAACCAATACGTAGTAATATGACAGGGAATCAAAGTTGGGCCGAGAAAGGAAGGGAAGCCCAATATCAAAATTTCGGCCCAATGGGCATATGGGGCTGCAAGGCCTGTTGGTGATTTATATTCATGGTGGACCTTGTGGATCTTCTGGTAGGCCCATGGGCTATGGAGGATCCGATGGAACCAGTAATTTGTGAAATCTTCTATTATAAAATAAACCGATAATTGCAAGAATAATTCCCATCCAGATGGCAAAGAGAGATCCGTTCGTATCCCAAGCAACTAAAGAAAAATAAAAAATCTTTGTTAGTACCATTATTATTATTTTGGCTCAAAGTTTTAGTAAGAAATGAAGAAAAATCTAGCAATTTGAACTAACGAAATTCCAGGTGAAATAAAAAAAATTATATAATTTAACCATCCTAGAACCATTTTATTCTATTGCCTTTTGAGTTGATTCAAAACAATCCCTTTTTCGTCAAATTATTACCTATATAATCAATAACTTAAAAAAAAAAAAAAAAAAAAAAAAACCTCATTTTTTGTAATTTCAGATTTAACTTATGAAAAATGTTGTCCTTCACCTAGACCAGGCAAAGAACATAAGATCGAAGTGGAAGTGGTGTTAATCTCCATGGTCTTCAATTAATTTAAGTGGTTCAAATTTTCAATAATTTCTCAAACAAGTAATAATCAGAAACTCTTTTTTACCTCTCATTTTGGTTCTTCTAAAATCTGCCAAAGAACAAGATATTAGGAAAAATAGAAATTTTGTATTAGAAATTTAATTTGTAAAAAGGATCTGATAAATATTTATACAAACATAATATTAGTACTCATATTTAGCTCATTCTTACCAATTAATTTTCTAATGGGGTTTCCCAATTTTCAAAAATAAAATAAAAATAAAATAAAATTCAAACACCAAAATGGTATGTGTCTATATATATATATATATATATATATATATATATATATATATATATATATATATATATATATATATATTCAACTCCTGGGCCCTATTTATAAGCTAGTTTTGAGTAGTAAATGAGATTATGATAATTTTACCTATATTAATTATACCAATGAAAATAGAGAGAAGAAATAATTGAAAAATACTCATTCATAAATGAACGAAAATTTAAAAATTTATCTCATAATCATTGAGTTAACTACATCTCTTTAATAATGTAATTTAGTTAAAAAAGAATTATAAATAGAACTAGAATAACATATATGTGTGTGGGTTCATGGTTGGGTGGTTCAGCCCGTAAGGCAAATTAAATTGACAAGTTAATTCAATTAAAAGGATACAAAAAGTCACTGAGCCACAAATAATTAATGACAATTGATGAATATAATATAAATATATAATCAATTACCTTGACGATGGGGAAAGAAACGATCTGAAGAGGACCAACGGCAAGGATGAAAGTGTGCATAACGGTCTTGTAACACCGGAACATTTCCCAGAAAGTGTGGCTCACCTTTGGTTGAACCTTGAACTTGTTAATAATCCTCTTGTTGTTGCTGAGCTCAACGATGACGTAAGGAAGAGAAGCAAGAGAGTAAAAGAAGCACAAGAACACAATGTTATGGCAGTGAAGAAGAAAGTCCGATTTGTTGGCTGAGTATTTGAACCAAACCTTCTCTCCAAAACTCAGCCCTCTCCCCATAGCTGCTTCAGCTTCTTCAACCGTCTCGTACGCCAACATTTTTTTGTTCGTGTTCAATTTTCTTTCGAAAGGGAAGTGCTCTCAGCTCTGATACGTATGATATACTACAAGTGAATGGCAAATTACAATTTTCTCCCTCAGAAAAGAAATTTAATGATGATTAAGTTTAAATATGCGCCGGTGCAAATACTTCTTTCTCATTGCATGGTCCATTTTGGACGTTGTACTGCCCGATCAATGACGGAGACAGCGATGAACAAGCGCAGAGCAAAAACTAAAAGTAGAAAGTAAATATTATATTCATGTTTAAATTATAAACTTCATAATATATTTGCATCTGTTTGAGTTGGCGTTTGAAAAATAAGTTTACATAAGTTGAGATAAAACTTATATCATTCACTTACCTTGTAAACTATAAATCACATTAAAAAATTAGTTTCTACTGCTAACTCAAATGAGTATACATAGTCCAGCAAAAACATAGTTACAAATCACAAATTTATCACTGATAAATTATTATTTTTCAAATAATGTTGTTTGAGGTTTAGAAAGAAATAATAAACAAATTCAACTCCGCCTATATTAAAATTTTAACTAGACTGAGGACATAGAACCGATTCAACATCCTTGGTTTTACTCTCAGATCGAACGGATTTGGCTTTCATCCTCTTCCCTTCCTATCCACTTCTCATCCTTTTCTTCATCTCAATCGTTGGATTGAAATTTGAATGGTTGATTTAATCTTTTATAAAAATATTAATAAAATATTAAAAAATTAAAAAATCTTTAACAATAATATTTTTATAAAAGATTAAATATGAACTGTTCGCATTTCAATCCAACGGCTGAGATGAAGAAGAGAATATGAGTCAATCCCGAATCGAACTGAGTTTTCACACTAATTGTAAACACTTCCAAATTCCAACTTTAAAAATCATTGACACTGTTTAAAAATATAATAATGAAGTTTTCAATTTTGTGTCTATTAAGAAGGGTTATCAAACTCGAATCGGACCGACGGGTCAACTTGGAAACCGGCGACTCAACGATAAAACCGGCCTAAGCTGGTCCCTAACCCGGGTGACCCGGTCCTAACCCCGATAACCCAGTCAACATGATCGGGTTGCTGAGTTGATCTAGTCATCTTTTAAGAAAAAAAAAATATTTTTATGGCGGAGAAGGAAAGACAAGACACTGTTTAAACTCTTGGACAAAGGAAAGAAAAGAGAACAATGAGCAAATGAAAAGGTGAAAAGACAGAGAGAATATCAACCAGGCATGAGAGAACGAACATAAACAGTAAAAGGAAGAAGGAGAATCATCTTATGGCTGTTTTTTGTGAGCTGCGGGCCTTGGGATGCGAAATGAGTAGGTTAGATAGCGTATTTATAAGGGAGAGAACTTAGGATTTGCCATCTGATTATAATATATAATATAATAATAATAGTAGTTGTTTATCCCCTCTTTCTCGGACCCGGATTGCCTCGTAACGGGGGGTGCCAAGATCCCTCGTAGTTCGATTTGTTCGCTGATCTCGCATATTTTTAAGACCCAAAAATTTTAAAAATCTCTTTCAACGGCCCGAGATCAAAGGATATCGAGGATGCGGAGGAGAGGATGACGGAGGAAATCGCTTCCTCTTTCTCTCTCTCTCTTTTTGCTTTGTAAGCTTTAGATTCTTTTACGAGGATCTTCCCCTACGTATATACTTTTTCTTATTGTTCTTATCTGTATCAGTTGCCATTATTAACTAATTAATTACTTAATTTTTTTTATAACAAAGTACTAACTAATAATTATATTTTGTCTATTTTATAAGACACTTTCTTTTTTTTCAAATCGCATTAATTATTATTATTTCCATGTATGTCTATAATTAATAAGGATAGTGGGTGAAAGTAATAATTAATATAATATTAGAATTTAGTGCAATTAGTAAAGATAATATTGAAAGTTACTTAAATTTTAGGACAACTTTAGTAACTTTAACCGTTTTTATTGGTTTGTAATTATTAGTTGGTGCGCTTATAATAAGGATCAACGGAATAATATTTATTTATTTAAAGAATAACTTCTCATCAATCATTTCATACTTTTAACTAACGTATATTATAAGGTTAAGATGCAAAAATATACATGTTATTTTTTTAAAAGTGCACCCAACATCAAGTTTTTTTTTTTTTGGGTGCAAAAATGACTATGTGTTTATAAAAGTAGAGCAAAAATACTCATTGACCGTTAGTTTGAGTTTTTTTTTTTTTTTTTTTTTTTTGTATTTTTAAGGCGACATGGACGATTACTCAACTAAATTTATCTCAGTTAGCGGTGGAGAACTTGAGAAAATTATAGAAAAGGGCTCAAATAGTTTTGAAAATTACAAAAATGTGACAATGACAATGAGGAGGCGGAGAAGGGCGGCCCGATGGGTAAGATTGGAATTGAGAGAGAGAAGGGGAATTGGAGAGAGAATGGTAAAACTGTTATTTCCAAAATATCTATGCTATTTACTGTAATTTTCTCAAGTTTCTTACTTTCAATTGGGATGAAATTTAATTTAGTCATCATCCATGTCAGCCTTAAAAATACAAAAAAGTCAAACAAACAATCAATAAGTATTTTTGTCCACTTTTGTAACCAATAGTCATTTTTGCACCAAAAAAAAAACGTTTGGTGTCAGGTGTACTTTTAAAAACCACGTATATTTTTACGCCTTAACCCTATATTCTAAGCCACCACATATCAAAATTCCAAAAATTTAATGATGTTACAAAGAACCAAACCGAAAGTATTGGAGGAGAATTTGGAAACCATGGGTTCCAGCAATAACGCTTGCCGACAAAAGCAATTATGGGCAAATGCGACGGAGGAAGTGATCAATGCATAATTTGTCAGAACGTGCGGGAAGACATCCTTTGTAACATCCTATACTTTTGAGACTTTAGATAAAAGTAAAATAGTCATAAGAAAGGTGTCATCTACGTGAAAAATTGGATATATATATATATATATATATATATATATATGAAAACTTTAGGAAAGGAGCTAGGCTCACCCACGATCCAAAGACAGAACGAAGTCTTCCTTCCTCCTAGGTGATGCCAATATTAGGCAGGACGAGCCGTCTATTACCCTAAGGCGTTTACCTAGGCACCTAGGAGTTAGGATGCCTCCTCCAGCGCCTTAACCAACTCCAGAATCGAACCCCCTCCCTTCGGTAAGAGTGTCCGACCACTTTACCAGTTGAACTCAATGACCAAGGGTTGAAAACTTAAAGTTGTGTATATGGATGAGAGTAATTAGAGATCAATAAGATGTCAAAAAGGCCCAAATGTGGACCTACTATTTTTAGTAGATTGGGCTTGATTTTTACTCATTTGAGCTCATTAGGCCTTAGTTTTCTAAACACTAATTGAAAACATGTGTTTTTGTGTGGACCAAAAAGACAATGTTGGAGAGGCATGATTACTTTGGCTAAAGCGGGACATTAAAAAAGGATAATGGAGGTGGATGACAGAACGACGGAGGAAGACGGTGTGCTAGTTAGAAGTTCCAAAAAGAGTAAGAATGTCAAGCCAACGATTGAGGAAAATTTACTACAGGGCCACTAGCCAAGTCTGGGAGAGAAGCAGTCTTCATGCAACTCTGGATGAACCTCGTTTGTGGATAAGCTTAAAGGTATTGGTGGAGATGACGAAAACCAGGAAGGAAAGAGTAATAGGAAGGTCTGATGATTCCACTAAGGATACTAACCAGGAAGATAACGGTTGGAGGTGCAAGATCATAGAGGGGCTACATAGAAACTTTCCAACTTTTAGCTTCTCAAGTAAGATGAAGAATAGGCTTTATAAGGCTTGGAATAAGGCTGTTATAGTGAAGCTTTTGGGATGGAGCATTGGATACAAAGCACTGGAGAAGAGACTTCAGGTGATGTGGGCCAAAAGAGGAGTATTCACGCTGATAAACATTGGGCATGGCTATTTCATTGTGAAGTTTACAAATAATGAAGATTACATGAACGCACTCACAGGGGGCCATGGATGCTATATGACCACTATTTAACGGTTACACCATGGGAGGCGAACTTCCGCCCTAATAAAGCTGAGATACATAAGGCGGTGATCTGGGTGAGACTTTCGAAGCTTCTATTGGAGTACTACGATGAGGTTGCCCTGACTGTCATCGGAAATAGGATTGGGAGAACTATTAAAGTTGACATGAATACCTCATGTCAACTAAGGGGACATTTTATGAGGATTTGCGTATTGGTCGAGCTGGGGAAGCAACTGATGCAAGGATTTTACCTTGATGGAGAACAGTTCTTTCTTGAATATGAAGGTCTCCACCTTTTGTACACACATTGTGGGGTCTATGGCCGCAGGAAGGAGACTTGCTCTAAAGGTAAGCATGTTAATGAAGGACATCAGGATGTATCAATGGAGAATCTTGATAAAACTGTTGGTCAGAATCAGCAGCAAGCTACGGTGGAGCAATGGCGAGTTGTGTCCAAGCCTCGTCGGCAACGAAAGCTGAAGGAGAAAGAGACTGAATCAATAAAAAACAAAAAAGGTGGGTCGAGATTTCAAATTTTAGCGGAAGGGAAAGGGAAACCTGAGGAAGTCATGACCATGACAAAGATGATTGAGCAAGCGTGATAGTCCCGAGGTAGTGGTGGCAATAAAGGGAAAGCAGAGTATTGCTCCTGGGGACAGAGAAGGATCAAAAAACAGGTATGAGAGTGGCGTGCAGTATAAAAAGTCTGGGGAAAAGGTGGCGATCGAAGGAGCAAAGGAGAGCAAAGTACTGCAGAGAAGCAAGAGGATGGAGAAAAGAGCTAAGGAGGTGTCAGATATTGCCGAGGTTTTGAGGAATGAGGTATTGATGTTGACCAAAGGGGAGGAGACTGACGTGATTTTCAAACCTGGGATTGGAGAAGAGGAGTATATTAAAAGGCCTGAAGCACACCCTCAACATTTTGATTATGGTAATATTGGGCCTGTGAACCTTGTTGGACATGAACCATTAGATATAAGGGAGGAAGTTGTTGGGCCAATTCTGGAAGTTTTGAGCTACTTGGGAAAGGTTCCTTCGGAGGAAGAAATTAAGGATGCAATCTTTGCTATGGGACCTTACAAATCTCTAGGTGAGGATGACTTCTCTCCTATTTTTTTATCAGGCAAATTGGGAAACCGTGGGGCCTAAGGTCAGTTATTTTGTTAAAAATGTGTTCAATGGTAGTATATCTGTTAAAGATGCTAATAAAACCTTGTTAGCCTTAATTCCTAAGATAGGGAGACCATAGATAGTTAGCCATTTTAGGCAAATATCACTCTGTACAGTGCATTACAAGCATGGTGAGATACAAGACTCTCTCCTAAGCTCGTTTTAGGCCAATATCACTTTGTACAGTGCATTTTAGCCTTAATTATGGTTTTAGAAAACTATGCTCTCACACATCCTCTCTCTCACACGACTCTCCCCTCTTTCTTCCCTACCACACCACCTCTCTTTATCTCGCTCACATATGCAGTATCCATCGAATGCCTTAGGGGAAGCGTCAAATCGAAGGAATGGTTGGGGGATATGCTTCAGTTTGGTGACATAGTAGAGGAGCTTCGAATTGGATCCTTGCTCAACTCCTTGATCCGATTCAAAGTACCCTTCAAGAACAGGAAGAGTGGAGTCAACAAGATCCTCTAGGACTCATAGAAGAAGAAGGAAACCTCCATAGCAATTGGGTCCACCGTGGGCCTCATGAGTTCACGGAATTTTAGGCTTGTATCAGTCTTATCGATATGAAGCAATACATCCTAAGGTCCATCACTGATCCCAATTACGTATTCGGCTTCTTGGATTGCACCAAAGCTATACACTTCGCTCTCGCTTTGCCCATCTGATTTTGACCTCGCTAAAGCTCTCATCCTCTGTGGTTGCCACCCCCTTCATCGCCAGAGATGCTTGTCACGAACCCCACAACCAAACCCCTCATGAGTGTTTGGAAGTGATGCTCTCATCTACAAGGACTCTTGTGAGACAAGCACATATGTGAGAGAGAGAGAGAGAGAGAGGTGGAAGGGTAGCACGACAGAGAGAGGATATGTGAGGACACATTTTTCTAAAACATAACTAAGAATTGGCTTGAGTTTGACTTTTTCTTGAGTTCATTAAAGGTATTAAAGTCTTTTAACAATTGTAATATATTACTCAAACATCCAATGGGACTTCAATTATAAATTAGAGATTTTAAGAGACTTTTGGATTGTATTTTCTTATCCAAGCAAATGAAGAAAATACAATCCAAAAGTCCCTTACTACTACTTTTAACAAGTTCCATATTTGGGAATGAAGAAATTGGAAATTAACTACACTTTTCAATTTTTATAACAAATAATGTAATGTTTTAATCACTTAAAAATTATGCCATTTATTGCCACTTTTAACGAATTTCATATTTAGAGAAATTCATGAAGATGGGGAAATTAACATACTTGGCAATTTTTACATGACTACACGTGTTACACGCGAATAATGTAAAAGCATTTAAAATACAACGTTGAATGCTGGCATGTTTTTTATTGAATTCGCAGTTTAGCGTTCCATCGTTGAGCTTGAACAGCACCGTCATTCGCCCAATCAAGGCAGGAAAAGAAAAAAACCGAAAATTCAACAATGTTACGTTCCTGACTATAAACTATAATAATGAAACGCGTTTCACCCCCTGTGTGCATCTGCTCTCATTCTGTCTATATATTATTATCCTCTTCTCCCTAAATTATATATAAACCCTAGGTTTTCGAATGTCTGTAATTAGAGATACCCACATCGCAAGAAATCGTTTTTGTCCGTAATTGTTCACTCTGGAGTTGTTCTTGCCTGAAGGTCGACCACTGTATTATGATTCTTTGAGTAAATCAATGATTCTCGCGGAAGTGAGCTTTATTATGCTTCGGTGGATACCATAGAGAGCAGGAGAAACAATTGTTTTGGGTTGAATTGTATTGGTTTTCTCCTTTTTCCCGACTATGCACAGATCTGGAGCCACGATGGCTTGGAATGTCTTCAAGTTCTGCACAGCCCTTCGAGGTCTTGGCTCGATTATGATACTCCTGGTTCTTGGCGTCGTGGGTGTTACATACTATGCTGTTGTGTTGACTGTCTATGGCCCTTATTTGTATGGTGGGCTTCTTGATTGTCTCATTGCCACTGCGGTGCTGATTTTGTTTCATTGTCTGGTGAGCTTGCGAAGCTGAATTTTCCTTTGATTGTAATTTATTTGTGCTGGAGCTTGTGGGGTATTGTCAGGTTGAATTTGATTTGTTGTTAGGAAATTCATGAAGAGCATTTAGGTTCTTGTAAATGTGATCCGAAGTTTTTCTTTTAAAAGTAATGCACAAGTGTCACTTATGGTTCGTGATCCGTCGTTTGAATGATTTATGTTTATCCTGAATAGTTGTGATACCCTCGGAGTAGGTCAGTTTTATTTGTTTTAGTTTATTATAAACTACGGTTCCATTTTCTTCATACTTCTGGACAGTTTTGGTGATATGAATATCAGAGAGGAATTTAAAATTGTGTTAGAGAGCCTAATTGACCTGGATTTGAGACTGACGAGGCATTTCATTAATAATGATAAATTATAGCTGAAAGATGATGTGTTGACTGATAAGTTGGATTTCTATTGTGATTATGCAGCTGGCTATGCTACTGTGGAGTTACTTTGCTGTTGTTTTCACAGATCCTGGGAGTGTGCCACCTAATTGGAGGCCTGCAATTGATGAGGAGAGAGGAGAGGCTGACCCGTTAGTTGGGTCAGAATTTAGTCATGGACAGTCTGATCCTTCGAATCAACAGATTCGGTACTGTCGGAAGTGCAATCAACTCAAACCACCCCGATGTCATCATTGTTCTGTCTGTGAGTCTTGCTGCACAAAAAAATAGTTCTTGAGTTGCCACTTTGAGGAATAAATGTGGATTAACTGATTTCTTGTGGTTTTGGGCTAGGTGGACGTTGTGTGCTGAAAATGGACCATCATTGTGTTTGGGTGGTCAACTGTGTTGGAGCTCGAAATTACAAGTATTTCCTTCTTTTCTTGGTATGGGCAATTTTAATTGGAAAACTGAATTGTAATAAATTATGGTTGATTGAGTTGCTATTGTTCCCAACCAAATCCCACACTCCAATGACTGTATGCCTGAATTGAATTGTGTTTCTTTTTTAGCAATGAGCTTCTAATTATGTCTTCGTGGGCAGCATTTGGGTGGTTTTCTAGAGGATACTTCTACCATTCTTGAATTGCTAGAATATCCTTTCTTTCTTTGTCTTTCTTTGGTTTTTTTCTGTGACCATCTTGTATACTGATTTCTCTGATTTTCATCTATACTATAGAATTTTCACTAGGTTTCACATCTTCAATTCAGATTACATCTTTGGCTTTTTATAATACAGAATCTACATTTTCTTTTCTTCATTCCATATAACATGTTTTGGTCTCAATCCAATTGTTGGCAATGCAGAACACTAAACAAAGTTGTTGTTTTGTAATTAAAGCTAAGTCATGCTGTTAAACTTTGTGTGTTACAAAAGTCATATATTTGTGTCTCCCCACTTGTTCTTGAATCAGCTCAGCTCCTTCCTTTTAGGGTAACATCTAATCGTGATTGTGATGCCAGTTCTGTTTCTTTTGAGTTGGCACCTTGGGTACAATGGAAATGATGTACCTATGAACGTGAAGCTGATTATTTCTGATACAGAATTGTAATTCTGTATAGAAATCAGATAGGCACCATGTTATTCCATATACTAGTCTGAGTTGTAATAGGGTAATGTGATATGTAAAGTGTAAAGAATTAATTAGGTTGGTTAGTTAGGAAGGGATTAGTTAGTTAGTTAGTTGTTAGTAACTCATAGTAGTTAGTTGGGATTAGTAGGTTTAGTATTGCCTATCTAAGGCATATGCCTATCCATTGTATCTCTATACTTGTTATGATGAATGAATGAGCATCACCCAAATTCTCTTCTCAATCCCTCTGTTCTGTGTGTCTCTCGTCTCTCTCCCTTATTTCTATAATTTCCCTAACGGTGGTCTCGAGCAAGTCATCCTCGGCTCCCCGCTGTGATCTCTATAGTTCTTGAATCAGTTCAGAGTCATTCTTCTCTTCTCTCACGGCTCTGTTCTGATCAGGAGATAACCAATTGACCAAGTGCAACGTGAACCAGGCGGAGTCATGAACCTAATGGTTCAGTTCGACATTTGAGTCAGTAGAAAACTCCAAAAAAACACCTACCAGATTGACGTGCCCATGTTCAAAGAAAAAGAAAAAAAGGAAAAAAAGAAGTATTCTGTTCTACTCTGTTCTGTTATGATCTTTTCTATTCTGTTTTGAGAAAAGAAAGAAAAAGAAAAAGTGGTTCAGTTCTCCTCACTTTCGGTTCTATTCTGGGAAACGAAAGAAAAGACAATTGGCTCCGTTTTCATCAGGCCCTGTTCTGTGTTGAGACGCAGAAGGAAAAGAAATTGGGTCTGGTTTACTGTCGCTGTTCTTGGGGTCTGGCTGGTTCAAGGGAATTCAGAATATTAATTCTGTAACAGATTCCAAAAGAAAAAAAAAAGAAAAAAAATTCCTATTATTCAATGGCTACATCAACTTCTCCATTCCTTCCAAGAAGCATGGAAGAACGTCTTCAGAGTATGATGATGAAGGTTGAGCAGATGTTGTCCCTTGTACAAGAACTTCAGTCCGTGAAAACAGATGTGGCAGAGGTACGGAATTTGTGGCGGGAGGAAAAACTTGATCAAGAAGACAACAAAGGTCTTAAATCCTCTGTTCTTGAGAAAGAAACAGAGAGCAATGAGGCTGCTCAAATCTCGAAAGAGGTGATCGGGGAGAACGAAGACACCAAGAAAGGTCCAGCGTGTGCGTTCGACAGTAATCTCGAGGGCCAGGTCATTCACGGAAGTGATGGCTCTTCCTCGTCGACTCTATTGGAGGTTTCCAAGGCTTCTCACCTGCCACATGCAGTAGGGAAGTGACGAATGACATGCTGGGTACTGATAGGTGTTCGACTTTCAACGCTCCCAGAAATTTTCTAGAGGTGTCGCACAAGAAGACTTCAGTTTCAGCGCTTTCGACACCGATTCTCATTCTGCCGTCGAGTCCTCTCATGTCATCGCTGCTGTTTGAGTTCGATGGTATCTCACCAATTCTTGATTCCTTGCTAGTCGAAAATAATAGTTGTGCTTCAAAGACAAAAATATTTGAAGAAGCTGAGTGGCAAGATTTAGAGGGTACATGGCTGTATGTTTATCATGCTGAAAAGTCAAATGCATCAGCTGTTTCTATGGGTGAAGGACAGATGTCTTGCATTTCAAGTGGTTATTGCATGTGTGATGTCATGAGTGGAAGCCAGCTGTTGTCCACTATTGATTCATGGGTCCACTGGCCAACTAAAGGGGCCAATATCTTCTGCATAAGCCCGATAATGAAGGGAATTCTCAGCTGGGCTTTAATCACTCAGTTTCTCCCTACCCATTTGTTCATTATAATGTGGTACAAGGGAGAATTAATTAAAATGCTGTTGGATTCTGATTTTCTGCAAGGTTCAGTGGACAATAATTTGGGGTAACGTGTTGTATGGAAGGGGCAAAAGAAGTGAAGTGTGCAGCAGCTCTAGTACTAGTTTTCTTCTATAACCAGCAGAAGTTCCAAAGTTTCAAGTCTATATTTTTGTTGATTTCATATCTGTATTTTGTTGTTCAGCATCCTTGAGGGCAAGGATGTTTTGGGGGAGGGGTATTGATATGTAAAGTGTAAAGAATAAATTAGGTTGGTTAGTTAGGAAGGGATTAGTTAGTTAGTTAGTTGTTAGTAACTAATAGTAGTTAGTTGGGATTAGTAGGCTTTGTATTGCCTATATAAGGCATATGCCTATCCATTGTATCTCTATGCTTGTTATGATGAATGAATGAGCATAACCCAAATTCTCTTCTCAATCCCTCTGTTCTGTGTGTCTCTCGTCTCTCTCCCTTATTTCTATAATTTCCCTAACATAATGCCTATTTATAAGGCAGGGGTCATTAGGACTAACCATGTACGAGCCTAACTCACTAACCAATTCACCAACGGCTATATCCTACCTAACTACCCTTCTAACAACTTTATAAACTGTTATTACAGTTATATATCACTTTCTGGCTAAGGCATGATAGAAAAGAGGCCTCTTAGCATCATGTGACTTTGTTGTTGTTGTTATGGTTTAAAGATCTCAGGGCTTTCATCATTTAAATTTCTACAGGCATCTAGTCAGTAGTTCCCAAAATATGTTGGTCAAACTCCATGTGTTCTATCACTGTAACATAGCAGGCTCTTGTGTTTGTCAATATGTGAAGCTCACAATGGTGATTTTTTATTTTGGTAAATCTAAGTGCAGTTCTACACTTTTTGGGAGACAACTCTTGTTACTTTATCATTCTTGCTGAGTTCATCGCATTCTTTAGTGATGGAGAAATTATTGGATCACCTGGCTCTCTTGCAACGACATTTCTTGCTTTTGGTAGGGCCTTCACCATTTTTGGACTTGTTATTCGTTTTAATTGTGAGTTTTGTAACCTTGTTGTATCATTTACAGTTTTGAATCTAGCCTTTGCGTTGAGTGTATTGGGATTTCTGATCATGCACATAAATTTGGTGTCTGGTAATACAACTACTATTGAGGTAAATCTTTTCATACCTTTAGATGTCTTCTTACATGCACTTTTATTTTGTAAAATTTTTTTAGCTCTACTTTATATCCACGTGGCATGTGCTTTGGTTCCTTTGATTGGGTAGCGAGCATCCCTAAGATTTAGAGCCGGTAACATGGGCTCAACCCGCTAGCTTGCGGGTTTGGGCAGGGTTAGGGTTGGGAGTTTCCTAGCCCGCAAAAGTGTGGGTGGCGGGGTAATGCGGGCAAGCCCACGGGTTGACGAGTTGGCCCGCACTATTTTTGTTCCTTCTCTAAAATATGATAATATCACAAAATCCTTAAGTCCCACACTCCCATCTTAATTCCTCCTAATCGCAAAGAGAACAAATCTCAGTCTCCTTCCTCCTCCTTTAAACCAAATTATTATATTTTGGTTGCTTGAGGATGATTTTATTTTATTTTTTATTTTTTGTAAACTTTGGCAAATTTGATAACTTTATCTCTTGAATTGTGGATCATGTTTTGGACATTTTATAAGTGGAATGATTGATGTTAGGAAGGAAAATTTGATGACTCATTTATATGTGTTTTGGACTTTCGTCTAACTTATAAAAAGAAGGGGGGGAGGGTTGGCATTATGCAAGCCTGCACCATATTCCTAGCTCTACTAAGATTGCATTTGCTAGGTTATGTGATCTCAATTTCTTTCAAGTTTATTTTTAGATATTTCAATCTCAGTTTGTTGAGGAGGGAGCTTCCATGAGAATTGACAATCAAAGCCTTCTTAAATTAGCGTAGGTGAAGGGTGTTTTGGGTGTTGTAAGGTGTATTATAAGGAATAATAAGGAAGGGTTTTTTCAAAAAATCCTTGGTAATGCAATACTAGGATTTCTACTCTGGATCTTATGGAATACACTGGACACATCTTCCAATAGTTTAATTCCACATCTAACACATTTCTTACTGTTGTAATATTAAGATAAAATGAGACATCGAATGACTATCATTTCTATATTTACATCATTATATACCTTTTATTTTCCCGAGTCATTACAAATGTCATGAGAGGCTTCTGCCTTCTCAAAGTGGGTGGTCATATTTTTTTGCCAAGTTTGAATTTTATAGTTGGTACCGTATAGAAATTCAGGGTTTAATTTTTCTTTGAAGTTATTTTATTAGATGAAAGCAAGGTTACATTTTTGGATGAAAATTAAAGGGAGAACAAACTCATGCTCTTAGCTTATGTTAGGGATATTGGGAATTCTAACTGTCCTCTTCCTCTTTTAGTTTATTTCAGAAGAAAGAAGATAAAGATATAGATAAGAAAGGGTAGTTTATCAGTCAATTAGGATAAGAAAGAGTAGTTTATCAGTTTATTATTAATTTAGGTAGTTACTGTGTGTTATCTGTTTTCATAGGCAGTTATTATGTTCAGACTTTATATATACATGTATTCTGTTTTATAAGGGATATGAAGAATATTATATGGAAATTGCTGTGTCTTGGCTAGAGTACAGATTCTGTCTCTAGAGTGTTTGGCTAGAGTTACAGATTCTAGCTCTAGATTTCCCTCTTTTCTACTTCTCTCTTACTTTCTTGAAGTCCTATCAAAAGGGTATTCTTTAAGTTCTATCAGCTTACACACCCAACTCTGAAACATAGGATTTGTGGACCTTGGAACATTGGAAACTTGTTAACTTGGCAGTGAAGATTATTACATTAAGCCAAACATGAGGTTGGGTTTAATTTTTGACGAGTATTTAGGTGCATTACAAATTAAAAATTAATATTTTTTGACTAAAAATGATGAATATATTGTAATGCTGAACTAAAACCCTTGATAAAGAAATGAATGATCATAGGCACGCTTGTTTATATGTATATGAAGTGCAGACATACCAATTTTCAAGCATACCAGATTTTGGCGTTGCCATGACACATTTACACTACCTTTGGATGTGTCAAAACAATCTTTTTTGTTTTGTTCTTTACACTTGGGGTCATGACACATTAAGATATTGTATGTTCTGTGTTGAGCATCCATTTTGATGTAAGTTCTTGATGGGTCTGTGTTACATCAAAGTTATATGATAGACATCTGTAATGTACAAAAGATAATTTTGAAGTGGGTACTTGTTGAAGAGAGTGGCAGTACTGATGATTTTTTTCCCCCCATGTTATGAGCAGGCATACGAGAAGAAAACTACGCCAAAATGGCGCTATGACCTTGGTCGTAGGAAGAATTTTGAACAGGTTTGTGCATTTTTCACTTTATTGACATTGTTGATACTTTTTCTTTGCATCTTTTATGGTTGATTTTCTTGCTTGCCTATTGCGCGCTCACATATTTTGCCAGATACAACATATATAATTGTTTCATAAATTCTCAACCCAATTTTTAAAACCACATCTTCAATAGTCATAGTACAAGTTCACAAGTACTAATCACATCTGTTGAGTGTCATCATCTTTTCTTCTTCTTTTGTTACCTCCCATAGTTGCTTTTCTCTAATTATATTATGCTGTTGTTGCAACATGATCTGTACTTAACCATGAGAAAATCAGATATTCTCATCCTTTTTGGAAATGCTTATTGATGTTGTCACTCATTATTGCACTATTTATAGCCTTTCCCTCTCTAGCCTTGAGCTTTATTTTCATTTGCATGTTCGTTCTAATCGACTTGTACCTTTTGTTGCTACAGAGACATACATTTTTGCCATTTATGGCCTTTATTGTCTTTTTCTCGTAGCCTTGACTTTTATTATTACTGGAGTTTCCCCCCCTTTTTGGGCCTCTTTCCTTTATTGATTCTTGGATACGAATATTTTTGTGTCTCTGGGCATTTAACTTACTGTCTGTAGTTTTCATTGCTGTTGGCATACAACATTCTTTTTGGCTATTAGTGGACTTTATTACCATACTTTTCTCAGCCGGCCAAGTTGGATTATATATTATTTTCATTTTTTAGAAATCTATCATTAAGCTTGGCTTGGATGATGCTTTCAATATTATATCTAATTTGGATTAGCTTTTGGAGAATAGCTTTTACGATTTACGAGATAAGTATGTGAGAAGAGTTTTGTCTTGACTTCTGAAAAAACTCAAAAAAGGCTTCTGAAACTGCAGTTTGGGGGTTACCCAAACACTCACAATTCTCTCCTTGGTACTTTGCCTCATTGACTGGACAGAGTCCTAGACTTTTGGTTATCAAATATCCCTTTGTTAGATTTTTATCATCCTGTTGTTAGTTATCTTTTTATTTATGAATTAATTTATCTTTATAGGAGATTAATGTGGATGGTTCAGATTGATTTTATTTTACTTTTACGTTTTTTTTTTTATATAAAAATATTTTAATGCGCATAGAATCTAAAATAAAGATAATCTTTTAATTGTCAGATTTTCAATGATTGATTTTTTTTTATGTAGTTAAAAATCTTAAAATCTATACTGTTGAAAATATATTTGAACTATGTAGATATCACTGCAACAAGGAGCTCTTAATACTCATTGCGATGGGTACCAAAACTTATTCCATTTCTTGTGGTGTTTATAGTAATTAGTGTTAGTCTTTTGATTAATTATCAATAACGTTCTTTCGACTTGTTAGCCAAGCCTAGCCCTCTATTCTCCTTCCCCTCTTTTACTCTCTAAATCTTTCCCACTTTACCTCTTCTCGATTTCCTTTCTTCTCTGCTCTCTCTCTCTCTCTCACCCTTTTGTTTATTCTTGCTATTGTTCCAACATCAATCATGCTCTTATGCATTGTAAAATTTGAAAGTACAAAAAATTCAAATTTTAACATTTGTTGCTGTCCCGGTCATGTCTTTAGATGAATATTGTCTAATAAATCTAAAAGACGAAAGAATTGTTGTATCAGCAGCATGTCATGGGATTTTTTTATTATATATTCATGTGATCCTCCTCGGTCTCATGTATAATGTCAGTGTACTCTCTTAATCTCCATTGAATAGCTTAGGATTTTGTTATCGTTATGGCTTATAAGACTGTGTCTCAGGTGTTTGGGATGGACAAGAGATACTGGTTTATCCCTGCTTATTCAGAAGAAGATCTGCGAAAGATGCCTGCACTGCACGGCCTAGAGTATCCATTGAAACCAGATTTCGAATGTCAAGAGTTCTGAAAGGTGTCGGTTCCGAATTACAAAATCTTCTCCTTGTAACAATAGCCAAAATGGAGAGCTTCCATAACTGTAATTTCAGTCAATAACAGAATCAACAGCTCACAAGTAAAACCTGTTCGGGCACCTGGTAAGTTCGAGTTTCAAGATGAGTGCATGTGTCAAAGTTCAAAGGAAAGTATATCAAACAATGAGCAGGGTGGTTATATATCATGGCTTGAAGTTTTTAACTCATTGTAATATAGTAATTTGTTCAGATCTTGCCTCGGTGGTGTTTGGGTCATACAATTGATGTTTGCTTTGAGTGGTTTTTGACTTGAGATGGGCAAATTATTAATCTTTATGCTTTGCACGGGGTTGGAGAATATTTTGTTCATAAGTAAAATAATCCTACAGGCTTGCGACTTTCTTGTAGAGACTTTCTGACGTTCCTTGTACTTAATTTGTAGAGTCCCATTTCTTATAAATTATGAAAAATGAGTCTAAAAGATCCCATTTTGGGTGCTGCTTGCATCTATGTTTTTTTGTAGCTGGATTTTCTTATATAAATTTTTTTAGTGATTTGGCCGCCTTAAAGTCTCGTGTAATTGAAAAATATGAAGTATCTTATAATTATATATTAGTTATAAATAAAAGAGGAAATTGCTAAATCTTCCTCATTGCAAGTTTTTTGCCCAAAGGTATTTACTTAAGGATTTTGGTTATTGAGCGAGTATAGTATATCTTCACTTGTGTGTGGCATATACTCAACTGAGTAAATGTGTTTTGTTTTACATATGGTAAGTAGAACATGTGCTGCACACAACTAAAGAAGGGTTACACACGGATCCATGATAAATAGGGGATTTTTAAGCAACTTCCCCCAAATAAAACATCTTATTTTAAAAATTTGGCATACAAGAGGAATGTGTACAGTATACATAAAAAGGGTATTACTCAAATGATAGTAATGGGGTGAAATGGGCTCCATTAATGTGATTTTTTTTTTAATACTTTTATCCGGTATCTAGCAATTTTTTAGATTTTCTTACCATGTATTTGAGTAACTGACTAACTTGATTCAGGGTCTAGGAATGCCTCTTCTTGCACAAGTATTTGCATTGAGACTCAAATTTGAGAACCAAATGGATTAAGCGGGTACAAATATAGGATTAGAAAATTGCAGGAGCCACAAGCATTCAGGGAAGGAGATATTCTCATAGGCATTCTTTCTCCTCATCCCTCCCTATCCCATCTGGACCGTTGATTGGAAAGAAGAGAAAAAAAAAAGTAATATTATGATATTTTAGATTGATTTGATGGATGTGATTTATAGATAATGAGGGATAATGAGAAAAGGATGATGAGCGAAACCTGACCTAGCATTCAGGTTGTATGCACTCGTCCAAAGTAGCCAAGTTGAACACAAGCCAAACTTCTCTCACTATCCATTCGATTATTACCAATACTAATCATAAGAGACAAAAACTCCCCAATATCTCACTGGTTTTTTTGTTTTTGTTTTGTTTTTGTTTTTTTGTTTTTTGTGTTGGGTCAATCACTAGTTAAAGTTTGAATGCTCTCAATTGAAGGATATTAAAAATCAGATTGTGATTCAAAAAAATTAAAAAGAAAGTATTTATCTCAGTACGATGTGAGAAATGTGGCCTAGGTAGGTACAGTGTATAGTAAAATCCGAAGTATTCTGGTTCTTGAATATATTGAGTCATTGACTCCTCCATTTCTTTTCACTCGTCACACTTACCACGTTTTACCTTAGATTCTGAGCAATTACTACTATTCCCCTTGTCCATTCTATAAAGAACAACTACCAAAATCATGTGAATAAAAATGTTAGATAAAAGTTATAAATATGTAAGATGTGTATTTTTTTCAATTAACCCTTATTTATAAATAGAGTACATGGGAAATAATAAGTGAAGGTTTATTACAAAGAGATAATAAGTGGCATATGCCAAAATGAAAAGATCAGTTTAAAATTTGACAAAAAAATTTGTTTATTATATTTAAGATCATCCCTACCAAAGATTCTTCCTTATGAAAAGGATCGGATATTTTATTATATCATTTTAACTTAAAAAATAATTTATAATTTTAAAATAAAATTAATATTTTACCACACAAAATAAGTACAAATGAAATTAAAATGTAACAATGGCAAAATCCCTTAAAAAGAATTTTAAAAATGTCAAAATAATAAAAAAAAAAAGTGTTCCAAATATTCATAATACCGAAGAGTAGTTAGTGCCTAATTCATCCTTTTCAAAATTAAAATGAAATGATCGAATTGTCACTCTAAGTTTAAAATTAAGAATAGAGAGGCACGATTTCTTAAGTTTAGATAAGGTTTCACAATTCCTCATAAGAAATTCACGAGTTGCAAATCAAAATTTGCAAGATCTAATAAAGGTTTCACAAATTCATATAAGGTTTTCACAAGTTTTCAAAAGAATTTCACAATTTCCTTAAAGAATTTCACAAATTGTAAATTTTTATTCACAATATTTGATAAGTTTTCACAAGTTTGGGTAAGGTTTTCATAAGTTCTCAAAAGAATTTCACAAGTTGCAAATTTTGATTCACAATATTTTATAAGAGTTTTCACAAGTTCGATGAAGTTTTCACAAGTTCGAGCAAGGTTTTTAACACATGTAAATGACAAAGATGTAAATGAAAGCGAGGTGACGGGTGATCAAATTTGGATTTTAAAGTGTTGGTGATTTTACCATAACACTTCTTAATTAATTAATTTATTTTTAAAAAAAAAGAGAAAAAAAACACCTCATTTGGGGCACTAACGTTGGCCTTTGTCGTTGGCGAGTCCCAGTAGGTGGCCAAAGCTTTGGTGATAAATTTAGTAATGAGATTAACTACTTCAACGAATCCCCACATATGTTGGAAGGTATTGTTGGCCCAATGGTCACCAATCTTTTGGACAAACTAAGTGATGGGGGTTCAATACCCCACCCACCGCTTTGAAAATATTTATTCCGCCAAGCACTAGAGTTCCAACCCTAGCAAGGGGAGGTCGGTGGGTGGGGATTTTAAAAAAAAGTATATATATGCAAGGGCATTTTTGTTATTTCATTTAAATTTCAAAAAAGACAAATAAAGTACTAACATCTCTTTAGCATTATAAATATTTGAAATACCACTTTATCATTTCCTATTTTTAAAGTTTTTTCGAGGGATTTTCCATTATTGAAATTCACTACCTTTATTTATCTTTTACATATTTTATCAATATTTTTCTGTCATTTTCCTTTTCAAAATTATCTTAATTTACAAAATATCAAATCAATACTTATCATCAAAATGTAATTTTAAAACGTTGGTGACTTTACATTACTGCCTCTTACTTAAAAATGTAGGAATCTTACCAGAAGCGCGGAAGCGTATCGAACCGAGACGATGTAGAAAAAGATGAACCTTCATCGTTTGGATTACCTGGAAAGATGAGCGATCTAAAAGCCTCTTCTCGAACGGTCCAAGTCACGAACGGTCAAGTCCGCTCTATGATCGATCTTCCGGACTATCTCTCGAGGGGGATGAGATGGTTGTGTGGGCAACCGTTCGGATGATGAACGTACGCCTCTAGGGTTTTATTTACGATGAGAGCCTCCTTGTGAAGGTTTCTCAATGGGTGAAAGTAGGTTTATATACTACTACACCAAGACCTAACCCTAAACCCTAAAGGGTCATAGGGCTCTTGGGCTGTAGTCTCACTTAAGCCCAATTGGGCTTAAGTGACCAAAGAGCATATATTCCAACAATCTCCCACTTGCTCTTTGAGATACAAAACTTGAGCTCGTAAACCCAAGACCATGTAGCCCTTAAGCCATCATCATCGATAATTTACCCCATCCCTTGTTTCGAGCTAGCACGAGGATCTATCATTTGTCATTTATCGAGGCTCATGATAATCTTTGAAGATTATTTAGTTCGGTGCTACTCCACTAAAAGCCCGAATGTGAACTCCAAGATTAATGACAATTATAACACGAATATGCATTACCCCTTTATAGAATGTCTATAATTTGATTGATTAGTTTTCTGTAACTCAATCAATTATTTATTCCCTTGACTATAATAGTTTCTCTAATGGATTATATGCATTGGCCAGTGTCTTCAATATCCAAGTACCGAAACATATCAAGTGGACATTTCCTATAAATTCCATGTTGTTTATCTCATAAACACCGATAACCAAAAAGTCTCAATCCCAAAATACCAAGTTATTGGCCGTCATATAGATCAAACCTCACCTGTTGGTAAATCAAAGAATGAAAACTATTCGATTACCTATTTAAAATAAACTCAGGATTAAGAGCAACTACATGACTATAGTTATCTGGAGATTTGATTCCTTATGACAGAAAGAACAACCTTAATCAAATCTCTCCTTGATCCATTCAATGTAAGTATTAACTCACACCAATATTTTATAATGATTCGGACAAAACCATTTTATAAAATATTGCGGCCTAAATAAAGTGCCCAACTTAATTTAATATTTTGTGAAGCTATTCATCAATTGTGAGTACCTATGACCATGTCCTCTATAAACGTATCCATATGATCATATACTCCACAATTGATCGGACCTTTAAGTACGTAAATAGTGTGCGAAATTTAAATGAAAAACACCTTATTTATACCATTCGAAAAAAATGCAATGTCATAATGTCTTGCTCATAAAGCACAAAATAACAAAATGAAATAACAACTATCTAAAGCTATAGCAAATCTGGAATCCTCCTAAGACCCATAGATGTAACATGCCTCTCAAACACACGTTCAGGCAAACTCTTAGTAAAAGGGTCAGCAAGGTTCCCTTCTGATTCTATCTTTGCTACAAAAGTATCTCCTCTTTCAACTATTTCTCGGATCAAGTGATACTTTCTTTGTATGTGTTTTTGTCTCTTGTGAAACCTTGGTTCCTTGGACTGTGCTACTGCCCCACTGTTGTCACAGTAAAGTGTGATAGGACAGTCAACACCTGGAATCACCTGAAGGTCCGTTAGGAACTTCTTTAACCATGCAGCTTCCTTTGCAGCATCTGAAGCAGCTACATACTCAGCCTCTGGGGCAGAGTCAGCCACACATGATTGTTTTACACGTCTCCTACAAACAACACCTCCAGTAAGGGTGTACACATATCCCGAGGTGGATTTACTTGAGTCAATATCTCCTTGGAAATCGAGTCCGTATAACCAATGGTTTCAAGACTCCCACTAGAATAGACCAACATATAATCTCTCGTTCTCCGTAGGTACTTGAGTATATGTTTGACCGCTACCAGTGTTCCTCTCCGGATTAGATTGGTACCGGCTTACTACTCCCCTTTGCATAGCGAGATATCTGATGCAGTACAAAGCATAGCATACATGAGACTACCTACCGCTGATGCATAAGGTATCCTACTCATGCGTTTCTCCGCTCGGGAGTCTTAGGAGATTGCTCCTTAGAGAGATGAATCCCATGCCTGAAGGGTATCATTCCCCTCTTGGAATTCTCCATGCTAAACCTGGCAAGTATTTTGTCGATGTATTTAGCCTGAGATAATGCCAAAACCCTATTCTTCCGATCTCGCAACAGTTTAATACCAATAATATAATTGGCTTCCCCCAGGTCCTTCATAGCAAAATTCTTGCTCAGCCAGGTCTTTATGCCTAATAATACCTCTGTATCATTTCCGATAAGGAGTATATCATCCACATAAAGTACCAGAAAAGATATTGCGTCACCTTGGATCCTTTTATACACACACGGCTCATCAGGACTTTTCTCAAAACCATAAGACTTAATGGCTTGATCAAATATGATGTTCCATGATGCGGACGCTTGCTTAAGTCCATAAATGGACCTTTGCAACTTGCATACCATATGTTCTTGCCCTTTGGCTATAAACCCTTTTGGTTGCTTTTGCATATAGATCTCCTCTTCCAAATTTCCATTTAAAAAGCAGTTTTGACATCCATTTGCCAAATCTCATAATCAAGATTTCTTTGCAATAGCTAAGAGAATCCGGATGGACTTAAGCATGGCAACCGGCGAAAAGGTTTCTTCATAATCCACATGTTCTATTTGGGAGTACCCTTTTGCCACCAATCTAGCTTTGAAGGTTTCAACCTTCCCGTCCGATCCTCTCTTTCTCTTGTAAATCCATTTGCACCCAATGGGTCTTACCCCTTCAGGTGCATCTACAAGAGACCAAACTGAGTTGGAATACATAGAATACATTTCATGATTCATAGCCTCAAGCCATTCTTGAGCATCAACATCTCCTAGTGCCTCGTCATAGCTTGTGGGATCATCATCTTCATCAATGATAACATCCTGATTTGACTCACCCAACAAGAGAAATCTTGTAGGTTTACGAATCAATCTCCCACTACGACTTTGTCTCACTTGATGTTGTGCATCTACAGGTGGGTCCATATTTTGTGGGTTAACAATTTCTTGATGAGGACCCTCATTAGGTGGATTAACCAATTCGTGATTTTGTTCTTCCATACGTTCATCATTATGCTGAACTTCTGGTTCTATTTCTAGTTCTGTGTTTGTTCGGGTATGTTTTCCATATTTTCCCCTCTTTGAACAACCACGGGAATAAATGCGGAACCTTTGAGGAGGTGGCGGTGAAACTTGATCGAGACTAGCTCATCAAGAATAACCTTACTTCTTGGCTTATGATTTGCCATATAGTCCTCCTCTAAGAAAGTCGCGTGTGTGCTCACTATGACCTTCTTATCTTTTGGACTATAAAACAACCAACCTACGGTTCCTTTAGGATAGCCTATAAACATGCATACTTGAGTACGCGAGTCCATCTTATCTCGGTTTTATGTTGCAAGACATGTGCCGGAGCACCCCAAATCCGAATATGTTTCATGGTGGGCTTACACCCTTTCCACAATTCTATTGGTGTCTTTGAAACCGACTTGGATGGTGCTAAGTTCAATAGATACATAGCGGCTTCTAAGGCAAATCCCGAATGAATCGAAAGAGATGAATAAGCGAGCATAGATCTTGTCATTTCTAAAGGGTTCTATTTCTCCTTTCGGCAACTCCATTTGGGGTGTCCTTGGAGAGGATAATTGTGAAACTATCCCCTCTTTTGATCGGGTAAGACCTGAACTCTCCGAGATAGGTATTCTCCCCTCGATCAGATCGAAGGGTCTTAATTTGAACACCAAGATGCTTTTACGCCTCGGCCTTGAACTCTTGGAATTTTCCAAAAGCTTCAGACTTGTGACGCATCAAGTACACATGTCCAAATCTAGAGTAATCATCAGTAAATGTGATGAAATACGAATACCCTCCTCTGGCTTGGACATTTATTGGTCCACATACATCAGTATGTACCAATTCCAGCTGAAGTGTGGCACGTTTTCCTTTGGCCTTGAAGGATCTCTTGGTCATTTTACCCTCTAAACAAGATTCACATACTGGTATCGGTTCAAAGTTCAGGGATTTTAAAATCCCACTTTTGACCAAACCTTGTATCTGTTAGAGTTAATATGACCTAATCTCAAATGCCAAATATAAGTTTCATTGGAAACTTTTCTTTTCTTTGATGAATTATTATGCTCAACATCTCTTAATTCAACATGATTAACTTCACGGGGAACGGGATTAAGGAAATAAAGATCATTAATCATTACACGAACAAATAAAAGAAGATTTACTTCTTATTGAAAGCGAGGAATTAAAATGAACTTGTCAAACCATGTTTTTCCAAACAACTAACAGAAATTAAATTCCTCTTAAATTCTGGAATAAATAAACGAGTCTTCTAAAACCAAAGTTCGCAATTATCAAAAGATAAAATAACGTGTCCCTTTGCTAGTGCGGACACAAGCTCCCAGTTCCAAGCTTCAAAACTCTTTGTCCTTCACTTATAGGCAAGCTATGTTTGAACCCTTTGCATAGAGTAACAAATATGGTTAGTGGCTCTGAATCAACGATCCATGTTTCATCGTAATTCTCCACTAAACAAGCCTCAATCACATGTAAATTACCCATACCCGGTTGATTCATCCGTGGGCAATTTTTCTTCCAATGCCCCTTTTGTCCGCACTTGAAGCACTTGCCTTTTGGCTGCTTCATTGCAATTGTTTTGGCAACTGGAATACCTGATTTC
Organism: Acacia melanoxylon; assembly: GCA_019022615.1. NCBI lineage: Eukaryota > Viridiplantae > Streptophyta > Magnoliopsida > Fabales > Fabaceae > Acacia > Acacia melanoxylon. The sequence goes on from JAFJYJ010000002.1 coordinate 21,582,388, forward strand.
TTCTTTTTCTTGTTCTTGTTCTTTCCCTTGGGTTTCCCCTTAGGTTTCACAGAACTTTCACTAGCAAATAATGCCTTACCTTGACTAGAGACTGTTCAGCACTCTCAAGCTCGTGCATCAGTTGAGTGAGGTCAAGATGCATCTTATTCATATTATAATTCATCTTGAATTGATTGAAGTATTTATGCCGTGATTGTAAGAAAATGTCAACTTTTAAATCTTGTTCAAATTTGACACCATGGTCATCAGCCCTCTTAAAGTTTGCTATCATTGTTAGACAATGATCCCGCACATTTCCTCCAGACATCACTGTCTTGGTGACTGAATTCAGCGCATTTTGCCTAGCAGAGCTGCTAGACGTAGCAAACATGCCATCAAGAGTCTGGAGCATTGTTGCTCCACTCTCAATCATGCTTACTTGCTCCGAAGGTGATGGCGAGGCTGGCTAAAATATAGCAGTGAACTGCTACATTCGCCTTCTCCCATTTTTCCTTCTCTTGCTGAAATTTAGTCTGGATTACCACAGACGCATCTGCAGCAGGCTGCGCTGGCATAGGGGCAGTTAGAACAAAGTTGAGCTTTTCATATTGAAGAACAATATCCAAATTTGTTTTCCATTGTTTGTAGTTTGTACCATCCATAGGTTTTTGGCTCAAGATGGTAGCTAAAGGATTGAAAGACATTTTTTCGAAAATAAAGAAGAAAAAAAAAATCACACTAATTACAAACTATAATTAACAACAAAAGATATTGCGCTAGTAGATTCTAATAACTACTATTCGTTTATTGTTTAACAATCCATTAGTTATCTTTACAAGGCTTACGATGGGCAAGATACTTGTAAAACTAATATTGTTATTTTGGGCCTTCGGTTCCATTGCCGAGCCTCGATGGGAGGGTTAACAATTTTACCAAAGTTGAATGTATTTAACCATTGTTTACTTTCAAAATTATCTTTAGTGTCTAAGTGTTGCCGACGATGGGCCGTACAAAACTTTACTAAAATTTTGAAAATATTAGGGTTTAATCTAGCGAAATCCGATTATCCTTATCCGATGGGGCTTCGGCGATAACCATTTCACTAATAAACTCACAATTGGGGCCCGTAGGTTTTAAAATTAATTGCTTAATTTAAAACCTTCACCCATTCAATATTTTTAAATTTAGATTTTTTTTTTATTTCCAAAAATTGTTCAATTTAGAGTATTTTTAAATCACTCTTAAATATACAATTCTCTTAGGAAATATCCTGGATTATTTGTCTAGATTTTAATTCCACAATTAATTAATCCAATTATTAATCTAGATTTTAATATAAAATCATAATAATTTATAATTAATTTAGTGGATAACCTAAATAATCTTGCAAAATAACTATCATACTAGTCGAATTAAGACATAATAGCTACTATGCAGTAATGACATGTGATTATGCATCAAATATGGCATCTTTCCTATTCTATATGACATGTTATTTCTAAAATCATGTTAATCGCACATTTAATTCATCAATTCAATAAAAGCATTTAAAAAAAAAATTAAACAAATAACTTTAATCCATGGCTTTCCTATTTTAAAAAATAAAATATAAAATTACAACTTTGGAATTTCTCTTTTGTCCTACCTCTTAGGATCTGTCTCAAGCCCCTTTAGGGTATTCATGGGCCGTAAAAACCCAAAGACCCACTTTTGGCGAGAAACCCTAGGATGCAAAAGAGGAACCCTAGCCGTCAGTACTGTTGCGCCGTCATCCGAACTCATATATTGTTTGTCCAAATCCAAGGTCCAGAAGTCCACGAAACGTGTCGTACAGCGTCGAATGTTCATATTCTTGAAGTTTCTTGATCTCGAACTTTTACAGAAATTTGAAAATTTACATAGAAATTGCGAAAAAACATAAGAACAAGCAAGGAGGAGACCTAATCATATGGGATTAGCCTCCTTGTTACAAATCAAGAAATACACGAGAAAATCTAACCATGGATTAAAGCGATTAAAATTAAAACTAATATCAAATCTGAATTATAAAGAATAAAACTCATGAAATCAATAACAAATATAGAAATAGATGCCATATTTTTCAAAAAATAATATTTTGAAAAATCGAGATTTGATCGCATAAACTAAATCGATGCCATATTTTTCAAAAAATAATATTTTGAAAAATATGAGATTTGATCGCATAAACTAAATATGATGCCATATTTTTTAAAAAAATAATATTTTGAAAAATCTGAGATTTGAAAAATTTGAGATTTGATCTCATAAACTAAATCAAAACTGGTTCTTTTCCTCATCGCCAACCGACTCTGATGCCAATTGTAGGAATCTTACCAGAAGCGCGGAAGCGTATCGAACCGAGACGATGTAGAAAAAGATGAACCTTCATCGTTTTGATTACCTGGAAAGATGAGCGATCTAAAAGCCTCTTCTCGAACGGTCCAAGTCACGAGCACGGTCCAAGTCCGCTCTATGATCAATCTTCCGGACTATCTCTCGAGGGGGATGAGATGGTTGTGTGGGCAACCGTTCGGATGATGAACGAACGCCTCTAGGGTTTTATTTCGATGAGAGCCTCCTTGTGAATTAGGTTTCTCAATGGGTGAAAGTAGGTTTATATACTACTATACCAAGACCTAACCCTAAACCCTAAAGGGCCATAGGGCTCTTGGGCTGTAGTCTCACTTAAGCCCAATTGGGCTTAAGTGACCAAATAGCATATATTCCAACAAAAAAAACTTACGTCACCAGTGAAAGCATTCCCGCCGCCGTCTTTTGGCACCGATGACTGTGATTTTCTGGGCCAAAAGGGGTGAAGGTGAGTTGTTATAACTTAAAAAGTGTTGTAAATATAGCCAGTAGTGGGATAAATGATTTCAAACATCACATTGTTATTATTTATTTATTTTCAAATGTTGAGATTGTAAGAAAACTGTTATAAATAGCATCAACGAACTGGTAAAATGCCAGCTATTGTATATGCTACTTACTCCTCCGATCTTAAATATAAAATAAAGTTTATAATGTAAATTACACTACAAACGTTATCTTATATTTAAGCTGGAGATAGTATAATATAGTATGATTTAAAATATGGCTATCTTGTAGTTTCCCGAGTGTTGAAATTATTATTATTTTTTTAAAAAAAGTAATTGTAAATGATGTTGATGAAATGGGGAAACACAACGAAAATATTGTAATATTTTAAATACCATTGATAGGATATATGATTTAAAACAAGATCTTTTACTTTGATAGTTCTTTCATATATTAGTTTGCACTATTTTAACATATAGATTTAGTGGCTCAATGGTCGCTAAATCTTTTGGGACCAATGCATATGATTAAAAAGTTTATTTTAATAAAAATAACACTCATTTATTATAAATAATTGATTTAATTTTTTTAATATCCACAAATTAATTATTTCGACTGAGGTATTAAATAAAAACCATTGATAACTACATTATAATGAAAAGAACGTGCCATATGCTTTAAGTAGAATTATGAAATTGTATCTTACAAACTTTTTACACAAGAGCTCACTGAGTTCCAGATAATGCTCAAACTTAAAACATTCATTAGTAATTTATATTCTTCAAAATAACGCCTAGTTATAAAAAACAAATATAAAATACATATCAGGTACTTCCTATGTTTTTAATATGACATATTTAAAGGGTTAATCTTGATGCTAAATATCAAACAGTTAATCTTGAAAAGTTAAAGAAGCTAAATAAGTTATTTAATCATAGCATATGTCATATATTATTTGATTATATATCAATTTATAAATCAGATAAATTAATTTAGTACAAAAAAGATAAATACCAATACTTTAAAGTAATTTATTTAGCTTCTTTTAATCTCTTCTAAAAAGTTAATTATGTCTTATATTAAAAACTGGAGGAGTATATTAAAGACCAGAGGAAGTATGAAAGTTCCAAAATCTATACAACCAGACAGAAAAAGCCAGAAATACAAATGGTAGAGTACACTATGTATCGCAACTTCCTAGCAACTGGTAAATTGGACAGAGGGCTGACATGAGTGATGATGAGCTAAGAGGGAAGTTTGTTACCATCTGCAATTTTTGAGTCACATACTGAAGCGAACTTGAGAATCGACATCTTGCTTTTTAACCAAAGATGGGATGGAAAAATAAACAGAACTGCCATTTTCACCAACTCTGTTTTTTCTTTCATTCAAGAAACATTAGGTTTGGTACAACTTTATCCAATTAAAGATGAAACATAAGCAATTCAATCGTGGAACCGAAGAATACTGCACTGAAAGATAGGAGAGACATGCCGCTGCAATTTTGCTTCCATGTCAATAGTCAGTCTTAAAAAAAAAAATCTTAGATAAAGCCAATCTATGACACAGGAAGACCAAACAGTGACATCGAGCCTTATCTCACTAGCAAAAGTTGAAGTTAACTACATGGATCGCATGTGTCATTGTACTCTATCAATAAATTAACAATTCAAAAAAAAAAAAAAAATCAATCCAAACAAATTTTTCAGTCAGACCTGATATGTTTGTATGCTTTTTCATTATTGGTTCAATCTACAAACATTTTATACGCAGGTTTCACAAATAATCTCAAGAGAAATATAGATAACTAAGTCTCCCAATCATCCATGAATTAATTTTCTCCAACTTATTACCTTGTCATGCTTTGCCAGTCACCACATCACTGAAAGATATTGACTGGTGTTTTAGAATGAAGCAGCACATGCTTCCCTCATGTCATGATCAGTGAGAAGCCTAGTACTGGGAGCAAAATGGGTCGCAGAGGGAACATCCATGTCCGCAATATTAACGGCTACAGGTTCCAGAGAGAAACGAGATCTGATTGCCTTAATTGTTCTTTCTACAAATTCAGATCGAGGCAGAAATTCCTTCATTCGACATACAAAATCATTGTGGCCTCTAGCCTGCATGCAGATAACTTTGTGAAAACAACGATAAACCATTGAAGCCCATCATACTGGTGGAAAAATCCTACTCCCTCTAGTTTTCAATATATGACTATATGAGCTAGTTGGAGGGTTGGATTTAATCCTAAATATAACACATTAATCCACTTTGTCTGCCATATTTATCACTTTTTTTCCCCCAAACTAACTTACCTAACTTATAAACTGATATATAGTATAATGTAACACATGGATATTTTAAGGGGATCAGGTCACATTAGTTATAATAAACTAATTTTATATCATTTCCTTAATCTACCCAAATCAGTTAATTAGCTCTTATATCAAGGACTAAAGGGAGTATATCCAAAAGCCAATACAAAATGCCAAAAGAGCAAAAGAAAGCATCCCTAATAGGCACAGATGCTACATCCAAGAAAATACATAGCAAAATGAAACAAAACAGAATAGGCACTAGATATAAGTACTCGTAAATAGAAAGTGTAGCAATATAACAGTGGATAGAATTGCTGTGAAAGCGCAGAGTATAATGCCTCTGGCCATTCTCTTATATAAGCTGTAATAGCATGTTCTGGAAGGGAATATTTCCAGATATTACAATCATAACAATACCTATGAATACATGACACGTGTATACACTGAATAACAGAATTGCACTATGTAAGCTAAATAGTCTGAACGTGTCATGTATTCATGTTCTGGAAGGGAATATTTCCAGATATTACAATCATAACAATACCTATGAATACATGACACGTGTATACACTGAATAACAGAATTGCACTATGTAAGCTAAATAGTCTGAATGTTGTATTTATTCATGTTCATAAGAAGGGTATTTATACAATAGGAGAGAGCCTTGGAATTGATGGCTCTTAATGACTATTTAATGAGGATTATCTCCTAATCCCTGATTTATAGGGATTCTAATATATTTCCTAACACTCCCCCTCAAGTTGGAGCATAGATGTTAATCAAGCCCAACTTGTTACAAAGATAGTCAACCCGAGTCTCATTTAAGGCCTTAGTCAGAAGGTCAGCCAATTGGTCACTAGACCGCACATGCCCCATAGAAATAAAGTTCTCCTTGATCTTATCGCATACAAAGTGACAATCAATCTCAATGTGCTTTGTACGTTCATGAAACACAGAGTTGGAGGCTATGTGTAGAGCAGCTTTATTATCACACCACAACTTCGCAGTAATGACGTGGCAAGACCAACCTCCTTCATTAACCGGTGAATCCACACAATTTCTGTCTTCGGGACCGAGACATGGCTCTATACTCGCTTACGCACTCGACTTAGAAACCACATCTTGCTTCTTACTCCTCCATGACACTAAATTTCCACCAACAAACACACAATATCCTGTGGTGGGTCTTCTGGTAGCCTTTGATCCCACATGATCTGCATCACAAAAATATTCAATCTTATTGTGACCATGATTCGTATAGAGTATACCACGACCAGGTAAACCCTTCAAATAATGTAAGACATGTTCCAAAGCTTCCCATTGAGCAACGATTGGTGCAGTCATGAATTGACTCAGCACACTAACTGGAAAGGTTACATCGGGGCGAGTTACTGTGAGATAGTTCAATTTCCCAATTAATCTACGGTATCTCTCAGGGTAGGCAAACGGCTTGATCTTCTCCGGATCAACTTTCTTTCTTACATCCTCAGGTAGCTCATCAAACGGTATGCGGTCATCCAAGTCCAAGAAGGGATTAGGAATCATGGGAAAGCTACTCGGTCTTGCTCCGAGTTTCCGGTTTCTTTTAACGAGATCAAGAACATATTTCCTCTGTGTCAAAAGGATGCCTTTCTTACTTCTCATAACCTCTATCCCAAGAAAGTACTTTAACGGACCCAAATCCTTTGTTTGAAAATGAGAATTGAGAAAGGCCTTAAGTGATGAGATTCCCGAAGCATTGCTACCCGTAATAACAATATCATCAACATATACCACTAATAGAATCATGCCAGCATCTGTATGCTAATAAAACACAGAATGGTCACACCTACTCTGAATCAGACCAAACTTCTTAACCACAGAGCTAAACTTGTCAAAACAAGCATGAGGGCTCTGCTTCAAGCCATATAAAGACTTCTGAAGATGGCATACCTTCCCACGCTCCCCCTGAGCAACAAAACCAGGTGGTTGCTCCATGTATACTTCCTCAAGAAGATCTCCATTCAAGAACGCATTCTTAACATCCAACTGATGAAGATCCCAACCATAATTGGCTGCCATAGAAATGAAGAGGCGAACAGAGGACAATTTTGCCACAGGAGAGAAGGTTTCTGAATAGTCAACACCATAGGTCTGAGCATAACCCTTGGCAACTAATCGAGCTTTCAACCGTTCCAAGGTGCCATCAGCTTTCGTTTTGATTGTGAACACCCATTTACACCCGATAGCCTTCTTGCCAAGAGGCAAATCAACGAGATTCCAAGTACCAACCTTATCAAGGGCCACCATTGCGTCTTCCATCGCAGCACGCCAACCGGGATGGGTTAAGGCTTGTTGGAGAGTAGTAGGAACAGTGACAGAGTCTAAAGATGTTATGAAGGAACATGATGGAGGAGACAAATGGTTATAGGAAACAAAGGAAGAAATAGGATAAGTGCAAGTACGCTTACCTTTGCGTAAGGCAATAGGCAAGTCATCAGGAGAATCAGACACTATGTCGGGTTCAGAGGTAGAAGCGGAAGGATCAGGAGTATCAAGAATATCAGGCACTGGTGCTGGTTCAGAAGTAGGAGCGGAAGGAATTGATGCCAGATCAGACGTCGAAGGAGTCATTGGTGGGTCATGAACCTGGTCGACAACATTACTCGCCCTAGGGCGTTTCCAATAAACATGATAGATAGGTGGTTTAGCATGTGCCGAGTCAGATGCTTGCACTGGTGGTAACTAAACCGTATAGACCAAGAGATCATCAAGACTGTCGGAAGTGTCATCGGTAGAGACAGGAGATGGGGGTGGAGTAGAGGCAGGATAAAACGAAGTCGACTCATGGAATGTGACATCGGTAGACACAAGATAACGCCAAAGAGTGGGAGAATAGCACCGATAACCCTTCTGAACCCTAGAATACCCAAGGAAGACACACCTAAGAGACTTGGGATCAAGTTTGGTAACAGTGGGACGAACATCGCGAACAAAACAGACACAACCAAAGATTTTAGGGTCAACAGGAAACAAGGGTTTAGAAGGAAACAAGGTAGTGTATGGAGTGGGACCATTGAGGACAAGAGGGGACATACGATTAATAAGGAAGCACGCAGTAGACACGGCGTCAGCCCAAAAAGGTTTAGGAACATTCATTTGAAACATGAGAGCCCAAGCGACTTCTAATAAGTGTCAGTTCTTACATTATGCAACACCATTTTGAGCTGGTGTATCTGGACAGGAGGACTGATGAAGCATGCCATGCTGGAGCATATAGGTTTGAAATTGGGCAGAAAAGTATTCTTTAGCATTGTCACTCCGTAAGGTTTTGACGAGACACACCAACCGAGTTTTGATTTCAGCACGAAGTTGCAAAAGTGAGAAAACAACTCAGAACGAGTTTTCATTAAATAAAGCCAGGTGGTACGAGAGAAATCATCAACAAAAGTAACAAAGTACCTAAAACTAGGCTTAGACTCGACGGGACATGGACCCCAAACGTCAGAATGGACTAAATCAAAGGGAGATGCAGCTCATTTATGAACTCGAGGTGCCAAGTGAACACGATGATGTTTAGCAAATTGACATGACTCACATTCTAAAGAAGACAAATTATGGAATTGAGGATACATCCTCTTCAAAGAAGACAAGGACACATGACCTAAACGACAATGAATATCAAAAGGGGATGAACCACCAGAGCAAGCAACTGAACGCGGTACCTAATCCTCAAGGAAGTAGTGGCCACCAGATTCATAGCCCCTACCAATAACTCGCTTCGTCGTAAGATCCTGAATCAAACAGTGGTCAGGAAATAAAGTAATGAAACAATTTGATTGTCGAGTGAGCTTGCTAGGAGACAAAAGATTAAATGCAAGGTCAGGGACATTAAGGACATGGGATAAGGAAACAGATGGGGTAGGTTGGGCAGTGCCAGAGCCAAGAACACGAGAATAAGAACCGTTGGCAATTGTTATACTAGAAGGAGTGGCATAAGGCGCATACGAGGAAAACAAATGGTGATTACCTGTCATATGATTAGTAGCACCGGAATCGATGATCCACTTCGAAGAAGAAGTAGCAAAACTAGAGGCAATATTGCCTGTACCAAGAGCAATTGAAGAACTAGATGTAGATGCAGCCATCGAGCCTCACTAAGAGCAAGTTGAGCACCACAACAAATAATCAAGATGGCAACCAACACACACTCTTCGAACTAGAGCACCAACAGTGAGCAGAAAGCCTCACCAAAGAGGATAGTGCCAAGAAATCAAAGAGAACACCAAACGGGACCAAACACCAACCAAAAACACCTCACCGGAGGTAAAGAACGAATGGGGTGACCACCAAACAAGAAGTAATTGTCCAACACCTCACACCAGAGGCAAAAAAGAGAGAACTCAACTAGACCAGCAGCAGCCACACCTGCTGCCAAACAGAAACAAGAGGCCGCACAAGGACCAACAATAGTACTACACACGAAACAAGGGCCAAAACACCAACATGGAACTCCGAACACGAGCACACAATGCTCAAAAGACAACTGACCAGAGAGTGAAACCACAAGATATGAGAACGAAACCACCTGGGTCGAGCCGGACACAGTGAGTCGATCTCGGAGAAGCAAACGGCGACGGAAAACTCGCCGAAAAATGGCCACACGCGCCGGCGCATGCGAAGGACGGCGGAGCTGTGGGTGGCGCGTGAGACACCATGCGTAGGAGAAACAGCAAGCGGCCGGTGGGGTTCAGCCGATCGGGACCTCCTGAGCATGGTGGGGCGGCGCGTTGACTTCAAAAGCCGGCGGAGCACAAAACCCTAACTCTAGCTCTCTCTCTCACTGTCACCGGAAACAGACAGAAAACTCGCCAGAAAAAAAAATAAATTTAGGCACTCGAACCTGACAGCTCTGATACCATGTAAGCTAAATAGTCTGAATGTTGTATTTATTCATGTACATAAGAAGGGTATTTATACAATAGGAGAGAGCCTTGGAATTGATGGCTCTTAATGACTATTTAATGAGGATTATCTCCTAATCCCTGATTTATAGGGATTCTAATATATTTCCTAACACACTACGTACACGATAATACAAGATTACAATTATACCACTATAATCTAACATTCCCCCTCAAACGAGAGGGCGTGACTAACAAACCGAGTTTGTCTCTAAAAAATTCAAATTGGGTTTGTGACAAAGGTTTTGTAAAACAATCAGCAATCTGAAGAGATGATGGAATGTATCTAATGTCAATTGCACCAGAAGACACTAAATCTCTAATGAAATGGACGTCAACTTCAATATGTTTACTTCGAGCATGTTGTACCGGATTTGCAGCCAAAGATTTTGTACTCAAGTTATCACACCACATAATTGAAGGACGTTTAACGAACAAGCCTAGTTTAGACAACAAGGAGTTTAGCCATTTTAACTCAGCAGACCCATCAGAAAGCGACCTATACTCAGATTCAGTGCTAGACCTGGAAACTACTTTCTGTTTCCTTGAAGACCAAGAGACCAAATTGTTTCCCAGAAATACACACAAGCCTCCCATAGACTTTCTATCATCTAGATCACAAGCCCAATCAGCATCAGTATAAGCAATCAATTGAGCACTGCTAAAAGGTGTGATATGTAGTCCCAAATTATAGGTCCCCTTAAGATACCTAAAAATCCTTTTGACTGCCTGGAAATGGGTAGTTCTAGGTTCAGAGAGAAACTGACTCAGCTTGTTCACAGCAAATGAGACATCTGGACGAGTTGTGGTTAGATATTGCAATGATCCTATAGCTTTTCTATACTCAGTGGGATTTTGTAAGGGATCACCATCACTGGATGAAATCATACGGCCAGTTACCATGGGAGTAGTTACAGGTGCACAATCAGACATGCCAAACTTTTCAAGTAACTCAACAACATACTTAGTCTGATTTAAGTAAAGGCCTAAATTGTCTCTATAAACCTCCAAACCCAGAAAGTAGAATAGCGGTCCTAGGTCTTTCAACGAGAAGACTTGATTCAGTAGCTTGATGAAACTTTCAACATACAGAGAATTATTACTAGTGACTAAAATATCATCAACGTAAATCAGAATAAACACAGCCAAGCCACGTTTCTAAAGCATAAATAAGGAAGTATCACTTCTCAAATTTTTGAAACCCCAATTAATTAAGGTTAAACGTAAACGATTAAACCAGGCCCTGGGTGCTTGTCACAATTCGTAGATTGCTTTGACTAACTTAGAGATGCTGATGATCGATGAACCCAACTGGTTGCGGCATGAACACGGCCTCTTGTAGAAAACCACTTAGGAAGGCGTTGTTCACGTCAAGCTGACGGATTGGCCACTTGAAGGTGACGGCGATGGCTAGTACAACTCGGATAGTGGTTGATTTTACCACAGGACTGAACGTTTTCCCAAAATTGACGCCGGGAATTTGCTGGAATCCTTTCGCCACTAGCCTCGCTTTGTGTTTAAGGATTGAGCCATCTAGTTGCAGCTTCGTTTTAAACACCCATTTGTTGTCGATTAGAGGTTGATTCGTATACGACACAAGGACCCAAGTCTGATTTCGTTGCAGATCTTGGAATTCATCGACCATGGCACTTCGCCACTCCGGAGATGACAGAGCATCTTTAGCTGATGAGGGTTCACGGGTGACATTTGCGTGGACTTGAGCAAGTCCTACGTATGGGTGCCTGGGCCTGGATATACCATCTTTGGCCCGAGTAACCATCATATGTTGATTGTTGGGCCCAACCTCATTTGGACATGACTCTGATTCAGATGGAGGATTGGGCTCAGGTGTCAAGCTCGAATTGCTGCTATTGATGGACTCAGCTCTCTGTGGTGAAGAAGAGTGGTCCATTGAGGAATGATGAAGCTCACGGTCAAACTCAGGCGTGGGTTCACGGCAAGCCTGTATGATTAATGGAACAGAGCTCGAATGCTCCTGAGACTGAGAATTCATCCTTGTTTGCATGAATCCTGTTTGGAAAGGAAAAGAAGAAGAGTCAAACACAACATGTCGTGAGACAAAAATTTTACCCGAATTGCTCAAGCATTGGTGTCCTTTCTGTTGTGATGCTAGGCCAAGGTAGACACACCGTTGGCTATGGAACTGAAATTTATGCTCGTTATAAGGCTTGAGACAGGGGTAGCACGCACACCCGAAAAGTTGAAGATCATCATAAGATGGCTCTGTTCTGAACAAAATAGACAGAGTTGAGTCATTTCCCAACAATGGCGTCCGCATGCGATTGATCAGGTAAACGGCTTGACGGAAAGCATCGACCCAGTATTTGAGGGGCATGCCAGCGTGAGCTAAGAGAGCTAACCCAATCTCTACAATGTGGCGATGTTTTCGCTCTGCTCTCCCATTTTGTGCTGAGGTGTATGGGCAAGTTAGACGTAAGTTGATTCCTACTTCTCGAAATATAGGAACAAATGGTTTGTATTCGCTACCATTGTCACATTGGACTGCCTTAATTTTCAGATCAAACTGATTCTCAACAAAATTTTTGAATTGTTTAAATGCATGAATTGCTTCACTCTTATGTTTCAAAGGATATAACCACGTAAACCTACTAAAATTGTCTACAAAGTGTATGTAAAACCGATGGCCTTCATTTGAACAAACAGGGGCTGGTCCCCAAAGATCCGTATGTATTAACTCAAGTGGACAAGAAGATTGTGAAACTAATGCAGAAAGGGTAATAGCTTAGATTTCCCTAATTGACAAGCCTCACATACAAGGCTGTCATCAATAGGTATTTTCGAGACTTTATTACATTTGCTCAAAATTTGTTTCAAAACTCTAGTACTAGGGTGTCCTAGCTTGTGGTGCCACAATAGAAATTCAGGATCGAGGCCGACCAAGCTCCACCACATGTGCCTTTGGATCAACGCTGAGTTCTCTTGCTCTCATTGGATACATGTCGTTCTTTGGTGTTCCCTGCAGCAGGAGGCTTCCTGTCCTCAAGTCCTTCACATCACAATTCTTGTTAGTGAAATTCACACACACAGAGTTATCGCGAATCAGTTTATGAACACTCATTAAATTCTTAGTGGCAGATGGAACATACAGAACGTCTTTAAGCATGACCTTGGTTTTGTGACAGGGTAAAGATATAGCACTAATACCTAAGATTCGACTTCGCTCACCAGTACAGGTAGTGAGATGTGACTTACTAATGGGAACAAAATCTTCAAGATGCTCAGATTGAGATGTTACGTGAAAGTTTGCGCCACTGTCCATGTACCATGATGGGTCGTCAACAGAGTGAGGACTGGCATAGTATGCTTGAGGAGAGAAATGAGGAGTAGCATAATAAGAAGCCTGTAGAGAGAATGAGCGATTGTTTGTGTCATCACGGTAGTAGCAGATAGTGACTGTGTGTCCTGGTCGTTGGCAGTTGATACAATAGGGCCGAGATCCTCCTCAACGGCCACCGCGAAATCTGCCACCACCTCTAACTCTCTGGTTTCTGGAATTGATTCCCCAGCCACGATTGTCACTATCATGGGAGGCTTCACTCCGTTGAGGGACGTGAGCGACATTGGCAGAGGGTTGGACACTCATGTGAGCGAAATGAGTGAGCTGAGTTAGTCGGGATTCAAAGGAAAGCAAAGCACCTTGGGCTTCAACCCTGGTGAGGTCAAGTTTATCAACCAATTTAACAACGATTGCGTTGTAATCTGCGTCGAGGCCATTCAAGGTATGTAATATTAAGTCATCGTTGGCCACCGGAGAGCCGGCGAGAGCCACCTCGTCAGCGAGACTCTTCATTTTGCTCAAATACTCGTCCATTTTGAGCGAGTTCTTCCGGTGTTGTGCAATTCGTTCTTGATCACCATCACTCGTGCTTTGGTGGAAGCACATGTAAGTTCACGGGCGCCGTTCCATAGTGACTCCGCGGTTTGACAGTGGAGGAGTTGAGCGCCTACTTCTTGTGTGATGGTATTTCTCAGCCAACCAACCAGCATCCGATCTATGGAGAACCATTCTTGGTAAGCTTGATTTGTTGTGTTGCCGGACCTACCGGAGATGACCTTCGCCGGAGCTTTTGTGGTGCCGGTGATATGTCCTTCGAGGCAGTTGCCTTCGATCAGAGGGAGGACTATCGACTCCCAAACCAAGTAGTTAGCGCGATCCAACTTGATCACGGTTGTTTGACTCAAAGAGCTGAACAGGGAGTATGCTCGGACATTTGTAGAGACACTGGAAGTGCCGGAGTTGGCAGTGGAGGTGTCGGACGACATGGTTGTTCTGATACCAAGATAGAAAGTGTAGCAATATAACAGTGGATAGAATTGCTGTGAAAGCGCAGAGTATAATGCCTCTGGCCATTCTCTTATATAAGCTGTAATAGCAGGTTCTGGAAGGGAATATTTCCAGATATTACAATCATAACAATACCTATGAATACATGACACATGTATACACTGAATAACAGAATTGCACTACGTACACGATAATACAATATTACAATTATACCATTATAATCTAACACTCGTTCCTAGTGCCATTCAGTTCAGAGATTCTTGGAAATCAATCTCAAGGGCTTCCTGTTTCTGTGAGGATTAGACCATTTGTTGAGAATATATTATTGTGGACATATGTAAACATTCCATTCTCTTTTAACGTCATTTTTTCCAGTTCAATGATAATCTACAAGTTATATGATAGGTTTAGGATGAAATTAAGATAAGAAAAGGGAAAAGAGAGACAATCTAGAGCAGAATCTAAACTCTAGCCAACACAACACAATTCTGAAATATCATATATTCATTCATAATCTCCTAGAAAGAGAATACAATATATTTATAGAGTCTTTCTTTTGCCTAACTATAACTTCCTATCATAACTTCCCTAAACAGATAAGATAGAATAACTTCCCTATACAGATAATAACTAATAACTACTCCTAACTTCTCCTAACATGAAACAGTTAATAACTAAGAACTACTCCTAACTTCTCCTAACATGTGTCTTTCTTCAAAAGAGGACACATGGAACCCTAACATTATACCACTAACAAATAAGAAATCTCTATAATACGTTCTTTTAGCTTAACTGACATTAACACAGTTCTAAGGATTTATCATGATATGGCACATGTATTGAATATACTTAGCTAGCAAATCACATTTACTTTTTATATATGAGAAAATTATGTGCCTATAGTCCAACATGTTTAAGAGAGCATTCATTCTCATTTCTCAAATCTCAGCTTTTAAGATTGGCTGACTCATAATGATATCTTGTGAGGTGATTGATCTGATACCAACGTGTCATCATGTGATAAAAAGTTTCCATTGTCAAGTTTAAAACCACTAACACACAAGAACAATTGCACTAGAGACACTGGATGTGTCCTTAACATGCAACATTCAGTATAAGATGTTTCTAACGTTTTAACCTGCATAATGCAGGATAGTATCCCCTTCCTTTTTCTCTTTATATAGAACCATAATAAGCTATATCTTAGTTCAATATTTGCAGAAGTAATAATTATTCAAACCAACAAATTGTAGGTGGGTAACAACTCACAACAGAATTAGCATTAATCGATTTCATCAAACTAGAACAAAAAATATTTTAATTTCAAAATTTAAAAAAATTAGAGGAAAAATCATTAGCAGTAACAAAAATAATTCCTTACAAGTCGGCAATTAGGAGCCTTTGCTGGTAACTTGAGGTAGGCCATGTTCTTGACCTCATAATCCCATAAGAAAGATGTGTGGTGGACCACCGTGACTGTGCTTGATTATTGATTGAGCATTTCCACCAAATTTACGATCACTAAAAACATAATCTACAAGGAAAGTGGAATCATAATTTCATTATATGAATCTTGAAAACGATCTGATTTGATTCCACGAAAACTTCAACATATGACTCTTGAAAATAATACAGAAAATTTTATAGACTTCATAATGTTCAGGGGACGTTCCGAATGGAAGACATTTGTGCTCGCTTTAAAAGGCCTAAATGATACTTTTGTTTATTGGATATAAACCAAGGATTTGAAAAACAAAATAGCTCAGTTCACTTTAGAAACTAATCAAAGCACAATGATTAAGGGACAACCTATGTACCATTCTCACGGAGATGGAAATCATCAATCCCTTCGAAAACTTCACTTATAACTGACCACTCCATGACATGATTGAACGGGGAAAGGGCTGAATATCTCGGAAATGCTTCTTTATTGCATATGAGAGTAACAAATATAGTCCCTAGGTCAACAACAACGGTGCCTCCCCGTAAAACCTTCGATAACGGGAACCCGATCTCGCAACACGAGACTTGACTTCAACAAGTTCTGAAAGTTTCCTATGTATAACATCCACTTTCAGACAGACAAATTACTTTCACGTTTATTCTAACTAAAAGCAAAAAAGACAAAATGAAAATTTTCTTCTCCTTCAAAGCATGTCGTCAAGCAGATCAAGAAGCAGACATTCACAATAATACTCAGGAAAAAAAGAAAACAAGAAAAAAAAAAAAAGACCACCAACATACCACCTTGGTTCCAGACTATCCAATGTGAACCATCATAAACCGGATTCCTTCCAGGTTAGAGTCAGTGATTGGGAGATGTCATCGCCTTTTGGGATCTCATTATCAATGTATGTCTCTATACCACTTCGGCATAGGGCATCATAGAGATGGCTGGTGAAGGATCTGCGAGTGTCTTCTCCTCTAAAACTCAGAAACACTTCATATTTCTTCGAAGACAAACAAGAACAAGATGAAGCTGCAACACCCATGGTACGTGTTCAACTGATTGCTCTCTCTCACACTTTCTCTCTGATCTCTCTCTTGTTTGCTGTGAAATGGCAAATAGTGATGATGGAGTTTATATGGAAACGATTAGAGTTTACTCACACTTTCAAAGTCTTCCGAGCCTAATGAATAAGATTCGGAACTTTACTCACTTTTTTGACATTGGAGTCCGTTTCACTTTCACCCCTTTATGTTATTTTATCATATAGGAGCTAGTTTAGGAATTTTCTTTAATACAATGGAGCTAGTTGAAGATTTACTTTAGCTATAAATATAAGAGAACCGGTCTATTTTTTTTTTTTTTTTAAAACTTGTAATCTTCTTCTGATATATTATCACTGTTATTGTACATACTGAAGTGAATTTCTATCATTGTGGTAATTTTCAATAGAAATGATTAAATGAGTATTTTAAAGAACTAACACATGTTTTTTAATAGGGTAAATCATTTCTGCATCAGATGCAGAAAACTTTATCTCGCATCTAGCCCAAACGACGTCGTGTTTATCTTTTTTTCTTTTATTAATTAACGCTCAAAAATTACATAGGAACCGGTTGAGAAAAAGCGAGGACCCCAGAATAATTGTGTCTATTAGAAAAGCCTCCCCTCTTTCTTTTTGATACATTCCCCGGATATGCATATTCCTTCCACAAACATGTTCACACCATCCGTCCAAAAAAAAAAGAAGAAGAAAGATGTTCACACCGACGGGGAAAAAAAAAATGTTCACATCAAAATGTCTTCAATATCTTCATGCCATCAATCCACTACTTGCGAGCAAAAAAAAAATCAATCCACTACTTCAAGTCTTCCAGCGACAACTTCTATTTTATTTGCATCTCTAGCAACATCCATCTACAAATAAAACACAATAAAATTTTAATAAAGTTCAAAGAGAAGAGAAAAATGACAAGAAAAAAAATATTTTTTATAAATAATACCTTTTGTTTTTGACAACCGAGTCTTATTATGACCTTTTCCTCCACAATACCTGCAAGTCTTTTGTGGCTTTGTAGACAATTCCAAGCTTGATTTTATTCGTGAAGCACCTTTTGGACGCCCTTTAGTTTTGATTGGATGAGTGGGATCACGCACATCATGAATGAGGGTAATTTGTGAATGAATTGGTTGAGAATTTTGTTCTTCTTTAGTTCTTTCTCTCTTTCTTTCCAGTTGTTGTTGAATAAATTCAATAGCAAAAGCGTCAAGCCTTCTAAGCTCAGAAATAGAATCTCTTGCTTTAAAAGGCCATATTCAACTTAAAGTAAACCGACCATGGAGACAATGCACTAACTTCATTAGTAGTTGTCTTGCCCGAAAGCCAACAAGATTTTGAGCCTTATAACTTGCATTCATGGTCCACCTAGATAAGATATACTTCTCGGGAATGGTCATTATTTGTTTCTTCTTCATGATGTAAAGAATATGTTTGCACAATATCCCCATAGTTTCAAACTTCGCACAAGAACAAAGAGCGTGAAGCTTTCGTCAAATGGTACTCAACAATTGCCCACAATTCTCTATCAACTTTGCGAGACCCAACCCGGTACTTGATAATATTCTCACCCATTGAAATCTTTTCATGAAAGTAATCATGCATTGCAGCCTTCCACTCCTTTTTGAAAATTTCAAATATTTTTCTTGTGTAGCGCTCTCAGGCTATTTCTTCAATTGGATGATCACTCTCTAAAATTGCTTTTGTATTTCTCGTTTTGAAATCTTCATCTTCTTACGCATCCCTTCTAGACTTTATCGCTTTATCATATTGGGTAACAAAGTCATTCAACATTGTATTAGAGTTTACGTATCCATCAAAAAATGCATTGATGCTCTCACTTCGGCCACTTGTGGTCATTCCGGCAAAAAAAAGTATCTTTCAAATATGCTTTTGCCCAATAATGACGTGAAGCATACATGTTAGCCAACCAAGTACCTGATTGAATGTCATATTTTGTCATTAATGCTTCCCATTTGTCCTCAAACTCGTCAATGTTTTGACTTTTATACCATACACGAAAGTCAACATCAAAACTACCTTTAAATTGTGTGCGTAGTGCTTGGCTATGCTCCATAACATGTTTTTTGATGTGCCATGAACAAAAACGATGTCGAGCTCCTGGAAATATCTTGGCAATTGCTTTTCCCATGGCTTTGTCTTGATCAGTGATAATGGCAATAGGAGACTTGTCAAACATACATGTCTCGAAACTGTTCAAACAACCATGTAAATGTTGCTTCTGTTTCATCTTCTAATAAAGCCGCACCAAATAAAATTGATTTGCCCATGGTGATTAACCCCTACAAAAGGAGCAAAAGGAAACTTGAACTTGTTTGTTCTATAAGTCACATCAAAGACTAAGACTTCACCAAATTGGGCATATGCAGCTCTTGATCGACCATCGGACCAAAAGACGCTTCTCAAAGTACCATCTTCTCGCTAACCGTATATCAAAATAAAAAGACCCATCAAGAGTGGACTTCCTTTGAAAGTGTTTGATGATGCCACGACATTCTCGCCCAACATTATTCTTTCGTTGGCTTGATATAATAGTGCTTATTTGAAGTGGAGTAATGTTAATTTCTTCGCCCATAGCATTCACCACCTTTGAGATTTTTGAAGAAGTTAAACCCTCCTCATAGAGTTTAGAAACAACAGATTTGGTTAATTCGAGCGTCGCAATTCATTATGAGAATAAAATTTTTTCACCTTTGATGGAGTGTTAATCAATGGATGATTATGTGTATCATCAAACTTCTCCACTTTCCACAATCCATCCGCAACCTTATTTGTAGCATCGCCAAACAATTAGTCCTTGTTTCCCTTCGTCTTTTGACATTGTTAATATCAATTCTCTTATCATTCAAGCACTTCAAGCCTTGCTTTGAGCACACATATTTCCACCTATATGGTTCTTGTGTTCTTGTACTCTTGTTACAATTCTTCTTACGTATTCCAAACCCCTTTCCTTTTGCATAATCATTATAAAAATGATAAGCTTCTTCTGCTGTTCCAAATACTCTACGTAAAATAGGAGTCTCACTAAATTCACCATCATCACCTACAACAATTTCATGTACATTATCTTCCCTACAACCACCATCTTCTTCTTTTATAATTTCACACTTATAACATTCTCCAAAATCATCATTGTCTTTCTCTAAATCAATAACGTCATCAAAACATACTAAACTTTTATTCATATCAATGTCTTCAATAGTTGTTATCTCGAGAGTGATCCATCACAATAATACTCTTTGATTACAACAAAAATCACGATAATACTCCAGGTGAGTGTTAACACTTGAATACCAAGCAGTTCCGATTCGATTCTTGCTTTCTCGTAAAAATAATGTGATCATTCATGGAACAACAAGTATACTCCCTCCATCATTAAAAGGCTACTCGTATAAAAATTAATTAATTAAGGACTTAGCACAATAAAAAAAATTGAAACATAAAGTTAACTTATTTCCAACTTAAACTAAAATCAATCTCAAATATATGGTACCTGTAAATGGTATGTGCTAGAAGTTAGAGGATGAAAATGGAAAAATTTCCCAACCCCTGAAAGAGCAAAACAACACTGGAAGTTAGAGGATGAAAATGAAAAAAATTCCCAACCAGGAAAAAAGAAGATCGTTATAGCATTGGAAGCTAGAAATCACCTAACTAGTCAAATAATGGAAAGCAAGATACCTTGTGAACCTCTAAATTGCGTCTAATGGTAAAGAGGGCTTAGCTTAAGAAGAAAGAATGAGTGGCTTGGCTCCCTTGGAGATAGTTTAGAGTTCAACGCGTATGCATATCCGGGGAATGTATCAAAAAAAAAGAGGGGAGGCTTTTCTAATAGACACAATTATTCCGTGGGGTCCTCGCTTTTTCTCAACCGGTTCCTATGTAATTTTTGAGCGTTAATTAATAAAAGAAAAAAAGATAAACACGACGTCGTTTGGGCTAGATGCGAGATAAAGTTTTCTCGCATCGATGCGAAATGATTTACCCTTTTTAATATATAACTATACCTAAATAAGCTATTAAGGTTTTATATTTAGAACGGAACCATATAGTGTATTTTTTTATTTTTTTTTGGGGGTCAAATGAAGGATGAAGTTTCAAAATGTGGATGTAATTGCTTTGCAATTTCCCTGCACCTTCCACTGACTTAGTTCTGTTTGGATGGACTTTTTAAAAAAATGTTTTATTTGAAGTGTTTTTTTTAAGCTCTAAATTGGAGCTTTTAAAAAAAAAAACAGCATTTTAGCTTTTTTTTGTGACTTTTTTTTTTTAAAAAAAAATCATCTAAACACATAAATTAATTTAAAAAACATTTTTTTACATTAAAAAGTGTTTTTTTTTATCAAAAAAGCTCATCCAAACAAGCTCTTAGTCTCCGGAGCCAAATGAACGGCAACTAAAACTTATCTACAACCACATTTTTTTCTAAAATGCTCTTATATAAATTTTGAACTTTAAGTACTTTATTGACTTCACATAATCTCTCATTTATATTAATAGAGATATTTTAGGAAGAAATTGATAAAAATTAGAATGTTGTGTTATAATTATGACCAAAACAAACTCTTAAATATTGTCATATAATTAGGAGTACTGGAGGGAGTATAATTTAAGACTTTTCACGTGATTGTCTTTATCTTTTTCCATCAATCAAAATCTATGAGCTGTAAAAAGGCATTTACCAGAAAAAATGCAAGAGTCAACTAAATATGGGAAAAAGTAATTAAAAAATAAAATAAAAATAGGGTTCAATACCAGTGATTAAAAGGCTATTAAAAAAAAAAATCCAACATATATTTTTTCTTAAATAATTAATTTTAAAAAATTTATAATCTTTATAAATTAATCATCTAGCTCTTATATTTAACACTGAAGTTAATATCCACTTTTTTTTTTTTTTAATGAAATCAAGTCTTTGGGAGAGTTACATTCACTTGTATTGTATTGTTCGTGACTAAAGGGCAGCAAAATGTGTGGCCTAACGTTTAAAAGATGATGTTGATTCTTCCTAGTTCCGTTCCTACCAATTGTTATGATATTTCACTACATCTTCCAATAATATAACTTTCATACTCGTTTCGATTTTTTCTGCAGGCACTTTCACCATTATATCATTGGAATCAAGGAGAGGCCTAAAATTCATAAAAGTATCCAATTTTATCATTATTTAAAATCATTTAATGTAACTTTAAAAAAATAAAATAATTTTAAATAAAGATAATATGAGACATATAATAAATAAACCGTATATGTGCCTTGTAAAAAAGATTAAGAATTTCTTATCTTGTAGAAGGATTGGAGGGAGTAACTTGAACTTATTAATGCTTTTATTTGGACAAAGAAATCACAAGGTGACAAGTTGTCTCATCATATATACAATCAATTAATTCAATTCAGTGGAAAATTTGAAACAAAATTCAATTGCTCTGATGTGTTACTTTCCTGCAACTTTCAACAACTGATGGTAGGGTCATTTGTGTTTGTAATCGTGTTAAACAATAGTATATGCATGTGAGAAAGGGTGTACGTGATGGAGCCTACGTTTAAACAATTGTTCTGTTTCTTGAACTGAAACTTCCTCATATTTACTGTGGGGGTGATATGATAATTCCTTTTTAAACATCTCAACCATCATTATTAGGATTAAGAAGAGAGCCATAAAATTCATCATTATTTTTAAAAATTAAAGTATTCAGTTTTATCGTTCTTTAAACTCATTTAATGTAACTTAAAAGAATTAATATGAGATAAAGATCAGATAATATCAGAAAAATATAATAAATAATTTTATATGTTCCTTTTAAAAAAGATTTTAAAAAAAATTACTCCCTCCGGTCCTAATTATAAGAGCTAGTTGACTTTTTTGGAGAGATTAAGGAAACTAATTAAATTAGCTTAGAGTATTTTTATTTTTATTTTATTTTTCAAACTAAATAGTTTGACCAATAAACTAATATATAATTTAAGAAAACACAACATATGAAATGATTAAGTAACTTATATAGTTTATTTAATGTCTCAAAAAAAAAAGTCAACGGTTTCTTATAATTAGGACCAGGATCGAGGTAGTATCTTGTAAGGCTTTTTTCGTCGCTTCTGACTTGTCTCCCTGACCATTACGATCCATTGCCCCTCATTACCTACAATGATAGCGTTTTTGTGTAAAGTGAGATCAGTGGGTGCTCTAGTGATTATCTGATGCATGGAATGGAAAATAAAATGAAATTGAAATCTTAGGTCTTAATTTTTTTTTAAAAAATGTCTTTTACGCTTTCAGATAAAAAAATAAGATAAAGATATTATTAATTGATAATAAGATATTTATAATATACTCCATGGTCTTTAATGTAAGAGCCACTTAACAAATTTTGAGAGATTAAGTAAGTTAGATTAATTTAATTATTAAAAATGTGACTAATTGGTACCCCTAAAATGCCCATGGGTAAAATTAAATTATATAATAAACATAGTAAATAGACATGACAATTTAACCTAAAAAATATGACTTAATCTCCCTAAAATACCCATGTCCATGTGTAACATTAGATTGTCTAATAAAAATAATAGGCATATATAAACATAACAATTTAACCTGAAAAATATGACTTGATCTTTTAAAATGCCCATGTTATCCATTAGCTTATGTTACATATGGGTATCTTAGATAAACATTACCCATGGGTATTTTGGGCGGATTAAGTTATATTTTTCAGGTTAAATTGTTATGTCTTTATTTATTATGTTTATTAATTACATAATTTAATGCACACATGGGTATTTTAGGAGGTTCAAGTCATATTTTCAATAATTAAATTTAATCTAACTTACTTAACCTCTACAAATTTCTCGAGTGTCCCTAACATTAAAGACCATGGAGTATTTTACAAATATGTTATTATCCATTGATATTATCTTTATATTATTTATTATTATTTTATCCGAACGCCTAAAAGACATTTTTTTAAGTTAAGACCTGAGATTTACATTTCATTTTATTTTTTATTACATGCACCAAATAATCACTAGAGCACCCAATGATCTCACTTTACACAAAAACGCTGTCATTGCAAGTAAAGGAAGGGCAATGGACCGTAATGGGCAGGGAGAGAAGCCAGGTGCTCTTTCGTCTCACTTCTCAAACGATATAGGACTTCACATTTGAAACCATGTTAAATGATAAGTTTTAATTAATACTACCTCCTATCTTAAGTATAGGAACGAGATAGATGTGGATTTACTTTGATTTTAAATATAAGACCTTAATTTATTTTGTACCATAATTTATAATTTTTGCCCCAAATTATTCCATTGACATGCTAAAGGGTTTCTATGTGGGAGTAAGATTAAAGAGGATTTTTAAGTAAAACCAGCGCATATTTTTTTCATAAATAATAATAATAAAAAAACTAACTTGAATAATTTTTATTAATTTCTATAAATTCTTTTTCTAACATACTCCTATTTATTTAGAATTAGAGAAAAGGGGCTGTCATTTTTGTGGTGGCCAAATTAATTATAAAGTCAAGTCTCTGGGTGGATTGCATTTGCAATTAAAAGATTGTACGTAGTGTGTGGCCTGGGTAGAAAAGATTATGTGGATGCTAGCTAGCTTCATATCAATTGCTTTGCTATTTCATTGCACCTTTCTCTGTCTAAAAAGTTACTATTCTCATCCTATTTATATATTCAAATTATTTAATTTTAATATACTAAGAAAAGTTAGTTAACTCAATAAATAAGGACTAATTTTTTTATTTTCAATTTTTCCCTTATATAAATGTGTATTTTTCACATTTTTCTTCTTTCTCTACCTCCAATAGGGGCTAAACTATAACATTATCATTTATTATTCTGAAAATTGCCTTATAATAAGAACCAATATTTTTTAAAAAAAAATAGACTTATAAATAGAACATTAACGGTACTTTCAGACTTTATGCAACTTCCCCACCTGATGGTAGGGTCATTATTTTAATAGTTAGTCAATGGAAATAGATAGTCTACATATCTAAAGCTTCCCAGAAGCAACGTTTTTGCATCTGAACGATGATTTGGGCAAGTGGGTATCATAATTCATAATTTAGGGCACCGTACTATTCACGCCATCAAACTTTTCCAACGTGGAAGGGTCAAGTTTTTCCTTTACATCTTTTACTCTTATAATTTAGTACGGCTTTTTATTGATTTTTACCGGGAGAATGATATACAATAACTTTTAAAATGCAAAATTAGGTATTTTTCATAAAATAAATTGTAAATTACTTATCAAGTCTCATCATTATTTTATCTATTCTTGGTAACAAATCTCATTTGAGATTTTACAAATTCAAAAAAAAAAAATCTGTTATTTTCCCATTATTTTTATACCCCCAATAATTTTGCCTAAGATAAATCCTTGTAGTATATAGGGCATCTATAAATGATTATTGGTAGTTTTTATATGTTTAATAGCCCTAGTTCTTCATTACTGTGAGATTATAGGGCGTACCTAGCTAGAGTGCTATCTACTATCGTGATTCCCACACTAAACCGGATCACAATCGTACATGATTATAAATGCACAACAAATACATACAAATAATTATAATGAGTGAAGAAATTATTTTGACGGGTTGATCATAAAGTGGTGTCCAGTTTTACCCTTATTTAAATCCATAGGGTGCACACATGGAATAAGAGATAAAGATATGCAATAAATATTTTATACAATACTTTATAAAAAGAAGAAACAATTTGTTATCTTATGAAAAAGATTGGAGAGGTACGTTCAACTTGTTAACGCTTGTTTAATTTAAACAGAAAGATATCATGACATGTTGCCTCACACATTAAATTCAAAGAAATATGTATCATAATTCAATCTAGTGTTACTTCTCTGAAACTATATTTTTTTCCCGCCCACAAGTATCTTCTTATTGGAAGTAAACTTGTTCAAAGTAATGTTGAGCATCAAATATGTGAGCACATTTTTAGACCAAATTAATATATGTTATTTAGAACTTGCAAGTTGAAAGTCTTTGGTAGAATTGCATACATTGGCTGCCATGTTATATTAGAACATTTGATTGGACTTATAACACATATAATCACATAGAAACCTGTGGGAAGTTGCAAACTCTTTGGAACCAAATTTTGAGTTTACCCATAGAAAAATTAAAGTGAGGTTTTTATTACCTTCAACCCTGAAAACAATCAAGAGTTCAAAGAAAAGAACTCTAAATTCATATAACTTAATGGGTAAAGGAGCAAAAATACACATGTGCTTTACCTCCGGGAGCGTCCAGCACCATATGCTTTTTATGGAAGTAAAAATACACATATGGTTATATTTTAGAAGCAAAAATCACACAAAACTGTCAGATACTAGACGTTGACTGTTAAGTAGCTACGGTTGACCGTTAATCTTGATGTGTATGATGAATTGGAGTGAGAAGAAGCCAAATGGGGAAAAAATGATGATTAGATAAGTTAAAGAAATTGGGGCAAAAAAATAAAAAATAAAAAAATAAGTTGGGGTAAAATAAAAAAAGTTGACGGTGCAAAGTTAAAGAAATTGGGGCATTAAAACAAGGGTTAAGGTACAGATTTGCCAACGAACTATTACCTGAGGAACATCTTACACAAAAAACAATTGAGTGTACCAAAATTACCAATAAACAATTAAAAAATAAAAAAAGTACCAAATAACTATTAAAAAAAACAACTATCACAATTACGTTAAAATATTAGGCAAGACCGACGCAGACGGTGGCGGAGACGCTGGAGAAAAGAGCGGTTAAGCCTTCTTGTTGGATAAAGCAAACACCAACAGAGATGGGACCAGGGTGCAAGGCGTGTGCTGGTCGAACGCTGTGGACTGCTGGATTTGGTTTCGGTGTGTGATTCTCGCCCTGAAACTGCATACAGACCTTGATGAGTTCAAAAGGGTGAGTGGAACACCCAACAACAATGAAAACTTTAGAGACGCCGACGTCGCCGACATCACATCAATGGAAGACGGAGAAACCAAGACAGTGACAGGGTAATAGTTCGTTGGCCAATTTGCACCTTAATTGTGTGTGTTTTTTTTTTTTTTACTTTTTAATTGTTTATTGGTAATTTTGGTACCCTCAATTGTTTTTTGTCTTAGGATCTTTCCACGGGTAATAGTTCGTTGGCAAATCTGCACCTTAACCCTTAAAACAAATTAATTGAACAAATCCTCAGGCTACAAACTAATCAAAGGAAATCGAGCTAGGAAAGAAGACCTAGGGTTCTTTGGGGTTCTTAAGCTTCGATCTCCAGCAAATCTGAGAGTGAGCTAAGGGCAAATCGAGAGTGAGCAAATCGATGGACGATAATCTGAGATCGAGAGTCAAGAGCATCGAAAGAAAGAATTAGAACCACACCTCTGTAATCCACTCTCGTGGTCGCAGCTAATCATTCTGCACAGCGACGATAACGGTGGCCAGGGTTCTGCACAGCGACGATAGCAATAGTAGCGAGGCACGCATATAGATGTGTTCAATTTGGAGAAACAGAACATGTTGGTCGTTTCAAAACATGGAGAAGGAATTGGGTATCGCAATTCATGGAGGTCTAAGCTTCATCGGTACATGTTGTGGGCTTCTCAAGCAAGATTCTGTAATACTGTTTCTGACCTTCTCAAGTTTATGAGAAATTCCTTCGCCATTCCAATTAAATTGCCATTATCCTGTAATACATGTTGCGGTCTAAGCTGCTGATTCAAAAGCAGCGACTTGAGCATCCATACCGCTTCTGTTCCATCTTTGCAAATGATGATAATTTGCAAACTCTGCTTGAGAATGCTGATGCATTGGATTGTTAGCAACTTTGTGTTTTAAGACGACCTTCTTCTTTCAAGTTTGTTTGCTTCTTTCTTTATTTTTGTTGCTGTAGACTATTTTATTTCAGTACCCCTACCATCTTCACTACTTTTAGACCTATTGTTCTGTAATATTTTCGTTTTTTTTTATCTAAAGAAAAGGAAGGGCATCAAAAGAGATGGCATCTCTTAGTACCATTTTTAATTAGTGTGCCTCCAAAGTTTTCCCAACAAAATGATGATACCAGGCAATATCTTTTATAAAATTGTGGTTTGCTGTGTGTGTGGTAATAAAGAGGTGGGTGAACGTTTCATCTGTGATGAATAATTTTTTCAAGAAGCATCACTTTTTGACCATTTAATAGCATTTTACCATATTCATAGTCATTTTCAATGTTATGAGATGCATGAACTAAGTTTGAGACGCGTTCCAGCCTTTTTGCTTCAATTCAACCTAAAAATGTTGACTATTTTTTTTTAAAAAAAAAAAACAGAAAGATTAATCGTATAAACAAACATATCTAGCGACCAAAAAATATTAGATTTATCGTCTTTACCTCCACACACACACACACACAAAAAAAGAAGCTAATTTCAATATTCAAATATTAACGGTTTGAAAGCCATCAACACCAACTCATCCAAATCCTAAACTTTTCTTCCACGAAAATGAATAATTAAAATCTGGTACATAAATATCTTAAATTTATAACTGATACAGCTTAGACAATAAACATATCTCATCCAAAACATCCCTCTGATTCTACATGGTAAAGAGCAAAAAGCTCATATTAACACCCAAAAAAACGAAGAAGAAAAGAAAATACAAGAGCAAGCTGCTCAGTATAAGATCAGGCCCCCTAGTAAAACTGCAAAAAGAACACATTCAGTTTTTATTACTATACCGTATCACTCGTTTTTCTTTAGTTTATAAGTCGATTCTACTTCTCCACTGTACAATGAAACATGATATGCATACTGCTGAAGAACAGAAAAGACGACCATCTCTAAACATATCAAGACATTCTGAATGGCCTCTTCAAGGTGCTCCACATCTAACCATAAATAATGAGATCGAATAACCCCTAGTGCCACCAAAATCTCCAGCACCACTCCCTGCGTTGTGACAAAGGGACATTATATGTAAAACAGAACCCAGATGATGATGCCATATTAACCACAATGATTTCAGTATTAACAACCAAAGGAAAATTGATATGATGCCGAACAATTACAAATACACAGAGATGGAAAAAGAAGAGAGAATGCACCCACTTGTGTTCTAGAGGAGAGAGGCTCAAATGCCATATGGCTTAATGGACTTAGACTAATATATAAGGGTAGACCAGTCATAATCCAACAATTACAAATAATTATAATGAGTGAAGAAATTATTTTGATGGGTTGATCATAAAGTGGTGTCCAGTTTTACCCTTATTTAAATCCATAGGGTGCACACATGGAATAAGAGATAAAGATATGCAATAAATATTTTATACAATACTTTATAAAAAGAAGAAACAATTTGTTATCTTATGAAAAAGATTGGAGAGGTACGTTCAACTTGTTAACGCTTGTTTAATTTAAACAGAAAGATATCATGATATGTTGCCTCACACATTAAATTCAAAGAAAAATGTATCATAATTCAATCCAGTGTTACTTCTCTGAAACTATTTTTTTCCCGCCCACAAGTATCTTCTCATTGGAGGTAAACTTGTTCAAAGTAATACTGAGCATTAAATGTGAGCACATTTTCTAATGGAATTCAAACTTTAGTTTGCCAAAAGAACTAACTGTTTCTGTTAGACCAAACCCCCCATTACTCTACAAGGGGGAAAAAAACTTTAAGACATACACATTTAGACCTCTTATAGGCAGAGACGGTTTAAAAACTATAACATGTGGTGTTTTTGTAAATATTGATAAACTTAAGACCAGTTGCGCTTCCCCATTATCTAAATAATATTTTCTAAACCGGTTATAATTTAATGTGGTCACAATAAGTACTTCATCCGGTCTTAATCATAAGATCAAGTTGACTTTATGGAGAGATTAAGGAGACTAATTAAATTAATTTAGAGTATTATTTTTCATCCAAACTTTAGTTTGACTAATAAATTAACATATAATATAAGGATACACAATATATGATATGATTAAATAACTTATTTAGCTTCCTTAATCTCTCCACACAAAAAAAAAGTCAACCCAGTTTAATAATTAGGGTTGGAGGAAGTATTATATATATGAAAATTTTCAAAATTAAAATTCTTAGACTGGTTGCTCAAACAACCAGTTTAAACATCCTTTCGTAGACCTGTCGTTTCTTTACAATTTGGTCTTCAATGTTTCAAACTTTTTTCAACTTCCAAAGTAAACTTCTCAACACATCTCTTTGAAATCTGAAGCCACTTCAAACAATTAATGTACTCTTCAACCGTCATGTCCATTTAAATTCCTCTAATCTTTTTTGTTAATTCTCATATTATAGTGTTTTGATGATAACAAATCCTGATATATAAGGCATAATAGAAAGTGGACTTGATGATTCAAGTCACTCGAGTGATCTTCAAAACACTCTAAAGTTAGAATTGTATGTGAAATAAATTTGAATTAACAAGACACTCGAATGAGTTTTATTCACTTCAAGTGATCAAAGAGGATTACTCGAGTGGCAATGGATGCACTCGAGTGATACATCCTCACTTCCAGTGTTCAGCAAGTCACTCAATAAAATTATAAGTGATGCAAGATCACTCGAGTGATTGGGAAGCTCTTGAGTGATTCCTCATCACTTGTAGGAATTTGCAAGTAACTCGTAGAGTCTCTGGAAGTTGGTGTAACATTCTAAATTTTTATTTTTGAACTATAATATTATAGGATAGATTAATTGATGATAATTAATTTACCAGGTATTCAGTATGAGTAAATTGTCTAAAGTTAGAAAATATGTATGTATGTATGTATGTATGTATGTATGTATGTATGTGTATGCACACATAAATATTATATTTTAATTATATAATAATATATTATATATATATGTAGGGTAGAGAGGGACAAAGAGGAAAAGTAACGGAAGGAAGAAATGAAAGAAAAAGGGGAAAAGTGGGTGGGGTTCACGCTTGAAAATTTGAAGGAGTGTGCCTACCCTCTTTGAAATGAGGAGGAGCGGCACCTACCTTTTGAAAATGAGTGAGCGGGGCCACAATTAGTGTGGGGCGCGTTCCGCCTAATGTAAAAGCGGTGGGGGATATTTCCTATAAATACCCTCACCCCAATGCACAAACACACACACACACTTTCATCGTATGCGAGAGGAGAGCGTGAGAAAGAGAAGAGAGAGAACAAGAGTAAGGTGGTAATTATTCGAGAGCCTTGTAGTAGCTTTTTGGTGATTATTTGGGAATTAGCGAATAACAGGTAACTCTGAATATTTTTTCATATACTTGTGAATTGTGTATGATTATAAATTATTATTATTTTTTATATAGATTGAATTATGTGCATATGTATTATAATATTATTTTAATAAAAGCTGAATATTACAGTTTTGTACCCACAAAATTACAGTTTTATACCCACTAAAATTACACTTTTGTGCCCATGAAAATTACAATTTGTGCCCAGCGAAAATTATGGTTTTGCCCCGAATTTCAAAGAATGACAGTTTAGTCCCGAATTTGAGAAAATGGCGGTTTGGTCCCGAATTTTAGAAATGATAGTTTGGTCCAATGAGGTTTTATGAGATGTTTGGATTTACCTTGCGATGATATTTTATATAAATGAAAACTTGTTTTAATATACTTTATTTTTATTGAATATAATTATCATGGTAGTTGTATTTGTGATGGGTTGGAGTAAGAAAGAATTTTTAATGATAAGATTTCTTTATACCATCACTCGGTGCACAGTGGATGGTACTTGTCAAGGCCCCTTCTTCCATGTTTTCTTCTGGCCGGGATTGCATTGGAACTGTGGGACATGTGACACCTCCTTAGTTGTATTTTTAAGGAGGGGAGCCATAGTTCAGACTTAAGCTCTATACCTTTGGCCGGGTGTATCTTAGGTTTTGGTGAGCTTGGAACCATCCAGTCAAATGAATGAGTTTTTGTTGGACTATGTGTTAACCTATGGCTCCAGTCAGCGGTATAAGGGTGGACGGTGATATAAGGGAGGCTGCATATTGTATAATTGTATAGTTCATAAATTGACATACTGATGATTACTTTTGAAAAAGAATTTTGTATGAGAAATTATGGTATATACAAATATATATTTGTAATCAGCCCTGGTTTTTGTCATATGTAATTTGCTTGTGTCTGGTAGAAACTTTCAGTAGTTACTGAGACGTAGAATTTCATCCTATATTAACATTTTTCAAGTGAATAGTAGGGAGCAAGGGAATGCACATATGGAGTGAGCTTTGAAGGCTCTTTTGTACTCCTATAGCTTATGTTATATTATTTTTATTTGTCATGACCCTAAGACTTACGCTTTGTATTAAACTCTGAAATATTTTCGGAAAATTATTTTGATTATATATTAGGAATTTTATATGAAATGGTTATGTAATTTAATGATTTGGATATTGATTATCCCTGTTGGAGGTATTTCAAATATTTTGGCCAGTTTTCGGCTGTTGAATTTGAGGTGTTACAGTTGGAGTAGATCACTCGAGTAATGACTTTGAGCACTTGAGTGATATGCTCAAAGATCACTCGAGTGAATTAGTGATTACTTGAGTGATGGTGCTAACATGCAAGTTTCAACGAGGCATTCGCAGATGAACCAAGAGCGATGTGATCTTAACAGAAAATCACTAGAGTGATCCGAGATCACTTGCAAACATGTGCAAGTGATCCATAAATTCACTCGAGTCACCTAGTAGTGTTGAAACATTTTCCAAACAATTGAAGGTCACTCGAGTTACATTTTAAGCACTCAAGTGATAGGTTTTTATACAAAACTTCACACGATGTTCATCTAGGCACTTGAGTTACATTGCAAGCACTTGAGTGACAAAGCATCACTCAAGTGATCCTAAATCACACTCGAGTGCATATTCATCATCTTTTGAAAATGACTGTCTCAATACTTTTTATATCTACGATTAACATCTGATTACACACTATAAATACTTATACCACTTCTCAATGTTACTAATCTTGTTTATGTATAAGTTTTATATGATTAAACCTTATATTAACTTCAAAAGGAACGAAAGCAAAAATCTGTCAGAGCATTAAATGCAAAGTAAAGTAGAACAAAGGGATTGTGTCTAAAACATTTGATGAAGCGAAGAGAAAGCAACAGAACATTAAATATTAATTACAAATAGATTACAAAGTAGTCGATAAAGTCTATTATTATATTATCTATAATTCCTGAGTTGTATATATTTTTAAAAACTCATCCCAAATTTCTTGAGTGATGATTTCATCGTATAAATCTGGCAGTATAAGAATGATATTCTCATTATCATCCCTCATGTATAGAACTTTACGAGACCAGCATGAAACTTTCTTAACAGTGTTAGAAATATATGACCAAAAGTATACTTTATAAAAATAAGGAACTAAAAGTATACTCATGTAAAACTTAAAGGAGTAAAAGTATATTTTAGCCATCACATTACATCATCTAACTTCTATCCTAACTTAAGTTTTTAGAAGTCATATTGGAAAAACTACTTCTACCACCGTCAATCTAGACAGGCAATATATCAGCTTCCTCCCTCTATTTTTATTGTGAACACGCTTTTGGTTTCAAATTCTCCTTCCTGTAGGTGATCGTCTGGCAAAAAAAAAAACAACATAAAGGATAAAAGTATAAAAAAGAAATAGATGATGATGATAAACTGATTTTTTCTTACTTTATTTATTTCATTTTTAACAATCTTAAATTTTTATTATTTATTATCAATATCATTATTATACCCCAAGCTTTGATATTTATAATGAAATCCCCTAAAATTTTACCAAAATGATATCTTATCAAAATCTCACTTAAATCCCTTTGATTTAATCATTAATAACTCCCCAAATATATTGAAATATATAAAATGTATCTAAAAAATAGGAGTCATCAATAGCAGCAAGGCATGTTTAAAAGCGTGTTTGATAAGGTTCTTGTGAACCCAAATTAATCATGAAGTCAAGTCTTTGGGGACATTGCATTTGCATGTGAAAAGATTAATTGAAGGAAATTAAGACCCAACAAAATGCGTGGCCAAGTTTAAAAGATACTACCTCCGGTCCTAATTATAAGAGCTAGTTGACTTTTTTTGGAGAGATTAAGGGCTCATTTGGATGAGCTTTTGGATAAAAAAAAAAAGCACTTTTTTAATGCAAAAAAAATGCGTGTTTTATTAATTTATGTGTTTAGATGGTCTTTTTTTAAAAAAATAAAAGTCACAAAAAAAAAAAAGCTAAAATGCTGCTTTTTCTAAAAGCTCCAATTTGGAGCTGAAAAGAAAAACACTTTAAAAAAACACTTTTTTTAAAAGCTCATCCAAATGGGCCCTAAGGAAACTAAGTAAGTTACTTAATCATTTCATATGTTGTGTATACTTAAATTATATATTAGTTTATTAGTCAAACTAATTAGTTTGAAGAAAAAAAATTCAAATGCAAATACTCTAAAGTAATTTAATTAGCTTCCTTAATTTCTCCAAAAAAGTCAACTAGCTCTTATAATTAGAATAGGAGGGAGTATGATGCCTCATACCAATTACTCTGTTACTTCACTACAATACAACTTCCTCTAGTTAGTGTGTTGGGTGGAATAATAATTACTCCTTTAAATTTTTAGAGGCATTATCATCCTTATTATTTAAATTAAGGAAATGCTTAAAATTCATATTTTTTAAAACATTCAAAGAAGCACCCATTTTTATCATTATTTAAATTTATTGGTGAATTTTGAAAAAAATATATATATAATAAAGATATTGTTAGAAAAACGTAATAAATATCTTATATGTGTACTATGAAAAAGACTAAATATTCCTTATTTTATAACAAGATATTTTTGGCCAATATATTATAAAAAGGATTGGAGTTAGAAAGTACCTTTGAATTTATCAATGTTTTGATTTAGACAAACAAATCACGACATAACGAGTTCCATCATACAATCAACTCACTAAAAGATTGCATTCAAAATTGAATTGCTCTGTTACTTCGCTACAACTTCCACTAACTGATGGCGGGATCAAAGTTGTTAACTGTTAGTGATGTTAGGTTCAACTGTGTGTTCAAAGCGTGTTAAATGATAAGTTTTGATTAGTATATATTCTTTCCTATTCTTTTTATAAGATCCAATTTTAAAATTGGTTTGGTCCTATTTATAAAATCTATTTTATGTTTCTCTGAACATTAAATGCATTTTTATCAATTCTATCTCTCACTAAGTATTTTCTCTCTCATCATCTTTTTTTCATATATTCTCTTTCAATAGAATTTTAGAGAACATTCGAGTTTTCTATAATTAGTTATAATAAATCAAATTTGGGCCACAAAATTGAAAATGCTGCAAATGAATAGTAATACAATGACTGAAATGCAAATTAAAGCTATGGAAGGTTATTTTCAAACCACATTGCAAAATTAGCAGTCAAGAACTATTCAGATACTGGCCAATAAACAATGCAGAAATTAGCTTTTGAGAAGTTAGTTTTCAATAAGACTGTAAATACAAATTCCCGGACAGAAACTAGTCATTATATGCATACATGTATGTCTTCAAAACCTCTGATGTGAGTCAAGAATTTATGCTCATTTGAAATGAAGCTGTAGAGTTTAGGGCGTGACTTAATAACGCATTGTGCAGTTACGGCCAATTCTTGACTTAAACCTGTAGTTATGCTTATTGTGTTTTATTATTCAGTTAAGACTGATATATTGTAAATTGTTTACAATATATCATCTGCAGCAGAATAATGTGGTTATATAAAAGTTTGTACCAGACTTGCATTTTGTGGTGATGAAAATGAGCTCATTTTGGCTTCAGTTCTTGAGGGTTTCTTTGATGCAGTCACCTATTTGTTAAGGTATTTTAGGTTATATTTTTCTTTCAAGATTTGAGATAAGAGTGTCCTGTTACTCATATTATTCAAGATTTAAAATGAGCTCAGTTTGTTATCTCAATTTAATTTTTTTGCCCATCATTTTTATTGTCAGCTTTTCTTGGGCGAGAACGATGACTGAACACACACACACTGCAAAGACATGAGAACATAATATTAGTTCATAGTTTTTTTGGGTATAATATTAGTTAATAGATACTAAAGACTGAATATATGGCTTGCATCATAAAGAAGATATGTAACTAAATCCAGAGGAAATAAAAGATTTGCTGCTTCACCACAAATACAGTTGGCTAAATCATTAAGACTTTTTTCTTAGCCTCCACTTCAGAAGTTGAAAACTTTTGTAAACAAACAGAAATCCAGAAAAATAGAAAGACTTAAGAGAAGTAGTTTTTTATATAGACAAAATTTCAAGATGATAAATCATTTTCATCCTAAATATAATCATCTTAAGTTTTGATATTTGATTATTTCACTGCACCGATGCTTTTTTATCACGGGAACCATTGAAGATGGGCTATACATACCAAGTTTCATATTTTGTTACCGGACTTCTGTATCAAGAAACATATCAATGAAGTTGCATTGTCTGAGAACATAAAGTACTCAATACTCATTGTAAGAAGCCAAGAAATTGAAATCCTAATTTTGGAAGTGATTGGATTCAATCGTACTGATATAAATTAAAATGCACAAGGTTTGAGAAGCGAGATACAGATTGATAATGCGAAGTCCCCACCAACACTGAATCAGAATGAGTTTAATAATATTCAACAACTTTCATCTAAAACTCACTTTGAAGGAGTAATAGCTCATGCTCTGTTTTCATATGTTGATTGGTCAATTTTCTTCCTTCAACTTTACTCTAATAATTTAGCACGGCTTTTTAATTTTTATAGATTTTTATACACATTATAATTTTGCTTAAAATAAATCTTGCAGTACGGTTTTAATAAATGTTGTTGGTAGCTTTTAGGTATTCAATGACCCTTGTTCTTCAATACAATTTATTATAATAAGTGAAGAAATTGTTTTGATGGTGTTAGTTCTTGTATTTTGATGATCACAACTTCTAAGATATTGAATTCATAATTTAAGAAAAGGGAAACATGGGCAAAGATTAGATGATCTAATAAAATGTTTTAAGCTGTTCAGGAAGGCATGTCAAGCGAACCATACAACCTTGCTCAAGCATATTTTCATGCTCGAGCAACATCGGGCAATTGCTGATTCTTTAGCAATTCAGGAAGGCATACTCAAGCGAACCAATTAACCTTGCTCAAACAAATTTTCATGCTCAAGCATATTTTCATGCTCGAGCAAAGTCGAGTTGCCTCACCATGCTCAAGCATACCAAGTCACCCGAGCATCAAGCAAAGAGCAGAGCCAAAGGAGTTATGCCCGAGTGTGATACAAAAGCAGTACCTTGCCCGAGCATGATTGAAACAACAGTATCATGCTTGAGCAAAGTCGAACAATTCACCTTATCACCTTTGATTAAAACTCACCCGAGCATTGACAGAAGGCATGCTTGCTGACCATGCTCAAGCAAACTTAAGTGGACTGCTCGAGCAGAATCGTCCAACTTGTTTTTCAGTCTTTGTGTGAGAGTTGCTCGAGCAAGTTCTAATATCTTGCTTGAGCATCATCGATAAAAACTCCTCTAAGTCCTCTTTCAAAAACGACTTGCCCAAGCATGCTTCTGTGTTTTACCCGAGCATTGATCAAATGCATTTAATCTTCTCATTGCTTGCCCGAGCACAGTTCTTAATCCTACCCGAGCAAGATTACCTCTGTTCTAGAAATCTTCGACAGAGAAAATCTTAAATCTTATCTTGTTATTCCATGGTTTCAGATTCTTACTCGCTACACTTATCAAATGCTATTAACATGTTTGCTTATGAGTTTCAGATGATTTGATCATAGATTAACCACAGATTTGAATAAAGCAATATCATCTGTCAGAAGCATTAAATGCAGCTACCTAAACCGGTGATAAGCACGGTAACCAATTCTGATCGAAGTAAAGCAGCTCTGATATTCCGTCTACACATTAAATGCCATTTCACAACGGAAAAACAAAAGGAATGAAAGAGAATGTCAACTCTGCAAATTCCAGCTGTAATATTCAAACGGGCGAAACTCTTGACGATCGCTTCTTCTATCTAACGAACATATTCAAGAGTCTTAACGGCTACTTCATAAGCTTCAACAACGGTCATTAATGACATCAACTATAAATACGAGAAGCATTGAATTCGCAAACAACCGAAACGCTGTGCAATTAAATTGAGTTTAGATTCATTCGCTGTTTCAACTGTTTCATTAATATCTTCGGATATCTAGTGTTCTTCAGTGTTCATTTATTCTACTCGTAAGGAGTCATTAAACACTTATTCATTTTATTCAGATTGTCAGACTAAAGGTTGAGGAACCTTAAGTAAGGGTGTATTAATTACAACTTGTAAGGGGGAGTGGAGTGATCATCCTTCATTTACAGAGTTTGTAATTATATTTGAAAGATAGTGAAATCTCGAGATGTTCGGGACTGGACGTAGGTCGTGAATTAAGACCAAACCAGTATAAATTGCCTTGTGTGTATTTCACTTCTCTGTCTCATTCCTATATCTTTGTATCGTCGTGTGGATTTAGAAAAGAATTTTTGAAATCACCTATTCACCCCCCTCTAGGTGATATTCCACCTTCAGATGGGTTAAATAAAGAAGTGTCCTGTTTTACCCTTATTTAAATCCATATGGTGCAAACATTGAATAAGAGATATAAAAAATACAATAAATATTTTGTACATTAATTTATAAAAAGTATAAAGAATTTATTATCTTGTGAAAAAGATTGGAGAGA
Source organism: Acacia melanoxylon (assembly GCA_019022615.1). Classification (NCBI taxonomy): domain Eukaryota; kingdom Viridiplantae; phylum Streptophyta; class Magnoliopsida; order Fabales; family Fabaceae; genus Acacia; species Acacia melanoxylon. Next base: position 21,621,103 of record JAFJYJ010000002.1, read on the forward strand.
TGTGTTAACTTGTTAACGCTTTAATTCAATTTAAACAAAAAGATAATGACATGTCGCCTCATACAATAAACCAAACAAGCTGACCTACAATGCAGTTGGAATTTGCCAATGCTTTAAGGAGTAGCTTCTAAAGAGAAGTTGTTTTTTCTATTTAAAGTCCAGTAAAAAATAAGCCAACCTAAACACCTCTCATTGAGCCTGTTTTTTTCATTGAAATTTGTTTCTAACGCCCAGTGAAATTTTTTGCTTGCAAAGCTCTCATAACGCCGGCATACCGCCAGCCCAAACACAGCTATTGTCTAATGACCATAGAAAAAAAAAAGGTTTTGGCAGGGATGAATGTGTGTTAAATGATAAGGTTCTTGTGAATCCAAATTAATCATGAAGTCAAGGTCACGGGGACATTGCATTTGCATGCGAAAAGATTGAAGGAAACTAAAATCCAACAAAATGTGTGGCCAAGTCTAAAAGATGTCGTTGATGCTTCATACCAGTTACTCTATTACTTCACTACAACTTCTTCCTCTTATTAATGTATCTGGGTGGAATAATAATTACTCCTTTTAATTTTTTAGAGGAATTTTCATCCTTATTATTTAAATTAAGGAAAAGCTTGAAATTCATACTTCTTTCTAGAATTCAATGAAGCACCCAATTTTGTCATTATTTAAATTTATTGGTGTAATTTTGGGGAAAAAAACTAATATTAAATAGAGATATTGTTAGAAAAAGATAATAAATGTCTTATATGTGTATTATGAAAAAGACTATATTCCTTATATTATAAGAAAAGATTTTTTTGGCCAATATATTATAAAAAGGATTGGAGTTAGGAAGCAGCTTTGAATTTGTCAATGCTTTAATTTAGACAAACAAATCAAAACATGACGAGTTCCATCATACAATCAAATCAGTGAAAAATTGCATTTAAAATTGAATTGCTCTGTCACTTTCCTGATATTTTTCTAACAAAGGTAAAGTATACGTTTGATCTTTATGTTTTTTTAAGCATCATCGTTTTAGTTTTTAAGTTTGTAAAGTCTTCGCGTTTGGTCGCTATAACAATGTTAGTTGATTTCTTAACGGAAAATACTGACTCAATAATTTTAAGAGATGACTACGCAATTAAATCTTGACCAAACATGCTTATATGTTAGTATTTTAATAAATTAATATTTTAAATCCTATTAATTGACAAATATTTAATTTTCTTGACCAAAAAAAAACCTTCAATTTTCACAAACTATGAAAAACCGTAAAACAATATGTGAATATTAAATATTTTTCAATTAATAGGATTTAAAATATTAATTTATTAAAATACTAATATATAAGATGTTTGGTCAAGATTTAATCGCGATCATCGCTTAAAATTGTTGATAAGTATTTTCCGTTAAGTCACACTAACGGTGTTAATGGACCAAACGCGACTTTACAAACTTAAGTGACTAAAATGATCTAGGGAAAAGAAACATAACTAAACGTATACTTTAAATTTCTCTCTAATTGATAACAGAAAGTTGTTAATTGTTAGTGATGTTAGGGTCAATTGTGTGTTCAGAGCGTGTTAAATGATAAGTTCTGATTAGTATCTACTCCCTCTTGTTCTTTTTATAAAATCCAAATTTTTAAATTGATTTGGACCTATTTATAAAACCATATTAAGGTTATATGAACATTAAATGATTTTTTATCAAATTTATCCCTAATTAATTATATTCTCTCATATAATTCTTTTCATACATTCTCTTTTATCTTTTTTTCTCACAATATTTTTTCTCCTTACTTGCCCCTTATAAATAAGGTCATAGTTGAGGAAAAAAGTTCATTTATTTCACATGTATTTCTTTAATTAATTTTAACCGATTTTTCAAACCACATAATTCAGTTAAAATAATCTTATAAGAAAACGGAATGATTATTATTTTGGGTAAAGGAGCAATTTTACACATGTGATTTACCGAGGAGCGCCAAGACCACGAGATTTCAATTTGGAGTAAAAATACATGTAATTATGTTTTGGGGCCCAAGACCATGGCCGTTAGTCAACTAATTGGTCAACGGTTAAGTTGGATGGAAATGAACGAGTAACTTGGTGAAATTATACTTTTGGCCCTAGTTTTAGGTGAAATTACATTTTTTTCCATAGTTTTAAATATTTTTAAAAAAAAAAACTAAAATAGCCGGTGGGCCCCACCGCCGCCGCAACCACTGTCGGTGGGCGGTGGGACCACCGGGGGTATTTTATTTTTTTAAAAATATTTAAAACTAGGGGGCAAAAGTTTAATTTCACCTAAAATTAGGGGGCAAAAGTGTAATTTTACCTAAAACTAGGGCCAAAAGTGTAATTTCACCCAAGTTATCGCTCATTTCCATCTAAGTTAACCGTTGGACCGTTAGTTGACTAACAGCCATGTAGTCTTCGACGCTCCCAAAACATAATTACATGTGTATTTTTGCTGGGTTGAAATCTCGTGGTCTTTGGCCCTGAGGTAAATCACACGTGTAAAATTGCTCCTTATCCCTATTATTTTTATACCAAATTAATATACTCATTATATCCTTAATATGTGATATATTTATCTAATTTGATTAAATTAAGAAAGTTATTTGAGTTAATTAATATGATATGTATTTTCTAAAAGACACGAATCATATTCTTTAATTCTCACATTCTCTCTTCTTAATTATTGTTGAATAAGCATCAATAAGGGTAAATCATTAAAATATTGTCAAATATGTAAATTATATCTTATATTTAGAATCAAGATTAACTCTTCAAATATGTCTTATATACTAAAGACTGAAGAGTATGTTCTTTAGAACTTGCAAGTTGCAAGTCTTTGGTAGAATCGCATACATTGACTGCCATGTTATATTAGAACATATCCTCACTAGAAATGTTGTGCATAGAGGGAGGAGTAAATGACACCTGAAACTTCATATTATAAGACCATGTGATTGGACTTATAACACACACTACACATATAATGACATCCAAACCTGTGGGAAGTTCGAAACTCCTCAAAACTAAATTTTGGGTTTACCCTAAACAGAAAGATTAAAGTGAGCTCTTTATTACCTTCAACCCTGAAAACAAGACAGGGTTTAAAGAAAATAACTCATGATTCACATAACTTAAATTTGCAAACTAAAATGCATAAGCAAATTGATTTCACTCAAGTATATTTTCAATGCTACATGTACTGTAACAAATTGGAATATGTGAGAGATCTTGTTGCCAAATTAAAATGCACAAGGTTTGAGAACTGATACACAGACAACAAATACAAAAGCCCCACCAACACTGAATCAGAATCAATTTAATTATATTCAACAACATTAATCTAAGTCTCACTGTGGAGCAGTAACAGCTCGTGCTCTGTTTTCTTTACTCTGTCTTCATCCAAAAACACCAACATGCTCATCGTTAAAAGCAACTTATTTTAATCACCTGCAAACATTTTCGTTGATTAGGAGTTTATAAAATTATCATTTCCCTGGAATGGAATTACTCAGCTCATAAAAAAACTCAAAATTCACTTCATTTGATGGAATCACCGTAGGCTTGACACATCCACAGAGCACTATAACTTGTTATCAAGATATCCTCTGCCACAGAAAATGGCCCAAGCAAGGAGACGAAATTCCTGCACAATCAATTTCTCTTCACAATCTACAATTAAAGGTATTGACATCTTGAAGATAATCCTTTACACTAACAGTCCAAAGTTTAAATTACAGAGCCACACAACTTGATTGAATAGGCTTCATTTGCACTTTCAAATTATGTTTGACATTTCTTCTGAAACTAAGAAACGTAACAGAATCAACAAGAAGACACAACTATTTCAGTCCTAGACTCCTTCCTAGTTCTAGCTTAGGTAAGTGGCGATTGTTGATGTATTGATGTTGCTTTAATGATGTGAATGAACTTGTGTAATTTGAAGAAGATTATTTCAGTCCTCGACTCCTTCCTAGTTAGTTCACCAGATTTCAAATTTTTCTGGAAAAAAATACCTCCAAACCGCACCAAGTCAAAAAGCAGTCATGGAGGTAACAATTTTAAACAAGGACATCAAAGGACAGATTAGTAGAGTTTAAAATCAAAAGGGAAAAAAAACAATATTTATTTTTGAAACTTTATTCTGTCTGAGTTTTTTTTTTTACATTATCCATAAAAGCTTAAATTTAACTTTACCATGCCCAAACCTATATTTCACAATTGCCAGCATGTATCACTGATATCATCAAGCATGAGCAAAAGAAATAAAATAAAATATAAGGGCAAGATATTGGTGATTAAGTTTAATACCAGCAATAATTTGTTAGAGTTGAAGAAATGGTTCTAACTGATTTTCATTCTCACGAGCAAAGATTCCAATTCTTCAATATCTTCTTGTCCCTTAGTCTGAGTACACAACTCCATTTTCAATTTCTTGCATAGAGGCAGTGCTTCATTCCCATCACAGTTTCCAACGCCAGTTTCAAATTTACCAATTTCCAACTCTAGTTCATCAAAACCTCGATGCCGCTTTGACCTCCTTCCCAAGTCACACTTCATTTTCCTTTTTAGAACAAAATTCTGATATTCAGAGGCATATATGGGGCAGATCCCACACTCTTGGATGAAGCCATCACAAGAAGCGAAACTGAACAAAACCTTTTGGTTACAAGTGGTGTCCTCATCATTTCCATTGCTTCCTTTCAATCTCTCCAATAGCAATTTAGAGAAGTATGGGTCACAACAAAGTAAAATGTGATGTGAGCTGAATTCTGCATATTGTGGATCAAAAATCTTGAATTCAATCGCTTCGCCTTCTTCAAAGTAGCACTTGCAGATCACGGCCACTTGAATTTTTTCCTTAGAGATGAATGGAGGAATTACTGAACAGAAAACAAAACCCAACAACTGGTCATAAGCCAAAGAAAGTTCAATGGTTACCAAACCCTTTGTCGACCGATTGTAGCCAAACCACAATGGAACACTGCTTCCTGGATAAAAAATTGTAAATCTTTGCTTCTTATGTATTGCTTGCTTCAATGAGAACTCCACATGTTTCCCAATAGCACAACGTGAACGCATATCCAATTTCTCGCAATTGTGAAATGAAATGAAATTATGACCATCTGCCCGTAATATTCTTGAAATTGTTGAAGCGAACACTTTCTCTAATGATGTACAATTACTGACAATAAAATTTCTAAGGGACTGTGGAAGCTGTGGTAGAAACTGAAGCCTAGTGCAACCATTCAAAGTAAGATTTTGCAACCGGGAGAGACGTCTGATATTGTTGGGGAATTTAGTTAAGCTAGAACAGTCCTCCAAATCTAGTATTTGTAGACATCGCAGGGATTCAAATAGTATATGTAGCATTGGTTCATCCACTAGGTGTCTACATCTACGAAGGCGAAGCTCCATGAGAGATCTAAAACAGCATAACTCAGTTATTGGAAGATTGCCAAGACTTGAAGCATTGAGAAGCAGAGTTTTGAGATTGGCAAGATGCCCAATTGAGGATGCATGCAGTGCTGGAACCAATTTTCCGACTTCCATCAACAAATTACAGTTGATTGAAATTGATGTGCAGTTGGAGACATCTAATTCTTTAACAGACAAAGGAAGCTCAGGTAAACGCTGAAGATTTCTGCAACTTCTTAAATGAAGCCTTTGAAGTCTTGAGAGATGCTTGATGTTGTCAGGGAGCTCAATTAAGTTAGAGCAATTCAGGAAGCTTAGTTTTCGTATGGCACGTAAGGCATCAAATAGCATGTGTAGCTCAGGTTTGCCAAATGCATGCTCGTAGATGCCAAGATCCTCAAGAGATCTCAAGCAACATAACTCCTTTAGTGGAAGATTCTTCAATTTTGAACCATTGAGATGAAGACTTCTAAGCTTAGTGAGACTCCCGATTGATGGGTGCAGAATTTCTATTCCTGTTGACCCTAAAAATAAATATCTTAGTTCTTTGGATGATAATGAGAATTCCTTTAGATTAGGGCAGTCATGAACCAGGACTTTTCTAAGAGATCTTAAATGAGTATCACTTTGGAGACTCTTGAGGTTTTTGCATTTGCCTAAGTCCAAAGAGACAAGGCTGTTGAGAGATAAGATAGATGGATGAACATAAAACAAACTTTCACAGTAATATAGATTCACCAATTCAAGATTATGGGCCTTGGAGAAATCTGGCAACTCTCTCAATTTTCTGGAAAAACGAAGATCTACTCTCTTTAAATTCACAAAATCCTACAACAGTTAACTAGCAAACATTAGAAAGACTTCAAATTTCAATTATTAAAAATGAAAAACACTAATTCACATTATACCTGCACCCCATCCCAAAGTGTTTGAACATGGCTGAATTGCATTTTCAGTTCAACAAGGTTCTCAGCACAAAAAGTTGATGGCAAAGAACCCAAAGGGTACCCATCCCACTGAAAGTACCTTATTTTATCAGAAATAGACTCAAGACCCATCTGAAGATGCACTTTGTTGAATGATCCAGTATTGCATAAGGAATAAAATTTCAGGAATCTTAAATTCGTCATCTTTTTGAAGGTGTCAGCGGTCAAGTATATATCTCTCATTCGAGACACATTTAAGATTATGCCTTCTACAGCTTCAGTTCCCTACCAGTTATCAAAACGAAAATAAGAATTATATTGAGTAAACTAAACCATGCTAGCTACATTTGTCACCAGGATCACTAATGTTTGAGAAATGAAGGGCTTACCCGATTATTTTTCAATACATCATAGACTTCTTTGGGATCCCATAATCTAGTGCGCCTTCCTGGTTCTTTGATACACTCCTGACGAACAATTGCCCAACCCATTTCTTGTATTAGGTCATGCATCCACAATCTTTCACCCATAGAAATAAGAGCCTTATCTTGGAGGTTTCTAATGCTAATGATTGCAGGGAATCCATAGCTGTCTAATAGCTGTATTACATGTTCTTTAACTTCACCTTTCAAAAAGCATGCAATGTCTAGAAATATTTCCTTCTCTTCGTAGTCTAATCCATTGTAGCTCAATTTTAACACTTCTTGAATATCTTCATTTGGAGTCTTTTTGAATTTTCTTAACGCACTGTCCCACTCTTCTTCAGTTTTGGAGTGGAGAAAAGAACCCAAAACTATCAAAGCTAAAGGATTTCCTTTGGTATAAGTAACAACTCTTTTTGATCGCTGTTCAAATCCAATTTTAGGATGATCATTGTGAAAAGCTTTCAAGTTGAAAAGCTTGAAGGATTCTTGATACCTCAATGGCTTGGCCTCATAGATTTCATTAACTCTACCAATAAGCACTTGCTTATCTCTTGTTGTTATGATGACTGTACTGCCTTGTCCCAAGCAATCACATTCTCTTGCTAGATAGTCTAATTGCTTCAAATTATCAACATCATCTAGCACAATGAAAACTTTTCTGGAGCTAAGCCTTCTCCTAACAAACGTAGATCCCAACACTTTAGGTGGGCCACTATTGATTTTTTCTTCCATGAGTAGCTCCGAAACAAGTTTATCACGTATATATTTTAATCCGTACTTTTCTGACTCTTCCCTTACATTTTCTAAGAAACACCAACTTTGATATTGAGGAGATAGTTTGGCAAACACAACCTTAGCCATGGTTGTCTTACCTATCCCGCCCATTCCCCAAATTCCAATTATTGGAAATTTTCTCAGTAACAATTCAATGCATTCACAATTTTCATCAATTCCAACAAGACTTTCTAATATACTTGGATGCCTATGATCTAATTTTTGCATGACATCATTGACAATGTTCTGAATAAGTTCAGATTCATCCCTAGCACATGAACAATATTGAACAAAACAATCAATTGACAAGAAATAATTAATTAATTAAAATCCTTCAATATTGGTAAAGGAATAATTACCTAAAGGATTGAGAGTGCCACCCAGCTAAATTGGCAGTTTCAAAAAGAGCATCTTTCCATTTCTTCAACTTGTCCTGGTTGTGCCCTAAATCTCTCTCATGTTTTGCAAACGCCTCCTCGTAAGCCCCCTTTTGCTTCCGAACATCAGATGGGTCAACATTGTACAACACAGGAATAACAAATTGGCCTTGATCTTTCCTACATTGGAGTATTTGGGTGAGTTCATCCAAGCACCATTTTGAGGAAGCGTAGTTCTCTGAGAACACCACCACAGATATGCTAGAATCCTTGATTGCTTGGATGAGAGATTTTGAGATATTATCGCCTTTGGGAAGCTGATAATCAATAAAGGTTCTTAGGGAATTTTGGGTGAGAGAAGTATGAAGATGGCTAGTAAAATTTGTGCGTGTGTCCTCTCCTCTAAAACTGATGAATACATCATAGTTCTTCGAATAAATTGGTTGAGAGAAAGAGCTTGAAGTTGAAGCAGCAGAACCCATTGTGGTTACTACTGTCAGCTACTTCTTCTGGAAATAAATAAACTCATCAGCTTTCCGATCAACCAAGAATGATATCGAGGAGGTCGTGGTTAATGTTGAAGAAGTGAAAAATGAAGTTTCATTTGTAAGCATGTTTGTCACAAAATTTGATAAAAACCTAAATTTGATAAACCTCTCACATGATCACGTGTATATTTTTAAAGCTTACGCGGTCCAGTTTCTCTCATTTTCTCCTCTCCTTATCTTTTCATTACCCCGTACGGCCGGTCCAAATCTCAATCCAATCCTGATCCAGTTTTAAAAAAAAATATTTTTTTTTTTAAAAAATGACATCTCCCGGCCCGTCCAAATCGATTGAACGGGCGAGATCCGAGAAGCGAGGATGGGAGAGGATCCGACTGTGAGAGGATCCTCTCCCCTTACCAGCAGGGTAATGGCAACATTTGGTCGGTTCTCTCCTTTTCCCCCTCTCCTTATCTTTCTCACATGATCCATCATCCGGAATGTCCAAATCTCGATCCAAGCGGATCAGCTTTTTTTTTAAAATATATATATATATATATAATTTTAAAAAAAATTAATTTTTTTTTTTAAAAAAAATCAGACTTCATCTCGATCGTTTAAATCTGGGGACGGACTTTGAGATCCGGGGCAGAGGACGGGGAGAGGATCCGACTGTGTGAGAGGATCCGACTGTGTGAGAGGATCCTCTCCCGGCCGGCAACAGCTCTGTAGAATCGAAATCGACTCGATGATGATGATATGATGGTGGGCCCACTATAATTAATTATTGGCCTAAGAAAAGAAGTATCCATGTTTAGTTGATTATTTAAAACGATAAAATATAAAGGTAAAACAAACATAAAAAGTCGTTGCCCATTTTTGTGTTATAACTTTTAAGGATAATATATAATATAATGACTTACTTCTGTCGATTTCTGAACCTGACCCTTTTTTTTTTGGCCGTTTCTCGATCATATTAGATTTTATATAACAAAATGACTTTTCTGCAATTTATTCGTTTGTTTTGCCCTTTACTTATCTTGACTTTATGCTCCTCCTAATTTTCTTCCCTTAAAATATATTTTTAGTTTTTTAAATTTCATATGAGGTATTTTTTTTATTCTTTAACTTTATAAAATAACTTTTGGTCATATATTTTTAATACCGTTAATATTATTAATGGAAAATAATGATATAGCTAATTTAAGTGATAACTCTGTGACCAGTCTTCATGCATTTAGAAACTGTCATGTGGTTCGTGCTTTCTGGTATGAGGTGGTACATGGTGAACAGCTACATTATTTCTTTAGCTATAATTGGATTGACTGGGTAACAGAGAATTGGAAGAGTGATGGAATTACTCAAGGAGGATCTCTTTGGCATGAGGTATTTATTGTCTCTTGCTAGTTTATCTGGAAATGGCGAAATGAATTTATTCACAACACGCAAGATGCAAATAGTAAATATTGCATGAGGCCCATTCTAGAGCTAATGGGAGTGCTCAGAACTGGAACCGACAGAGGAGGGTTTCAACACACAGTACAGAATTATGTTAATGTTCGCTGGTCTTTTCCAGAAGACCCGTTTGTGAAACTTAATTCAGACGGGGCATCAAAGGGAGCTGAACAGGAGGCGGCCTGTGGGGGTTTGATGCGAGACTTCTCTGGTAGGTGGCTTGGAGGTTTTGCTATTCGTCTTGGAAGGTGCTCATCGATGCTAGCTGAGTTATGGGGAGTTTTGAGAGGATTAGAGATGGCTTGGGAGGCAGGTTTGAGGCATGTAGTTGTTGAAAGTGACTGTCAATCAGTCATTGCATTACTTTTCAAACAAGGTAATGCAGCTTGTGAGTCTCATTTAGTGTCTCGGATAGGAGCAGTCACTCGCAGACAGTGGGTTATACGATACATCCATGTTCTAAGGGAGGGCAATCAGTGTACAGATTGGTTGGCCAATTTTGCTTTGTCACATGTGGAGACTCCGATAGAACCCATTTCTCCGATCCCTGTTGGTCTCTACTATTTCCTTGTTCTTGATCTGGTGAGAATCGCATGATTTGGAGACGTCGAAGATGTTAATTTCTTAGTATCTTTCATTTGTTTAGTTTTTTCAGTTGATTATCTTTCCCGTATGTATCAAAAAAAAGTGATAACTCGCAACTAACAAAATATATTTAATTTTTAATTTTTGAATATAATATATTTATATTATTAAATTAAGATAAACCGACAAATCGTTGCAAATGAAATCATGGCTTTGATACATAAATTATTAAACTAATATATTTATATTATTAAACTAAAAGTTTTTAACACAATTGTAGGTTTCGATATTGATCGCTTCTATTAGGCTTTTAGATTTTTTTTAATTTACATATATTTTAAATTTAAGATTAATAGATTTAATTACACGTCATCATTTAAGTTTATATAGTCATTACTTGAATTTATCTTGTCAGCATTTCTGTTAGTAACATTAACATGGTTAGAAGTATAGGACTAAAAGTTGACTTTATAAGGTTAAGAGACAAAAAAACATACATAATGTAAACTTAAAAATCTAAAAGTATATTTTACCCTATTTTTATTATTAAAAAAATAGCTTTTATTCATCAACTCGACAGAATTGTAGGAATGAAACGCCCACATAGTCAACAACATATCAAAAAAATTAACGAGGATATCCTTATCCCAAAATATAGCTAGTCCACCACTTCATCCAATAGGATCTACAATCCATTCTTCATTAAAACTACATCTTTACCTGACTTTGCTAACATAATTAAGCTTCTTTTTTGTCTCCATAATGAAAATTATATGGGGCTTTTGTTTCTTGCATATTTCTTTAAGATTTTTTTATTACTAGAGGAACCTCTAACCCTACAATTCCAAGATAAAAGACTCATGGTAAACCAATGCTTGATGACAGCCATCGGCGATAGTTAATATAGTAGAACCAGCGGTAACATCCAAGCCATAACTATGGGAGCCAAATTCAGGATTTTCAATTTGTGTGGGAGCAACTAGTTCTTTTAAATCAACCACCCGATTCTTATTAATTTTTTTTTCCCTTTTTTTTTTTCCAAGAAACCTTTCAGCTTCCTATAGCTGCTGCGCTGAAACTCTGGAGTAATGACTTCGCCAACGGGTTTTAGCTCTTCTACACCGCAGGTTCCTTAAAGATTTTACGCTTCTTTATTGGGTTCAGAGTTTGATCCTCATCATTTAATTCCTGGCGCCTCTTCAGATTGATGCGATTAAAGCCACTTGATAGAGCTGAAATTCGAGATATCACATCTATAGGAACCAGAGCATGTTGAGTTTCGGTATCATCAGCAGGAAAATCACAAGGTATGTTCGGATGCCCTTTTGATTCAAGAGAGATGGGCTTTCAATAGGTTTTGGGACCCGGTTAGTAGAAATCTCGACATTTATTGGCTCAATAATCACCGCATCTGACTTCTTGAAGGTTTTTGGCGTTGGCATGCTAATATCAGGGGATTTAATTTTTGGGTTTCTCTAATAATGAGCTCAGGTGATTTTTGCTCCATGATTGTCTCTTTATTTCCCTTATGACCGTTAGTTTCTGCAAAACCTTTAAACTTGGCAAGTCTGTCGTTCACTCCCTAATTCTCGTAGGTTCATTTTCCAGCATCATTCTCTTCCTCCCTCCCGATACGGCAGTTTCTGCTTTCCACCGGCAACAGATCCCTTTCAGCCCCGCAACCTCGTCCCAATCGTTCTCACACATGGCTATGGCCTCCTCTATTGTCTTCACATGTAGTGTGCTCAGCCAATTCCCGAAGTCTTCCTTCTCAGCTTCTCCATCGGAGCTACTTGTCTGGAAACGACAATTTTTAGCTTCATGTCCGATCCTACTACAACCGTAGCAGAAATTCTGAAGGCAATGGTATTTAACTTTCACCCAGGTCGGATCTCTCTGTGGCCGAGGCACCCAAAAACCAGTAGTTAGTGGCTCTGAGGTGTTAACTAAAACCCTTGCTCTGATAAATGTCCTAGTTAACCTGTTATGTATCTTCAGGACTTCAAACATCAATACCTTCCCCACTACACTACCTAACTTGATGGCATTTCCATTATCAAAAGCTACGTGTGCGAGACCATGAAATTGAATCCAAAAAGGCACAAAGAAAATCCACTTCACTGAACACCATATACTCATCCCGGGATTGAAGATTCAATAAAGTTCCCTGTATCGACCATGGCCGGCCCTTTAGCACCCTGTAGAAGTCTTTCATTTTGTAAAATCTGAAAAGATAAGCATTTTTGTCAGTAAATTCATGAATCTCCAGTTCTTTGTCGACTCCCCAACCTTTCTTGATTATCGACACCACTATGCCCCTGTTGAGATATTTGTCAATCTCGAGTCTCCCTAAAAGGGCTCGTCCCTTCAGATCTCTCTCTAAGAATTTCAGCTCTAACAGGACCTCTTTACTGTGCTTTTTACACAGCTGCTTTGTCCGTTTTCCATGGTATAATCTCAAACCAAATTCACGCCTCTACAATCAACAAACATCAAACACACACACACAAGGGTAAACGCACACCCAATGGTTTCTCAGCACAGATGAAGTTTAAGGTTAGAAGAAATGGTGACGGTAGTGGAATAGAAGGAGATGAAGGTATATATTAGACAGGGGAGACGAAGGGAAAGGCTCTCCCGAAGGAGAGGGAGAGGGATATCTCTCACAGAGGACAATAACTACAGTACTAGTTCCACTCACGGTTGATTATTTCACTTCAACCGATACTTTAAAAAAAAAAAAAAAAAAAAATCACGGTATCTAATAAAGCAAGCCTATAAATGCCAAGTTTCCTGTTGTGTTATGTTTTACTAGAGTTTTGCATCAATAATCATAATAGAAATTTTGTCTCACAAGGTAAATACTCATTCTAAGAAGCCAGTAAATTGAAATCCTAAATTTGGAAAACAATTGGATTCAAACGCAATAATAGAATTAAATATATTACTCCCTCTTATCCTTAGTATAGTACATAATTGGAGTTGATTTTGATCCTTAATATAAGATCTATTTTTCATACAAATCAACATTTACCTAAATTACTTTACTGATAATCCCTCAACAATAATCAAGTAAAAATAATATTGAGGGAATTAAGAAGAATGGTTAGAGTATTTTTTTTAAAAAAATGTCGATCATTTATTTTCCTTAATCTAATCAAATTAGATAAATAGGTCTTATATTAAAGATGAGAGGAGTACAAAGTAATACATTTAATCAAATTAGATAAATATGCCTTATACTTTAAAGATTAGAGTGAGTACAAAGTAACACATCATATTTAAAAACACAATCCATATTTTCCTAGATTAGAGGGCTTTGTTTAGTTTGAGGGGAGGGAAGGGGAAAAGTTTAATGAAGAGAAAAAGAATTATGGGCCACCACATTTTAAATTTTAGTCAAAATTATTTTCTCTCTCCTCTCCCTTCACCTCCCCCCCTCCCCTCAACTTAAACCATACAAACTTAACACATGAAATGTAAAAAAGAGATGTACTCATATGGGTTAATGTACAAATTTGCTTTGGAAGATCTCGCTAAAGAATAATATTACTTTAAAAGTTTTTTTAAGTTTAATATTGCTCTAGAAGTGTTAAAATGAAGCAATATTTTCTTTTTCTATTAAAAAGTTAAAAATCAACGTCACTTTTTAATAGTTAAAGTTAGTTTTTTAAGCGTATAGGCAACATTGTTATTTTTGAAACTTACGGGGTAATATTGAACCTAATAAACTTCTTGCTCCTCAACAAAACTTACGAAACAAATTTACACCTTAACCCTATTCATACATATACTTTGTAATGGATTATAGGCATTTTATTTCTCACGAGTTTGATTCTCTGTAGATTTCAAATTCAATTGGAACAGTATAAGTAGCAACTCATCGACATCATGAGTTGTCTTGGGCTCATAATTCAAGGGAATAGATTGAAGACTCCTTTAATTTCTTTATAGGGGGTAGGTGTTGGACATCATCAATATTCGCGTACTTACCACCAGTTTGTTTTGTTAGAAGAAGTTCATATACTATGAGACATATGTATTGGGCGAACTCCACATTACTTAATCAAGTCATTACCAAACTTAAATCCAAATCCAAGCTCCTTATCATGATTGTGATATCCCCTTATTTTGGTAACTTTTGCTTAAGAAATTCAAAAATAATATATGATGTAACATCCCAAATTTTGGGATTTTAAATTTTGAACAACATATGGAAATTAATTATGAAATATTTCATGGGAATTAAATTATGAAATTTTTTCTAAAATAATTATGAGAATAATTATTCAAAACTTAGGCTTATTTTTCCTTCAATTTATTTTGGGAAAAGAATGAATTCAAGTAAGGAATAATTTAGGCCTAAAAATTATGGGATTAATATTTTATGGCCTAGAAGAATTAATTGGGAAAGAAAAATCCTTATATGGTGCTAAGGATTTATTTCTAATATACATACTCAATATTTGCAATTAAATAAGAAAGGACCCAATTGCGAAAAGAGTCTTGAAGGTAATAAAGCGGGATAATTTTATTAGTGGTTCCACGATATAAACCCCGAATACCCAACAACTCACTTAATCCATTTAATTTGCTTCGGCCCAATAACCATAATTCAGCCTATTTAATCACATAACCTATAAGCCTAATGTGTATAAAACCCAAACCAGAATTTGCATTGCTCTGATTCATGCACACGTGAAACCAAAAAGAAGGCTAGCTGTTTTAATGTGTGTTGCTGCCTTTGGGAAATAAGGAAAAAACTACTATAAGTGTATGTGGGTAATATCACGAGTATAGAAGGTTTTGTGTGTGAGTTACATTTACTGTCATATAAAGCATTGCCTATGTGAAAACTTTGTTGTTAGGTTATGCATATATACTGATACGTTGCTGCATAAACAAATGAGGGAGAAGGAAATGATAGGATGAGTCCTTTGTAAATGCTATGTGTGTGTGTGTGTGTATAAAGCTTTATTGATATGGAACCGAATAGATATGTTAGTGTATTAAGCTGTCATAGACAGTGGCGGACTCACATCAGTGCCAATGTGGGCAAGTGAACACACAAATAATATATAATTTGAAAGAAATTTTTAACAATATGTATAGGTGGTAGAGTTGGTAAAATCTCTACACTCTCGGTCACAAGTCCCTGGTTCGAGCTCTCCCAAAGTTTCAATTGACCCTTTTTTTTCCATTCCCCCAAATTCCCTCCCGACGCCTCTTTTTTTTCCCCATTCCCCCAAATTCCCTCCCGACGCGCCTGCCCCCAACCCTCACGATTATCACACAGTTCACTCGAAGGTTCTCTTTGCACGAGTAGCTTCCGTTGAAGCAAACACTAAGCCTCTTTATCCTTTGCTACTTCCATTCTTGGGTGAGCTCCTTCTTCTACTTTGATTCTTCAATGGTTTGCTTGGTTCGGCTTTTTTGTTTTTTGTTTTATTGTTGCTTGCTTTCATGAGGATTTAAATATCCATGTTCAACTATAGATATTTGAGTATAAATTTCTAAATTATTCTAAATTGATGTTTTACGGCTACGCTTCGATTTTACGCTTTGAGATGTGTTGAGCTTTCAGTTTGCAAATTCCTTCTTTTATTTGTAGTGTTTTGGCTAAGTTTTCAGCTCTGCTTCTGATTTTCTGCTTTGAGATGTGTTGAGCTTTCAGTTTGCAAATTCCTTCTTTTATTTGTAGTGTTTTGGCTAAGTTTTCTTAAATATTTAGCCTTTGCTCACTTTATTACAACCTCAATATTTGTCTTCCAAAGTTGTACTCAAACCCGCAGGCATTGGAATCAATCAATTGAAATTTGAGATTTTCATAATAGCATTTGCATGATCAATTAATGGATCAATTCAATTCAAAACTACCAACTACAAGGTTTTTCTACGGATATTCCATAAGTCATATAGGAAATCTTTTGGTTTGAGGTGAGGGGAGGGAGGAGCTCCCTCCCTAGTATGAAATGACATATATAACCCTGATTTACCTCATTTTTCGCACAAATATTTAAAATCAGGGTTATATATGTCATTTCATACTAGGGAGGGGAGCTCCCCTCCCTCCCCTCACCTCAAACCAAACGGAGCCTTAGATTAATTACATAACTACTTCAATATCTTGGGTTTGATTTGGCTGTTTTGTCAAGTTTCTGAATGGGCGTTTGAAGCTATCTTATGGGATTCCAGTAGCCTTCTTTGTAGCTCTAAGCATAGAAATGTAATGAAGAGACGATGTAACATCCCATTTGAAAACGGCAGATTTTTTTTTTTTAAAACGTTTCCAAATATTTCAAGCAGAGTAGTCAAAGTAGAGCATTGGAGCGAGTGAGTAAGCGATTCATAACAAACATCAACCATAGTGTAACTTTGTAATGATTACGTAATCCTAGAGTTTGAAATTGGATAAGCGAAAGCGGTAAAGATAGATAAGTCTCATTTGCACGTCTACTCGTTGCTTGCCTCGATCTTCGATCCGTATTCCTCCGGATCCACGAAGCTATAGGCGAGATTCAATTTACCGCATTGAATCTCGGGTAACTGATTAATCTCAAACCCAAACAATACGGTATACGAGATAACGAGATATTCTAGACAATACAACGGTATATCACTACATAAGCATACAAAGCAAATGCATGATCATTATGCCGACAAAACATAAGCATTACGCAAGTATGTAAAGCCCCACAATGTAAAACAACAATAATGACTTGCACTATTCACGGTGCCACGATACCACTCGTGTTCTCGGCGCTAGAAAAACATACGGCGTTATCATGACTATAACCCGTGTAAAGCTGTCTGTATATCGGTCTACGAACATATCTATCACATATATATGCATTTAAGCAAGTACAAGATTAGTGTTACTGACGCGTCCGTACCTTCGTTGACGACGTTAGTACTTACGCGGAAAAACGTACTTTTACGGAAAAACGTGAAATGTTCGACAAGCGGCACGTCGGGCGTATGTAATGACAAATCGAGTTTCGATGCCCTATAGGAGTAATACCACTTTCATTAGTGATTTGACATCATAACTGTTATTTTAGGTAAAAATTACCATTTTGCCCTTCTACCCCTAATTTGGCGGAATTTCGCCAGAACTTCGTTACTTTGACCGTATTCCATTTCAAAATTATCCCCACTATGTTTTTACCTCGTCAGGCATCTTTCAATGCAATGAGGCATAAAAACAAGCATAGGAACAAATTCGAAACTTCCTAGATCAAAACAACGGTTCTACTATAACTACCAGAAAGAACTACGGAAACTAAAAACTAAGGACAAGAAGAACTTACTCGGAGCTAAGGCAGAATTTTCCGAGCTTCTCTCTCTAGAACCCTCTCTAGGATTTGAATTTGGTGTGAAGAATGAGAGCAAGAGGGCTTGCTATTTATAGGGAAAAATAGGGACAAGGTGGGAATTTCCACAAAAGTCTTGAGATCGGATTAGGCCGTTGGATCGCATTTTTGAGGACAAAACACTCTTGGCCATCCATGGTCAAGATCGAAATCTAAGAGCCCTAAAGTCAATGGATGAGTTGTCATCCATGATGGCTCTTGCTTTATGGCCTCCGGCCCGATAAAGCTACCCGTCGGTGTCCGTTTCACGCGATTTCGCGAAACTCAAAAATGCGGGCATGTAACTTTGAAGGTCTTTTCATCCTCTTTCATATTATCTATTTGGATCCTCTTTTTGATCATATCCAGGTATTCTCCGGTGCGTCGGAAGATATTCGGACAAACGCGTCGATTCTGGAAATCGCTTAGATAGAACCAACTTACGGACAATAATTCGCTGAATCGTAAAACGTCCGGTGGTTGCCTAACTTAATCCGTGTTTGAAAACACGCAATTGTTTCTATAGGTTCTCACTTTTCCTATCTGGCTCTACTCTATCGATCGCTTTCCGTCTTATTAGGAATTAGGGTTTTCGGTTGCGGAATCGACGCACGGTAAATTCTTTCTTCGGGTAAAAATTCACTTGTTCTTAATTTGATCAGTCTGAAAAGACTTTTACCTCTGGTTTACCTGTAGAATTTATTTCTAACTCTTCCCTCGATCACGCCTATAAGGCGACTCACCGCATTATATTATTATTTTATTCTAATTACCATTTTAATTATTTAAACAATTCTTTTTAATTAAAAATAACCATAATTTCGACCCCCTCTTTTAAAAATTCAGATTTATTTATTTTTCTATAATTTTTTCCATTTTTAAAAAATATAATATTTTTTTACCAAAAATTCCGTTTTACCCCTACCTTCGTTAGGGCTTAATCGACCTAATTTCTTCGTTTAGTGATCTTTTTAGGATCGGGTTTCTTCATATATTTATCTTTACTAATTTACAGTATATTGTTATCTTACAAACTTCTATATTGATATTGTCATTTTATATCTGTGTAAAATATTAAAAATGTTTACCCCATCGGGTTACTTTATGATTAAAATGCTTTTTGAACTTTTCTTCAAGTTATTTCCTACGAAATAATTTATTAAATTCTCATAATTTAGGGATATCACTTCCATATTTTTCTCATAATTTTTCATGATCTTTCGTATTTATCATAATACTTTTATCTTTGTTTTTATCACCATTATATCATTTTTAGTCATTCTGTTTATTAGATTTTCTGTAACTTTTTCAACAATTTACTCTATAATTATAACAATTTTCTATAACAGTTTTATCTCATGAATTTACTTCATTAAAATATTCAATAATTTTCCCTTATCTCGAAATTCCGGATTTTCTAAAATCCGGGTATTACATTTCTCTCCCCCTTAAACAAAATTTCGCCTCGAAATTTAATCTATACTCACTAGACTACGGGCCATAAACTCGGGTACTTCTCCTTCATGTCACTCTCGGTTTCCCAAGTCGCCTCGTTTGATGACAAACCCTTGAGACCACCTTCACTATCGGTATAGTTTTAGTCCTAAGCCGTTTCTCCTGGTGTTCGAGAATTTGCTCCGGCTCGACTACAAAGGTGTTATCATGCCGTACTTCAACATCATCGTACTTTATGACATGATCTCAATCTGGTAGGTATTTCTTCAGTTGTGACACGTGAAAAACATCGTGGAGATTACTCAGGTTCGGGGGTAACGCTAGTTGATACGCAAGCGGGTCCTCGCTCGGCTAACACTTCAATTGGTCCAACGTAACGCGGACTAAGCTTCTTTCTCTTCGGTGTTTGCCGACACCGGTTCTTGGAGATAATTTCGAAACACATGGTCTCGACTTCAAACTTCAACGGTCTTCTCCTCTTATCTCGCATAGCTCTTACATCTCTTTGTGTGCAGCAAGGAGTCTCTTCTTGATCGAGCGATCTGCTCGAAGGTCTCTTTTAGCATATCGGTCCAGCAGTTTTGCTTTTCGAGACGCATGTCATCCCAAAGATAAAGGCGATTGGCACTTTCGCCCATACAAAGCCTCGAACGGGGCCATTTGTATGCTTGAATGATAACTATTGTTATACGCGAATTACGCTAGTGAGAGGTGTTCGTCCCAATTTCCTTTGAAATCCGGGGCACATGCTCGCGACATATCCTCCAGCGTACGTATCGTCCTCTCGATTGACCGTCGGTTTGAGGGTGATAAGCCGAACCGAACTTGAGCTTGGTACCCATTCCTTCATGTAGTGCTTGCCAAAAGCGGGATTGGAATCGAGTATCCCGATCGGAGATAATACTCTTAGGGACTCCGTGCGGTCTCACGATCTCTTTGATGTAGATTGCGGCCAATCGTTACGGAGAGTAGTGGATGCTAATGGGTATGAAATGTGCCGACTTGGTTAATCGGTCAACGATAACCCAAATGGTATCGTGATGCACGACCTTAGGTAGACCTACCACAAGATCCATGGTCACATTCTCCATTTCCACTCCAGCGGTTCTAGTCCTTGCGAGAAGACCGGGGTCGCCGGTGCTCAATCTTTACTTTACGGCAAGTTAGACACCCGCCTACGTGCGAGTTACGTCTCTTTTCATTCCAGGCCACCAAACTTCGGCCTTCAAGTTCTGGTACATCTTGACCATTCACGGATGCGAGTGTACTTACTCTTATGAGCCTCGTCCGGTATCTTCCGCTTCGGTTCATCAAGCGGCGGTATGAAAATGCGCCCCTTGTGTCGACCAATCCACTCGATGAAAGGTCGTGGTCTTGGGTTTCACCTTGAGAGATCTTCTCCCGCATGGAGATTGCCCAATCATCTTGTCTCGAGCTTTATCAACTTCATCTCTCAGGTCGTACTCCCCTTGACTCACAAAAAGATTTGCAAGGTAGGTGTCACTTGGTGCGTTGAAATTCATGCAGATTTGGTTTGAAAGATTCAGGTCTCTGAAATCTTCAAGTAATTTCTGCTCTTGTATCATCATGTATGACACTTGCACCTTCTTCCTGCTTAGAGCATCTGCAACGACGTTTGCTTTCCCTGGGTGATACTTGATCTCCAGGTTGTAATCTTTCAGCAATTCCATCCAACGACGTTGCCTCATATTCAGTTCCCTTTGATCAAAGAGATACTTCAGGCTCTTGTGGTCGCAGTATAATTCTATGATCGTACCGTACGAGATAATGCCTCCATATCTTCAAAGCGAACACGATGGCGGCAAGCTCCAAATCGTGTGTAGGATAGTTCGACTCGTGCGGCTTCGACTACGAGAGGCATAAGCCACCACTTCGATTGCATTAGGACACAACCCAATCCTTGCCAGCTGGCATCACTTTTGTAGACAACATATGTCTCATCGGGATGCGGGATTATCAATGCGGTCTTTAGTCAACCTCTCCCTCGATCTCTCGAAAGCTATCCTCACGGTCGTCTCCCCATATGAAGGGTTGATTCTTCCTCGTAAGCTTTGTCAATGGTAGGGCAAGACGTGAGAAATCCGTATAAATCTGCGGTAATATCCCGCTAGACCTAGAAAACTACGTATCTCCGTCTTTGTCTACGGCCTCTTCCGGTCAGAACCTGCTTCCACCTTGCACGGGTCAACAAGAACTCCGTCGCTAGATATCACATGGCCCGAAATCTCACTTAGGCGAGCCAAAATTCGTATTTGCTCAACTTTGCGTAGAGCTGCTTCTCTCTTAGTATGTTCAATACTAGGCGCAGATGTTCTTCATGCTCTTTTCGCTTTTGGAATAGACGAGTATATCGTCAATGAACACCACCACAAATTTGGTCTAGGTGTTGTCGGAAGATACGGTTCATGTAATCCATGAATACCGCGGGTGCATTTGTTAATCCGAAGGGCATCACAAGGAATTCGTAGTGCCCATATCACGGTTACGAAAGCCGTCTTGGAAATATCATCATCTTTGACTCGAATCGATGATATCCCGAACGCAAATCAATCTTGGAAAAGACAGTGGAACCGAGATAAGCGATCCAAAAGATCATCAACTGGGAAGTGGATATTTGTTTTTGTGATCACTTTATTTAGTTCACGATAATCGATGCGAGTCGAAAACTTCCATCTTTCTTTTCACGAACAGAAGCGGAGCTCCCGGGGTGATACGGTTTGGGTCGAATGAATCCCTTCTTCGAAGTTCTTCCATTTGTTTCTTCAACTCTTGCATTTCATTTGGAGCCATACGATACGGCGCCTTTGATATTGATCTGTGCCGGGCATCAATTCGATATTGAACTCCCCTCTCGGATAGGAGGTATCTCGGTGAGATCCTCCGGAAATACATCGGGAAAATCATTCACCACGGGGATATCCTGGAGTGAAATTGGCTACTGCTTTAACCGAAAAGAATACCATGAAGGCATGGCATCCCCTTTGTTTCACGCATCGATCAACACGTAGCGGAGAGAAAGCTCGGGCTCACATCAACCTTGTCTCGGGAAATGATATCTTCTTCTTGCCACAATCGATCATTGCACCGTTGGCATTAGCCAATTCGGCCGAAAATGACGTCGATCCGTGAAGAGGTAGACGGATGAGATCTATCTTTGAAACTCGCCCATCCACGTTAGCGGTACAGTTCATACACGCGTCAGAAGCTAAAGATTTTACACCCAGCGGTGTAGACACTACCAGATCAAAAGGTAAACTACGGGCATGCATTCCTAAACGACTTGCACAATCATAAGATATAAACGAATGACGGCACTTTGAATCATACAATGCTTGCAATTTATTCCCATTAAGATAGATGGTACCTTGGACCATTTCGGAAGCTGTCGGCCTCGGTGTTTGTCAACGCAAAGATCCGGCCGGCGCCCGAGGTCTAGCCTCGAAGCCTTCTCGGGGCAATCCGGCTAATGTGTCCGGGCTTCGGCACTGAAACAGACTTGTTTCCCATCACGGTTGGCTCTGGATGGTACTTCTTACATTTTGGACACGTGCGGGATCCCTTTGTTTGGGGTAATTCAATTGTCCGGTTTGGTAGGGTCTCTTGTTTACGCCTCGGTTATCGCTCCAAGGCGCCTTCCTCTTTCGTGAGGAGCCTCGCGGTTAAACCAGCTGCGGGTTGCATTGTTTCCTTCTTGGCCCGGAATTTGCGCAGTTCTTTCAAATTGCGCTCGGTCAATCTGCGGGATTCACGGCTTGGGCCATTCTCGGAAGCCGCTGCGATACTAGCCTCGCCCTTATGTCATATTTCGGTCCGGTCACTAGTCGATTCGCCTTCCGGCTCTCGTTTTGTGGCACATTCGGATATGATGAATAACGAGACAGGTTGGTGAAACGGGCGAAGTAATCGTCGAACGATTCTTCATTTCCTTTGGATGTGAAGAAATTCTTCTTCCTTAATCACCTGTACCGAGGAGGAAAATGCGTTCGTTGAGCTGTTCCGGGAATGCCTCCCGGGTAACGGGGCCTTGAAGGGTCGTGGAAACACTCTTCCACCACCTGTGGGCATCGCCCTCTAGCTTGTAGATTGCCGGTGAGCCTTCCGGTTTCCGGGCACTCAATGACTTCGAATATCTTCTCCGGACTCGAAGCCAATCCTCGGCCAATTCACTCTTTCCCGGAAACCGGGTGGTTTAAGCTTGCAGAACTGGTTGACCCAGCTTTCCGTGGTTCTTTCTTTCTTCCTTGTCGTGGAGGTGATCGGGATTGATCAGATTCATTTTCCTCATCGTTATTTTCATCGTTGTCCTCCTCTTCATTGTCATTGTCATTGTCACTTTCCTCATCACGTTCTTCCTCGTGTTGTCGTGCTTCCAGCTGTCTTTGGGCTTCTTCATCCTGTTGATGTTGCCTTGCCAAGAGTGCATCTATGAGAGCTCTGCTCTTCGAGAGTTCTTCTCGGTTCTTGCACTTCATTTTGGTCCGGCTGATTTGGTATATTTTGTTCGGGTATTTCGTCGGTTGAGGTTGTACGCCTCGCGTCTACCACGACCTCGACCTCGGCCCCTTGGTACACCGGTACCTCTCATAATGGCCATGTCTTATTCTTTTTCCTTTATTTATTTAACAAATATGTAAATATTAGAAATGACACAATGATTTTTACATTGAAACATATATATTCACATATATTCATTTCATAACATTTTACATATTAGTCGGTCTAGTCCTAGTACAAGTCATATATTACAACAAGTTACAACCCTCTTTATTCAAACATATTTTACAATCTCCCGGGGTGCTTGGAGATACAAACTAAATTTGGACTATACGCTCAGGAACTTTACTCTATCCGTCGCCGCTCCTCTTGGTGATTGAGAATTCGCTCTGGTTTGACCACAAAGATCTTGTCATGTCGTACTTTGATATATAGTGTTTCGTGGCACCCATATACCGTGATCAACACTAGATATCAAAATGTCTCCATGGCGCCCATACACCATGGTAACACAAGATACCTTAAATGTTTCCATGGTGCCCATACACCATGACAACACAAGATACCTCTACTTAATGACACGGTCGCGGTCCGGTTGTAGTAACCAAGAGATATGCATCGGAAACTAAAATTTTCGCGGCAAGTAAGATAACTATTTATCAAACCATAGGGAAAACGTTAGATTTAGGAAGACAATGATTAGTCTATCGCGAGACTTTATCACACTAATACTACAAACGAACGGACACTCGTACTATTTCCCCTCGTTCGGGATTTCGTTGATTCGGTCTACTTAGAAACGGGTACGGAATTTCGTATCGGGAGTTCCTCTACATGAGTCAAATCTTGCATGTATCTATCCTTGTTGGTCTCGAGTTTCATCGGCGTGGCCCGGCTCCACATAAAAGCTCTGCGCTAGGACAGAATAGTCGTCCAGTACAAACTGACGATTATCAAAATTATAAGAAACTGATATCAAATATGAATATGGACGATGGATTTACTGATTCTGGGTTAGAATGATGTACCGACAGAGGGTGGTACACCGGTTCAGAATGGTATACCAGTCCAGACTGGTACACCGACTTAGGGCTATCTCAGTACTCATTTTCAAAAATGTGCTCACAATTTAAAAGGCTTTTTGAACATAACTCCGTTATCCGAACAGAATGGCCAGATAAGTGTCTATCATGGGGACCTCACCCACTCTATGGCGACTGATTGGCCACACCCACATAGACTAGCCTTAACTTTCCTACCATACTATCCGTAATAACATAGTCATATCAATGCCAGGACTACTGCTCTGATACGATAAATGTAACATCCCATTTGAAAACGGCGGAATTTTTTTTTTAAAAACGTTTCCAAATATTTCAAGCAGAGTAGTCAAAGTAGAGCATTGGAGCGAGTGAGTAACTGATTCATAACAAACATCAACCATAGTGTAACTTTGTAATGATTACGGTAATCCTAGAGTTTGAAATTGGATAAGCGAAAGCGGTAAAGATAGATAAGTCTCGGCGCACGTCTGCTGCTTGCCTCGATCTTCGATCCGTATTCCTCCGGATCCTAAAGCTATAGCTGAGATTCAATTTACCGCATTGAATCTCAGGTAACGGTTAATCTCAAACCCAAACAATACAGTATACAGATAACATATATTCTAGACAATACAACAGTATATCACTACATAAGCATACAGCAAATGCATGATCATTATGCCGACAAAACATAAGCATTACGCAGTATGTAAAGCCCCACAATGTAAAACAACAATAACAGCTTGCACTATTCACCAGTGCCACGATACCACTCGTGTTCTCAGCGCTAGAAAAACATACGGCGTTATCATGACTATAACCCGTGTAAAACTGTCTGTATATCGGTCTACGAACATATCTATCACATATATATGCATTTAAGCAGTACAAGATTAGTGTTACAGTACGCGTCCGTACCTTCGTTGACGACGTTAGTACTTCTGGCGGAAAAACGTACTTTTACGGAAAAACGTGAAATGTTCGACAGCGGCACGTCGGGCAGCGTAACGGCAGCAAATCAGAGTTTCTGATGCCCTATAGGAGTAATACCACTTTCATTAGTGATTTGACATCATAACTGTTATTTTAGGTAAAAATTACCATTTTGCCCTTCTACCCCTAATTTGGCGGAATTTCGCGAACTTCGTTACTTTGACCGTATTCCATTTCAAAATTATCCCCACTATGTTTTTACCTCGTCGGGCATCTTTCAATGCAATGAGGCATAAAAACAAGCATAGGAACAAATTGAAACTTCCTAGATCAAAACAACGGTTCTACTATAACTACCGAAAGAACTACGGAAACTAAAAACTAAGGACGAGAAGAACTTACTCGGAGCTAAGGCGGGAATTTTTCCGAGCTTCTCTCTCTAGAACCTCTCTCTAGGATTTGAATTTGGTGTGAAGAATGAGAGCAAGAGGGCTTGCTATTTATAGGGAAAAATAGGGACAAGGTGGGAATTTCCACAAAAGTCTTGAGATCGGATTCGGCCGTTGGATCGCATTTTGAGGACAAAACACTCTTGGCCATCCATGGTCAAGATCGAAATCTAAGAGCCCTAAAGTCAATGGATGAGTTGTCATCCATGATGGCTCTTGCTTTATACCTCGGCCGATAAAAGCTACCGTCGGTGTCCGTTTCGCGCGATTTCGCGAAACTCAAAAATGCGGGCATGTAACTTTGAAGGTCTTTTCATCCTCTTTCATATTATCTATTTGGATCCTCTTTTGATCATATCCAGGTATTCTCGGTGCGTCGGAAGATATTCGGACAAACGCGTCCGATTCTGGAAATCGCTTAGATAGAACCAACACGGACAATAATTCGTGAATCGTAAAACGTCCGAGTGGTTGCCTAACTTAATCCCGTGTTTGAAAACACGCAATTGTTTCTATAGGTTCTCACTTTTCCTATCCGGCTCTACTCTATCGATCGCTTTCCGTCTTATTAGGAATTAGGGTTTTCGGTTGCGGAATCGACGTACGGTAAATTCTTTCTTCGGGTAAAAATTCACTTGTTCTTAATTTGATCAGTCTGAAAAGACTTTTACCTCAGTTTACTGTAGAATTTATTTCTAACTCTTCCCTCGGCCCGCACTTTATAAGGCGACTCACCGCATTATATTATTATTTTATTCTAATTACCATTTTAATTATTTAAACAATTCTTTTTAATTAAAAATAACCATAATTTCGACCCCTCTTTTTTAAAAATTCAGATTTATTTATTTTTCTATAATTTTTTCCATTTTTAAAAAATATAATATTTTTTTACCAAAAATTCCCGTTTTACCCCTACCTTCGTTAGGGCTTAATCTGACCTAATTTCTTCGTTTAGTGATCTTTTTAGGATCAGGTTTCTTCATATATTTATCTTTACTAATTTACAGTATATTGTTATCTTACAAACTTCTATATTGATATTGTCATTTTATATCTGTGTAAAATATTAAAAATGTTTACCCATCAGGTTACTTTATGATTCGAAATGCTTTTTGAACTTTTCTTCAAGTTATTTCCTCTGAAATAATTTATTAAATTCTCATAATTTAGGGATATCACTTCCATATTTTTCTCATAATTTTTCATGATCTTTCAGTATTTATCATAATACTTTTAGATTTGTTTTTATCACCATTATATCATTTTTAGTCATTCTTGTTCATGATTTTCCCGTAACTTTTTCAACAATTTACTCTATAATTATAACAATTTTCTATAACAGTTTTATCTCATGAATTTACTTCATTAAAATATTCAATAATTTTCCCTTATCTCAGAAATTCCAGATTTGCTAAAATCCGGGTATTACAGACGAATTTAAGATATGTTGGGAAGTTGTATGAAAACCTTTTGGTGTACACCCTTGATTCTCGAAAACAAGATTTAAGGAAATTTTCTCTTCCCTTCCCCTCCTCTTCATTCTTCCTTATTTTCGTATTTGAGCATATGCTTTTGGCTTGGTAGTAATATTTGCTTTCTGTTCCTTTTAGTTATTTCTTATGTAGATTAATAAATTCCTTCTTCTATATTTACTAAGTTGCTTAGGTAGTGATGGCAGTTGCCATTCCCTTCCTGAGCATGTGATATGCAATTCTTCTCCCATAGAAAATAAAATATCTTGATATGTGAATTTTGTCCCTCTTGTTTTGTTGAGATCATGGCCACGTGAGTATCATGAGTACTATTTAAGGCTAGAACAGATGGTATTTGTTGATACAGGAAGTGTTATATGATGTTTGGTGTACATGTAGGATTGTAAAAGCTTAGATTGTTAGCACATTTTATACATTGAACAATCCTTAGTCTTTTTGCTCCATTGCATTTTTTGCTTTAATGGAAAATGGGCTTCCTTGTGCTGCATAAAAATGTGTATTAACTAAGTGTTCTGCTTTCTAATTAATTGATTTCATATTTTTTGTTTCTTCTTTTGTCACTAAAGTGAGAATTATGTTATCTGGTGGTATAAATCTAACTTCGCCTCTCACCATCTCTCCCGCTTATTGCATCTTGCATGAAATGATGATGATCTTTTATCTTTTCGTGCAATCTCTGCAGTTTCGACTCGAAGAGTTTATGATTAAACTATGACTTTTTATACACCATTTACATCTTACCATTTACAAACAATTGGGTGACCCCTGCAATATATAACAGATCATTGAAGAACTTTGCTGAGATTATCTATTCTCATACACTTGCATATTATCTTTGTTGTTTAATCTCCCGAAATTCTCCATTGTTTGGAACTTTACCAACTGATCAGTGTATTTTGCAGCTTAGCAACTACAATTCTTTTGAGGGAGTTCTTTATTGCAAGCCACACTTTGACAAACTTTTCAAAAGAACGGGTAGTCTTGACAAAAGCTTCGAAGGTAACAAAGCTTTCATTGATTAGCTTTCTTTAAATTTCATTGCTCTACACTAGCTTCATTGATTAGCTTTATTTAAATTGCTTTGGAGTTGGAAATCATAGCTTCAGTTGCTTAGTGTCCTTGTATGAAAAAAGATACAATCTTAAAAAAAAAATTCGGGGGCGCTGCCCCTGAACCCCCGAATCCCACAACTAATTGTGCACCCACAAACCTAAAATCCTGGGTCCGCCACTGGTCATAGATATGGTATATAAGACAAAACCTTGGTGATGCATGAATATATATGTATATCTGTGCATGAAAAAAAAAAAAACCAAAGAAAAGCTACATAGATGTATACTTCGCTGCACACATAAAAGTCATTGTTTATGTGTGTGCGTTGCTGTTCATATGGAATAAAAAGAAAGGAAGAGTTGCTGTGTTTTAGTGATATATAAAGGACATAAGTTGCTGCACAAGAATCTTGCTGTCATATATGAGTGCAGCTGATTTGGAAACAAAAAAAAATGACGAAAACATGATTGTGTGTTGAGTGTCTATACATATATCTATAATGCAACGCTGTACAAGGAATGAAAGTGATGGTTTTGGTATGTTCCTAGGTGTGAAAGTTACAGAGAGTGACTTGAAATCACTCGAACCATTGGAGAATGAAATATGATGCTTAAATGGTGTTATATGCATGTGTAAATAGGAATTACATGTAGCTGTCATTTTCTGGAAAATAGAGCCTCTTGTGCCTATCGTTTTCATAAGCTAAAGGTTGAGCTTTTCTCTGAAATTTTTACAGGGTATAGTACTCTCCTTAACCTTTAAAATAAGCTTTGGATGGCCCAAAAAAGAGGTCTATAACTCCAGATATGATTTTTGGAAATTGAGTCATAATTTTAGAAAGTTTTTTTGGAAAAGTTTGGACATTGTTTATGTTTTTTCGAAAGTTGGGAATTTTCTAAGTCATAAATCAACTTGGTAACTTTAATTTATGAAAATAGACTTATCAAGGTTTAAGTAGAAATTGGAATCTCCATTTGGAGTTGTATCGGTCCAGTTATGAATTTTCTAAATTCTCAAAAAAGTTAAAGGCTGGATTTTTTGCAAGTTTTAAAATAGTCACGCAAGTTGTTAATTGTGCATATTCTTAGAGAATTTTCCCTTGACGCTCCATTCATTAATAAGATACTATATTATGAATATCCAAAGAGTATAGATATGATTTCATTAATATCTAAAGAGCATAATTTATATAGTGATTGTTATTTATAAACTCCAAATTTAAGGTGTTGGGATAATCTTTGAGAGATTAAAATAATTATAGAGAAATACCAATAAAGGGGTAAAATAATAATAATAAAGTAAATAAATAATATTATTGTTATTATTAGGAAAGGGAATAAATATTAAAGGGAGTTATTAATTAATAATAATTAAAAAGGGTATTATAAGTAAGGGAATTTTTAGGGATTAACTACTATTTTTAATCCTCTAAAAATTAATTCGCGTAGTTAGTTACTTTGTGATGCAAGAAGTGACTAATGACAATGATAAACGTTTATAGGCATACCTTGACACCTCAACCGATCCCAACACCTAGGACAGTTAAGGATTCAAGTTTAAGGTGGGTAACTGTTATCTTATTAGCTTGTATGTATGAATTACATGTATAACTGATCATAGTTGCTAGATAATTTTACATGTGTGTATCCTAGCTATGGATTGAAGTTGCGTGTCTCATAGGTCTGCGTGTCCTAAAATAGGGCTGCGTGTCCTAAAGTGGCTGCGGTCCTTGGGCGATAATCTGCGGTTTCGGTGCGACTTGTTTAATGTGAATTATTTTATGCTTATACATGTGTTATCTTGTCATTTACATTTCATACCCGCATATGAGATTAAGCATTACCCCGGGGTTCATTCATTTGAACTCCGACCGCATGAAAGAAACAGGTAGAGGATCGGGATCAAGAGGGAAGAAGCAGCTGTAAGGGTTACAGTAGATTGAACTTTTTGGAAAAATAGGATAGATAGACTGTATTGTATCGTTTATCATTTGTCTATTTTTGGATTATTGTATTAAGATATTCCTAAGGGATCGATTCAAATCGCGAAAAATTTATCCTCATATTTTCGAACTAAGTTATTTTATGAAAGATTTATTTCACATTTAAGTCATCCAAATCATTTCGATGCCTTTGCGCTATAACTCGATAAATAAATGCGCATTTAGGACGGGCGTTACATATGAGGTCGTCGAAGCTCTAGTCAACTCTATTTACGACTTTAGTATCTATATTAACAATTTAAGTATATATATTGACAACTTTTACTTAAAAAATTCAAAAAAAAAATATGAGACTAACGAGCTCCAATGACTAGTCGCCGCCACTAGAGCTCGGTGATCATTTTTGTAGCCACCGGGCCGGAGCTTCGGCGGTTGTCAAGGGTTGGGAACTTTTATTAAAAAACTAGGGGTAGTTAGGTAATTTCTCAAATTTTACAACATTTCAAAATTTCGAATCAAGCTCTTTGGAATTATTGAAATCCAACATACTTATTTATCTTTTTTTCAATTTTAACATTAATTTTTTGTCTTTTCCTCCCTCTAAAATCAATAAGTAAATCTCTAAAAAAAAATTAATACTTTAATATTTACAAGGGTTAAATTGTAAAAATACCCACCCCAACTTATACCAAATATGCACCCAATACCATAAATTTTTTTTGGGTGCAAAAGTACTCACAAACATTCAAAATCGTAGCAAAAATGACACATTCATTAAAATGGGCTAACATCTGTTATTTTTTATAGTGGGACCCACTCTATTTTTCTGAAAGTACTAAAATACCCCCTAGCTCAAAATGGTAAACATTCAAAAATAGACATGAAAGTACCCAAATACCCCCAAGTAAAAAAAAAACACACACACATACACGGTGAATATATTTTATGAACATTATTTATATGTATTTGCGTGGTACTATGGTCAAATTTGGAGCTTGAATCTAATTCTATGTTTCCCTTTTGTTTAGTATAAGGATTTTGAATATAGCTTGGTTAAATGATTTAATTCATTTTTTAATTAAATCAATTTTATATCCCGGGAACTTTAATTTTTTTTGACATACAATAATCTGTTCCTCCATAATTGTAAGTTAATTTCTAAAGAAAATTTAGAAAAAATTGAAACAAAAAATTGATAAAAAATTTGATAGCATGTACTCCATCTAACATAATATACATTATTACGTCCAATTGTTAGATTATCACATCTAATTACTTGAGGCTGATTGTATATTAATTAGAGATAAAATTAGAAAGTTATTAATTTTAAAAATAGAATTAATAAAGTTTAAGATTTTCTTAGTTTTAATAAAACATGTTAAAAGTGACTTATAAATAGGAGTAGATCAGTATGTAATTGTAATTTTTTGTTAATTTAAAGTTGATGTATAAAATTACACTCTATGTTAATAATAATAGCATAGAATTTGAATAGTTAGATAAATAAGTTTTTTTTTATAAGTTGGGGGTATTTTGATGCTTTCATGTCCATTTTTGAATGTTCATGAGTGGTTTTACACCTCGAAAAACATATGATATCGACGCACTTTAAGTAAAAGTTTATGAATATTTTTGCACATTTACCATTTTTTAGCAGGGGCATTTTGGTGCTTTCAAAAAAATAGTGTAGGCCCACTACAAAAAGTAATGGATGTTAACTCATTTTAACGTATGTGTCATTTTTTGCTCGATTTTGAATATTTTTTGGTATTTTTACACCTAAAAAGCGTTTAAAGTGTTGGATGCACTTTTAATATAAGTTTGTAATATTTTTGTACTTTAACCCTATTTACAACTCAATCTAATTGAACAAATATCATTTAGGAAAAGATAGTTTTCTGATTTTTCGTGGTTTATTTGATCGAAAGAGTATTTAAAATAGTTTGTTTAGAGTGAGAATTAGAAATTCTAAAAAAAATATATAATAATAAAATTTACTTAGAAGTTAGAATAGATTTTTATCTACCCAAATAATAATGATATTAACCCGAACCCAAATCCCCTCTTTTGTTTGGGACCTTTCAAATATAGTACAATGGTATTTTCTTTTCTTTGAACAAGTGGCCAAACGTATCTCTTTTGGAAAAATGACTAAAGGCTTCAAATAAATATATTTTTATTTAATTATAGGCCGAATGTGCAAAAATATTCACTTATATATCCTGCATGTGGTCTGGCACCATAAACAATCCTTGAAAAAATATCTATAATCATTAAAAAAAAAATGGAGACAAAAATGTCAACTCTATTAATTAAGGCAAACTTCCATCAATTTCTGGTTTTATAAGCCCTACTTTAGTAATTTTTAAATATTTATTTTTTTAAAAAAAAAATTCTCACCCTCCCTCTCTCTCTCTCTCACTTGTTCCATTCGGAAGTGTCGGGTCAAGCCGTCAAGCACAGGCCTCGCACATTGGGCTTCCATAAGCACAATCCCAAAAGAATAAACATCAGATTTCTCAGTTAGAAGTTGACTTCCGAAATATTGAGAATCCAGGCATTCCAAACTACCCTTCACTGCGGCACTAACATGAGTTTTCTCTGGGCTTGCCTTGGACAACCCAAAGTCTGCAACTATAGCTACAAAGTTCTCATCTAAGAGAATGTTTGTGGTTTTCACGTCTCTGTGAATGATGCTTTTTGCTGCGCC
The DNA here is from genome assembly GCA_019022615.1 of Acacia melanoxylon. Taxonomy (NCBI): domain Eukaryota; kingdom Viridiplantae; phylum Streptophyta; class Magnoliopsida; order Fabales; family Fabaceae; genus Acacia; species Acacia melanoxylon. The sequence goes on from JAFJYJ010000002.1 coordinate 21,654,500, forward strand.
TGTTTGTAGATAGTGAAGGCCACGAGCAGAACCTATACAGATTTCAAGCCTCTGTTTCCATGATAATAGAGGTAGGTTGTAGCCGTAGAGATGAGAACGAAAAGGGCCGTTGGACATGTATTCGTAGACAAGAATCATCTCCGAGTTTTCGTCACAGGAACCAATTAAGGAAACTAAATGTCGGTGTCGGAGTTTAGAGAGCTTGACTCTCTCTGTCCTGAACTCGTTTTATGCCCTGTGCTTTGGAAGGCTTGCAGAATCTCTTGCTGACTTGGCTTTGGATGCTCCTGATTATATTCTATAAGAATACTAGTAGTTTATACACTACGTAGAACAAGCATAGAGCAGAATGGTTTGATTCTCATGTAGTCTCAGCAAATAATTTGAACATTCAAAAGAGAATGGCACTTGCTAAACTCTACAACACTATGTACAAGCATGCTCCTTGGTTAAGATGCTAAAATGTCTGGAAATTTTTTCTTGAGATTTTTTAAGAAATAATCATTTAAAAACTATTAAAGTGGGCTTCACAAAACCAGAAATTAACTGAAGTTTGCCTTCATTAATGGAGCTGGCATTTTTTTTTTTGCTTTTTCTAATGATCATAGGTATTTTTACACCTAAAGATTGTATATGGTGCCAGATTTAAAATCATTTCCTTAAAACAATATTAACTAAGTAGTTAGCCAAATTACCATTCAACCAATGATCGTGAAAGTACATTGATTGTCAAACGAACTTAACCATGATAGAAAACTTTAAAACTATAAATTATCTAAAAGGGCTATCATGGTTCAAAGAACAAAGCCCCTCAATAGAAATTCAAGCACACATTTGGGTTTTGGACTTTATAAGACCCAAATAAACATTCACCCCCAAATCCAAATTCTTTAACTGAATAATACTTCATCGCATAACAAAATATCCAAGTCTATCAAGAAGTGGATCCACAAGTTTAAAACACAATCATAAGGTAGACCACCCAAAATCATCAACAATAATCCATTTATAGAGAAATTGAAAATATATAGTTGATGCATCTAGTTTCAAAATAGATCACAGTATGTAGGATAAGCCCTAAAGTGACAATATACAATAATCCAATATATACTAAAAAGATGAAAGCACTATTATTTACACAAGTAGTTTAAGCTACAGAGTCTTCCCTGATGAACCTATGTAACATCTCATTTTAAAAGCGGATTTTTTTTAAAAAAATCAGAGTAGAGCAGTAGAGCGAAAGAGTAATTGAGTAACTGAACCATTAACAAAACGTTAACCATAGTGTAAGAGTAATGATACGATCATCCAAGGTTCGTAAGTAAATACGAAAACTTGAGTAAATAAATCTCCATCCGGAATCCTAAGCCGGGCCGCTTGCCCCGATCACCAACCCTTGGTCCTCCTGACCCTGAAACTACAGCTGAGATCCATTTCCCATATGGATCTCAGGTAACGGTTAACCTTATACTCAAATAAAACAGTATATGGACAACAAATATTCATAACAATACAGTAGCATATCAACACATAAGCACAGAGCAGATGTATGAACAGCAAAATGACAGAACATAAGCACAAAGCAATATGTAAAGCCCCACAACATGTCTGCACATACCCTGTGCCACGATCACAACACGTGTCCTCAGCGCTAGGAAAACTCATACGGTGTTATCAATTCTATAACCCGTGTAAACTGTATGTATGATTGACGACCCTAAACAGAGCCTCAGTCTATGAACGTATCTATCACATATATGTATATGAGCAGTACAGGATTAGGGTTACAGTACGCGTCCGTACCTTCGTTATGGTACAAGGAACGTTTCGGCGCAAAAACATCATTTTTGACGAAAAGTGGTCCGACGGCGGTAAAAACAGCGGGGTGACGGCGTCACAAAAGCGGAGTGCAAAACGGTCTGATTATCAACGATATCCTATCAGGACAATATTCAACAATTTTTAGCAGTATAACAAGCATTTTAGGTAAAATTACCATTTTGCCCCTAGTTGGACCTATCGGCGGAATTTCGCGAGCATTTGTTTTGACTCTAATCTTCCAAAATTTTGCCATAATTCTTTTCCCATCACATATTTCGAAATATATATCATATCCACCCAAAAGTATGATATCTATAATATATTGGAAGATTAAAGATAAAAACAGCATTTCTACTATAGCTACTGAATAAAACACCGAAGCTTAAGACCAGGGACCGAAGACTTACCCAGGGCCCGGCTAAACTTCCTCGGAGCTCTTCCTCTCTCTAACTTCTCTCTAAGGGGTAGATTTTTGGTGTGAAAAATGAAAAGAGGAGGGTGCTATTTATAGAAGAAAGGAGGGACAAGGTGGGAATTTGTTCATTTGTTTTCAGATCGGATTTCAACCGCCGGATCGCACTTGGGACACACGGAACGATCCTGGCCCTCCACCTAGGTGCCGACCTCCCCCCCCTTGTGACATCATCTTTGATGATGTCATCCATGCTGACTTACCGATATCGTTCCCTGATCGGTGCTCGAATCGCGTAATTTTGCCGAAACTCAAAATGCGCGGCGTAGTTTCGAAGTTTCTTTCTTTCTCATTAGGAATATCTAGTTTAATGAAATTTACGATCTCATTAAGGGTATTCCGTTATCCGCTGAAGATTTTAGGCCGGACACCCTCGGTTACGGAATTGAATTCCGAAAGCACCGACGTAGACAAAAATCCACTGGTTTGTAATATGATCTGACCTAAGTCATTAGATTCCTAATTCACGGCAACTACTTGTTTCAGTATTGACTCTAAATCCTCTATCTGCATTTTCTCTCTCCTACCCGGTGTCTTAAATACCCTGTTGGTTCCATAACCGACTTCGGAGACAAAAAGTCACCGAGAAGAATTTTCATTTGGTTTATAAAAGTGCGGTTGATCGACTTAGTCTCTATCTTTAGGGGTAGGATTTTATTTCTAGTTGTTCTCACTTCTCCGTTGGCTCTTTACCAATTATATTATTATTTTAATCAAAATATCTAGATATTTTTTTCCTTTTTCCTTTTATTTATTTTTCTAAGCATAAAATATTTTTATTTTATTTTATTTTTTTATTTTTATTTTATTTATTTATTTCGAAAATTCAGCCCTTAATAAAATTATTTTCAATTAATTTTATCTTAAACATCCAATAATATCCTATTAATTACTTAATTAGTCATTTACTAATTGCTGATAATTTTCTTAATTAGAATAAATCATTATCTCACAAAAAATTTCTCTGACATTGGTATTCTACATCTCATGCATTATTTTAAAAATCATAAGGCCTAAAAGAGTTTCTAACATAATATTAAATTCTCTCTCTTATTTTTCCAAGGAAATAATTTATTAAATTCCATAATTAAGGACAATATTTTACCTAATTTTTAATCATTATTCCGCAGCCTTTTAAGATTTATCATAATAGTCACAGGCTATTTTATGACTCAAAGATACCTTTTCGGCCCTTTGGCACCTTTATTACCTCTAATTTCAACAAAATTTACTTTAAATAGTAAGATAATTTAGGCTCATTATTTGAGACCACATATTTACCTTTCCGAAATAATTATTTATTTATAAAATTTCTAGATAAATAACCGGGTATTACAACCTACATGAGAACTATCACCTAGGAAAATGTTAAATCATTGGGGTTATACAAAAGCCACAACAACCCAACATTCTATCTCATTGAGCATATGAGTAAGTGCTCGTGAGGTGTTAAGTGGGACAGTTATAAAATCATAGCATTATTAAAAATGCCACATGACTACATATATATACATCAATTCATAATCTCATTCTCATATTTATTACATGAGTGCACAAAAATCAATACACAAAAATTTATTCTCTGGCCTCCCTTATTTTCTCTGATTGAACCCATAGGTTAATACTCACCCATATGATTGGGAGTTTAACTCAACAAGCTCACCGAACAATTGATATGGACCGCCAAAATCTATAGAGCACAAGATCGGACCATGGATTCCCTCTCTAAGCCATTAGTGGGTGTCAAGACCCTACTAAACACAAATTGGCCAAAAGACTAACCAATATACACATGAAAACCTACTACCTTATTTTCTTTTTGTATAAGAATTCCCCTTTATTTCCTCCTTGAATAACCTTCCATCAAATTCACATTCACCGTCCCCTCTCATATCAATACTCAAGAGATATAATCACACTGAATTATCACATATCATTATCAATTCACAAGTTATCAAGATAATCTTTCCAATCTCTTAAATTAACATCAATTCATATAATATAATATCATTATTCATTTCTCAATGAAAATAAGTCCTACAAGACAATTTCATTAGAAATATAGTTTTCATAGTTCATATCATAAACCAATAGCAAATTTATAGGTCTATATAGTTAAAAATCACTCAAAAACATTATACAAGTATGCACAACAAGAGGAAAGTGGTTACTTTTTGCTAAAGTAAAGTATTACCACAATGCTCATAATCCTAGAGCTCAAACACTAGTCATAATCAATCTACAACAATCAATTCACTATACATTAATAACTCTTTGAGTTATTAAAACAATTAACTTAATTCTATAAATTTAAAGTTTTGAATTAGTTACTCAAAAATTCCAATTTCACACTAAAATCTAAAGGATTTATTTTAATATTAATTCAAATATTTTTCTTAACCCAACAACTCATTTAAGTATTTGATTATCTTCAATTTCATTCCATTATATAAAATCTCCAATTTAGATTTTAGGGCATAAAATTACTAAATTATAAATCTTCACTTTAATTAGAAATCTAAATCGATTCAAACTTTAAGAATACCTCCAATAATCCAAATAAATAATTTAAGCCAAATTTAATCGATTAAAAATGTCCAATATAGAATTATTTATAGGCTAATTATATAGAAAATTCATTAAAATCCTTTATGAACTAAATAATAAAAGTAAACCAATTAAAATTAACTATTAATCATCTTCTACATCCATATAGTCATATATTTACCAAATTAAAACTTACTCAAAATTCTAACCCTAAAATATTATATAATCTGCATGAAATTATTATCATAAGAAAGATAACTTTATTTAGAATAATTTTTATAAATGGAGTTTTGTGATTAGAAATAATTTTAAGTAAGTTATTAATTCCCAAAGTTTACCCTAAACTCAACAAGGGCAGACTGGGTATAAACAAAGTTTTGTGATTAGAAATATATTTTTTTTAAAAGAAAGTTTTAAATGCATTAAAAAAACAAAAGAATATAAACAAGAAAAGAGAAGTGCTTCAATGCATTTTTACTAGTTACAAGTATATAGATGAATCAAACTCATGGAGTTTATTGATACAAAATATGTTTGACACAAGTAGCAAGTTTTCAAGGTTTTGGTTCCATATATATATATATAGGTGTGCACCGTTACATACATACATACATACCTACCTACCTACCTAGGTACGCACGTGCGTGCGTGCGTGCGCACGCGTATGTGCGTACATACGTACGTACGTACGTACATACATACCTACGTACGTACGTACATAGACAGCAAAGTGTTCCTCTTTTTTATTTAGAAATATCTTTTTCTCTTGAAATAAATGTTTGTCTAGCTTAACTATCATCTTTGTAACATACATACATACATACATACATGTGTCTATATGTGTGTGTGTGACAGCAAAGTGTTCCTCTTTTTTATTTAGAAATATCTTTTTCTCTTGAAATAAATGTTTGTCTAGCTTAACTATCATCTTTGTAACATTTTCTCCTTCTGATATATAGATAAAAAAGAGGATGAATTCTTTTCTAGTATAGGAAGACATTCAATATTGCAAAAGTCTTCCCTCCACTGTGTTTCTTTCCTAGCCATGTGGCATTTTAACGACCTACGTGGACCTTCCGTCAGCTTTGGGCAAATTTGCTACCTTTTTTATACTTCCAGGGTAAATTTGGTACCAAAAAAACTTCCGGGTGCTGAGTACCCCCTTATCAATACTTCCGTGGCAAATTAGGTATTTAACCAAAAAAAATCCTACATGGAAAACGTCTGTTTGACCTTCCGTCAGTTTTGGGCAAATTTGGTACCACAAAAACTTTCGGGTGCTGAGTGCTTCCTTATCAATACTTCCATGGTAAATTAGACCTTTAACCCTATTTATAAAGGCCTTAGTTAAATTTTTTATGAAACATCACTCTTATATGTTGAAGGTTTCATTTTTTAGCCTTCAAACATTGAATTATTGAATATAAAACATATATTAATATCAAATATATTATTTTTTTCAATATCCTGAAATAAATTTTTAAGACCATGAGAATTATTTTTTCAATATCGTCAAGTATCTTTATTATAAAATTTAATGTTAAAAATATTTAAAATACACCTTATCCTTTATATTCAATTATACCAAAATATCTTTATATGTTAAAAATATTTTTGTCTATACAATTTATTGATACACATACGTTTGATCTAATTTTTATCATGTTACATAATTTACTAATGGTATAAATTTATTTTTTCTAACAATTTTATGTAATTTTTGGTATTTATTATGAAATATAATGTTGATAATATTTAAAATACAACATTATCCTTTATATGCAATTATACCAAAAGCTAATGTCCTTTTTGGTAAATTTGACCCTGAAAAAACTATTATGATAACAATATCCAAATACTATCATTTTTCTCTAAAAACTATTCTACAAAAGTTCATTTTTACCTCGTAAACCCAAAAACTAAATCCAAACGGGCCCTTGATAGATTAGGGTATGATAAATCATAATGTAATTAAAAGTTAATTAGAAGAAAACTACCAAATGGCCCGTTTGGTTCACAGAATTAGAGGGAATGTAATTAAATGTAATGTAATAATAATTACATGAATTTGTCTAATTCGTCATTAAGGAAAGATGATGCATATATATAAATGTTTGTTTGACTTATATCGAACATATGAGAATAATATAGTAAGAGCCAAAAAAAAATTCTACATTATTTTTCAATTTTTAATGGTGGTAGATTTCTTAATATTCAATAGGGTATGTGTGGGTACTTTGGTCAATTCAAAAATTATAATGACAATAATTTATTTTCTACCTGATTACAAAAGGGCTGTTGGAAATTATGCCCTAGGGGCAAGTCATTTTCCTTTAGTTATCATTTCATTTGCATGTTTATAGTGATAACTGATCCTTGGATATATCTTATAGATTATTCTAAATATCCCTGGTCGGTCATCTACGCGGGAGCGAAGATGAAATAAGACCAGTATTACTTTGATGAGGTATGGAGATACGAATCAAAGTCATGGGCACTTGTAGGAGTACAAGGTGCTGGATCGACCCACTATGAGAAAGCTGCATGGATTTAGTCATAACCTTATCTCATGTATAACCGCGTCACAACGCCCTTGACCGAGATCATCATGGATTCCTACATGATGAGTCGCTGATCTTTGACTTAGTCAAAAGTCGCCTTTGACCGGGTGATGATAAAGGCTTGGATCGGGATCAGTGGTTTTCATGCAGAGAAATGTGAATGGTCAAGATAGAATTTGTCCCTCACATTTGTAGAGAGATAATACTAGGCCCCTCGATGAGTGAGTCTGAGAAACGTATAGTCATACTACAATGGAAAGGAGTTTCCATTTCTATTAAACTACTCGAGAATCGAGAAAGTAATGGTCAGGAACAGGAAGTTGACATTATTCATTCCTCATCCTTGACCAAATTATCGCGTGACAAAAGGGACGTGACATGGTTGTACGATGGGTAGTATCGTATCATCGATCCCCATATGAATTGGGTAGTCACAATGTCTTGCCAGAGGCCGCTTGCGATTTGTGGGCTGGTACAGTATTGGCCCACTGCCAATCTCATATGGGCCTGCAAGGTCGCACAAAAGAATAGCCCAACACGAGCAAAAGTGTTCAAATTCATTGAATCTTATATGTGTATAAGATTTGATGAATATTGTATTTAATCTAGGGTGGATATATATATATATATATATATATGTGTGTGTGTGTGTGTGTGTGTGTGTATTTATTATTAAATTCGAAATAATGATAATATTATTTATAGATAATAATATTATTATATATAGTATTTAATTTATTTGATAAATTAAATAACTATAATAAATTGAGATATTGTATCTCGAGATTTAATTTTTGAATAAAGATATAGTATCTTAGATTTAATTAAATTGAGGTATAGTATCTCGGATTTAATAAAAGATATCATATCTTAGATTTAATTTATAAAGATAAATTAAATCTATAGGCTTATAATTTGGATTAAATAAATATATTAGATTAGATCTATTTGATAGATTTAATTAATATATTATTTTAATTCAAACTTGAATTTCGAAATTAATTAGATTAATTTTGAATATATAATACGTCTAATGGGTTTTGAAATACGACGGGACATTAAGTCAGACATATTAGAAAGCCGCGAGAAACCCTAGAGCAAATTGAGAGACGCGAGAAATTTGAAGGTGCTAGCACGCTGCCACAGTCGTGTTCGGAGACTATTCGTGTGGATACCTGTAGAGGGAGGAGATTCGTAGAGTCTGCTCCTGGATGATCGAGAAGGTAGCCCACGTGATCAAATCGAACGTAAGAAACGCTCAAAATTTCGCATAGGTATGATTCAGACTCTTTAACCTTGATTTAAACGCGGTTGAACGATCCTCGGATGGGATTCGTAAAGATTTTAAATTCGCTGCGTGTACGGATCCCAACAAGGGCTTCATCTCCTTTTCTAGGGGCTTACATGTGGTATTTCGTTATCGATACTATCCGTTTTAAGCCCATTACCCTTATAGTTTTAAAAAGGGTCATGATATGAGGTATCCAAACCCTTGTAAAGTGTTTTTTTTTTTTAAAAAAAAAATTCCTCCTCTACCAATGTGGGCTTTACATCTAAAATTTTAAAGAATGTCATACGAAAACTTTTACGCTTGGAATCAATTATGGTGATGTACAATTATTGTAGGAGAAGTGGATGATTAATGATAACTGTAATATAGTATGAAGGAAATTTTGATTTGTGAGAAACAACTTTATTGAATAAATTGAAGTAAAGGCACCCTGGTAAATGCTATAAAGAAATGTTAGTTCTCTATGTGTTTTGATGATAACTGACAATTGTAAACACAAGTTGAAGTTTGTCTTTGGTAAGTTGAAAAGCTTACTGTCAAAGGCAAACTCGAGTTTTGGAAGCAAAACTCGAGTTTGGACTTGACAGAGAGTAGCTCAAATTTATAGAGTAATGAAAACTCCAGTTTGCTTAGGCAAACTCGAGTTTATAAGTCACAGAGAGCACTCAAGCTTTTCACATCAAGGCAAACTCGAGTTTGGGTTCGTAAACTCAAGTTTGTACCATACAGAGACACTTCAAGTTTCCTGAAGAATGCAAAACTCTAGTTTTGATTTACAAACTCCAGTTTTCAACTACCAGAAAGTTTGTAAAAGTTTCCTTTCATGAGGAAACTCGAGTTTAGGTTTTGCAAACTCGAGTTTTGGTCATACAGAGAACTCCCAAAGTTTTGAACTTAAGAAAACTCCAGTTTACACCAAACAGAGAGTTTGTCAAGTTTTGTGAACTTGACCAAACTCGAGTTTGTGTTTTCCAAACTCGAGTTTGGGCTTGGCAGAGAATCTAAATATTTTTCATCCTTTGCAAACTCCAGTTTATATTTGGAAACTCTAGTTTGCACTTAGCCAAGCATTTTCTAAGTTTTCCTAAGTTATGAGGAAACTCGAGTTTGTATTTGGAAACTCGAGTTTAGCCTTGATGAGAAAGTTAACATGTTTTATCACTTTGAGAAAACTCAAGTTTGCATTTGAAACACAGGTTTTCACATGACAAAGTTTTTCAAAGGTTTCCAATTTTAAGAGGAAACTCGAGTTTAGTTTTGGAAACTCGAGTTTGTACCTTACAGAGAGCTTTGCTCATTTCATCATTTTGGAAACTCCAGTTTTGAGCTTTTGGACTAAAACATGTTTTCACTATAAAAGTCCAAAACTTGAGTTTGGATTTGGAAACTCGAGTTTGGCCTTCTGCAAACTCAAGTTTGTAAGAACAAACTCGAGTTTGTGTCGCCAAGTTTGAAAATCAAATTGCATGAATTTGTGAAATCTTCATGATTGATCCTAATACTTCTTATCATCACTCATCACTCGAGTTTAGTCTTATTTAGTGTCTATTTGCTATTTTGCTGAAGTTCGGTGGATTGTACCTAAACTTTGACGAGATTTTTAAAAAATAGGGCACGAACACATATGGGAAAAGTCTAAGTAAAGAAAAGTCTTATTCGAGTGAATATTTTTGTGGTTTTTCATTTAGATGCGCTATTTGGTTCTTATGTTTGAGATTGTTTGTTACGTTGGTAATTCCTCGTTGATTTTTTTTTGCCTTAAATTAGTTAAATTTTTTATCATATTTATCTATCTATTTATTATTCATTTGTTTCTTTTTTATCTTTTTATTGTCATGTTAATTCATCCTTTAATTATTATTTATCAAATGTATCGTAAATTCTCTCTTTTATCCATAAATCTCTTCTCATGTGTGTGCGTGTGCGAGTGTGTGTTGTGTTTTTTCCCGAGTTTCTTCTCATGCGTATCTATTTAAATTATTTGATTTTTCGATTCTTTTTCATATTTTCTTTTTGAATTACTATTTTTTCATCACGAGTTGACTTAAATTATTTGGTGTCATGTTTGAACTATTTATTACCTAACTTTATAATATAATGGACTTTCAAGTACTTTCATGTAATTTAAGCTGTTCAATATGAATGTGCTTATTTAAATTATTGGAGTGAATATTTTTGTGGTTTTTCATTTAGATGCTTTATTTATTTGGTTCTTCCGTTTGAAACTGTTTTATTACGTTTGCAATTCCTCAATTAATTTTTTTATTTATGATATTTATCTATCTATTTATTATTCATTTGTTTCTTTTTTATCTTTTTATTGTCATGTTAATTCATCCTTTAATTATTATTTATCAAATGTATCAAGTAAAAACTCTCTTTTATCCATGACTCTCTTCTCATGTGTGTGTGTGTGTGTGTGCGCACGTGTTTGTGTCGTGTTTTTTTCTGAGTTTCTTCTCATGTGTATCTATTTAAATTATTTGATTTTGATTTTCTGATTCTTTTACATATTTTCTTTTTGAATTACTATTTTTTTGTCACATTTGACTTAAATTATTTGTTGTCGTGTTTGAACTATTTATTACCTAACTTTATAATATAATGGACTTTCAAGAAGTTTCATGTAATTTAAGTTGTTCAATATGAATGTGCTTATTTAAATTATTGGAGTGAATATTTTTGTGGTTTTTCATTTAGATGTGCTATTTGGTTCTTATGTTTGAGATTGTTTGTTACGTTGGTAATTCCTCAGTTAATTTTTTTTTGGCCTTGAATTAGTTAATTTTTTTTATCATATTCATCTATCTATCTATTTATTATTCATTTGTTTATTTTTTTAATCTTTTTCTTGTCATGTTAATTCATCCTTTAATTATTATATTATTTATCAAATGTATAAGTAAATTCTCTCTTTTATCCATGACTCTCTTCTCATGTGTGTGTATGCGCGCGTGTGTGTGTCGTGTTTTTTTTTGTCGAGTTTCTTCTCATGTGTATCTATTTCAATTATTTGATTTTGATTTTCTGATTCTTTTTCGTATTTTCTTTTTGAATGACTATTTTATGTCACAGTGGACTTAAATTATTTGGTGTCATGTTTCATCTATTTGTTACCTAACTTTATAATATAATAGACTTTCAAGTAGTTTCAAGTAATTTAAGTTGTTCAATATGTATGTGCTTATTTAAATTATTGGAGTGAATATTTTTGTAGTTTTTCATTTAGATGCGCTCTTTGGTTCTTATGTTTGATATTGTTTGTTACGTTGGTAAGTCCTCAGTTAATTTTTTTTGGCCTTGAATTAGTTAATTTTTTTATTTATCATATTTATCTATATATTTATTATTCATTTGTTTCTTTTTTATCTTTTTATTGTCATGTTAATTCATCCTTTAATTATTATTTATCAAATATATCAGTAAATTCTCTCTTTTATCCATGACTCTCTTCTCATGTGTGTGTGTGTTTCGCCCCCCCGAATTTCTTCTCATGTGTATCTATTTAAATTATTTGATTTTGATTTTCTGATTCTTTTTCATAATTTCTTTTTGAATGACTATTTTATGTCACAGTGGACTTAAATTATTTGGTGTCGTGTTTGACCTATTTATTACCTAACTTTATAATATAATGGACTTGAAGAAGTTTCATGTAATTTAAGTTGTTCAATATGAATGTGCTTATTTAAATTATTGAAGTGAATATTTTTGTAGTTTTTCATTTAGATGCGCTATTTGGTTCTTATGTTTGAGATTGTTTGTTACGTTGGTAATTCCTCAGTTAATTTTTTTGGCCTTGAATTAGTTAATTTTTTTATTCATCATATTTATCTATCTATTTATTATTCATTTGTTTCTTTTTTATCTTTTTATTGTCATGTTAATTCATCCTTTGATTATTATTTATCAAATATATAAGTAAATTCTCTCTTTTATCCATGACTCTCTTCTCATGTGTGTGTGTGTGTCCCCCCCCGAATTTCTTCTCATGGGTATCTATTTAAATTATTATTTTTTTGATTATTTTTCATATTTTCTTTTTGAATTACTATTTTTCATCACAGTTGACTTAAATTATTTTTGTCGTGTTTGAACTATTTATTACCTAACTTTATAATATAATGGACTTTTAAGTAGTTTCATGTAATTTAAGTTGTTCAATATGAATGTGCTTATTTAAATTATTGGAATGAATATTTTTGTGGTTTTTCATTTAGATGCGCTATTTGGTTCTTTTGTTTGAGATTGTTTGTTAAATTGATCATTCCTTAGTTAAATTTTTTATTTCTCATGTTTATCTTTCTATCTGTTATTCATTTGTTTCTATTTGATGTTTTTATTGTCAAGCTAATTCATTAATTATTATTTAACAAATGTATCGGTAAATTCTCTCTTTTATCCATGACTCTCTTCTACGTTCTTTTTTTTTTTCCGAGTTTCTTCTTATGTGTATCTATTTAAATTATTTGTTTTTTGTTTTTTGATTCTTTTTCATTTTTTTTGATCTACTATTTTCTATCACAGTCGACTTAAATTATTTGTTGTCATATTTGTACTATTTATTACCTAACTTTATAATATAATGGACTTTCAATTAGTTTTAAGTAATTTAAGCTTTTCAATATGTATGTGCTTATTTAAATTATTGGAGTGAATATTTTTTGTGGTTTTTCATTTAGATGCGCTATTTGGTTCTTATGTTTGAGATTGTTTGTTACGTTGGTAATTCCTAAGTTTTTTTTTGGCCTTTAATTAGTTGATTTTTTTTATTTATCATACTTATCTATCTATTTATTATTCATTTGTTTCTTTGACCAAAAAAAAAATTATTCATTTGTTTCTTTTTTATCTTTTTATTGACATGCTAACTCATCCTTTAATTATTATTTATCATATGTATCTGTAAATTCTCTCTTTTATCCATGACTCTCTTCTGTGTGTGTGTGTGTGTGTGTGTTTTTTTTCCCGAGTTTCTTCTCATGTGTATCTATTTAAATTATTTGATTTTCTTATTCTTTTTCATATTTTCTTTTTGAATTAGTATTTTCTTTCACAAAATCGACTTAACACATGTTCTATTCCTAGGGCTTTTATCTTTAAACACATATTTACCTTAAAATAAAGGCGAGACATAAATATGATAAACATAAAATATGCTCATTTATTAAGAATGAAATACTATAACGTTGAAATTGTCTTTGATCTCGTCCACGATTGTCTCTAGAACATCTAAATACTAACAATCTCTCACTTGGCCTAGAGCCAATCAGGTTGACGTGTTATACCCAAAGACTTATAATGACTATCATATTTTCTCTGAAAAACTCCCTTAGTCAGAGAATCAGCCAAGTCATCATCTGTGGGGATATAGTCCTTATTTATATCTTGTCTTTCAACAATCTCTCGAATGAGATTATACTAGCGGAGCACATGTTTGGATTTTTTATGAGACCTAGGTTCCTTGCTCTGAGCTATAGCTCAGGTGTTATTGCAATACAAAGGTATTGGGTTAACAATGCTAGGAACCACTACAAGTTCATTGATGAACTTCTTGATCCGTACTGCCTCCTTAGCCGCTTCTATAAAGCTGCTATGTATTTTTCTTCTGTAGGAGAGTCTGTCATGGTCTTTTGCTTGAAACTCTTCCAACAAATTGCTCCACCGTTTAGGGTGCAGACCACACCCTGACTGGGATTTACAATTTCCTTATCATTCTAGAAACTGGCTTCAGTGAACCCTTTCACTTTTAGCTCACTACTACCACCGTAAACTAGAAACAGATCCTTAGTCCTTCTCAAGCAAATTGTCCGCTGACCGAAGACCACTCAGAAGCCCAATTCTTGAGGTAATTATTTTCTTTCGTAAAGTTATTGACACAACTTTTTTAATGTTAATTTGTGTAATACCCGCATATTTATTTCTACGAAATATTACATTTTGGTAAATAAATTGGCTATTTCTAATAAGTGAAATTATTGTTGCAAAACTTGTGTTATTATAGTCTATGTTTCTAGGATGAGTTCTGTGGGAAATTAGAGAATTTAAGGGCCAAAGTGCCAAATGACCAAAATACCCCTGGTATGCAAAATGACTTAGGAAAATTGTGAAAAATCCTAAAAGGCAATGAAATAATTATTTGAGTTAGGAGAGTATATTATCTCTAATTGTGATAATTTGATAAATTATGAGCTTGGAGAAATTGAATAAGAATGCTCAAAAAGTATTGTAATGACCATAATACCCTCTCAAATTCTAGAATAATGCGTAGAAAACATGGAAACGAAATGTCGGTGCTAGAATTATGAGGTAATGAGGCATTCTAATTAAGAAAATTATCAACTAGTGATAATAAAGTAGTTAAGTAATTTACGGCTAATTACTTAAGCATAAGTAAAGGAAATTCATAAGTAATTTTGTAAAACCCTAAAATTAGTGGTTTTTGGCTTAAAATTAGTAAGAACATATTTAGTAATTAATTGGAGAATTTTGTGAAAAATAAGTGAGTTTAGTTATTTTTTAAGCCTAAATACAAGAATGGACCAATTAGGTAATTTTGTGAAATTTTTGGAAAAATTGGAATAAATAAATAATTAAATATAAAATAAAAATAAAAAGGGTCCAGCCGAAAATTGGAAAAAAATGGAGATAGGAACAAATTTTAAATATCATGATATTTTTGTAAAATTGTATTATTATATAATATAATTAAATATAGTGAATAGTAATGGAATAAATAGGAAACGGATCCTATCTAGAGAACCAGGAATAGGAATTCCAAATTGAAGGTAAAATATTGATCAGTGAGTTTTTACCTTCAAGTGACCTCTTAGGAAGTTAATTCCGAGGTCGGTAGCACATTTTCCTAATAAGACGAAATAGGGAAAAACGCGAGATAGTCACATTTTGGATTTGAAGAACATAAATTATAACTCAACATCCGGAGATGAGTTTATAATTATATGGACATATTTGGAATCGTGAATTTTTGTCCGAGAAGTTGATGATTCCGAAAACGATTTTCAGAATCGGACGCGCCGGACACGTTTTTCGAGAAAACTTCAATCTGGATTTTGTTGGAACCCGTAAGGGACCGAAATCTAAGTTAAATTAGATATTATTGATGAGGAAGAGAAGATCTTCAAAGTTATGAATTCAGAATTTTGAGATTTTCCGAGACTACGTGAAACGGACACTGATCGGGGGAATTCTATCGGACCGGGCATAAAGTGAGCTTGAGTCACCATTCTTGGACCAAATGCTTGCTGCCACATCACCCCCCTAAGTCGACCAAGAGCTTCCCATGGACAATAATTAACCACCAATTAGCCTTGATTTTACATGGTTATAAGGTAAGGAAAAATTACAAGATTTGGAATGTGGAAATTACCAAAGTGGCACAAATTTTGCCTATATAAAGGCATGAGCACCTCTTGGATTTTCACATCCATTCTCAAGCTAGAAACCGAATCTAGAGGGAGAAAGAAGAGAGAGAAGCTACGGAAAAAATTTTGAAGAAGTCTTCAACGGGTAAGTTCTTCGGTCTTAGCTTCTAAGTTCTAGTCTTTAGTTCAGTAGTTGGTAGAAATGTTAGTTAGATTTAGTAAGTAGGGAATGAGATTCCTACTATTGTTTTTAAGCCTCATTGCATTGAAAGATGCCTGACGAGGTAAAAACTTGGTAGGGATTGAGTTCCTGAAAAATGAAAGTTAGAGTAGCGAAGTGTTGGCGAAATTCCGCCAAATTAGGGGTAGAAGGGCAAAATGGTAATTTTTACCTAAAATGCCGATTATGATGTCAAATCACTAATGAAAGTGATATTACTCTTATAGGGCATCGAAACTCGATTTTTCAATTCTGTTGCCCGACGTGCCGCCAGTGAACATTTCACGTTTTTCCGTAAAAAGTACGTTTTTCGGCCAGAAGTACCTAACGTCGTCAACGAAGGTACGGACGCGTCTTGTAACCCTAACTCTATGCTGCTTATATACTTTTGCGTTATAGATACGTTCATAGGCGAGGTTCCGTTGAGAATCATCGAGATACTTACGGCTTTACCCACGGATTATAATATTGGTAATGCCGTTTGAGTTATTCCTAGCGCGAGGACACGTTAGTGGCGTGGCTTTGGATATGTGCGAGAACTAGTCGAGAGAGACTTTACATACTGTTTTGTGCTTATGTTACGTCCATGTTATTGATCATACATCTCGTTGTTTGCTTTTGTGATGATATCTTTGTATTGAAATGAATATCTCGTTGTACGTATCTTGTTTTATTTGAGCATAAGGTTAACAGTTACCGAGATCCATATGTGGAATGGATCTCAGCTGTAGCATCAGGGTCTGGAGGACCGATGTTTGGCGACCGAGGCTAGCAGTTGGAGTAGGCCAAGACGTGTCTACATTATCTATCGTTTTCTTTAGTTGCTTTAACTTTTAAGAATTCTGGATGACTGTAATCCGAATGGTCCATATTTTGAATGTAATGTAAATTACTTACTCGCTCCAATGCTCTACTCTGATTACTCTGCTTGAAATATTTGGAAAAGTTTTTTTTAAAAAAAATTCCGCCGTTTTCAAATGGGATGTTGCAATTTGGGTCTAATTAAGATTTGAAATCGAATCCTAAGCAAAGAATCTCTTCAATTCAATTCTAGCATATCTTAGTCTTCGTTAAAGTTTATTTCTCATATATGCACATAATCTTAAGATTTTGTTGTTCACTAACGGTAAAACGTAGTATTTTGAGGCTAGTGTTCTCTTAGGTTTTCTTTGATAATTTATTTCTCAAGTCGTGCATTAAGTTAGTCACATGAGGTTTACTTCTTTTTTATTTTATTCCTTCTATTTTACGGTTTTCCCTTTAGAAATAGTATAAAGGTGAAATTTTTCTTAGTTGAAACTTGAAATGCAGCTCTGCCCTTGCTTGAAAACAGTTCTGCCACCAATGTAAGTTAGTCACATAAGGTTTGCATGATAATCGTGAAGCATTTGGTTTTTCTTTATTGATGTTACCATCAGTATTTGGTTTTTTATTGATGCTCTGCCCTTGCTTGAAAGTAGCTCTGTCACCAATATTAGTTAGTCACAGTCTTTTTAATTTCAAGAAAAAGTTGTACGCTTATTTTGAAATATTCTAAAGTGTGGAATTATGGATTACATTTGAAGCAGCACAATCAGCCGTTTTTACAATGATAATACATCAGCAAATACAAGCCAATGATGACAGTAACTATTCCTATCACTAGTACAAAAAATGGCTTTATGACCGCCTCGTTTAAACCAGATTATTGAGGCTTCAGTTTTAAAAGTATGACCGGTGGTAATTCCGTAAATATAAAGAAAATTTTAGACCGGATTATAGAGAATTAGGTCTAAAAAGTATGACCGGTGGCAGTTCCCTTAATATATAAAGAACTTTTTATACTGGATTATAGATGATTAAATCTAAAAAGTATGACCGGTGGCAGTTCCGTAAATATATAAAGAACTTTTTAGACCTAACTTTAAAAACAATAGGTCTTAAAAGTCTTTCTTTTAAAACCTAATATTTTAATAGTCCGGTCTAAAAGGTATGACCGGTGTCAGTTTTGTTAATATAAGAAAACTCTTACTTTTAAGACCGGATGTATAGAAGTGTAGTCTAAAAAGTCTAATTTTAAGATCGGATATTTAAAAAATCCGGTATAAAAAGTCTAAAAGATAAATATTTTATTTTCACGCGCCGAAAATTGAATTTCTCCCTCTGAACCTCTCTTCAACCTTGTAAATCTCACCTCACACTCTCTTCTCGTAACATCCCATTTGAAAACGACGGAATTTTTTTAAAAAAAAAAAAAACGTTTCCAAATATTTCAAGCAGAGTAATCAGAGTAGAGCATTGGAGCGAGTAAGTAATTTACATTACATTCAAAATATGGACCATAGTGTAAATGTATCGGATTACGGTCATCCGAATTCTCAAAAGTTAAAGAAACTAAAGAAAACGATAAATAATGTAGACACGACTTGGCCTACTCACCGCTTGCCTCGATCGCCAAACATCGATCCTCCGCACTGATGCTACGGTGAGATCCATTCCACATATGGATCTCGGAGTAACGGTTAACCTTATGCTCAAATAAAAAGATACGTACAACGAGATATTCATTTCAATACAAGCATATCATCACAAAAGCAAACGGCGAGATGTATGATCAATAACATGGACGAACATAAGCACAAAGTAGTATGTAAATTCTCTCTCGACTAGTTCTGCACATATCCAGTGCCACGCCACTAACGTGTCCTCAGCGCTAGGAATAACTCAAACGGCATTACCAATACTATAATCCGTGGGTAAAGCTGTAAGTATCTCTGACGATTCTCAACAGAACCTCAGTCTATGAACGTATCTATAACGCAAAAGTATATAAGCAGCATAGAGTTAGGGTTACAGTACGCGTCCGTACCTTAGTTGCAGATATCCGGCTCTTCCGGCTAAAAACGGTACTTTTTTCCGGCCGTACGTAAAACAGGCTCAACAGCGGCAAACAGCGGAACGATGGAATTTTGACAGCGGTTCGACGTCAGAAGTATTCTAATCAGAATAATAACACACTTATGAATATTTGGCAGCATAACAGGCATTTTAGGTTAAAAAGACCATTTTGCCCCTACTACCCCTATTTGGCGGAATTTCGCCAGAACTTAGTTACTTTGACCTTATTCCATTTCAAAATTATCCCCACTAGGTTTTTACCTCGTCAAAAATCTTTCAATGCAATGAGGCTTAAAAACAAGTATAGGAATATATTCTGAAACTTCCTAGATCAAAAAACAACGGTTCTACTATAACTACCGAAAGAACTACGGAAACTAAAAGCTAAGGACGAAAGGACTTACTCGGAGCTAGGCAGAATTTTTGCGAGCTTCTCACTCTAAGATTTCGGCCAAGGAAGAGAGAAGAATGGTGTGAATTTTCAAGAAGAGGGGAGGGGTATTTATAGTGAAAATTCGGGACGTAAAGGGAATTTTTCGCTTTGTTTACGGACCGTTAGATCTAGGGTTTTGTGAGATGAAATCTTGGCCATCCAAGGTCTTGGCCGACATCCAAGGGGTCCAAAAGTCAAATAATGAGTTGTCATCCAATGATGACTCTTGCTTTATGGCCTCCGGCCCGATAAAGCTACGCGATCGGTGTCCGTTTCGCGCGATTTTTAAAACTCAAAAATCTGGGCATGTAACTTTGAAGATCTTTTCATCCTCTTTCATATTATCTATTTTGATCCTCTTTTGATCATATCCAGGTATTCTCCGGTGCGTCGGAAGATATTCGGACAAACGCGTCGATTCGTAAATCGCTTAGATAGAACCACACGGACAATAATTATTTGAATCGTTAAACGTCGGTTGTTGCCTAACTTAATCCCGTGTTTGAAAACACGAAATTGTTTCTATAGTTTCTCACTTTGCCTATCTCGGCTCTACTCTATCCGATCGCTTTCCGTCTTATTAGGAATTAGGGTTTTCGGTTGCAGAAATCAACGTCTGGTAAATTCTTTCTTCGTGTAAAAATTCACTTGTTCTTAATTTGACCGGTCTGAAAATACTTTTACCTCTGGTTTACCTGTAGAATTTATTTCGACTTTTCCCCTCGGACGCCTATAAGCCGACTCACCGCATTATATTATTATTTTATTCTAATTATCATTTTAATTATTTAAACAATTCTTTTTAATTAAAAATACCAATAATTTCGGCCCCCTCATTTTAAAATTCAGTTTTAATATTTTTTTCATAATTTTTTCCATTTTTAAAAAATATAATATTTTTTACCAAAAATTCTCATTTTACCCCCGCCTTCGTTAAGGCTTAATCATGCCTAAATTCTTTCGTTTAGTGATCTTTTTAGGATTAGTTTCTTCATACATTTATCTTTACTAATTTTTCTTAATCTTTTTATCATAATCAGTAAGTATATTTTATGCTAATTACCACCTTAATCTCTTAATTAAGGATTTTACCATAAATTTAACTTTCTATATTCCTCTTGTTTTCTTGAATCAATTAGCTAGTAATTATCTAATCATTCAATTACCAATGACTGATAATTTTATAATTTACAGCATATTATTATCTTACAAACTTTATATCTTGTCCTTGTCATTTTATATCCTATGTAAAATATTAAAAATGTTTACACCATAAAGTTACTTTATGGTTCTCGGGAATGCTTTTTAAACATTTCTTCATGTTATTTCCTCCGAAATAATTTATTAAATTCTTATAATTAAAGATAATACTCCCATCATTTTCTCATAATCTTTCATGATCTTTCGTATTTATCATAATGTTTTTAGACCGCATTTTTTATCACCATTATTGCATTTTTAGTCATTCTGTTCATCGATTTTTATGTAACTTTTTCGACAATTTACTCGACAATTATAACAATTTTCTATAATATTTTTAAACTCATGAATTTGCTTCATCAAAATATTCATTAATTTCTCTTATCTCAAGAATTCCAGATTTGCTAAAATCCGGGTATTACATTTCTCCCCCTTAAACAAAATTTCGCCCTCGAAATTTAATCTTTACTAACTAGACTACGGGCCATAAACTCGGGTACTTCTCCTTCATGTCACTCTCGGTTTCCCAAGTTGCCTCGTTTGGTGACAAATCCTTCCAGACCACCTTCACTATCGGTATAGTTTTAGTCCTAAGTCGTTTCTCCTGGTGTTCGAGAATTCGCTCCGGCTCGACTACAAAGGTGTTATCATGCCGTACTTCAACATCATCGTACTTTATGACATGATCTCGATCTGGTAGGTATTTCTTCAGTTGTGACACGTGAAAAACATCGTGGAGATTACTCAGGTTCGGGGGTAACGCTAGTTGATACGCAACCGGTCCTCGCTCGGCTAACACTTCAATTGGTCCAAAGTAACGCGGACTAAGCTTCTTTCTCTTTAGTGTTCTCGCGACACCGGTTCTTGGAGATAATTTCGTAAACACATGGTCTCCGACTTTAAACTTCAACGGTCTTCTCCTCTTATCGCATAGCTCTTACGTCTCATGTGCCGTGTGCAGCAAGGAGTCTCTTCTTGATCGGAGCGATCCGCTCGGAGGTCTCTTTTAGCATATCCGGTCCAAGCAAGCGCTTTTCGACGCATCATCCAAAGATAAAGGCGATTGGCACTTTCGCCCATACAAAGCCTCGAACGGGGCCATTTGTATGCTTGAATGATAACTATTGTTATACGCGAATTACGCTAGTGAGAGGTGTTCGTCCCAATTTCCTTTGAAATCCGGGGCACATGCTCGCAAAGACATATCCTCCGGCGTACGTATCGTCCTCTCGATTGACCGTCGGTTTGAGGGTGATAAGCCGAACCGAACTTGACTAGGTACCCATTCCTTCATGTAGTGCTTGCCAAAAGCGGGATTGGAATCGAGTATCCCGATCAGAGATAATACTGTAACATCCCATTTGAAAACGGCGGAATTTTTTTTTTTAAAAAACGTTTCCAAATATTTCAAGCAGAGTAATCAGAGTAGAGCATTGGAGCGAGTAAGTAATTTACATTACATTCAAAATATGGACCATAGTGTAAATGTATCGGATTACGTCATCCGAGAATTATCAAAAGTTAAAGAAACTAAAGAAAACGATAGATAATGTAGACACGTCTTGGCCTACTCCGGCCGCTTGCCTCGATCGCCAAACATCGGTCCTCCGAGACCACGATGCTAAAGCGAGATCCATTCCACATATGGATCTCGGGTAACTGGTTAACCTTATGCTCACATAAAACAAGATACGTACACGAGATATTCATTTTAATACGGCATATCATCACAAAAGCAAACGCGAGATGTATGATCAATAACATGGACGAACATAAGCACAAAGCAAAGTATGTAAAGTCTCTCTCGACTAGTTCGCACATATCCAAGGCCACGCCACAAAGTGTCCTCGGCGCTAGGAATAACTCAAACGGCATTACCAATACTATAATCCGTGGGTAAAGTCGTAAGTATCTCGACGATTCTCAACGGAACCTCGGTCTATGAACGTATCTATAACGCAAAAGTATATAAGCAGCATAGAGTTAGGGTTACGGTACGCGTCCGTACCTTAGTTGCGTTATCCGGCTCTTAGGCTAAAAACGGTACTTTCGACGCCGTACGTAAAAACAAATAAACAATGCGGCTCAGCCGGCAAACAAAGCGGAACGATGGAATTTCGACGGTTCGACGTCGAAGTATTCTAAACAGAATAATAACACACTTATGAATATTTGGCAGCATAACGGGCATTTTAGGTGAAAAAGACCATTTTGCCCCTACTACCTCTATTTAGCGGAATTTCGCGTAACTTCGTTACTTTGACCTTATTCCATTTCAAAATTATCCCCACTAGGTTTTTACCTCGTCGGGCATATTTCAATGCAATGAGTCTTAAAAACAAGTATAGGAATATATTCGAAACTTCCTAGATCAAAACAACAGTTCTACTATAACTACCGAAAGAACTACGGAAACTAAAAGCTAAGGACAGAAGAACTTACTCGGAGCTAGGCAGAATTTTTGCAGAGCTTCTCTCTCTAAGTTTCGTCCAAGGAAGAGAGAAGAATGGTGTGAAGAATGAAGAAGAGGGGAGGGCTATTTATAGAAGAAGGGGGACAAGGTGGGCATTAACACAAAAGTCTTCAGATCGGATTCCGGCCGTTGGATCGCATTTTTGAGGACAAAGCATTATTGGCCATCCATGGTCAAGGCCGACATCAAGGGGTCCCAAAAATTCAAAGAATGAGTTGTCATCCAAGATGCCTCTTGCTTTATGGCCTCCGTCCGATAAGGCTACCGTCGGTGTGTCATTTCGCGCGATTTCGCGAAACTCAAAAATGCGAGCGTGTAACTTTGAAGGTCTTTTCATCCTCTTTCATATTATCAATTTGGATCCTCTTTTCTATCATATCCAGGTATTCTCCGGTGCGTCGGAAGATATTCGGACAAACGCGTCCGGTTACGGAAATCACTTCTGATAGAACCAACTTCTGGACAACAATTCACTGAATCGTAAAACGTCCAGTTGTTGCCTAACTTAACCCCGTGTTTGAAAACACGCAATTGTTTCTATAGGTTTTCACTTTGCCTATCTGGCTCTACTCTATCTGATCAGCTTTCCGTCTTATTAGGAATTAGGGTTTTCGGTTGCGGAAATCAACGTCTGGTAAATTCTCTCTTCGTGTAAAATTTCACTTGTTCCTAATTTGATCAGTCTTAAAAGACTTTTACCTCTGGTTTACCTGTGTAATTTATTTCTAACTTTTCCCCTCTACCGTCTATATCTTTGACTCACCGCATTATATTATTATTTTATTCTAATTATCATTTTAATTATTTAAACAATTCTTTTTAATTAAAAATAACCATAATTTCGGCCCCTCTTTTAATAATTCACTTTTAATCATTTTTCCATAATTTTTTCCATTTTTTAAAAATATAATATTTTTTACCAAAATTCCCGTTTTACCCCTGCCTTCGTTAAAGCTTAATCAGGCCTAAATTCTTTCGTTTAGTGATCTTTTTAGGATTAGATTTCTTCATACATTTATCTTTACCAATTTTTCTTAATCTTTTTATCATAATCAGTAAGTATATTTTATGCTAATTACCAGCCTTAATCTCTTAATTAAGGATTTTACCATAAACTTAACTTTCTATATTTATCTTGTTTTTCTTGAATCAATTAGCTAGTAATTATCTAATCATTCTCTTACCAATGGTTGATAATTTTATAATTTACAGCATATTATTATCTTACAAACTTTATCTCGACATTGTCATTTTATATCCTATGTAAAATATTAAAAATGTTTACACCATAAAGTTACTTTATGGTTTCGGAATGCTTTTTAAACATTTCTTCATGTTATTTCCTCTAAAATAATTTATTAAATTCTTATAATTAAATATAATACTCCCATAATTTTCTAATGATCTTTCATGATCTTTCAGTATTTATCATAATGTTTTTAGACTGTTTTTATCACCATTATTGCATTTTTAGTCATTTTGTTCATCTGATTTTTCTGTAACTTTTTCGACACTTTACTCGACAATTATAACAATTTTCTATAATAGTTTTAAACTCATGAATTTGTCCCATCAAAATATTCATTGATTTCTCTTATCTCAAGAATTCCAGATTTGCTAAAATCCGGGTATTACAAATACTCTTAGGGACTCCGTGCAGTCTCACGATCTCTTTGATGTAGATTTCAGCCAATCGTTCTGGAGAGTAGTGAATGCTAATGGGTATGAAATGTGCCGACTTGGTTAATCGGTCGACGATCACCCAAATGGTATCGTGATGCCGAGATCTTAGGTAGACTACCACAAGATCCGTGGTCACATTCTCCCATTTCCACTCTAGCGAGTTCTAGTCCTTGCGAGAAGACCGGGGGTCGCCGGTGCTCAATCTTTACTTTACGGCAAGTTAGACACCCGGCTACGTGCGAGTTACGTCTCTTTTCATTCCAGGCCACCAAAGCTCAGCCTTCATGTTTTGGTACATCTTGACCATTCCCGGATGTAGCGTATACTTACTCTTGTGAGCCTCATCCAAACACTTCCGCCTTAATTCATCAACCGGCGGTATGTAGATTCGTTTCTTGTATCTGACCAATCCACTAGATGAAAGGTCGTGATCTTGGGTTTCACCTTGAGAGATCTTCTCCCGCATGGAGATTGCCCAATCATCTTGTCTCTCGAGCTTCATCAACTTCATCTCTCGAGTCGTACTCCCCTTGATTCACAAGAAGATTTGTAAGATAGGCGTCACTTGGTGCGTTGAAATTCATGCGAGATTTGGTTTGAAAGATTCGGGTCTACGAAATCTTCAAGTAATTTCGCTCTTGTATCATCATGTATGAAACTTGCACCTTCTTCCCGCTTAGAGCATCTGCAACGACGTTTGCTTTCCCTGGGTGATACTTGATCTCCAGGTTGTAGTCTTTCAGCAATTTCATCCAACGACGTTGCCTCATATTCAGTTCCCTTTGATCAAAGAGATACTTCAGGCGTTGTACCGTACAGATAATGCCTCCATATCTTCAAAGCGAACACGATGGCAGCAAGCTCCAAATCGTGTGTAGGATAGTTCGACTCGTGTGGCTTCGGTGACGAGAGGCATAAGCCACCACTCGCCCAATTGCATTAGGACACAACCCAATCCTTGCCCACTGGCATCGCTGTAGACCACGTAAGTCTCATCAGGATCTGGGATGATCAATACTGGTGTTATAGTCAACCTCTCCCTCAGTCTCTGAAAGCTCTCCTCACAGTCATCTCCCCATACAAGGGGTTGATTCTTCCTCGTAAGCTTTGTCAATGGTAGGGCAAGACGCGAGAAATCCCGTATAAATCTGCGGTAATATCCCGCCAAACCTAGGAAACTACGAATCTCCGTCACTGTTTCGGTCTCTTCCGATCCCGTAAGCGCTTCCACTTTGCACGGGTCAACAGCAACTCCGCCGCTAGATATCACATGGCCCGAAATCTCACTTCGGCAGCCAAAATTCGCATTTGCTCAACTTTGCGTAGAAGCATCTGTCTTAGTATGCTCAATACTAGGCGCAGATGTTCTTCATGCTCTTTTTCGCTTTTGGAATAGACGAGTATATCGTCAATGAACACCACCACAAACGGTCTAGGTGTTGTCGAAAGATACGGTTCATGTAATCCATGAATACCGCAGTGCATTGGTCAATCCGAAAGGCATCACAAGGAATTCATAATGCCCATATCGGTTCGAAAGCCGTTTTGGAAATATCATCGTCTTTGACTCGCAAGCGATGATATCCCGAACGTAAATCGATCTTTGAGAATACGGTGGAACCAGATAATTGATCCAAAAGATCATCAATCGGGGAAGTGGATATTTGTTCTTGACGGTTACTTTGTTGAGTTCACGGTAGTCGATACAGAGTCGGAAACTTCCATCTTTCTTCTTCACGAACAAAGACAGGGCTCCCACGCGGTGATACACTGGGTCGGATGAACCCTTCGTAATAGCTCTTCAAGTTGTTTCTTCAATTCTGCGCATCTCATTTGGAGCCATACGATACGGCGCCTTTGAAATTGATCTGTACCGAGGCATCAATTCAATGGTGAACTCGACTTCTCTCGTAGGAGGTAGCTCGGTGAGATCCTCCGGAAACACGTCGGGAAACTCGTTTACAACGGGAATGTTCTCAAGTGAAAGCTCGTCGGCTTTAACCGAGAAAAAGATCATATATGCTTGGCATCCCTCCTTCATGCATCTGTTAGCCTCCGTAGTAGAGAGAAAATTTAGGCTCACATCAACTTTGTCTCTGCTAGGTGAATCGAAGAACGTTATCTTCTTGCTGCTACAGTTGATCATCGCACCGCTCGTTGCTAGCCAATTCAACCCGAGTATGACGTCTATGCCATGAAGTGGCGAGTCGGATAAGGTCCACTTTGAAACTCGTTCATCAACGCTCACGGTACAATCAATACATGCATCGAAGCTAAGGATTTCAAGCCAAGTGGTGTAGATACTATCGAGATCATAAGACAATCTAGAGGCATGTATTCCTAGACGATTTGCACAATCATAGGAAATAAACGAATGACTAGCACCCGTATCAAACAATGCTTGCGTAGATTTCCGTTGATAATAACAAGTACCTTGCACCATCTCCGGAGACTCTCGGCCTCCGTATCGTCGCGCAAAAACCCGACCTTGGCTCGCGGTCTTGCCACCGCGCAATCTCCGAACAGTTCGGCTGATATGCCCGGGTTTTTGGCACTTGTAGCAGATCGGCTTCCCATCACAAATTTGGATCTCGGAATGGTCCTTTCGCACGTTGGGCAAGTTTGGGTCCCCGCTTGACCAAGGATAACCTTGTTGCCCTTGTTGGAACGGCTTCTTGCCTCCGCCTCGGGAGTTGTTCCATGGTGCCTTTCTCTTCTGCGAGGAACCTCCGCGACTTGACCCGCCACGGTTTGCATTGTTGTTGTTGTTGTTGCTATTTTTGAGATGTCTGATCCTCCTGAGCTCCTTCAGATTACGCTCGACCAGACGGCATGATTCTATCGCTTGAATCAGATCCGGAAATTGCTGTGACACCAGCTTTTCCCGAATCTCAAACCTCAGACCATCTACCAATCGACTCGCCTTCCAGTTTTCGTTGTCGTTGGTCTTCAGATATGACGAGTATCGAGATAGGTTGGTGAATCTGGCGAAGTAATCCTCGAATGACTCATCATGGTTTTGTCGAATATGTAAGAACTCGACTCTTTTATTACTTGTAACGAGGAGGAAATATTGTTCGTTAAACTTTTCCAAGAACTTCTCCCAAGTCACAAGGCAAACGCGTGCCCGCAATGTCACTGCCACGGTCTTCCACCAACGGTCGGCATCTCCTTCCGTTTGTAAATTGCCAGCTGGGCCTTGCGGTCTTCGGGACAGTCTAAGACCTCAAAGATCTTATCTAATCTCATCGCCGTCTTCAGTGAATCGGTCTTTCGTGGAAAACCGGGGGTTTCAATTTACGAATTGAGTTACCCAATGTTGCGTGGCTTCCACCTCTCTATTTCGTTGAGGTAGAACTACCAAAGCTTTATCGGCGAAGGTGATCGAGATCCCTCGACTCATCGCCTCTTCCGTCCGTCTGTCCTCATCTTCGTCTTCTTCCTCAGTGTCGTTCCTTTCTTCTTCATTTTGTGGATTTCTGGCTTGTCTTTCTTCCAGGAGTACGTTAATAAGAGCTCTTTGCTCTTTCTGCATTTGCTTCACTTCTTGTAACTCAGTCTGCTCAGGTTGGTTATTCTCGAGCTCGGGTGTTGGACTTCTTTGAGGTCATCGCCTCGACCACGTCCCTCTACCTCTAGTTTGGCCTCGTCCACGGCCCCTATTTCTTAGGTTCGCCATTCTTTAGGTTTATACCTTTTTATTTATAACAAGAGATAGGAATAAGGGAATTAGTACAGAAATAAACACACCAAACAACATATATTATTAATGCATCTTATTTGTACAAGTTGACCTCGACGTTGGTCATATCCTAAACTATGCAAAATTCTACAATCCCTTTTATTCTAACAGAATATCTCACAATCTCTCAGGGCATTTAGAGAGTTTTAAAACAATAATATACTATATAGCCTCTATCTATGGTTCCATAGCTTTCTTTCACCGTCTCGCTCTTTCTACATGTGCTGGTGCACCATGCTTTTCAGATAACGAAGATAGATACGAGAGTCTACAATAGGGCCTTCGTCCGGCGGTTCGTTAGTGATTACGGCCCAAAAACGGGTCACGGGGAAACGAAGAGAGTGGATCGACCCGGTCTCCGGGCGAATGTGGGTTCCTACGGTTTTGAGAATTTTGAACCAAGTGAAGGAAGGTCGATACCTTTCTTTCGAAGTGTTTGTAGACTGTTACGCAAACAAGTAAAATGATTCTAATTGTTGGGTTAAGGCCGTATTACTGCCCAACATGAAGTGAAAATTGTTAGTTCTCTATGTGTTTTGATGATGTCTAAGCTTGTAATGATCAATGGGTTAATTTGCGAAGAATTAAGTTTAGACAAGTTGCACGAGTTTCTTGTAAAATGATTTTGAAAGATCGTAACTCAAGTTGTTGAAAACAACTCAAGTTACATAACTCAAGTTGCCTATCATAACTCAAGTTTTACACTTAAGAAAAATCAGATCAAACGAAGGATAACTCGAGTTGTCACTAAACAACTCAAGTTATAAGTTGTACTTCAGTTCCCAAAAGCCTCATCGCGATATCGATTTTGGGTATCGATATAACTCGAGTTACAAGTAAAAACTCGAGTTGCCCAAGTGTTAAAAACTTTCGTTTGATTTTCGAAGCGAGAAAAACTCGAGTTACTGAGTATAACTCGAGTTGCCCAACTCAAGTTATTCTTGTAACTCAAGTTATATTATGTGCGAAAGTTTTACGAATGATTTAAATTCAAAAGTAACTCGAGTTATTCAAGACAACTCGAGTTGGACAAACTCCGATTCATGAAATAACTCAAGTTATGTTTTCTGCGAAAACTTTACGCCGATTTGAATTCCAAAGAAACTCGAGTTAGAGTACAAAACTCGAGTTGGACAACTCCAGTTATTACTATAACTCAAGTTATACCATTTGCGAAGAATTTCCTGAATAATTGATTCTCGAAGTAACTCGAGTTAGGCATAGTAACTCGAGTTAGCCAACTCAAGTTCTGTTCTTCATGCGCATATCTTCTGAACTAAATATAACTCGAGTTATGTGAAGCAACTCGAGTTGTTCATATCAGATTTGAATATGTTTTTCTGGGCATTCTGGTTTTCATTCGATTAAAGCTTGGGTATCTTATGTAATTAATTCTTATTATTTCTAACCAAGTTTAATCGTTTGCTAGTGTATTTCGAGATACTTCTAACATGTTTTTAAACTTGAAATCACGAAAAGTCAATATGTGTCAGAAGCATTAAATGCAGTCCCAGACTTCGAAGCAGAAAGAAGAAATAAACCTCTGGACATACAAAAAGCATTACGGTCGCTTCCCAGAAAACATTCTCACTATCTCCCAACGGACAATTCAAATAAAGAATGTTAATAAAGAATAACGGTCGAATGACGGAAGAAATACGAGGAGACGAGCAAGTGATTTACAACGGATATATTCATTACTCACAACGGCTCATTTATTCTTCTCAACGGTCATCAATGCTACCAACCTATAAATAGAAGAAGCATTCAAGTCTCCACCTACCGAAACATTTGTGCATTCAATTAGTCATTAAGAACACTTACATGTTTCGACTTACGAGAGAATATCTTCGGATATATTAAGCTTCGGTGATTATTATTTTACTCTTTTAGAGAGTCTTTCATTGATTATCTTTTCTTGTAAGAATCTCACGGTATTGGGACTTTGAGATTGGGATAATTGATTACAACTTGTAAGGGGAGCAAGTTCTAGAGAGAATTGCTTCGAGAGTTACGAGTGTGTAATCAGTTGAAGTTAGTGAAAATCCCGGAGAGTCAGGGACCGGACGTAGGTCAAGGATTTAGACCGAACCAGGATAAATCCATTGTGTTCAATCTCACTTATCCCTACTTCTGTTTATCTCGTTTTACATTTGGTTAAACGAGAGGATTCTTGCGGAAAAATTTTATATCCCAATTCACCCCCCTCTTGGTGATATTCCTTCTTTCATTTGGTATCGAGCAAGGTCTTCTCTAAAGAGACTAACATCTCGAGAAGGATCAGTATGGAAGGAATTTTACTCGATGGAGCGTCGATCAACCGACCACCTGGATTTCTTGGAGAGCACTATTCCTTTTGGAAAGGAAAATTTAAAGTATTTGTGATGGCCTCGAGTTCGGCCTACGGAGAGTATTTGAAAGAGGAAACTACGTTCCGACAACCCTTTGAAGATGGAGTAAGAACTCCAAAGCTCGAAGAGGAATACGACGAGAATGACAAGAAGCTGGTTGTTTTGAACAAGCAAAGCAATCCTCATGCTCGAGTGCTCTAAGTCGAATGAATACTTTAGAGTATGCTCAAAGTCCACCGCAAAAGAAATGTGGGATGCATTGGAGGTGGCTCACGAAGGAACCACGGGAGTCAAAGAAAATAGAGTTAACACCCTCATGATCGAATACAATCTTCTTCGTATGAAGCGGGAGAATCAATTGGTGAGTTCCAACTTAGATTCACTCACTTAATTAATCAACTTGCGGCCTTTGGGAAAATTCTACGATGAACCAGTTCAAGTCGAAAGATCTTGAATATTCTCGGCAAGGAATGGGAGGCTAAGGTCACTGCCATCGAAGAGGCTCATGGCGCGTCAATGCAATCGGTAGCAGCCTTGTTTGGTAGTCTATCAGAGTATGAAGGCAAGATCAAGTTCAGGAAAGGACTTGATGAAATTCATAGTAAAGGCAAAGGCATAGCTCTCAAGGCTGTCAAAGAAACAAAAGAGACAAATGATGATGAAGAAGCAGATGAAGATGAAGAGCTGGGCATGATAGTTCGAAGGTTCAAAAAATTCTATAAGA
The DNA here is from genome assembly GCA_019022615.1 of Acacia melanoxylon. NCBI lineage: Eukaryota > Viridiplantae > Streptophyta > Magnoliopsida > Fabales > Fabaceae > Acacia > Acacia melanoxylon. The sequence continues at coordinate 21,686,280 of JAFJYJ010000002.1, forward strand.
AGGACCAAGAATACAAGAAGTTCCACAAGGGAAGCTCCAAAGCATCGAAACCAAGAAGCCAATCATATGCTACGAATGTGAAAGACCCGGCCACATCAAGTCCGAATGCCCCCGCCGAAGAACAAAGAGAAGAAGAAGTTCAACAACTTCAAGAAGAAAGCCTATGTGTCAGCAATATGGGGCGATAGCTCATCCGACGAAAATGAAGTTGAGGATGAAGAAAAAGCCAACATATGCCTAGTTGCTCAAGAAGAGGAGCAGACTGAAAACAACACTGAGGTATATGATCTTCAACCACCATATGATGAACTATTTTCTGAATATAATCTTGTGCAATCCGAATTTGAAAAACTTGCGAGAAAAATATATAGCTTTGAAAAAGAAAAATATTACTCTTGAAATGCAAGTCAACAATCTCTCGGAAATGTCATTTGTGAAGATTGTGCAGATTCTGAGAAAAAGAATGAACATCTTACAAAAGCACTTGAGAAATTCACTAGAGGAAGTGAAGTGCTCAATGTGATTTTGAACAGAAAAGATTCACAAATGACAAATCGGGAATTGGTTATAAGCCTGATTTTGATAAGAAGAAAGGCAAAAAGAAATTTGGTGAAAAGTTGTATATGAATTATTTGGAAAATCTGTTCATACATCAAACCCTTTTGCTCATTGTAATTATTGTAACCGAAAAGGTCATACTACTTCTTCTTGTTTTCATAAAAAGGAAAGAAAGAGTAAACCTATAGGTAATTACCAATGGGTACCTAAGGGATCTTATAAGGTTCCGAGTCACAAACTAACCCAAAAGGACCCAAGAAAAGATGGGTACCTAAAACATGATATCTTGTGATTTGCAGGTTTGTCTGAGAGCATCGAGATCCAATAAGTGGTATATTGATAGTGGATGCTCTAGACACATGACGGGTGATCATACAAAATTTGCTACTCTCAAGACCAAAAATGGTGGCACTGTGACCTTTGGTGGAAATCAATCTGGAAGGATTCTTTGGAATTGGTGAAATTGGCAACAATGATGGACCACAAGTCAAGGATGTCTATCTTGTAGAAGGCTTGTGTCATAACCTACTCGGTGTGAGCCGTAGTAGACAAAGGCAACCTTGTCATCTTCGACTCGGAGGAGTGCTTGATTGTTAGCAAAGATGATCTACCCTTGGTCAACCTCAAATCAAAAGCTTTATTTAGGGCTCCCGAGAGATGGTAAGCTGTTATACTCTAAATCTCTCTAACAATTTCAATGAATTTTCTTCGAAAATTGCTTTATCGATAACTTGGAAGAAAGTTGGCTTTGGCACAAGCGTTTAGCTCATGTCAATATGTTTCAACTTGATAAGTTACGTAAGAAAAAGGATTTAGTCATTGGCTTGCCAAAACTTAAGTTCAAAAATGATATGATATGTGATGCATGTCGAAAGGAAAACAGAGACTAAATCATCTTTTAAATCCAAAAATGAAATTTCATCTAACAGCCTCTTCAACTACTTCATATGGATTTAGTTGGGCTCGCTGCTAGAGTAAGAAGTCTTGGTGGAAATCTTTACACCTTAGTTATCGTTGATGATTTCTCAAGATTCTGTTGGACTATATTTTTATCATCAAAGGATGAAACTTTTGATCAGTTCGTTGTGTTTGCTAAAAAGGTCCAAAACGAGAAAGGTATCTCTATTTCGGAGCTTAAGGACGATCATGGTGGAGAATTCGATAATCACGCGTTTGACGAATTTTGTGGAGCTCATGGAATAGACCACAACTTCTCTGCTCCTCGAACTCCTCAACAAAATGGTGTTGTGGAGAGGAAGAATCGAGTTCTCACTGAGATGGCTAGAGCAATGCTAAATGAAAATCAAACTTCTCAAGTCTTAGGGCGGATGCAATGAGCACAAGCATGCTACATTTCAAACCGCGCATACATCCGGAAGAAACTTGAAGACACCTTATGAGCTATATAAGGGAAGAAAACCAAACCTTAGTCATCTACACATTTTTGGGTGTAAATGCTTTGTGCACAATAATGGTAAGGATAACTTAGGTAAGTTTGACTCAAAATCGATGAAGGTATATTTCTCGGCTATTCGAATAGAAGTAAAGCCTATAGGATTTTCAATACTTGCACTCGTCTTGTTGAAGAATCTATTCATGTTGTGTTTAGTGAAGCCAAATCTGAAAAGTCTTTGGATGATGAGGAAGAAAATGGTTATAGAAATCAATTCTTTTCAAAAACCACCCCTTTGTTTCTCTTGAAAATTCGAAGATGTCTTTGAAAATTCTTCGAAAATAATTCTCATTCACAACCTAGAGCTTGGAGATTCATTAGGAATCATCCCTTGGATTAGATTATAGGTGATGTGAATGAAGGGGTTAGAACTAGAAATAGCACTTTGAATGAAGTAACATTTTTCGCATTCATCTCACACATTGAACCCTCTAAGATTGACGAAGCCCTTCGGACAATGATTGGGTAATAGCAATGCAAGAGGAATTACATCAATTTGATAGAAATCAAGTTTGGGATTTGGTACCTAGGCCTAAGGACCATCCGGTCATTGGCACTAAATGGGTATTCAAGAACAAACGAGATGAAACAAGCAATCATTGTCCGAAATAAGGCAAGATTAGTTGCTAAAGGCTATAATCAAGAAGAAGGAATTGATTATGAGGAAACTTATGCTCCGGTGAGCGGATTGGAAGCCATAAGAGTCCTTCTTGCCTTTGCATGTGTAAAAGGTTTTAAACTATATCAAATGGATGTAAAAAGTGCATTTTTAAATGGTTTTATCCAAGAAGAAGTTTATGTAGAACAACCTCCGGTTTTGAAAATATTCATTATCCGATCATGTTTATCGTCTCAAGAAGGCCCTATATGGCCTTAAACAAGCTCAAGAGCTTGGTATGAGCGATTAAGCAAATTCCTTCTTGATCAAGGTTTTATTAGAGGCAAAGCGACACAACTCTCTTCATAAAGAGTAATAAATCTAACGAAATTTTGATTGTCCAAATATATGTTGATGATATTATATTTGGTGCTACTAATGACTCTCTTTGTGAAGAATTTTCCAAGAAAATGCGGGGAGAATTTGAAATGTCTATGATGGGGGAATTAAACTACTTTCTTGGCTTGCAAATCAAACAACGGAAGGATGGAATATTCATCTCTCAAACAAAATATCTCCGTGATTTGCTCAAGAAGTTTGGTGCGGAAAGTTGTAATGGTGCGAGACACACCAATGAGTTCAACGGCCTCTGCGGATCGATGAAGAAAAGGGCAAAGATTTCAACATAACCAAGTATAGAGGAATGATTGGTTCCTTGCTATACTTAACCCCGAGAGACCAGACATCTAATTCGGTGTAGGAATGTGCGCAAGATTTCAATCGGCTCCAAAAGAATCACATGCAGAACATGTCAAGAGGATCTTTCGTTACCTATCGACACAAAAGAAGCTGGGTCTTTGGTTTCCAAAAGGTCAACAAGAATTTTTGGTTGCATATTCGACTCGAGACCATGCGGGCTACAAAACGATAGGAAGAGTACAAGCGGTCAATGTGAGTTCTTTGGGGGTTCACTAGTTTCATGGTTCGGCAAGAAGCGAGACAAGTGTGGCGGTATCTTCAAGCGAAGCCGAGTATGTAGCTGCATCAAGTTGTTGTGCTCAAGTTCTTTGGCTCAAGCAACAAATATCGAGACTTGGGGATCAACTTGAAGGAGATTCCAATCCTATGTGATAATACAAGCACTATAAGTTTGGCCAAGAATCCGAGTTCAACATACTCGAACAAAGCACATAGATGTAAGACATCACTTCATAAGAGATCATGTTCGGAAAAAGGATATCAAAGTGATGTTCATCCCAACACATCCGCAACTTGCTTTGATATCTTCACCAAACCTACGGCCAAAGAACAATTCATGTTCATAAGGAGAGAATTAGGAATGGTAAATCCCAATGAATTGTAAGTTAATTCTTCTTAAATAATGTTAGTTATATGTTTTGATGGTTTAAAAGTTGCTAACTTAAGCTTCGGAGTATCTATAGATTGTTTTTGCGGGAGTGTGCAATGATCGAGAAAAGTATCCTACATACTTGCTCTTTGTCAAGACGTAGTTTACGATACAACTCGAGTTCTCACGATAAACTCGAGTTATCAAACGAAGCATACAATCGAAGTGCTCGAGCCAACTCGAGTTCTTATACAAAACTCGAGTTATACAACTCGAGTTATCCGAACAACTCGAGTTCCGGTGTATGATTTTCGACATTCGGTATTCATTTTGTTTTAATGAAAAACTCGAGTTACACGTTATAACTCGAGTTGCTCTGCTGTCATATATATATATGTCTGTCGAATCTGCACTTTCATTCTCGCAACTTTCAAAACCCTAACTCGGAAACTCTCTCTGACTCTCTATCACCTCTTCTTCCTGAATCATCCCAAATGGCTCCCAAACCTTGAAACACTCTAAAACCCGGAAGAACTCCTCCTCCGAGTATGCTCCCACCGATTCCTCTACTCCTCCTCCTCTCACGAGACCATCCCGAAAGAGAAAACCCTCTTCAAAAATCCAAAATCCGCCGATTGAGGAATCCCCAGCAAAAAAGAAGAGAAAATTAAAGGTTCAAGAACCTCCTGTAGCTACGGCTCGAAGAGATAAAGAAGTTGTCGTGGCACCTCACAAACAGAAGAAGCGCGTATCCATAGCTCCTGAAGCTCAAGGATCCAAGATACCATCTGTCTCCAAGTCGGCGGCCACGGTTCAAAGGATCACGCGGCCCTAGTATGGGTGATTCGGCTCCCAAGGTATCGCAATCCCAACCCTATGTTTTCAATCCTCCGAATCTAGTCAAACCACCTTCCCATGAATTTGTACGTAATCCCACTCCCATGACCAATGCTCAATTCTTAGATTACCAAGAGAAATATGCCAATCGTGGTTTACGTCCCACGGTGTATGTGGACCTGGATAAACTCAAGAAGGAGTGTAATCTTGATTTTCTTCTGGCCGAGTCAATTCAAAAATTTCCTAGCTATAAACACAGCCTACTCACCTTCTTTAGTCAGACAATTCTATTACAATATGACCATGGCAAATGTGGTTGGTAGGAAAGGTGTTTTAGTTGAGGATAAGTGTATCACTTCTGTTAGAGGGAAGTCCATAACTATTTCCTCTGACATAATTAACAACCTGCTATTCATTGAAAATCCTCCTCCTGTACCCAAAATTAGCTATGATAAGGAGAGATTTTTCAAACTTCTTAGGCCTGATCAAGTGTATGAGGGCAAGTTAAACTTTTCCCCAGTTGATATGCCTCCTGTCCATAGGGCTCTATGGTATATATACTCCAGAAACTTAGTCCAAAAGGGGAAGAATTACACCCACTTCAATTCCACAGACTATGCTCGTTTGCTTCCTTAATTGCTAAAGTTCCCTTCAACATTGGCCATTGGGTTTATCATGAAATGAAAAGGTTTAGGTTTTGTCTTCAACTCCCAAATCCACTATACCTTTTCCTAACTTGGTGTCTCGATCCTATACACCAACAAGATTTGGTACCTTGAACTAAATGAGAAATCTGTCAAGCCAAAGATGTTTGGGCAAACTCATCTCAACTATATGAATTTGTCCTTTCATGAGGGATCGGATCAATCCGAGCACCTTCTAGATCCGAGCTTCCGAGCTTCATTTTCTAGACATACGAGGCCCAATCAATGCTGTATCGGTGAGTCCCAGCCTCCACCTCAATCATCTAATCGAGTGAAACTATCAAGAAAATTGTGGAGAAGGCTATGCAAGAGACATTTGGCTCTCTCCGGACAACTCTCACTTGCTCAATACTATGAGTTGTCCGAGAAACTAGAATCGAAGTGGGTAAATTGGTTGAGAAGGTCTCATCTACTGCGAAGAAAAGGTGGACTCTATTGATGATAGGCGGAAAACATTGAAGGCCACTTTGGAGATATGGGCCGAGATTTGACAATATGCATGTGCTCTATCAACTCCTGGACTCCAAGCTAGATAGGCCTGCAAAGACAAGACCGAGCGGAGTCCTTCAAGGAAATTCCCTCTTTCAAACACTCCCTCCTATTTCTCCCGGTACTCTCCCATCACCTCTCCTATCCATCACTCACCACCTCATACTTCACTGTTCCACCTTCGCCACTCCCATCTTACTTACCCCCACTCCTCTCCACCTCATCCTGAAGCAACTCCCATTCTGCCCATTCCACCTTCATCTCATCCAGAAGCCACTCCTATTCTTCCTACTCCTAGTTTATCCACCCCACCTATTTCTGCTCCCTTCATCTCTTCTGCTCCACCTACTGTCATTCTTCCTACTCCTCCTCTTTCTCCTGCCTATTCCTCTTCAGGAGATACAGCTGATCTCTTTGATGAGCAATCTTCTAGCTCCTCCTCCACTCCACATTCTCCCGAACCTCTTCACCCTTAAACCTCACTTTACCTCCTGCACCTCCTCTCTATCCCTTACACTTTACTCACCACTTCCCATCCTTCAAGCCCCGCGTGCATCTCGACTCCTACTCCTCCTATTTTGCCCGATGACAAAGGGGAGAGAAAGTTGAAGAAAAAGTGAAGAAATGAAGTTTGATGTTTGCATGTTTTTGCTTTATAGTTTACATTTGCACTATGATAGTCTATGAATTTTGTAATGTGTGCGAGTAGCTAGCTTATTAGCTTATCTCTATGTTTATGAGTTTACTAGACAGATTCTTAGATATGTTGATACTCTTTTTGTCATTAAATGCAAATGTGTTGTTTCGATATAACTTGCAAAATCATTTTCTTCAAAACTTTACAAGTGTTGTCATCATCAAAAAGGGGAGAATGTTAGTTCTCTATGTGTTTTGATGATGTCTAAGCTTGTAATGATCAATGGGTTAATTTGCAAAGAATTAAGTTTAGACAAGTTGCACTTGAGTTTCTTGTAAAATGATTTTGAAAGATCGAGTAACTCAAGTTGTTGAAAACAACTCAAGTTACATAACTCAAGTTGCCTATCATAACTCAAGTTTTACACTTAAGAAAAATCAGATCAAACGAAGGATAACTCGAGTTGTCACTAAACAACTCAAGTTATAAGTTGTACTTCAGTTCCCAAAAGCCTCATCGCGATATCAGATTTTGGGTATCTGATATAACTCGAGTTACAAGTAAAAACTCGAGTTGCCCAAGTGTTAAAAACTTTCTGTTTGATTTTCGAAGCAGAAAAACTCGAGTTACAGAGTATAACTCGAGTTGCCCAACTCAAGTTATTCTTGTAACTCAAGTTATATTATGTGCGAAAGTTTTCTGAATGATTTAAATTCAAAAGTAACTCGAGTTATTCAAGACAACTCGAGTTGGACAAACTCCGATTCTTGAAATAACTCAAGTTATGTTTTCTGCGAAAACTTTAAATGCCCGATTTGAATTCCAAAGAAACTCGAGTTAGAGTACAAAACTCGAGTTGGACAACTCCGATTATTACTATAACTCAAGTTATACCATTTGCGAAGAATTTCCGAATAATTGATTCTCGAAGTAACTCGAGTTAGGCATAGTAACTCGAGTTAGCCAACTCAAGTTATTGAGGATAACTCAAGTTCTCGTTCTTCATGCGCATATCTTCGAACTAAATATAACTCGAGTTATGTGAAGCAACTCGAGTTGTTCATATCGATTTGAATATGTTTTTCCGGGCATTCGGTTTTCATTCGATTAAAGCTTGGGTATCTTATGTAATTAATTCTTATTATTTCTAACCAAGTTTAATCAGTTTGCTAGTGTATTTGAGATACTTCTAACATGTTTTTAAACTTGAAATCACGAAAAGTCAATATGTGTCGGAAGCATTAAATGCAGTCCCGAGACTTGAAGGTTTGAAAGAAGAAATAAACCTCTGGACATACAAAAAGCATTACGGTCGCTTCCCAGAAAACATTCTCACTATCTCCCAACGGACAATTCAAATAAAGAATGTTAATAAAGAATAACGGTCGAATGACGGAAGAAATACGAGGAGACGAGCAAGTGATTTACAACGGATATATTCATTACTCACAACGGCTCATTTATTCTTCTCAACGGTCATCAATGCTACCAACCTATAAATAGAAGAAGCATTCAAGTCTCCACCTACCGAAACGCTGTGCATTCAATTAGTCATTAAGAACACTTACTGTTTCGACTTACAGAGAGAATATCTTCGGATATATTAAGCTTCAGTGATTATTATTTTACTCTTTTAGAGAGTCTTTCATTGATTATCTTTTCTTGTAAGAATCTCACAGTATTGGGACTTTGAGATTGGGATAATTGATTACAACTTGTAAGGGGGAGCAAGTTCTAGAGAGAGAATTGCTTCGAGAGTTACGAGTGTGTAATCGTTGAAGTTAGTGAAAATCCGGAGAGCGGGGATTTGGACGTAGGTCAAGGATTTAGACCGAACCGGGATAAATCCATTGTGTTCAATCTCACTTATCCCTACTTCTGTTTATCTCGTTTTACATTTGGTTAAACAGAGGATTCTTGCGGAAAAATTTTATATCCCCAATTCACCCCCCCTCTTGGTGATATTCCTTCTTTCAAAAATCGTCAAGGGTGACTTCTTCGGTATCGAGGTTTTGGATGTCCGGGAAATCGAAGTTGTCTCCTACAGAAGAGTGAGTTGAACTATCAGGGGTTGCAACGGGTGCATCTTTAAAATATATGGGTTCCGGGTCTTCCTCTGATTCTACCGGTTCAGGATCGTAAATATGATCTGGGTATTCCGATCCGGGGTGATACTGGGGTTCGGCGTTATCGGGGTCCGTAACAGCATAGTCAACGTCATAAGCTGGTACATAATCGTATGCCGGGGCAGGTACAGGTTGTACAAGCTCTGGTTCCGGTGGAGGGTAGATTGGATCAAGGTTCAGTCTTCTTCCTATCATCTCGGTCCCCACCGACTTCCTAGCGGTCCGATTCCATCTCCCATACCGCCAAATGAACGGATTATCGTCTGCGTTCATCTCTACACATTGCACTAGGTCATATCAATACTCATTTTCCAAAAAGTGCTCAAAGTTTTTGAAAAAAGGCTAATTTGAACATAACTCGTTAACCGAATGAACGGGATAAGCATAGTTTGTGAAACCGGGCCGGACCGGCCGGTTCGGGTTCGACGGAACCGGCCAACCGGCCGTGAAACCGGTCCGGTTTGGTGCAAAACCGGTCTGACCCGGTGAACCCGGTCTGACCCGGACGGGTCACTGGGTCAGACCGTTTTTTTAAAAAATAAATAAATAAATTCTCCTTCACTTTTTTTTTCTTTTATTTCTCCCTCAGTTTTTTTCCCTTTTTTTCATTTTTGGATGTCATATGGATTTGATTTGGATTCGTTTTTTGGTTTTCCGAAGCTATTGTGGTTTCTCTGTTTTCGGTTGGCTTTGCTTAGTGGATGTCAAATGTAGGTTATAAAGAAAATTGTTAAGAATATCCGAATATGTCACAAGTATTGGAGTATATGATTATTTGCCACTTATCCAAAATATTGAAATGATATATAGTATGTCAAATTTAGGTTGGTATGATAAGAAATTAATTATTTTCTAATTTTTTATACCTCACTAGGTCTAGACCGGGTTGACTCGGCCGACCCACTAACCCTTAACCCATGCCGACCGGTTCGGTGACCGGTCCGGGTTTGAGTAACCTTGCGAGATAAGTGTCTATCATGGGGACCTCACCAACTCTATGGCGGCGATTGGCCACACCCACATAGACTAGCCTTAAGCGTCCTACCATACGTACGTAATAACATAGTCATATCAATGCCGGGACTACGCTACGATACCAAAAATGTAACATCCCATTTGAAAACGGCGGAATTTTTAAAAAAAACGTTTCCAAATATTTCAAGCGAGTAATCGAGTAGAGCATTGGAGCGAGTAAGTAATTTACATTACATTCAAAATATGGACCATAGTGTAAATGTATCGGATTACGGTCATCCGAGAATTCTCAAAAGTTAAAGAAACTAAAGAAAACGATAGATAATGTAGACACGTCTTGGCCTACTCGGCCGCTTGCCTCGATCGCCAAACATCGGTCCTCCGGACACGATGCTACAGGCGAGATCCATTCCACATATGGATCTCGGGTAACGGTTAACCTTATGCTCAAATAAAACGGTATACGTACAACGAGATATTCATTTCTATACAAAGATATCATCACAAAAGCAAACGGCGGATGTATGATCAATAACATGGACAGAACATAAGCACAAAGCAGTATGTAAAGTCTCTCTCGACTAGTTCTGCACATATCCAGTGCCACGCCACAAACTGTCCTTAGCGCTAGGAATAACTCAAACGGCATTACCAATATTATAATCCGTGGGTAAAGCTGTAAGTATCTCTGACGATTCTCAACAAAACCTCAGTCTATGCACGTATCTATAACGCAAAAGTATATAAGCAGCATAGAGTTAGGGTTACAGTACGCGTCCGTACCTTAGTTGCGGTTATCCGGCTCTTAGGCTAAACACGGTACTTTCGACGCCGTACGTAAAACAATGGGAAACAATGCTCAACGGCGGCAAACAGCGGAACGATGGAATTTCGACAGCGGTTCGACGTCAAAAGTATTCTAAACAGAATAATAACACACTTATGAATATTTGGCAGCATAACAGGCATTTTAGGTGAAAAAGACCATTTTGCCCCTACTACCCCTATTTGGCGGAATTTCGCTAGAACTTCGTTACTTTGACCTTATTCCATTTCAAAATTATCCCCACTAGGTTTTTACCTCGTCAGGCATCTTTCAATGAAATGAGGCTTAAAAACAAGTATAAGAATATATTCGAAACTTCCTAGATCAAAACAACGGTTCTACTATAACTACCGAAAGAACTACGGAAACTAAAAGCTAAGGACGGAAGAACTTACTCGGAGCAAGGCGGGAATTTTTCCGAGCTTCTCTCTCTAGAACCTCTCTCTAGGTTTCGAATTTTGGTGTGAAGAATGAGAGGAGAGGTGCTTGTTATTTATAGAAGAAGGGAGGGACAAGGTGGGAATTAACACAAAAGTCTTGATCGATTAGGCCGTTGGATCGCATTTTTTAGGACAAAGCAATCTTGGCCATCCATGGTCAAGACCGACATCAAGGGGTCCCAAAAGTCAAAGAATGAGTTGTCATCCAATGATGACTCTTGCTTTATGTCCTCCGGCCCGATAAAGCTACCCGATCGGTGTCCGTTTCGCGCGATTTCGCAGAAACTCAAAAATTCGGGCGTGTAACTTTGAAGGTCTTTTCATCCTCTTTCATATTATTTATTTTGATCCTCTTTTTGATCATATCCAGGTATTCTCCGGTGCGTCGGAAGATATTCGGACAAACGCGTCGTTACGGAAATCGCTTCCGATAGAACCAACTTTACGGACAATAATTCGCGAATCGTAAAATGTTCAGTTGTTGCCTAACTTAATCCCGTGTTTGAAAACACGCAATTGTTTCTATAGGTTCTCACTTTGCCTATCCGGCTCTACTCTATCGATCGCCTTTCCGTCTTATTAGGAATTAGGGTTTTCGGTTGCGGAAATCAACGCCTGGTAAATTCTTTCTTCGTGTAAAAATTTACTTGTTCTTAATTTGATCAGTCGAAAAGAATTTTTCCTCGGTTTACCTATAGAATTTATTTTCGACTTTTCCCCCTATTCGCTTTATAAGTTCGACTCACCGCATTATATTATTATTTTATTCTAATTATCATTTTAATTATTTAAACAATTCATTTTAATTAAAAATACCAAGAATTTCGGCCCCTTCATTTTAAAATTCAGTTTTAATTATTTTTCATAATTTTTTCCATTTTTAAAAAATATAATATTTTTTACCAAAAATAAATGTTTTACCCCCGCCTTCATTAAGGCTTAATCAGCCAAAATTCTTCGTTTAGTGATCTTTTTAGGATTAGGTTTCTTCATACATTTATCTTTACTAATTTTTCTTAATCTTTTTATCATAATCGTAAGTATATTTTATGCTAATTACCGGCCTTAATCTCTTAATTAAGGATTTTACCATAAACTTAACTTTCTATATTTCTCTTGTTTTTCTTGAATCAATTAGCTAGTAATTATCTAATCATTCTCTTACCAATGACTGATAATTTTATAATTTACAGTATATTATTATCTTACAAACTTCATCTTGACATTGTCATTTTATATCTTATGTAAAATATTAAAAATGTTTACACCATAAAGTTACTTTATGATTACGGAATGCTTTTTAAACATTTCTTCATGTTATTTCCTCTGAAATAATTTATTAAATTCTTATAATTAAATATAATACTCCCATAATTTTCTCATAATCTTTCATGATCTTTCAAAGTATTTATCATAATGTTTTTAGACCTGTTTTTATCACCATTATTGCATTTTTAGTCATTTGTTTCATCATCGATTTTTACGTAACTTTTCGAAAATTTACTCGACAATTATAACAATTTTCTATAATAGTTTTAAACTCATGAATTTGCTTCATCAAAATATTCTTTAATTTCTCTTATCTCAAGAATTCCAGATTTGCTAAAATCGGGTATTACACCTATAATAAGTTAAGTTTTTTATTTATCATATTTATCTATCTATTTATTATTCATTTGTTTCTTTTTTTATCTTTTTATTGACATGCTAACTCATCCTTTAATTATTATTTATCATATGTATCTGTAAATTCTCTCTTTTATCCATCACTCTCTTCGTTTTTTTTTTTTTCCCGAGTTTCTTCTCATGTGTATCTATTTAAATTATTTGATTTTTATTTTCAGATTCCTTTTCATATTTTCTTTTTGAATTTCACTTTTTCTTTCCTTTGTCGACTTAAATTATTTGTTGTCATGTTTATACTATTTATTACCTAACTTTATAATATAATGGATTTTCAAGGAGTTTCAATTAATTTAAGCATTTCAATATGTATGCGCTTATTTAAATTATTGGGGTGAATATTTTTGTGGTTTTTCATATAGATGCGCTATTTGGTTATTATGTTTGAGATTGTTTGTTACGTTGGTAATTCCTCCGTTAGTTTTTTTTTTGCCCTTTAATTAGTTAAGTTTTTTATTTATCATATTTATCTATCTATTTATTATTCATTTGTCTCTTTTTTTATCTTTTTATTAACATGCTAACTTATCCTTTAATTATTATTTATCATATGTATCTCAGTAAATTCTCTCTTTTATCCATCACTCTCTTTCTCTTGTGTGTGTGTGTTTTTTTTTTCCCTAGTTTCTTCTCATGTGTATCTATTTAAATTATTTGATTTTTATTTTCTCGATTCCCTTTCATATTTTCTTTTTGAATTACTCTTTTTCTGTCACAGTCAACTTAAATTATTTGTTGTCATGTTTGTACTGTTTATTACCTAACTTTATAATATAATGGATTTTCAAGGAGTTTCAAGTAATTTAAGGTGTTCAATATGTATGTGCTTATTTAAATTATTGGAGTGAATATTTTTGTGGTTTTTAATTTAGATGCGCTATTTGGTTTTTATGTTTGAGATTGTTTGTTACGTTAGTAATTCTTGATTAATTTTTTTTGCCCTTTAATTAGTTAAGTTTTTTATTTATCATATTTATCTATCTATTTATTATTCATTTGTTTCTTTTTTATCTTTTTATTGACATGCTAACTCATCCTTTAATTATTATTTATCATATGTATCTAGTAAATTCTCTCTTTTATCCATCACTCTCTTCTTCTTGTGTGTGTGTGTGTGTGTTTTTTTTTTCGAGTTTCTTCTCATGTGTATCTATTTAAATTATTTGCTTTTGATTTTTCGATTCTTTTTCATATTTTCTTTTTGAATTTCTCTTTTTATGTCATGTCGACTTAAATTATTAGTTGTCATGTTTGTACTATTTATTACCTAACTTTATAATATAATGGATTTTCAAGGAGTTTAAAGTAATTTAAGCTTTTCAATATGTATGTGCTTCTTTAAATTATTGGAGTGAATATTTTTGTGGTTTTTCTTTGAGATGCGCTTTTTGGTTCTTATGTTTGAGATTGTTTGTTACGTTGGTAATTCCTCGGTTAATTTTTTTCCCATTAATTTGTTAAGTTTTTTATTTATCATATTTATCTATCTATTTATTATTCATTTGTTTCTTTTTGATCTTTTTATTGACTGCTAACTCCTCCTTTAATTATTATTTATCATATGTATACGTAAATTCTTTCTTTTATCCATCACTCTCTTCTCTTGTGTGCGTGTGTTTTTTTTTCCTGAGTTTCTTCTCATATGTATCTATTTAAATTATTTGATTTTGATTTTCTGATTCTTTTTCATATTTTCTTTTTGAATTTCTCTTTTTATGTCACAGTCGACTTAAATTATTAGTTGTCATGTTTGTACTATTTATTACCTAACTTTATAATATAATGGATTTTCAAGGAGTTTAAAGTAATTTAAACTGTTCAATATGTATGTGCTTCTTTAAATTATTGGAGTGAATATTTTTGTGGTTTTTCATTGAGATGCGCTTTTTGGTTCTTATGTTTGAGATTGTTTGTTACGTTGGTAATTCCCTCGTTAATTTTTTTTTTGCCCTATAATTAGTTAAGTTTTTTATTTATCATATTTATCTATCTATTTATTATTCATTTGTTTCTTTTTTATCTTTTTATTGACATGCTAACTCATCCTTTAATTATTATTTATAATATGTATCGTAAATTCTCTCTTTTATCCATCACTCTCTTCTGTTCTTTTTTTTTCCCGAGTTTCTTCTCATGTGTATTTATTTAAATTATTTGATTTTGATTTTCAGATTCCTTTTCATATTTTCTTTTTGAATTTCACTTTTTTACATCCTTTGTCGACTTAAATTATTTGTTGTCATGTTTGTACTATTTATTACCTAACTTTATAATATATTGGATTTTCAAGGAGTTTCAATTAATTTAAGCATTTCAATATGTATGTGCTTATTTAAATTATTGGGGTGAATATTTTTGTGGTTTTTCATATAGATGCGCTATTTGGTTCTTATGTTTGAGATTGTTTGTTACGTTGGTAATTCCTCCGTTAGTTTTTTTTTGCCCTTTAATTATTTAAGTTTTTTATTTATCATATTTATCTATCTATTTATTATTCATTTGTCTCTTTTTTTTATCTTTTTATTAATATGCTAACTTATCCTTTAATTATTATTTATCATATGTATACGTAAATTCTCTCTTTTATCCATCACTCTCTTATGTTCTTTTTTTTCCCTAGTTTCTTCTCATGTGTATCTATTTAAATTATTTGATTTTTATTTTACGATTCCCTTTCATATTTTCTTTTTGAATTACTCTTTTTACATCACGGTCGAATTAAATTATTTGTTGTCATGTTTGTCTTTGTTTATTACCTAACTTTATAATATAATGGATTTTCAAGGAGTTTCAAGTAATTTAAGGTGTTCAATATGTATGTGCTTATTTAAATTATTGGAGTGAATATTTTTGTGGTTTTTAATTTAGATGCGCTTTTTGGTTTTTATGTTTTAGATTGTTTGTTACGTTAGTAATTCTTGAGTTAATTTTTTTTTTGCCCTTTAATTAGTTAAGTTTTTTATTTATCATATTTATCTATCTATTTATTATTCATTTGTTTCTTTTTTATCTTTTTATTGACATGCTAACTCATCCTTTAATTATTATTTATCATATGTATCGTAAATTCTCTCTTTTATCCATCACTCTCTTCTCTTGTGTGTGTGTGTTTTTTTTCCTAGTTTCTTCTCATGTGTATCTATTTAAATTATTTGATTTTGATTTTCGATTCTTTTTCATATTTTCTTTTTGAATTTCTCTTTTTATGTCACGATCGACTTAAATTATTAGTTGTCATGTTTGTACTATTTATTACCTAACTTTATAATATAATGGATTTTCAAGGATTTTAAAGTAATTTAAGTTGTTCAATATGTATCTCGCTTCTTTAAATTATTGGAGTGAATATTTTTGTGGTTTTTCATTGAGATGTGCTTTTTGGTTCTTATGTTTGAGATTGTTTGTTACGTTGGTAATTCCTCGAGTTAATTTTTTTTTTTCCCATTATTTTGTTAAATTTTTTATTTATCATATTTATCTATCTATTTATTATTCATTTGTTTCTTTTTGATCTTTTTATTGACTGCTAACTCCTCCTTTAATTATTATTTATCATATGTATCGTAAATTCTCTCTTTTATCCATCACTCTCTTCTCTTGTGTGTGTGTGTTTTTTTCCTAAGTTTCTTCTCATGTGTATCTATTTAAATTATTTGATTTTGATTTTCGATTCTTTTTGAATTTCTCTTTTTATGTCACTTTGTCGACTTAAATTATTAGTATCATATTTTTCTATCTACTTATTATTCATTTGTTTCTTTTTTATATTTTTATTGACATGCTAACTCATCCTTTAATTATTATTTATCATATGTATCTATAAATTCTCTCTTTTATCCATCACTCATTTATTCATTTGTTTCTTTACGCTCTCTTTTTTCCGAGTTTCTTCTCATGTGTATCTATTTAAATTATTTGATTTTGTTTTTCTGATTCCTTTTCAAATTTTCTTTTTCAATTACTGTTTTTCATCACGGTCGACTTAAATTATTTTTTTCATCTTTATACTATTTATTACCTAACTTTATAATATAATGGACTTTCAAGGAGTTTCAAGTAATTTATGGTGTTCAATATGTATGTGCTTATTAAATTATTGGAGTGAATATTTTTGTTGTTTTTCATTTAGATCGTTATTTGGTTCTTATGTTTGAGATTGTTTGTTACGTTGGTAATTCCTCTTGTTAATTTTTTTGTCCTTTAATTAGTTAAGTTTTTTATTTATCATATTTATCTATTTATTTATTATTCATTTGTTTCTTTTTTATCTTTTTATTGACATGCTAACTCATCCTTTAATTATTATTTATCATATGTATCTGTAAATTCTCTCTTTTATCCGTCACTCTCTTCTCATGTGTGTGTGTGTGTGTGTGAGTGTTTTTTTTTTCCCGAGTTTCTTCTCATGTGTATGTATTTAAATTATTTGATTTTGATTTTACGATTCTTTTTCATATTTTCTTTTTGAATTACTATTTTTTGTCATAGTCAACCTAATTTTTTTTTCATGTTTGTACTATTTATTACCTAACTTTATAATATAATGGATTTTCAAGGAGTTTCAAGTAATTTAAGCTGTTTAATATGTATGTTCTTATTTAAATTTTTAGAGTGAATATTTTTGTGGTTTTTCATGTAGATGCGCTATTTGGTTTGTATGTTTGAGATAATTTGTTACGTTGGTAATTCCTCGGTTAATTTTTTTTTTTTTGGCCTTTAATCGAGTTAAGTTTTTTATTTATCATATTTATCTATCTATTTATTATTCATTTGTTTCTTTTTTATCTTTTTATTGACGTGCTCATCCTTTACTTATTATTTATCATATGTATCTGTAAATTCTCTCTTTTATCCTTGACTCTTTTCTCATGTGTTCTTCCCCCCTTGTTTCTTCTCATGTGTATCTATTTAAATTATTTGATTTTGATTTTACATTTCTTTTCATATCTTCTTTTTGAATTACCATTTTTCTTTCACAGTGGACTTAAATTATTTGTTGTTATGTTTGTACTATTTATTACCTAACTTTATAATATAATGGACTTTCGGGAGTTTCAAGTAATTTAATTTGTTCAATACGTATGTGCTTAATTTAATTATTGGAGTGAATATTTTTGTGGTTTTTCATTTAGATGCGCTATTTGGTTCTTATGTTTGAGAATGTTTTTTACATTAGTAATTCCTCAGTTAATTTTTTTTTTTTTTGGCCTTGAATTAGTTAATCTTTTTATTTATCATATTTATTTTTCTATTTATTATTCATTTGTTTCTTTTTCATCTTTTTATGGTCATGTTAATTGATCCTTTAATTATTATTTATCAAATGTATCGGTAAATTCTCTCTTTTATCTATGACTCTCTTCTCATGAGTGTGTGTGTGTTTTTTTTTTGTCCCCGAGTTTCTTCTCATGTGTAGCTATTTAAATTATTGATTTTTATTTTCAGATTCTTCTTCATATTTTCTTTTTGAATTACTATTTTTTTGTCACAGTCAACCTAATTTTTTTTTCATGTTTGTACTATTTATTACCTAACTTTATAATATAATGGACTTTCAAGGAGTTTCAACTAATTTAAGGTGTTCGGTATGTATGTGCTTATTTAAATTATTGGAGTGAATATTTTTGTGGTTTTTCATTTATATACGCTATTTGTTTCTTATGTTTGAGATTGTTTGTTACGTTGGCAATTCCTTAGTTAATTTTTTTTTGCCATTAAATAATTAATTTTTTTATTTATCATATTTATCTATATATTTATTATTCATTTGTTTCTTTTTTATCTTTTTATTGACATGCTAATTCATCCTTTAATTATTATTTTTCATATGTATACGTAAATTCTCTCTTTTATCTATGACTCTCTTCTTATGTGTTTGTATGTGTGTTTCCCCCCCCAGAGTTTCTTACTCATTGTGTATCTATTTAAATTATTTTATTTGGATATTCTATTTCTATTTCATATTTTGTTTATGAAATACTATTTTTCTTTCACGAGTTGCCTTAAATTATTTGTTGTCGTGTTTGTATTTTTTATTACCTAACTTTATAGTATAATGGACTTTGAAGTAGTTTCAAGTTATTTAAGTTCTTCAATATGTATGTGCTTATTTAATTTATTGGAGTGAATATTTTTGTGGTTTTCTTTTTGATGCGCTATTTGGATCTTATGATTGAGATTGTTTGTTACATTGTTAATTCCTCAGTTACTTTTTTTGGCCTTTAATTAGTTAATTTTTTATTTAACATTTTTATCTATCTTTTTATTAATTTATTTCTACTTGATCTTTTTGTTGTCATGCTAATGCATCCGTTAATTATTATTTATCATATTTATCTGTCAATTCTCTCTTTTATCCATGACACCCTTCTCATGCGTTTCTTTTTTTCTTTTCCCCCAAGTTTCTTCTCATGTGTATCTATTTAAATTATTTTATTTTGATATTCTATTTCTATTTCATATTTTCTTTTTGAAATACTATTTTTCTTTCACAGTTGCCTTAAATTATTTGTTGTCATGTGTGTACCATTTATTACTTTAACTTTATAATATAATGGACTTTCAAGTAGTTTCAAGTGATTTAAGTTGTTCAATATGTATGTGCTTATTTAAATTATTGGTGTGAATATTTTTGAGGCTTTTCATTTAGATGCGCTATATGGTTCTTATGATTGATAATTCCTCCGTTATGTTTTTTTGGCCTTTAATTTTTTAATTTTTTATTTAACATATTTATCTATCTATTTATTATTCATTTATTTCTACTTGATATTTTTTTTGTCATGCTAATGCATCTGTTAATTATTATTTATCATATGTATCGTCAATTTTCTCTTTTACCCATGACTCTCTTCTCATGTGTTTCTTTTTTTCATTTTTTTTTTCCCCCAAGTTTCTTCTCATGTGTATCTATTTAAATTATTTTATTTTTATTTTCTTTTTCTTTTTCACATTTTATTTTTGAAATACTATTTTCTTTCACAGTTGACTTAAATTATTTGTTGTCGTGTTTGTACTATTGATTAACTAACTTTATAATATAATGGACTTTCAAGTTATTTAAGTTATTCAATATGTATGTGCTTATTTAAATTATTGGAGTGAATATTTTTGTGGTTTTTCTTTTAGATGCACTATTTGGATCTTATGATTGAGATTGTTTGTTACATTGATAATTCCTCAAAAAAAAATTTGGGTCTTTAATTAGTTAATTTTTTATTTAACATATTTATCTATCTATTCATTATTCATTTATTTCTACTTGATCTTTTTGTTGTCATGCTAATGCATCCGTTAATTATTATTTATCATATGTATATGTCAATTTTCTCTTTTATCCATGCTAGTGGCATTGTCTTCTGGGACATCCAGGCTGAGGGTTCCGACTGCTGCTTCTGGTATTAGCCATTGTCGGTCACGATGATCGAAATTTAACGTCCCCACGGTCGGCGCCAATGTTCTGGTGTAGAATACAGATGTCTAGCCTGATGGGCTAGTGCTTCAATATTGGATCAATAAACTCTGCCTGAATATCTATGTGGCAAATATCCAGGAGAGCGTGAGATCACTGTATACAGACGAGGCTTTCGCCAAAGGGGGGTGCTGTGTGTGTACAATGTGACAGTATGTAAATAGTTCAAGGTTTTGAACGTGTGTACCTTAAGGTTTAGCCTCTGTATTTATAGAGTGTACCTTAGGTTAGGTATCTTGGGCCTCGTGTAATCTCTGACTGTTATATCATATCCAAAGATATCCTTTTATTGCGGGTGAGTTAGGATCCCTCTTTATATTAGATAGATAATAGACATATCATATCTCTTTATATTAGATAGATAATAGACATATCATATCTACTTATTGGGTCGTATCGCTACTGGGCTTGATGTAGGTCCATAACAGTTCTATTTTAATATTTTTCGGGTCTTGAACTCATGAATTTTCAGGGTAACATTTATTCTAAGTAAAAACTTTCAGTAAATTTGCTATTTAACCCAAAAATAAAAGTGAAGTTCTAGGCAAGACAAAAAGAATTCATGTTGTACAGAACAGCTTAAGCATCCAATATATCACAATTCATATCAAGACAGAAAAGGCAAGCATCATCCATTATTTTACAGGAAAGGGGTAAACCCCTTTGAACACTATGTTTAACAGTCATACAAAAAAGCAATTTTAGCAAGCTTTACATCACAGTATATAATATTACAGATAATATTTTACAGAGTCATCCCATCTAAATTCTTCTACTTCTCAGACAGTTCTTGCATTACATGTTGCATAGATGGTCGTTCATGGGGTGATTCATGTGTGCAAAGTAGAGCAATGATCCCTAGTTTAGCTGCCTCAGATTCTGAAAATCTTCCTTCAAGGTTTACATCAACAATGTCATTAAAACCATATGCTTGTGCCTGGTAACGATATAACTGAGTAATATCGCTCTTTCCAGTTAGAAGCTGGAAAACTATCACCCCGAAAGCATATATGTCGCTCTTTTCAGTTAGGCGACCAGTGGTGGCATATTCCGGAGCAAGGTATCCCATGGCAGCAGAAGCTTTAAGGACGGAGAAGACAACATCATCAGCAAGGAGTTTGTGCAATCCTGAATCTGCAAGTAATGAATTGTAATGTGCATCAAGAAGCACATTTTCAGCTGATATATTCTGGTGAACTAGAGCCTGTTTTCTTCCCTTCTTTCCATGAAGATAACCAATACCTGGTAACAAAAGAAAAATACATGTCATATTCTAAATTGAACTCGGTCAATGCTATGGCTTAGAGAAGTAGTATACTTGCATATATGCCAGGTTAGCTATAACAACCAGTTTGGTTAAAATCATTTTTAACAGCTAGATGCCTAGATTTAAGGATGTCACAAAAGGATATACGATTTTTCTTCAGCAAATATAGGCTTAGTGATGGGTACCTAAGTGGGGTGGGGAACGCTACCCCAAAAGCTGGATAGCCTTCTCTGGAGGACCAATTGATTGGTACCTAAATGGGATGGGATACCTACCCTAAAAGCTGCTGTTGAGATGGGAAAACCAACCCGCTTATATATTCATTGATCATCCCATTCTACTCAATGTGAAACTTGGTATTTCGTACTACCAAGGCTCCATCACTTAGCATATCACATAGTTTATAGAACTCCATCCATATGGCAATAAGTATTGCCAATTATCCGATAGCAACACAACAAAGTGTTTCTTATTGGCAGTAAGCCTCGAAAGGTCAACGAAACGGACGTATGAGGGTTAAGATTATTGACATGTGCAAGTGCAAGTAAGACGACAGGTAAGCTTATTACAAATTAGAGCATCAAACTAAATATGTCTATCAAGAAACAAGACAAAGGTGAACTGACCTCTAGCAATACCATGGATGATGGATACTCTGGCAGACCATTCTAGAATCTTAGTATCACCTTTCTTGAGATCCAAATACTGAGACAAATTTCCATTTGGGGCAAAATCATAAACAAGAAAGCACTCTCCCCTGCCTTTGGAACAGCAAAAACCTCTCAAGCGAACAAGATTTTCGTGTTTTATTGAGGTCAATATCTTCAACCCCTTCAAGAACTCAGTTTCATCAGACTTGCAGCTTGTCATGTTGATGCATTTTACAACCACAACTGAACCATCTCTCAAAATTCCCCTGTAAATTCCTGACAAGTTACTCTTCCCCAACAAATTCGTCTCGGAGAAGCATTGAGTAGCACATTCTACCTCCTCGAGATTGAACATAAAGCTCTCTAGAATTTCCTGGGAATAAGTATTTTTACCTTTGGCTAATGGATCCCATCCATTAGAATATTCTAAACTGATCAAAGGAGCTGCATTTTTCCGGCTAACATGGCTATCAGAAGCATTATTAGTGCTTTCAATCTTCTGTTTTTGACGACGAAACCACACAAACATGGAAAGTCCAGAAACCGTGGAAGCGACAATAATTCCGATCACTCCAAAAACCAAACCCATTCTTGAATATTGCATTGACTTTTTACAGTGGGTTTCATCACTGCACTTTTCATCCTTTGGTTCAACTGATGCCGGAAGACCCTTTGTGGAAAAGTTATCAGGTTCAAATGGTTCGGGCTTACTAGGGTCAAATAAAGATTTACAAGCAACTAAACTGGTAAATTCAGTCCCACATAAGCCAGGGTTGTTGATGTACTGGAAACCGCCTCTCAGTCTTCTAAGAGCTGCATTGATATAAAAAGGGGCAAACTTAGATTACATAAAATATCAATCTGCACTGCATATGTGAAACCTTGATAAAGTATGAAGCATTAAATTAAAAACCAAAAAATAAATAAATAAATAAAGCACCCAAGCTAAGTTGAAAAGTATTGAAAGTTCAGTGCTCAAATTAAAAATAAGACCAGAAAATAACAACTGAAGTAAACATCAGCTCTAGTCTGTGGCATGAGCCATTATTTAGCTAGCTCAACTTGATTTACACCTTGTGATCTTAAAAAGCATCATTTTTTGCCATTTATATCATCAATATATATTTCAGAAATTTTATTGAATTATAGTAAGACAGCAATTATCAAGTTAAAGAAATAAGGAGAGTGGATGGATCATTCCTCAATGTTTATATGTTAACACAAAATACTATCTCCGGTCCTAAATATAAAAATTTAGTTTAGAAATGAATTTTGGTCATAAATAATTAAATATAAGACTTTTTTTTTTTCATTTTATCTATTATATTTGTCATTTTTCTCCAAACTAATGTGCTTGACTTATAAACTGATATATAATTAGATAAAACACATAAGTATTTCAAAGAGATCATGTAACATATGCTATAATTATATAATTTATTTAGTTTTCTTAATCTCTCACTAGCTCTTATATTAATCATTAAAGGTAGTATAACATGTTACAAAAACAAAGTTCTTTTTCATCAGAAGATCAAAAATTGAGTTCTAAATGTCAGTAAAGATTGCCCCAATAAAAGTGGAAACTGGAAAGCAAAACATTTTTAGTAGCTGCTATTATTACCTGCAGGGACATTGCCTGAGAGAGAATTGTTCTGAATGTTAAGGCTTTCTAGTTTGGGAGCATCTGCTAGTCTCACTGGAATAGGGCCAAAAAGGTTATTAAAGCTCAGATCCAGCCTCGTTAATGACTGCAACTGACCCAAACTAGCAGGAATAGCACCACTCAACTCATTATATTGCAGAGCAAGAACACTAAGTCTCTCCAAGTTTCCCAATTCTGTTGGAATACTCCCTGTAAATTTGTTATAACAAAGCTGCAAAACTGCCCAAGAATCATAAAGTAAATTTTAGGAAAATTAAAATTATTAACACAAACCAGAAAAATATTTTGCAAAAAAAGAAAAAGAAAAAGACTGGACTAGTGCAGATGCTATGAAGCTAAGCCCACAGCACAGAGCCCAGAAACAAGCAAATAAACCAGGGTGGAGAGAGAAATTTTAATTGAGACATTTTCTTTAATATAATAAATATTTTTATACGCATCAAGATTTAGAATTAGAAGAGAACAAGCAGGTTTAGCTTTCTGAAATTAAGAAGACAGAATGAAGGGGAAAAAATGTACTCTTAAGTTTTGGATAAAACTCAAGCGTACGCTAAAAACTTTCTCCACTCAATCACTGAAAATAAAATAGCAATCCGTAACCACGGAATCTAACTGGCATAAAACTGTGATTTATGCTCAAACGCAAGCACAAGAGATGAAGAAAACATAGAAAGTTACAAAATCTTCAAGAGAAAACGAAGAATATGAGGACTAACCTTGAAGATTAGACATATTTCCAATATCAC
The DNA here is from genome assembly GCA_019022615.1 of Acacia melanoxylon. Lineage (NCBI taxonomy): Eukaryota > Viridiplantae > Streptophyta > Magnoliopsida > Fabales > Fabaceae > Acacia > Acacia melanoxylon. Next base: position 21,710,751 of record JAFJYJ010000002.1, read on the forward strand.
GAGGGATATCGCCGAAGAGATTATTGACATTGAGGTACAAATCAGTTAGGTAACTCAAATTCGCAATCTCCTTGGGTATCGTACCAGTGAGAGCATTGAAGTGGAGATAGAGACCGGTCAAGCTCTTGAGGTCACCGACGGCCGCCGGAAGGCTGCCAGAGAGACCCTTTCCTTGGAGCGAGATATTGGCGACGCGGCCTTGCTCGTTGCATGCTACGCCGTCGAAAGCGCCGGTACACGGGTCGGAATATGGAGTCCAGGAGGTCAGAAAACGGTTATGTGGGTCGAGAGAGTATTTGATAGCCATGAGAGTGTCAAGCTCTGAGGAAGAAGCGAGAATAATGGGGAAGAGGAGAGTAGAAGAGGAAGGTAGAGAATAAGCAGAGAGGACATGGTTTTAGTTCAGTGGAAGATATTAAGCGAGATATGGTTGTTTTTGGTGTGTTAAGGCGTGAAATGGATTGCAGAGTGAAGGGAAACGCTTCTTCGGCTTGCTCATGGAGCCTATCAATATCAACAATGCGCGCTCCTTGTTTGTTGTTGTTTAATGTATCAGTGTTCTTATCAGTTATAGAAAGTCACTAAAAAAAATAAGGGAAAATTTTATTTAGGTTCCGAGTAAAGAAAAATATGATAAAATAGTTCCTAAAAATATCAAAATTGCAATAAAATCCCACCAAATTCTTTTGCAATATTTTCCATATGTGAAAATATACAAATGTCCCCGATATCTTGTGTTGACAAGTTCATAAACTTGTTTTGAGAAGTATATGTGTATGTTTTGTGAGTTAAAGCTTGGCTATATTTTGATAAAGCGATGTTTTGCTTGCACGTATTGATAAGTCATGGCTGTTTTAATAAATTTATAAGCATGTTCTAACAAGTTTGTGTCCATAAGGGCATTTGTGTATTTTTCACATATAGAAAATATTGTGAAAAAATCTCATGAGACTTCACCACAAATTTGAGATTTTAAAGGATAGTTTTGTTGTATTTTTCCTTGCTCATGACCTAGGTGCAATTTCCTAAAAAAAAAATATTTAAGTTGCATTCACCGCTTAAAAAGTAGTAATTTTGGGAAAATAATGGAAAAATACCATTTAAATTACCAAAACTTCAAAATGTCTACTAAATTAATAAAAGGATAAATAAGTAATATTGTAAGAATATGTTATTTGAAAGTTTGAGTGTTGATAATTTGAGTTTAAAAATTAGTTACTTTAGTATAAAGTTTGACAACTTAACCTCCTCAAATTGTCACTTTCGATCTATACCTTAGTTGTTAATTGCTATTGTAAAGTTGTCATCGTCTATATTTAAGTAGACAACACATAAACTTTAAAATCTTATATTCCTACCATATTACCTATTTATCGTTTTATTAATTTAATAGATATTTTGGAGTTTTTGTAATTCAAATGACATTTTTCTGTCATTTTCCCTAATGTTTTTTTGCTATGTTAAAAAGCATTTTTTAAAAAAAAAAAAAAAAGAGATAATACTAACTATCCTAAAAAATACTTTTTGATTCATTCAGTATTCTAAAATATTCTTTTAGTATTCAGCATTCTAAAATAATTTTTGGTGCACTGAATAATATCTTGAGTGTGTAATTATTATTATTGAGAAAATATAAGGATAAAATTGCACCACAACTGCCAACAAAGATTGATATAAGTAGTAAGGAGTTGGGTCGTAGTGGGGGAAACAGCAAGGAGTTGGGTCATAACCCTCAATATCATGAATACAAATCACAGTACTACTGATATAAGGACCTTACTAGTAAGCAATTTGTAAGAATATTTATAAATATGTTTTGAGTATGAAAACATGCCTGATGAGGCCTAGGGGTCCAAAACCCAACTCATCTAAAATTTGTTTTGTCAAAACTAAAATTGACATGAAAAATAACTTTAAGAATGCTTAGTGCTATTAGAGAAATAAGTCACTGAATGCACCAAAAATTACTTTGCAATATTGAGTGCTACTAAAAAATATTTTAGAATATTGGATGCAACTTAACTATTCCAATACAAATTAGTAAAAGGAAATCCTTTTTTTTTATAAATAATTAACTTCACAAATTATTTTAATCTCTACAAATTAATTATATAACTCCATATATATTTTAGAATAGTATTAAAATCAATGTATATCAGCAATGGAATATATAACTTTAAGAAATAAGCTTATAAGTAGTTATAAATCAGCAGATCCAAGAAGAATTCTACAGTTTTCCTTACAAAGCAAGAAATAAATATTTTATTTTTTGGTTGGTTTGTGGAATACACTCACCAACAAAAAATAGAATATCCATTTCACAAATCTATTAATATGATCAAAAAGGATTGGAAGCTTTGTGATAATCAAACAATTTCTTCTCAACTTCCACCTATTAGATCATTCCAACTTGACGTCAATAATGATAAAGGAAATCGTTATTGCCTCCCCTTTCAAAGCAAAAACACCTTCGATGATAATCTCGCTTCGGGATATTGTCAATATTATAGAACAAAATAATTATACAAATCAAGTATCTTGAGTTCTTGGAGGTCATATCATAAATGCATCTTCTTCTTCTTCTTCTTCTTCTTCTTCCTCACAAACAACTTCTGTTTCTCAACCTAACTCAGAAAAACAAAAACAGAAACAACCTTTATTCAAACCATTTCAATTTGATCCTAAGGTTAGATCTGATCTTCAAACAAAAACAAATGCTAGTATGATTCAATTATATTGACCAACAATTACAACGGTTAAGAAACAAGAATGATCTTTCAACACCAACAATGATTTAAGAAGAAAGATTATTCCGAAACCCCTTCTACTCCCCAAAAATCAGCTCATGATTCATCATAAATGTTAATTATCAAAGTAATGATCATGAATTTAAAAAACCTTTACGAAAAAGATTGAATCGATTCAAAATCTAATTTTCAAATAAACCATCAACAATGGCAAAAACCCTCTTGGAAAAATCCCTCTTTTCAAAGTTCTTCAAAGTTATACTATCCTAGGGCTAGTCCTTTGGATATTCTAAGCGAGAACGCCATAATCAAACTTTTAAGTCTTTTAACTCAAATGACATCTATGAATGGAATATAGATGGTCGAGTGAGACTAATATTCTTCAAATTCTTCAACGAGATGACAATGGTGAGCTCGCTTACTATATTTCAAAGAATTACACAGATCGTGATATTACTTGATCTTTTAATTTCGGATTTTCCGGGACGAGTTAAAGGTTGGTGGGATTTTTATCTAATTGATTCTGAGAAACAACAAATTTTTTCATCTGTTAAAAACTTCAATTATTGCTTTCTCTACTTCTCTCTGTCTCTCACCCTCTCTTATCTGATCCTTAGGGGTCTCTCCCCTAGATTGGTATCAGAGCCAGAGGGGAAGTAGAGATGTGTTGATTAGATCTGGACTGTAAGGTTGCTTAATCATGATATATGGTTTTGTTTTTCAGAAAAGTTTGGTTCGTAAGGAAGATCTACCATGTGTTGCTTTCGATTCCAGAAAGCATTAGGTAAATCCGCACAAACGGTTTGGTGGATTTTATCCAAGCAAGAATGGATTTGTTTCTGGATAAAAGGTTGTTGAAGTTGATGCTCAATGCGTTTAAAGGAAACTTCTTCTTTAAGAAAATTGATCTGATTTTGTTTCATGAAAACAAGATTCAATTCTCTAACTCTTGGTTTTTCAGAAAAAGGAAAAAATATCTTTTGTCCAAAACCTAAATGTTTGGTTGTAATCCCCTCAGAAAGAGTTTTGTATGGCGTTATCATTGTAGCAAATGGTGCTCCAAGGATAATATTAGATGCCATAGTTTTCATAAGAATAAAAGGGGTTTTTACCTTCCAATTTCCATTTTGGACAATTGCTTTTGACACTTTTATCTTGACAGGGAGAAGATCTTTGAAACACCTACAAATCGTTGAGTTGTTTTTTCAAAATATTTTGTAGGAACCAGGCCTTCTAAAATACAATTGACCATGGATCTGTGTCAAATAAAGCTGGTTGATCAAGAACATAATCACCGATTATAATCTTGACGTTTATATAAAATTTTTGTACAAAACATTGAGATACCTCATTTAGAAAGGGTGTTTCTAAAATCGGATTCTCAAGAGAATTTTCATCTTGATCTTCATTGTTTAAAACTGATCATTATTCTCATCAGAAGGATTTTGAGAAGAAGATAAGAATTAGGTACTTTTTGTGAACAATTTGGTCTACCTTCTTGTTCTAAACCAAGGCCAAAGACTCACAAATCTTCTCATTTTCAAAAAACTTTTAAACCTTATAAATCATCTTCTTTTTCAAAACGTCCTTATTTTAAGGATTATTCTCGAGACTTTTCATAAAAAACCAAGAAAAGGCTTTCGTCAAATTTTAAATCTAAATCCAAACCTAATAAATCTTTCAAAAAACCTTTGAAAGATCAGTCTTGTTTTAAATGTGGTAAAATTGGTCATTATGCTAAATACTGCGAGAATCTCCAACAAAATAAACAACATTGACCAACTTGAAGAATCTCTTGAAACCAAATAAACAATCTTCTTCTTGATACTTCCTCGATTAGAAGAAGAAACCAGCTCAAATTCCCGAGGATATTAATCAAGTACAAGATGATGAATACTATTCATCCTCTCGACTCGATAATATTGCTCAAATAAATATGATCACCAGGGAGCAAGATCTACTCTTGATGTCATCAACAAACTTCAGATTGTGATAAAGGTGAGTATTTTTCAAAGTTGAAAGATATTTTATCACAATCCTCCCAACCATCTTCTTCTACTCCTTCCAAAATAAATATTCCACAGAACCATTACGATCTTACCAAAACCATGGAAAGATTCTCTTTTTGGATCAATTTTAGGAAGAGTCCAATTATCAACATGTTGGTTTATGTTGTTAAATTGAATTTCTTCGTTGAAAATGTTATGGGTTGAGGACGTTTGATCTTCAGAATTTGTAAAAGTATTTATGAAAGAGTTTGGAGCGGAGGAAGTCGAAGAAGAAGAAGAGGTAGAAGAAGAACGTTTATGAGGAGAACGGAAAAGAAAAGCCATAATAAAATTTCAGAAAATAAAACAGAATAATAAAATTGCTAGGAAATAAAGCAGAAATTTAAAGAAACTTAACCAAATAGTTTAAGTCTCCCTTCAACCGATATCTTCACCATTGGAAGAAGTAGTGGTATCTTTGATTAAATATTTACCGTAATTTACCAATCATAATATATAGTTGGTCATTCTAGAGGGTCTTTAGATCATATGCTCTTTTAATAGTGAATATGGGTCTTATTGATCGAAAATCTAAGATCATTCAATTCACATTAATCTAGATAGCTCAAGAATCGACACGGCCAAGGTGCAACCATCTTAAACATCGAATATTACTATGAATGAATCTTATCCTTTTCTCGATCGGACGAAATCCCATAGTCGGGAATTAACCTAACCATTTCACTTAAACGAGAAATATAAAAGTGATAACGAGAAATTAAATGTGATAAGTCATGAATTCGTAAGAAATCTTATGTTCGGGATTCACATATGACGGTATTTCATGTGGGGCACACTCGCCACTTTTGTGAGGCGGATCGCTCGCCACTCCTTGGGACTTACGGCCTTAGACATCCCACAACCATGGCCTTAGACATCCCACATAAGTATTTGTCATATGCAAAAATCAAACATAAAACTTCTTAGGAGAATTACTAGACTATGATAAATATACTTAATTTTAATAATTTTTTTTTTTATATATATTGGAGCATAGATCGAAGCCTATCTCATAACTTCAAACCATATATCATGATTAAGCAACCTTACAAAGTCAAAGAATTTGCTCTCCAACTAGCCCGGAAAAAAGCCACCTCGGGTATCACGCCCGTTAGCAGTTCTTTGTTGTTAATACTATAGATACTCCATACATCGAAAAACAAAATGTTGTATTGGATATCTTACAGATTGAACACGAGTTTTTCTTTGAAACTCCAAACCAAGTAGCATTAAATGTTTTCCTTTCGGATTTCATTTTGTGCCTACTAGTTTACAAAAAACACAAGAGTTTTATGAGTTAATATTAGTTGATTCGGATCCATAAAGTTGACGAGACATATCTCTAAACCTAAGGATCAAGAACAACAATTTATAACTCATTCAACTTTACAAATTTTAAAAGTTCTTACACCTACAAACTGGGGTAAGAATCTCAATAAATGGAAACCTTTTTCTAAAAAAGTTTTCGATCGGAAGGGTATACATCGGGATTATTTATGCCTGGTATAATGTCTTTTGGGATCAAAATAAAATTTTCAAACATACTTGGTTTATTTATTTCAAAAATAAAACCGAGTATATCTTTCCCAATGGTTTTTGAAATGGTGGCGAATTTTTGGACCAATATCGAAATACTCATACGCTTCAAAAGGCATTGATTCTTTTTCAACATAAATTCCAGAATAATGGAGATCCTTTTCCCATAGATCTTCATTATTTTTCAAAAATGTCTGTATCTTGGATTTTTTCCGGCAATCTGATTTTCTCATATAAACAAAAACGCACCAAATTTACCAATTTTACAAAGACAAATCTTTGTTCGTTGGTGGGGAAATTATAAAATGACTCTTTGCCGACCGCAAAGCGGTTGATAAATGGTTCGAAGAAAACCCAAAGTATCTTTGTGCCATGAACGAGCAGATTCTTGAACCAAAAGAATCTTTGTTCAAAGATACCTTCTAACTTGCAAAAGATAAACAAGATTGTATCCAAGAACTTACTCTTCTTCTCAAACAACTTCAAGAAGATAAAGCTGGACCATCAACATTTATCGAGTCCAATGATGATGAAGACGAAGATGAATTCATTGTCAATTTGGAAGAAGACCTGAACTTTTGCAACTTTTGACGGAGACAATAAACACATTCGTTTCCATGTATAAAGTTGTAGAATTATAAATCTCTTTGTATTATGATAATTCATTGTAATACGTAGAGTAGTTGCGTAGTTAATTACGAGTATTTGCGTAGTTAATTACGTATAAATAAACGATGACGGTCACCAACCGGCAGTAGCAAACTGCGATTCAGTTACCATTAACCGAAGGTACAAACAAACGATGACTCGAACCGATCTATATAAACGGACATTCGATCTGTTTCAAGCGTGTTCAAAACCACTACTCTCTCTCTCTCTCTAGCTTCCTCCGCTTCTCTCTACAACCTTTCCCCTTCTTCTCTCTTTAAGCTTTCTTCTGCCTTTCCCTTCCATGTAAGTGTGTTTACATTTCAATAAACGTTTTCCTCTTTATGTCTTCCTGCATCTGCATCTCTTACTCTCTTCTTTTATGAATTAGATCAGCGTAGTTTACTACCGATCTCTCTTTTCTTTTCTTTCTTTCTCTTTAGCACGTTTACTCTTACGTTCTTATGTTCTAAACTTCAATTATTGCTTTCTCTACTTCTCTCTGTCTCTCACCCTCTCTTATCGATCCTTAGGGTCTCTCCCCTAGATTGGTAAATATAAAATTTATATCAAAATTATTATTAAAAAATTATAAAAAATACAATTTTGAAAAAATTTATATTCTATGTGTATCTTGTTTTGTATAATCTTCTAATAGTCTTTGATTGTTTCACTTGGAGAGTTGCAAAAGATGGTTGTTTCTCGTTAAATCGCCTATCTCTATCTATCTAATCGGGGAAGAGTGAATGTTAATAACTTCTAGACTCGAGATTTGGAAATGGCAACTCCCAAAAAAAGTTAAAATTTTCATGTGGTAAGTTGGCCACGAAAGCGGTCACAAACTCCTAAGAGCTAGGAGAGGAATAACAAACGATAATTTGTGCCCTTTCTCTTGTAATGAAGAGGAAAGTGTTATTCACATAATCGGGATTTGTGAGAGAGCAAGAAATCTATGGAAACAACTTTTACTATCTAATTATCTTCCTCGGTTCTTTGCAGGTAATTTGCAGGTTTGGCTCAAGCGGAACACCAATCACAATCCCGGAAAAGGAAGATTTCGAAGCTTCTATTGGCCAAGAGTCTTCGGTTTGGGATCTTTGGATCCTATGGACCACTAGATGCAAGGCTTTGTTCCAAAACGAAAACACGGATACAAGGGAGATGTTACATTTATGTAATTACCTTCGATGGAAAATACAACCAATCAATCCTTAACTCACAAAGTTTTTCAACTTGATAGGTTTGAAGAAAGAACGTGGACCCTCCGCCTGCGATGCGGTTCGCATGGACGTAGACGGATCAGTGCGACATCATTACCAGGCAGCGTGTGGAGGAGCGATTAGGAATTCTCAAGGCCAGTGGTTGATGGGATTCTGCAAATTCCTTGGAACCCGTTCAGTTATCGAAGCGGAGCCGCATGCTATCATGACGGGGGCTAACTTTGGGTCGCCAGATGGGCCTTCAGCGAATCGTCCTGTATTTTGACTCTCTTGACACAATAAACATCATTATGAGAGACCACTACGTTAATCACCCGCTTAGAGACATCATTAATGACATTCGTGATCTTGTCTTTCAAGACTGGAATGTAGAGATGTCATACGCCTAGGGACAATATTGCTTGTGCAGACTATATGGCAAAGCAAGGACATGATTCTCCGGACCCTGATGATGTGGTTCTTCACCCCACAGTTCCAACAGGATGCCTTCATATGGTTTTGGAAGACCAATTGGCTTGTAATGACTAGTTTATTTTGACTCTGTATTATGGGCTAGGCTATCATAGTCTAGTACCCATCTTGTACTCTTCAAGCTTAGGCTTTCCGTTTTCAATCAAAAAAAAAAATTGTGCCTCAATGTTTAATAAGAGTTGTTTCCTCCCTATAGCCTGCAAGATTATGGGACGGTTGTATATAAATGTTGAATGACTTTTTTTTTTTAAAAAAAAAAAAGGTCTTTTTAAGGATTTGATTTTTTTTTTTTTTTTTTTTTTAAATGTTTTTCCCTTTTTGTGTGAAGAGGGGCATAAGGTTTGTACGCATAACTTGCAAAAATTTGAGCTGGTTTGTTTTTTTTTTTTTTTTTTTTTTTTTAAAATAGATTTATAAAATTGTTTTTAAAAACAAGTCTAAAAAATAATAATTTTAGATAGTTGTTTTAAGAAATCTATTTTTGAAGTGATGATAGTGTGATATCGATAGTGGATAAGTGACAGTTTCAAAAAATAAAAAACAAGAAAACATTGAAAAACTGTTTTTTTTTTTAAAAAAAAAACAATTTCTATTTTTTTTTAAAAAAAAAAACCTATTCAAAACAGTTTTTAAACAATTTTCTTAAAATATTTTTGTTTTTAAAAACAAAAGATTTTTTTTTTAAGAATAAAATCAAACAAGTCATTTGTGTCTGATTCTCTTCTCATCATCATGAGAATACACCTGAAGAGTAATCACTTAATTTATTTGGTTTGTAAAAATGTAATTAGAAAATTGGAAATAATAGGTTAGATTTTGTAACTTTATTAACCTTACATGAATTTCTTAACCCAAATAAATTGCTTCTAAAACAAAAATAAATCATACAAACTTTCTTGGTTTAACATATATGATAAATTATAAAAGACCTTAATTTTTATTAAAATTATATAATTCCATTTTTAATTAAAATTTTTGTTGATTTAAAAAAATTATAATTTTTACAAATTAAAGAATGCGTAATTTTTTTTCATATATATATATATATATATATATATATATATATATATATATATATATATATATATATTCAAGTTGTGAAAAATGAAACTTGAGAAAATTATTATTTAATGTAATGAAACTTAGAATTTTGTATTAATTTTAAAAATAGGATAGGGAAGAAAATATAGAAGGGAATGTAGAAGATTTTGTTAGGGGCATTTTAGTATTTTTAATTTTTAATTCTTATATTTAGTCTTTCTAAATAATTACAATTTTTATTACCCAGCTTTCTCCATAAATATCTTTTCCTCTAGGTCATTCATTCTAATTTTCCTAGATTTTTACGACCATGAAATTTGTTAACTATTACAAAAAAAATACTTTTAACGTCCGTTTTTAAGATCATAAAAAAAAGAGTCGTTAAAAGTTTATGACATATAACGAATATTTTTTAAAAAAAAACAATCGTTGAATTTCAACGATTTATTATTTAAATAACAATCGTTGTATATTTACAAATCCACAATACGCACACATGCTAGGTAGTCCATAGATACATCAAAAACACAATATAAGGCGCAATTTGAACAAGCTAAAACCTCATGAGAAAAAGAATGAATTGAAAATGGATGATAAACAGCACCATTCAAGATTCGACGCAAGAAATAAAGCATTTCATGTCCAACGAAGCACAAAATAAGAACAACAAAAAAACATTTCAAGTCTTAACTGAATGAAACAAAAGACAAATAAAAGAAAGTACCAAGAAATAGAGCAGAAAAATACTACGATGGAACTATCCATTCAAAAATTTGAACAAAAGCAAGCACCAGGAAATAAAGCTCTGGTATCCTCATCATCGCTTAGGGGGCTTCCTCCTCTTCACGGTACTCAAGATCGTTGCTCAACATATTGCTGTTTAGTGAGGAGAGAGAGAGAGACGCGGATCTGCAATTGAGATCTTAAACCAGCAGCACAAATGACAGATTTGGAGGTCATGCAACACGCTCGTAGTTCACGACGACGGAGGACGAATCGGAGTCGGAGTCGCTCACGCCGTGATAGCAAACCTCCTTGGTGGCAAGGGTAGGGTCGTTTGATGTGGCGACGGAGATGGGTGGATCTCAAGACTCTTATTGAAAGGTTGCGTTTAGGATAGATTTGAGGGAGACGTTCAACATTGTTGGGTTTTGAAGAGAAAACTTTATATTTTTATGGAAGAGATGAAACAATAAAATCTTAAAGGCACGAGATTGAAGTTAAAATATCTAAAAAATTCGAGTTTCAACGAATGATTTTGAAAAACTCGTCGTTGTAACTCAAAATAAAATAAAATGGCATGACTATGACATTTTTTAATTTTATATTTTTTAAAATAAAAAATAAATTCAATTTTCAACGACTGGTTTTGATGCAAAACCAATGGTTGTAACTCAAAATAAAATAATAAAATAAAATGGCATGAATGAGGCTTAAACTAAATGATATTGATACATTTTTTACGGATATATCTAAAAGAGATATATTGTTTAATTTATTAAATTTAATTAGGAACTAACTAAATGAAAATACGATTAGATTTCTTCTCTTAACTATCGAAATTCGAAATTCTTTGCTACATACTAGGAAATAGCTATGAATATGAGATAAAATCACACACACACACACGGATATATATATATATATATATATATATATATATATATATATATATATATATATATAAGAGATATATTGTTTAAGGGAAAAATGTTTTTTTGCGATTCTGCCGAAACTTTTTTTTTCGCAAAGATTTCACATAAAAGTAAGTGGGTCCCATTGTAAAGAGATGAGAGAGAGAAAATATTAGTGGGACCCACTCACTTTTATGTGAGTCTTTGCAGGAAAAAAGTTTCAAAGAATCGAAAACATTAAACTCATTGTTTAATCTGTTAAATTTAATTATTATGAACTAACTAAATGAAAATACAGACATATTTCTTCTCTTAACTATTGAAATTCTAGGCTATATACTAGGAAATAACTATAAATATAGGATAAAATTATAGTGGTCATATAATCTTGAAGCTTTTATTCTAACGGTAGGTAGCACTAATTTTTCTCAAAATAAAATCAAGTGGTGTCTCAAAATAAATGATGTCTAAAATACAACGACGGTTTAAAACAATAGTTGTATCACAACATTTAATGTCTATTTTTTTAAAAATGGACGTTAAAAGTAAGAAAAAAATTACAAACAGTGCCACGCCTATATTTTAACGTTTACATTTTTTGAAACAGATGTTAAAAGTAAGGAAAAAATTGCAACAACAGTGCCACTTGCTACATTTTAACGTTTACATTTTTTTAAAAGCAACGTTAAATTCCTATTTTGCAGTAGTTATAAATCTTTTTTTTTTTGAAAGCGACAAAATTATTTTAAAGGAATAAAGGTTTATAAGTTACAATACAATAGAGAGCAAATAAAATGCAGGAGCAACTAAAAAAAAGGAAGGTAAAGAAACAACATTAATATAATAATTAGAGAAAAACAGCAGCAACAACAACACAGAGAGAGATATAATATCCTGCCAAATTACGTCAACTTCAGGAGGATGATCAACAGGAATGAGGATGGATCTTTTTTAATACAAGTGATGGATAGTGCTGGCTTTGTGATTGCATCAAGGAGACCAAACTTGTGAATCCAAAATAGAAAGGAACAAAGACATTTACTAAGGAAGATGAGACCAGTACCTAACATACTCTTCCACAAGAACACAGATCTAATAATTCTTATATTTTATTTTTGGGTCAGTGTACAAAATAAATCGGGAAAATCACTTTAGGGGCCCTTTTAACAAGAAAAAAAAAACGAAAAAAAAGCCCTAAGATTCTGACAATCCAATTCTGGGATTTTCAGAATCTTACGTGAGTTGTTAACGGAGCTGATATAGTTGTTAACGGATAGGTCATTAACAACTAAATCAGTACCATTAACAACAATTTGCTAACAACTAAATCAGCCCCGTTAATAACTATATCAGTACCCCATTAACAACTATATCAGCTCCGTTAACAACTCACGTAGATTCTGACAATGGGCCTTTTCTGGGATTATAAGAATCTTAGGACCTTTTTTAGGGTTTTTCTGTAAAAAGGGCCATATGTGAATTTTCCCAAATAAATCTTGAGGAAGCAAACTTCGATGTTACTTCACTGGAAATTCCATGGGTGGCAGAGCACCGACGTCCTGCAGATACGGAATTGACTCTAATATCGTACGATGTCTCAGGTCCAGCCTTCACGTGTCTCCTTATCATACTACTCATCACGTGTTAACGTTGAAATTAATATTTTTTTAATACTTATTATTGAAATTAATTGTTTTTAACAAAATTCATTGCCTAACGTATTTAAGGAGTTACATTCTTAAATAAGTAAGAGTGATATTCAACTGCATGCAGCATATCCTTAAAAATATATAAATATTTTTCATTTTAATTTACACATAATTAAAAATATTTCACACAACTAAATAATAGAGTGCCACTTGCACATGATTTCCAATCCTCTTCTTTATTTCGGTAGTTAGATTGAAATTTGAGCTGTTGATTTAATATTTTTATAAAAATATTATTTTTTTAATAATTTAATGTTTTATTAATATTTTATAAAAGATTAAATCAACCGATTTAAATTTTATCCAATGATGTTGAGATGAAGAAAGAGGATGAAAGAGCCAAATCCACATAATTAACAAGTTTCTACTCTAACTTGAGCCTCTAAACATCATATAAAATAAAAGTCAATTATATTATCATTAATTCAAATAAGCCAGGAGTCTCAGTCTAATGTAAAATGAGTTTAAATAAATTATTAGAGTCAGTGGCGGACCTACATTTGTATATATATTTGGGTGCAAATGCAGACACAAAATTATAATAATATATATTGTGAAAAAACTTTTCATCAAGAAACACCACTAATCTGGTGATAGAATATTATGTCAGTGACCCAGCTTACCCAGGTTCGATTCTTGACTGATGCAAATCATTTCCCTTTTTGCATGTGGAAATGTGGATGAACCAGAGGGTCCCACTGGAAGTCACGGCTGCCCTCATTCTTTTTAATTGTGTCACAACAATATATATATATATATATATATATATATATTCATAAGGAAAAAATTACAACAAAATACCCACTATTTCCATTTTTTTATATTTTTACAAATTATAAATTAAAAAATCTATCATATATAATTTTACTCTTAATTATAAATAAATCCTAAAAGTAAAAATTAGGATATTACAAAAGTCGTTGAGCTCAGGGGGTCGGTGATGAATGATCTATTTCATATTTCTTAAGAAGCTCTCGTAGGTATTTGGTTTGGGAAATAAATATTCTATTATTCTTTTCTTGATTTGAAGTCACAGAAGAAATTTAATTCTCTCATCGTAGGCATTTCAAACTCACCTTGCATGATCTTGAGAACTCTTGACACACTTATGTTGAACGTGATATGTTTGATAACGTTGATGATGAAGATATAATGCAATATTTTAAAGGAACGAAGGATCGAAGAATGCTTTTGTAATCATTTTGTTGTAATAGCTTAGTTGACTCTTAATTATTATTTTTCTATGTTAAGTTGAAGTTTTCTTTAATTTTCTTGTCTATATTCGTTTGCTTTTTTATTGTATTTAAAACTTTCCTTAAAAAAAAAAAAATCGGGGGCGCTGCCCCCAATCCCCCACTAATTATGCACCCACAAATATAAAATCCTGGATCCGCCACTAATTAGAATTGGGGTGTTGTTCTTTGTTAAATTTACAAGAAATATTTTACATAAAAGCAAGGTAATTAAAACCCGGACGTCGGTGAACCTGGTCGGGATCTTGGGTTAAAGGTCGATGGGTGAGTCAGGTCCCAGGATCGGACCAGGAACCAAACCAGGTGAGGAATTAAAAAATGAGAAATAATTTAATTTCTTATCACATAATCCATAATTCCAAATACTATATATTATTTCAAGACTTTAAATCAAGAGCCCAATAATTATATACTTGTCAAATATTGTTTACAATTTTCTTTACAAATTGATATCAAAGATCATATACCACTCAATGACACGACTGAATTTGTAATGGAATCACAAACATTCTGCATAATAAAATGTCAAAAACCAAGTATACGATAACAAAATATTCTCATCTACATCATAACAAAATATTCTCACCTTCAATCACTAAACTAATAATCATCAACATGATAATCATCATTAAGATCAATCAACTCCCTAGGTAAAATCAGAATATAAAGGACATACGTTGATAATAAGTTTGACTTTATAAAGATGTAAAATATGCATAAGTTTAAAGGAAGCTGTATGGTTTAATTTGTATATGTAATTAATTTGTCTTATTACAAAAATAGAGGAAAAATAGAATAAGGGGAAGGAATTAAGATTCTTTGCGTGAGGACAAAACATTAGAAAAGTGGTTTTTGGATTTAGCTTATTCTTTTTTTTTAAAAAAAAAAAAAAACTTGGACTTAGGTTTAAAGGTCAAACCGGCGGGTTAAACGGATTCGGAAGTCACACCGTTTCATTGTTCGCCGGTTTTCGTTCATGGGTTAAAGGTTTGATTGATTTGTTTGTGGCCAGGTTCAGGTCGATTTGATTGATTTTTCAATTTGAACCGGTCGGTCGATCGGATTCTGATAACCATGCATAAAAGTACTTCTTAAAATAATTAGAAATATTCTAATAATGTCGATAACCGTGGTCCTCATAACTTATAACTTGAGCGTCTATAGTGGACCCAAGTTCGATTACTGAATATTCTAATTATTTTAAATGTACTTATTATAGAACAAAGTGTTTTTTTTTTTTTTTTTTAAAAGGAAACTGAAAAGAGCCTGCCCTAAGATTTCATACCCAAGAGAAAAGAGTTGCAGATGATATACGGAGCTTTCATGAAACACTTAAATTTAATGTGAAGGGGAAAGAAGGGAATGAGGAGACATGAAGGAAGAGGGTAGTCTCATACTCTCATCGATACAAAAGAAAAATATGTGATTGAGATTGAGTGGGGCCTCTATCATCCCAAAACACACCTTTGAAAGTAAATCCTACGGTTCAAAATTAATCTCTAATTTAATGCCTTCATGCTGTTAACACTTTCATGTGAGACACACATGTCGCTTCAGGTTTCATTAATTATTGGGACTGATTTAAACGTGTATTCTTTTTTCCAACGTTGATTTTTCACTCTCTCACTCTCTCACTCTCTCACTCTCTCTCTCTCTCTGCTCAAGGGTTTTTGTCAAAGTTAAAAAATAGGAATGTTGAATTTGAAGCTTGGAAAAATCAATCAATATACATAATTATAATTTTGACTTAATTGCTATAACTCAGCTTTTTTTGCTGAGTTATATATTGTAATCAAGTCAAAAGTTTCCAGAGCTATAGTAAACAATTTCGCTATTAAAATATATAAGTTAATTAACTTTGAACCACAAAAATATAATTTAAATTTTTGTATACATAAAATATAATTTAACTTAATGCAATTTAGTCCCTTAATTTTAGTCATTTGTTTCTTTAATTCCTATATTTTATGCATGACTGGGATATAATTCAATTCTTGAAGTTTTTTTTTTTTTTTTTTTTTTTTTTTAAGTACAAGGACCAAGAGATTAAATGTCTGAAATTTGATAAGATTGTTATGGATAAGCTGAATTTCACAAATTGAATTATAAATATGTCAAAATAATTAGACTACATGATTAAGTTTTTCGTAAAATTTAAATCAAGATGAAATTGTATTTTTGATCTATTAGTTTACATAATGTTTAAATTTAATCCCTTAACTTTATGAAGTGACTATTTAGTCTTTTAATCATAAAACTGTAAATTAGCCCCAAAATGTTGACATATTGACCTCAACAGCCAGCTTGCTATCATCATTATTTTGTTCATTAATTTCTAATCTACAATAGGGTTTTTCTATTGTCGATATTTATAGTTTGGTTTTTTTATAAAATGATCAAATATAATAATTAGCCGTTCATAAGTGCAAATTAGAACAGCAAAAATTCTAAGAAGCAAAAATAGAGCTGATCCTATGCTCAGAGAAATTAAACAGCAGTAAATTAACTGGATTAGAGGAAAGTAAAATATCAGCAACATTTCTAACTATAATGCTTGGTGATTTCCTCAAGCCTTCCTAATCAAGGGTGGGGATTTTTGGTTTTGATTTCTGTAATTTTAAACTGTGGCTTTGTGTCTCTATAGTTTCTTCCATTCAAAACTGTAGTCCTATAACATCATAAGGATTTGGTTTAATTGAGTTTAAATGGGTTAATTTTAGATAACACCGTTAAGTATAGAAAACATAATCAAAACTCATTAAGATTAGAGGGATTAACACCAAAGCTTGTGGGGCCTTAATAAAAACTCCTTAAACCATAAAGGGTCAGAATCAAAACCCGTTAAAGATATAAATAAACTAGTTAATTAATTAATTTTTAAGGGAAAATTCCCCATTCGACATTTTTTTTTGTGAGAAGAACTAGGCGAGTGTAACTTTTTGTCATATTTTTGCAACATATCCTAACTATTCACAAAAGTCTTTAATACGAAAGTCATGTGTATATAGTTGAAGATATGTTATACATAGTTACAAAAGAGTTACCCCGCTAAAAATGATTGCACCCTCTCGAATTAATGTAATTAGATTTGAAAGTAAGAAAATAGAGTATGAATTCTCAAAATTATCTCTTTGTTCCCTATCACGTATTTAAGGTGCCTTTTATTTTATTTATATTTTAATAAGTTTTCGTTCTAATCTTTATACTTTTTGTTAAATTTTAGTTTTGGTCCCTATATTTAACAATATTATTTTGGTTTTGGTCCTAAATTTAGACCAAAACCTTATGAAATTATAGGGACTAACATTTTTTACCAAAGAAATTATATGGTGAAAAAACCACTATTTAAAACTACAGATATCAAAATCAAAATTGGTTAAAATTATAATTAAGGAGTAACAATAATATTAACTCTTTAAAATATGTGCAAATGGATCTGGATTAGTGTTGGAATAAGTCAAACATGAGCTAAAAGAAAAAAGAGATGGTGCCAACTTAATGATGGAAGGTACCAATTTTTTTTTTTTTTTTTGGTTTTGTTACTCTAAAAATTAGATGACTTAATTGCAATCCAATCCTTAAAAAGTAAGATAATTTTTTCAAAAAATATAAAAATCAATATATTAAACGCGTAAATTTGATGGAGCACTGGACGAGTGAAATTCCAAGGATTGAATTATTGTGTTGAACAAGGCGCCATTAGCCTAAGTATTCCTAATGTTTTTGGCTTTTCTTTTTTTAATTTTCTTAAAAGTGTACTATATATATATTACTTTGGAAATTCAGAGACAACAATTTTGACCTAGTATGAGTACGAGTCCAACCTAAATAAATCAACATTTGATTAGAATTTGAGACGATTCCATTAAAAAACAAAGAAAGGAAGATAATTGTTTTCAAACCGCAATATTGAGTTTGTAATGAGTGTCATAGCTATATATATATATAGACATAAATAAATGGACAAATGGATTGTTGGTATGAAAGATTTATTTTTTTATAAAAGTTTTTGTGTGTGTGTGTGTGTGTGTTTAAGGTCTATTGCGCAAAGAACTCATTCTGAAACTCAAACTAAAAGCAAATTTGTGACGGAAATCTATTTGTATACTTGACCACCATAGTATACATGTGGATTTCAGAAATTGCACTGTCATGATAAACGATAAATATAAAAATAATACACCCAATTCATCTTGACATTGAGAATTTGAGCAAAAAGATTTCTTTTTGTAGGTTGCTTATTAGTTCTGATTTGATACAATCGAATACTAAATAATTATAAAAAAATATTATCACATAATTAAAGTCGAATGTGATAAGAATATTTTTGGGTGTCATTTATGCTTCGATGACATGCTTGGGAAATTATAAAAGGGTAATTCAAAAGCATCTAGAGGATATGAGAAGGAATGAGAGCCAAATACACTAAATCAAAATAAACTCTATTTGAGAAAAAAGAGTTATTTTATTAAATAAGTAATAGGTCCATTTGATATATTGATTTTATTATTTTTCATAATTAAACTGATTTTGTATGAAGCTATTTTTAATTTTCACGTGATTTAGGAAATTAAGAAAATAATAAATAAAATTAGATAATTGGACCTTAGACAACTGCTGTAAGGCGTCGCCATATCACGATCATGGGATAGACCCTTAAATTTTACTTACGGGCGAAAATAAAAAATGTTACATCATAAATAAAAATACTTAATATACGATAAAGACCTAATATACAAAAAATTGAAATAAATATATTGCAGAAATTAAGTTTATTTCACTTGACTCTTACTCTACGTATTTTCATATTGTTAAACTTATCTATAATTGAATCCGTGCTAAAACTCAAAACATTTTTTTTCAATGTATGTAATAAAAGAATTATCAAGAAATTGGTCTTTCATTCTTTTTCGAAGTCTATTCTTGATTATTTTTGTAACAAAGAAAGATCTTTCAGCAGTTGTTGTAGAAACTGAAATAGTGAGTACAAGTCTAATCACTCTATCAATAAGAGGGTAAATAGTAAACTTTTCAGTTCTTGCCAGTCCTTGATATAATTCGGATGTAGTTGATAAATTAATGAAATTTGGATGCTTAGGAATGTCAAACTCAAAATGTTATAACTTCATCTTCAAATACAATTTTTCTTGTTTTGTGAAATTTTTAGAATAAAATGTATCAACAAGTTTGCAAATATTATCACTATTAAATGACTTGTACTGTTTCTTGAATCTAAAGTCATGCTCAAAGCAAGAAATTTAACAAGTATTATCGTTGAACTTGAACGCTATTTAGTTCTTGCAATTGATAAATATCAATGGTAGCACAAAAGATATTTACCCTATACAATTTTTCAATAGAAAAATCACTTTGTTCGTTAGTTTAGAACGACCTCTCCTTTCAATATATTTTGCACTCATATCCGGAATGTCAATATCGTGTTTTATGCAAAATTCTTGAACATGAACTAAGAAAGCATCTCAACTCGTTTCTCTTAATTTTTGAAGTAACTCTTTTGTAGTTGAAACCATATGTAAAGCATTTGAAAAATCTTGAGACTTTAGAGAGAATAATTAAAGTCCAACCAATTTTAACAATAGCCTCCGAAGAGAATAATTAAAGCCCAACCAATTTTAGTATAGAATGTTGTTGGATATTAAGTACAAATTATTGTTTTATTAGATTATCCTTTGAATTACTTAATATGGTGTCATCTAGCCACATGTGTGGTTAGTTTTTGTTAGGATAGATGCAGAGACTACTTGAATTCCTGATTTATAAGTGAGGGGTTGTAATTAGTTTTCATCTTTTTCACTCTACAAATTTAATGATTTTCTTGGTTTAGGATTTATTCATTAAGTTTATTAATTGTGTTTTTGTTGATAATAACAATAATAAACATTTAATGATAAATGATTTTCTATAATTAATTGTTTGTATATTAAGTTAAATTTCATCCCGACTTTTAGAAAATCATATTTACTCAATGGCTCTCGGTAATTAATTATCATTCAAAAATTAATTACAGCACACAAAAAAAAAAAAAGTACTCAAAACTCCCAATAAGATTAATATTTTAGCACGACAAGAATAATCATCATCAGATAATTTTTTTATTATTATATACTTTCTCTCATCCTTATTATAAAGACCCACTAACAATTCTTACAAACCAATAAAAATAGTTAATGTCAATAAAGTTGCCCTATCATTTAAATAATTTCCAATACCACCCATATTAATTGTACTAAACTCCAATATTAAACTAATTATTACTTTCACCCATTACCCTTATTAATTATGGGCATACATAAAAATAAAATAAAATTTGACGCTTTGGAAAGCAATAAAGTCTCTTTATAAAAATGACAACAAATACAATTCTTTGGTTAGTCTTTATAATAAAAGCCAGGAGGAGTATGTGATAACTTTACTATATACGGGGTGATAATCATGCTTGACCCTCTAAGTATATTATTCCACATATCCTTAATATAAGACATATTTAACTTTTTTGGAGTGATTAAAAAAGTTAAATAAATTACTTTAAAATATTGATATTTATCTTTTTTTATATTAAACTAATTTTTCTGACTTATAAACTAGTACATAATCAAATGATATCTGACGTATCTTTATGATTAACTAACTTTTTTAACTTCATTAATCTCTAAATTAAAAAAATTAACTATTTCTTATATTACGATCGGAAAGAGTAGTTTACATTGATTACGTCTTGCCACTAAAACACTCTGTCTCCATCCTTTTGAACTCTCTTTCTTGGTCAATCAATGCATTAACTAAATTAGAAAGTCATAAATTCAAATTTTTAATTACAAAAAGTTCTAAAATTTAAATTAGCTATTCCCTCTGGTCTTTCATATAAGATATATTAGAGAAATTAATCTTGATATCCTAAATATAAGAAAAAGTTTTAATGTTTGTCAATCTTTTTTATGTACCATATTTATACTCCTCAACAATAACTAAAGAGGAAAGGGAAAGAGAGAATTAAAGAAGATGACGGGGTATTTTAGAAAATATATGTGATGGTATCTAACTCAATTTAATTACTTCCTTAATCTAATTAAATTAAATAAACATGTCTTATATTAAGGATTGGAGGAGTAATATATAAATAAAAAATATAACAATGAATTATAAGCAGCACTAGTATCGACATACGTAGTATTTTATTTTATATATTGATCATTTATTAATTAGGAGATTCTTGCAGTGCAAATACATTATGCATCTACCTTATCCTTTTTGCTTTGCAACGAATATCTAGCTGTAGGTCTTTTTTGTTGGCAAAAAAAATTGTATGTCTTTTTTCTCTCATTTCTCCGGGTTCCGTGAACCAAATGGGCCATTAATTAGTAACAGTTGACTACTATACATCGCAATCATGCTGCCATCTTAGTAGCAGTTCTAATAATAGCTGCTACAAATAATAACCTGGAATGCGCTCCCGAAATTGTACTACCTTCGCTACTATTGACACCTTCATATTGCAATTGTCTAAAACTATACTACCTTCACAATTGAATGCGACCCCTGATACCTAGGCTTCCATGCAATGGTTTCATTCTCAAAATCACTACAACCCACTGCTACTGATATTTGCACCACTTGGTGCCAAAACATCAGTAGCCATCTAACTTACTGCTAAAACCAATTAGTAAGTGGTAACCAGTCAACTCGCTATAAAGTAGTAGTGGTTTTGGTGATAATTGCTATTAGGGTAACATGTTGTCCCAAACCACTACAAACTAACCCCTATAGAATTAAACCATTTTTTAAGTTTGACATCAAGTCATATTTACCTACATGTTTTACACTTCTAGAATATGTATACACATATACTACATTCGGTTCTAAATATAAGATAAAGTTTAAATTTATTGTGCGATTTGCACAACAAACTCTATCCTCTATATATATATAGGATCTGAGAGAGTATATGATATAAAAATGTCATTTATTACTCTAACAGTTGTAAATTACATTATAAAAATGTTCCTATAATTTAACCTAGGATATAGTAACATTGTAGACTAATCATATGTTTATATTAAGAATAATAATTCAAAATTCTTGATAGAAATCTAGAAAGGGGAGTCTTTCTTCCTGTCTCCTCTCATTTTATATACAAAAGGGAGGTCTTCCTACATTGCATGAGTTTGAGGGTTAAAAAGCTTTTCACTTGCACGTGAAGCTTAAGGATAGAAAGTTCACTGAAAGCTGAAACTGTAATTAATATATATATATATATATATATATATATATATATATATATATATATGTGTGTGTGTGTGTGGATAGAGTACTAGTATTATTTTGGGAAGATGACTAAGACACACATTGTATAATTAAGAAGGTCCCGTGACTGAGTTGTCTTCAGAATGAGACAAAAGCGACGTTGGAGCTGCCACCCACTCATCAATCTCTCAGTTCACGGACTCTCTAATTCCACACTCACTGACCGACTCACTTTTTTGCATTGCCTATCACAATGTGTGTTTTTTTTTATCGTCTTTCTAAGAATCTCTGTGAAGTGTGAACCATACCATTACTTTACTTGGTTGAAAATGACCCTCACTTTTTTTGTTTATATATTCTCTCCACTTCCTTTTGATGATGATCTTCATCATGATGGGACCCCTTTTTTTTTTTTAAATAATAATAATAACTTTTGCAGTCATTTTAACCTCATGTGAACTAAATTGTTAGTTTTCTATTTTGCACTGAAATGAGTTGCTCTAGTCATACATTCTTAATTTATAAATAATGTAGTACAATTTTATTTATATTTTATTTAGATGACATTAGAGAATAATATTTTAGAAAAGTTGCTGAAAAAAGCTCTCTCTATAAATTTTTTTGCTCAAAAATATCTAAAGACCCAAATCTTTAAGTGGCTGCAACTTTTTTTTAACCTTGTAACACATTTTTAATTCTGTATAAATATCTTTCATTTTGCATTTTGTTAAAAATAAGTTACATGGTATAGCTAAAGAAGAGTTACATCAACTGAAGGTAATTTAAACATGAGTTTTTAAACAAATTTCATACACTTTTAAGTAATAAATTTTGTAATGGGCGATCTTATTCCTGCAATTTTTCCTAATATTTTATACTATAGTTTACACTTTACACTATTTATAATTGAATGTTTTAAAACTTTAAAATTTCTTTCAAACATCATAGAAATAAGTAGTAGCGTTGTTAGAATTTAATTAATTAAACCAAAAATTAAAGGAAACTGCAATTGGTTCAAACCAGTTTGTTTTTTATGCTTTTGACACGTTTGACCTCTTTTTTTTTTTTTTTTTGACCTCTTTTTAATTATATGTTCAACTAGATTTTTTCAAAAATTATATGTAAGAGTTGCCAAATTTTCTAGGCCACCTGAATTGGACAGTCCAACCTGATCTTCAGAAACAGTGGAAATAATTGCCGCTTATGCTTTCCCCCCCCCCCCCCCTTTTTAAAGTTTTATCTGTTATTAAAATTTTGATAATATAATTACTAATTATAGTTGGGGTGAACGAAAAGAATTTCATAGCACTTAGAAAAGTCATCTTGTAAATAGAGCAAGTCATGCGGGAAAGCTTTTTCTTCCTATTCATAATTTATAAATAGTGTGATTTCTTGTACATTTTATATTATATATTAATTTTTCAAATTATAAATATGGAATAAACGCAATGCAAAATAGCCAAAAAAAAATTACTTATATTGAAAAAAAACGAGGATCAAAGAAAAAGAGGCTCATGTTTTCATTGGTCTTGTTCTTTAATTGGCTCATGGGTTGGCAATGATCAATCTTTATTTATTTTTATTTTTTTAGGAATAATAAAAATGGCTAATCAATCTTTCTCATATGCATGGGATCAACTGTATAAGCATGACTCAACAGTAAAGCAATCACTTCTTAAGGACAAACAAGTGAATCCCATCACTTTGCTTTTCATGGGCCATGCTACCTTAATATCTTAATTCTTACCATTCAATAATTAAACCTAACTTCTAGTAATTAATATATATATATATATATATATTATATATATATAGCTTGAGAGAATTCCATCCTTTCAAGTTCCAACGATTAAGAAAATGTCTCGAGGAAAATTTAAATATCGAAAAGTCTAAAGAAGTTGTTAATCTCATAGATGAAGTTGTTAATCCTACAGATGTGAGTTGTTAATCTCATGAGAAGAAGTTGTTAATAGGACTTTTTAACATCGAATTTTCCTGAAACTTTTTTAACATTTTCTTAGCCATTTGAGATCTGAAAGAAAATTTCCTTAAAAGTTTTGTGTGTTATGTCTCGTTAAGGAGTTAATAAATTATTTTAAGTAAATACCAACTTTTTTCGTTTTGTTATGATTTTGTGACATAAAATTATGTTCTAGAGGTCAAAGTCTAGTGTAGTGTCTATCCTGATTCAATATGAAATATGAAGTTTACAATAAATCCCATTATTCGTAATAAAAAATATGATTTAATTTCTTTTCAATTTTTCGTGCAATAAATGGATTTAATATTTGTGATCAGCTAGAGTTCTTCGCGGGCATCCTCCGATATTCTTCAATTATTGTCAATCTTTCTCGTTCTTCTTTAATTTTGATACCGCACAAAAAGTTGAGCTAGGGTGGTGGGTCTCGTAATGTTTTGTCTTCTTGTTTTTTATATCAATGATTTGATTTTTATTTTCAAAAGATATATAAATAATTTCATTTGAATAAAAATTAAGGCTTGATATTTAGTTTTGATGTGGAAAGTTTATGAAAAATATAGTCTATTGTGAACATCAGCGGATTAACTAATATCTGATTGGATTAGTTTTTTCTTAACTCTTCAATCCATCCATCTGGATGAATAATAATAATAATAATAATAATAATAATAATATATATATATATATATATATATTCATGTCTTTAATATAAGATTCATTTATAGTTCAATTTTTTATTAAAGTGAATCCTTTATTAAAAATCGAAGGTCTTGTGTGTGTGTGTCTACACACAGACTGACAAATATATAAGATCTCCTGGTTTTAATTATGGGACATATTTTTAACCGATTTTAGGAAAATTAAGGTTTACAGTAGCACTGTTCGTTGAGTAAACCGCTGAAGGAGGCCACGGGGACTAGTTATGCTCAGCCACCGGACCTAGTTTCTCATTATTGGTGAAATATATTCATTATAAATTAAAAATAAATAAATTTAAATGGACATTTAAAAAAAATAGCCATATATCAAGACGTGCGAGACCAAAACTGACGAAATTAAATTTTTCTATTAGACTATAGGTCTTTTTTACTTTTTTTTCCTTCGGTTTGATTTAATTAATCTTTTGAGCTACTTTTATTTTTTTCACTAAAATTTTAATCTAAGTTGGAATTTGGGTGTCATTGGGATAAGATATGTCTTAAGGCTTAAAGAATGTGTGGCAACAAAAATTTATGACCAATTTTAAATAGGACAAAAATTACTCAAAGTTATTTTATTAGAAAACAGTAGAACTAAAGTATATATGACATTAATAAGTTGTAAGTATTACTTACTTTATAGAATATATAAGTATATTATTAAATTATTATTGTGTTTAATCATTATTGAGAAATTATCAATAGGAGTATTTAAAAAAAAAAACTAATAAAAATTATAATGTTGTCTTATACTTTGACTGAGTGGAGGGAGTATAATATATATATATATATATATATATATATAAAATAATGTCTCCAAGTTGAGTGATGAAACTTCTATTACACAGCCAACATGAGTTGACGATAGCCGATGAGGTTAGCGCGAGATGGTAGAAGCAGAACGGCCAAGTCCAAAAATGACGTAGTTCGATCCTCCTCCGTTGTAAGAAGGCTCCTTCGGTAGGCAATAATGTAATCTTTCGTAAGCTCTCAAAGAGCCTCGAGCCAATCTTTTTGGTCGGTGGGGATCGGTCATTAACCCACCTAAACTTTTTATTATATATATAAAAAAAACATGAGTTGACGATATACACGTGTTTGATAATTTAGAGTTAAAGTGCATTTGTGTCTTTTAACTATTTTGTAAAGAACATTAGGTATCCTAAAAATATTTACTTAAGTAATGTCACACTTCAACTGTCGAAATTGTTATAATATTTCCCTTGAGCTAATAAATATAACGTTTTTAATTTCAAATTGACTGTGAATCAAAGAAACCGTTTGCCCTAAGGTAATCATTAAGAGTAATTGCACAGTAAAAGTTTAATTTAGGGTTAATATACCACTCTGGTCCTATTTATAAATCACTTTTGACCAAAAAAAATTGATCCTATTTATAAGTCCATTTTGACCAAATAAATGAGATTGTGATAATTTTGTCCATATTAATTGTACCAATGAAAGAGAGAATAAATAGTTGAAAGGTACACATTCATAAATGAGGGTAAAGTTAAAAATTTACCTCATAATCATTGAACTACCTACTTCTTATTGGTATGTGTGATTTGGTCAAAAGAGACTTATAAATAGGATCAGAGTGGTAATCTTAGGTTCTTCAATTTTTTCTTATTTTAGTCTTAATCCCTCAAGTTTCAAATCATATGTTTTGGTCCCTAAATTTTCATTTTGTTTAAAATATTAGTCCTTATAACTTAATAAAAATTTGGACTATTTTTCTTCTAGAAGGACCAAAACCAATGATTTAAAATTTAAAGGACTAAAACGAAAATGAGAGTAAATTTAAAGAATCAAAAATTATATTAACCCTTTAATTTAATATTGTGGAGCAATGGGCATGTTAATTTTTCCCCTTTCACCAAAACATATTGAATCATAGTTAAGGTATCACATGGTTCTACAACTAGATATTCGTTAATAAAAAAAAATGTTTGAGTTTGTACTAATAATCAATTAAGGATATTGTGACATGTTATATGTTATAGTATCTAGGTTATATTGATGTTTGTCTTCTTCTTCTTTTTTAAATCCCACACAGTTTACCGAAACCTTTGGTTCCGATTAATATGAATTTTGCCCCGCGTCGGATCTACGGTCGTGGGGGAAGAGTTTCCAACACAATTTTCTTCATTCCCACACCTTGAACCGAGGATGTGATGGAGGGAGAGCAAGTCTCTTACCACTTGCTTCCAATATTTGTTGGTTATATTGATATTTGTCAATCAGCCTCATAGCTAGCCAGGTTAGGCCCATATACTGTGGCTATACATTTATAGTTAGGGTGGGCTAACATATTTTTCGTTTTTCTTTTTTAGTGAGGAGTGTCTAGTTAGCAAGTCATGAATATGATAGACATATATTTCGAGCAAAATAAAATAAAATAAAATAAATGATAGACATATATATTACGTGAAAACGTTGCTAATTAATTGTTGACCCCGATAGATTGATTTTTTTGGACTAAGGAATATCTAGTTAGAAAAAAATATGTGATACCTTAAAGACAATATCACATGTTTCAATTGAAAAAAGCAAGAGTACGTGTTGCTGAAAATTATTAAATTTTAAAATCCTAGTTACTTTTACATGAATATTTTTACGTATAAAAAGAATTTTTTAATAAATACAAGGGACAATATGTGATTGCTCCTTATATTTAGGCCCAAAAGAGACTCATTTATAAATTATTTTTTAATAAAAATGTTAGGAGGAAGTATAAATAGCAAAATAAAAATTATGCCTACATCTGACAAATAAAACATTTGTTAGGGCCCAATATACATTCAAAGTGAAGATGTTAATATGGGCTTGAACCCTCAACCTTAGTTTAACTCCTAGTTGGGCTCAAGTGCCCTGCATAAAAGGATATAGCCTAGATATGTCTTTGTATTCTTTCCACTAAATTTTTTAATTAAAATAAACAAAATTACATCAAATCTCTTTTGCACTTTGTTTTTTATTATTTGATAAAATGTATAATCCCTTATGAGGGTTAGGGGTAAAATATTTTTGCCTTTTCTCCAATAAGTGATTTCCATGTTTTTTATTTTTTAAAAAAACTTTGTTATTAATAACTAGAATATTAAGAAAAAGACAAAAGAATATTACTTGAAATTCAAAATATCAAATCAGTGAATTTATATTAAAATGAGTAGTCAATTGTTACACAAATGTAGTTAATATCTATACTCTTATAGGTAACAAGACTTATTTTTGATTTTAGAGTTCAAGTGATATTTTACTATCATTTTCCCTAAAATATTTTAATTTGTTTTAGATAAAATTTGAGAAATAAATTGCACTATTTTGTTTTTCCTAATCAACAAAATATTTGCGTGCTATGTAGTGATAGTTTTTCTTAGAAAAAGTCTACAATAAATTTTATGAAAATTTTTTATTTGTGTAAATTTTATCCTTGAGCAAATTGCTTTATCAATGAAAATGTAAAATGTATATTGATGTATCATTTCTAAATGATTAAATGTAAATCATTCAAGATTTAAATATGTAAAGTGAAAATGACATTTATGGATATGGTAAGAGAGATAATGGCAGTTTTAACAATTCAAATAAGTTTCATAGTGCAAGGTGTAGACCTTAGGGTTTGAAATGAAAAATAATGAAAAAGCTCGTTGAAACCTATGGGCCTGTTTGGAGTCCCTGTTTGAGAGTGTTTCAACCAATAACTTAAAAAAAACGTTCAGTTCAGAAACCAACTCATTTTTTTTTTTTTTTCTATTTGGGTTCAGCTTCTTTTTCATCTTACTTCTACCAAAAAGTGGTTTTGTATCAAAAGCTACAAGTCCAAACGTCCAGTGGCACTATACCAAGCGTCCAGCAGTGGGGAAAAAAAAAACAATTCCATGGGTCCTCAAACATCCCTAAAATTGTCCTATCTCACCCAAAAAGTATTTGATTTCTAAAATAAAAAAAAAATGATTTTTTTAATTTCAATCTATATAGGATATTATTTAGTTAAAAATTTAATATTTGTATGCTTTATAATATTTTTTTTATGCCTACATTTACAATATATTAATTATTTCATATTTATTATAATTAAGTATTTTAGTATTCAATAAGATTCATGTTTTTTTTATTCATTTTCCATTTCAATTCATTTTTCAATCGCTAACCCAAACACATCTCCTTTTTAAGAAAACCAATTCTCCCGCAACGTCAATCTAAACACAAATCACATTTACAAGTTAATTTTTTTTATCGACTTCGCAAAAATCAAATAAAATAATTTATTTGCTATTACTACCACTACTAGCCCAAATGGGCCTATTGTTTGGATTAGCGTTCACACAGAATGACTTATTGACCAAAAGTTAACATGGAAGCTACAGCTTCAACAACAAAAGTTGTGATGCATTTGCTTTAGAGAGAAGGAAAAATGTCGCTCAATAAGGAAGAAAGATATCTTTCTTAAAGTGGATATCACCTTACTTTAATTAAACAAACGATACAATTACTTTTAAGACCCAATAATTTGATGTTTGCAAAAGTATACTCTCCCATAAAAGAGTTCTTATGAAAAAAGTGAAGCTATAGCAAGCCCAGGGACAGATTTGGGGGCTAGGGGGTGGCCCCTACCCCTTAAAATTATAAAAAAAAGACCCAAAAGCTTAAGGAATGATATTTTAGCTTTATAAAAATTTTAATATTTTCACTTTAGTCCCTAATAAAAGTGTCATACAGAGACTAAAATGAAAATACTTAAATTTTTATGAGGTTGAAATATGATTCTTGAAACTTTGGGTCCAGGTCTATAATTTCTACCCCTTAATATTATTTTCTGACTCCGCCCCTGAGCAAGCCTCTCATTCCTTCTCAAGTGTTTGAGAGCTTCACTCTACACGATCCACAAATATGAGCTTATAGAAGCAGATTTCAAGTAGTTACTCACTATTTATTCTCTGGAAGGCTGCATTCGGATTTCTTTTCA
Source organism: Acacia melanoxylon (assembly GCA_019022615.1). Lineage (NCBI taxonomy): Eukaryota > Viridiplantae > Streptophyta > Magnoliopsida > Fabales > Fabaceae > Acacia > Acacia melanoxylon. The sequence continues at coordinate 21,740,968 of JAFJYJ010000002.1, forward strand.
TTCATTGAACGTAACTTGGGACTTGGGAGGAAATTTTGCCAATAATTCATGCATTTCACTTAATGATGTCAATGTTTTATATTTAAATGCTTTCCTTAAGTTTTTTAGTCATTCTATTTGTATCTTAACTTGCTGTAACTTACAAAATTTTTACCACTTTGATTCTATTTATAGGTCATTTATGACCAAAAAATTTGGTCATCTTTATAATTCTAGTTTTCAGGTAGTAAATGAGATTGTGATAATTTTGCCCATATTAATTGTACTAATGAAAATAGAGAGAGAGAGAAGAAAGAGTTGAAAAACACTTATTCATGAATGAGGGCGAATTTGAAAATGTACCTTATAATCATTGAGTTAACTACCTCTGGTATGTGTGAATTAATTAAAAAAGACTTATAAATAGGATCAAAATGATACTTGCTCAATATCACTTTGTCTTATTCCAAAATAATAAAATAAAAATAAAATAAGAATGGATTTTAATCTTTATTTTTTTTAAAAAAAATGACTCAGTATTTATTCATATCAACTCTAAAAACATAATGTTTGACAACATTAGACTTAATTGAAATTATATAAATATTAAATAATAGAAAAAAATTATATTTATAGGTAACTGTCCCTAATAGCGTGAGGTCCCTAATTGCAAATATGTTAAATATGAGAGTATGTTAGTAAATCTTAAAGGGGTGCAAAAATACACATGAACTTTTACCCAAATGCACCTGATGATATATGCTTTTCAGAGGTGCAAAAATACACATAAACTTATAAATTCGGGGCAAAAATCTCATATCCGTTAATCTCTTTGTGGTGGGGCCCACCATATTAAAAAAATAAAAAATGTTAAGATCTTTTTTATTTCCCCCCCCCCCGTGCCCATCGTCACTTATTTCTCCTTCCTTTTTTTTTGCTCGAGATTCCTCCTTCCCTTTACCTCCACCATTTCCTTCTCGATCACGAGGAAGGGCGGCGGCAAACTCTACGGAAGCGGCGGTGGCGGCAAAATCGTGGTGGATTTATGGAAATTTTTCCAAAAAGAAATGAAAATTTTTGGTGGCACGCCAAGTCTCCCAAGAAAATCGTGGTGGGCACCCCTTAATCGGATGGAAGTTGAGGCATAAAGATATCCTCTCTCCCGACACCTCTTTGACTAGAAAATGCTAACCCTCAATCTTTGCCCGGCATACTTCGTGAGTTCCTCTCCCGTCTTCGGTTTCCTATGTCGTTTTTTTTTCTCCGGCTTCACTGTTCCCATTTCTCTAATTCCTCTATCATGAACTAATTTTATGCTCAATCTTCGAAATATTGATGTTTAATGGGTACTTAATTCGGTTCAACATCTATACTTTTCCTTGGGTACTATGTCTTGGACCGGGCCACAAGGGTACCCTCAAAAGTCGTCTTCTTTTGCCTTTCCTCTAATCTATCATTTTCATTTCGTCTGTTTCCTTTTAATAAAGAATAGATAATTTGAAGCTCACTTTCTGTTGTTTCTATTATTCGGGTTCTTGAAGGAGAATGAAAGTTTCAAGAAAAATTGGAATTAGAAAGTCGGTAAAGATGATGAAGAAATTTTGCATTGGCCGGAGAGACAAAGTAGAAAGCAAGTAAAGATAAACTTAAGAAAAAGGAACCTACAAGAAGTGTTCTAAAATTTTGTATAATTAGTGTATCAGAGAAAAACAGATGCTACAAGTGAAGCCAGACGCTGCAAGGTAGCTCGCGTAATGAAGAAGACGACCGTGCATATTGAGTTTGCCGCCACCGCCTTCATCGTGATCGAGAAGGAAATGGTGGAGGTAAAGGGAAGGAGGAATCTCGAGAAAAAAAGGGAAGGAGAAAGAAGTGACTGATGGGCACAGGGGCAGGGTGAGAAATAAAAAAGATCTTAACATTTTTTATTTTTTCAATATGGTGGGCCCCCCACAAACTAATAGAGATTAACGGAGATGAGACTTTTGTCCTGATTTTACAAGCTCATGTGTATTTTTGCACCTCCGAAAAACATGTCACTGGGTGCATTTTGAGTAAAAGCTCATGTGTATTTTTGCACTTTAACCCAATCTTAAAAGCTTGACCAAAAAAACGAGAGAGAAACCATTATTGTATTTTTTTTTTATCACAACCTATTTACTATTACTCTTTGGATTTTTTTTAAAAAAACAGTGACACTTTTTTTTTGGGGACAAAAACAGTGAAACTTTTGAAATTTACATCAATATATCCGTCCTAACCATTCAACCATTGGTGCATTTGTTTGATCTACATGCCGATTTCCTCACCTTTCATTGGATATGATCTGGAGCCTTGTCTCAAGTATTCATGTTAATGCCAGTTCAGTGGCATTTAATATTGAATGTCTTTTTCAACCTTACTTTCAATTCCATTGGCCAGTTCAAATGACTCTTCAACCATATTTACTTCCAAACTATTCATCCTTGGGTGCCATCCGAGTTGTGTGTACACGTGGTTTTTTTGCAAGAATCATTTATGTTATTGTTTTGGGCTTTTACTACATTGGCTTCACTTCTCGGCGTGTGTGTGATTAATCGTTTCGTATATGGTTATTGCATACTCCTCATGAGTATCATTTAATGCTCGATTTTTTCCAACGTTGGATGCGTTTTCCCCATGCAACAACAGTCGACGATAACATTTAATCACCTCTATTTGTTGGACTTTCTGGATCAACTGGGCATTGGTAAACATGAATTTGAGAGAAAATAACCTCTATTACTTACAAGAATAGATTACAAAACTCATAAAAAAAAAAAACTCTCAAACAATGATCACTCTCTAGGATCACTCTTGTTCTCACTCTTCTTGGTGATGAACACTGATTTTCAGATGCTTTACAAATGAGGTATCCACCTCTATTTATAGTATGAGTTTTGGGGTAGGTGAGGTGTGAACAAGGGTGGTTGGTGGAGGCCGCTTCAACAATGGTGTTTGGTTGGTGGAGGGCTTCAACAATGGTGGCCGGAATATTCAAAAACCTTCCGGAGGGTGGTGGAAGTCTTCAATTCTCCCCTCCAACCCATATCTCGAAGAAAAACATTCCAGCTATGTTTCGCATAACTCTAGCTTCTCTCGAGTCACCACCTTCGTCATCATGTCTCGCAGGATTCTCCTTCGTATGGATCTTTACTAGTCTCAACAGGTTGTCGATCCATTACCTCGCGTATCCAATGATAGCGAATATCAATATGTTTTGTACGGGAATGGTACATAGAGTTCTTGCTCAAATCTAGAGCACTCGAGCGTCACAATGTACCTTATACTCCTTTTGCTTGATTCCAAACTCTTGGAGATAACGCTTTAGCCACAACATCTCTTTTCCGGCTTCGCGCAAAGCAATGTATTCAGCTTCTGTTGTGGACAAAGCAACGCACTTCGTAGTCGTGGACTCGCCATGAAACAGCTCCCCCGCAAAAGTATAAATGAATCCGAAGTAGATTTTCTACTATCAAGATCTCCGGCCATATCGCATCTCGTATAGCCTTCCAAGATTGGATCGCTCCCCCGTAACAAAGACATAATTTCAATGTACCCTTAAGGTATCTCGAGAATCCACTTTACCGCCTCCCAATGCTCTTTCCGGGGTTGGAGAAAACGACTCACCTTTCCACTGCGTGAGCAATATCGGGCCTCGTACACACCATAGCATACATCAAACTTCCGACCGCCGAAGAATATGGTGCAGACGACATCTCCCCAATCTCTTCCTTGGATGAGGGACACGATCTCTTGCTCAACTTGAAATGGTTGGCCAATGGAATGCTAACGGTTTGGCATTGTTCATATTGAACCGTTCAAGTACTCGTTCAATATACTTCTCCCGAGATAGCCATAACCTCCGTTTTTCCCTGTCTCGGGTGATTTGCATTCCCAATATCTCGGTTGATTTGGTCCTAAGTCTTTCATGTCAAAAGACTTAGAAAGTTCCTTCTTCGGTGGCCGATCTTCATCAAGGCGTCTTTCCCCACGATCGAATATCGTCTACATATAGTAGAAGAGCAACGAAATTTCCATCGAAAACTTCCGAATGTAGACACACTCATCTCGTCTGCAGCTTTTCTTGTACCCTTGACTCACCATGCACGAGTCAAATTTCTTGTACCACTGTCTAGGTGCTCGCTTGAGACCGTACAAGCTTTTCTTGACTTACAAACGAGGTTATCCCCCGAAACCTCAAAACCTTCTCGGGCTGCTCCATGTAGATTTCTTCTTCTAAATCTCCATGAAGAAAAGCCGTCTTCACATCCATTTGTTCAAGCTCTAAGTTCATACTTGCGACCAATCCAAGTATGACTCTAATTGAAGTCATCTTGACTACGGTGAAAAAATCTCATCAAAGTCGATCCCCTTCTTCCGCTTTGGAATCCTTTGACTACCAACCGTGCTTTGTATTTCACCACTTTTCCACCGCCATCTTTCTTCGCTTGAACACCCATTTATTTTTCGGTGCCTTCTTCCTCGTGGAAGTTCTACGATCTCATAAGTTTGATTTTTCTGCAGAGATTCCATCTCGTCTTGCATTGCGAGCAACCACTTGTTCTTTGTCCTTATGAGATATCGCTTCATGGAAACTCTCTCGGTTCTCCATCCTCGTAAGTAGAAGGTATTCAGATTCTCCGGATATCTTCTCGACGGAATCGACCTCGTTCGAGATCTACGAACTTCGGAGCAATTTGAGGAAATCCACCATCATCTTGGCCTTGTGATGGTTCTCGGGAACGTCTGGCACTGGGGTTGTGGCTCCCCGCGCTCGCACCGTCATCTTCCTCATTGTCTTCTACGGCATTTCTTACGGCACTATATCATCATTTCTCACGAATGATTCCGATGTTGCCTCCGGCACCGAAGAGCAACATTTGTCTTCCGAGATATTGTGGGTTTTTCAATATCTTCTATTGTCGGCTTTCATGGAACACCACGTCCCTACTTCGATTACCCTTTTTTCCTTAGGATCCCATAATCGTATCCAAACTCTTCATTTCCATAGCCTATGAATATGCATGGAGTGGTCCTTGCATCCAGCCTTGACCGAGCTCTTTGGATACATGTGCGTACGTTAAACACCCAAATACTCTCAAGTGGGAGTATGATGGATCCTTTCCGGACCAAAGTTTCTCGGGAACTTCAAAATCCAATGGTGCGATGGAGATCGGTTGATCAAGTAACAAGCTGCTCCGACGCTTCTCCCCGAATGGCTTTGGCGGACTTAGCCATACCGAGCATGCTCCGAACACGTTCCATAATTGTTCGGTTCATTCTTTCGGCTATACCGTTGTGTTGAGGGGTGCGTGGGACCGTCTTCTCATGTCGAATGCCATATGATCGCAATAGGCATTGAACCGCCCGGAGGAGTATTCACCTCCATTGTCGGATCGAAGACACTTCAACTTCTCTCCCGTCTCACGTTCTACCATGACATGGAACGGTTTGAAGTAATCAAATACCGGTCCTTCGTCCGCAAAAAATACACCCACACCTTTCGAGAAGCATCATCGATGAACGTCGAAAGTATCGGTTGCCGCCGAGTGATTCAACCTCCAAGGGACCGCAAACATCGAGTGTACTGATCGAGCAACTCGATCTTCTCGTTGAAGAGGAATTAAACGAGACTCTATGCGTTTACCAAACAAACAATGATTGCAAGGATCTAGTGCGGCGTCCTTGTCTACATTGATAAGCTCCTTCTTTACTAGGGTAGACAACCCTTTCTCACTCATGTGGCCGAGTCTACGGTGCCCAGATTTTGTGACGCCTCCTTTTCTCGCAACGTTGAGGTCGTCGGTGCATATCTTCACATGAGTCTTGTATAGCGTGCCACAAATATGTCCTCGAGCGACTATCATAGCGCCTTTTGACAACTTCCATGTGCCTTTACCGAAGTGACTATCATAGCCCCGTTTGTCAAGAACTATTCGACAATAGATTCACGAAGGTCCGGCACATAAGCGGACATCCTTCAAAGTGATTGTGCTCCGGAACTTGTCTTTATCTGAACATCACCAATTCCGACAATCCCTGCGAAACTGGAATTTCCCATTTTCACAGCTCCAAAGTCACCGGCTTTGTATGTTGTGAAGTATTTCTTGTATGGAGTCACGTGGTAGGACGCTGCAAGATCTACCACCCATTCCGTGTCTTCTCGTGAGACGTGAAGGCATGTCTCATCTTGGGTTGAACAATAAGCTACATCACCGAGAGATAGTAACTAATGTTTCTCCACCCTTGTTCTTTAACGTATGAACGCTCCGGGGTCTTGCTCCTTTTTCCATTTGTAGCAGTTCTTCTTCATATGTCCTTCTAATCCACAATGATGGCGGTTATAAGATGGTTTTCTACCATCAATGGACCTGCCTCGCTCTTGCTTTCGCCTCTCGATTTGTTATTACTCTTCTTTTGTTGCCTCCCCTTTTCGTGACAAGGGCATGGGTCCGATCGTGCCCATGTCCTTTCTCCTTGCTTCTTCCTTTGAATAGGGCATCCTTGACCATTGACATGGTAAGTTTGCCATTTGGGGCCGAGTTCTTTGAGTGACACGACCGGCGTTTCCCAACTATCGGGAAGGGAACGAGTAGTAGCAACGCCTGAACTTCATCGCCAAGTGGCATCTCTACGAGACGACAACCGGTTGACCAAGCTCGGAACTCACTGGTATGCTCGCAAGAACCGAAGTTCCACTTTTAAGCTTCATGTTGACTAAACGCCTCATCAACGAGCTTTATTCCGAGCGGTCTTGGCCTGGTACATATCCTCCAACTTTTTCGAGAGGGCATATGCGTCTGTTTCTTGTGCAACATGGTGGAAGACACTATGATCAATCAATTGACGGATTTGACCAATAGTTTTTCGATTTGATTTCTTCCACTCTAACTCCTTGGCGGGATCGGGATTTTTACCCATCAATTCTATGGGATCAAACAAATCTTTCTGACTTAGGAGATCTTCCATCCGAGGTCTCCACGGCGTGTAATTTGTGGCGTAAGCGTAATCATTGCTCCGAAAGATGATGTTGACTCTTGTGGACATTATCACCTTACAAATAATTTTTCAACACGATCGGGTTGAATCTTTAAAAAATGGAGCTCACCGTTACGTGGAACGGTCAAAAAGATGGAATTGACACTACGGGGTCAAAATTCCACTCTAGGGGCAAAACAGCAATTTCGAAAACTTTGAGGACCAAACGCAATTTTCGGAAAGATCGGGGGTCAAACTGGAATTTCGGAAAGATCGGGGTCAATATGAAATTTCCGAATATTTGGGGACCAAACTGAAATTTTTAAAAATTGAGGGGTCTTTCTTCAATTTCCGAAAAAACTGCAAATTCCGGCGAGGAACAGTATTCGGTCGTCTTCTCCGGCGGAACTCCGGTGAACAGTGTCGTCTTCTCCGCGAACTCCGAGAAGGTTGACCAAACTTTGACCGTGATTTCGGGCTCGTTTGAACTCCGATTAGGTCGCCGTTTGGTGCGTTGGACTCGTGTCGATGAGACGAATCCAATGGTGCACTCAGAATTGGATTTTGAGTAAAACTCAGAAAACCCAAATTCGTCCTAAGTGAACCAAAAACTCAACCAACACCTCTAACCAGGCTCGATACCACTTGTTGGACTTTCTGGATCAACTGGGCATTGGTAAACATGAATTTGAGAGAAAATAACCTCTATTACTTACAAGAATAGATTACAAAACTCATATAAAAAAAACTCTCAAACAATGATCACTCTCAGGATCACTCTTGTTCTCACTCTTCTTGGTGATGAACACTGATTTTCGGGAGATGCTTTACAAATGAGGTATCCACCTCTATTTATAGTATGAGTTTTGGGGTAGGTGAGGTGTGAACAAGGGTGGTTGGTGGAGTACGCTTCAACAATGGTGGTGGTTGGTGGAGTAGCCTTCAACAAATGGTGGTGGAATATTCAAAAACCTTCCGGAGGGTGGCTGGAAGTCTTCACTATTCAACCATTGGTTTAACTAATCGGTAACATTTAATTGTTGTTCTGAAGATCACACTGAGGTTGGAAACCTATTTAATCTTTTCACGGTCAGTTGCAGAACGCGCGCGTACAGAATGCAATCGTCATTGTCACATAATGATCTCACAGAATGCATATGTGCGTACTGTCAAGGGGTTATTGTCATTGCTCTCATATCTATTTGACATTGGACGCTCATGAATATAACATAATTGTTCTCTTGGTGCATCAGCATTTCAGAATCTTGGGCTTGATTGTGCAAACTGGACCAAACCTGTCTACTTAGATATATTAAGGTACCTTTTACTCATGTACAGTGGCGGAGCTTCTCAAGGGCCAGAGGGGGCCATGGCCCCCCCTAAAAAAAAATTATTCTAAATATTTAATATAAAATGGAATTTTTTTTATACAAAATTTATATATTTGGCCCAAAAATTTATACATTTGTCCCAAAAATTTATATATTTGGCCATCCAAATATTTTTTTTTTCCTTTAATTAGTTAATGAGTATACATTTGGCCTCCCAAACATTTATCTCAAGATCCGCCACTACTCATGTATATGTATTGTGCATTTTGTTGATGTGATATGGTTTAAGACAATTGGTCAGCTTCATGAAATGCTATAGCAGTTTATATTGGAACAGATCATGGCAACCCGACTCAACATTGTGAATATCGTTCACTCCTCTTATGGTCATTAGATATGGAGTTAAAGATATGAATTTCTGTTTCAGCTGTAAACTATGTCCTAATATTTTTTCAGGAGAAGTGCCAGTGGCGAGGAAAAGATGCTCTGTCTGTACTTTAATAGAGTACGTTCTTCTTTTGAATCTTAGCTTTTTGTTAACTCTCGGTAGTTTGCTTCACTGCTAACATTACTAAAGCCATGTAAAACTATTATTATCTCTAATGCATAGATTGGATGGCCTACTTGATTGCCCACAAGTGAGAAGGGAAAGTTTGTAGAAAGTGTTTTGCAGTAAAAGGTGTTTTACTTACACTTTTAGAATTAAATTGTACTAGATGCTTGACATTTATACTTTTTGAAATTTTACTAGATACTTGGCATTTATACTTTGGCAAATGAGAAATATGAATTATACTAGATTCTCTTAATAAAGCAAAATGTTGTTGATGACGCAATCTTCAGAAATTATTCCTTTCTCTTGAGTACTTTTCTTAATAATGAAGGATCTGTTATTCCTCTTGTGTGATAAATAGAACAAAATAGCACAGACTATGAAACAGAATTTCCATATAGCTTCTCACATTTAACATTCACTAGAGTAGTAAATTAACTATTGACTTTGGTAACATGGAAAAATTTAGTCACCACTAGTCTCAGCTAATATTACTCCAAGCTTTGATAGTTTGGTAACATAGAAATATTTTCGAGCTGTTTTGAAATGTTCTTTCTACTTGCCCGTCTGGATCATTCATTTCTTCTTTTTTGACATGATTGAATTATTTTTCCTTTCTTTGTATCACTTTGAAGGGAAATCTGCTTTTTGAGTGAAAGGAAATTCATCAAAACAAGGAATGAACTGTACAAACATGAACAACAGGAAATTACATAGCAGAATTGAAAAATGAAAAAGCCTGCTGAGTGTGAACCACTGCAGCTTGGATCTAAGCTAAAACTCCCTCAGCAGTAGGAACCCCATCAGCAAAAATGGAATTGTTACGGGATCCCCAAAGCTTCCAACATGTAATACATATCCCTATCTTCCAAGAGGTATCCAAAGAGGAAGAAGTAATGATCAGATTTAGCCAAGTCATGATGCTAAGTCTGAAAAAATCAGAACTCATATCTGAGTGCAAAATCCTCTTCCAGACCGTGCTTTCTATACTGCAGCCTTTAAAGACATGATCAAGGCATTACCTATTATGATTGCAAATGGAACAGGATGGGTCAGCAGCCATATTCCTTCTGAAACGTTCATCATTGGTCAACAATTTGCCTTTGAGGAGGAGCCACATGAAGGATTTTACTCGCTGGGCCATTGGAAGTTTCCATAATTTGGACCAGATGACCCTATGATCATTCCAATTTAGAGCTTCATTAGCATTATAAGCAGATTTGGTTGAGAAGCAGCCGTTGGAATTTAACCACCAAGAGCAACGGGGCGCCCGAGTGACACCTTGGATTTTTAAAACATTGCCAAGATGGAGTGATACAAATCATTGCCACGTTGAAAATTGCATAATTTGGATTTTTAAAACATTGCCAAGATGGATTTTTAAAACATTGCCACGTTGGAATTTAAGCACCAAGAGCAAGGGAAATCTGCTTTAAAACATTGCCAAGATGGATTCTGATGGTTATGTTGTTGAAGTTACAAGTCTATCCCCAAAAGCCACAGAGAAGGATGTCTACAATTTTTTTTTGCTTTCTCTGGTGTAATTCAGCATGTTGAGATTGTGAGGTAAAATCTAACTGTTATACTTAATTCCTATCGGATTTTAAGGATGATGTATGTGCTACTTGATGATTAGTTGTTCCCTTTAGAATATTTTAAGAGTTCCGTTTGATTGGGTGTGCTTCTTGAAAAGTGAAGATGAAGTCCAATATATTCAGTCCGCAATTCCTCTAAAGTTCTTATCCAAAACAATAATTCTTTCTTTTTGTTGGTTTTGTGCTATAATACTGATGGTATATAAATTAGCCTGAAAATGCTGCCTTAAAGATAGACTGCAACTGTTTGTACGGGGCATCTTGGACATAGTTTCTTACCTTCTGCTATTTTCCCTTCAGCTTTGCATTATCGTTACACACACATATCTCTATTTATTTGAATATTTGTTTAGTTTACATCAGAGCAATTTCCTGATGATATTGCTGAGGTATGGCAAGTAAACCTTAGTTTATGTGAAAAACAATAAATCGCAAGGAGAAATATATCGAAACGATTGTGGTATATTTTGTTGTTTATTGAAGTAAAGTTGCATGTCCTAAATGGAAATGTGCAATTGAAGAATTTATTTGGTTTATATTTTAGACTGCAGACATTGATGAGAAAGGAATTAGAAGAGAAAAACCAGAAGACTTGGTAATGGCCTTAGCTGAGGCAAAGGTATGAGTTATTTGGTTTCTTCTTCTTGCTTTTTTGAACGTTTTATCCTCTGCAAAATATAACTTCGTCACAGGTTTAAAAGTAATGCTTGAAATATTCTATGTTCATCCTTTATATTCTTAGGCAGATGCTATTATAAAAAAGCTTCTTGTTGGGGAAAATTCATAATGTTAGATGACATTCAAGGAAATGCATGTTGTCAATTTCCATGAATATTCCAGCAAAATATATTTATATATTTCTATGAAGAGAAAAATGGAATATACATTGATTTTTATAAATGTTAGCCTGTATTACTTTCTTCGGCTGATATGTTTGCTGTTGTTTTGTATGAAACCAAAGTTTTGAGTTGTCATTGATCATGCTAGTGTTAAAAATAAATTGGCTGAAGTCTACTTATCATTTTTATGTTATTGAAATTTGATGGATGCAATTCACTATCTCACTTGAATTTGTATTGTATGTAGAACAAGAAGGTGATGTAAGTAACAGGTTTAAGCAGAGCAGAAGCAAGAAAAAGAGTCATAAATTTTCAAGATATTTGAAGAGTTAAAAAAACTGTTTTTTTTTTTTTTTTTTTCATTCTATAGTTACTTGGTGTATAACTTATTTATGATTTTTGTGCTTTTTAGTTTATTTTGTTGGCAACATTGGTGTTTATATTTCATTTTGTTTATTTATAAATTTTTAGGATTGCTATTATATATATTTCTACATATACACTTTTTTAATACAATATTCAGTATTATTTATATACATTTTTTATTGCGTAATTATTTATATTTTTTTATTTCGTAATTATATATATATATATATATATATATATATATATATATATATATTGGAATTGAGATTTGCGACGGAAAAAGAATTTCGTCACAAAAAATGGAATTTTACGACGAAATTAATTTTCTGTCGCAAATCTGGAATTTTAATGGATTGAAATTATTAGTGTTATATGAATATAAGAAATGTACGAGTAAAACAAACAATATAGTGTAAATAGAGGGTTTCCAAAATATCGAGATAGATTGAAAATAGTATTGCATTTATTAATGAATTTGTAAATTCATAATTCCGTGCATCGCACGGGTAGTTTGTCTTGAAAGCTATCTCTCGATGTCAATCTTATGAAAGCTATCTATCAAAGTCTCCATATAATACATATTAATGTTTGCATGAGTTACCTTTTTCACACAAATCGAACGTGGAGTAAAAGTGTCATGAGATTTAAAATATCCGGTGCATTATATAAATGAGTATCAAAACCAAGCACTTATACATCGTCAGTTAGAAACTGTATAACAACTTTCAAATAGTTACGTTTTAAATTTCTAAACGTTTGAACGATTTGGTTATTTTTTTTAAAAAATGATTTTTATTGATACATTTATAGTTTTGATTATATATACTGCGTAAATGTTGTGGGTTTGTTAAAAAATTGATTCATAGTCATTTTAACCATTTTAAGTTTATAACACAAATCTTTTTACTAGCAATTATTTGGAAAATGTAAATATTATTACAACATGATTAATTTTAAATTATAGTGTAAAGATGGATTTAATAGTTGTTGCATTTATTGATTTAATTTAGTTCCTTTTAATGTATTCATTATGTTAAGTAAATTAGTAAAACCTAACCAAGCGCTTATGCATCATCAAAAACCGTGTACCAAAATTCCATTGGTTGCGTTATAGTACGTTTTTCAATTTTTGAAAGATTCACTTATTTTTTAAAAAAATATTTTCGTTCACACATTTACGTGCGGTTTCAATTATACATCTTTTGTCAATTATATATCTTTATGTTATAATTTATTGGAGGTTATATTGAGGATTAAATAGATTGGATTTGAGATTTATAAGAATGTGTGTATTTAAAATTTTTGGGTGAAACTTTGATGGTAAGAAATTGGGTGTTTTGGATTTGAGGATATGGTTGTATTTTTGAAGGTTCTAATAAGTGAGAAAATAATTTATGAAAGAAAAAGACGTGATTGAAATGATGATTTGAGGAATATATAAATTGTTGTTATTTTTCTAAGAAAACTAAAGTGAGCTAATCATGGGAGTTTAATTACTTATTCATTTGACACTTTAAGTCAGCTCATTCTGCAGGAGTGAAACTAAAACAAATAAAAGGAGAGAGAAGATTCTGAAAGAATGCAACAATTAATGACTGATGAGCAGAAGAAAGGTATTGATGAGATAAGTAGTGCAATTTCTTGACAAATAAGGATGAAGAATCAATGGTCCCTGCTTGGTTAGAAAAGAATAAGGATGACCCGTTTGCAAGAACGCTAACTTATTCTCAATTCCCTAAATTCTTTACATTTGTTAGGGAACAAAGACTTTGGAAGCATCATGAACTCGGTTTTTCCGTTGGTAGGTTGGGTCATTGTACACCTGTTCAAGGAGAGTAATACTACCTTCGTTTGCTGTTGACAAAAGTTCGAGGTCCAAGGAATTATACAGATATTAGACCGTGAACAATGTTGTTTATCCGACATTCAGAGAAGCATGTTACGCACTTGGATTGTTAGATGATGACAATGTGTATATATATGCAATTAAAGAAGCATCATTGTATGCATTAGGCAATTACCTTCATCATTTTTTCACCAATATGTTATTAAATCATTCCTTATCACAGCCGGATATTGTTTGGGAATTGATTAAAGACATCATTTGTGAAGATTTGTTATATATCACACGGGGCAATCAACTTTTTCTAGGTACGTTGATTTATAAAGATTTTACTTTGAGGTCAAGTGTTAATTGTATTTGTTGCTAACGCTTCTTTGTTGTATGAAAATGCTATTGAAACCAGTTGAAAGACTATTTATCATTTATTTATAAACTTGCATATTTATATTATTCTTATTAACTACTAAACCTAATGAGGTATTATGTTCGAACACAATAATGTAAAATTTGTTTTACATTAATTAAAGAAGTCAAAACTATTGTAAAAATAATTATATGTTTTTTTTTTTTTCATATTTAAGATTTGCGTTTTTTCGGCTACCAATTAAAAAGCTGTTGGACTGTCTAAAATTGAACAACTTTTGTTGTGCAACGGCAAAAGCCTGGATGACTATCCATCCCCGCCTAAACCAAATGAAGAAAACATCATTGATATGTCAAACCAACTAATACTTGAAGTTAAACTATAACAAACAAAAGAGAGTGATGAATCAAATAGGTTGCAACATCTAATGACCGATGAGCAAAAGGAAGTATTCCACAAAATATTATCATATGTTTTTGCACGTAAAGGTGTTTTTTTTTTCACATGGATTTGGTGGTACTGGGAAAACGCTCATAAGGAATGTATTGACAGCGGCCATAAGATCTAATGGGGGTATCATACGGAACGTAGCATCCAGTGGAATTGCAGCTACTCTACTACCATTAGGCAGAACTGCGCATTCAAGGGTTTTAATACTTATCAACATCAATGAAGATTCTATTTTTCGATTCCTCAAAATTCACCAACTGCAAACTTGATCAAGGCTGCTAATCTAATTATTTGGGATGAAGCTCCAATGGTAAAGAGACATTGCGCTGAGGCTTTTGATTGAACTTTAAGGGACTTAATGAAAACCAATAGTAATTTGGACGAAAATGTGTCATTATGGGCGGTGGTTTCAGACAAATTCTTCTAGTCATTTCTAAAAGTGGACGAGTTGAGATTGTAGATGCGTCTATTAATGCTTCTCCTCTATGGAATGAATGCCAGTTATTGGAATTAACCAAAAAATATGAGACTGAAGTCTTCCACAGATCCAGATGAGCAAGAAAAAATAAAAGCATTCTATGAATGTCTGTTGTTTGTAGGAGAGGGTGTGATTGGATTACCGCATGAAGGTATTGCAAACTTAACATTACCATCAAATTTGTTGCTTTACGATGATGATAATCCAATAAGGTGCATCGTTGAATCCAAGGTATTTAAAATCAAGATTTTACGTAAAATCGGAAGAGGAATAAAAAATCGTAAAACATCAAATCGTAAAAACATAAAAGCGTTTGGAAAATTAGTAAAATTGTTTTAATGAAAAAAAATCGTAAAAATGTAAAATCGCAGTGATAAATCGAGATTTTAACTACCATGGTTGAATCTACTTACCCAAATTTAGTTGAGTGCTTATTCAAGGAAGATTACCTAAACAACAAGTCAATTTTAACCCCAACCACGGAACATGTGGATTCATTGAATGAGTACATTTGTTCTTTGTTGCCAGGAGATGAAGTAGAATATTTTAGTGCTGACTCTATAAATCATATAGATTATGCAGGGTTTTTAAATTCAATTAAATGTTCTGGGATTCCTCATCATAAATTGGTTTTGAAGGTGAGTACTAGTTATGTTAATAAAGAGCACTGGCCAGGCATTAGGATTGTGCAATGGTACAAGGCTTCAAATTGCACAACTTGGCAAGAACGTCATTAAGGCGAAAGCGTTGAATGGCACTAGCGCATGCCAAGACATTTTGATACACAGGATGAACATTAACCCATGTGAATTTAAACTTCCATTCAAGATGACAAGAAGGAAATTTCCAATCATCATTTCATTTGCAATGACAATTAACAAGAGCCAAGGACAAACGATATCAAATGTAGATCTTTACCTACCAAGTCCAGTTTTTCACATGGACAAAGTTTATGTTGCTTTATCTAGAGTAAAGAGTTTCAAAGGTTTGAAAATACTGATTTTGAATGAGTTTAATAAGTGTATTGACAACAATGATTAATGTTGTATACTGAGAAGTTTTCCAAAACATTTTATCACATTCATAGTTGTAAGGGGAAACTTTGTTTGACTTTGTTATTGTTGTAGTTTGAATATCATATTTAAATGAATTCAATATTTAATTACTTTCATTTGTGTATTTCTTGAGTGTTGAATTTTACCTATTAATTAATAAAACAGTTTGGTTATTACATTTGCGTCTTTGTTATTCATATTTAAAAAAATAATAGAATTCAATACTCCGTGCAACGCAGGAGGTCTATTGTTTAAGCTACATTGCCTATTGCATAAAGACAGTTTTATCAATTCGTTTGTTTTAAACATGAGTCATTCTATGCTATTTCACACACTCGTGGTCTTCAATTCCTTTTTTCCTCTATTGGTCGTGCAACATTATTTGTCTTTGTAGGAAAAACATAGAGGAAATTACTGAAAAAATATCTCATCCAAAATTTATTGTCTAAAAATATCTAAGGGCTGTGTTCTTAAATGGATACAACTTTTCTTCATGTCCATAATCCAAC
This sequence comes from Acacia melanoxylon, assembly GCA_019022615.1. NCBI lineage: Eukaryota > Viridiplantae > Streptophyta > Magnoliopsida > Fabales > Fabaceae > Acacia > Acacia melanoxylon. Next base: position 21,757,329 of record JAFJYJ010000002.1, read on the forward strand.
TCTTTTTCAGTTGTGTACAATACATCTTAAACTGTATGTACAAGGAATTTATATATATATATATATATATATTGAAGACATATCTCTTTTTATTTATTTATTTATTTATTATTATTATTATTTTGTTTTGCCGACTTGTGAAGACGCATATGACAACACTTAGTACACTATTGAAGAAGGATTGCATTTGTCAAAGATATATTGCAACTAGGTTCTTAAGCAAAATTCAGCTACATTTCCCTAATAAATTTTACAATGGGTATTTTTTTTTATAGTAATTTTCTTAAAATTAGTTTTTTAAACTTTTGTTCCTTTTAAATATAATCGTGTTATTTTTTTTGGTCAAAAAAATATAGTCGTGTTATAGACCTATAGGTCAAGTATACTTATGAGATAAAGGCCGAAGAGTATACTTATGAGATTGGACGATTAATATTAATATGTAACATTTAACTTATGACACCGGATTGGGCCTCAGCCCAATATTAGAAACCAAATTGGGCCAGAACTTCTCTCTCGCGTGTTTGTCTTTCAAAACCCTAGCAGCGCAGCATCTGGTTCGTCTTATGCGGGTGAAGCTCAGGCGGAGAGGCAGAGGCTAAAAGGACCACCTCAAGGAGCGTTCTTCATCTCAAGCCGCCACCATGGGTCGTATGCACAGCCGCGGGTTTGTTCTTGTCTCTACCTTTCGATTTGTGCTAAATTTTGGTTTTGAATAAGCTCTGATCTTCCTTCGTTTTTGTTTGTTTTGCTGAATGTGTTTTCAGTAAGGGTATTTCAGCTTCGGCTCTTCCTTACAAGAGAACTCCACCTAGCTGGTTGAAGATCTCTTCTCAGGATGTGAGTATCTGAATCTTATCGCTATTATTTTAGGATTATGAACTATTGGGATCTTGTGGCCGTATGTTTGTATTTGACTTCGCATTTGGATTTGCATCATAGTTTATGCAACTAGGCGCTGTTTAAGTTTTTAGTTTTTTGTATTCTTTTAGGTTGCGCATTGTAATTGTTTTACTTGTTCGGTAAACATGACGTTCATCTGGGAAAGAGGTTTCTTTGGCTTGTTTCTGGGGTTCTTTCTTATTGTTTTCAAAGTGAAAGCTCAATATGTTTCATCACAGTTGCTTTTCAGATTGTTCCAAGTCAGGCGTTGTAATTCCAGAGCTTATTACCGTTTATGTTAGGTTCAAAGCTTTTTTCCCGTGCTCATACTTTCAGACTAGTAGTCAGCTTTCCCCCTGCTATTTCTATTTTTAAAAGAAGTTTGAAAAGTTTTTATTTGTCTCCCATTTTATGTCCATATGCTTTCAGTAAATTGATTCTATATTACCTCACATTTGAGAGAACAGAGAAAAGAGAAAATTAAGTCCCGAAGCTCTGCTTTTAGATAGTAGTCTGAAATTGGTCTTTAGTGCTGTATTCTCATTGATAACTTGGTTGATTTCATCTCAGTGAATTGTTGGCCTAAGTTGATGTGCATGGAAAAATTAATGATATTAATGTTTATATTTAATGCTTTTAATCTTGCTTCAGGTTGAGGAGAACATTTGCAAGTTTGCCAAGAAGGGTCTCACACCATCTCAAATTGGTGTTATTCTTCGGGATTCTCATGGTATTGCTCAGGTGAAAAGCGTAACTGGGAACAAGATTTTGCGGATACTGAAGGCTCATGGTATATTTTTTTTTCCTGTTACTGGTCTTTGTAGCTGGTTTGAGGACAAAAATTTAACTTTATTTGATCGCACTCTGTTGTTAGGGCTTGCTCCGGAAATACCAGAAGATCTGTACCACCTGATTAAGAAAGCTGTTTCAATTAGAAAGCATTTGGAGAGGAACAGAAAGGATAAAGATTCTAAATTTAGGTTGATCTTGGTTGAGAGCAGGATCCATCGTCTTGCCCGTTACTACAAGAAGACAAAGAAGCTTCCTCCTGTTTGGAAATAGTAAGTATTGCGCTTATTTGATGTTTAAAATCAATATATTTTATTTCTGATGCCAATGGACATGCATTCATTCAGCAAAATCTCATGATTCCTCATGGTTTGGTGGGTTTACTTTTGGGCTTCGGTAGTTTTAGGCTTTTAGTTTGCACTTTTAACATGGCTCATTTCATGCTGATTCCTGTATTCTTGCTAATCTTTATCATCTGCACTTCGAATGATCTGTCATACTTGTCAAATAATATAATATAGTACAATGGCCCATCAATGCATATTGCTAACTCTGGTTCAAGTGTTGTGTGATGAAGATACTAATTGAGTAGCCAAACTTGTAAACTAGTATTGATTAGTGATTGATGCTGGAGTTTCTGCTTCAACTTCAATTTATTTTTAATGAGCGCTTATTTCATTCAATTCTAAATTATTTTTAATTTTTCAAAATGCTGGTGCATAATCATCATATTTCTGTTATGAAGCATGAATTGGGTTATTAAAAATTTAACTCCTGTACTTGAAAATTTCTCTGTTCTTCTAGCGTAGTTTGTTTGTTTCATTCTCAATAATCTCGTATTGTTGTAGTATTCTATAGCAAGAGTCCAATTAACTTATTTAAATCTTTATTCTTTCTGTTTTGTCGTCTCTGAATTGATATACCACTCCTTATGTCCTATTCACCCTGTGTTGGTGTTCTTACCTAGAGTTCTGTCCATTTTTCTTCGCAGTGAATCTACAACTGCTAGCACTCTTGTTGCTTAGAGAGGGAGGTTCTTGATGACAATATGATCTTATATTATATGTCATGTTTTGTGGTAAGATGCTTGGTGCTAGGGCCAGGTTATGCCTTAATTGTACTTTTTTATTTGCTAAATTTAATCATGACTTTTGTTTACCTTTAAATTTTGAAACTTAAGATTTGTGATAAGAGCTTCGCATTATGAGTTAATTTTGGCAATTAGTGACTGATTCTGTCCTTGCACTTTTTATTTTCATTCTTTGGGGTTTTAGTCCTTGCACTTTTTATTATAATCCACACAATTCAAATGCATGATCTATCAAAAGAAATACAAGCTAACGCACCGCCGGCTGAATAAATTAGGTGTGTATTTGAACATGCCGTGAGGCATATGACCATGCGCCTGTCAAATATCTATTTTTATATTTTGACTTCATTTTGCTTTTGATTTCTATAGTTTCAAATTATAGATTTTGATAACTCAAATTTCTTTTTGTCTAAAACGCCCCTATATTTTAATAAAGACTCGTACCATTTTGTCCATTGGAAAACCAAGACTTATAGTTAAACTATAGCGAATAGAACTAAAGTGAGTGGTAAACTATAATGTGTATTAATCTTGATTTAATCAAAAGTGTTTGGATGAATTAGTAGGCAAATGTATAGGGCTGAGTAATACAACTCACTCCTTTAGCTATATAGGAATCGTTAGGTTTCGATTAGTCAAATGCCATTAGAAGTGTTCCCTCTTGCTGACCAATTAGCAAATTTAACTCTTAGTAACGCCAATTATTTGTCACCTTTTAATAAAATGTTGATTTTTTTTCCCCCTTTAGAGTTATACGTGTAGGCACTAACGGTTTGAGTTAAAAAAATGTGGAAATTGATGAAAGAAGCTAGGTACTCATGTATTTTTAGTTCTATTTATGAACTAAGGTGTTCCATTTTTTCAGTAAAAAAAATTGTATATTTTTTTTGGGTCAAAGGAAATTCTATTAATAAAACAACAACGAAGTGACGGTTACAAAGAGAAGACTAAAACAATAGCCTGAATAACAAACAACAGACAAAAGAGGGACAAACAAATACAACAAACAATTACAACATACAACAAACAATTACAACAGGAATCAAATAAATACAACAGAAAACAAACTACAAAAACAGAAAGTAAACAAGGAAAGAAAAACAAACTAGCCACCATTCGATGAAGAACTGGTATGCGAAGGATTATTAACACCAACATAAGTCTTCTGAGCCTCCAGAGTTAGAAGAGATAACAAAGCAGGTGTTGGTTGCGAAACCCACATAATAGGGCACACCCATTTATAAGCATCAACTGCAAGGAGATTCGCAACACAGTTGCCCCCTCTCGGGGAAAAGAACAAGGAGAACCCAACCTTGGAAGACAGAAGACAAATAACATCCTAGATAATACTTATACACCTCCAATCATACAAGTTTGGTGACTTGGCCTCAACACAAGAAAACAAAGAGAGGCAATCCGATTCAAAAATCACCTTATCATGACCCAGGTCCAGAGCCAGAAGCGGAGCCCTTTTCAGAGCTAAGGCTTCAGTCATAAAGGCATAAATAGACTTGACTTTATCTACAAAACCCCATCTAAAAAAGCCGGCAAAATCGCGACAATTTATGCCAATAGCAACATCTTTCTCATAAGAAGAAAAGGCTCCATCACAATTAATTTTAAGGCTACCTAATGCTGAGGGGAACCATTTAGTGCTAGGACTATCACAGCCTCTCGACAAAAAAGGGTCCCTAACCCCTTTGGCACAGCTAGCCCAAAAATCAAAATTACTTTTCCGAGCCAATTCAATAACAATACCCGGGTTTGACTGTCTATGGTCCAAAAGTCATTTCATTGCTAGCCTTCCAAGTAAACCACAGAAGCTAACAAATCAAAGAGAGATCATGCTTACTCAGCAGGGGTGTACCTGTTATCAAAATCCACCAAGCATTGAAGTTGGAGATTTTGGAAACATCAACTCTAGCCCCTAGCGAGTAGCCAAACCAGATGCATCGAGTCCAGGGGCAATGGAAGAATACATGCTCGATAGTCTCCTCGGCATCTGCACATACTAGGCATTGGCTGACTTGGGACCTCCTTCGTCGAAACAGTGCGGATTTAGTGGCAACCGCATTATTCAAAAGGCGCCATATAATCTTCCAAACCGAGTTCCAACATGAGGTGTGAATGATAGTTGATGAGCCAGCTCTATCCACATTAACAGAATTCCAATCTTTTCGGCAATGGTAACCCATTTTCACTATATACACTCCATTCTTGGCTCTAGTCCACAACAACTTGTCTTCTAGCCCATTGGAGGGGATAGGGATTTTATATATTGCCTCTTTGACTTCAGGAGATACATAATGGTTAATAGGCGTAAGGTCCCACCGCCCATCAACGATCAAGTCACATACTCTACCCTCTAAGATAATTGGAACATCAGTGGTGCGAGGTTTCTTCGGGAAAGCAGCTCCAGGGACCCAGGGGTCACCCCATAATCTAATAGCAGTACCATCTCCAATATCCCACTTAAAATCTTTCTGAAGAAAAAGTTCTGCCATCTAAGATACTGGACCAACACCATGAGGCCTTATAGCCTATTTCTGCATTAATGAAGTCTTGTTTAGGGAAGTGTACACTTTTAAGCACCCTTGCCCAAAGATCATTTGGCCTCAATAAAAGCCTCCATGCCGTCTTAGCTAAGAGGGCATACATCATCAATAGGTCCCGAAATCCCATACCACCGGAACTCTTATTGTTGGTCATAACGTCCCAAGCTTTCCAATGAGTCTTGCCTTCAAAGACATTGCCATCCTACCAGAAGTTAGCTATAAGGCTATTGATCTCCTTACAAGTCTTAAGGGGGAATTTGAAACAATTCATTGGGTAGATTGTGATTGCCTGGATAACTGCTTTGATCATTACTTCTCGACCGGCAAAGGATAACAGAGATTGACTCCATCCATGGATTTTACTTGCTACACGTTCTCTGATGTAAGCCAAAGCCTGGTGCTTAGTTTCCCCCAGATGCTAGGTATGCCAAGATATGTTCCCAGATCCTCAGTTGTTGGGATGTTCAACAAGCCGCTCACCATATTTCTCACTGCAGGTGGAGTGTTAGAGGAGAAAAAAAATATTGGATTTATCTAGATTAATGACCTGACCTGAGGCTGAGCAGTACAAATCCAAAATATTAGCCAAATAAATACAATTACTATGACTAGCATGCATGTATAAGAGGGCATCATCTGCAAAAAAACTGTGAGTGAGAACAAGACACCTATGACTCAATTTAATACCTTTAATTCGCTTGTCATTTTGGCTCTTACTTATCATAATAGAAAGTACCTTTGCAACAATAATGAACAGATATGGCAAGAGGGGGTCTCCCAGGCGAATACCTCTATTAGGAGTAAAAGATTTCACATTTTCACCAGATAAGAAAATATTTAGGCTAATTGAACGCACACATTTCATAATCAGAGACACCCACCTTGGACAGAAACCAAATCGTAATAGGACGTTCTCAATGAAGTCCCACTCAACTCGGTCATATGCCTTACTCATATCCATCTTAAGGGAGAACTCATACTTATCTCCAGATTTCTTACGGCGAAGGTAATGGTAAACCTCATGCGCAATAATGATATTATCGTGAATACAGCGGCCAGGTACAAATGCACTCTGATTTTGGGAAATACAATCATCAAGCAAAGGTCACATCTTATTGGCCATAATTTTTGAAATAATTTTATAAGAAAAGTTACATAGGCCAATAGGGCAAAAATGTGAAACATGTTTCGGTTTATGAATCTTGGGGATAAGAGTGATGTTAGTCATATTAATCCCCTCTAAAACAGAATGACTTGCAAAAAAAATCATTGACTATAGAACACACAGAATTATCAATTTCAGACCATGCAAAATGATAAAATTTACCTGAAAACCGTTAGGTCCCGACGCCTTTGTACTCCCAAGACTAAATGTTGCAGATTTAATCTCCTCCCTTGAAACAGGTAACATAAGACTTTAATTCATTTCCTCAGAAATTTTGGGGTCGATATAGCTCAAGGCGCATTTATTGAGTGTAAACCGAGGTAGCAAACAGATTTTGAAAAAAGCTAGCAATATTCTGGGAGATAGCATCCTTCTCCAATAACCAATTGCCCACATCATTTTTAATACAAGAAATTCAGTTCCTCTGCCTCCTTTTGATAGTGGAGACATGAAAGAAACGAGAATTTTTGTCATCAGCTTCTAATCGATTGATCCGAGAGTGCTGCCACCAATACTGTTCTTCTAATTCCAGTAATCTATCCAGTTCGCCTTTTACCTTCAAAATCCCTCTAGAAATGTCAGGGGTTCGCTCGCCTAGTATCAACTAAGCCAGGTGAGTCTTTAAAAGATCAATAGGCTTAGCACTATTGAGGAACTCCTTACTTCGTGAAATTAGATTCAACTTGCATTTCTTCAGATTGCTTAGGAAAGACTCCAAAAACGAATTATCCAACTCAGAGAAGGTCCTCCAACTCCCTTTGATTACCTCAAGAAAGTGTTCGTGAGAGGCCCAGGCAGCTTCAAATCGAAAAGCTCAATTTTTCTTATAATTCTCATACTGGCATTGGATAAACAAAAGATGATGACCGGACCCTGCCGGAACTATATTGAAGACCTGGAGAGTAGGAAACTGCTCTCTCAATTGCAAATTGCCCAAAGCCCTATCGATGCGTTCGTGGATAGTATCCAGGCTTTCATGGTTATTAGACCAAGTAAAAGTGGGACCATTGTAGCCCAAATCCTCCAACATAATCGGCCACAAAACACTTAAAGTTTAGAATCTTCCTCCAGGCTCTAGGAAGGCCACCACACTTCTCATTCTGGGAAAGTATATCATTAAAGTCCCCAAGACATAACCAAGAAGACCTGATGTTGTTGCTAATTCTTTGAACCTCTTGCCAGCATAACATTCTATCGTCTTCGTCGGTGGGACCATAAATAAAGGTGATATATGATGGAGTAGAAAGAGCATCAGACATCACACTAGTACGAATAATATTCGAGGACGAGAATAGAATATTAATTGTAATCACATCATACCACCATAAAGCCAGGCCGCCACTCCTTCCCATCGGGTTAACTATCCATTCTTCATTGAAGCCACATCTACGTCTCACTTTCCTTACAAATCTCGCCTTTTGTTTAGTCTCCATTAAGAAGACTAAATGGAGTTTTATCCGGAAGCACTCTTCCTTTAAGTTTCTGGCTGTCAAGGCAACCCCCAAACCTTGACAGTTCCAAGCTAACAAATTCATGGCGAACCGGTGGTTGGTCCCATCCAACCACCAGCATTACTCAAACAAGTAGAATCCATATCCTTGTCCTTTGCATTACCAACAACCAACCAACTCTCCGGAAAATCTATCTCAATAGGAGAGGGAATTCCATTAGATGAACTCATTCTCACCGCACTACCAGACTGTTGGAGAAACTTTTTAACATATTTAAAGCTTCTCTTACGTCCCTTCTTCTCAATACCCAGAGCAGATTTATCATTATTCGAATCCCTAGCTAAATCAAAATCCAATTTTCTGCACTTACTCAACTTTTCACAATCAAAGTCATCTTCATGTTGTCTCTTGATCCTGATTCCTTTTAAACCAGTAGATACAGCTGAGATAGGGGATAATCCATTAAAGGGAATTAGCGATTTCGCTTTGAGCTCATCATCACTAGGAAAATCAACTCTGTATGGTTGGGAATTACATGAAGAATTAAGACAAAACTCATCACAAATAGGGGTACTAACCATGTGTGCTGCTGGACTTTCAAGTTCAATAATAGTCGGGCCCACATCCTGGATTAGAGCATGTACATCCACTGAATTTACGGAAGAAGTCAGATGAGTTAAGCAGCTAATTAAATCACTTAAAGGCCCACCCAACACCTTATTCCCAGCTGCTGGTATAAAATCGCTGAGAAGGGGAGAAAGTGGACGTTGAAATGCAATCTTAGGCCCACACGGATTGGCCCAATTAGATGTGTTGCTATTATAAAGGGGAGGTGGGCTCCCCATGCTTTCTTAGATTGGGCTTGGTACAGGGATCCTAAGGTAATGTGGAATACCCTCAACACGTGGAGAGGCTGGGCTCTCCAACACATGCACACATGGAGAATCTGACGTCACCCCCTTTACTTCAAGCATTTGACTTTCTATTCTTCCATCCTGACAAATGCCAATTGTGTGAGAGGTCCCATTTAATCTTGCTACATTCGGCCCATTCCTGCCTTTAATTTCCTTAAGCCCAGAATTTTCCATAACAAAACGCATGGACCTCCCCTCCTCACATAATCGGCCCATATTAGAAGGCCCAACACCATCCCAATACTCCTTCAGCTTTGAAGACGTTGGCATCGCGTGATCTCCTCTCTCCTCGCTGACGTCCGTCGTCTTCTTAGCGGTCACTATCAGGAGGTCCTCTTTCGGCGATACTTGCTCTTGCTCTCTCGGCCTTAGCACAGTAAAGTCGAGCTCGTCCGTTACCTTAGAGAGGCATTCGATCGTTACACACGCAGAACGTCGGAGTAGCAGCGTTTCCGGTGGGCTCGTATCTCCTGTCGTCGAGGTGTACTGGCGGCCTGAGAGGGAGGCATTTGAGATCCATTTATTAAATGCCAGGTTCGATTTGCTTACCCTCATATCCAGATTCTCCGGCGACTAGCTCCACCGTGGGTTGTCCGTCTTCTTCCTACTAAGAAAAGCAGCTTCGATCCAATCATCCTTACACACCACAACCTCCTCCTCCATGGTGCGAATGGTGAGTGTATTGAGCCAGCTCCCAAAATCATGCTCAAACTCTCCTTACATACTCGAACATCATGCCCAATCCTTCCACAGCTATAACAAAATTTTTGAAGTCTTTCATACTTAACAGTGATCCACGTTGGTTCCTTATCCTTCCTTGGCACCCAAAAACCAGAAACCAGGGGATCATTCAACTAAACAAGTACTCGGACTCTGATGAAGCTACGCCCTAGTTTACCATTAATCATTGGTTGCTCAAACATGACAGTCTCCCCTACAGAGTTTCCAAGAGTCTTTGCATTATTATTGTCAAAAGCTACCATTGGGAGGCCATGAAATTGCACCCAGTAAGGCGTCTTATCAAAACTAACATCCTTAAGAACCATAGAGTCCTCCCAAGATGAAGGTTCAGAAGAAAGCCCTGAATAGTCCAAGGCCCGCCTTTTAAGATACGACTATAATCTTTGATATCCCGAAAACGAAAGAGGAAGATGAGCTTGCTACGGTCAAGTTCATGAACCTCCATTTCCTCTTTGAGTTGCCACTCCTTTTTTATCGTAGAGATGACTGTGGGAATATTCAAATTTTTGTTGGTATGAAGTTTCCCAACTAGTGATCCACCACGTTGTTCACCCTTCTCATCCAAATTTAAGACCACCTGTTTCATTCTCCTAGAGCTACTGTTGTCCCCAACCTCCATACCGTAGCAGCTAGAACCAAAGAAAGATGAGAAGCTCTTGGTAACCCAGGTTCACCAGGAACCTAGCACTCACTCACAGAGAGAGGAGAGAGCTCACACAAAGGTAAAAAAAACTGTATATGGCTATGTGACATCCTAATAAAATAATCATAGTTTTGGGTTTACAATTGATTTTTACGTGTTTATTGTATCTAAATAGTACATTTCCCTTTTCATATTTACCAATCAAATAAGCATTGATTACTTCAATCCTTTAGATCAATTATGAAGGGTTGAGATTTACACAACCCCTTGAATTTCCACATATAATCACTTTAATGATAAAATCCACTGACTTAAAACACTCTGGGCCCATTTGGTTTAATTACAGACCCTCTTGATAATGCGATGGATTGCAATGCAATGGACATTACCATTAAAATGTTTGGTTTGCTATTAACAAGAAGGGTATAAATTATTTTTTATGTTTAATTGGAATTTAAAAAGTTCAAAAATGTCCCCAGTCGTCTTATTCCTCAGTCAAAATTTTCAGAATTAGCGTCAATCATCTTCTCGGCAAGATACACACATCTTCAACAAAACAAAACTGAGAATCACCATAACAACAAAGGAACATGTGAAAATTGAAAAGAATGACTCAAGAATCGTTACAGCTTGAGGGGAAGGGGGAGATTCATCAATAATTAATAATTACTAAGGTGTTACCAACGAGAGGTTGATACAAGTGGTAAGCGACTTGTGTTGCTTAAGTAAGATCTTGAGTTCGAGCCTTGTGAATGCAGAAAAGCCCTGTTGGGAGACTCTCTCACCATAGCTACGTGCACGACACGGGTCGGATCCGGATTAGTTAAGGCGAAACTTTGGATCTTTTGGATGGACAAAAAATAAAAATAAAAATACTAAGGTGTTGGCAACATTAATGGTTTCGATTTTAGAGGCAAAGAGCTGAAATTTAATATGCACAGAATCTTTATTAAAAAAGTTGAATTTGCATCCCTTTCTCAAGGTTTGGCAATCGTGGTTTTTTCACAGATCAAACACCCAACCACTTCGCAAAAATCGAAGAAAATAATTAAGCAAGAAAATAATCAAAGCAAAAAATCAAAGACAACAAAATCACATAAATATCATCCGCGTGAGTAACAGAAGTAGATCCAGAGGAAGAAGACGATTTTCAAAAAAGATGGTTTGATTGCCCCATTTATTTTTTGAGGGAAAAAATATATATTTTTTCATTATATTATTGAGGTTAAAATTGAAATTTCATCAGAATTGCAGGTCCGAAATGAGTATTCATAGGGGTACCCTACGAATATACATTATCAAAAAAAGTGTAATCATTGTTATCAAACACGTGAGTTAACTCTCCAAGTTTAATGTTTTTACGTTTATAGCTTATAAAATCGAGTCAAGTCACTAGTAAACTTGTGATCGTTGTAAACTCCGTTAAACTCACGAAGTCTATATGCTTGGGTTTACCATTTTTACATTTCTAGATTACAAAACCGTGTTTTCTTATCCTTAAACTCGTGTTAACTTATTTGATTTAATCATGTTCAACGAATTTAAATGTATATTTGATAGAAACTTCTTTGTTAAATAAGATAAATTATGAATTTTGATAGATTTAATTTCAATTATTTGGATTTTAAAAATATTTAAATCAAATTGTTGTTATTTTTTATTTTTTAATTATTTATTTATACACTATTAATATCCAGTTAATGGTAAAAATAAACTCTTACGAGTTTACAATTCTAATTCACGATATGAGTGTACCTCACTATTACGAATTTACTTAAACTCGTGAGTTTGACCACCTTGTATTGCAATCCTTTTTACCATTGCAGTAAAGATTACCACTGCAGGCGTGGAATATGATCCAACCAAACGGGCCCGGACTTTCTGTATGTGATTACTTCCTTTAATGATTCATTCCTCTTTTGAATGGTAACACTTAAAATTCCAAGATTTACTTTGGTAAAAAAAATCCAAGATTCTCTAATTATTTATAAGGTTGTTACGGAATGCATTCACATTAACGAAAGTGCTTGGACCTAACCACTAAATATCTTTTCAAAAAGGCTAATATATAATGACATAGGCGGATCCACGTACCAGGGGCAAGTGTCCCCTTTAAATTTGAGATTTTCTTATAAAAAAAATACATATTTGAATGATTGTCCACCCTTAAATTAAATGCTTACCTTTAATACATCAAGATTGCACTTCGTAATCAGATGGGGATGAATGGTTGAATGATTGTTTAGTGCTTTATATTGAAAAAGATGTATTTGATAACATTGATAATAAGACGATTATGATGAAATTCTAAAAGATAAGGCCTACTATAATGATGACATTGTAATTATTTTTATTGTAATAAACTTTTTTGTTATTAAAATATTTCTACCTGAACTTATTAGTCCCACCCTTCATTGTAATTTATGTGAATCGCATTTAGCGTTTTACTTTTCTAAATGCTCACCTAAAAATAATTCTTCGCTTATTACAACATTAGTGTTCACTTGATTTTATGAATTTTTTTTTTGATATTATTTTCTTTTGTTTTTTAATCCATTTAAAACTTTCCCTTAATTTTTTTTTTGGGGCAACGCCCTCGAATCCCCACCAATGGTGCGCCCTTCAATAATTTTCTAGGCCTGCCCTGCCCCTGTATATTGACCCGTTTAACTATGTGGAATTCTTCTTTGCTCAAAGTTACTCTGTTTCCTGACCCAAAAAAAAAGTTACTCTGTTCAAATCAATAATTGAATGTCTTTCACTGTACAAATGACATTACTTTCATTGTTGAATATCTTATCCTTGGATCTGTATATTTTCCTTTATTTAAGGAAGTGATATTCTCAGTTAATTAAAGGGTGATAATTTTATTGGCAGTGGCAGTCTATTATGCGCCTTAAAGAGATGATGAATGAAACCATCTACCTTACTCACCGTAACACTTGGCGGGATTGATTCCTCTACTTGTTAAAGATAATTTCCGATTGTTTTGAGATTGACTCATCGTTTCATTTTACCAGATTCTCTTCCCATCCATTACCCATATCAGATTTTAGATTGAAATTTAAGCGGTTGATTTAATGTTTTTATAAAAATATTCTTTTAATTTTTTTTTATCGCTCTTACAATTTTTGAATTTATTTATTTAGTTTTAATAATTTGATATTTTATTCATATTTTTATAAAATATTAAATCTAAATTACTTGAATTTCAATCTAAAGGCAAAGATGAGAAGAGGAGGGGAAGAGAACTTCAAGAATAGATGATAGTAGCCAATCCCAATTGGTTTCTACTTTGCCTAGGAGTACTGTAAAGGTTTAAGTGTGAAAACAATTTGATGAGTCCTTATTCTACTATATATTTTTATACTTATTTAGGGATTTTATTATAATTTATAGGGTTCAATTACAGCCGTCCGTCGTTGATAAATTGAATAAAAAGAAATTATATAAAATTTAAGGGGCGCACAACTGACCATACAGTGGATTTGAGTTTTCATAAACCATGAGTCATTCGAACATTTTAATGCTGTGTTTTCATAAGAGAAAATGAAGATAGAAGTGTGACACAAAAAGAATAAGAGGGACCACATTTGTTAAGAATGACTTTCCAAGCAAGACAAAAAAGAAAAGACAAAAAAGATCACATTGTACTTCTTTGTGAGACACTAGAATACGGCAATATAGAATAGGCTGATGATCTTCAATTGTCTCAATATATTAATTAGAGTTGGAGCTTTGAAAACTCAGCAAAGAGACCTAAATGAGAAACCAGATCATGGTTACTCTAGAGGAGGATGATGAGTAACATTATGTACAAAATGCCTTATTAGAACCTAATAATATAGTGAAGAATCATAAAAGTATCACAATAAAAGCCTTATAGCCTAGTGTTATGAAAGCTCCCTTCTAAATGGAATGTTACAGGTTTGATTTTGTTTGTAACATCAAGCCATTAGTGTTTGCTCTTATAATTCAAAAACATAAAAAAAGCACCACAAAGCACCCAGTATGAAAAAAAGTGAAAGATATGAGACTCATGACATCTAAGCCACCAAGTATAAATGGAAATGTTGAGTTATATGCCTAGTTCACCCTTTGAATTAGAGGCCAAACCCAATATTATAAGGATAATAAAACAATTTGGAAACCAATCCATATTAAAAGGGAAACTATCATAATCCAATTTACATATTTAAGCAAATATTTGAGAATAATTAGTGGGATGTATCTTAGTCAACCAATAATAGTGAATCCAACACTGTTTACGGGGTTCAACATTGACAACCATGCCGGAAGAGGATTTTTATTGATAAAACAAAAGAATGGCTTTTATTTAAATACAAATTTTCTTATTTTAGGAACCTTATTGAAATAAAGTCCATAGCATGCACTAGGAGCTATAATTATACTCCCTCTATTTCTAAATATAAGACATAATTGATTTTTTTTTTGGAGAGGTTAAGGAAGTTAAATAAGTTATTTAATTATATCATATATTGTGTATCTTTAGATTATATATTAATTTATATGTTAAGCAAAATATTTTGGAGAGAAAAAAGATAAATATAAATATTTTAAATAAATTTAATTAGCTTTTTTAATCTTTCTAAAAAAAATAACTTTATCTTATCTTTAAAACTAGGAGTAATTATTTATACGGTTGTTAGGGAATGCATTCGCATTAATGAAAGTGCTTGGACCTAGCCACAAAATATCTTTTCAGAAAGGCCAATGTACATTGACTCAATCAACTGTCTGGAGTACCACTTCGCTCAAAGTTGCTTTTTCTGATAAATTGAATGTCTTTAACTGTGTGAATGACTTTACTTTCATTTTGAATATATTTTCCTTTGATTTGTATATTTTCTTTTATTTTAAGGACATCTGATTAAAGGGTTACGAATGGTCAATGCATGACGTACTCTTTCCGCTCAAAAAATGTTAGAAAAAATAGCATTGACTGACTTAAAGGACTACTCCATTTTCTACACGTCACTTATAGTTTGGACAATGACACTTCAAATTGGGATCCCAATTTTGCACCTAAAGCTTTTGAAGAAAATGAGAATACATGATCTTGTAGGAAATGGAAATGAATATGAACTAACACTACTACATATTTAGGCATTAATATAATACATAATAGTTACATCTAATAAACGTTATGTATGTTGAGGCGGAGTTGCACAAAGATATATAATGCTTAAACGTAATGATAAATTATGTCCACTGTCATGTATTGTGAGGCAGAATTCGTGAAAATACAAACAAAATGGTTGTAGATAACAACCGTTATTTATTTACTGACAAATATAATGGTTCTTAATAAACAAATGTCATGTAACACTTACAAACGATTCATCTTTTAAACACTTACATCAGCGAAGAAAAAACATAACGGTCTTCATAAACAACTGTAATCTAACTCCTTCATAACCCTTTGTAACATTCGGACCTTCAATGTCATAGCTCATCATAACCCTTTATAATCCCGTTAGACCTTTCATAAGTTATAAACTCATTTAAACTAAACTATTCCTTGTGTGATTCTTACTAATTTTATTTATCTACCTCCTCCTTCTCTTCTTCATCATGTTAAGATCCCAAGGAACTTCTCCGCCGCCGCTGCCACCCCCTCCTCCTTAGAGCTTGTTGGTGGCAACAAATGACTTAAGTACTGAAGATCCTAACCACGTCGCCCACTCAGCCGTAGCCAGCGCCAGCGACCCCTCAGCCAATTCATTTCTTGCCTCGAATTACGAGATGACATAAGAGAAAAGAACACTGAGAAAGAGTCTTGTTGTCATGAAGGAGGTCTAGAAAGCAAATTAAGAGAGAGGGGATGAAACTTACTGTAGATGGAATAAGAAAGGTTAAATTTTGAAATCTTACAAGTTCACAATTTGTTAGATTTCACAATTTGTCATTTCCTATTCCACCTCAAAGTAAGTTTCCTCCCATCTCTTGTAGCTTATTTTGGACCTCCTTCATGACAACAAGACCCTTTCCTAGTGTTCTTTTTCTGTTGTGATATCTCATCATTCAGTGCAATAGAGGGATTGGCAAAGGGGGCAAAGACGCTGACTTGAGATATATAATAGTTATTAAGTAAAACTTATCACTAAATAAAAGCCCAAGCAAATAAATAACGGTGGTAATTAATAACCGTCATATTTTATCTCACAATAATGATGGTTGTTAAGCAAAAACCATCATGAAAAAACAAATGCCATGATGGTTAGAAATATTCCTCTTTATCCCACTGATGATAATGCTTCGACTTGGCCTTTATCTCCCTCCTCCGATGATGAGAATGAGGACGAGGATAAGGAAGAGGATGAGGAAGACCATTGCCTTCCTCATTGTCCTGTTCATCCTCCTCATCCTCGTCCTCATCCTCATCATCATTCTTATCATCGAGGGAGATGGAGTTAAAAATTAATAGTTCAAAGCTATTAATTAAGAACTGTAAAGTATTTTTGCTAGCATACTTAACGGTTCTAAGTTGATATTGTGGTTGATTATGCAATTAACATTAGACACCAATAAATTAATTTTTTTTGTAAAATACATAACAGTTATTAAGAATTAACCGTGGCCTTTTATAAAATATAATGATCTTAAATACTAAAAGACTTGACGACTCGATAATCCACGAAACTCTCTCAATATAAACGTTCGAAAACTGAACTCTACTTGTCTACTTCCATTTCAACTTCTCAAAGCCAACTTCTAATTCAACAAAACATCATGGACAAATGCAAGAGAACTTTTGATTCATTATCTAACAAAAAGCTGAAAGATGAACTCTCTCCTCCAACAAGTATTGAAGGTGTTGTCCACACAAACCACGAGCTTCATCATATGGTCTAGGTTCACTTGCAAGAGAAAGGACGCATGAGTCTGACCTTGAAGGAACTTACCTCTTTCGGTCACTATTTGAACAAGAAGGTAGAAAAGTTACTAGAGAATGAAGAATCTGATGATGCATCAGATTCTTAAAACATATCCATAACTTTTATTTTTAGTTTGTTTATTTACTTTATCATTTTTTTTTGTAAAATGGTGGTTGCATAATCAACCACTAATATTTTTTATTTATTTAAAAAGGGTATATACATTACGGTTATTAAGTAACAACCGTTATTGTTAGAATACCATGCAAATACATAACGGTTGTACTTTATAACCGTCATGTATTATCTTACAGTTCTTATGGTAAAACTGTTATGAAACGCTAAATGACCATATAAATGATTTGTCTTCCAACTTCATATCAGAAAAATAACATAATGTTTCTCTTAAATAATTGTCAACTAAACCGTCCAAGCATTTCCCTTTCCCCACACTCATGATGAGAATACTCTGTGCTTCTTCGTTCTTTGATGACCAACACGAGAACCAAGTACGCTTTCATTATCCACTACTACACGCGATTGGTCCTCTTCAACTTCCAACGTGTGCAGTGATGGTTTGAACCCATCACTTCCAATCTATATAAATTCCTAATTCTCCTATGTTCTTTCAAACACCAAGATGAAACGCCATCTTTGAAGACTTGCTAGAAAACTCGGTGTCATCCTCTTCTTCCACTTCATTCCCCTCCTCCACCATCTCCTTCTCCCCTTTTTCCTCCTCCACAACCTTCGCCTCCGCCTCTACCTCCACCTCAAGTGGAGGCAATGATGCAAATATGCAAAACACATTGATCGTGCGGTGAGAAGGGCTAGCTAGATATATTTCAAGTATGAATGGAAGGCCAATCTCATTCTTGATGAGTATGAGATTGGCCACCATGATCCTGACATACTCCTAGATGATTTAGGCCACCCTTCTGGTGACGAGTAACATGATGATGTGTAGTTTGCTGCGAATTTACAAAACTTTTGATTCATTCAGATTGAATGAAACGAAAGTTCCTAAATTGCAAAGACACCTTATATCATCTATCGGAAACTAGTCAATAAAGGGTGAAATTTTTATTTTATTTTTATTAAATATAAAAATGTAATTATCTGGACACTAACGCGCCCATTTTTTTTAAAAACTAATAATAACATACCTCACGGTTATTAACTAATAAGCGTGATATATGTATTTGTTAAAACAATAACATAACTTACGATTATTAACAAAGAACCATAATAAATATAAATAAATAAATAATACTTTTAGCGATACAACTGTTATATAAAGTCTTGCACGAGAACCTAAAAAACCTACCCTTCCTTTTCTATTTAAGTATATGAAACAGAATACACTTGACACTTAGTCTATTCGAACGAAACCCTCAAACATCATAACCCTAGTACTCCTGTTGTCTTTCTTGGCTGTGGAGAGTCGTTTTTAGTCAAGCCCTATCATAAAAGGCCTTTGTCTTACTTCTCAGCAAGAGCTACACTAGTCAATACCTTCACACTTGTCTCAGCGACTGCCAAGCGAATTGCTTTTGCTTGTCTTAACTCACGTTTTCGTCATTCATGAGCCCTAACTAGATCACATTCTTTTAGCACTCTGTTCTCCTTATTTGATTGAGGTGCCTTTGTGAAATCATAACACAATGAAGCATTCAAAGTGACATTAACTTGCTTTTGTGAAGTTATGCTTTTTTTTTGGAAAGCCTATCATTACTCTAATTGAAGGTTTATTTCCTGTTACAAGAAGTTTTTAGCACATTGCTTTGACTAAAGATTTCTACTTTATTAATTTTTTTTGAATAACTTCTGCACATATGATCCCAAAGGAAAATGCATCTCCTTTTTTGAAAGTATCCATATCTTCGGAAGTTACTTCAAGATGTTTAATATGAGTGATGAATAAACTAGTTCATGTGTATTGATGAGAGTCATACATGAACAAGCTCTGTGAATAAACTAGTTAAGATGTCTTGAGAGTCATATACGAACAAGCTCCGTGAGTAAACTAATTAGGTGACACATTGAATTTATTATTGTGAAGTTATGTTTTTTGAAATCCCATATTGCTTTAACCGAAGGTTCCTCTCCTATTTTTCTATCGAGTAGGTGACCCTAAATTAAAAGATATGAAATTTAACATTATGATCACTCATAGACTCTTCAATGTGAGAATTTTTGAGCTACTTGATATTGTCTATACATATATAATAGAATAGTACTTCCAACACCAGGTAGCCATACAATTTGGATTAATCAAGATTTTCTAGGCTTCGTTGTTAGAATCAATTGAACTCCTGATTTATATATATAATAATGTAAGTGTTCACCTATACCTTGTGTCTTTTCAGCAATGGAAAGCAAAGGAATATGGCAAAAAGACAAATTATCCGGGGGCAAATTTGCTCATAAAAAAGAACTTTCAGCGCATATTTGCTCCTTTTTGTAAACTTCCGGGGCAAAAATGATATCAAAAAAACTTCCGGGTCTTTGAATGCCTCCTAGCCAATACTTCCGTGGCAAAAATGGTATTTAACCCTTTTTTAATTTATACAGTTGTCCACATGAAACCGTTATTAAATTTTACTAAAAGTCATTGTTCTTATATACAAACTGTTATGTATGTTATGAATAACCAACGGTTGTAAAATGAGACCGTCATGTATTATGCAAGCATTATAATATATTACGACAATTGTTTACGTGTGGTCGTTAATTATTACCACAACAATGGGCATATTGAAGCGTAATGTATGACAATATATAACGCGTGATGTGTTATAAATGTTATAATAGGTCAAGAATAATTAACGGTTTGGAACCGTAATATATTTGCACTGAGCTTTTATAGCGCCCACATATATATCATTTTGAAATTGTAATGTATGACAATTAATATTCATCATATATCGCGATTTCTGTAGTAGTGTGATTACAAATTCCACTTTCTAGCCTTTCAGTAGACCCAATCCAACATGTGGTATAGTATGTATTTTAACATGCATGTGCTAGATTATTAAATGTTTACAACCTATACACACTTAAATAGTTCGGCTGATTTTCCAATAACTGATTTTTTTTTTCAAAAAAATATTTCTTATTTACTTTGGAGAAAAATTAAACATGAAAAAAAAATCATATATATAGCGGAAATAAATTGAAAAGAAAGTAATATATATTTGTAGTGGAAAAGGAATTGCACATATATATATAAGGAGAAAGATTTTTCCCCTCTTACCGTAACAATAGTTTGTAGCCTAAGCTATTTTATAAAGTTCCTTGAAGTAGAACTTCTCCTGATCTTGCTTGCATGAAATTATATATGCCTTGATTCATCAACTGGTGAATTGAAATATCATTGAACTGTGGGAGTGTAAAAAGTGGCCTAGAAAGTGAAAGTTTCTGAGTCACCTGCTTCATTGAGGGCCTACAATCTGGTTCAGCACAAACGCATGCTAATGCAATAGTCATCACAAGAATTACATCCCAAATATCCTTCCGGGTTTGAGGCTGAGGGATTCTTGGGTCTAAGATATCTCTTAGCTTTATCTTTTGATCTCTAGAATAATCCTTCGTCAAACTTGAAATTAACTCTCCCGAGTGCTTTCCCATCATAGTTTCTAATGCAACTACTCCAAAGCTATACACATCGCACTTTTCGGTCACTGCTGATGTATATGCTAATTCTGCAAGTATATACCCAAAAGAGTTCAGGGAAAAACAAATAAAGAAGCAAGTATTTTATATATACTTTCTTAAAAATAAACAAGGCCATAATATGGAGCCAATAAAAGGTTGATCTAGTTGATAAGGAGTTGACTCATAACTCATAAGGTTGTTGGTTCAAATCTCATTGCGATCAATGTGAGGATCTTGTTAGTAGGTAATATGTAAATACTTCTATAAATATTCTTTGAGCTTGATGCTCTTAGCCTAGTGAGCTACCGGGACCCAACTCACCTAAAATTTTTGTTTCCTGAAAGAAAAAGAAATTGAGGAAATGATGGAGAAATGATTTACCTGGGGCAACATAGCCATAAGTGCCCACCAAAAGACTTTGATTTGATGAATATGGATCAAGGAGCCTAGCTGTGCCAAAGTCTGAGACAAATGCTTCCATATCTGAGTTCAACAAGATATTACTACTTGTGATGTCTCTATGAACAATTGGTGGGACACAATCATGATGCATATATTTCACAGCATGAGCTATCCCATTAATAGTATTGAATCTCTTACTACATGTTAACTCTTGAGCCTTCTCATCATTTCTTAATACGCGCAAGAGGCTACCATTTTCCATAAATGCATAAATCAGAAACATGCACTGTATATTTAAGCAATATCCATGGAGCTTAACGATGTTTCGATGACGAATCTCCGTCAAAATATCGATCTCATTGTAGAAACTTTTTTGAACTGTCGACGACGGATTTTCAGACAGCATGTGGCGAAGTTTCTTGACTGCAACAATTTTGCCAACAGGAAGTTTTGCCTTGTAAACCTCACCAGAAGCACCTCCTCCTATGTAGTATTTGATATCAAAATCGTTAGTTGCTTTAATGATATCTTCAAATGCAATTTGGCCATCAAAATTCCATATTGTTGAAGAGAAATCTCCATGCTTTATTTTCCCCTGCGTTTTTCTTCGTTTTATTTTCCTAATCGAAACTGGCGTCAATATATTTCTATATCGAATAATAGCTACACATATGATAAGTACGCTTGTAATTACGAATCCACCTACGAAGGAAATAGTGGCCAGTACAGGCACCTTTTTATCCAAGGAAGAAGATGAATGATCAGTCGCAATAACAACGGAAAAGAGGCAAGAACAGAAGAGAACCACAAAAGATATGAAATGAAAAGAAGAGACTATTGGCAAGAGTACTAAGTATAACATTTGATAGAAGCTCGGGTTGAAAGAAAGAAGATTACTGTTGATAATGCTCTTGAGGGTGGTTGTTGATTAATTTGTATTGGAGGTCAATATCGTGTGGTTTTGGGACACACATATATACTGATGATTATGGAATTGACGACCATGTTTATTTGCTTTCCACTCACATGATTATTTAGCTCTTTCGTGGAAAATGAAGAAAATAATAATTTGGTGTTATTTTCTTTCCAGCATAATTCCAATTGCTTTGAACAACTTCATTACCAATATTCAAATTTTATGTTGTGATCATATCCGGATATATGGTTTATTTGAGAGTTCATGTTAGTTGTGTATATACTTGGATTTGCATATTTTTCCATGTCTTATTTTGTGAAATTATCCGATCGAGTAGATTTATGGCAGAAGATTTTAGAAAAATAACTTTATAAGGACACAATAATTAAGGGGCGGGCCGTATGTTTTGTGTCCTTTTATCTCATGGGGACTTGTTCAAAGTCAACAAGTCAACACTTATATGGAGTCAGAGTCAGCTCAACGTGTTTTTTAATACAAAATTTCCACTTTCCACCTTCCAGACTTCAGATTCCACTTGTGCATCATAATACTTTTAAAGTTCTTGGAAAAAGAAGTTTGCGATGTTTCAAAGAAATTTGTACATATCATTCCAGAAATATTTATAAGTCTAAATTAATTAACTTTCACATATTAAAAAAAGTTAGTGAACTCATTTATTATATGTTAAATTTCTAATTTTATCCATATTTATGATTTATTTCAAAATTTAATATGAATAAATTATTTTTATTTGTTGCAATTAATAGAGATAATAATTTTTTTAAATTTTTTTTTTATTATTCTGAAACTGAATTTATAATAAGAATTAAAAATTTTAATCAAAATAAATTTATAAATAAAATCACAGTGGTAACATGCAACACATATGACAATTTCCATTGCCCAGTCTTTCACAGTCTTTCACGCCTGAGATATACTCGCATCACACGTTCTTTGGGGGAAAATAAGTTAGTTTTCATCAATGTGCTAAAGACTAGGCTAGCCTAGGATATGTGGTTTAGGATAGTTGATCGAGATATTCTCTCTAGTTCTTATCATATGCACTGTCTAGAAGGTATAATTGGTTCTTTTTAAGAGGCATGTGATACTTTCAAAACGTAATAAATATTTTTTTTTACATATATCCATTGTTACAGACCTATATCCACTACAAAAAAACGGACCATTAGTAGCGCACCATTAGTAGCGGTTATAAAAAACCGCCACAAAATCACTATGAAACGTGTTTTTGTTGCGGTTTTTTAATGAACCGCAACAAATTAGCAAACGGAATCATAAAGAGGGCGTTTTTGAGACATTTGTAGCGGTTCCTATAGTGTAAACCGCTACAAATTTTGGCGCGCCATGGCGCGAATCTCTGTGGCGCAACCTTTTTTGCGGTTTCTTAGTAAAACCGCTACAAATTTGGCGCCAGTGATTAGCGCGTAATGGCGCGAACTTAGTCGCAGTAATTCTGTAGCGGTTATATGAAAGAAACCGCAACAGAAAGGCGAAACGACGACTTTTTTTGTAGCGGTTGTGTTGAAGCGAAGTTGAAACCGCATCATATAGTATGATTTTGTAGCGTTTTTTTAGTACGACCGCTACAAAAAGTGACACTATAAATAGTTAATCTGTCCGTACACCTAATTATAAATTTTCAGAAATTACCACATCGCATTGTCGCTTGAATGAACATTCTCGTACGAGTAGTCGAAGGCATGCGGATATCTCGCAGCAGATCTCTTATGTCGAGAGTGTTCCTTCAGTGACAATCCACATTTGGGATTTATCTTTGACGTGAAGACTTCCTCTTCTGAAGATATAGTCTAACGTGCACCGAAGATTGATTTTCATTATAGCCACCATTCTCTCTCGTAAAATATCTCACGATCAAAATGAGTCGGTGAGTGTCTCCAGAGAGTTTGGTGGCTATACTTGAATGCTAATCTTCACGGACATGTTAGACTATTTTCATAAACTCATTATTATTAATTTATTAAACTCGAGTGTTTTGAGAAAATAATTAAAATAATTGAAAGTTCTTTTATTTTAATTATTTTCACCAAACTAATTGGTTGGACTCTAAACCAATTAGTTTGGATTTTTTTTGTCAAAAAAGTATTTTTGTAGCGGTTATATGATATAACCGCTACAGAATCACAACGGTCTCTATTTTTGAAGCGGTTGTAAGACCGCTACAGATGTTCACCAAGAACGAGGCAAGTTTGTTGCGGTTTTTAGCTAAAAACCGCTACAGAATCGCAACGGTCTCTGTTTTAGTAGCGGTTGTAAGACCGCTACAGAAGTTCACCAAGAACGAGGCAAGTTTGTTGCGTTTTTTAGCTAAAAACCGCTACAGAATCGCAAAGGTCTCACAATGTGTAGCGGTTGTAAGACCGCTACAGATATTCACCAAGAACGAGGCAACTTTGTTGCGGTTGTCGACAAAAAACGCTACGGAATCGCAACGGTCTTACAATTTGTAGCGTTTTGGATGTCGGTTTTATGAAACCGCTACAAATTGTAGCGGTTTTTAAGCTGTTCGTCCCATTTTCATTTTCCCCGCGCAAAGGTTTTGATTTTTCACCTTTTAACCTTTCAACTTGTACCTTTCGATGTGATGGGCGATAAGGGAAAAGGAAAAGCGTTGAACAAGAGAAAAGGCCTATAAGGGGCGGTAGTAGTAGAGGGGCCGTACGAGAGGGCGTGGACACGTAAATATCCCCACCGCCCCCTAATGTGGCGGGGATGGAGTTTGATGCCCTCTTTGAAGATGAAGAAATCCCAATAATAGAGACCGTAGGGGGAGATAAAGACCCAAGTCTGTCCTTCAGCGACATAGCCGAAAATCCGGAGATCCATATTGAGATTCCCTTGAGCGAGGCGGAGCGGTTTCTCGATGAGGAGAACCAGCGGGACCAGGGGAACCCCCGACCATCGTCTTCGCGTTCCACCGGATTTTTGGTGGATGTCGAAGGTAAATATAATTAGTTTTCAGTCAATAAATTAAATTTAAATTTCTTACATGTAATCTTAATTTATTTAAACACAATTGCACAATGTGTTTATAATTGTGCGAATAAACATGGGAACATCAGCAGGAGGACGGTGGATGTTGCCACGGTCACTCAGACGGACGAGTTCCGCGTCATAGTCCCCTGGAACTCGGACACGGACCAGCCGATCGGAAATGGTGGTCATCTGATGAACCGATTCCTGTTAGAATTTGGCGAAAATTGGGCATGGTTCCCGATCTATATCCACGATTGGAGAAAGATTCCCTCGGATAACAAGAAAAAAGCGTTTAGTGACGTGGTGCAGGTAACTTATGTTGTGTAACTAAATTCAAATATTAATAGTATGGAATGTTGGGTTTATTTATTTATTTATTTATTTATTACTTAATTACTAACTACATAACTACATTATGTACGTAAAAAAATTTAAATTGCGAGAGCCACATAAGAGGTACGTCTCGATGAAATCAGGGCAAGGGTGGAAGAGTCGAAGGCTTCGTCTCTACACCCCGCGGAATGGAGATTCGACTATGACTCTGCGGCGATGGAGAACGTCCCGGACGGCGTGGATCCAAATCCTTTGGGCGACTTATGTCCAATATCGAAGGAGTGCGGATGCACGGGTAGGTTGTTTAATTAATCATAGTTTACGTTTTATTTAAATATGAGTTAATTTATTGTTTAACATTTCTTTAAATTAATTTTGTTTGAGTGTAGTTTGAAAATATATATATATAGATGAAATTAATTTATTGTTTACATTTTGGTTTAAATTATTTAATAGTTTAACTTAATTTATATAATTAATTTCAATAAACATTTTGTTTGCTCTTCCTTCAGTGCCCCGTCACATAGGAACACCAAGTCGGTCACATCAACGGGTCCATCACACGGCAGAACCAAGACGTTTTCCATGACCTACGGTGGTGGTATTTTCAAAGATCAATTAATTTTAGTTTTAAATGACGAATGTTTTGTTTTTGAAATAATAAAGTTTATATTCTTTTACCTGTCGGGAAAGAGAAGGCTCGGGAGGAGAACCATGAGATGGACTATGGGCGGTTGTTCACACACACCCATAGACACCGTGATGGGACGCGACTTCGATCCGAGAGGACATCATAGTAAGTTACAAAAACAAATTATTTATATAGTTAATGTTGTATATTTAAATTGAATTAAATTGTTTGATTAATGTTTTCCGAAATCTTTGCGTCAGGCCCAGATTGAGCAGAGCCAGGCTGAGCTGCGAGCGTCGCAACCCCCCCGAGTCACGGGGGTCCGTGGATCCTATAGCCCCTTTGAAAACCGCCGTGGGCCCAAAAGAGCATCCCGGCGCGTGAAGGGTATGGGGTTAGGCGCCGTGCCTAGCATGGTATACGGAAAGGCCTCCAGCTCTTATGCCGGCACCTCTGGCTCGAGAAGGCCACCACCGGAGGAGGTTGATGTCATCATTGCCGCGAAGGTTGCCGAGCAGGTTGCTGCACAGAAGGCCGCGCAAGATGCTAAGAACAAACGCATGCAAGAGAGGTACAACGCCGTTTGGTCGCGAGTCGAGAGGGAGATTGTGAGTGCTATGGCCGATGCCTTGAGTGAGTTGATGCGACGACGGACGGTTTCCATCTCCCGAGCCTCCCCTCCGTTCTTCTACAAGGATTCCTCCCCATCTCCGCCTCCTCCTCCCCCTCCGTCTCGTTGAAGACGAGCACGAGATTACCTGCGGGTCGTGCCACGGGACACGATCATCGGGCTCCCGATAGTTAGTTTTTATTTTGAACCGTTGGATCTTTGTTTTTTTTTTATCTTATTGCGGCGGGTTGACATTTTTTTTTTACATATTTGTTATCTTTGACTATGGTGTGTTTTTAATATATTCGAGGACTATTTTAATACTTATATTTCATTTATATTAGGTTGATAATGTTATGTACAAATGTAAAATTTATTATAGCTAATGAGTTGTAAAATAATTAACTTTGTAGCGGTTATAACGAAAAATCGCCACAAAGTTTTCGAATTCGCTCATTTGTAGCGGTTAGTGAATCGTTTCCCAAACCGCAACTACTTTTTTTGCAATTTGTGGCGGTTTATGTAGCGGTTTAGAACTGCTACAAAACTCGCGGGATTTTCAATTCGAATTCGCTCATTTGTAGCGGTTAGTAGAGCGTTTACGAAAGCGCAACTAATTTTTTTGCAATTTGTGGCAGTTGATGTAGCGGTTTTTAACCGCTACAAATTGTTTCCATGTTGCATTTAAACATCGGGTGTTGTTATGAAGGTAATTAAACATTCTCTCTACATTTATATTGTGTATCCTAGCTTTGTTTACTGCAGATGGATAAGTCATGGATCAAGCTACCGCGCAGTTCTCCTGTATATTTAGCAGGGTTGAAAAATTTCTTAGATTTCGCCTTCTCTCATGCTAGCATTAATGGCAAGATTGTGTGTCCTTGTTGTAGATGCAAGTTCAAGAAGTGGCAAACGCGAGAAGGCACTATGGAACATCTTCTTATCAAACCTTTCCCGAAGGATATACATTTCGGCAAGTTCATGGTGAAGAACGTGGTATGAGATATGAGGCTCACATTCCTCAAACCTCACAAGTAGCAAATCAAGTACTTGAACATGATCCGGTTAATGAAGTTGTTCACGATGCTTTCGGTGTTCAAGACGACAACTTCACTGCAGAAGTTCAGGGTCCAGAACCAGTTTTCTTCAGGAATGATGTAGCTCGGGAATTTTTCGCCCTAATGGATGAGAGTGATCGTCCTTTGTATCAAGGTTGTCAGAAATACTCAAAATTATCTTTTCTGATCAAACTGTATCATATCAAGTGCTTGTGTGGGGTCACTAATAAGGCAATGTCGATGTTCTTTCGGAATTACTACGAGATGCTTTCCTTGACGGACATTCCCACAACCTTCTATGAGGCCAAGAAGATCATCACAGATTAGGCACGAACTACGAAAAAATTGATGCATGTTCCAACGACCGTATGCTTTATTGGGGAGAGGATGCTCGGAGGGAGACTTGTAAGAAGTGTCATACTTCGAGGTTCGTGACGATTCGGAAGGAAAGAAGCGAGAAGAAGAAACCCGCAAAGATTTTAAGGTATTTTCCTTTGAAACCTCGCTTACAAAGATTGTTTATGTCGTCTAAGACAAGTGAGCATATGAGGTGGCATGAAGCTGACAAGAACGAAGATGGTAGACTCAGACATCCACGGGATGCTGAAGCCTGGAAAGCGTTCGACTCAGACTTTCCTGATTTTGCGGCGGACCCTAGGAATGTTCGTCTTGCTTTGGCGACCGACGGTTTTAATCCTTTTGGGAATCTTAGCACAAGCTATAGTATATGGCCAGTTGTTTTGATACCTTACAACTTACCGCCGTGGATGTGTATTAAACAGAGCTCCTTCATTATGTCCATGATCATTCCAGGCAAAAAGGCACCCGGAAATGACATCGATGTGTATCTCCAACCGCTTATCAAGGAGTTGGCGGAGTTGTGGAATGTTGGCGTCGAGACGTATGACGCGCACGACAAGACAGACACGTTCAACTTGCGTGCGACGTTAATGTGGACTATCGTGACTTCCCCGGACCGGGAACATTATCGGGTGGAATGTTCATACCGACCTTGCGTGTCCGGCGTGCAATTTTGATGTCGACTCGGTGCGCCTTCCCCATCGCAAGTGGTGCTTCATGGGTCATCGGCGGTTTCTCGATGGTACGCACAGTTTAGGTTGCAACGCAATCGTTTCAATGGGCAACAAGAGAAAAGAGGACCTCCTAGGCATTTATCCGGTGCGAAATCATAGAGCGGCTTGTGGATGTTGAAGTTGAGTATGGGAAAAAGATGATCCAAAGAAAGGCCGGGACAAAGACTACGGGGCTTCGGTTCCGCGCCCAAAGCAATGGCGGAAGGTAAGCGTCTTCTTCACTCTTCCGTATTGGAAAGATAATTTGCTCCGACACAGTTTGGATGTCATGCACATTGAAAAGAATGTGTGCGACAATGAGTTGTACACGATTCTAAACGAACTAGGCAAGTCAAAAGATCATCTTCAAGCGAGGAAAGATTTTCGGGACATGGGGGTTCGTGGAGACGCGTGGCCGGATGAGCATGATGATTTCAACCGGCAAAATTCACACCGACAAAACCGAATAAGGAAATCTTCCTCGCAACGTTGAAGAAGATAAAAGTTTCTGACGGGTATTCAAGCAACATTTCACGATGTGTTGACGTGCAGGCTCGAAAGGTTACTGGCCTGAAGAGTCATGACTCACATGTGCTTATGCAACAGTTACTTCCGCTGGCCATCAAAAATACGCCTTTGGATGTGTCGATCGTTTTGGTGGAGCTTTGTACTTTTTTTTCGAAAGTTGTGTTCCAAGGTTTTGATCGTGGAGGAGCTCGACCACCGCAATGAAAAATCATTCTTACACCGTGTCATTTAGAGATGATCTTTCCTCCGTCATTTTTCACGGTCATGATTCACCCGACGTCACACCTTGTTCACGAAACAAAGCTTGTCGTCCCGGTTCACTACCGATGGATGTATCCTATTGAGAGGTACTCATTTAAAATTATTTACTTTAGCATTACTCCCTAGTCTCACATCTAACCATTGATGTATCGAAATTTTCCCTTCATTACTTTATAGGTTTCTTGGGAAACTGAAGTCTTACGTGAGGAATAAGGCGTGGCCAGAAGGTTCAATAGTAGAAGGCTATATTGGGGATGCGGTCTTGTATTTTTGTTCCAGTACTTTGATGACATTGAGACGTCATTCAACCGACCGCCTCGTGTTGACGATTGTCCCGAGCGAGCCATCAGAACGAGTTGTTAGTCCCTCGTGTTGGTAAACCGGTTGGCGGAAGTGAGAACTTCAAACTCACGGCACTTGAGAAGATTCAAGCACATAGACATGTTTTGATCAATTGCACTAAAGTTGAACCGTACCTTCGAAGGATTCCACGAGATATATATATATATACACACATATATGTTATCCTAAATATTTCCTTTCGTTTATACTAACATTTAATGCTCGTCATCGCACCTTTAATTGCGGGGAATTCAGGAGTTATGTGAAGCGTCAGCTGAGGATCCGTACGCAGACATCATCCGAAATTGATAGAAAGGTCCACAGAGAATTCGCTGGTTGGTTCAGGAGGAAAATAATGAATGACCACAACCCGCACTCACCAGAATTTAGAGCTCTCGCACTCGGCCCGCTTGACCACGCCCAAAGATTTACGGCATACAATGTCAATGGTTTCAAGTTTTGCACCGTTTCACGAGATCGGGATTGCGACCCAAAACTCGGGTGTATATGGCACGTTTGGGACGAGGAGTTATGGGAGCGTAGTGACGGGAACATGCAGTTCGGTGACGTCCCATATTATGGAAAGTTGCTTGATGTGGTCGGGATAACTTACCAAGGCATTTTTCCCGTGACGATTTGTTCAAGTGTTCGTGGGCGAATACGACAACGCCCGCAGGACTCACGACCGACGACTTAGGCATCACATCGGTGAATTTCTCCCGCCTATTCACACCGGGTCCATGCGAAGATGACGAGCCGTATATTCTTGCCTCCGAGGCCCAACGGGTTTATTATGTCACCGATGAGAGGCACGTGGATTGGAATATGGTGGTTCACTTAAAGCCTCGGGACCTTTACGATATGGGCGATGGTGATAATGTCGCCTACGATTGTGAGCCGTTCCGGCCCGGCCAGTTTTGAAAACTTCTTCCCGGACGGCGATGACAATTTACCTATAGTTCGGTATGTTTTTAAATATACGTTTTATGAACTAATAACATTTAACCAAAGTTTTATTTGTGTTTAAACATATTCAACTCACAGGTAACATTTTATCCAAACTTTCTTTGTAGGGATGGTGACGAAGAATGAGAGAATAGATTATGCCATATATAGTTGGTCTGTAATCTTTTTTTTTTAAAAAAAAAACAATAATTTTTGTAGCGGTTATGTAACCGCTACAAAACCTAAAATACTGCTACAAGTTAGAACCGCTACAAAATACGTGTCACAAACAGCTACAAATTAATTCCGCTACAAAAAAATGGCAAATAAACCGCTACAAAATGATTCGCACCTATCGTAATAAATACCCCCACCCAACCCCATTTAATTTGCTTCACTCCTACTAACTTTTATTATTTTGCAGATGAATTTCGTATTTTTTGACACTTTGTTTCGATTTTCTATCCGATTCACATTCACACACATTTTTTGTACAAGCAATTATATTTTATTTAACACATTCTTTCTACCACATTCTCATTCCCATTCTCATTCTCATTCTTTTTCTATTATATATTAACGTTATATAATGAAATATTATATTTTAATATAAGTTATTTTTATCTA
This sequence comes from Acacia melanoxylon, assembly GCA_019022615.1. Taxonomy (NCBI): domain Eukaryota; kingdom Viridiplantae; phylum Streptophyta; class Magnoliopsida; order Fabales; family Fabaceae; genus Acacia; species Acacia melanoxylon. The sequence continues at coordinate 21,788,856 of JAFJYJ010000002.1, forward strand.
AAATATTAATTATTATTGCCTAAACAATATTTAACTAATTTAATTACTTATTTTTTTTAATTTCATTGGTTTGTAGCGGTTAATGAACCGCTACAAATAATGGAAATAAAGCATACGAAAAAAAAACAAAAATTGAGGGAATATTTTGTGGCGGTTTTTAACCGCTACAAATTTCAAAAAGAAATTGCCGCCAAAAATTTCCCCAAAAAGGCGGGAGTTATTTGTAGCGGTTACAAACCGCTACAAATATTTGCCGCAAAATTTTTCCCAAAATTACGAGGAATATTTGTCGCGGTCATATAACCGCTACAAAATATTTTCAAATTATTGGCTCTACTTTTGAATATTTTTAGTTGCGGTTTAGTAACCGCTACAAATGTGATCGTTCTCAATTTGTAACGGTTCAGAAACCGACACTAATGTTCCAACAAGGTGGACGTTTGGTGTCAAATAGTTGCGGTCATTTGTAACCGCTACGGATATAGTAGCGGTCTTGGTGGATGTAGTAGCGTTTTTTTTTTAACCGCTACAAATGGCTTTGCCACGGTTGATTTTGTGGCGGTTGGCCTAACCGCTACAAATGTCATCGTGTGCTAAAACCGCTACAAATATGTCATTTTAACCGCTACTAATCGTGTGTTTTTTTGTAGTGATCAGGCCCATATACGGGATGACCCAACAAGGAATGTTCAGCACATCAGGATTTGCCTATAATCAGGGAGGATCCCAATCAAGGGATTTGACCTAGATGAGGCAGTTACGATACTTGGGCTGTGAGATGCACAAGGCTCATAAATCCCAACCTAAGGTACACTCTATAAATAAGAGGTAAAACTCTAAGGTATGGACTACTTACTCTTGACTATTTACTATATTGTCATTGTTAGTTCTCTATGTGTTTTGATGATAACTGACAATTGTAAACACAATTTAAAGTTTGTCTTGTTAAGTAGAAAAACTTACTGTCAAAGGCAAACTCGAGTATTGGTTTCAATACTCGAGTATTGACTTGATAGAGAGTAGCTCATTTTCATTAAACTAAGCAATACTCAAGTATTCCTCTGAATACTCAAGTATTGAACTCACAGAGAGCACTCCAAGTTTTTCACTATGAGCCAAAACTCGAGTATTGGCTTGAATACTCGAGTTCACGGGGAACTGGTGTGTCGTACGAACAGACGCACCAAAACGGAGCGAACGATCCGAACGGATCGCAAAACACAGCCGCCGGTTGGAAAAGTTGTAAAAGTCGGTGAGGCACAACGAGAATATTTAAACGTTCGGAAAATTAAAAATATTATTTAATAAAAAATTATTTTTAAATCCAAAAAATAATTTAATAAAAAATTAATTTTTTATTTCACACGCGCGTACCATACCGGACCGGGCGACCGCGTCTGTTCACAAACCGGTGCGTCTCACGTACGTACGCACCAAAACGGAGCGAACAGAGGACGCGGCCGCTGGTTGGAAAAGTCGAAGAGGCACAACGAGAATATTTAAACGTTCGGAAATTTTAAAAATTATTTTTAAATACAAAAAATAATTTAATAAAAAAATAATTTTTATTCCAAACGCGCGGACTAGACCGGGACCGGGCGGCCACGTCGTTCATAGCCGAACGGGGTGCGTTGTACAAAACAGACGCACTGAAGAGCGAACGATCCGAACGGATCGCAAAACGTAGCCGCTGATTGACCATACAGAGACTCTCTCAATATAAAGCAAAACTTTCAATACTCGAGTATCCATTTGAATACTCAAGTATTGGTCATACCCAAAGTATTCCAACATGTGAATACTCGAGCATGGGTTTGAATACTCGAGTATTGGACTAAAAGAAAGTTTTCAAAGTTTTCACATGTTTATGAATACTCAAGTATCCAGTTGGATACTCAAGTATTGATCATACAGAGAGTCACCTAAGTATTCCAACATGTGAATACTCGAGTATGAGTTTGAATACTCGAGTATTGGGTTAACAAAAAGTCTTCAAACTTTACACATGTTCATGAATACTCAAGTATTGAAATGAAAACTCAAGTATTGATTTGGCGGAGACTTCACAAAGTTTTTGAAAACATCTGAATACTCGAGTATTGAGTATGAAACTCGAGTATTGGGGATACAGAGCTTGGCTCTTTTTCAAATGTTTTTGAAAACTCAAGTATTGAATTGAATACTCAAGTATTGAATTTTTGGACTTAAACTCATTTTCGCATAAAAAGTTCAAAACTCGAGTATTGGATTTGAATACTCGAGTATTACTCTGATTCAAAGATATGGTCCAAAGCTCAAAACATGATGTGCCTCTCTGGAAGAAGAATACTCGAGTATGGACATGCATACTCAAGTATTCATCTTAGTGCACAGTGACATACTCTAGTATTGAGGAACATACTCGAGTATTGGTCACGGAGTTTGAAAATCAAGTCTCGATTTAATTTGTGAAATCTTCTTGTTTGATCTCAATGCTTCTCCTTTACATTCACTACTATACCTAACTATGTTTAATGAGTTTGTTAGTGAGTTTCAGATTGTTTAGAGAACATTAAATGGAGATTTGATCAAAAGCAAAAAGCATGTCGGAATATTAAATGTAAGTCCAGAAGCTTGCATCCTTTTGAGCCCACATTCTCTACACATCTGCAAAAGGATTAATGTCTGCTTTCCCTAAGCAGTACTTTCTCTTCCAACGGGTCTATTACAAGGAAAGTCAACACTAATCCTCTGGGCAAAAAGAATTAACTGAAGATTAGAGAGAGAAGACACCAAAGTGCCTCCAACAGCTAGATTAGCCTACCAACGGTTATAATGGAGTTGGCAACGGTCATTTAATGCTCTCTTAGTATAAATAGAGTAGCATTCAATTCTTCTCAACAACTAAGATCTGAGAAAACGAAAATCATTCAAGTTTCCAACTACTCTTGAGTTTTCTTGTGTAAAGTATCTGTTGATACATTAAGCTTCAGTGTTTATCATTATCCACTCTTAGAGTGAGTTTCTTAATTGTAAATCATTTATTGTAAGGAATCACAAGTCAGGGGACTTGGTGATTGGGTTCATTGATTGCAACTTGTAAGAGGGAGTAAGTTCTAGTGAGAGAATTACTCTTGAGTACAGAGTGTGTAATCAATCGTGATAGTGAAATCCCAGAGTGTCTGGGGACTGGACGCAGGTCAAGATATTGGACCGAACCAGTATAAATCTCTTGTGTCTTGCTATTCTTCTCTATCCTTTGTTCTGCTCTATTTTAGTGTTCGAAAAACAGAGCACTTCTGAAAGAATTTTTAAAATCCCCAATTCATCCCTCTCTTGGTGATTAAGCTCCACTTTCAGTCGTCACTGTGCACACACATCACCCCTCTTGGCGAAAGCCTCCCTTGTGCACAGTGATCCCACATTCTCTTGGGTACCTACTCCATAGATATCCAAGGAGAATCATCTAATCTAATATCAACCCACTAGCCCACCAGGCTAGACATTCGTGTTCTATACTAGAACATTGGCGCCGACCGTGGGGACCATAAACTTTGTTTCCGTGACCAATGATGGTTGAAACAAGAAGCATTAGTCAGATCCCTCTGCCTAGGAATCCAAATCCAATGGAGGCAAGCCAGTTGTAGTAGAATCAAGAACCACTGCCACTTGAAGACATCCTGGATTGCAACGTTGTCAATGATGGTGACGACGAAGCTGATATGGCCTCCTCCCCACCACTCGTGGCGAATCATATGGAGGTGGTGATTCAACAAATATAGCAGTAGGACCTTCTTTAGGAAATTCCAGTTCCAAATCTGGACACCCTCCTTTTGCAAACTGCCATAGGCTCGGTATTAAGGCGGATGGAGGAGATGGAGAAGCGCAACAACCTCCAGTGGCAAGAGGATCTCAGAATAATGCAGTAATTCATAAAGGAGCATTTAAGGCACTCTGAGACCCCGGTTTGGGATGACCAGCATAGGAGGAGAGAAAGGGCGACTCAGAATAATCAAGCCGAGTACGAAGCACTACTAGCCAGGTTAATGCAGGCAAAGGAGCATGAAGCCAAGAGAGTTAAGGTCTTAACTGACTCTCGGCTCATAGCAGCACAGATTGAGGGGACATACCAAACAAAGGGTCTTTTGCTAGCAAAGTACTTGAATAAAGCCAAGGAGGTAATGTCTAATTTTGAAGAGGTGACTGTCACTCACATTCTAAGAGGGGAAAATGCCAGAGCTGACATCCTGTCAAAGTTGGCAAGTATCAAGAGCCTGGGAAACCATAGAACCGTGGTCCAACAAAATCTTGTAGAGCCTAGTTGTGTTATGGTTATCTCGGCAGTAGCAGGCTAGAAGAAACCAATCGAAGATTATTTGGAGCGAGGAATCCTTCCCGACGATTCTATCGTAGCTAAGAAGTTGGTCCGAGATTCAGCCATGTATATGATGGTGGACGATCAACTGTACTGTAAAGGCCTACACTCTCCAATGCTGAGGTGCTTAAACTCGAATGAGGCAGAATATGTCTTGGCTAAGATACACGAAGGAATAAATGGCTAGCACATGGGAGCTAAGGCCCTAGCCAGGAAAGCTTTGCGGGTAGGCTATTACTGGCCGACGATGGAGGCGGATTCGAAAGATCTTGTTAAGAAGTGCGGTAGCTGCCAGAAACACGCTAGGATAATTTGGTCCCCCCAGTGGAGTTGAAGAATATCTCAACTCGTGGCCCTTTTACAAATGGGGCATGGATCTTTTGGGTCCATTTAAAGCAGCCCCAGGACAACTACGATGGTTTATCGTGGCCGTCGATTACTTCACAAAGTGGATAGAAGTTGAGCCTTTAACTACAATTACCTTGGCTCGTGTACGGCGATTTTTTGAACACAGCATCATTTCACGATTCGGGATCCCTGCCGAGGTAGTGACGGATAACAGAACCCAATTCGTTGATAAGGGCTTCCAAGAAATGATGTCAGGCTTCAACATCAAGCACCATTTTGCCTTTGTAGAACATCCTCAATCGAACGGTCAAGCCGAAGCAGCAAACAAGATAATCATCGATGGTTTAAGGAAGCGGATGGAGGACGCAAAGACCAGCTGGGTCGAACAGCTCTATTGTGTATTATGGGGGTACAGGACCAGCATTCAATCATCAACCCGAGAAACTCCTTTCCAGTTGACCTAGGGATGCGAGGCGATGATCCCGGTCAAGATAGGCCAGCCGTCATGGAGGAGAATGAAGACGCTCCAGGATGGCGAGGAGATGAATAATGAAGCGCTGGCAGTGGAATTAGATTCGATCGACAAGGTTAGAATCACAGCGCATTGCCGAGATATGGCCACAAAGCAACTCATCACAGCCAAATATAACTGAAAGGTTAGGCCACGGTCATTCGACAGAGGTGACCTGGTGCTCAGAAGAGTCGACGTCGGGAACAAAAATGCCAGGGATGGGAAGCTGGCCGCAAACTAGGAAGGACCATACTGGATTAGAGAAAAACTCGACAAAGGAGCTTACATGCTGGAGACCCTGGAGAAGAAGCCAATTAAAAGAACATGGAATGCGGATAAACTGAGAGTCTATTATAGTTAGAACCAAGCTTCATATTCACAATATTTGCGGATAAACTATGTCTGCGTTAGTTCATTTTGAATTCAGTTTTTCTTTTTGCTTATTCAATTTCCTCTTTTGAAGTTGTTAGTTCGTTTGAGCAAGTTATTTTTCAAATAAATGAAGAATTTCTCGGTTGAGAATCAAGTTCCAAACTCTCCATATTGTACCATTTGCAAACAAGCGAATGAATAAACAGACCCAAGGTCATCGAACCCGGTCATAAATAAGGTGCCAATGAAAGATCAAAACCAGGGCCATGGAGCCCGGTTTCTCAAAAAAGCGAAGCTGCTATTATAAGCCTCACAAACTTTGATGCATCAAAACTTTCTCCGGGATAATAAGGCGAATTGTCATGTGGACCCTGATCAGGTCAAAATGTTTGAACGTCGCGTTTCCAAACTGAGTCTGAACAGGTGACAACTTACCTGTATCGGATTGAATCCCGGACAATGGAACCGGAACGTAGTATGGAGGTTTAATTGAAAAATCTTCACTCATATACCCAGTCTTTAATGCCGAAAGAATTTTTAAGCAGATTCTGCATAATACGTTTTTGACCTTGGCCCGTGTTGGGATCCGTACACGCAGAGGAAGGAATTTCATCCATTAAAATCTTACGAATTCCATAGGAGGATCTATCAGCGGCGTTTAAATTGGGTTCGTTAGAATCATACCTTTGCGATTTCATGTACGTGCTTTGCGAACTCGTGTGCATCCTACTCGATCAACAGGAGCCAACTCTACGAACCTACTCCCTCTACCGGTATCCACACCGAACAACACTCCAACACGGACGGAGCGTGCTAGCGCCTTCAAGCTTTGCGTCTCACGTCTCTCCCCTAGGTTTTCTTTTCGCGGCTCATATAATTTTAATATGACTAGATCTTCATCTAATAGAGTTTCTCAAACCCTAATTGGGCCGTATTAAAATATTCAAAATTAATGTAAATTAATCTTGAAATTCAAATTTTGATTAAAATAATATATTAATTAAATCTGTCCAACAAATCAAATCAAATCTATTTATTTAATTCGAATTAAAAGCGATGTGATATCTATCTATTTAATTAAATTTGAGATACTATTTCCCTATTCAAATTAAATTAGATATATGAAATCTCTATTCCAAAATTAAATCGAGATACGATATCTCTATTTATTTTAGTTATTTAATTTATCAAATAAATTAAATATTATATAATAATATTATTATATTTATAAATAACATTATTATTATTTTCGAAATTAATAACATATATATATATCCATCATAGATTAAATGTTGTATTCATTAAATCTTAGATATATCTAAGATTCAATGAATCTGGATACTATTGCTTGTGTTGGGCTATTCTTGTGTGTGACCCTGCAGGCCCACATGAGATTGGCAGTGGGCCAATATTGTACCAGCCCACAAATTGCAAGCGGCCTCTAGCAAGACATTGCGACTACCCAATTCATATGGGTATCGATGATACGCTACAACCTATCATACAACCATTTCACATCCCTTTTGTCTGGCGATATTTTGGTCAAGGATGAAGCATGGATAATGTCAGCCTCCTATTCTTGACCATTACTTTCTCGATTCTTGAGTAGTCTAGCAATTGAAATAGAAATTCTTTTCCATCGTAGTATGGTCATACATTTCTCAGACTCACTCATCGAGGGGCCCAATATTATCTCTCTATAAATGTGAGGGACAAATCCCATCTTGACCATTCACATTCCTCTGCATGAAAACCACTAATCCCGATCGAAGCTTTTATCATCACCCGATCAAAGGTGACTTTTGACTAGGTCAAAGATCAGCGACTCTCATGTAGGAATCTATGATGATCTCAAGTCAAAGGGCATTGTGACGCGATTATACATGAGATAAGCTTATAACTAAATCTATGCAGCTTTCTTATAATGGGTTGATCCAACACCTTGTACTCTTACAAGTGCCTATGACTTTGATTCGTATCTCCATACTCATCAAAGTCATATTGGTCTTATTTCATCTTTGCTTCTGCATAGATGACCGACCAGGGACATTTAGAAAAATCTTTATGATACACCCAAGGATACAATTATCATAACAAACATGCAAACAATATGATAACTAAAAGGAGAAATTCTTAAAATAATAGCAGTATTTAAAGTACAATGACTTGCCCCTAGGGCATAATTTCCAACAGCCTAGTCATGCAATAGAACTCAGAACATAAATTTAGGTTCAAGAAATTAATTCATCGTTGCTATGAATAAAGACGTGGAAAAATATTCGAATTGATCAGGAAGTATGTAAACTACCATTAATGATTAATTTGTTTCAGTACAAAAATCAAAGCAAAAAGAACGAAACCGGGATGGAAAACCGGTGGAAATCTATACAAAGCAGAATGGGCCTCAGTGCCCCAAAACAGACGATATGGCAAAGTAAAGGCCTCGCCACTGGGGCCTAGAAGGAGCCGCCGCTTCAAGTGGAGCCTCCTCTCTTTTGGTGTGGACGGCGGTGGAGACCTCTTCTCCCCCCTCGTCGACTGAACCTCCATCTAGCTCGGACACTAAGTTGTCACCAGGAAATGAAGGAGGCGGGACCAACTGGCCATCCTGAACATATGCTCTATAGTGAAATTCGGAGATGTTCAAATCGATGTTGGGGTTCAAATGTCGAATCTGTTCTAAAGCCATATCAAAGACATCCTTCGCGGTCTCCTTCACCGTGTCGGAACAGTCAGAGTAGGCATTCTTGTCATTTGTAAGAGCGGCCTTCGTCACACCCAGCTCATTTGCTAGATCGCCACACTGGGATTGCACAACCCGTAAGGCTTGTATATCTTTGGCATGAGCGGCTTGCAATTGGACGAGGTCTAAGTTTGCCTCCTCAAGAGCCTGTCTTGTCATTAGAAGCTCCTCATGTATTTTGCCAGATTCAACCTTGGCCACTTAGAGCTCTTCTTCGGCTCTCTTCTTCTCCGCCACAACTCCATCCCTCTCTGCTCGCAGATGCTTTAGTTCCGCACTGGCTTCAACGTACTTGTGCTTCAAAGTACCCACAACATAGACTAAGCCGGCGGCCCTCAGCGCATGATGTTCAATGACTTAAAGCTCGCGCTCCTCAACATTAGAGAAAGGAATCAAATCATAGTAGTGCCAGGGAGGGAGAAGAGAGAGCGCCTCTGTTACTGCTTTGCTCTACGTGAATTCACTTGAAAGCTTGAATGGTGGCGGAGGAGGAAGAGTTGAAGAAGAGGGTCCAGGGGCCAAAATGGCCTGAGTGACTTTCTGAGTGCCGGTCGCCAAGGCAAGAACCTGGGTATCTTGAGGCATGCGGCCCGAGGTATCTCGGTCGGTCTTCATCTTCTTGGCCGCGGTCGCCTGAGCACTCGCATTAGCCTTCGCCTTCCCGGACTCAGGGATACACCGATTTTTGCCTTTCTTGGTATTCGGGGCCCCTTGGTCCTCGTTCACGTAGGATAGATAAAGCGGCAACCTCCCCATTTTTGAGCTACATATTAGAAAAGAAGATAATCAGAATCTATGGTGGTAAATCGCACCGCAGGAAATAAAAGTCAAACACACAGCAGATAATAAAGAGAATCGTACTTGTTGCCGACCCCAACGCGGTACAAGGGGGAAATAAATGAAGCCGCACTGGTAGTACCGTGCTCCTTAATGTATGACATTAAACGGTCTACGGAATCAACCTCTTCGACCGGGAGGTCATCTTGTTCGACATGGTAGGAAGGGAAAGGCAATTTGTGATAAGCGTAAGTCCAATATAATGGGATTCCACTCCATGTTTTTGGACTCGATGGCTTGAAGAAACCAAGGCTGTTGCCCAGGTTTGGCCACAACTTTAAAGAAGCTAGTCTTAAAATGTTTAAAGAACTCGGAGAATGCGGTAAAGAGTATCCTATTGGGAGTACCATGGAGGGAAGTTCAGCCTTTCCTTTTCAGAGGCTATTTACCGGAACAAGTCGTATGAGGAGAAAATAAATAAAAGAAGAGAGGGACTGTGCAAGGTATAGGTTCAGGCAAAGAGTTATATAGGCGTTTGTTGGTTGATTTCCTTGATGGCAAGTGAACCAGTCGAACAAGTAATAAAGTGTAAGTAGAGTATCGTCCCACAGAGACTGAGATACCAAGAAGTGACGCTCGATTGCTATGATAGTTGTGAAAAAGAAAGTAAATATGATTGGTTTGATAGGTTTTTGTGTTTATGCTAATAACGTAAATAAATAAGTAGTATCGTAGTTTTAAGAAGATATCGTAAGAGGTTAGGCTGAACTCGGAATCACCCTTAAGTGCATCAATCCCCCAGTTGCTCTACCCATTGCTATAGCGTTCATACTGCACAACTTCCGCAATTGCTACAGCATAGCTACTAACTACAACGCTATTCGGTTAACCCACCACTATAATCTATCAAAACTTCCGCGTTCGATACATATGATACTAACTATACTCCTTCCATATTCCTATGGAAACTTTCTAGTTAGATCTGCATTACACATAGGGTGTCATGGTTATGAGAGGTAGACCCATTCCGGAAGCCTACAATATAATAGGTCAAGGCTTGCACTGGCTGCCTAGCAAACACTGTTTCTCAGAGGTCTAACCTCGACTCCTTGCCAGTAAGCCAAGGCCACAAATCTAGCCCTTAGCTTCCACTAATCGACTAGTAATTAATTCACTGATAAGCAAACCGAATCTAATAAATTAAGAACTTGCAACTGGGTTCATTTAACAATTAAGAATTCATCCTCGTTCAGCCATAGGAAAATTAGTTCATGACTGACGAGGGAAACACAAAACAGATAGTAATAGAATGACCCATGATCTAAATACTAAATAAAAGGAAAAACAGAAAGCTTGACGACGTGGAAGAAGCCCTGTCACGTCACCACTCCACGTCTACTTCTCCCCGTCTTACTGCAAGGAAGGATGCTGGGTTATCCTGGAATTCTCATGCTAGTGAAATCTCTCACTCTTCTTTCGAGTATGCCGAATGTGAAATCTAGTTTTGGCTCAATGCGACTCTCTTCTAGGGTTGACTTGCTGTTTCCTTTTATACTCGGACTTTCTTGTGGCGCAAGTTCCAGCGAGCTGGGCTTTCCAAATCTGTCGAGATCCATCGCATCTTCTGACTATAGTAGATTGATTCTGCTGATCCTGCGGGATCCTTCAAATCTTTCAGTTTTGATCCTCCGCATCTTCTATTTTATTACGTCACTAATCTACCTGTTGTTCTCGACTTTCCTTATTATCCCTGAAATTATCTAGATAAAAAGGTCAGAAAATATGCCGCATAGCATTGCGTCATTTACTTTGCTATAGCTTTCATGATGCCTTTTATTGCACTTCGAGTTCTTTGTCGAATGCTATAGCATAGTATCGCCTTTGCTATACGTTCTTTAAAAACAATGTAACTTGCTCCTTTCTTAGCACATGTTTAGGATGTAAATGGTTTCTATCTTTCGAGTTCCTATATCATGAATATATGCCTTTTTGCTTGGATTGTTTGCAGTTAAGCTTTCATTTACCATACAATTCATTCATGGAATATAGGGAAAACATGGCATAATTTATGCTCATCAGCGTTCGAAAGCTATCACAAAGCCCCAACCATTAGGGTGAAGCTGAGAAGGAGCTACATTCAGATAGTCTAAGATGACCATTTGAAACTCGGTGAATGGAAATCGAATACTGAGACGGGAAACATAATCCCGGTAAAAAAAGAAAAAAGACGGATCGTTTCCTTCTCTTGTGGAGCAAACCGGCTCGTCGTTGCCAAGCAGACAAAGGCTGTAGCTGTCAGAGTCTCCTATAAGAAGCTTGGCAACGTCGGTCGCGGTCATTAATGAAGTATTCTCAGCACTTCATGGGTCACCCATGAGTATTTATCCGTCAAGACATTCGGGGGACTTGAGGACCCGACTCCCCGATATTAGACTGTGTGCTATGGGATGAAGAAGGCGAATCCATTGATACCTATAATAAAGAAATAAAAGTCAGGAAAGTGGGCAGCATACCTGAATCATATGGGTTAGTATGTGAAGTCGCTAGACCAAGACAACTTTGGCAGCTATGGATCGGGATGGATTCGGAGGCTAGGTTATGACGGCACGAGCCTAGAGTGGAGTCGCCCTACATGAATATTCCTTCGAGAAATTTTTAATGTAGCCGCATATATCGTGCATCATCATATGTCGGGGCATATGTTATCTGTCACTTATCGTCCAAATGTTAATGCATGCTCTCCGTTCCACATTACTCTAACCTGTAGCACCTTAAACTTTGTTGATTTTCCTAAAACTACGTGTCACCGGACACAGTAAGTAGTAATGAATTTGGGGTGTTACAAAATTTGATTGCAGATCTTAATAATATTGGGTGGCACATCAAAATGAGAACCAATGATTGTAGAAACTTAGTGACTGAAGCATTCCAAAAGTAAAGCATTCAGCAACAAGTAGAAAAGAAGTGTTGTGAAGAAATTTTGTATTGCTTAGTCAATTGAAAATGATTTTGTTTAATTCACCTTATCCGCTTTTGTTTGTGTTGCAAGTTGACACTTTCATTTGAGTAAGGAATGTTCAATTTGAGGGCGTGTTAGAGATATTAATGTGAAATTAAATAAGTAAATTGGTTGGGATCCTAATCTATATAAATGGTCATGGTTAATGTGTTTAGTGTGTAGGATAATGAGATCCACACCATGTTAAAAGAGAGGTTAATATGAGTCTCTCTTTAGAAAGGAAAGTCCCTCTAATATCCTTAGAGTTAGGATTAGTTGTTAATCACCCTCAAATGAGGGATGATTATTGTTAAACCCAAGTAGGTTGTAGTTTGTATGAGCATATTTCTGTTATATGGTTAATACAATAATACATGTTTCTTTATCTTTTCCATTATGTTTCTCTAATTGCTTTTGTTTACAATATTTATTCTAAAGACACTGCTCTCCAGGGACTTTGTTCATCCAACCAGTTACTAAGACATTCTTCAAAGCAATAGCTCATTTCCTACCTTAGTGGGCGTGTCCCTGATCAATCAAAGAAAATAAACTAGACATCACTACACCAGCCAAAATAGTAACACAAGATAGAAACTCATTTATGATTATTGCCCAAGTTAATGTTGGAGAGATTTTGAATTTGAATGATCAATCAAGAAAAAATTATTTTTTATAAATAATAATTATATTTTATAATAGTAATTTTTTTTAAAAAATAATTATGTTTTTTGCTAATTATATAATAATAATAGAATAACTTGATCAAAAGTATAATTTCGTGGGTAATAAGCTATATTTTGGAGAAATAGTCCATCCAAGTGCCATTAATAATATAATTAGTTACACTACATACTAAATATTTTAAATAAAAATAATAACAAAAATACACAAAATAATCGATTATGAAACAAATCAATGCAATTAAATTAATTAATTAGTTGCCAAATTACTTTGCTAATAAGTGTACATGGTATGCCATACATACATAACAGAAAGCCTATCTAATTTTGAGTGAAGAAGAAAGCCTATCTAAATTGTATATCCACCTGAGAAATAGTTTTACTGTTCAAAATAGATAAGCAATTATGGAATGCCCTGTTTCAGTTACTTGCACAAATCATCAAATTTAGCAATTGTCCTATTATGGAATGTGCGTAATTTGAGAAGCTATTTTTGTAGGGCTGTCATTTAATCATAAAAGTGTATGGCTATCACTTATTTTTTCTGGCTACATTATTATAGCTAACACCTGAAACATCAAACCAGATTGTTTGAGAAAAAAAGGAAAAATAATTATGGATATAACAAATGTTTTACCCGTGGATTGCATTTCAAAGATTATTTCCTTCACATCTCCAAAAGATGCATGCAGATCTTCTTCTGTTTCTTCCGTTTTCAATACAGCCGAAGATTCAGATAATGTGTGGGAAAGGTTTCTGCCTCGAGATTACGAGGACATGATTGCTCAATCCTCATCATCCCAATCCTTCATTAGTTCTTTGAACAAGAAACAAATTTTCTTTCATCTTTGTGATCATCCGGTTCTTTTGAATGATGGTGAAATGGTACGATAATAAACTCTCGATTTTATTTTGTTTTAATTTGCTATGCTAATTTTGGAAGGAATTTTTGCATATCTTATTAATGAGCATATTGTACATGATATTTCTAATATTTTGAATTCAAAAAATATCATCTTTAAAACGTAACGGTTATAAGATTGATTTTATTTTCAAAACATAAATTCAAAATGTAATAAAAATCTACTCTATCCAATCACCAATTAGTAAACACATCATGAACAAATGAAATTTCACCGATTACCATATAGAAATTGTTCAAAGGACCATTCCACTTGTTCGTAGAACTAATTTACTTGTTCATGATGTGTTCGCTATTTGCAAATAGAATTTAACTTGATTATCCTCCAATATGTTCTTGTTAAGAAATTAATTTCACTTGTTTATAAGACTATTCCACTTGGTCATAATGTGTTTGCTACTTGCAAATCAGATTAATTGCATCTCTTTTAATTTTTAAAAGGATTATTTTTGTCTTTCTTACTTCACAAATTGGTTTCATTGCAGTCCCACAGGACTGCAGTAAAATTTAAGATTTCTTTAGTCTCTGATAGAAATTAGTTTGCAGCAGTGCTTATTATCTGACATTTTCCCTATTAATATATTTGAATATGAGCTGTGTTTATGCAAATGGTCTTTGTTTTCTGGGAATATTGATTGCTAAGTTGTATGCAGTTGCCTTTTATTTATTACTATACTTCTTTTCCTGTATTTTACTATATATCTAAATAGAAAATGTTTTCGACCGAAGACATCATAGTTTGTATTCAGTACTTAAATCAACAATCTAATAAATTTTAAACCAGATCATTAGTTTTGCAAATAAAGTTGGAAAAAATTTTGGGAAAATTTCAGTCAGCCCCATCTATAGCAAATTAATTTCAGTCAACCCCCAAAACTTTCTAAAACTTCACTACACCCCAATGATCAAAATGAAATTAATTTTTGTGGGTGAAAAAAACAATGATGCCCTTCTTTTATTTATAAGACAAATATGAGTATTTACAAGATAAATAAAGTAAGGGCATTATTGTCTTTTCAGCCACAAAAATTAATTTCATTTTGATCATGGGGTGAAGTGAAGTTTTAGAACGTTTTGAGGGTTGAATGAAATTAATTTGCTATAAGGGGGCTGCTGAAATTTTCCCAAAAAAAATTATATATACAATATACTCAAGCACTACTAGCGTGCCATCTCCAGCATCCACATATTAAAACAAATCGGTTCTTAATTTTCATGTAAAATGATCAAGAAATTAATTACAAATTAATTATGTTTTTACTATCATTATTCTGTAGTACAAACCTATAATCATTATCATATAAAAAGAGCATAAGAAATATTGTTCTATGTGAAATCATTTTTCGTTTTATTTTATTTCAACCAAAGTTGTGCCCTGTTGTCGTTTAATATTAAGTATATATTTAGCAGAGTCTTGGCATAGAGAAAGAGAGTGGTAAAAAATGTTGCATGCTTGGTGCAAAAGGCCTTACAATTGTTTGGGGAGACACAAGAGCTCACTGGCAGTGGATTTCTCTACCAGATTCTAGGTATGATGATGCCCTCCTTAATTCTATAATTTGAGAACTTGTTTTTTAAAGGGGGGATGACGGTTTTATCAAAAAAAAAAAAAAGCAATTTAATGATAAATATGCCCCAAAATATTCCAAAGGATATGTAATGAGTTTCTAATATCTATTTATTCATATCTGCAGCTCAATATTCTAGATAGATATTTCCTGCTCATCCTTTTTCAAAATGTTTTAAAACCTAATATATAGTCATTAAATTGCTTTTTTTGGGACTTAATGTCATTCTTCCTATTTTTAAAAACGCATGAAATGTGATTTTCTTGCAATTGATATATTTTGATTCTATATAACAAATATGTGATATATTGTTTTTTGCAACAAAAAGTTAAGGGAGTAACATTACAATTACCAAATATTATGTTACTGAATTCATTATACACAATTTACTAAAGGAAAAGATAAAAAGTAGAAATAAAAAAATTGTGATGAAATTTGTAACAGAAGTATTTTGGTGCAAATTACCTATTTTTTATACTTCTTCTGATCCTAAATGTACAAATTAGATAACTAATTTCCATATATTAAGAAAATTAGTTAAACAATTACTTGTTAAAAAAATGTATGCTAGTTTCCTTATTAAAATATAGGGAAAAACACTTCTCATGTTGTAGGAGAAGTGTTTTCTCATGTTACACACACATGAAATGGTGGGACCCACACACACATATATATATATAATTAGCATTATATATATATATAATGCTAATTATATATATAATTAGCATTATATATATATAATGCTAATTATATATATATATATATGTGGGTCCCACCATTTCATGTATGTGTAGGAATCTTCTTCTTCTCATGCAACATGAGAAGTTTAAACCCCTAAAATATATTACTGTTTTTAATAATTTAGTTTCGAAATTACTCCATTAATAGAAAGCTCTTTAATATGTGTAACCAATAGGAGGGTTTAGGAAAAAATATTATAAATTTGGGAGATAAAATAAATCGAGGTATTACATTTATGATAAAAGTAGCCATTTCTATTAGCTCTTATAAGGTAGGACCAAGTGATGATATAGTAGGTGACTAGGAAGTTAACAAAATAACTGAGTTCATGGGCTTATGTTTGAGACAGCTAAGAAAATAATGTTATGGATTGGATGAAAACTAATCTTTTGTGATCCAAATTCTACTGTTAAAGTCGATTTTCCATAAAAATTATTCTACTCCTAAAAAATAGCAACAATCTTTTGGAACAAATACACAGACACATCTAAATATTTGTATTTGTTAGAAAAAACAAAACAAGCATACTAAAGATGAGTGAATTAGCTGTTCATATCTAATATTATTTTTACTTTTTTAATACATTCCTATTTGCAGATTTAATGAGGTGGCGAAGCTAAACTACGTGTGGTGGCTTGACATAAAAGCAAGAGTAAAGGCAAATAATGTTTTGTCGCCAGGAACACTATATACTGCATTCTTCGTGTACAGACTAGAAAGTGAACATTCTATGAGAGACAGATTTGTAGAGATGAGTGTGATCAATACTGAAGGAAGTCTTAGTGGGTCCCACAGAAGAATAATCTTAGACCCTAATTCGACGAATTCAATGATGAGGAAGAGACAGAGAGTAGGTCACAAGAGAGAAGATGGATGGATGGAGGTTGAGATGGCAGACTTGTTTATTGATGAACATTGTTATGGAGGCGAAGGCTTCACAGAGTTCAGGCTATGGGAGACTAATGGCTATATCAAAGATGGCCTTATTGTTGAAGGATTTGAGTTCAGACCAAAACGTTTGTGAATAGATATATATATTCTGTAGTGTAATGCAGTTGTAAATATTGGGATTGGCATATCTGTAAACATTCTTGATTCTACTACCTCCTGTGTTTAATAAAAGCCAATATTTTTAAAATGGGATTGGTGATGAAATTGATAAAGATATTGGTTTAGAGTTAATTTGTAGGACGATAATAAAAATAATGTACTTTGGGACTAGCCAAAGCAGAGGCGTAGAGGGCGCTCCGGATCATGGATTTCCCCCCTTTTTTTTTTTTTTTTTACAATAGGGACTGATCTTCAAAGATCGGGAAATCTTAAAGCAAAATCTTGCTCGTCCGATACCTTCTACATCCCTGTAGGAGGAAGTGTTGAAGGTCGGTCACCGGTGGCTCTTCTAATATGTGGTATCCTCTCTCTAGATTTAGAGCATATGTAGCAAGAAAATCAGCACACTGATTACAGGCTGTTAGTCAAAGAAATTGTCAATGTTATCGTATCATTTGAACCAACAAATATATTCTTCACAATCATACTAGAATTCAAACTCAATTTAGGGGCCCTGATGCCCCTTCTCCAATGCCCCTCAAATTTTCTCAACTTCCTAAATATTTTTTCTGGTTTCTTTTCATTATTAGATTTTAAATAAGATGACTGACATTTTAATATATTATAGGTAAAAAATGGTGTAGTTTTTTTTTTTTTTTTTTTTTTTTTTTTTACTATTTTTCAAAGAAAAATATTCTAAATTTAAAAGGAAATACATAATTTTGGAGTATCTTTTCTTTAAAAAAATCAGAAAAATTTGAAAACTACACATTTTTTTTGCCCCTAATGTATCAAAACACCACTCATTTTATTTAGAATATAATGAGTAAAAAGAAACATTAAAAAAAAAAAACATTTGGGAAGGTAGGAAAATTTGTGTGGCATTAGGAACCAAGTCCATTTTGGGGACGGTTAAAAACTGCATATCAGTGTGGCTTCTTCGGGACTCGTTTTGCAATTTACCAATCTTGCTTTCAAGATACATGCTACTGATGGAAATTTTGCCCACCGAATATTTATTCCGAAAAGAGAGTGCCGAAGGGTTCTTCTGATTTGATAATATTAGAGCACTCTGGAAACAGAAACCATAAATTTTCAAACCGAAAAGGGCTTTGGACCAGAGTGATACATATGAGTTCTCAGCATAATTGGAGCATGTCACAAACACATATAGGAAGAGTTTTCGATGAGGAGTGAGGAAAAACTTATCCAAGAATAGTTACAAAAAGGCTTTATAGTCTTTCGAGAACCAAATCTCGATCCATTCTCTTGTTTTGTCCAGGTAAAACCATCCTCCATATATCAAAGAAACCACCCTGAGTGAGAGTAGGTGGTGCAGGGATGAGGCTCCCACTATATAGATGACGAAGAACTTGATTTATCATTGAGATCGCCAATTTGATCGGAATCTCCAATAATTAACCAAGGTTTGTTCATGGTCGACGACAGATATTAAGAAGCCATTGCCATAAAATATATCTGTGACCAACAAAACAAAAACAAACATACAGAAAAGTTATACTACTATGGTCTATGGCATCATGAATCATCAATCAATCAAATATCAAATATATCATTCTAAATCTTGTAACTAAACAGTGATTGGTCCTGCTAGGCATCCAACATGGCGACCATGGTGTAATCAACTAACAGTAATTGGTTCATATGTGGACAGTGTTTGTTAAAGACACATCGCGCATTTATATCTTTTATATATATTCCAATGAAATACATGTCTTCAGTATATGGAATCTCATTGATCTACAAATTCCATTTTGTTAGTTCTCATATTTTTGATGTTTTGATGATAACAATTATAATGTAATTAAATCTTAATTTTTGAGGAAAATTTGAAATATCAAGTTGCCTCCAGTCAAATAATTTATGCCTCGAGTTATATGCTTCATTGTCAAATGTTTTCTCTTTGCTACCTCGAGGTAAATTTGTTTTAACTTGGAGTTAATAAGTTTTGAAAAGATTTGCCTCTAGGTAAATTAAATATGCCTCTAGGCATGTTCTTTTTTAACTAGAGTCAATTATTTAAACACCTCAAGGTAACTGTTTTATTGCTCAAATGATTTTGGTCTCTGTGCAGTTTGTGTGCCTCAAGTCATTTTATAAATGCCTCTAGTCAATATGACTCAAGACATCCAATTCATGACTCAAGGCAAAACTTCTTTTTGACATTCTTTTCAAACTTGCGTTTTTGCCTCTAGTTATTAAGTGAGTTGCCTCTAGTCAATATGACTCAAGGCATCCAAGTCATGACTCAAGGCAAAACTTCTTTTTGACATTCTTTTCAAACTTGTGTTTTTGCCTCTAGTCATTAAGTGACTTGCCTCTAGGCAATTTAACTCAAGGCATCCATTGTTTGACTTAAGGGATCTAATGGCGAACTCATAATTATGCTTAAATCGATTGTTTGCCTCTAGTCATCTAATAGTTGCCTCTAGGCAACTTGACTCAAGGCATTTTATTTATGCCTCCAGTCAAGTTGTGTTTGCCTCCAGTCAAGACGTGTTTGAATAATTGATAGTGTTTGCCTCTAGTCATTGAATACTTGCCTCTAGTCACATGACTCAAGGCATCAAATACTTGACTCTAGGCAAACTTGTCATTCTCGTCAAAACATGTTATTATCGACTTTGCCTCTAGTCAAATGATAGTTGCCTCTAGGCACATGACTCTAGGCATCATATTTTAACTTAAGGCAAAATCTTTCCAACATAATTTTCAACCAATTTATTCTTACCTCGAGTCAAGCTAAAATGCCTCCAGTCAATATGCCTCTAGACAACCTCTTTTTAACTAGAGTCATATCTTTCTATTTTTCAAATCACCGTCTCCGGAAAATCTAAATCAACTGATTATAATTTCATTTCTTTAAATCATCACTCATTACTATTCTTAAATGCTTTTAATCAATTTGCTAAATGAGTTTCAAATGATTAAATCTCGGATTAACAACAAATTGTTGTAAAGCAATTTGTGTGTCAGAACGCATTTAATGCAGTTACCATATCGAGACACAATCTCAGCAATCATTCTTCTGATCATTCGAAAGACAGTCCTGTTATTCCTATCTCGCAATAAATGCTATTTCACAACGGGCAAAAACAGAAGGAATGAGAGAATGTGGTAACGGCACAAATCCACCTGGATCATTAACAGCGAAAATGTTAACCAAGCCTCATATGTCTAACGGCTATATTCAAGAGTCACAACGGTTAATCTTCAAGCTTCACCAATGGTCATTAATTGCAACAACTATAAATACCAGAAGCATTGAATTCGCCAACTACCGAAACGTTGTGCATTCAATTCTGTATTATTGCAATCAACTGTTTCATTAGTTTCATTTAATATCTTTGGATATTTTCTGTACTTCAGTGTTTATCATTTATCTACTCAATGAGGAGTTTAAACACTGTTTGATTATTTGTTTAGTTGAATCTTAAGGTTGTGGAACCTTAAGTTTGGGTGTACAATTACAGCTTGTAAGGGGGAGTGACTCCTAGTGAAACAATCATCTTGAGTACAGAGTGTGTAATTGTGTCTGTGTTTATTTGATTACAACTTGTAAAGAGGAGTATGTCCTAGTTAGAGGATTACTCGAGAGTTACAGAGTGTGTAATCAAGTTTCGAGATAGTGAAATCCCAGAGTGTTTCTGGGACTGGACGTAGGTTAAGAGTTGGACCGAACCAGTATAATCTCTTGTGTTCATTGCTCTTCTCTCTGTCTCTATTTTATGTTCTTGAGCTTTAGCGAAAGATTTTTTATAATCACCTATTCACCCCCCCTCTAGGTGATATTCCATCTTCACATTTCACCACGCTCCATTTACTAGTCACTAATTATATTCCTGCTTCCTCATCTCTTTCCCAATGCTTCTTCTAACTATTCCTGTAAGAGGGAATTTAAAAATTAACTCCCATTGTCATTGTAGTTTGCTTCCATCTGTCTTCAAGTGTATAATTGATAGAATTGCTTACTAATTGAGGCGATGCAGAGAACCATCCTTTTACTGCACGTCTATTGGTTTCCATTGCTTTTTATATCCTACAATTTATTGCTTTAGAAAATTTCCCACATCCTCCTTAGCTTCCTTTTCCCATGTAGTTTCATCAAAACCATTTGAAAAAAATAAAATAAAGGCAGACTTAGGAAAATGGAGCTTCCAATTTCCATTGGTCATTGACCTTCAACCCATTCTCTTTTCAAAGCCGGAAGCAAACCCCAAAGTAATTTCATTTTTAAATTTTAAATTTTTTTCATATTATTCATCAAATAAAGATTCTGATTTGAAGCAAAATTGGTTGAAGCAAATATATTTATTAATTTATTGATTATTAATAATTCATTTCACTTATCAAAGCACAACAATAAGTCTTTGATTTCCAAGATTCTCTTAGATCTCATACCTTTCCTCCGCTCATTCTCCATATTTCAAATTTCAAAAAAATCATTCCAATATTTTTTAATATAACAAAATACTTTCACTTTTTAAAATCACAAAACATTACCCTTAACCATAGCCAACACCATCTCATTCTAACCCATCATCACCGATTGCTTCTTCACTAACGGTCAAAATCCATATCCCACCACTATTTTCCTCTCCAATCTTTGCCTTACCTCAGCTCCTCTCAGCCGAGCTCACTGATCGCCTTCGACAGAAATTAATTTTAGTTTCTTCTTTATTCAGTGCCTCTTTGTTTTAGCTATGTCATGCTCATAGACTTCTCCAACTATCTAGTCTTTTCTTCGCCATCTTCATTTGTCTGCAACAAGCCTCGTCTTTATCTCTTCCTCACTGAAAGCTCTCTCTGTTGTAAATATTGCATATGGGTGTGTCAAAGAAGAAGCTTTTCCAATATTATGGAATATGTTTAAATGAAGATATGTGTTTTGAGAAGTCATGTTCTTATAAATTAAAGGATTTGTGTTGGTTTATGAATTAACATGGTTCATGAATTTAACAGATAGTTACAACTTTCAAATTGAAGAGGTGTATCATTTAAAAGCCACTACTTCAAGGCATTGATTCATTGTCTATAAATACCCTAATTGTGGCACCATTTGAAGAAGAAAACTAGAAGTATTGGTAATCTCTTGTTGGGTCACTTTATCTTCCGCCAGTTCTGCTGCCTTGATTTGTTCAAGAAGGATCTGTTTAATCCTGGGGAGTACCACTTCTTATTTGTCGATGGTCGCGGAATAACTCTATAGGATAGTGTTCTCGCCACAACTTAGATTATCTGCTTCTTCGTTCTTCCAAATTGCTCGTGAACTACAACACTCTATGTCGCATCTCAACCCTTTTGCTTCTGCTTCATCTTCTTCCTCTTCTTGACATTTTTTTTTTATATGGAGAAGATATATGGAGATGACGGTGAGGGAAAATGTATGGTTATTTATTTTTCCTTACTCAGATTTTTATGTTCTCTTCCTTATTTTTCCTCTTCTTCTTGGAAGCTGTGTTCTCTCTCTTCTCTCCAACACAAATACAGGTTCTTGAAAATTTCTTAAAGGACAGTTCCAACATTAAGGTTAGTTTATTTGCACATCCATTTCTTAGTAAATGGATGGTAACATGTCATTTTTTGCGACTATACAATGGGTTTCTGTTCTTATTGTTTTCTTTCCTCCTTTTTGTAAGTTTATGGTACTGAACCTAAAGAAATTACTACGCTATTTGGTGGACAACTTAGTGAGTTATAACATTTGTGATGTTCCTATGTTGATACTAGACTTTAATATCACATACATAAATCATAGTTTTTCCTTGCAAGTTGATTTAGAATAAAAGGAATGTTAGTAAATCCATCTTACTTGCCCGATAAATATTCTCTAAAATTTTTACAATTAACTTTGTTTTGTTGTTGTTGAAAATGTTAATTGTCTATAGTTAGAGTATTTATATTTTTCTTGCTGATAGATATCCTAGAAAAAAAATGTGATGTTTTCCTTTAATATAATGTGTGTTTGTTAACATCCTATAAGTTCATCCTTCCCTTGGTTTCAGCTCATATATCATGAATAGTCATAGTGATACTAATAGGGTATCTGTTTTACCATCTCAACATCGTAAAATACTTGTAGACCCATTCTTTTGGAACCTTCTATTATATAAACGAACCTCTTTAGTTTTTCATATGTTGTAATTATATATTCTTTTTAAAAGTATTTCCTGATGAAGTTTGTTAATGTTTATTAATCAGTCATTCTTAGGGAAGCATCTGATATTAGCATTTCGATTTACATATAACTCAAATTCTTTTGGTTGAAATATTCTTTGAATTTCTCAGCTCAAGTATATGGGGATGACCTGGGAAAAATATTCTATCCAGGTTGCAATAAGTTTCTCTAGAAATTTCAGCACATCTATACCTTCCCATGATACTAAAGCTTTTATGAATTTTGGAGCCTTATATGTATTTTTGATATATTTCGAACCTCTTTTCATCCAATTTACAGTTTTTGGAACTCTTCGTATATGTTAGAGTTACTTGGATGGTGATGGAAGTGCATATGGTGACCTTTTGATATATACTTTCTACTGTTTTTCAGGCTCTTTTATATAAAAGCAAGTAAGGTCTTCATGTATTGAGAGAAATTGAACTTTAAACAATGATACTATTATTTAAAATGATTTGTTGAATATTTTTATTCTAAATCAATTCTATGGTTATTAGGATGGCTCTTATCTATGATGAGGAATATGATAAATATTGTTGACACAACTTAACTAACCTCAAAATATCTTAAAAAATTTCAAAATATATTAACAAATATTTTTCCTTTTAGAACTTGTGGGTATTCAAAATAATTAGAAATGTACCTCATTCTAGGTTTTGATTATTTCTAAAAACTTTACAAAATAAAAAAAATGCTTATAATATATATTCTTTAAAAACATGTGATTTTTCATGAAAAAAGGCTTAAACAAACAGGATATGCAACCTAAGAAGAATGTTATTAAAATTTAAAATTCTAAAATGTAAAAATTATTAAATAATAAATTCCTAAATAAATGGTTAATATCACGGGGATATGAATCCTAGCGTAGGACATATGAAATTTTAATAACAAATGAACAGCTCATA
Organism: Acacia melanoxylon; assembly: GCA_019022615.1. Classification (NCBI taxonomy): domain Eukaryota; kingdom Viridiplantae; phylum Streptophyta; class Magnoliopsida; order Fabales; family Fabaceae; genus Acacia; species Acacia melanoxylon. The sequence continues at coordinate 21,813,027 of JAFJYJ010000002.1, forward strand.
TCACAGGGATATATTTAGTGAGTTTTCATTTAGTAACAAATGCGACAAAAAAAGTAAGAAATGAAATTTTTAATTAACTAAAAAAATACTGTTGAGATAATTATCATATAACCACAATATTAATCTAAGCGGGAAAAAAAAAATCATATTACCAAACCAATTTCCATTTAAATAAATTTTAAATATGATATTATTAACAAAATAACCGTTTCGACTTATGAACCTGTTCGGTGTAGAACACAAATGTCCATCCCAATAGGCTGGTGCTTTTATCTTGGATCGGATAGCTAGGCCGGAATATCTAGGAAACAGATATCCCGGGAAGCGGATGATCACTATACACTAGGCTTTTCACCAGAGGGGGAAGGGGGTATGTGTTCAGTGGGGGTTGTGCACAGTGATACAGAAAGTAACGAAGCTTGAGTTAGAATGTGTGCACCTTAGGGTTCGTCCCTCGTATATATAGGGTATTCCATAGTATCTTAACTGCCCAATCTATCATATCCCTTGATTATAGATATGATATAACGTCCCCTGATTATAGGGGAATAAGAGATATACATATATCTCTTTTGGGCTTTTCCCGAGTTGGGCCTCGGTTTAGGTCCGTAACAGTTGCCCCCCAGCCCGATAGTTCAAGATTTTAAGCTGCCGGGGTGTACCATGCTCTTCGGGTCAGGTCTTATCCTTGCCCCTAGGCCGAGGTGCCGTGACAGGCGACCTATCCGACTCCTGGACCCGAGGTTGTATCTCAAAGTTCCGCACTTCTGCCGACTGCTTCCTAGATCCGAGGTGATGCCAGATGGATAGCTTGTTTTCGAGGCTAAAAACCCTTCCACTTCGCTATCATGGCCTCATGACACTTGGCCTTTGTAGATTGGAGAGGGTCTGCAATCGTCACTCCCAGCCGTCTTCGAGTTTCGTGTGCATTTAATGCGCGTAGTTCCCGTTACACGTCACTCTGTTTTATGGGTGAATGGTCTCTTGTACCCTTGATTCCCCGGCGCCCCTTCATATTTCCCTCCATTTCATAGCTTTTAACCTCTTTCGCCTTCTTTCTACTTCACTTCATTCCTCCAACACTCCGGTTTTCTCCGACTTCTCTCTTCAAACATGCTCTCTGTTTCCTGCGATTTCTTTCTTCATCTTTTCATCCTACTTGGTATGTCTTTATTTCTCTTTCAACTTTCATCTTTGTTCCTTGGCTGCATTTCACTTTTTACTCGTTTTACTGATCTCCCATTTTTGGCTTCTGTGTCGTGGTTTGGTTTTGATGAGAGCTATCTTATTTGAGTTTCGTCAGGGGTTTCTGGGTAGTTCCTAAGTATTGGTTTTACTTCTGTCGGTAGTCGTATGTCTTTGCTCATGGGGGAATTTCCGCCATGTTCCTTATTGTCATTTTACTCGCTCTTTAGGTTGCATCATCCGGTGATCATGGGTAATACTAATCATCCTTCTTCATCGGGTCAAGATCTAACCCTTGAAGAGGAAGAAGCACTTCGTGCACGCTATCCTCGAATGAGTCACTGGCTGCTTGGTACTCCTCTTTCCGAGGAGCAAAGGCTAGCCTCTTTTCTAGGTGGTAGCTCAGGTAGGAGGACTGTTGGAGTGTCTCGCCTCCCCTGCTTGCTCTTTGAGTATGGGTTCCGGTATTAGAGCCTTCCCGAGAGTGTGCATGAGGCCGAGGTCGTGCCGGTACAACCTATCAATCTCTACGAACCTCCGATCCGCCCTAGGTCTGATCCTGTGCCGGAAGGATATCTTGGTCCTTGTTGGTAATGTCTAGCGTCGAGTTCCTATTATATCGTAAACAGCGAAGATTCCAGGGCCGAAACCATTTTGGGCTCCTGCCGTCATAAGTCGTCCCTTAGCTCTGGTGGTCTTCAACCTACGAATCCACCCATTTTTCCCTCTCGCTACGACTACTCCGCCCGTGTCGGTATTCCCACACTTCCCCGATCTTAGTATTTTTGTTTTGTGTTTATAGGTAAATGGAGTTGTCGTCTTTGCCCAGTAGTGCCCGATCCGATGCCTAGAGGTCGGACTCCTCCACTCCTCCCAAAGATCTGGTTGATCAATATCCTTGGGTGACGCGTGACGTATTGAGGACCCATTCCCTGATGACCGTAAACGACATTCGCCAAATGAAGCTAGGGGCGTTGGAAGGTTGTCATTTAAGTCCCCCAAATGAGGGAGAGCCTATCTGTGTTTCGAGGGTGGAAGGCCTCACCAATTTCTTTTTCTTTTATAAAGCCTATATGACCCGGCTTGGTATTCGCTTTCCGTTTACCAAGTTCCAGATATCCTGCTTGAACCATCTCCACTTAGCTCCCTCACAGCTTCACCCCAACGGGTGGGCCTACCTAGTCGCCTTTGAGCAGATGTGTCGCTCCTTCTCGGCCCCTATTCCCTGTACCGCCACCTTATTCTTCTTCTTTTTCTGTCCTTTTACTCCCCGCTCTGGTAAGGAACCGAAGAAGTTGAAGGGGCTTACCTCCCTCCGGGGTGACCCAGACAGAAAACTCCTCACAGCCTTTTCAGACTCCTTCAAACATTTTAAAAGCAGCTACTTCAAAGTGGTCGCAAAACCCGCCGCTGACCCGGTTTTTGAAAGGGGCCGAGGCAAATAATGTGGAGTGGAGGTTCCCCCTTTATTGGACGTATGACCATCACAAATTGACTTCCACTTCATATCAAGTTGAATCCGACGACCTTCCTGCCGAGGAGGTCTTGTCTATCGACCGTCTGGTATCATATGTTAACACATATGGTGCCAGGAGCGCGACTTTCTTCATCACCGGTGCCGGTTCTAAGCCGGGATATGTAATTTGTATGAATCTTGTGGTTCCACCTTTAATCTTTGCAGAAGCGTGTTTGTACCTCGGTTGTAATCCCTCGCTAAATTTCGTTTTCTGTCTTTTGCAGCGCAACCCATGGCGGAATTGCCAAGGTATTTGTCGGTCGTGGCTCCTGCCCCCGGTGTTCCTACCAAGAAAAGCTCCCGTAAACGCCCTTCCTCCGAGGCTGGGAAAGGGCAGTCTTCAGAGGCCCCCCAGGCCGGTGCAGCTAAAAAGACAAAGGCCTCAACCACAGTCCAGACGTCTCCGTCCCCTAGCGCTGGTCCTGCTCTTCAATCCGCCGCCCCGCCTGCCAAAGACGAAGAAGTTTCTCCGATGCCATTGTCTCCTCCTCAAGGTCCTCCAGTTCCTCCTCCCGTCCAGAAGATCAACCGAGGTCTGGCGTGGGAAAAAAGGACCTCGGACCGAGGAGCTCGAACTCACCTTCTTACCGCCTCATCAATTTATGAATGCTTTACCTCTTGTCGATATTGATGAGGGATTGGTTCATGATGTGCAAAAGCGCCTCTGCCGGGGTGTTGGGTTGGCCCAAGCGTTTCTGCATCTGAAAGGGAAGTATGTTACGCAATTCACTGAGGGTCGCCAGTTGAGATCGGAGAAGGGAGAGGCCACTCATTTTAAGAAAAGGGTCGAGGAAGAACTTGAGGTTGCACGGGCGAGCGCTGGGAAGGCAACCGAGGAGCTCCTTCTTACCAAAGAAGCTTTCGAGAAGACTACCTCGGACTTTGCTGTTCTCAAGGAGGCCCATTTAAAGGGCATGGATGCCATTAAAGCCCTTCAGACCTAGCGTGCGGATCTACTCTCCGAGCTTGAACGGACCAATGCTGCCCTTGCAGAGGAGAAGAAGGCCCGTCTCGACTGTGAGGACATCCTGAAGGAGGCCGCCGCCGATTGCTTCAAGATGGCCTTTGCTCAAATTCTCCATCCTAATCCGGGAATGGAGCTCAACACCGACGGCTACAACCATCGGGCGTATGTTAAAGACGGCATCCTCCACCCTCCTCCTCATTCACTAGAGGACGAATCCGGCTCGTTTGTTGAGGAGGACCAGGGCGGAGAAGAGGCTCTCAACGCGGGGTCCCATGACGGTGGTGGAGAAGGAACCTCTAAATCTGTTCCCGCTGTTGAGGTGGTCCCTTCAGAAGACACTGTTCCTCCGAGCTGAACGCTGTAGCTTTTTATTTTGTTATGCTGGTGTATCGTACCGGACTTACTTTGTAATTTTGCTACAATTTGTAAACATTGATCTCAACCTACCAATATTTATCAATTAATTTGCCAACTTTCGTTTGAGTTATAGCTTTTTATGACCGGGCCAGGGTCTCATGTGCGCAGTATCGCTAATTATATTCTTCCGATGGGTTGACTTCGGGCATAGGGGTAGGGGAGTATACCCAAGCTACCGAGATCCGGATTTTGCTGTCCGGGTTATTTGCTAGAATAAGGGCAAACTGTCAGATGTAGAAGTGTGGTGTAAGAACGCACGTTTATACATGTCGGCCTGATCGGGACCTGCGTGACAATTCGCCTCCTTATTTAGGAGTATTTTTTCGATGCATCTATTTTTAATAGAAATAGTGTTTTTACCATTTCGCGACCGGGGCGTGATTGCCCGGGTGTAATCCCTTACTTTGGGTTTCTCGTTTAACCGGGTTTCGCTACCTCGGTGTAAGGGTTTAATCAATCCATAATGCATAATTGGCGTCTCCACTGGGGAGCTTTTTATTAAATAATCCGCTTGAAAGAAATGTTGCTTCCAGTATTAGTCAAAACATAAAACTGAAATTGAAAACATCAAAACAACGAAATAAATGAACTTAGATGCGCCTGTCGGACACATTACGATGGTCGGACCGAGGTCTAACTGTAATAGATTTTCAGCTTGTCGGCGTTCCAAGTTCTTTTGACCGGCTTCCTTCCCAGGGTTTCCAATACGTACGCTCCCTTGTCAAGTTTCTCCTTTACTCGGTAAGGACCTTCCCAGTTCACAGCTAGCTTGCCATCTCCGGCGTTCTTGTTCCCTGTAAGACCTGGCTATCACCCAAGAGGGGGGGTGAATTGGGTGTATGATAAAACTTTAAAAACTTTGAAAATCTTTTCGCAACTTCTAAATCAACAATTAGATATTCAAATAAACATATACTGGAAATATAAGAGATAAGGGAAGAGAATATGCAAACTGAGATTTATACTGGTTCGGCCAATCCTTGACCTACGTCCAGTCCCTAAGCTCTACTTGAGATTTTCAATCCACTATCCTCTTGTTTAATCCGGGCACAAGAGAAGCCTTTACATTCCCACAAGTTCACCCAGGCACTTGTGAAGCCAAAACTCTCACCGAGATAATTCTTTCAATCAGTTACCCACTCTGTACTCGAAGTTATCCTCTCACTAGGATAATCTCCCCCTTACAAGTTGTAAACTGATAACCCAATTTCCAAGTCCCACGACTCGAGATTCTTACAATGATTTAATACTCAGAAATGTTCTCTCTAAAAGAGTAAATGAATAAACACTGAGGAACAATACACATAATCTCACTCTCTAAGGTAAACTATATGATCATAGAGATAATCGGAGAGTAAGTGATATGGATGTCAGAGTATTGGCATTTTGATAATGAAACGGTAATCTCATGTCTCCAACCTCTTCTATCTTGAATGCTTCTCCTTTTATAGTTAGTTGCAATTTATGACCGTTGAGCAATTCCTCCAATTTAGAATATGATCGTTGTAAGTGTATATGACCGTTGGAAAATATTACCGTTGGAGCTTCTGACATAATCATCTGCTTTTCGTAATCCGATGTTAATCCTTCACATAATCATCTGAAACTCATTAACAAACTGATTAAAGATAGTTAGGAATAGTAATGAGTGATGATAAAGATTAATGAAATCACAAACAATGATTTTGAGATTTCGGACACGGTGATTTTCTGATGCAGATATGTTAACTTGAGTTATTCCATAAAACTCGAGTTGTTTTAAGTGCGGATGCTTTTGTTTGGATTCGACTCGAGTTGTCGTATGTGACTCGAGTTACCCTTCGTAACTCGAGTTGCCAAGGTGCTCCAAAGTTCTGATTGCTTTCTGTCTTCGAATGACTCGAGTTAATCATGATATGACTCGAGTTACCCATTCATATGACAGTGGCTCACATGTGTTTGCTAGCATTGGCATTGATCCTCAATCCGAGATTTTGATCATCTGAAACTTCTTCACAAAGATTATTAATAACATTGAAGAGTATAACAAGTAGTAATCAATTGATAACATTAATTTCAGAATTCTCATAGACGTTGTGAACATTGCTCTGCCACTTTGTTAATTCGAGTTAAAAACTCTTCTCAATATTCATTCTTCTCTGCCTTCCTCTCTGATTGACGTTGACTCAAGTTTCCAGTCCTAACTTGAGTTATCAAAGCCTAGTTAACAACTCATTCCAAACTCATTGTATGTTGAGCGTTCTTGAACCATCTTGAACTGACTGTAACTTTCGAAGGCCATATCTCCATGGTCTGAACTCCTTTTTAGTTGGTTCAAATATTGATGGAAAGCCCTTTGAGTATACTTTCATATGCCACCAATTTCAGCACAATCCGATTTGTAGTTTGTGAGATACTCTCAAAACACCAAAGCTATGTCTGTACTGTGGCGTGAATTGTAGTGTCAACTTCCACAATTAATATATCCTTGATATGAACTCATTTGGGCTTGGATATTTTATCAAAATGACGCATTGGGAGTCTAGTTTCATATGCCACTGATTTCACCTCAATCCGATCTCTGGTTTGGGAGATATCATTGAAATACCAGACCTCGCTCAACTGAAACGTGAAACAGAGGTGAAAAGAGTTGCTGAAATACACTTTAACTCGAGTTACAAAACTCGAGTTACTTAGTGATAACTCGAGTTATATCAGTCCAGAAACCCAGAAACGCTGTAACAAAGTTGTTAACTCGAGTTGCAACCTCATGACTCGAGTTAGATCATCCTGAAGCTCCCTTTTGCTTATTTTAACTCCGAATTGAGCCATTCCAACTCCCATTTGATCGTGGAGACTTCTAGAATCAATCTTGGAACTTGTATAATGATATTCTCATTACATTTAGCAAGTTCTTCATTCTTTTTTCTCTTCTCTTGATCATTCTTCTTAATTCTTCCCAGTTCGAACTTAACTTCTTAGTTTGAACTTAACATCCCAGTTCGAACTTATACAGACAATCAGATAAACAATCACCCATCTCGGCATAATCTTTCTTCTTTGGACTCATCATTCTCTTGAAATTCCACCTTCTTCAATATCTTTTCTTCTTCTTGATTATTCCCAAAATATTTTCATAACTTCTTGTTTTCTTAACATTCTCCGCAAGTTCTTCTTTCCGTAACCTCTTATATCCTTCTTGATTAATCTCTATAATACAACTCAGACTAATCTACATTAAATACAGCAGTTAGTCAATGTAGGAGATAACTATGTTACTCAATCTTTTTGCTTTTAATAATGGCATCTATATAAGACATCATCAAAACTAATCATATCTAACATTCCCGACATCAGCTCGTCGGAGTACTAGGTTTCCCCTGTTGAAGGAGCGAAGTCTCACCTTTCAATTGTACTTTGTCCCGATGAGTTGCTTGGTGGTTAGGTCTCGGCAGTGTGCCAGGATTCTTGCCTCGTCGATCAGATCTAACTCCGTTATCAATGCGTCACTGTTTAAGTCTTCACCTTCTCTGAGAGCTTTCACCCTCCTCCATGAGGGCTGGCCTATCTCGACCGGGATCATTGCCTCACACCCGTATGTTAAGCGAAAAGGAGTTTCCTGAGTAGAGGTTTGTACACTGGTTTTGTAACCCCACAACACGCTATAAAGTTGGTCGACCCAGGAAGATTCGATGTCCTCCATACGCTTCTTCAGCCCGTCAATAATAACTTTGTTGGCCGCTTCGGCCTGATCATTCGACTGGGGGTGTTCGACTGAAGCAAAGTGATGTATGATGTCGAGGTTCGCCATCATACCCCGGAACCCTTTGTCGATGAACTGTGTTCCATTATCCGTGACTATTTCGGCCGGGATCCCGAATCGAGAGACAATGTTGTGCCGAAAGAATCGTTGTATGCGAGCCGAGGTGATAGTTGTTAATGGCTCAGCCTCAATCCACTTTGTAAAATAGTCAACTGCGACGATAAGAAACCTTAACTGTCCGGGAGCTGTTTTGAAAGGTCCGAGGAGGTCCATCCCCCATTTATAGAAAGGTTAGGGGGCCGCGATGTTTTGTAGTTCTGTTGGGGGGCGCCAAATGATCTTGGCATGTTTTTGACAGCTATCACACCTTCTTACAACTTCTTTTGAGTCGGCCACCATAGTCAGCCAGAAGTAGCCGGCTCGAAGAGCTTTTCGTGCTAACGACTTTCCCCCCATATGTTGCCCGTTAATGCCTTCGTGTATCTCGGCCAGGACGTATCGTGCCTCGGCCGAATTCAAACATCGCATCATGGGAGAATGTAATCATTTTCGATATAATTGATCGTCTACCATAGTGTACATTGCGGCCTGCCGAATCAGCTTTTTGGATTCTGGCACATTGACGGGTATGATCCCTCTTTCTAAGTAATCCTCAATTGGTTTTCTCCAATCCGTGGCAGAGGATATGGTCATGATGCAACTCGGTTCGTCTAAATTTTGTTGGACCACGGTTCTGTAGTTTCCTAGACCTTTTGTGCTAGCGAGCTTTGATAATATATCTGCCCTTGCGTTCTCCTCCCGAGGGATGTGCGTGATTGTTACTTCTTCGAACTCGGTGATCAAGTCACTGGCTTTATTTAAGTACTTTGCCAGTAACGGGCCCTTCGCTTGGTATGTGCCCTCTATCTGTGCCGCCACAAGCTGGGAATCAGTTAAGACTTTGACTCGTTGTGCCCCATGCTCCTTCGCTTGTTGGAGGCCGGCCAACACTGCTTCGTATTCTGCCTGATTGTTGGAGGTCGGGAAGTTGAGGTGAAGTGAGTGTTCCACGGCGACTCCCTCTAGATTCTCAACTATTATTCCGGCTCCACTTCCCTTAGCATTTTACGAGCCGTCTACGTATACCTTCCATACTTGGAGACTGACTATTTCCTCGGCATGAGCCGGGGTAAGTTCCCTTATGAAGTCTGCTAGTGCTTGTGATTTGATCGTATGTCGGGCCTCGTATGTAATGTCGAATTCGGATAATTCTATCGCCTAGCTGATCATTCGTCCTGCTAGGTCTGGTTTGTGTAGCACCTGTCGAATTGGCTGACTGGTTCATACCACGACCTTGTGCCCCTGGAAATATAGACGCAAGCGTCTCGCCGCCATTAGCAAGGCAAATGCCACCTTTTCCAGCTTCTGATATCTGAGTTCTGAGCTCTGCAAGGCCTTGCTTACAAAGTATATTGGTACTTGTCCGGTCTCGGTTTCACGGACCAACGCTGTATTTATAGCTTCTTCACCTACCGACAAGTACAAGAAAACCGTTTCACCTGGATTGGGCTTAGATAGTACCGGGGTCGCCAAACACTGCTTGATCTTTCCAAATGCGGACTCGCATTTCGGGTTCCATTCCCCTCTTGCCTCCTTCTTTAGTAGCTTAAAGAAAGGTAAGGCGTTCTCGGCTAACCTCGGCAAGAACCTTGTCAAAGCCGCCAATCTCCCGGTTAATTGTTGTACTTCCTTGTTATTTGTTGGTGCTTTCATCTCTAACACGGCCTTACACTTGTCCGGGTTTGATTTGATTCCTCGGTTTGTCAGCATGAACCCGATGAACTTTCCCGCCGGGACTCCAAATGCACACTTTACAGGGTTTAAACGTATTTGGTGCTTTCGCAACTTGTCAAATGTCTGTTCTAAGTCTCGGATATGGTCTCCCGGTTCTTTTGATTTGACGATCATGTCGTCAATGTACACCTCCACGTTTCGACCGAGTTGGTCCTCGAAAACTTTATTCATCATCCTTTGGTAGGTGGCCCCGGCGTTCTTCAATCCAAAGGGCATCACATTATAACAATAATTGGCCTTCTCGGTTATAAAGGTCGTCTTTTCCTGATCCTCTGGGCGCATCGCTATCTGATTATAGCCGAAGTAGGCATCTATGAAGGACAAGAGTTGAAATCCGGATGAGTTGTCGACCAATTGGTCGATGCTGGGCATCGGGTAAGAGTCTTTAGGATAGGCTCTATTTAAATTGGTGTACTCTGTGCATACTCTCCATTTACCGTTGGGTTTCATTACCATAACCACATTAGATAACCATGTCATGTATTGTATCTCTCGGATGAATCCGGCCTCCAACAGCTCCTTCACATGTTTTTCTAAGGCTTTCTGCCTGTTAGCCCCCTGCTTCCGCTTCTTCTGCGATACCGGGGCTGATCCCGGTTTGATAGCTAACTTGTGACAACAGAAGCCGGGGTCTATCCCAGGTACCTCCGAGGCTCTCCACGCAAACAAATCTCGGTTCGCTTTTAGGAACTTTCTTAATCTTTCTTTGAGCTCCGGGGTCATCGCTCCTCCTATTTTCGTGACCTATGCCGGGTCTTCTCCCAGGATCAATTCTTCTAATTCTCCCTCTGGCTCGGGTCTTAGAGTTTCGGGCTCCTCATCTCTTATATCCAACTCCACACACTGACGGGTCGGCCCTGCTGTGTTCTTTTTCTCGCGTCCGAGGTTTTTTCATTTCTTTGAACTCGAGATGAAGATGCCTTCTCGTTCTCGTTCTCCCGCATTGTCTCATAATAACATTGTCGGGATTCTTTTGGTCCGATTACGGTGATTACCCGGTTTTTGAACCGATCATCTTCAATTTTTGATGTTTGGTAGATACGATCATGTCCCAGCTGTGGATGGTCGGTCTGCCTAATATCATATTGTATGGGGAGGGGAAATCGGCCACGATGAACCTTACCCTTTCGGCTTTAAACGCTTCTTTTGTTCCTAATGTCAGTCCTAGGTCAATGTACCCCTTTGGCGTAGACTACTCTCCATTAAACCCGACGAGTGTCGTTTTGCACGATCTCAGGTCTTCTGCATCCAAATTCATCCTTTTGAAGGCGTCCCACATAATGATGTCGGCCAAACTTCCAGCATCGATGAAAATTCTCTTCACAAGACAGTTCACCAGGATTCCGGTGATAACTAATCCGTCTTGGTGCCCCGATACAACATCCTTTAGGTCGTCTCTGGTGAATTGTAGTGGTGGAGGTGTCAGTCGGTCATGGTCATCTTTGAACTTGGGAGTGTCCCTCACCGAAAGAACTTCCCTCAAATATTTCCTTCTCTGGCTTGTCGTATCTCCGCCTCCACCCATGCCTCCACTGATTACATTGCATCTATGCTCCATGTCTATTTCCGGGAACTCCTCGTCATCAGTAGACAACTTTCGCCGAATTCCGTCAATCTTCCGACTGAGTGGAGTTGGACTTGGACTTTGGTCACCTGGTTTTCTCTTGTTGTTCTTCCGCCCTTGTGTCTTTATCAGGTATTGGCGTAATTTTCCCTCTCGGATGAATTTTTCGATTGCGTCTCTGAGTTCGTAGCATTGATCCGTAGTATGCCCTGGTCCGTCATGGAAATCGCAAAACTTCGTATGGTCCGTTGTGGACCGAAATCTTGTGGGCCGAGGTCTATTGACTTTCTTCATCTCGGTGGAAGCGACTTCTTTCCATAACTGGGATCGCGAAACATTGAGCGGAGTGTACCTCTCATATCTCGGCTTCTTTTCCAATTTTTCAACTTTAGGCCTGTTATCCCGGTTCTGACTGTGTGGATCTTCTCTGCACCTGCCTGGCTGACTCTTATACTGTGGAGGTGTATTTCTTCGTTCATTGCCTCGATGGCGTTCGCTATCTCCATCTGCTCTACCTCTAAATATTGCTTTGCTCTAGTTTAAACTCAATGAGGGTGTATACCCGGTTCTTGAAGATTGAATTCGCTAATCTGGACGAGGGATCCAAGCCATCTACGAGGCAATGTACGTGAACACTTTCCGGAAGAGATCGCACTTGCAGGGCGACCTCCTTAAATCTATCTAAGTACTTTTGTAGCGTCTCCCCTCGTCATTGCTTTATCTTACTTAGGGTGAACTGAGACTTGGGCTGCTTCCTGCTAGTTGCGAAATTTAACTCGAACTTTCGCCCGAGATCTTCGAAATCATATATGGACTTGACTGGCAAAGTATGGAGCCATATTTGAGTAGGTCCGATCAGTGTGGCCGCAAAAAGCCGACAAATGACCGAGCCTTTGATTTTTCGTACAAACATAAGCAGTTCGAAAGCGTCGAGGTGCGACCTCGGATCCTGGGTACCGTCATATTTTGGCAGGGCTGCCAATTCAAACTTCTTTGGGTACGGAGCATTCTCAATTTCTTCCGAGAATGGACTGCAGTTATGCCCCGCTATGTACTTTACACGATATTGCCGGGGAGAGCCCTTCGGTCGGAGCGCCTTCTCTCGATCTCGGTCTTCGTCGTCCGAGGTCCTTTCCAGAAACCGTTTCTTCCGGGTCGAGGTATGATCCCTGGGCTTTTCAAGTTCAGGGTCTGTATCTGGAGAGGCCGTTCCCGAATTGTAACGGGTATATCTTGATTGTTTGCAACGTTCTCGGGCCACCTTTCCTTTTCTCCCTTTTTGCTTGCCCCGGTCCTGTTCCTGCTCCGGCGCCTTGGTTTGTTTGACGTGGTCCTTCATGATCTGTTGCATTACTCTGTGGTCTTCTTGGCGTTGTAGGTCGTTTCGCTTCTCCATATTCTCCATCCTTCTCAGAATTGATTCCTGAGTTTTCTGCAAGAGGAGGAGGTCAGGGTTCGGAGTATCCATGGATTTTGCCCCCTTTGGAGGGGACGAGGCCGTGTCTGACACATCATTCCCTCCATTCGTGGCATCAACGTTTGGGAAGTCCTCAGACCGCGGAAGCCCTTAACTCTGTTGTTGTTGACTCGTCTCAGCTTGTGACGGATTTCCATGGTGAGGGTTCCGACTGCTGCTTCTGGTGTTAGCCATTGTTGGTCACGGGGATCGAAATTTAACAGTCCCCACGGTCGGCGCCACTGTTCCGGTGTAGAACACAAATGTCCAGCCCAATAGGCTGGTGCTTTTATCTTGGATCGGATAGCTAGGCCGGAATATCTAGGAAACAGATATCCCGGGAAGCGGATGATCACTGTATACTAGGCTTTTCGCCAGAGGGGGAAGGGGGTATGTGTTCAATGGGAGTTGTGCACAGTGATACAGAAAGTAAAGAAGCTTGAGTTAGAACGTGTGCACCTTAGGGTTCGTCCCTCGTATATATAGGGTATTCCATAATATCTTAACTGCTCAATCTATCATATCCCTTGATTATAGATATGATATAACGTCCCCAGATTATAGGGGAATAAGAGATATACATATATCTCTTTTGGGCTGCCCCCGAGTTGGGCCTCGGTTTAGGTCCGTAACAGAACCAATATTACTAAAACCATTTTTGCTATCGAGGTCTCTGAGGTGCTGATTCTTTTTCACGCACTTATGCCACAATACAATGTAAACAAGATTTATTTAAAAGTTAAATTATTAAAAGACAATATAATTTCACGTGCTTATGCTGATTCTTAATTATCAAAAGATAGATAGAGAGATACGAGGGAACATCAATGGATAATTAACTAGCGTTAATTTTATAATTGGAAATTTATATTTTTTATTTCTGGTCTTTGAAAATAATTACAATTTTCAATATCCTCATTAATAATCATTTTTTCTTGGTCCTTCCCCCTAATATTTCCTTAAAATAATTGATTTTAAAAATGTTTACTTAAAATTGAGGGATAGGTACATGATAAAGCCACTGTAAAAAAAAAAAAAAAAAAAAAAAAAAAAAAAAAAAAAAAAAAAAAAAAAAAAAAAAAAAAAAGCCAATAAACACTAAATACAATAGATGAAAAATTTGAAATAAAGTTTTGAAATAATGTGGAAGACTAAAGGGCCTTTTGGATGGGCTTTTTGATTAAAAAAAAATCATTATTTTAATGCAAAAAAAAAATGCTTGTTTTATTAATTTATATGTTTAGATGATATTTTTTAAAAAAAAAACAGAAAAAGTCACAAAAAAAGGTCAAAATGCTGCTTTTTTTAAAAGCTTCAATTTGGAGCTTAAAAAAAAAAAAATACTTTTTTTAAAACCCCGGCCTTAACATTTGCAAGTATAAGTTAAAGCAGTGATTCGGAATGAAATGCGGCAGCATTAGTTAAAAATGAAGCTTTATCAAATAATCATGCAGATATTATATTATTAACAACAATGGAGATAAAAGATTTTGCAAGGACAATTCACATAAATGGATGACATGCATAAGGAGATATTTAAACTCTATTTAAACATATTAACTTTTTAAATTATATTTGCACTAAATTTTTTATACATAGTCATGCATAATTATATATGACGTACACTCTAAATATCTCAATATAGATTTGCAGATATTTATATTCTAATTTGTTTTTTATAATAAGAATCTGCACACAAAATAAGATATTAAGTCCTAATTTTATTGTAAAGATAATATGATTTCATGTACTAATCATAATTATGTTGTTAAGTTCCTAATTTTATTGTTAAGTTGCACACATAATTATATTTCTCATTCTAAATATCTCAATATAGATTTGTATAAAATTCTCTTCTAAGATTAATAAAAAAATCTCTTCTAATGATTTCATATACTCTTCTTGGTCTAATCAGATAATAATAATAATTATTATAATACTATATCTAATATTTTTTGTCATTTTAAAGATTTATATTTGACACTGAATATCTCATCTTATATTTCCAAATTTGAAACGTGTTAAATATAACTTCATACCTGTCATTATTATATAAAAGGTAATAAACGAGTCCAATTTTAGAATTTAGTAAAAAATATTAGGAAAAATCCCATTAAAGCTGCTTAAAATAAGAAAATTTCAAAGTAGGTTGACAAATTCAACAAATTCTTAATTAAGCCATTAACCCAATTTGAGATTTCAAAATATGAATTAAATAACTTAAATGCCATCTCCTAGTTATTTGTTAAAGAGTTTGATTACTTTGTAACTTATCTCTCTCTATATATATCAACATTAATATTTAATAAAACAAAATATATATTAACTATAACCTTCAGGCCAAACAAATGTACATTAACTATCATCATAAGAACAAAAACGTACAAATTTTTTGAAAAACGAGTTCATTTTATTAACATGAAAAAAGTTTTCCAATCAAATTATAATATATGCGATTATAAAAAAATATTTTTAATAAATATATTAAGTATAAATTTTACCATAACTGTTTCTTGCATAAATTGTTTTTTGAAAGTTATATATTTTCAATAGGGCAAATGATCTGTGCAGTCACTGGACCTAAGAGTTTGTCCTGTGAGCCCGATGCTACGTCGTTTCCTTTAGTGATAGCGTGCCAATTTTTTTTTTAAAAAAATAGCAAAAAACCCATGAATCAATTTCCGAACAAGCAACGTCGTGAGAATGGTATGAGGCAGAGAAGTATCTTTCAGCCTTCACATAAAGCTTCAAGTGTTAACCAATTAGAACCACACGCATGCAACATAAAGCTTTTAAACATTCTCTGTTTTCAGCATTCAAACCAGAGCACGTATGCAGAACCAAACCTGGGCTTCTCAAGCTTTAAAACACCAAAACCAACATACAGAACCCATCGAAGCTAGACCGAGGAAAAGGAGAAACCAAAATTTAACGAACAAGGACCATCAATAATGGGCCACGTAGACGTTGTATTCCACGACGGCGTCGCCGGTTTTCAGATCAAAGGTGTGGGTCTTGGCCTGAGCGAAGCCACGAGTGAACCGGAAAAGCCAACTCCCCTGACGATCGGAATCTCTCGAACCGTACTGAACATGGTGTTCCGTCCCAACAAACTCAGATAACTCCCATTATACTTCCCTTCCATGAACGCAAAGTTCAACACCATCAACAACCCCACCTCGTCTTGCACTGCATATATATACAGAGGCAGAGCAGCGTGCAAACTAAAATCTTTAATGAGAGCTAGAACACCGAGACAAACCGAAACAACAAGAGCAGGAGAGTTTGAGCGAGAGAGTCGAGAATCTGAAAACAGAGGCAGAGACGGAGTGAAAGACGAGGAAGGAGAGTTCAAACGTGCAAGCTAGAAACTAACCGAAGTGAGTCTTCAACCCCATCTGGATGCTCTGCTAAAAGGATATTAAAGAAGAGGAGGTTGCTGGATAGCATGTATATATATATTAGGAACCAAAAACTTTGTCATTCTACTGATATATGTCGCTGCACATTAACCCAAAGCAAAAAGGCTGTTTACATGGTTCATTCTAGTGATATACATCGCTGCACACATATAAAAGAGAGAAGGGAAAGACTTTGTCATGTATATATATATACACCCACACGTACATATCTGCATATGGATCAACAACAACTTATATATGTTGTGTGTACATATGTATAAGTAGGAAAACCCTAAGTTAACGTTTTAGAGAGGGAGAAATGTGATGTTAACGTTTTTGCTGATATGATCATGATAAGATAGCTAATAAGCAAATTTTAACACGATCAAACAACACATTGGAGAAGTTTACGAAAGACTCATTTGTTTTCTTAAAATAATGAAATCTCAGGGATTAAGTTGCAAACCCAAAACTGTAAGGCCCAACAATTTTCTATTTATGGATGTTGGTGTTGGTCCCTATATATATATAAAAGCAGTACATAATCAGAGGCAGGTGCTATTCTTTCAGCAGGTTTATATAGGCATGCATTTTTTTGCGCTTGGCTATTGCAGAAATATAATAAAGAGTTGAAGTGGGGATATGCAGAGAATAATGAAAGTATTATCAGTGATATAATTAAAAAAGAGTTGAAGTGGGCATGCAATTTTTCTCGGTCTAGCTTCCATGGGTTCTGTATGTTGGTTTTGGTGTTTTAAAGCTTGAGAAGCCGAGGTTTGGTTCTGCATACGTGCTCTGGTTTGAATGCCAAAAACAGAGAATGTTTAAAAGCTTTATGTTGCATGCATGTGGTTATAATTGGTTAACACTTGAAGCTTTATGTGAAGGCTGAAAGATACTTCTCTGCCTCATACCATTCTCACCACGTTGCTTGTTCAGAAATTGATTCATGGGTATTTTGCTAAAAATTTTTTTAAAAAAAATTTTGGCACGTTATCACTAAAAGAAACAATGTAGCATCGGGCTCATAGGACAAACTCTTACATCCAGTGAGTGCACAAATCATTTGCCCATTTCAATATGGACAACATTTTGTGAAATTTAAAGTTTATTTGATATATTTTTAACTAAAATATCTTTAGACGTATATCAAATTTACCCGCCTCTTATTAGAAACAAATATTTAATATTAATAATTAATATTAAAGAATGGAAACGTTAGAAAATTGAAATCTTAACTAAATATTTTTTTAAAAAAATCACATTTATGTGTTTAGGAAAATTATTCAGAGCTTGTTTAGAAAAACATTGGTAAAAGTGACTTTTATTTCAATTGATTTTTGAAAATTGAAATTGGTATGTTTATGCTTTCCTTTTTTTTTCCCCCTCACTTGATAAAAATAAATACATCATTTTTTTTAAAAAAATATTTAATTGATTTAGAAAATCATAGTTTATTTTATTATATATTAATTTTGATATATATAACAATAAAGTCATGGAGCAATAAAGCTCTTTTAAGAAGGGAGATAGGAGAGGACATTGAAGTCATTTTACACGTATTTTGAAATCCGAATTGGGTTAATGACTCAATTAAGGAGTTGTTGAATTTATCAACATAATTGAAAATTTTCATATTTTAAATAGCTTTATATGGGATTTTCTCAAAATATATATAATTTCATACCTTAATAATTTTCAGGTCACAAATATTAAATCATACTTTTGAATTGCTTGATGAAGTTAGTTTACTTTCTATTATTACCTTTTAATTTCAAGGTTGTTTCACGAATTTTTTTTTTTTTTTTTGGATATAAATAAGACACCTCAACTAATACCGAGAACACCATTAGCCCCATTACAATCTTGACATAACACCATCTCTAGCTCCTCTGAAGGATGATAAATTTCCTGGAACCCCTATCCAATGTCCAAGCTCCTCTTCGCTAAGTAATCTGCTGCATAGTTGCGTGATCTGGGCACGTAGTGACCCTCGTTACCCAGTCCCTTTGCAAGAGTTCTTTGATTTCCGTAAGGAGACTCGTGTCCCTATGAGTTGGGGCATGCTCATGAAGAATCAAGTCGAGACATTGAGTGGAATCTGTTTCAATTAGGAGCAAACAAAGAATAGAATACTAAGTATTTTGGAGTTTGTAACCTATATGGGCTAGATCAAAGAGATTACTTAACATTTAATCAAATTTATTGTATAACTTGTTAAACATAGATTCAAATAAAAAATTTAAATGAAATATTTTTTAAACAAATTACTAACTGTCATTTTTATAATAGCCTAAATCAAATAATAAATTCTACTAATTTTTATAGTACATACAAATGTGATTATTCTTCAATGTCACATCTTCCTCCTCCCACTTGACATTAATTAATTAATTATCTTATCCCTAAATTTCATTTCTAAACACTTCACTTTTCTAGTTTCAATATAATCCTATTTAAAGATTTATGTATCAATACCAACTAATACAAAATCTTAATTTTATCACACCAAAATCAGAATTGGAATTTCTAAATTCCTAAAAAGTGCTAGATAAAAATACTTCATTATTCATTATTTTCATTATTCCAGCTAAGCAAACATAATACAAAATCTTAAAGTGCTAGAATTGGAATTTCTAAATACTTCATCAATACCAACATTATAATTATATAATTATTATATTTAATATTGAATTCTATTTTATTTTTTTATTACTAATTATACTAATTTTATTATAATAATAATATATAATAATAATAAATGATAAAAAAATTTGAATATTTTAAAGCTCTACTTCATTTAATTTGTTATTGTTCTATTAAGATTTTTACCTGTTATTTTTCTATTTTTATATTGTTATAAAGAGATTTTTGAATCACTAGAATTCATATCATATATACTTATACAAAGTAGATTTTTATATAGAAATCTATATAGAATTCTACTAAGTATATCTAAATGAGTATGAGTATATATAATAAATTATTCAATTTTTAATATAAATTCAATATTAATTAGAATTCTAATTTTAAATATAAAAAAATAGTAATATTGAATATTCATTTTAGAATGAATTTTAGAATAGTATAATTCTATTATAATTATATAATTATTATATTTAAATACAAAATCTTAATTTTATCTTAATTTCACAATTTATCTTATGTCAAAAAAAAAAAACGATTTAAACTCATGTAATCGATAATCTTCTACCAACATACATATTTTCATAATAAAAAGAGCTAGAATTGGAATTTCTAAATACTTCATCAATAACAACTAATACAAAATCTTAATTTTATCTTAATTTCACAATTTATCTTATGTAAAAAAAAACAATTTAAACTCATGTAATCGATAATCCCATACCAACATACATATTTTCATTATTCCAGCTAAGCAAACATAACATAAATATCAAATTGTAATAAAAAGAAAATATACTTCAAGCTAACCCGCAAAATCGAAAATCGAAGTGGATTTGTTTGTAACCCGCAAAAAAATGAAAGGTAAAAAAAACCGCAAAAAGGGGAAAAAAAAAAAGACGCCTTACATACCTTGCAAAAATGGGGGATCGATCGGGAGAAGTTCGACAGAGGAGGGGATGACGGAGACGGGGAGGAGGGGAAGGGGGCCGGGATGAGGGAGGAGGCCGGAGGTGGGGAGGGGGTCGGGTGAGGGGGGACGGGGGCCTCGGGATGAGGGAGGAGGCCGGAGGGTGGGGAGGGGGAGGAGGAGGGGGTCGGGTGAGGGGAGGAGGGGGTCGTGGGTGAGGGGGTCGGGATGAGGGAGGCGGCCGGAGGTGGGGAGGGGCCGGAGGAGGGAAGGGGGGGGGAAAATTGGGAATACGAGGAAATGTTGCGGCTTTTTGTTTAACATTTTGCGACGGATCCCTAATCCGTCGCAAAAGTTTGCGACGGATCGCAGATCCGTCGCAAAAAGCGTTTAAATGGCGGCTTTTTTGTCGCCATTTTGCGACGGATGGCTGATCCGTCGCAGTGTATTAATGGCGGCCTTTTTGGTCACATCGTGCGACGGATCATCCATCCGTCGCAAAAAGCGTAAAAATGGGGGCCTTTGTGGCCGCTATTTTGCGACGGATGACTAATCTGTCGCACGATTTTGGCGGCCTTTCGGCCGCCACTTTGCGACGGATGGCTTATCCGTCGCACAATTTGCGACGGATCGAGATCCGTCGCTTTTTATAATGGCGGCCTTTTTGGCCGCTTTTTATTTTATCGCGACGGATTTACTTTTCCGTCGCAATATCCGTAGCTATTGCGACGGAAATTTTATTCCGTCATCTTTTTTTTTGCTACGGATTTAGAAATCCGTAGCAAAATCCGACACCATTGCTACGGAAAATTTTCCGTAGCAAATTCCGAAGCTATTTCCTATTTTTCTAGTAGTGCAACCCAAACTTTCCTAATACCTATAGCCCATGCCATTTTTAGACTAAGGAGAGTAGCCTATATTTCCACAGACAGCTCATCCCCATCTTCAATGTGATACCAAAATCCTTTCAGGAATTTACCTGCCGAGTCCCGAAAAAGTCCCCCACATGCACCTGTAGTAGAAGGAACTGAGTACGCACCATCTACATTCGCCTTCACCCATGCCTCCTCCAGTGGGCGCCATGACTCTCGAATCCACATTACATGCCTATAAGCATGACTCTCGGGGGGGTGGCTCTTCTCGGGGAGGTGGTTCTTCTCGGGGAGGTGGAAGAAGGGGGAATGTCCGAGATATACCATTGCCGTTATCTATTTTGGCCGTAAGTGCACCAGCTTCTTCATCGGCCCCTTCTTCCTCGACGCCCGCGGTTAATAATCCGCCGATCATGTTTCGAGGTTGTAACCCTTGCGAAAGTTGCCGTCATAAGGCGACCGAGCTTATCCGCCAAGGCCAAGAGAGAGAAGCCGATTTACTTATTGACAAATGTCGCTGCGACATCGGGCCGCCGTCGACTTCAGCTGCTGTTTCACAGATTCCTCCTGTCCCTTTGTTCTGTGATACTCGTCGTGTCACTCTTGTTACATCAGGTATACTTGATGATTCTGACTCTTCCCTTTGTTTTTTATTTATTATAGGTATTAGATGTCTTCCCCTTCTCACCCATCTCATCAATCTGAGACAGGAGAATCTGCCCCTTCAGGGCTTTCTCGGATGACGTCGGCTAAGGAATATGCCATTAGCAGTGCTGTAACAGGAGTACGGAATAAAATGTCCGCGAAAGAGCTTGACCGAATCATCCGAGGTGGCCGGGGATATAGCGTAGTTTTGCCTTCAAAGGAACGAATCGTGGCTTCGGTCGGTTATCCGATAAAGGTGGCCATTTCTTTTATTTTTATCGGGATGTGATTACCCGTCTTGGCCTTCAGTTCCTTTTTTCTGACTTCCAAATGTGCCTACTCCGTCACCTTCATCTGGCCCCTTCGCAACTACACCCGAATGGTTGGGCCTTTGCCTTAGCGTTTGAGAATTACTGCATAAAGCATGAACTCAAGTGTTCTGTCCCCGTGTTCTGCAGCTTCTTCACACCTTTGAAAAACAATGTCACCATAGAGGAAGAGAAGATGTGGTTTGGTTGGACATCATTTCGTGCTTGCCATGGACGAAAATTTCTAAAGCCCTTTACAGACTCCTGGAAAGGGTTTAAGTCCTCTTTTTTCAAAGTAGTTGCCAGACCCGGGGAGTTACCTTGGTTTCTCCAGAGGAGCCCGTCCGGGCATATTGAAGAGCGCTTTCCGCTATACTGGGGTGATGACTTTCACAAGTTTCAGGCCAAGGAATTTTTACCCGACCCTTCACAATGTTCCGAATCCGAGGATGAAGCCATTGTTAAGTTAACCACACTTATCAGTAAAAAGGGGCCTTTGGTGGACTCGGCCGTTTATATTATCTCTAACTAATCAAAACCCGTCATGGGTATGATATTCATTGCTTTCATCATCCTTTGTTTGTATTTCCTCAGATGTATGATGCTATTTATTTTCTTTTCAGGTGATCAAATGGGGAAAAGGCCTGAGTACCTTGACGTGACTTGCCGTCGGGAGATGGCCCATACACCCACGGGCGGAAAACGAGCACCCCCGAGTGGAGAGCCTAGCATTCCCCCGGCTGCCAAGAAGGCCAAAACTTCTAAGAAGAAGAAAGCTACCGCTCCTTCTTCCTCAGTTCCCGAGCCCGAGATTCCACAAGATGTGCCTTCGGGATCAGTTCAGGACCCTTTAGTCCGAGTTCCCTCTTCCTATCTTTGGGAGGGCAACTGCCCTCCAGGTCTTCGCAAATGTCTTCGTGCTCCCCCAAACTATTTCGATGGGAAGAGACTGGCTGAGAGTGAGAAGGAGGAGCTCTTGGAGCTGTCTGCTGCCAGCTTGAAGAGCACCGGCTTATGTCAGCTAGTCGCCCATCTAAAGGAGAAGGTCGGGGTCAATGAAGAGGACCTAGATGCACTTGAAGAGGAGAAGAAACAAGTTGAAGAACGGTTAACTCAAGCGCTTGAGGACTTGGAGTTAGCAAAGGGCCAGAAGGAGAGTTTGGACTTGGAGCTTCAACGCGCCCGTGACAGCCTTCATAAGGTTGAATCCGAGGTTACCCAGAGGCTGCAGATTCACAAAGAGGACTTGGAGGCCATGAGCCATCAAAAAACTATGATTTCGACCCTAGAGTCCGAGGTGGCATCTTGCAAGAACGCGGCGTCCTCCGAGTTGGCTTTGTATAAGGATGCTCTCTCGTTTTCGAAGCCGACGTTGTTGCCAAGCGAAGAACGGCGTCTCGAATGCTTTTGCAAATGCCCCGGAGCAGTTCAATTTTTGAACTCCACGGTGACGTTGAATCGGGAAGGGGTGCATATGAATGCCTATGTTGACGACGGGAAATTTTTCCCCGCTCCTTCTCCAACCGTTGGCTCACTCCGCTCCCCTCCGTGGTGGTTCCAGAAGCCGATGGGGAAGGCCAATCTCTTCCCCCGAACTGATTGTCGTTGTCCGTAATTTGATTTTTACTTTGTTGCTCTGCCCGTCTAGGCCTTTTGTAATAGACAATCTATTAAATGACCGTATTTTTTTTCGAATTGACTCATTTTCATCTTTGCGTTTACTGCTTCTCTATTTTCTTCTTTAATAGAAGTTAGGATCCGACGTGATCAGTTTCGGGAAACCTTAATCAATCGATACTCCTAATCATTTTAGACTTGGGGTATGTTTTTCTTTGGCGGCTTTGCCGCTATGACATATTTCGCGTAATCGGGCTTTTTACCCTGAGTCGCTCATGTCTTGTATTTATACTCGCCTTGTCTTTTCGGACTCGGGGTATGTTTTTTCTTTGGCGGCTTTGCCGCTATGACATATTTCGCGTAATCGGGCTTTTTACCCTGAGTCGCTCATGTCTTGTATTTATAATCGCCTTGTCTTTTTGGACTCGGGGTATGTTTTTTCTTTGGCGGCTTTACCGCTATGACATATTTCGCGTAATCGGGCTTTTTACCTTGAGTCGCTCATGTCTTGTACTTATACTCGCCTTGTCTTTTTGGACTCGGGGTATGTTTTTTCTTTGGCGGCTTTGCCGCTATGACATATTTCGCGTAATCGGGCTTTTTACCTTGAGTCGCTCATGTCTTGTACTTATACTCGTCTTGTCTTTTTGGACTCGGGGTATGTTTTTTCTTTGGCGACTTTGCCGCTATGACATATTTCGCGTAATCGGGCTTTTTACCCTGAGTCGCTCATGTCTGGTACTTATACTCGCCTTGTCTTTTTGGACTCAGGGTATGTTTTTTCTTTGGCGGCTTTGCCGCTATGACAAGTTTCGCGTAACCGGGCTTTTATCCTGGGTCGCTCATGTCATTCATGAATGAGTTAAAACTCGGTCTTTCACACCACATGATTTATGAAGGAGTTTCAAACCTCTATTCATACATGTTCAGTGTTGTTAGATTCACTTGCAGATTGCCAAATACGGGCTCCCTGACCCTATATTCTTCATTCCTTCAGTCCACGAAGTTACATCAAATTTGATTCACATGGGAATTTACATATACTTGAGACTGGTCTTCCTGAAAATAAAGCTAAGTGAAATTGCAAAAAGCAGGACATTAAAATTGGAAACTAATCTTCCCGACTTTAACTATAGTAGGCCTTAAGTTTGTCCGCATTCCAGGTCCTTTTGATTGCTTTTCCGGTCAAAGATTCTAGCATATAGGCTCCTTTTTCGAGTTCATCTTTAATACGGTAAGGTCCTTCCCAATTTGCGGCGAGTTTGCCATCCCGAGCGTTTTTATTGCCAATGTCGGCCCTCCGGAGTACCAGGTCGCCCTTTACGAACGAGCGTGGAATTACCTTCCTATTGTGTCTCGAGGCGACGAGTTGCTTGGCGGCTAAATCCCGAAGGTGAGCTGTGGCTCTGACTTCATCTATGAGATCCATTTCCATCGCCAACTCCCGATCATTCCGCTCTTGCGAATGGTGTAACCTTCTCCATGAAGGTTCCCCGACTTCGACTGGGATCATTGCTTCACATCCATATATGAGTCGAAATGGGGTCTCCCCTGTTGATGCCTGAGAAGTAGTCCAATGTCCCCATAACACTGAGTGTAAATGTTCAACCCAACTACCCTCAGCATCTTCCATACGCTTTTTCAGTCCATCCACTATGACTTTGTTGGCTGCTTCGGCCTGCCCATTGGACTGTGGGTGTTCAACCGAGGCAAAATGATGTTTAATTTTAAAGTCGGCTACTAATTTTTGAAAGTTTTTATCCACAAATTGGGTTCCATTGTCGGTCACCAACTCGGCTGGTATTCCGAAACGTGAAATTATGCTTTTCTTGAGGAATTTCTGCACATTTGCCGAGGTGATGGTCGCCAAAGGTTCGGCTTCAATCCATTTGGTGAAGTAATCCACCGCAACAATGAGCCACTTCAACTGTCCTTGTGCCGCCTTGAATGGCCCTAATAAGTCCATACCCCATTTGTAGAACGGCCAAGGGGCTGAGATCTGGGTCAACTCGGATGGAGGGGTCCATATTATCCTGCCGTGTTTCTGGCAGCTTTGACATTTCTGGACATGATCCTTCGCATCCTGGGCCATAGTAGGCCAATAATACCCAGCTCGTATTGCTTTTTGAGCCAACGCCTTTGCGCCCATGTGATGTCCGTTTATCCCTTCATGGATTTCTGCAAGTACGTACCAGGCTTCAAGTTGGTCAAGACATTTAGCCATCGGAGAGTGTAAACCTCTTCGATACAATTGATCGCCCATCATTGAGTAAGTGGTCGCGTTACGATAAGTCTCTTTGCTTCCGTAGCATCTTCTGGAATGATCCCACTTTCCAGATAGTCGGCAATCGACTTCCTCCAATCGCGATTATCTGAAATAAGCATGATGCAGCTCGGTTCTTGGAGATTTTGTTGAATCACAGTCCGGAGATTTCCCAGACTTTTAGTGCTAACGAGTTTAGAAAGGACATCGGCTCTAATATTTTCAGTTCGAGGGATATGCTCAATTTCTACGTTATCAAACTCAGCTATGATATCCTTCACTTTTCGCAAGTATTTTGCCAATTACAGGCCTTTGGCTTGATAGGTTCCTTGTATCTGGGAAGCCACTAGTTGAGAATCGATTGCTAAATGTACCTGTTGGGCTCCATTCTCCTTAGCCTGTAGTAAACCTGCAATGAGGGCCTCATACTCGGCCTGATTATTTGATGTCGGGAAATCCAGTCGGAGCGACAATTCCATTGCAACTCCTTCGGGGCTCTCCACAATGACTCACGCGCCGCTTCCCTTAACATTTGATGAGCCTTCTACAAATACCTTCCACAGCTTATTTTGCGTTCCCTCCATTTGAGTTGATGGGGTCAATTCCATTAGGAAATCAACCAAGGCCTGAGATTTGATCGCTTGCCGGGCTTCGTAACTGATGTCGAACTCGGACAATTGGATTGCCCAGCTTGTCATTCGTCCGGCTAAGTCTGGTTTATGCAGTACTTGACGTATGGGTTGATTGGTCCTGACGACAATAGAATGTCCATGATAGTAATGGCGAAGTCGCCTTGCCGAAGTCAGCAGTGCAAATGCCATTTTCTCCAACTTCTGATATCTTAATTCGGAACCTTGTAAAACCCTGCTCATGAAGTATACGGGTTTTTGCCCCTCCTCCAGTTCTCGGACGAGAACGGCACTTACCGCTTCCTCTCCTACTGATAAGTATAGGATCAATGTTTCTCCGGGTTCAGGTTTAGATAGTACTGGCGGAGATGCCAAACATGACTTTATCTTTGCAAACGCCTTTTCACATTCCGAGTTCCATCCTCCTTGCGCCTCTTTTTTCAAAAGTTTGAAAAAAGGAAGTGACTTTTCAGCCGACTTAGGCAAAAACCTTGTCGGGCCGCCAATCGCCCCGTTAATTGTTGGACCTCTTTTTTGTTGGCTGGAGCCTTCATTTCCAACACTGCTTTGCATTTTTCTGGATTGGCCTCTATTCCCCGGTGGGTCAGTAAAAAACCCAAGAATTTGCCCGATGGTACTCCGAATGCACATTTGGCCGAGTTCTGTCTGATCCGATGTTTCCGTAGTTTTTCAAATGTCTGTCGCAGATCATTGACATGGTTGTTCTCTGCCTTCGATTTGACTATCATATCGTCGATATATACTTCCATGTTATTCCCCATTTGACTAGCAAAAACCTTAGTCATCATCCTCTCGATAAGTAGCTCCAAAGATTCTTAAGGCCAAAAGGCATCACGTTGTAGCAAAGAATTAGCGCTATTTGTGATGAAAGCCGTCTTTTCTTGATCATCGGGATGCATGGCTATCTGGTTGTACCCGAGTATGCATCCATGAACGATAGGAGTTGAAAGCCCGAGGATTTATCCATGGTGATCTATGTTAGGCATTGGAAAGGCGTCTTTTGGGCATACCTTATTCAGATCTTTGTAATCAGTACAAACACGCCACTTCCCATTTGGTTTCTTAACCATAACCACGTTGGAGAGCCATGTCGTGTATTGTACTTCCCTGATAAATCCGGCCTCGAGTAACTCCTCCACATGTGCTTCCAAGGCCTTAGACCGATCGGAGCCTTGCTTCCTTTTCTTTTGCGCCACGAGTGTTGAGCCAGGGTGGATTGCCAAACTATGGCAATGTAACTCGTGGTCCATACCGGGATTTCAGAGGCGTTCCAAGCAAATACATCTTTATTTTCGACTAAGAATTTTTCAATTTCCCTATGGATCTCGGGATTCAATCCTTTCCCGACTTTTGTGATTTTGTCTGGGGTATCCCCCAAGACATAGTCCTCGAGTTCATCATTTGGTTCTGCTCTTTGGATTTTATCTTCTTCCCTCAAATCTAACTCCACAACCTGGACCGACCTGGCTTCCTTCTCTGATTCGCCTTTCTTTGAATTTTTACTACCTTTGACCGTGTCGAAGTAGCATTGCCGAGAGTCTTTTTGGTCGCCTTTGACGGTAACCACTTTGTTTCTCTTGTTGATAAACTTCAGCTTCTGGTGATTTGAGCACACCAACATATTCCAGTCATGAATAGCAGGTCGTCCTAAGATGATATTGTGTGTGGAGGGGAAGTCGGCAACGACAAACCGAACCACTTCTGTCTTAAAAGCCTCCTTGGTGCCCAGAGTGAGTTTGAGATCGATGAATCCCTTTGGACGGGTATCTTGACCGTTAAAACCCGTTAACACGCTTTTTTTACGGGGCTTCGGCTCTTCGGAGTCAAACCTCATGCGTTTGAACGCATCCCAAAGGGATGATGTTAACGACGCCGCCATTATCCGTAAATATTTTTCTTACACGGCAGTCCACCAACGTTCCCGTGATGACTAGGCCGTCATGATGCCCAGGTATTACCTCATCCAGTTCTTCATCAGTGAATCCGAGTACTGGGGTGGGAGTCTTTGCAGATTCTCCCTTAAACTCGGGACGACTTCTTACAGAGAGGATTTCTTTCAAATACTTTTTCCTCTGACTAGCTGAGTCTCCTCCTCCACCAAAACCTCCGACTATGACATTACAGTCGTATTTTGACTCGGGAAATTCGTCATCCTGGTCTCGCCCTGGTTTTCTCTGTTCTCTTCTCTTCTTTTCAGGTGCCGGGCTCCTACTTCTGCCTTCCTTACGCTTGTTTTGCCGTCCTTGTGTTTGTATAACATAACGGCGCAGTTTTCCTTCTTGAATAAACTTCTCAATGGTGTCCCGCAAGTCCCAACACATGTCCGTCGTGTGGCCATGCTGATCATGGAATTCGCAGTATCTAGATTTATCCAGAGTGGTTTCATTGCGCATTGGCCGTGGTCGTTCCACCTTTTTCATCTCCGTTAAGGAGACTTCCTTCCAAATTTGTGCTTGCGGTATCTTTAATGGAGCATATCTGTCATATCTTCCTTCAGCCTTATCTCTTCTTGTTTTGCTATCCCTTACATGTGTCCGAGTATCCCGCTGATTCGTTCCGAATTGTTGCTTCTCTCTGGGAGTCGGGCTTTTCGCCTTACTTCGAGGCGCGTGGGTCATGATATCCATCTGCTCCAGCTCTATGTATTGTTTAGAGCGATCTCGGAAATCTGACATGTTTTGGGCCGACGTTTCATCACCGACTTCTTCAGGCGCAAATCCTTGTCTAAGCCTGAAATCACACAATGCAAGTGTACCTCATCCTTCAACCCGGGAACATGTAAGGCTACGTCCTTGAAACGCTCCAGATATTTTTGTACTGTCTCTCCTGGCGACTGCTTAACCTGGTCGAGTTGGAACTCGGTTTTTGGTTGTTTCCGACTTGTGGTGAAGTTCTGCAAGAATTTCTTTTCGAAGTCTTTCATGTCGGTGATCGACTTCATTGGTAGAGAGCTGAACCATATTTGAGCCGGACCTCAAAATGTTCCAGCAAATAATCAAGGGATCACCGGCCCAGTAAACCCTTTCACCATTATATCTGTTTTAAAGTGACCAATGTGCAATTGCGGATCTTGACTTCCGTCATATTTAGGAAAATCTTTGGTATCCAAGCGTTTTGGATATGGGGCGGCCATTATTTTATCCACGAAAGGACTCTGGATATTGTCATCGTAGGTATCTGACTCAGACGAAGTCGGCGTCACATCTTTCTTTGAGTGCTTGCGGGCCTGTAGTGGCTCCTTTGCTTTTTCATCGATTAACTTCTCTGCCTCTGCCCGACTTCGTCCTTCTTTGTCAATGTTTGTTCGAGAATTCACTTCCTGATCATGCTCAATTGGGTTCCCTCCGAGCTGTCTCAGGAATTTGATATGTTCCTGCAAGGCTTGTATCTTCCGCGACCGCTCCTCGATGAGCTGTTCTTGATCTTCCCCGAGTATGGTTTCTTCTCTCTGTGTCGCCTGTGAAGTTCCCGCCTTCTGAGATATGGAAACCTCATCTCGGCTATGGTCGACAACATTTTCACCCGGGATCCGCGTACGATTTTCTGCACATTCGAAATGTCGCTCGAACATTCGCTTCCACTCTTCATTTCGACTATTCAACTCCTCCCTGAATGCTCGGGTATCCTCCTCACACTGTAGGCGATTACGGATTTCCATTTCCCCCATCCGATTATATATGGAACCAAGTGTGGTTTGCATAATACGAATGTCGGGGTCTGCCGTCTGGAACTCCAATTGGTGTTGTTGTGGTAGAAGCTGCGGATTAATTTGCTGGATGACGACATTCCCGGGAGGAGGGGAATTTGCCGTGTCTGATGTCTCATATTCGGTTTCTACCATCACATTTTCTGCTTTCGGGTTGGTAGAACCTTCCTGGCGAGATATCGGCTCCTGGAGATTTTGCCCCGCTCCTTGTGGCAGTTGATCCTGCCGGGTTTCTATGTTTTTTCTTCTGGTGTTCGCCATACTCCTGGTTGAACCCGTAGCTTTGCGATGTGGGATTCGAAATTTACGGTCAGCGCCAATGTTCTGGTATAGAACACAAATGTCTAGCCCGGGATTGGACTAATGAATTGATGTAGGATCTTTAGTCTTATCTTAGATATCTATGGATGAGATATCCAAATAGATAGGAGATCACAGAGCTTGAACACAAGGGTTTTCACCCAAAGGCGTGGGGTGTGTGCTCTGTGTATGCAATATGGTAAATAGGTTGGGAGAGAATGTATGTGTACCGTGCACCGTTAGATCCTTCCTATTTATAGAGGAGGTGTCCCGACCGTTATTGGCTTTTCCCGCTTTCCACTCGGCGTGTCCTTCCTCCATCATTCATGATGGGGATCATGGGTTCCCGAGGTCCTAGGGATCATGGGATCATGAGTCATGTCCCAAGAGAAGACGTTGATGGGCCTTATCTTCCGGCACCCGTTTATCTCGGTCCATAACAATTGTAATATTAATTATGTGGATCATGTCATTTCAAATCTGTGCCTCCCCTTAATTTCCAGTCACTATTTTGTTCGTCATGACAAAGGGAAAAAAAAAAAATCAGTCGACCTTCAATGCCCAGTTTTCCCTCATGTCAACTGCGTACGAGAAGTGTCACTTGCATTTAGCCGTTCCATTGGTAATGAAATCAAAAAAACATCTACAACTAAGTTCTCTCTTAAACCTGTATTTTAGAAAAATTTCAAATTTTAAGCGTACGAGAATTGTAACTTGCATTTAGTCGTTCCATTGGTAATGAAGTCAAAAAAACATCTACAATTAAATTCTCTTTTAAAGCTGGCTTTTAGAAAATTTTGGTGATAAATAAGCACTCTAGGGAACGTCTTTAGATCGGGAAACAGGTGTCACATTATAGTATGTGGGATGAATTATTCAATATGTAGAATTTACAAACTTTTTTTGGTGCAACGCACATGGTCGTTAGTCTTAACATTTATATAAGAGTACAAGCTATGGGGTCTAAGAAAACTCATTATGGTTTGAACCCATTATTATTAAACCCAGAATAAGATAAGGTCTGAATGACACCATTAAAAAGGTGAAAAAAGAAAAAGGAAAAGAAGACACCATTAACCCAATACAATAATGCATCTTCAAAGTCCATGAGGGGAAAGCTTTCCTTCAGTTTTGCGTATTGTGACCAAATTCTAAGGGCCTCAAGAGATGGTATAATACTTAAATGGCCCACTACATAGCCCAAATGAGAAACTTGGCTCAGTCTCCATTGAGATGTCACTTGCTATAAGTGCGATGTTGGAATATGTTGCATAGCTTAGTGATGTTGGGATCAATTTGGGTGCTCATCAAAACCCCATCAGATCTTGGCTGATCCAAGCTGATATGGGTGGTCTAAATTTAATATTTTTTGTCTTCATCTTTTTAGAAAAAAAAAAATATTTTAATTGGCACATAATGTAAAATGAAGATAATCTCTTTATTATTATTATTTTTGGGTTAAGGTGCAAATTGACCAATAAAGTGTTACACAAAGAGCACCTTGTACAAAAATATTTTAGAGGGATCAAAAAAACAAATGAACGATTGAAAATGGAAAAAATGCCAGTGAACAATTTAAAATAGGAAAATAACACAAAGTGCCATTAATTTCAACTTAACAACTTTGGTCAATCTGCTACTGGTTGACGGATTTATCTCAAATTCAAGCTCATCCATAGTTGTCTTGGAGGAGGACGAACAAGCTGATGACGTTGTCGCCGACGCCACCAGCACAACCTTTCCTCGATCCCATTGGGTAGAAAATCAATGTGGAAGGAAATTAAAATTAAAGAACGAACGATCTTGTGTGTTCTAAGGAAGAGGACAATGAATAGTGAAGTCGCTCTGCATCTAGGATCTTTCCACCGTTCAGCGTAGCTTCCAAAAAAATGCCGCACGCCTCTATTCTACTTCTGCTCTCCCTCTCCAAAAACGATTGATGATGATGAATTATGGCTCTAATTCTCACTCCTGATCTGAAGCATGACGGTGGAGAGAAAGAAGAAGGGATGTCGCCAGCAACGACAGTAACAAAGGGGACAGTCGCTGGCGACGGAAGTAACACTTCATTGACCAATTTGTACTTTATCGGTATTTTTTTTTTCATTTTCAATTGTTCATTTGTATTTTTGGTCTTTCTAAAACATTTGTACTAGGTTAATACTTTGTTGGTCAATTTGCACCTTAACCCCTTTTTTTAAATTTTTTTTTTTAAAAAAATATCAAATGAAAATCATTAAATCAAACTATTCCAATAAGGTTTAAACATCTAAATCCGATGAGTTTTAGGTGCTCATCTAAACTGGTTCCCCTTGAGGGTGTTCATTCAAATGTCCACTCGCAGATGCAGTCGAAAAAGGATGGATTATAAAATTCATCCGCGCTGAGTATGTGTGCGGCCCAGCTACATCTACAGGCCTTAGTGGAACTTTTTATTTATATATATAAGAGAAAAGTTTTGGAGGGGTTCGTCATCGTCCCCACCAAGCCAGGCAAGACGGCACCCCGCCTCTTTGGAAGACTTAATAGGGACTTACGAGATCGCCTACCAAAGGAGTCCCAGCGACGGCAGTGGGGATCGAACACATATCCCTTTGGGACTTGAATAAATCCCTTACCATCTACAGGCCTTAGTGGAACTTGAGAATATGGGATTTAAATCCCCACTAGGCTAGTTTGTTTTTAAGCTCTTAAGGAAGTTCCCTTGTACCAAAAAAATAAAATAAAATGCAATTTTAACAACAAAATTTTCTGATAAGGCCATTTAGCATATTAAGTTTTTTTAGTACTAAAATATTCACAACCCTTAAAAAAGGAGCAATTTTAACACAAATGTTAATTGGCAACATTGTGTGGGACCCACATAATGTCTATTTGTACCCACTTAATGGTTGCATTAAAATTGCTCCATTGTTTAAAGTTTGTGTACATTCTAGCACATAAAAAAAAATTATTAGTGCCAAATTTCCTTATTTGAGAATTTTGCTGTTAAAATTGTATCTTTACCATTAAAAAAAGAGAGAAGAAAAGTCCACCGGCGGAGCTGTAACCACATCACTTGAACTTCCAGATTGCGCTTTGGATCTTCTCTAGGTAGAGTAGGTGGAATTTCCTGATTGCGTCTCTGATTTCTTCCCAGTTGTATTTTCTATTGTGGTGATGACCTCGATGCATCTTTAGCTAAAGGTAAATACTTGCCACAAGAAATGGCTACATTAAAACGCTTATGGTGTGGTTTTAACGGAGCAGTGAAACTGGAAAAGAATTTTTATGACCTCTTTTTATTAGTTAGTAGTAATAGTTATTGATCAACTTCACCATGCTTTTTTTATCATTCTTATACATCCTGTATTTTTTATTTTTTTTGGGAATGCTGGGGATTGAACCAAAGTTCAATTTGTTGGTTCATTTTCAACAAAATCGATACGGAAAAAAATAACCAGAGGAAAATGATATATGTAAGGATACCATGAAACTGAGTTGGAGATTTATATGTAATACAAAGGCCTTATGGGTGAAAGTGCTTAGAGCTAAATATAACCGTGGTGATAGTGAGATTCTAGATGTTAAGAAGCAAATGAACTTATCCCTAATATGAAGAGGAACTAACAAGGTTTGGGAAAAGTTTTGAAATAATATTTAGAGAGAAAGTGCGAATGGTTAGTCTTCGTCTTTTTGGTTGGACAATTGGTTTGAAGTGAATAGGTCTTATTGATTTGGTTTTGAGTTATAAACATCTCATTTATGGAAATGAGAGTGTGGTGAGTATGTGATGGAAGGGGGTGAGTGGAATAGAAGGAAGATCGAGTATTGGTTTTCCTCCCATGTAATTGATCAAATTGTCTGTATGCACCCCTGATTTGAGGAAAGAGGAGAGAACAAAATATATTGGAAACCGTCCACTGATGGTTGTTTCTCAGTCAAATTGGCATATTATTTTCTTTTATCAGGTAATCGACGGGTTGTGGATAACATATGAAAGATTATATGGAGATGGTATGTTCTGGAGAAAATTAAAACATTCATGTGGTTAGCTACTCATGAGAGAACTCATACATCGAAGCTGAGGATGCCAAGAGTATTGGAGACGTCTGCTGCTTGCTCTTTTAGATGCGAGATGGATGAACACTTGATGCATATGTTGCAAGAGATTACTTAAATGTCAAGGAGTGTTGGAAATTAGTGGTCAAACATGAAAAATGGAATACATTTTCTTCTTTACATGGGGCAGACTGGATCAAATGGAATCTAACTCATGAGATTGTCAAAGAATATTAAAAGAATGTTCTGTGGCCAACCTTGTTTGGATATCTTTGTTGGGATGCATGGGTATCACGTAGTAAAAGTTGTTTGATTGTGAGGCGAATGGTATGGGAATGAATGCACATAATAGTTTCTTTAAAGCATGTTCGGATGAAGATATTCTCAGGGAAGATGATATGGAGAAGAGGATTAGTAGTTCTCACGCAGACTATAATCAAAAGGGTTAAGGAGCGAATTTGCCAACCAACTATTAGGCTAGGAGAATTGGGCACAATAAGTTTTAATGGTACCAAAAAGACCAAAAAACAATTGAATTTGTTAAAACATCACAACACTGTCAGATGCCTTTTAACTGCTGTTGAAAATGAATGCCACATGGGATTTTACGTCCAGCTCAATGCCCAGGTGGATTTTTTTGTTTTTTGTTTTGGTCAAGAATTCCCAAATGGCTTCAAACGGACAAAATGACATAACCCAACAAATAACCCAAAGCTTTCACACAGAAAACCAAAGCTACTTTCGACACCCGAGAGCGAGCGAAAGAGAAGGCCACATCGAAGAACCTCACGAACTCAACCAAACCCAACGGAGAAGGCCAAATTGAAGTAATGGAAGCAGAAATTGTGACCGATTCTCCTACATGGGTTGCAAGCAAGTGTGATTGAGGAACATCCGACGAGAATCGCGAGTGGAATTTCATGATCAGTAGTGGTGTGAGGGTTTTGGTAGCTGCAATTTTCGATGATGATATAAAATTTTCTTAGGGAAGGCGAAATCGGGACACCTTTTCCGGTGAGACGAGGAGAGAGGGGGTTTACCAAAGGAGACAACGGGAGCGGGAGGAGGAGGAAGTAAGGGGCCAATTTTTGCATCGGAAACACTACCGTCTCCGATGATAGAAGACATAAAGGAGGAGCTAGTGGTGGACATCGGAGGGGATATACTAAAGGTGTCTTTAGAGTACCGAGACATGGATAACTCAGCGAAGATTTAAACGATGACGTCTTGACCATACGGGGCTTGGCGAAATCAAGAGTCAACCCCGAGATTGAGATGACTTAGCCGAATTCGAGGGAGGTGGCTCGATTGGGAAGGATTTGAATGAACAAAGGAAGGAGAAGGAGGAGTGGGATTCCTGGAGGGAGCACGACGGAAGCGAGCGTGACCGGTGTGATTGAGTAAGTTGATGACTTGTTTGAACTTGGAAACGATCAAGTCGGTAAGTTGGGAACAGTCAAGACGGTGGGGATTCTAATTTTGATATTGAGAGGAATTGAGGAGACGAATGAGATGTTCCATGCTCTATAATCCAGCGGAAGTAGCTTCTTGAATAGCCATTTGTTCTTCCATCTTCCTTGGGAGGTTTACCAGATCTACAACCATAAAGACAAGATTCAAGATTCAAGAGGAAGAAGAAGGAGAAGGTGGAGAGGGAAGGAGGAGAAGAGAGAGGATGGAGGAGATGGGAATGGGAATGGGAATGGGAGGAGGCCTTAAATCGAGAGGAACGTCCTACATGGGTTATGTCGTTTTGTTCGTTTGAAGCCACCTGGGAATTTTTGACCCAAAAAGGGGAAAAAAATCCACCTGAGCATTGAGCTGGACGTAAAATCCCACGTGGCATTCATTTTCAACGGCAGTTAAAAGGCATCTGACGGTGTTGTGATGTTTTAACAAATTCAATTATTTTTTTGTCTTTTTGGTACCATTAAAACTAATTTGTGCCCAACGCTCCTGGCCTAATAGTTGGTTGGCAAATTCGTTCCTTAACCCTAATCAAAATGAATAGGACTTCATCAAAATAACAATTGATGACTCAGTCTTGGAGGATGGAATGAGCGGATGCGGAGGTTACATTCGCGACCAAAATGATAGATGGCTTGTAGGTTTCAGCTCCAAACTTGTTAATGTTCCTCTAGTTTTTGTAGAAATTATTAGTTACATTCAAGGCTTACAATTTTGTTGGTCCAAAAGGGTATAAAAACATTAAGTTAGTTATTGATTGTATAGAGGTCATGAATTATATGTTGAGAGGATGTGATCAACATCATCCTTTCAAGGATGTTGTAGATGATATTATAATGCTTCTTTATAGAGACTAGCAAGTTGTGGTCACTCACAAATATAGAAAGGCCATAACTATTACTGATCGATTAGCAAGATACTCTCTTAGCATGATGTGAATTTTTGTCTATTTGATCAATCTCTTCCTTTTATTCAAGAAGCAGACGTTGATGAAAGTTAAGAGTCTTTGCTGAAGTTGATATAGTGTCCTTGTTGACATTTTGATTATAGTATTATTCAATATATATATATATATATATATATATATATATATATATATATATATATATATATATATATATATATATATATAAACCAGCTCAACATTTAGTCACTTTCTCATGTTTTCAAAATACTTAATGTAACCAACTAGTTAGGTGTAGCAAAAAGGGCTAATCTCTCGTGATATTATAAAAAGGTTCCAATCCTAAGGCTCTGTTTGTTACATGGAAGATTTGAGGAATGAATGGAAAGGAAAGGCAAGGAAAGGAAGATTAGGAGAGAACTTTAAAAATGTGAAATTGTTTGGTATACAAAGGAATGTAAGTTAGTTGAGGGAAAATGAAATGTTTGGTATGAAGAATTGGGTATGGGTTAAGTGAGAAGAATATGTGAAATTCCCATATTGCCCCTAATTTGTTTTTTTTAAAAAAAAAAAATGAACCCAGGTGATACTATAGAGAAGTGAAGAATGACTAAAAAAATGACTGAAAATATGTAGACACAGTAACATAGAATAAACATCATTCATCAGTTATCATATGACAGAAAAACACAGAAGTTGAAGTTCGAACCAAACAACAAAGTTCGAACTCCTATCACAGTGTGTGAACCATATCAGCAACAGTGAAGCAGCACTCATAACAACAAAAACCATAGACAATACTGTACTGGCTCATTACATCTAACTCAAAACATACAAGATAAACAACTTTCTCCCTAGTTCTTCTTCTTCTTCACAGCTGCAATTTTGACAGAGACTGAAGACAATCGAAGGCGGAGATAATATTACTGAAACAGCGGTGTTTTTAAAGGGCCTTAGCGACGAGAAACACTCACTAGAAGTATTACCAACTTCGATCGTTCTCTCTGTGAATATTGTCTCCGCCTTTCTTTGTCAAAATTGTAGTTGTGAAGACAATCGAAGGTGGAGACCAAGCAAAGCAATGATTTTAAGGGGCTTTTTCGTCCGACGTTTTCACTCTCCCAGGAACATTTCGACCTTCCCACCTATTTCAGATGGAATCAACCTTCCAATGGTTGATGGAACTTTCACACAGGCGGGAAGATTACTCAACAGAAGATGCGCCAGGCAAACACATTTTTTCCGGGGGAAACTTGTTATGTTCCCTTTCCATCGCTGGCTTTCGCTCTAACAAACAGGGCCTAAATGTGAGAGGCATACAACCTACCAATGCCTCATACATAATTACTTTCCACAAAAGACTACATTGTGTTTGACAACAACAAAAACTCTGAATGCTGAAGATCCAATTTTTTTCCGCCTGAGCTAAAGATCCAATCAAAAATTGGACTGATCAATTAGCCAAAGCTAATTAAAATAATGGTCAAAGGGTCACTGATTTAAATCAAGGTTATACGAGTCATTCAAATATATATATATATATATATATATATATATATATAAAGTAAATAAAATATTAATATATAAACCACATCTAAGAAAAAATAATAATAAAATACAAATATGATGGACAGAAAAATGTACATATAATCCAACCCGGTCTAAAACTTTTAACCGATCCGACCAGTTTACCAGTAACCAATTCAGTAGTCTGACACTCTGAGTCTCTGACTCATCAAACGAGGTTGAATTGTCATACAGTACCATGCATTCAAGTCATGTAAAAGGTTCTTAAAGTGGTATGAAGAAGACAAAGTAACGACAGGTTTGGGATTTAGAATTGTTACATATCCGACTTGATTGAAGACAGTTAACCATAAGCAAGCATCACCCCATTATTAAACATAATCATCAACATTTGCAAGATGCACTATCACCTTTCGGATTGATCTTTCACAACTCCTAAGTCCTGTCACAGCTAGTTTTCCAACCCAACAAAAAAAAGGACAAAAAGATGGAAGATAATCAGTTTTAATTTAAATCAGGCTTCATGCTGCGGAAGGTCTCATATATCCATCATCCATCCTCTGTATTGGACCACCTTGAATTTTCTGCTAAATCTTCTCTCTCTTTCCTAATGAATCAAACTTCACCAAATTTACAGATCTTTGATTAGGGGGGAAAAATCAACTTTACATATCTTCAACCGCAGAACAACTGTATCAAAGCTTCAAAGTCAGGAACATCTATCAGCTCAACTGATTTCTGAGTCAAAGAAGCAAAACGCAAAATGCAACAGGCAAATAATCTCTACTTGCTTTAACTTCACCTTGTCACAAAATTAAATGAACCATATCACATTATCTACTTTTAACCTCAAATATCAGTATATTGAAATCCAATCGAAAACCAGAGATCCATATAAGAGCAGGATGATGTTTTCAACAAAACAGCTCAATGTTTTTTCACAACAGGTCTTCAAAACTTTAATAGAAATGTGAAATGTACAGTGAAGAAGCCTCGCTATATATACACATATATAGAGGTGAATATGAAGTTCAGAAATTGCCAGCAAAATCCCCCGTACAGATATTAAGTTCATCAACTTTAATTGTCACTCATGCAAAGAGAGAGAGAGAGAGAGAGAAGAAGAAGAGAAGAGAGTTAGTAAAGATTCTTGAACCAATAGACCAAGGGCGTGAACAATCCCTTATAAACTTAAATATAGAGGAATCTGCACAGGCTTACACATATCCCACCAAATATTAAACAAAAAATGTAAATGAAAATAGGAAGGAACTACTGCCAAAATGTAATATCAAGTATAGCAATATGATTCCCAAAAGATATTTCCACTAATAGTCCTTTTGACGTGGAAAGTGAACGCTTCAAAAGCATGTGATAGATGCTTCCTCCAACATCATAAAGCCTCCAACATGTCATGACTGCATTATGCTACAACTTTTCTTACACTTATAATAAAAAGCACAAAGAAATGAGCTAGCAGTTCAAGGAGAAGAGGTATGGACATGCCAGAGTCACCCTCAAAATGTTAGAAACAAGAATGCAAGAAAACTAATACAAGAACAAAGTTAACTTACTGCGAGAAAAATACATGTTTAATTCGGTGAGAAAACAGGAATCAAACTTTAGTGTGCTATTTTATTAAGTTTGCATAAGAATAATAATACACTGCCACCAATCAGCATATGGTCTATCAGTCATAAATGCTACAATTTCTGGAACTAAAACAATTACATTCTGGAAAAAGAATGAGCGAAGAATAGTTTGTTTGATATTTGTTACAGGTTCCAGGGAATGATCTCCACCAATGACAAAACTTCTTCAGTGTAAGAAACAATGTCCCTCCATATATGGCATCATCAAGACAATATGAAACACAATATGATCGTGCAACTAAGGGAAACACTAAAAGGACAACCACAACAATCATAATGAACAATAATTCAATGTTCCTACCACACAGCTAAGAGAATCCATCAACCAGAAGCTTTCTTCCCACCAGAGTAGTAATTGAGGTACCACCTAACAAATTTCTTCAAACCAGTCTGTAGATCTGTTGCAGGTTTATACCCAATTTCTCTCTGAGCCAAGCTAATGTTTGCATGAGTAAATTGCACATCACCATTTCGTGGCAGCTTCATTATGTTTCGTTTTGCCTTCACCTTCAAGAGCCTCTCCAAAATGCTTACAAGTTCTGTAACTGGCACAGGTGAAGTATTCCCTAAATTGAAAACCCTCAATTGAGCTGGCCTTCTCTTCTTCCCACCACTGCCAGTGCTCTTCTCTGCAGTATCCAATGCTCCCAAGCAACCCCTCACAATGTCATCAATGTACGTAAAATCCCTCGCAACCGTGCCATGATTAGCTGCTTCAAATATGGAAATCGACTTCCCCTTCAAAATATCCCTTGTGAAAAAGAAGTATGCCATATCAGGCCTACCCCAAGGTCCATAAACAGTAAAGAATCGCAATCCTGTTAGGGAAAGGCCATATATATGATTATATGTATGAGCAATTTCTTCCCCAGCCTTCTTAGTTGCAGCATATAAGCTGGCAGGCTGGTCCGTTCTATCCCTTTCTGAGAAGGGTACCTTCGTATTAAGCCCATAAACAGAGCTAGATGATGCCCAAACTATTGCAGGTTGCGGATTTACTGATTTACAAACTTCAAGTAGATTGACAAAACCAGCAATGTTACTATGCACATAGGATCCAGGATTTTCCATTGCATACCTCACGCCAGCTTGAGCAGCCAGATGCATCACATGGGTAAATGCTACAACCTCGAATAGCTTCTTAAGAAGCATTGAATCGTTGATATCACCTTCTACAATGTACACACCGGTGCGTTCTAGAAGAGCTTGACGAGCACGTTTCAGAGAAGGATCATAGTAATCGTTGAAATTATCAAGGCCAAGTACACCATCACCCCTGCGTTTGAGAGCCGCCGAGACATGAGTTCCGACGAATCCGGCGGCTCCGGTGACCAGCACCGATATCCCATTGCGAGACCTCACTTTCGCAGAAGAACGAACCCTCTTCTCCCAAGCGGAACCACCCCAACCGCTCGTTCTCAGGGAACGGCGAGATGGATCTGAAGGAAGCGACCCAGATGGCGGCGATCGGAAAAAGAAAATGAAGATCAGACCTAAAAACACGAAAGACCAAAACGTGAGCTTCGCGAGAGAGGAATGCCATCGAACCCTGTGAAAATAGGGCGACTTTTCCATCTTGAACTTTCCAGGAGTGGAGGGAGGATCATCTAAAAGTGACATTTACGCAAATCTCAAAGGAAAACAAACACACACTACTCTTCTTTCTCCTATTTCTTCAAAATGTGGATGAAATCTTTCACCTCTCTACTCCTGGAAATCGTTAGGCCTAGGGTTTCAGAATCTGGGAAACTTAAAAGGAATAGTGTTCAATACAAGAAAAGTGAAGAAATAAAGTGTTGTTCTAGCTCTTTATCCTCCCTGTATTTGTAGGAATCTTCTTGTTTCTTGAAGAGATGGGTTGGTGAATAGTGATGATGCTGGCCACTCTTATGGGCATATAGATTTACAGGCAAATAAAAGAGATTAAAGATGAGATTTTTATTTAAAAACAAATTAACAGCTGGAGAGGAAGAGGAAGAGAGAAGATAGGTCAGAGGCAGAATATGACGGAAGATCTTACAAAGGAAGATGGATTTGGATGGTTAGCGAAATAAAAGAAGGAACAAAAGAGTCCATGGGAGGAAGAAATGCAAGTGTCGAATCAGAATTCAGAAGACTAATTTCAAACAAGTCTAATAAATTTCTATTTGAGAGACTAATTTTGATTGGATGGATGGCCTTGGATTGGGGAATTCCTAAAATTTATCAAAAAATCCTTTTTTATTTGTGTGAATTTACTTCATCTCCCATGAAGATGGGGATTTAATTTGGGGATTTGAAGAGCATAACGAGTGGTTTGTAAGATTTGGAGATTATGAGAATGAGGAGAGTTTTGCTATTTTCATCATTTCTAAATTAGGAAAATTATGGTAATTCTTTTCTATTTAATTAAATATTCTTTATAATTTTATTATATATCTTTTATTGCTAAAATATATGAAAAATAACTAACTTTTGGGATCTCCTCAACTTCTAAAAAATTATATTTAACCTCATTTATATTTTTAATTTTCAACATTAAATCAAGTACGGATAGTTCACATGGTATCTAAGATGAATTAAATAATTTTTTTGCCAACAATGAATTAAATAAATTTAAACGATAATATAGCAAACCCTCGAACGTTAGGCTAGTTGTATAGGTTTTTATGGAATATAACTGCATTCATGATGAAAAAGCATAAGCTACGTAGGACAAAATACAAGGAATAGTCTTAGTCTTAGTAATTACTTTTATACGGGATTGCTTTACAAATTTACAAAGCATAGGGAATATGCTTGGGTGGTCTATTTGTTGTTGCCTAGAATGAAAGTCATAGCATTTCCTAGGGCTATTAGCTGCAACTGTAGAATTCTTAAGTTTAGTTTGAGGAGCCAAGAGCCACTCATGAAAACTACTCGTATTGTGATAATGGGGTTCACATTTCTCCTTTATATGTGTATCCGTCTAATTTTGGGGTAGGGGAATATATATTATTTAGATTAAATTATATATCAGATCGTTTGAAATATTTTTTAGACTCAAATTGCCTCTAATTAATTAATTTACGAGTCTTGCATTTAGAAATATTTTTCCGTAATATCGATCCCGAAAATTAACTAATTTGAGATATGGGCAAAAATATTTCAAGATGCTAGATATATAATTTAATCTAAATAAATAAAATATATAAAAAATAAAGGGTTGAATATCATTTTTGCCACTAAGTATTGGCTAGGGGTATTCAAAGACCTTTAAGTTTTTTGGTATCATTTTTTGCCCGTGAAGTTTACAAAAAGGAGCAAATATGCCTTCGGAAGTTTTTTTAGAAGCAAATTTGCCCGAAAGTTTTTTTTAGGAGCAAATTTTTATAAACTTCTGCAAAAGGGCAAAAATGATACAAAAAATGATCAATCCAACGGTCAAGATCAACCGATGGGCAAGATTGCTACATTTGCAAACTTTCGACAAAAATGATTCCAAAAAACCTTTTAAGACTTGGATGCTCCAAAACCAAAACTTAGGGAAAAATTGGTATTTATCCCAAAAATAAAAACGGCCCCCACCCCAAAATTAGAGGGATAAGCCAATAAGAAACCCATAAAGGAGAAGTAACTAATGTGAACTCGTGATCAAAGAATATTCAAATATATATGATTCTCGGTGGAAGCACATGAGGTGTTTCTCCCTTAATTTAATCTAAATAATATATATATATATATATATATATATATATATATATATATATATATATATATATATATATATAAATATAAAGTCTCATACCTCTAATTAGAGGGACAACATTTAAACAAGACATAAGGACAAACACCTAATGTAACGCTTGCTTCCCTCCTGCACCATACAATCTTGTAATTCATCATCAACATCATGTAATTCCTTTGTAGTAAGTGCGATGTAGTAGCACTTGCTCTAGATTGTGCCGTTGTGATTACCCTGCTGTGGCGATATCATCATACCTATATGACAAACTTTGTCCCTTACAAACTACAAGGATTCTAGTAATTGAAAAGGTAAAAAAGTCATGAAATAACTAGGATCATTGTGGTTAAGAAACCATGACTGGCCAGGATTATGGTCAGTTCTAAAACTAGCAATACTGCCATTCAACATGCTCTGGAAAACGGGAAAATACAAGAATAGATTTTCTAAGGATTCATTATTACATGCACAAAAATAACATACCTTAGAAGTAGCCAAATGTCTATTTCTTAGCAATTGAGTTGTTGGTAGGATGCGTCGAATAATCTTCCATAACAGCAACTTAATTCTAGGAGGTAACAAAGATTTCCAAATCAAATGACATACCTCATTCTCTACTGGAGTTGATTTCCCAAGTGTGGATTGAATCAATTGATAACCATCTTAGAGAGTATATCTTCCAAAGTTATCGCATGTCCATCTAATAAGGTCACACTACGAGAAAAAAGACTTTTAAAATCGGTTGAAATTGATTTTTTAGATCAGGTTTAGATTTGGTCTTGTATCAACCGATTTAAAAAGTATGTCCTTAGTAACACTGGACCTACAACCAGTCTTAAAATTTACTTTTTCAGATCGGTTGATTAGATTATTGGTGTTACAAAGTTTCAATTTATAATAAAAAATGCCCACTCATTAAACCATGTAATTTCATACCTAATGTAAAATGTGCGCATTTGTTTTTATAAAAAATGTGTGTTTTATTTTATTTCACAAAAAGGTCTGTTGGATATCATTACATCTAAAATCTTTATTATGCAATATAAGTTTTACAAACAACCTGAAAACCAAAAATTCAATCCAACATAAAAAATAATTATAACTAAT
This sequence comes from Acacia melanoxylon, assembly GCA_019022615.1. NCBI lineage: Eukaryota > Viridiplantae > Streptophyta > Magnoliopsida > Fabales > Fabaceae > Acacia > Acacia melanoxylon. The sequence continues at coordinate 21,857,426 of JAFJYJ010000002.1, forward strand.
GACAATGGGGTTAAATACCATTTTTACCACGGAAGTATTGATAAGGGGCACTTTGAACACGCGGAAGTTTTTTTGATATCATTCTTGCCCCGAAAGTTTTTAAAAAGGAGCAAATATGTCCTGGAAGTTTTTTTAGGAGCAAATTTTCTCCGGAAATTTTTTTTAGGTGCAAATTTTTTCCGAAAGTTTACAAAGAGAAAGAACAATCCAACGGTCAAGATCAACCGAACGGCAAGATCACTATGTTTGTAAACTTTCGGGGCAAAAATGATACCAAAAAAACTTTCGGGTCGAATGCCCCTTTGTAACATCCTGAATTTTTTCAAGAAATTAATTTATGATAATTAAAATTTATCATTGAAGATTATTTTTATAGTAATATCTCAAATTTTGGAATAAGAGAGTTTAGGAATAAGACTGAGATAAGAAAGTTACTAGGCTTTTGATAATCGGTATTTTTCATTGCAATCAAGGTAAAAATCAGATATTAATTTGAATGGTAGATGATTATGTCGTAGATAAGCATGTGAAATTTGATCGGTAGATAAGTATTTGGTAGATGGACATATGTATGGTAGTTAGATGGTAGATGGAGATGTGAATGGTAGTTACGGTAGATGGACATAAGAGTGGTAGTTAGATGGTAGATGGAGATGTGAATGGTAGTTACACGGTAGATGGACATAAGAGTGGTAGATAGATGGTAGATTGAAGTAGTTGGGTAGTAGATAGATACGTGATTTTGAAAAATGGTTGAGACCCAAAACTCTATAAATACCTCACCCCTTCTCTTCTTTCACAACACACAAACACTCAAGACTCACAAAAAGGTAGAAAGAGAGAAGAGAGAGAGCGTGAAGGAAGCCTTGCGGTAATTTTGGGAACTATAGAGTAACATGTAACTCGAATATTCTTCCATATACTTGTGAATTGTGTATGATTATAAATTATGTTATATTTTATATAGACTAAATTATTTGTATATGTATTACGATATTATCATGATGAAAACCGAATATTATGGTTTTGCCCCGAATTTTAAATGACAATTTAGTCCTTTGAATTCTCAAGTATGAAAGATTGGTCCGATGAGGTTTATGAGATGTTGATTTTTCCTTGTGATGATATAAATGGAAGCATGTTTTAATCTACTTTATTTTTATTGAATATAATTATCATGGCGGATGTATGTGTGATGGGTTGGAGTAAGGAGGAATTTGAATGATAAGATTTCTTTATGCCACCACTCGGTGCACGGTGGATGGTACTTTTCGGGGCCCCTTCTTCCATGTTTTTCCTCCGCGGGATTGCATTGGAGTTGTGGGACATGTGACACCTCCTTAGTTGTTCTTTTAAGGAGGGGAGACATAGTCCATACTTAAGCTCTATACCTTTGGCCAGGTGTATCTTAAGTTCTGGTGAGCTTGAAACCATCCAGTCAAATAAATGAGTTTCTATTGGACTTTGTGTTAGCCTATGGCTCTAGTCAGCGGTACAAGGGCGGATGGTGATATAAGGGAGGCTGCATATTGCATATTGTAAAATTGTATAATTCACAATTCGACATAATGATGATTACTTTTGCAAAATAATTCGTATGAGAAATTATGGTATATATATAAATATATTTGAGATCGGCCTTGCTTTTTGTCATATGTAATTTGATTGTATACGGTAGAAACTTTCAGTAGTTACTGAGACGTGGAATCTCATCCCATATTAACATTTTTCAGGTGAATATCCTAGTAGGGAGCAAGGGAAGGCACCTATGGAGTGAGCTTTGAAGGCTCTTTTGTACTCCTATAGTTTATGTTATGTTATTTCATTTGCCATGAACCTAAAACTTCCGCCTTGTATTAAACTCTGAAACATTTTTGGAAATTTATTTTGAATATTTATTATGAACTTTATTTTAAATAGTCTTGTAATTTAATAATTTGGATATTGATTATCCCTGTTGGAGGAATTTCAAATATTTTGACCAAGTTTTCAAGTGTTGAATTTGAGGTGTTACACCCTTACCAATACTTCCATGGCAAAATTAGTATTTAACCCAATAACAATGAATCTAGGCCTTGTTATATTATCAAATAATTATTGAATCTTAATTCCAAAGCATTTGATTTTAGAAGGTTTACTTTTTTGCTTGCATTTTCCTCACTTCCAAAGGAGTTAGATGATTTTTTATTGTTAGATTTTGAGGATGCAATTGTAAGCCCGGTATCTACATGTTGTTGATGCATGATCATATTGAGAGCATCCCTACAATTGAATGCAACTACCCATAGATTGGCTGCTAGGTTATCATAATTATACATTTTGATCCTTCTAGACCTCAAATATAAAATAGCTTTGCCTACCCCGATCTCAGGTGATGAAGGAGAAGATTCTTTTTTAATGAACTTGAGTATAACAAAGTAAATATACAAGTATGAGAACTAGATTTTATATGTGTGAATATGATCTAGAGTGGAGGTCTTGGTTGAGAAGGAAACCAAACTGAAGGCCAATAATAAGAGTAACCGATTAGGTGGAAAATACTAGTGATGAGGTAAGGATTAATAACTTTAAATTGGAAGATAAAAAAAACATTGGCTATATGATCATCACTTGAAAGGATAAATTTGTTGGACTGGGTGGTAATCCAATTCAACGAATTTTTCCTTTCAAGGATTGGTCACCCGGCCTACATTTTTCATTGTCTAATTTAGATGTCTTAATCATCAACCCGTCACTAGTAACTCCACCTAAGACCTCATTACATGACAAAATTCAACCATACAAAATAGAATTCTCAAGTTTGTATATCAACCATGTTAAATTCACTTCATTAAATAAGATACTCCACCTTTATCATTTAAAACTAAGGTAAGCTAGAGCTATATTCTATCTAAAATCTTAAAAGAACCAAAATGTTTAAGATTAGTAAACTTAGCACAAATCCAAGGGTGGCTACATTAGACTCTAAGGATGGCCCACGATACAAACCACACATTTACATCTCCCACACGTCGGGGTTAAAATTACAATCGGCTATCCAACCGAACACTCAATAATGATCTAAGCTCTTTCAAGGAGGGTGCATGTTGGTTAATTTGGGCTATTGCATGACTTTTATGCAAAGTCTCATGAGGATGAAAACAAAAATTTTGTTAATCATTTTGGAAACCTGTTACTCATTACAGTCATGATTTATTAACCATAACTTATTATACTAATTAGTTATTATTATTATATTCATTAATCCGTAATTCTTTACGGTACTTATGAGAACTTGTAACACTTTATGATACTCATGAGTTTTAGGATTACTCATTAAACAATTATTGGGGATTAGGATTACTCATTAAACAATTATTGGGGATTAGGATTACTTGTTAAAAACAACTATTGGGGATTAAGATTACCTTAGATCACTTGAATATTTCAATATTGTTGATGTCCTCTAACGTTGATCCACAAGTCTATCTCATGATTGCAATGAGAACTCTTTCTCTTGATAACTCCCACTCTTTGGATGCTTGCTAAGTGATTGCAAGGTTTAGGTTTCGATTTCTTAAGTTTTTTCTTTTTTCAAGAAGATGATGGTTTTTTGAAATTAGGTTAAAAATAGGATGAACAAGATTTGATTTTTACCTTTCTTGGATGGTGTCTCTTTCTCTACACCTTGGTAGTTGGCGAAAATCACATGAGCTTGAGGCATCTTGAATTTCGGCCAACTCCCCTTTAAATAGACTTGGTAGGCTGAAAATTTCAAGACCTAATTGTCTTGTGTATTTCGGCAACTAAGACTAAAATTTGGGTTTTAGATGATACACCCATTACTTGGTGTTATCCAAATCATTAAGATAATGAATTAAATCACTATCTTGATTAGTTGATTGAATCAAAAATTTAAGATGATGGATCACATCCATATCTTGATTGATTAATTGAATCAAAATTTAAGATCATAGATCATATCCATATCTTGATTGATTGATTAAATTTAAGATGATGGATCACATCCATATCTTGATTGGTTGATTAATAAAAAATTTAAGATGATGGATCACATCCATATCTTGATTAATTTTATTGAATAAAAATTTAAGATGATGGATCACATCTATATCTTTAATTAAAATTCAAGATCATTTTTAATTCAATCTTTATTTATTATTCCTCCTATCTTCATCCAATCTTTATTGGACACACACACATATTAGATAATTCATAATTATCTTTTATAACCTAACCTCTTGAATTTTAAAATTCAAATTCAAATTTTTAACTTCAATTCAAAATTGGAATTCCAAATTCAACTTGGTCTAAGACCCCGTTTGGTCTTCTAACACATTTGGGTCTTTTTGTGGAGAAATTGATTTCCTACTAGGGGTTCAAATGTGGTTCCATTTTACTACTGGGCCTGGAGTTCCACTCCAACCCAATTACACATTTACTCTTGATAAATCCCAATAACAATTATTGGCCCAAACTTCCTAATTTTAAGCAATTGAGAATAACATTTGTGTGTGACCCATTAGACCTAATTAGTTACTGACATAAATAAATTTGGACCAATTAAAACTCTTTTAAGGGTCCAATTTATATGATAACCACATAAGACACTAGCAATGCTCTGCGACCCCAGAACTAATTGAGTTGATCAAGTGATCTACCTTTCCAATTTGGATACCGTGTAGGCATCATCCCTCATAACGTCATTCACATTTAGTCGAGAGCAAAGATCGAGTTTCATCTCTCTTGATTGACTAAATGTAGCTAATTCACAGAACTAGGAATCTTCTTATATTAACTCTATAATTGATCATGACTCTTCATGATCACTTGTTGTGCGCACAGACTCCCGAGTCAATTAGAAGCTATATAAGCTCTACCGGTCTTGTGAATGATTAATCCCTTGTAGGGAACTGTGAGTCTCAAGTTACACCCAAGAGTACACTCTTCTCCCCATTTTCAGGCGGATAGAGTTGTACAGTCAAAGTATAACCCTAGGACATAGTTTTCGATTACATCCTCAAGTCCAGGACGATCTATACTACCAAACGATGAGAGACTTTTCATATTCAATGATACTCTCTACAATTAATCTTTGTAGAGTCTCTCAGCGGGTCAATTTGGTGTTGTCTGTTCTCCAACAAATCTACACACTACATCAGGTAAGGAATCACCATGTCTGTATTCGATGAGGTCCCTACCTTGTATCTCTATACAAGTAGATGATATCGTACTAGTCTTATTAAGATCATCAATGCCCTTTCTTGGTGATTCAAGATTAGGAACAAGTTTTATGCAATAAATATACAGTGTTCTTGAGTTCTCATGATCATGATCTCTATCACTGATCCTCTAGATTAACACACGTTCTATTTGAAAGGTGGAGCTAAATCACCAAGAGGGGGTGAATTGGGGATTTTAAAAATTCTTTCAGAAGTGCTCTTTTTTTCTAACACTAAAACAGAGCAGAACAAAGGATAGAGAAGAATAGCAAGACACAAGGATTTATACTGGTTCGGTCTAATCTCTTGACCTACGTCTAGTCCCCAGACTCTCTGGGATTTTCACTAACTCAATTGATTACACACTCTGTACTCAAGAGTAATTCTCTCACTAGAACTTACTCCCCCTTACAAGTTGCAATCAATGAACCCAATCACCAAGTCCCCTGACTTGTGATGCTTTACAATAAATGATTTACAATCAATAAACTCCCTCTAAGAGTGGATAATGATAAACACTGAAGCTTAATGTATCAACAGATACTTTACACAAGAAAACTCAAGAGTAGTTGGAAACTTGAATGATTTTCGTTTTCTGTAGTCTTGGTTGTTGAGAAGAATTGAATGCTACTCTATTTATACTAAGAGTGCATTAGATGGCCATTGTAATTCCTAATGTAACCTATGGAGACATTCAGGAAGGATTAGGATGTGCTTAGGTCTTCTTCTCTTTCTACTCTTCACTTAATCCAGTTGTACAGAAGTTCAGAGTTGACTTCTTGAATATTAATCCGTTGGAATAGCAGCTACTGGATGTGGAACGCAGACATTAATCCTTTGCAAGCGTGTGCAGAAGGATTACCCAAAAGTATGCAACTTTCTGGGTTTAGCATTTAATGTTCTGACATGCTTTTTGCTTTTGCTTTAAACCTTCAATAAATATTCTCTAATTCATCTGAAACTCACTAACAAAGGGTTAAACATAGCTAGGAATAACAGAGAATAATAATGAAAAGTATTAAGATCAAATAAGAAGGTTTCACAAATTCGTCAGATTCTAATTTCAACCTCTGCAATGGAAACTCGAGTTTTGTTTTGGACTTTGGTGTGTAAAATCGATTTAAGTCCAAAACATCATAACTGGAGGTTTTCTTCCAAATCTGGAGGTTTTCAAAACATTGAAAAACATTAAACTCTCGGCTTGGCCAAAACTCGAGTTTTCATTTAAGTATGAAAACTTGAGGAAATCGCGCCATAAGTCAAAACTGGAGGTTTTGGAGAAAAGCGTTAGTTCTTTAAAAAAAAATCGAGAAAACACGAAGGCTTTTCGCTCGAGCAAAACTCGAGTTTTCACTTTCGTGAAAACTTTGAGAAAACCTTGCCAAACTCAAAACTAGAGGTTTTCATGAAAACCGGCGGTTTTAAAACTCGGGTAAAATATGAATGCTCTCGCCGGGGATAAAACTCAAGTTTTCATTCAAAACTCGAGTTTTCATTTAATTATGAAAACTTTGAGAAAAACGTGTTAAGTCAAAACTGGAGGTTTTCACCAAAATGGCGGTTTTCAAAATTGTGTAAACTTTGAGAGTTCTCTGCTAAGTCAAAACTCGAGTTTTGAATCAAAACTCGAGTTTTCACAAATATTAGTAAAAACTTGGAAAACTCATGCCAAACTGAAAACTGGCGGTTTTGTACCAAAGCTGGAGTTTTCACAATCTTAAAGTTTTGGAGACTTTCTGTATGACCAAAACTCGAGTTTTCAATGAAAACTGGAGTTTTGTCTTTTTGAGAAAACATTGAGAAGTTCGTATAGTGAAAACTCGGAGTTTTCTCCGAAAACCCTGCGGTTTTGCTTTGTTCAGGATTTTTCTCGTTAAGATCAAAACTCGAGTTTTCCTTTGATAGTAAGTTTTTCAACTTATTAAAAGAAAACTTCCCATTTTATTTACAAATGTCAGTTATCATCAAATCACAAAGAGAACTAACACTATTCCTAGGGTTTTTAATCTTTAAACACATATTTACCTTAAAATAAAGGTAAGACATAAATATGATAAAGATAAAATGTGCTCATTTATTAATAATGAAATACTACAATGTAGAAAAGGTGTTCATCTGTCCTCACAGATTGTCTCTAGGACACAAATCGAAAAATGTTGGTTCTCAAATTATGTTTTGATGATAACAAACATCGGAATACAAAGTGGACTTGATGATTCAAGTCACTCGAGTGAGTTTCTAGACACTCGAGTAATAGAATTGTATTTGAACTAAACTTGAATCAACAAGATCATTCACTTCTAGTGATCTAAGATGATCACTCGAGTGGCAGTTAATACACTCGAGTGAAGATCATTCAAGTCACTCGCTAAAAGGTTCACAAGTGATGCAAGATCACTCAAGTGATTAAGTTAGAACTCGAGTGATTCTCCACCTCTCATAGGTTTTCAGCAAGTCACTTGTAGTGTTTTTGAGTTATAGCATATTACTCGAGTGATGGTTTTTATCACTCAGGTAATAAGCTCGAAGACCACTCAAGTAAATAAGTGACCACTCAAGTTACAATGATCATTCGCATGATTCTTTTCAAGTCACTCGCAATATGTTCTGAGAGTTAGAACAAATCACTTGAGTAGGTAAGTGATTACTTAAGTAATAGTGAACAACTCATGAGGTTTCAGGGAGTCACTCGCAGATGAAATAAGAGTTGAGTGATCCAATTTGGAGATCACTCAAGTGATCCTGAGAATTACTCGAGTGGTCTAAGATCACTTGCTAACGAGTGCAACTGATCCAAATATCCACTCGAGTCACCGATAGTTTTTCCAAACAAAATAAGATCACTCGAGTTACATGTAAAGGTTTTTTTTTAAAAAAAAAATATTAATATTTTGTAGCTATTTTGAACAACTACAAATTTTAATCAAAATTCGCCTTAAAAATTTGGTGCCATTTTTGAAATTTCATCCAATATTGTAACGGTTTTACAATTGCTACAAACTTTTGCCACCAATTTTTTAAAAATTTGTGGATGTGCTTAGTAGCGGTTATTGTTGGTTCCAACTTCTCAATTTCCTTTCTTGCTACTTAAACTTTTTGCGCCGTCATTTGTAACGGGATTGTAACTGTTGGTCGATTTCCTTATTGGCAAGTGAACCAATCAAACAAGTAATAAAGAGTAAGCAGAGTATCGTCCCACAGAGACTGAGATACCGATGATGGCACAGATTTACGCAAACAGTTGTGCAAAGAAGATAAAATAAATATGATTGAGTTGAGATTTTTGTGTTTATAATTAATAAAACAGAAAATAACAAAGGATCGTAGTCGTAAGAAGATATTAGTAAAAGATAGGTTGATCATTAGATTTCATCCCAAGTGCATTAATCCTCCAGTTGCCTTAACGCATTGCTATAGCAATTATCTTGCCGTTACGCTTCGCAATGCTAAAGCATAGCCGCCTTTCACATCGTTATCCAGTTAACCCACCACTATGCTATACAGATGCTTCTGCGTCCTATACATACAACCTAAACTATACTTCTCCCATATGCCTATGACAATTTTCTAGTTAAGATTATCTTTTCAAATCAAGGTGTTAAGGTTATGAGCGGTAGACCCATGCCTGAAACCTACAATGATAGGTCAAGCCTTGCACCAGCTTGCCTAGCAATCACTGTCTATCAGATGTCTAACCCCGACTCCCTTCCAGTAAGCCGAGGCCACTGATCTAGCCCTTAGCTTCTGCTAACCGACAAAAATTAAGAATATTGATAAACAAACTGAATTTATGAAATTAAGAACTAGCAAACTGGGTTCATTCTACACTCAAGAATTCATCCTCGCTCAGCCATAGGAGATTTAGTTCATGACTGACGAGGGAATCACAAAACAGATCACAACAGAATAGCCCAGACAAAAGATTAACTAGAATTAAGAAAAGAAAAACAGAAAGCTTGGCAGAGATTTCGACGGTGTAGGAGAAGCCTGTCACTTGACAACTCCACGTCTTCTTGTCTTTGTCTTGCTGTAAGGAAAGAATTGGGTTCTCCTGGGATTCTCGTGCTTAGTGCTTCTCTCCCTCTTCTTTCGAGCCTGGCCGAATAAGAATGTTTTATGGCTCTCTACGACTCGACTGCTTTTAGGGTTGATCATCTTTTCCTTTTATAGTTAGGTTTACTTGCAGTTTCCAAATCTATCAGGTCTAACTGATTTAACTTTTCAAATTCGATAGATTGCTTCTGCTGATTCTGCGGGATTCTCCAAATCTAAATCTTCAATCCTCTGCATCTTCTATTCCAATCCGTTGACAATCTAATTGTGAACTAACGTACGTCCGTCAACTTGTACTTAATTCTTGAAAAAGCCTTGAGGAAAAGTTAGAGGATATGGCACACAACATTGCTTCCTTTACTCTGCTATAGCATATGAGTTGCATTGTATTGCAGTTTGATGTGGCTGACTCGATGCTATAGCATTGTATTGGCTGCTATGTGCATTCATAATAAATTCTTAAGCTTGCCTTCTTCCCATGCACATGTACAGGATATTTATGCATTTATCGTGACTTATAAGATGTATCCTATATTTCCCTATATGTGTGAATTATGACACAATTGCTCAGATAACATGTTTTTAGGCTCATATCCAACTAACAAAACAGTCACACAGTATAGGAAAACATGGCATAAATAGTACTCATCAGTAACCACTAAAGAATGTTCACACAATCCCTCATCTTGATCTCATCTTGTAGCGGCGATGTAAAACCATTACAAGTACAGTAGTGATTATATTACATAAGTAGCTATTTTAGAAAACCGCTACAAAATAGCTTGCAATAGTTTTTTTGTAGTGATTCTTTGAACCACTACTATTGTCTCTTATAGTGGTTAAAACCGTTATAAAGACGCAATATTAACCGCTACAAAAAAATTTTTTAGTGTGACTTGTGACCCTTAAAAGGTTTTGGAAGGCCCAGATCCACATGAAATTACCAAGTTATCATAGGCTTCAATGGTAGAGTCTGAGAATATGGAAATTAACATGTTTTTGGAGAACTAAGGAATTCTGACCAGGCTAATGTCAGTACTTTAATTTCCAATCACACGATAATATGGATGATGACATGCACGAAAAGGATAAATCCGCAAGGGAGGATATTTCACCCAAGCATCATAATCAAGTATCCTAATGAGTTACATGATATGAAATTCTCACGGCATTGGAGCAAAAAGCTTCCCTGCATTAGTGCGCTATTTAAATCATCATTATCATTTGGATTTCTTAGATATTCTAGAGACATGGTGTAATAAGGATATAACATCCTCAGTATTGGACTCTAGTAATATCTCAATCATGGTATTGGAATCACATCCTATTTATGTTTACATACAAATTACCACTGCCTTGAATTTGACTTGGGTCCTTACTGTAGTGTATGCGAGTCCAAATATTATTTCTCGGTGAGTTCTTTGAGTCTCACAGTTTGCAAGTTCTATTCACTGTGCGTGAGTTGTTGGTGCTGACTTGAATAGCATAATATTTGATAGTGAGAGGCGATCTATGGCCAATTGCAAACTTTCATATGACCGCAACTTTGCTAGGTGGGTTGAGATGAAAAAAATTATTGATGGAGGCTTCATTGGACCAGAATTCACATGCAAAAGATGTAGTACGAAAGCTCGTCTTGATAAGACACTTGTTAATGACCTTGCTACAAGTATTTCATAATTTGTCTATCGCACTGTAATACCCCAGATTATTATTAATAATAATAATAATAACAACAACAACAACAACAACAACAACAATAATATAGTAATAATAAAAATTTAGAATTTAATAATGTTTGTATTGTTTTATAATTTATTAATTGGCAATAGTTAAAGAGCCCAGCCCATAGCTAAACCATAATTTTTAATTATAAACTAAGATCTAGCTGCCTAACTGTAGCGAACGCTCAATACTCCTCTTCTCCTCTACTACTTCCTCCATTCTTTCTCTGCGTCAATTATTCTTCTAGGAGGTTAGCAAAAAGGAGATCAGGTAATCCTAATACCACTGTATGTATGTAAATACAAATCCAACGAATCAAGAAAACATACACATACGTCTTTTAATTTGAAAACAAAGCCAACAAGTTTGGCATATTAGCTATCAAAGTCTTTTATATATAACTCCTTCCGATTACTTGACCTTTGTTGATTGTTAATTGATCTTCTTGCTTTGTTAGATTTGATATAGCTCCACACGTTGTAATATTCTTTCAACTATCAACTATTCATGTTTTTGTCTCTTCTAATTACTGTTGCTTGATGTTATTACCTTGACGCGATGTCAAACTTATTGTTCTATTTTTTGCCAACCCTAGTAAAGCCAAAATAGGACAATGAGTAGAGCCATGGATTTAAATGATGGTCATGAGTATTTCTCATGGCAACCTTATAGGAACCCATGAGTAAAATGGATAATGAGTAGAGCCAGGGGTTTAAATGATGGTAATGGAATTTCTCATGACAACCTTATAGAAACCCATGAGTAAAAGGGATAATGAGTAGAGCCAGGGATTTAAATAATGGTCATGGAAATTTCTCATGACAACCTTATAGGAACCCATGAGTAAAAGGGATAATGAGTAGAGCCAGGGATTTAAATGATTGTCATGGAAATTTCTTATGGCAACCTTATAGGAACTCATGAGAATTTATTTTATAGTTTAATTTGAAAAAACCATTTTTTGTGTGTGTTGTATATATATGCATGTTGTTGGTGTTGGCTGTATCAGCACAAAAATTGTATGTTGTGTTGATTACAATACAAGTGTCTCAAACATATATGTACAAGTACAAATTGAATTGAATTGATTACAATACAAGTGTTTCAAACACATATTGGAAATAATTTGGGAATTTATTATATGTGTATTTTAAATAATTTAACAGTGGGATGATAGCTTTGGGATGGTACCTCCTAAAGTGATGAACACAACCCTTAGGCTTTATGCCTTCGATATATTATGTGACATGAACCGATGTTATCCATTCTTCCCAAAGTGGTGTCTGGCAGGATATCCGAGATACTAGTAGCAACTTTGGGAATAGGGGTGCACACTAGGAAGAGATGTTTTATGGCCAATTTGATGATTTGTGGCTAGCGGGTTTTCAGGTCACAAGGTGGACTGACAGGATATCCGGGTCTACCATGGTTCTCTTCCCACTAAATAAGACTAGCAGCGTTTCCGGGCCTAAATAAATTTAAAAAGATAATGAATAATTTTGATTCAATGTGAATATATAGATATGATGAATATTGAAATTGATATTTAATTTAATTACTACGTGATTATTGTTAGATATAATTAGTTTTGATGATGTCTAATATAGAAGCAATTAGTAAGAGCAAAAAGTTTACATAATATATTTATCTCCTACATTGACTGACTACTATATTTAATGTAGATTAGTTCAAGTTGGATTATAGAGATTAATCAAGAAGGAGAGAATGCCAAGGAAGCAAGAAGTTATCAAAGGATTTTGGGGATAATCAAGAAGAAGAGGAGAGATTGAAGAATGAAGAACTTGCTGAATGGAATATCATTATTGAAGTTCTTAGATCGATACTAGAAGTATCCAAGATCATATGGAAGTTAGAATGGCTTAATTTGGAGTTAAATTCAGCAAAAATCAGCTCCAAGATAAGAAAACTCGAGTTCAGATCTAAAAACTCGAGTTTCCTACTTCGCTACAATGATTTGCTTCTTGGATAAGAGAAAACTCGAGTTTAGGACTCCAAACTCGAGTTAGCCATCAAAAAGTCGAGTAAATAAGTGTCTTAAGATCTCCGGCGTCTCTGGACTAGGAAAACTCAAGTTTCCAAGTGAAAACTCGAGTTTACAGTGATGATCAGCAACTCTATTCTACTCTGTTTCACGTTCAGCTTGGGCAAGGTCTGGTAATTCGATGATATCTCTCAAACCAAAAATCCAATTAAGATGAAACTAGTTGCATATGAAAATAGACTTCCAATGCGTCATTTTTATATAACATTCAAGCCCAAAGGAGTTCAGATCAAGGAGCTATGAATTTTGGAAGTTGACATTGAAATTCACGCCACACAGCAAACCAAGCTTCAATGTTTTGAGTGTATCTCACAAACTACAAATCCAATTGAGCTGAAATTGGTGGCATATGAAAGTAGACTCAAAGGTATTTGCATCAAGACTTGAACGGACCAAAACGAAGTTACGAATAGGGAGATATGTCCTTCGAAAGTTGACAGTCAGTTCAAGACGTTTCAAAAACGCTGGTCAAGAACAACCTTCATTCATCGGATCATAACGAACATAATACAATGAGTTTGGAGTTGATTCTTCTTGCATTGGATTCTTGCCTCGAGCTTGAACATGTAAACTTGAGTTTGAGACTGGCCAAGAGTTTTCCATATTTTGGGAAAACTCGAGTATTGGCTTGAATACTCGAGTATGCATCATACAGAGACTCTTTCAATATTTCCTAAAGTTTTCAAAACTCAAGTATCCATTTGAAAACTCAAGTATTGGTCATACAGAGAGTCCCCAAAGTTTTCAATTTGAGAAAACTCGAGTATGGGTCTGGATACTCGAGTATCGGATTGACAAAAAGTTTTCAAGCTTTTACACATGTTTTGAATACTCAAGTATTGACTTTGGAAAAGATTTCTCAAAGTTTTCACAATCTCGAATACTCGAGTATTGAGTTAGAAACTCGAGTATCGGGCATACAGAGAGCTTTGCTCTTTTTTCAATGATTTGAAAACTCAAGTATTGAAATGGAAACTCAAGTATTGAGGTTTTGAACTTAAACTTATTTTCATATCAACAGTCCAAAACTCGAGTTTAGATTTGGAAACTCGAGTATTGTTCCTATTTCAAAGATATGGTCCAAAGCTCAAATCACGACATTCCTCTCTGGAAGAAGAATACTCAAGTATGATCATGAATACTCAAGTATTGATATTAGTGCAGAGTGACAAACTCGAGTATTGAAGAACATACTTGAGTATGAGTCGCGGAGTTTGAAAATCAAATCTGACGAATTTGTGAAACCTTCTTGTTTGATCTTAATACTTCACATCTCCATTCACTACTATTCTTAACTATGTTTAATCAATTTGTTAGTGAGTTTCAGATGATTAAAACGAAGGATTAGAAGCAAATCTCAAAATCTTAGATTTGTGTCAGAACATCAAAAGATGTGCAAAAGTTCTAACGGCTAGTTCCATCTGAGTCTAACGGCTATATTTCTTTATCCAACAATTATTGAATCTTCTCAAACGGTCATAAGTCGCAACTACCTATAAAAGAAGACAGATTCAAGATAGAAGTAGCAAGACACAAGCCTACATCTTCAAAATGCTCATACTCTAATATTCATATTATTTACTCTGTTTTCAATGTTTACATAGCTTATCATAGAGAGTGAAATGATTTGTATTGTACTTGTGTTTATTCATTCACTTCTGAGAGAGAAGATTTATTGTAATCATCATATCATTCTATCTGAGAGTTACTCAAGATTGGGTGATCTTGAGTGGGAAACCCATTGTATTGATTACAGCTTGTAAGGGGAGTGAATCCTAGTAAGAGGGTTACTTGAGTAGAGAGTGTGTAATCAAGTGGGTGAATTGATTGCGGTTGTAAGGGAGAGTGAATCCTAGTGAGAGGATTGCTTCAAGTACGTAACGTGTAATCAAATTGAAAGAAGATAGTGGATTGAAAATCTCAAGCGGAGCTTGGGACCGGACGTAGGTCAAGGATTGGGCCGAACCAAGATAAATCGGTTTGCATATTCTCTTCCCTTATCTCTTATATTTCCATCATATATATTTGAATGTGCATATATATTTGAATGATCGATTATCACTTTATAAATTATTTAAATCATTCAAACTGCTTTCAAGATGTTTCGAAAAGATTTTTAAAGTAACTAAAATTTTATCAAACACCCAATTCACCCCTCTTGGGTGATAGCCAGGTCTTTCAATTATATATTTGATTTGATTAATATATTTGAGCTCTATCATCTTTGTTTTTATTAGGATTACCAGCTTTGCTGATGTTTGTGTTTATGTGGTTGCGATGATCTGTCGGGGGAGCAGATTTTCAGTGAAACAGGTTCCAAGGTGGGGCTAACGGTAAGAAGTGAGGAAGAACATTTAGTAATTCTAGCTAGTTTATTTTATTCTTTTTATGCTCCGAATAAAACACATTTATTTGAGTTTTAGATTTATGTTAATGTAATAAGTTAGCCTTGCACTTGTCCCAGTACAAGTGCGGGGTAACACTTCCCAAATTTGGTTATTTCGAATTTCAGTAATTATTCATGAGATTTATTGCAATTCTAAGTTATTATAATTGTTGGAAATTTGGGGGTGTTACACGCACATCTGCCTATTTTCAAATTAGATCATTGGCCTTTGCTCCTTCGAACTAATCTTGGTGTTGATCACACAAAACCAAACTGACCATTCAGATTTATTGTGGCTTGGGTTCTTCACAATAATTTTGATGAGTTTGTTAAACAAGCATGAAAGGAAGATATCATATGGATTCAAAATGTAACTTAGTTTGCGGATGTTTAATCTCATTGGAATAAAACGGTGTTCAGTCATACAGAGCAAGGAAAAAGAAGCTACTTCGTAGACTTGATGGCATTAATCGGGTGGTATCACATCATGGTATGACTACTTATTACGAAGACCTCCAGTTTACATTATGGAAGGAGCTAGAAGATGTGCTTCACCAAGAATCTCTAGTGTGGGCCCAAAAAGCTAAAGTAGAATGGACATTATATGGAGATCGTAATACTCGATAGTTCCATGCATGGACTAACCGGTGATGAACAGCTAATCAGATTGAAGATATTAAAGGTGATCATGGATCTTAGTTCTATGATGTTGCTCAGATTAAAACCATGGCTACTAATTTTTTCTCGAACTTATTTCCTAAGGAGGACATGCTTAGACCTAAACTTGTGTGCAACAACTCTTTTCCTGTTATTAATCCTAATATGGTCTAATGGTGTGGAAGAGATATATCTAATGTTGAAATTAAGGAGGCGATTTTCAGTATGGGAACTCTGAAATCCCCGAGATTGGATGGACTAAATGCTTTATTCCACCAAAATCAATAGGGTACAATTTGTAATTCTATTGTGAATTATGTTAAACACTTATTCACTAACCCGTAAGACATCAAGGATATCAATGGTACACTACTTGTACTCATTCCTAAGAAAGATCATCTGGAGATCATGTGTGACCTACGCCCGATTAGCTTATGCAATGCAATCTATAAAATAATTACCAAGATTATTGTGAACATGTTGAAGCCCATACTCCCTCATCAAGGATATCATGTGTGAGCAATGCAGTTTTGCATTAGGTCGTCATAGTAGTGACAACATAATTGTAGCTCAAGAAATGATTCATCTTGAGACAAAAAAAAGGGTACACGGAAATCAAAATTTATCTTTAGAAAGCCTATGATCGGGTTAATGTAATTTCTTACTTGGATTCCTTCATGAGTTATGTCTTCCCACAAGTCTCATTACTTTGATCTCATAGTGTGTTTCATCTTCTACGATGCAGCTTTTATGGAATGTCGATAAAGCAGAGCTCTTCTAACCCTCTATAGGGGTGAAGCAAGGGGACCTTCTATCTCCTTATATGTTCGTTATTTGAAACACTCCAAATCCAAGAGAAAGATGAATCGATCAAAGAGATGAGAATAACTCTTAGCTTACGAAGGAAACCGGGCAACAAAGAAAGAAGAACATAGTAATAGCAACAGAAGAGTAAAGTCAAAATGTATATTGGAAACTGAGAAAATAATACTTTATGATCTAATCTACACGTGCCTAGTCCTTATATAAGGAAAGGTTCAACTAATAAAATAACCACTTCAACTATACATAATAACAACTTAATAAATGGATATTACTAAACTACCATTTTTCTTTTTGTTGAATTACGCATTATGTTAGCCTCGCAAGCTAGAGCATGGATATCAACAATGCCTAGCTTGGAAACAAGAAAATAAAAAGGAGTAGGGCCAAGTGGCTTGGTAAAAAGATCTGCAAGTTAATTTCAATAACCGAAGAATATAGTAATGCAGCCTTAGAACGAGATACACGAAGATCATCCAATAAATATAACATCTATTAAATATCACAAGTAGTCATAGCAAGAGCACAGTATTTAGCCTCGCAAGAAGACATAGAAACAGTACTTTACTTTTTGGATTTCCACAAAATAAGAGCATGATCAAGAAATAAACAATAACCAGTAATAGAACGCCCAAAATCAACACAAGCTGCCCAATCACTATCACTAAAGCGTGTCAAAGAAAAATCTGAAGTAGCAAGAAATAAAAGGCCCTTGGAAGGAGTGAATTTTAAGTATCGCAAGACTCTATGAGCAGCTTTAAGATAGAGGTCAGTAGAAGCAGCCATAAATTGACTTAATTATTGCACAACATATGAAATGTCAGGTCAGTAGTAGTCAAATATAAAAGGCGTCCAACCAACTGGCGCATGGAGGTGACATTAGATAAAGGAGTACCTAAACGTGAACTTAACTTGGCAAGTTTGTCTATGGGAGTAGAAGCTGATTTACAATCAAGATACCTTATCTCAGTGAGAAGATCCAAAACAAACTTGCATTGACACAGAGATTCCAAAATTGGAACGAGCAACCTCAAGGCCAAGAAAATAGCACACGGAACCAAGATCCTTGATCTTGAACTCACTATCAAGAGCCATTCACAGTGTTAATTTTAGCCAAATTGTTTCTAGTAAGAAGTATGTCATACGCATACACCAAAAGAGTTGTAAAGCTAGAACCAGAAACTTTAATAAACAGTGAATAATTTGCCTTGGATTCAACATAACCAAATGAAATAAGAGCATAAGAAAGCTTGTGAAACCATTATCTACTAGCTTGTTTAAGGCCATACAGGGATTTATTAAGCCTACAAACAAGAGAAGGATTTGAAGAATAAAAACTAGGTAGTAAAACCATATATACCTCCTCATTAAGATCACCATGAAGAAAGACATTATTCACATCAAGTTGTTGTAAATGCCAATTATTGGCTGAAGCAAGAGCAAGTAATAACCAAACTGTAGCAATCTTAGCAACAGGGGAAAAGGTGTCAAGAAAATCAATTCCCTCAGTTTGAGTGAAGCCTTTAGCTACAATCCTATCTTTGTAATGATCAAGAGTAGCATCAAGACTTATATTTCTTAGTAAAAACCCATTTGCAACCAATAGGATGTTTCCCATTAGGAAAATGAGTGAGGATCCACGTCTTATTCTATTCTAGAGCAGAAATTCTAGCATCCATAGCATCATGCCAAGGTTTATACTTAGACGCTTGACGATAGGTAATGGGAATGTTATCACTAGAAAGAGTGAGACAAAATCAGGTATAAGAAGGGGACAAGGAAGAAAAAAGAACAATAGAAAATGGATATTTAAAAAATGAAAGTATTGTTAGTATAGAAATTTAAAAGCAAATAACCTTTGGGATATTCAAGAAAACCAAGAAACACACTTTTGGAGGCCTTAAGATCAAATTTTGAGCAGTTGGCAAAAAAAGTAGATGCATAGCATAATGAACCAAATACTCTTAAAGCAGAATAAGAGGGGGATTTTTTATATGATAAAGTACAAGGAGTGGAATGATGAATAAGTGGAGAAGGTAATCGATTGATAAGAAAGACAGAATGTGAAATAGCAAAACACCAATATAACTTGGCAAGTTTAGATTGAAATAAAAGTGCACGCGCAACATTCAAAATATGTTGATGTTTGCATTCCACAGTACCATTTTGTTGAGGAGTTTCAATACAAGAAGTTTGATGGATAATACCCTTAGATTTATAAAAGGATTCCTTACAAAACTCAAGGCCATTATTTGATCGAACAATTTGAATTTTGGCATTATGTTGAGTTTCAATAAAAATAACAAAATTTTGAATGTGAACTCTAACTTCATATTTAGATTTCATAGGAAAACCCAAGTATAGCAACTAAGATCATCAACAATGGTAAAAAAAAATAACGAAAACCACGAATAGAAGTAACAAAAAAAGGGCCCCAAATATCAATGTGAATCAGGGGAAAATTTTCATTACTAGAAGATGTACTTATAGGAAAAGACAATCATTCTTGCTTGGCCATATGGCATACATCACATGGGACAGATTTTGGATTACAATGAATAAAGGCAAATTGCTTATATAAAAGTTTTAAAGCATAAGTAGATGTATGACCTTGCCGATGATACCAGAGATCAAAAGAGGGTGTTGGTGCAGTGGGTAATGATGCGGTTGAGGAAGTAAAGTAGCAACAGTAGGCAGAGGAATTGCAGGATCTAGGAAATATAAACCCTCAAAAACTTCAGCTATATTAATCATCTTCGAGAGAGAAAAATCCTAGATACGACAAATAGAGGATAGAAAGGTGAAACAACAATGAAAAGTATTTGGAGGATGATATGATATTGAAAGCAAAAGCTGGGATATAAAAAACATTATGAAGGATGAGGGAATCAGAAAGAACTATTGTACCAGAAATTGTAGCAGTAAGACTATTATGATTACGAAGTTTAATAGGAACAGGCGCAATATTATGATATTCAGAAAACCAATCAAGTGAATGACAAACATGGTCTGTGGCACCCGTATCTATAATCCAGGAATGGTGAGAGGGGAAAGAACGAATAGGAAACGAAATACCTAAATTTTGATAAGATGAAGAAATAGAGTGAACACTATGAGCATAAGCAGAGTTAGGTTGAAGAGGAGAAAGAAGATCGTTTTGAACCAGAGCAAGGAGTTTCTGGTATTGATCTTGTGTGAATTGAGGAGAAGGCGTAGGCAAGATACTAGGGATGCCTATTTGTGCTCTATAACAGAATTAGAGACAGAATCCTTCACTTGGAATGATTAGCCGATGATGAAGCTTGATGACAAAACTTGAAACTAAGAGGGAACCCATGCTTGCGATAACAAGTATCAATCGTGTCGTGAGGTTTATTACAATAAGTGAAAAACTTTGTGTTACCAAAACTCGAAGACAAATTTTTTTTTTTGGAACCGGAACCAAAGTAAGAAGGACTAGAAGATCGTGGTGATCCTTTATTAAGCAAAATCACTGGTTCCACTTCGAATGTAGCTCACGGTCTTGTTTTAAAAGTAGAGAGAACACTTTATTCATAAATGGTAAGGGATCAAGCAAAATGATTTGAGATTTGATAAATGAAAACTGATCATTCAAGACTTTCAAAAAATCTCAGATTATAATCATTTTCATGATATGTAGCACATGAACAAGTAAAATTGCAGGCACATCATGTAATAGGTTGCAAAACCATATACTCATCCCAAAAAAAATTCAATTTGGTAAAATACTCACTCACCGATAGATCACCTTGCCGGAAAGAGTAAATCTCATCTTAAAGCTTAACAACACGAAACACATCGCTTTGAGCAAATCGGCCCTTCAAATCGAGCCATATCTCATACACTTTATCCAACCATAAAGTGCTTTGAGCAATAGTCAAAGTAAGAGATCGCATGAGCCATGTACAAACCATTGTGTTGCATCTCAACCAAAGAAAGTGAGTCGGATCTGAGATTGACGGCGCTAAAATCGTTGCGTCGACAAAGGCTAGCTTATTCTTTGATTGGATCGCCATTTTCATAGCGTGAAACCAAGTATGATAGTTTGGCCTCGTTAAAACTAGACTCACTAACACCAGCGCCATATTTTCATTCAGATGAAGATAATACGGATTAGAGATATTCAGAGATAGATCAGTCGAGATTCCAGCAGTAGCACCATCGGTGGTAGCCGAAGAATCAGACATGGACCATGAAACACTCCAAATCCAAGAGAAAGATAAATCGATCGAAGAGATGCAAAGAACTCTGAGCTTATGAAGGAAACTGACCAACAGAAAAAGAAGAACATAGTAATAGCAACAAAAGAGTAAATTCAAAGTGCATATTGGAAACTGAGAAAATAATACTTTGTGATCTTCAACAAATAAAATAACAACTTCAACTATACAGAATAACAACTTAACAACTTAATAAATGGATATTACTAAACTACCCTTTTTCTTTTTGTTGAATTACACATTCTGTCATTATTTGTATGGAGAAGCTTCCTTACCTCATTCAAGCTGAAGTTCAAGAAGGTGAATGGAAACCCATCCGTCTGACATGGAGTGGCCCACCTATTTCCCCTTTTTTCTTTGCAGATGGGATCGTGTTATTTGCTGATTGAGTATAGCACTGTGATAAATGCTTGCTTACAGAACTTTTATGAATGCTCAGGACTTAAAAGTTAACCAAGAAGACTAGAGTGTTCTTTTCAAAAAATGTTAATCATAACAGAAGCAGAGAGATATGCTCAATTCTCAATTTTTCTACAACTGGTGACTTGGGTAAGTATTTAGGAGTTCCTCTTCATTATCAGAGAGTAACCAAAGACTCCTATCAATGCCTGATGGATAAGGTGAAGATGCGTCTATCTAAATGGAAAGCAAACTCTATCTTCTGTAGGGAGAACCACCCTATTTCATCAGTGACCTCGGCAATTCCGAGTGATGTCATGAAAACTTCGCTTTTGCTTGCAACCACGTGTGAATCTCTAGATAATTGTAATCGACAATTTCTATGAGGAAATACGAGAAGATCAAATGAAAGTTCCATTAGTTGCATGAGAAACTATCTGTAAACCTAAGAGGAGAGGAAAGGTGGGTTGGGACTTTGGCATGCGAAATGCCAAAATCATGCCTATCTCAAGAAAATAGGTTGGAACCAATCAGCTCATAGGGATAATTTCTAGGTCAAGGTAGTTTGGAATAAAGAGAATAAGAAAATAGATATGGTAGAAGTAATAGGTCTTTGAGGTTGTGAAAATTTATTGTATTGACATTAAATAAAGTAATTAAATAAAGGAAAAGATGGAAAAATAAGAAGTAAAAAAAAAACACATTATCTAAATTTTTCTTATAAAAACAAATGAGTTATGTATGGTGGTTATTTCTCATAAAAAGAAATGGAGGGAGTATAAAGATAGGTATTTAATAGGGGTAGAAAAGGAAAAAAAATAGTTTAAATTTTGACACACACAAAAAAGATACTTATACTCCCTCCGTTCTTTTTTATAAGAGCCAAAAATTTAAATTTTCTTAGTCCTTTTTATAAGAGCCGGACAATAGTTGTTTGAACATTTAATGAAGGGTTAAAGTGCAGATTTGCCAACGAACTATTACCCGATGAGCATCTGACATAAAAAAACAATTGAGGGTACCAAAATTACCAAAAAACAATTAAAAAGTGAAAAAGAGTACCAAATAACTTTTTTAAAAAAACAACTATTACAATTACGTTAAAATATGAGGCACTGGCGTAGAACGGTGGTGGAGACGCCGGAGAAAAGAGCGGTTAAGCCTTCTTGTTGGATAAGGCAAACACCAATAGAGATGGGACCCATGCGACCAGGCGCTGTGGCAGCGGCGGCTGCTACTTGTGGCATCAGAGGGATGGAACCAGGGTGCAAGGCACGTGCCAATCGACACAGCTGTTGGATTTGGTTTCGGTGCGTGATTCTCGCCCTGAAGCTGCATACGGACCTTGATGAGTTCAAGAGGGTGAGTGGAACACCCAGCAACAATGGAAGCTTTGGAGACGCCGACGTCACCGACACTGTGACAGTCAATGGAAGATGAAGACACTAAGACATTTATTGTTTTTGACTAATTTTAACCGTTTTTTTTTAAAACCGCGTAATTTAGTTATCGAGCTCTTATAAATAGAACCAGAGGGAGCAGTGGCGGACCTTGAGATAAATATTTGAGGGGCCCAAATGTATACTCATCAAGTAATTATAAAATTTTATGAACAATTTTTTTTTTGGGGGGAGGGGTATAGCCTTAGAATAAACATTTTCCTATATAAAAATACATTAAATTTTTAAAAGAAAATTTCTAAACAAATTTTTTATGGGGGCCATGGCCTACCCTTGTATTCACTTAGATCCGTCATTAAGAGGGAGTATTAGGGATAAACCCCAAGACGGAAAAAATTGTTTATAAAAAGCAAGGGAAGGAATATTAATAATCCAATATATTCCATGTGTTTGATTATTGTGAAATAGTCATATGCATGCAAGTTCCAAAGGAGAGAACAAATAGTAAATCGTAAATTGTGCCCAATCAATGCCAAACCGAGCATATGCTTTAATGGCTAAGTATGGAAATCATATGAAAACACACACCCTTTCATTTATTTATTTATTATTGTTTTTGGCCAGCACACAGCCCTGTCATACATCAATGCTAATTCAATCATGGGGAAGTGAGATTACGTGGCATATAATTAAACAATAAATTAAATGATCAATACTACGAAGCTAATTAGAATGTTTGAGTAGACGAATTACGTAACTTTGAGGGATAAATTGTTGATTGGTGATGTTGATTGATAGAGATGATAGGACCAAAGTGGTATTCCGTCTAAAATTTAACTCTCCCTCTCAATTTGTTTTCAAAATTTGTTCTGAAAATTATTCTATAAAATTCAAACATAAAAAAAAATTAGAAAAAAAAAAGCCCCAAACGACTCTGCCATAAAGAATTGAATAATTTTTTTATTCTTTTTGAAAAGTTGTACAATTGGAGATTTGAAGTTTAAATGTCAATAATTTTATCTAATATTTGATGGAGTTTAAACTTCTCACCGTATTTGCATGAGAAGAAGAAGATTCCTACATTGTGAAATGATGAGAGACCCACATATATATAATGTTAATTATATATATATGTGATCCCTACCATTTGATGTATGTGTGGCGTGAGAATCTGAATACACTTCTCCTACAACACGGTAAGAAGTGTTTTCCCATATTTTGATATATATTCTTTTTGAAAACTGTATGAACATAAAAAAAATTGATCGGTGAAAATTTTATTCGGTGAAGAAATGAACAGCCTATCTAAATTTTTTTTTTTGAAATATTTTTTGTTTATAAAACAAAATTCAAAAAACTGTTTGAAAATGTGTTTTTATTTATATATTATAAAAATTTTAAAAAGTTAGAATTGAAGTTGTTCTGCAAAACAAACAAAAATCAGGACTTCCTTTTTATGTTTTATTACTCTTTTATTCTCCAAAAACTCTGTACTTTCATTAAGGACAGTTATGCTGACAAAAAAAAAAAAAAAAAAATGTTTTTTTTTTTTTTTTTTTTTTTTTTACTTTTCACTTCACCATTTTAGATATATTTTTCAAATTAATGATTCAAACATATTATTTTTTTAATCTTTTTTTTTCAAAATTTGTTCTGAAAATTATTCTATAAAATTCAAATATAAAAAAATAGAAAGAAAAAGCCACAAACGTCTCTGCCATAAAAAATAGAATAAAAATTATTGAAACAAAAGTTTAATCAGAATCTAACTTTTTCTAGGAGTTCCCATGGCAATGTTCTATAACAGCCAACGTGATCCGTAATGAGAATTGGGCAAAAAAAAAAAAGGTGATGCATAAAAAAGGAAAAATTGTAGAATTAAATTAATTGAAATAAATGAATTCAATGAAGCGTCGCCACCATGCCATGTGCAACAAATTGAAGTTTCTAGTTAATTTAGAGCTGGAATTGCAAATATATTATTTATTGCAAAACCAGACTTTATTGTTTTGTGTAAAATATTCAATGATGTTTCACATGGATCTCTTCATTATGGAGCACTGAAATCGCCTTCACAGATGGGGCCTCTGAGTTTTCACCTCTAGATGCGTAATGAAAATCAAGATTGTCGACTCGAATATAAAAACGCGTGTTAATTTTTTAAAATTGAATGTACTTTTTTTAAGAAAAAAATTAAAACATCTGAATAAATTCCTCATTTAAACTTAGATAAAAAAAAAATTAAATGTAATTTTTTATGTTAGAGTTCATTATGTTTTTTAAATTAAAGCATGATAAGTATAGATTTCTCCAATAAATTATATGGCGGGTACATGCTAAGGAAGATTGGATGAAAATAATAAGAAACATGGAGCAAATGGGAGTTATATTCAATAACATGTAAGAGTGATGAATCTCTATTTTACTGTATGTATATATATGTATTGGAATTTTATTATTTTGATTGATTTATTTGCAGAAATTTCTAATAAATTACTTTTAAGTCAAATAAGCCTAAAAGGGGATAATTTTCATGTTTTTATGATTGTTTCTAAATTAAATTGATTTTAACGACGATATTCTTATTATAATCATTACAAGGAAATTAAGAAATTAAAGGAAAAAGATAAGTAAGCCCAAAATAATGCTCCAAGAGGATTATGGACCTAGAGAAAATGGGCTTTAGAGCCCATATGGGTTAACCAAAGAAGTTTAAGGCTTTAAGATTGCATTTGATAAGGGCCCATATATGTAAATATCTAATTAGAGAATATCTTGAAGCAAATATTCCCTCAAAATATCTTAGGACCAAGTCAATTCAAACTCGACTTTGTTAGATTTTGCCTCTCTCCTTCACCCTTTGATATTTGCTTTAGTGCTGCGGTGAGGATAAAGCTAAATTTAACTGTGGGGGAAGGAATAAGATGATAAAATAAAGTAATTGGTTTATCTTTGAATATTACCCATTTTTTAAAAAAAAAATCTGAGCCAAATTGCCTTATGTTTAAGTTGATGCAATCCATTTTATAAATACATGTAAGTAGACACATCCTAATCATTTTGATATAAGCGTGACTCTCTTATATTCCTTGTTGATTGTGATGGTTGAATTGATGATTATATTTTGAATGTTAGTTTTAGAAATAGATATGGAAAAGGCTTTGTGATCATTTAATTTTCAGTTGGACTTTGTGAATATCTTAAGAGATATAGCTTTGTTGGAAGGATTCTCAGCCTTAAATTCCTAAATTAAGAGAGTACCTCCTATGCTACTTATTCTTCAAAACTTATCTTATTTCTTTTCATTGCTAACTAACTCATGTGGAGTTCTTTAAAATGATACATGCATTTATTCTTACACCCTTAATCCCAAACACAAGGCACAAACACTTTATCGGTCAGGCTCAGGTTTTTCTCATTGTCCTTTTCTCATCATTTCTCATCATCTTTAAATTATGTTCGTCTAATCAATCTGAAAAGTCATAGTACTACTTTGACTTTTCTCTCATATTCCTAATCAACAGCCCAAATGGGTTTATGAGGGATAATTAAAAAAATGGATCTGCTTCCTATCAGTTGCTACTAGAGCTGGTAATATGGTTGAGCCCGTGGATCCAATTGGCCAAACCCATAAAAACTTGGTGGGTTAGGTTGTGAAAAATTGGACTTTGATGTGAGTCTTTTTTGCTCGAATATGCTTAACCTGTAACCATGACGGGCTAGCTAGTTAACTTATGGGCTAGCCCCCATTTTTCTTTATTCTTAACATTGTTGAAATTATAAAAAAAAATAAAACCCATTATTATTGATTGATTGTTGATTATGTTGAATGTTAATAATAGATTTGGTATTTATGTTTAGTTTGTAATTTTTTGAATTTGATCTTGTGAATTGTGATGTATATTTAGTTTGTAATGTTTGAAACTTTGAATTTAATATTAGACTTTTTACAAACTTCAAACCTTTGGTTTGCCAACTTATTACCCAAAAAAAAAAACCTTTGAATTTAATGTTTTATGATCACTTTATGTTTTGGTAATGTATTTTTATAATTTAATTTTGTGAAAAAGTATATTCATCATAATAACCTAATAGGTAGTTAGATAAATATCATTATATTTTTTAAAAGAATATTAAAAATCAATATGCAAATTTTGGCCCATTTTGATGTGGGTCTTTTTAGTTTGTGTATTGGGCAACTTGTTGTCCCGCCGGTTTACCAGCTCTAGTTGCTGCCCCATTTAAGCCATTCACTTATATTGAATTTCTTCATATTATAATAAGTTATTATGCATGTAAATTTATTTTTATAAGGCATTCTTATTTCTCATTTATTAAATTACATCTTGTGGATTTGTTGCTATGGTGCAATTATGTGTGGAATGACAAATTAAAAAATGGAAAAGGAAAGAAAAGAACAAAAAGGATAAATAAAAAGAAAAATGTATATCACCTCAAAAAAAAAAAAAAATGGCAAAAGTAGAGAAAAGAAAATAAAAAAGCTAAGAAAGAAAGAAAGAAAAAAGGAAAAAAGGCATACCACCTAACTCTCTTTATTAGCAATATTACTACTCTTATATATATATATGTGTGTGTCTATATACATACATACATATATAAATATAATACATATATATATATAGAAATATACATATATATGTATATGTACAAACACACACATGTAGATATACATATACATATATGTACATCTACATATATATCTACATATATGTACATATACGGATATGTACATGTATCTATGTACATTGTACATGTATGTACATACGCATATGCACATACATGTACATTGTGCATGTATGTGCATATTGAAAGGTGGAATATCACCTAAGAGGGGGGGCGAATTGGGTGATTTAATTTGTTTTGAATAACCCCTGAAATTCGCACACTAAAACAGAGTAGAGCAAAGAAGAGTAAGAGAAAGATTGACACAAGTTGCTAACTCGAGTCACTCATGTTTCACAAGTAGGGGTGAATTAGTCGTCTCTGTATGAACTTAACTCGAATATAAATGTTCACTTCAAGTTGCTAACTCGAGTCACTCATGTTTTACTTGAGTCAATAGCATTTTCATAAATGTTATCGAAGTTAAGTTTGGAAAAACATTTTGAACATAGCCCACACTCGTGTCAATAAGTGATGGCTTGAGTTATCAAAATTCATTTTTAGAATAAGTTTCAAAGCCACACTCGAGTTAATCAATACTAACTCAAGTTAGTAAGAAATAAATTTAAGTTCACAGGAGTTAACTCGAGGCAAATAAGGATCACTCGAGTTAATGTTTTTCATAATACATTTCACAAATTCTTTTAACTCGAGTCACATACAAGTAACTTGAGTCAGTCAAAGTTAAAACACATTTTGACTAAGGTTTCAAAAGAACTTGACTCGAGTTTGTCAACGTCTAACTCGAGTCAATTTGACAGATACTTAAAACCAGTTACTGATTCAAGTTTAACCAAGATAACAACATTTATTCTTGAATCTTTAACTTCCTTTTATTTACAATTGTCTATTCAATTACATGTATATTCAAAATACATACACATACACACACTCACACACTATATGTGTGTATATATGTATATACGGATCTACATATGTATATAGATGTATTTACATATATAGACATGTACACACACACATATCTACTCTTGTGCTCTTCTTTGATCAATTAAGAAAGGAAATATCATATTAAATTTGGGCATTTGTGGTCCAAAAGATGCTCTACTTGTCGCTTATTCTTTCACAAGTCTTGCTAGAGAAACACAAAATGAAAGAAAGATTGGAACTTATATATGGTTATAGTAGTCTTTTTATCTAGTATTTCCGAGTGTTATTATGGAATTTTTTAAGGCATAGCTTTGTGCACTGGGCTGCCATTTATTCTAAATGCATGGTTTCAAGGAACCAGAATGTTGATTTTAATAGCTTAGAAAACACCAGTTACGCTGCAATGATCTGGCATCTCTGAAACCGAATGCATTTTTTTTGGGTGTGTTTTCCTGTGGCTTACCGCATGCGGTTGGTTTTCTATGTCTAAACCACATATGTTTTTTTGTGTGTATTTGTCTATGGCTTACCGCATGCGGTTGGTTTTCTATGTCTAGTCGCATACGGTTGGTTTTCTATGTCTGAATCACATGCGATTGCTCTGCTCTAGGCTTTTTTTTTCCCTTGAAGACGTAGCCCAACTGCTCTCCCTTAATTACTGTCAGCTTGAGTGACTCGACTAACTGGCTATTCATTACTCATAGCTTTTCTCCTCATCTCTCCTCAGCTCTGCTCTATTCATGCTCCGACGGAGAATGAAGATCATCTGAACGAAACCTGCGTCTTCCTCCCTATGCCTTAACAAACTTCGTGTAAGTGGTGCTTCGTTCTTCTTGATTTTACCGAGCTATTGTTCAATTTGCTTTTTCGTTTGTTTCGTTGATTGTCCATTTGCTTTGGATTTTCGTTTCTGTCGTTGGGTTTGATTTGCTTTGCTGTTTGTTCTGAAAGCTGTGTAGGTTTGCTTTTTCTGTATGCTTTGTGTGGGTTTGGTTTGATTATTAAGAATATCTGAATATGTTATACGTTAAAGATTCCTGAATAATAAACTATGGAGATCAAAGTGTGTTAATGATGCTATTGCTTGCAAGTTATGTAAAGGTCGGGACCTAGGTTGAAAACATGTTCTTCTAATATCATATTTGTGTTTAAGACAAAACATGTATCCAATGGAATTGACCTAAAAGTATGCCAATTTTGTAATTTATGAAATGTAACACACAAAGGCTATGTTTGTGGGTGAATATATGTATAATTTCTTAAAAAAGGCGTTAAATAGATATTTTTTTCTTAATCATGATGTGTTTCAATTAATGTGAAATGTATATTTTTTGGCAATCAGATAAAAAATGATTAAAAATATAACTTGCAGGTTAAAAAATTGGGAGCAACTAGAAATATATGATCTACGTTGTCCACGTAAAAAGCTGGTAGATAAGAACAATATTTTGCAATTGTTGCGTGGAAACAAAGAAGGGGAAGGGAACTAAATGATGTCGTTGTTAGTGTGTTAATGATGTCGCTGCTTGCGAGTTATGTAGAGGTCGGGACCTAGGTTGAAAACGTGTGTGTATGTATGTATGTATGTATGTATGTATGTGTAAGTACATACATACAGACATACATACATACATACATAGTACGTACAGACATACATACATACATACATACATACATACATACATACGTACGTACATACATACATACGTATGTATGTACGTACATACATACGTATGTATGTATGTACGTACGTATGTATGTATGTATGTATGTATATATATTATTCACGTAATCTAATGTGAAACCATAGCCTAATTTTTCTCAATTCAATCCTAAATAATTTAGAAGTTAGAATTAACTCATTTGCCACAACACTTCAATAGGTAACACTGATCTGGAATATTTTGGGGTTCTGTTAGATCTTTAAACTCACAAGAAACTGCCTTATCCAGCTCGGAAGAATACAAGC
Organism: Acacia melanoxylon; assembly: GCA_019022615.1. Taxonomy (NCBI): domain Eukaryota; kingdom Viridiplantae; phylum Streptophyta; class Magnoliopsida; order Fabales; family Fabaceae; genus Acacia; species Acacia melanoxylon. The sequence continues at coordinate 21,887,933 of JAFJYJ010000002.1, forward strand.
AAAGTGAAAGCATCATAGCCGTCGAAGGAAAATACACAAACGACAAGGCGTTTCGATCATTGGAAAATTCTACAACTTGATCTAACAAAACATCAACGACCACAGTTCCAATTCCAACCGGCGACTTTTCACACACAAACAACTTGTTCAACTCTTCATAAACATTTGGCAACGAACGATACATGCTTATCTGAACAAGAGCTGCAGGGTTGATCTCGTGCGACGCCACATCGTTTATGTTCGAAGGAGGAAGAAAAATGTACTGGATGCTTGAAGTTGAAGGCAAGCTTTCAAGAAGGGCTTTTTGGGCATTTCCAGAGGATTCGAGTGTAGGGATGATAATAGTGCAGTGAAAGTGAGGGTGAAGATGAATGAGTCGTTTGCAGAATTCGATCATTGAGAGTAAGTGGCTGTATATAGGGACTGAAAGAAAAGCTATGTGAGTTTTCATATTGGCCTCCATGAAAATTAGGGAAGATTATTAATCACTTTGCTATGTTGAAAGTGTATTGTATAGGATTCTTATATAGAAGATTGCCAAGTTATAATTTTTTTACTCAACACCTTTAAACCACTTTGTCAAACTCCATATGAGAAAGAAAAAAAAAACACGTATTGAAATAGCTTTAAATTGTGCCATAAATTGACATATGTTTTGTTTTGGTTTCTTAAACAAAGAGAAGTAGTTTGGGTTGATTCATTAACAAATCACGATTTATATGTAGAATAAACTCACGTTTTCTAATGTTATATTTAAATTATATGTTGATATATTGATATTTCATTTTTTTCACTACACATATTTTTAAAAATAATAATTATTATAAACTAGACTATACAAACATCGCTCGTGAGTTTCGCTAAATTACATAAATTATGGAGACTTTTCCTAAGTATTTTAGAAACTTTATGCGGAGTTGGCTAAAATATGAAAGCTTTTTAGAGTTAGGCCTCAAAAGTCAAAATAGCTACCCCTGAGTCCACACTAATATATTCGAAGACATGACTTAAAATAGCATTTATTCCAACATAAATTAAGTATTTATTTTTTCTGAAGAAATAGGAATTTATTTTATTTTTAGTAAAAGGAAATGGAATAAAACAAGGAAAACTGTGGATGACTGTTACTTATATCTTTGGAGTTATTAACAAAGATATGAAACTCTCATGCTTCTCAAACATAAACGGGGAATTATGTAACTACTTGATGATAATGATAACAAAAATTATTCTTTGTCCAACGTCTAATTGTTAAACATGTGTGTAGTTTTATATATGTAAATTTTTAATAAGTTATTAGTAAAAATAACAAGATAAGTAGGTTCCATATATGTTTCCTATATTTTGTTAAACATGTGTCCAACGGCTTATCTTTATTTGCATTTTGACATGTTATCTATATTTTGTGGTTCAAGCAAATTGGTCGGTCTGAAACCTTCATGCTCTAAATTGATTACAAAACAAGAAATTGAGAATATGTTCTTTAAATGTAGATTCTTTCACTCAAACCTTCATATCCTAACCTATCATATATGTATACGTGTATATACATATATGTATATGTATGTATATGTATGTGTGTGTGTGTGTGATACACATAATTTAGAAGTTAGAATTAACTCATTTGCCACAACACTTCAATAGGTAACACTGACCTGGAATATTTAAGAGTTCTGTTAGATCTTTAAACTCACAAGAAACTGCATTATCCAGCTCGGAAGAATACAAGCAAAGCGAAAACATCATAGCCGTTGAAGGAAAATACACAAATGACAAGGCGTTTCCATCATTGGCAAATTCCACAACTTGATCTAACAAAGCATCAACGACCACAGTTCCAATTCCAACCGGCGACTTTTCACACACAAACAACTTGTTCAACTCTTCATAAACATTTGGTAGCGAACGATACATGCTAATTTGAACAAGAGCTGCAGGGTTGGTCTCGTGCGACGCCACGTCGTGTGTGTGTGTGTGTGTATAGATACATCTATATGTGTGTTTGTATGTATGTATATACATCTATATACACACGTATATATGTATATCACACACACACACACATATGTACACAGAGAGATATATATATATACACACACATGTATATGCGCGTGCGCGCACGCACACACAAATATATATACATGTATATGCATATACATACATATATATAAATTTATATATTATATATATGTACACACGTATATGTACACACACACATATAACACTAAAAACAAGGATATATAACTGTTACAAGCATTTGGTAGGGGTTGGCCTATGAAGGTTTAAGTGAAATAACCCTCATAAAGGTAAATATGAACGTATATATGTGTGTGTGTACATACATACATACATATATGTTTATATATCTGTGTGTTTGTGTGTGTCTGTCTATATGTAGATACACACATATACATAGATATGGTTGAGAAGATTGAAGGGAAAGGTAGATGAGAGTGAGAAAGATGAGTGAGGGGTTGGCGAAGAAACTGTGGGAAAAGATTGAAGCTTCTGAAGCTAAGTTAGCGGAGGAAGTTTTGGAGACACATATGAAATTGAAAGCCGAAAGGGTTTGGGAGAAGAGGAGCATCTGCGATTGTTAGATAAAAAAATAAAAAAATAAAAAGAGTTGGGTTTATATAAATAAATAAATAAGAGTTGGGTTAGAAGTTGAATAAAGTGGGCACGGAGCAGCAAAAACCGAGAAACTAGTCCAGGCCCAGAACAAACTATGCGATACCAAGAAATAGGAGGTTTTGGTACGCTGGAAATTAATTAAACATTATAAATTAAATGATTTAAAGATTTACTACTTATAAAATTTTTAAATATAAATAATATATACACACACACACGCGTGTGCATGTATGTATGTATCTATATGTGTGCGTGTTTGTGTGTGTGTGTGTATAATATACATATATATGTGTGTGTATATGTATATACATCTACATATGTATATAGATGTAGATACACACACGCACACACATACATATAGATGTATCTGTGTATATGTATATATGTATGTATGTATGTATGTATGTGTACTTACATACATACACGTTTTCAACCTAGATCCCAACCTCTACATAACTCGCAAGCAGCGACATCATTAACACACGAACAACAACATCATTCAGTTCCCTTCCCCTTCTTTGTTTGAGTGTGTGTGTGCATGTCGATATATGTAGACACACACACACACACTCAGCGTCTGCGATCATTAGATAAATAAATAAATAAAAAGAGTTGGGTTTATATAAATAAATAAATAAGAGTTGAATTTGATATCCGATTATTGTTCTTTAATCTTGTGCAATCTTTCTGCCAAATATACTTATGATACTTTTCATTTTAGGAAAATCATTGAACTGTTATCTTCAGAGTCTTCTACACTAAATACTTTCTTTGCAAATTTAGAATATATTAAATCTTAGCAAGATTTATCTTATCTTCGAAAGCTTCCCACAAAAAGGGAGCTACAGCTTTTGATTCAGAGACTTGACCCTGAACCAAAACAGATCGAAAAGGAGGAATAACCGAGGTAGAATCTGATGATGAACATGGCAACCCCATGTTAGTCATTTTCGAAGATGGCCATGACCCTTTACATTTGTTATATAATTCTTTCCCTGACTATGATTGGTCACAGGATTTTGACCAAGTACCTCACCCAAATGACTATTCTTTACTAATTAATTATAAGTATGGTGGTGATTATCCCAAAAATTTTACTAACCCCTTTGCATCAGAGTGTCAGCGAAGCGTGGTGGGTAGTACAGACCTTGAAAATTTTACCTCCACCTTTCCAATGTTTAATGTAAACGCCTTAATGGAAGATGATGAGTATGACTTGCCGTACCCACAACAGCAACAGACTCTTCCTCCTAAATGGGATGAGGAAGTTCCCATCCTCATGAATGAGGATACAGGATCATCAGGAACTACAAATTTTAACAGGATCCCTAAACATCATACCTCACACATACCAAGACCAAACTTCGGGGATCAACAAACCCCACTCCTAACAACAGGTCAACAACAAGGAAGGCAGCGCGGCAGGAATTACCCCTATGAGTATATTAATAACCTTCTCGGTGCTAACGTTAATGATGGTTCGATGTTGGTACTTGAAGGAACACCCCCACAGCTTTGGGAAGAAGTAATAGGGCGATGGGAATCATCAACTATCCTGCACTGCTCAAACATTGCCTTTACCAACAATCAAGAGAAGGTTAGCTACATTGAGAACCTTCTAGGAGAAACAGCTAAGTATTACTATTTAAATTGGAGTTGCTTTTCCTACGGAATATAATAAAGTTGATTGCTTCAGCAGATAATACGCAGAATGTCACAGGCCAAATTAGACAGTTAATAATAGGATATGATCCTTTTAGGGGAGCAACAAAGATGCAAGATATGGCCTTACAGGATATAGAAAGGCTCCTCATTGAAAACATGAGGGATATAGATATTACTCATATGCGTTTTTAAACTTAGCATCAAAAATTGGACAAGCTTTTACCCAGAATATGAGTGACAAATATTTTAGCAAATTACCACCACCCTTTAACAGTATTATGAAGGATGAATGGTATAGGGTTTACCCTACAATAACACAGGGAATAGCCCCTAGCTAGGATAGTTTTTACTAAGGAATACCTCAAGAAAAAGTGTATAGAAAACGAGGTAGCCAAACAGGTCAAGGATTATAACTTTTGTAAACAGGTGTATATACTAGAATATTTTCCTAAAGAAAAGGATTAGGAGACTTCCTTAATCGTTTTCTTTAGCATATTAAGTCTGGAAATCTACACTTTTGTTGATTGGAGAAGTAACTATCCTATCTGTGTGCTTTAGAATTATGAATTCATTATCTAAGCACAGGTATCCTCCTCCTGCATTATCTAAAAAATTCTTCCTATAATTAACTAAGTTATATCTTCAAGGGAAAAATTCATTACGTAAGTCATAGGAAGAGTGTACCTTTCCTTGTTAAATTGGATATGTGCACTTTTCAACTTGTATTTTATGAAGTGATCAGACTTTAAAGCTGTAATGTGTACTTGTCCATACATCTCTTCATAGAAATGTCTGGTAATTGCATCAGGGGTGATGCAACTTCTACTAGCACTTGTATCTATGATGCAACTGACAACAAGAGATTCATTGCAAACATAGATTGTAGCGAAACAATTTAATAAATTATTTTTAACTGTACCTTTTTCTGGGGGTGCACCTTGATAGTGGAGAATGTTGTTGCAATCTTCGCAATCCTCCAATATTGGTTGAAGGTGCAAGGTATGCTTTCTCTTATTACCAAATTCATTTGTCTGAGGACCCCTTCTAATCCTTGACTTCCTTTGGGACCCTTGTTCTTTCCTTTTATTTGTTGAAGTTGTTGTTGTAACTGTTCTACTTGTTCTTCCAAATCCTTATTTCTGTTGATAAGTTCCCTTACCAGAGTGGGATAATCTGGTAGATCTAACAGGTTCAGGTAGTGTTGGGAATTTAAACCCTAGCTTATTTTTAGCACATAAATAACAAAGGGTTAATTCAAATTTTGTCCTTATCCTTTGATTCAGGAATAAGTACACAAACTAATACTACTGTGCGGACTTCACAATAATCAATTACAACAACAAAAATTAGATAGGAAAAAATAAATGAATAAATACATATGTCACACACACACAATCATCAATTACAAAAAAGAAAATTGAGATAGGAAAAAGGAAAAATAAATGAATAAATGCATAAGAAAATAAATTAAATAATTAGTTATAAAATGAACAATATCAACAACGAAGCAAATTTAAAACAAGCAAACAAACCAACAATCAAGTAAAACACACACTATTATGACATACAAATATTGAGACAAGAAAAAAGGAAAAAATGAATGAATAAGTACATATACGTATGCAGACGAGTAAACAATTAATTTTAAAACAAGCAAACAAACCAATAATCAATTACAACAACAAAAATTGAGATAGGAAAAAATAAATGAATAAATATATATATGTCACACACACACACAATCATCAATTACAACAAGAAAATTGTGATAGGAAAAAAGGAAAACTAAATGAATAAGTGCATAAAAAAATAAATTAAATAATTAGTTGTAAAATGAAGAATATCAACACGAAGCAAATTTAAAACAAGCAAACAAACCAACAATCAAATAAAACACACACAATATTACAACATAAAAATTGAGATAGGAAAAAATGAAAAAATAAATGAATAAGTACATATCTATATACGAGATTAATGAGTAAACAATTAATTTTAAAACAAGCAAACAAACCAATAATCAATTACAACAAAAAATTTGAGATAGGAAAAAAATAAATGAATAAATACATATGTCACACACACACACACACACACAATCATCAATTACAACAAGAAAATTGAGATAGGAAAAAGGGAAACTAAATGAATAAATGCATAAGAAAATAAATTAAATAATTAGTTATAAAATAAAGAATATCAACACTGAAGCAAATTTAAAATAAACAAACAAACCAATAATTAAATAAAACTACCAATTTTGGTCACTACCATTTTTTCCATCGTTAGATCAGAATCTTATCTACCTTTATCATTTTTCTCTCCTATTGAGATTATGATCTAACTGTGAAAAAAATGGTAGTGACATTGACAGTGACAATATCCTTTTTCCTATCTCAATTTTCTTGTTGTAATTGATTATTGTGTGTGTGTGTGACATATGTGTTGTAATTGATTATTGGTTTGTTTGCTTGTTTTAAATTTAATTGTTTACTCTTTGTGCGATATATAGATATGTACATATTCATTCATTTTTTTCTTTTTTTCCTATCTCAATTTTTATGTTGTAATATTGTGTGTGTTTTATTTGATTGTTGGTTTGTTTGCTTGTTTTAAATTTGCTTCAGTGTTGATATTGTTCATTTTATAACAAATTATTTAATTTATTTTCTTATGCATTTATTCTTTTAGTTTTCCTTCTTTCCTATCTCAATTTTCTTGTTGTAATTGATGATTGTGTGTGTGTGTGTGTGACATATGTATTTATTCATTTATTTCTTCCTATCTCAATTTTTTTTAATTGATTATTGGTTTGCTTACTTGTTTTAAATTTAATAGTTTACTTTTGTGTTTGGTATATAGATATGTACTTATTCATTCATTTTTTCCTTTTTTCTTGTCTCAATTTTTATGTTGTAATAGTTGTTGGTTTGTTTGCTTGTTTTAAATTTGCTTCATTGTTGATATTGTTCATTTTATAACTAATTATTTAATTTATTTTCTTATGCATTTATTCATTTATTTTTCCTTTTTTTCCTATCTCAATTTTCTTGATGTAATTGATTATTGTGTGTGTGTGTGTGACATATGTATTTATTCATTTATTTTTTCCTTTCTCAAATTTTTTGTTGTAATTGATTATTGGTTTGTTTGCTTGTTTTAAATTTAATTGTTTACTCTGTTTACTCTGTGTTTGGTATATTGATATGTACTTATTTATTTTTTCATTTTTTCCTACACTTTTGGTGGGTTTAATTACTCATCTCAGTATGAGAGAATCAATGTGTTTTTGGTATGCTTCATGTCCTGTAAGTGAAGGGATGATTGATTTGTCCTGTATGGTAAGGTCTGGGTTAATGATATTCTAACTTACAAGTAATCTTATTCTTATCCCATAAAGCTGTGGGATTGTCTCCTATTACCTGTAACTGTTGGAGCTTATTTAAAAGTGGAGTCATTTGACTTTCAAAATCTGTTAGTTTTCCTTCACTAAAACACAACCAACTCGCATACAAGTTCATCATCTCCTAACTCCTCTATTTCTTCTTCCAATATATGGAAATCTACACTTTTGCTGATTGGAGAAGTAACTATCCTATCTGTGTGTTTTAGAATTATGAATTCATTATCTAAGCACAGGTATCCTCCTCCTGCATTATCTAAAAATTTCTTCCCTATAATCAACTGAGTTCTATCTTCAAGGGCAAAATTCATTACATAAGTCATAGGAAGAGTGTACCTTTCCTTGTTAAATCGGATATGTGCACTTTTCAACTTGTATTTTATGAAGTAGTCAGACTTTAAAGCTGTAATGTGTACTTGTCCATATATCTCTTCATAGAAATGTCTGAGAATTGCATTTGGGGTGATGCAACTTCTGCTAGCACCTGTATCTATGATGCAATTGACAACGAGAGATTCATGGTGTCTATAGGCTGTGAACCTATTAAAATTTGTAGTTCTTGATGATCCTATATCCTCATTCATGAGGATGGGAACTTCCTCATCCCATTTAGGAGGAAGAGTCTGTTGCTGTTGTGGGTACGACAAGTCGTACTCATCATCTTCCATTAGGGTGTTTACATTAAACATTGCAAAGGTGTTCACTTCAAAAGAAAATTTTATAATTGAAGAGAGAGGATACTCACCACAACAGAGACATATTTGGATTATTATTTGAAAAATCAGTTGCGATGAAAAATGACTAAAAATGACCTAAATCTTATTAAATACTCCTTTCGATCCTAAATATAAAACAAAACTGACATTTTTGGAAAGATTAAGAAAGCTAATTAAATTACTTAAGATTATTTTTATTTTTCCTTCAAACTATTTTGACTAATAAAATAATATATAATCCCTCCAAAAAAGTCAATTATATCTTATATTTAAGATTATTTAGGATCAGAAGGAGTTCTTCACGCTCAATGCTCCTCAAAGCTCCATTTTGTAGCCTATACATAGAAGTAGCTTTTTAGGATAAGCGCATCTACTCTAACATTAAACCAAACACCTATAAATGAACTTTTTTCTAGATCGAGCTTTTTTTAAAGTTCTTTGGACTTTTGAGGGTTCAATGCTGTTAATTCCTATATTTTGATGATCACAATTCCAAGTGGATTGAATTAAGCATAATTAGATTTTTAGTAATCATGCCCGAGCACAGATAGAACCTTGCCCGAGCAACATCGGACTTCAGAGAAGGAAGAAGCAAAGTGAAATAATCATGCCCGAAGCAACCTTCAAAATCATCCGAAAGTATGACCTTGCCCGAGCAAGATCATAGTCTTGCCCGAGCAACGTCGGGTCCTCACGAAGGAAAATAAAGACTCACGTGAGCTTGCCCAAGCAACACCGAAAGCATCGAAGTGACCTTGCCCGAGCAAGGTCGAGTCTCGCCCGAGCAACGTCATGCCCGGGAAAATGAAGCTTGCTCAAGCAATACCCGAAAGCATTGGAAAGCATAACCTTGCCCGAGCAAAGTCACAATCTTGCCCGAGCAAGATCAAAACGAAAGCAAAAATTCTCCAACAAGGAAGTCTTGCCCAAGCATAGAAGAATGCTTGCCCGAGCAAGCCTGCCCGAGCAAAGCGAAAAACTTGCCCAAGCAAGAAGCCCGCTCCCACTCAAAGTACCTTGCCCGAACATGAAAAACCGCTTGCCCGAGCATTATGCCCGGGCAAAGAAAAATGTCCGCCGAGCGGACTTATATTCGCTTCTTAAAATTGCCACCGTGTGAAGGTTGCCCGAGCACGCTTCCGACTTGCCCGAGCAAGTATGTGTCTTCTTCCTTATGTCGCTTCTGCTGGAGATTGCCGAGCAACATTTTAAGACCGCTTTCGAGCAACATCGAAAGGAAGTATTTTTGCTTAACATCAAAGAGCTTGCCCAAGCACAATAATCATCTTGCTCGAGCACTATGCCCAAGCAAGGAAAAATCCTTGCTCGAGCATCGGTGTGAAGAAGACCTCTTTCTCCACATCAAAAGAAGCTTGCCCGAGCAAGCCCGAAATGTTGCTCGAGCAAAGACGACTGTTCTTGAAACTCCGTCGCGTAATTCTTAAAATCCTTACTCTTACATTATTACTTATTGAGTTACCAAATGCTTTTAACCAGTGTTGATGAGTTTCAGATTTATTAGACACAAATTACCGGTGATTAGGAAAAAGCATTGTGTTCGAAGCATTAAATGAAGCTACCTAAACCGAGCTAAATTGTTCGAGAAGAAAAGCGTCTTCGACATTCTCATTGCACATTAAATGCTATCTCACAACGACTATGCAAAAAGAATGAAAGAGAATGTCAACTCGATGAATCAAATTGAAAGAGACGAACAACCTACGACGAGAACTTATTCGGTCTAAACGGCCACATTCATATGTCTCAACGGCTACTTGAAGAACTCCACCGGTCATTAATTGTCGTCTATAAATAGCCGAAGCATTAAATTCAGACATCTACCGAAACGGCGAGCAATTAATTTGATTTAAGATTCATTCATTTGTTTCAACTACTTCATTAATTTCGAGTGTTCTTCAGGTGTTCATTTTATCTACTCGTGAGGAGTTTCCAAACACTTATTTATTTCTTTCGGTGAGTTGTACTTGAGGTTAAGGAACCTTAAGAGAGGGTGTATTAATTACAACTTGTAAGGGGAGTGGAGTCCGAAAGCAAGGGGATCATCCTTCGTTTACGTGAGTCCGTAATTACATTTGAAAGATAGTGAAAACCCGGGAGTTAAGAGGGGGACCGGACGAGGTCGTGGATTGAGACCGAACCAATTATAAATCCTCCCTTGTTCAATTCTCTTCCTTATCTCTATTCTTTACTCTTGTGTCTCCGTGAAAATTAAGAAAAAGAATTTTTGAAATCACCTATTCACCCCTCTAGGTGATATTCTGTCTTTAGAAGCGCTTCCCCAAACAGGTTCAAGTAGGTGGATGAGATATTTTACAAATTCATATAAATTGTATTAAAAAAATGAACAAACTAAAAATTTCATTTCCAATTAAAAGTAAACTTATCTATTAGTTCTTTCATTTCAAATCAGTTGGGAGAGGGTTGGGAGAGGGAGAGTATTGTGCATATTAGATTTAGAGAGAGAGAGAGAGAGAGAGATAATGATAAGCATTCACACATACATCTTTGGGTTTGCATTTAGTGCTCATCACAGTGAAGAGCAACATATTACTTATTACTGTGAAGAGATTTAACAATTTAAATTTAATCTAAATAGTCTAAATTTTATTTTATTTTTATTTCTAATTTTTAAATGATGAATTTATTTTTATGAGAATTGATAATTATCATATTTTCTTTATTTTAAATTTTACATATATTAAAATAAAAAGTTAGTTAAAATATAAAAATTAAATTAAATTAAATCTGAATCATACAAAATCAATTTAACAATATAGATAATTGGTGATGGGCACATTTATACTCGTCAAAGTGACGAGCAGAAAACATGTTCATGTACATCTTTTCACACTTATTTATCACAACCATTAATTCTTCCACTACATGATTCTATAATTATAAAAGGATAATGAAGAAACAGTTATAACTTGAAGTGGTCTAGAGCAGAAAAGCCATCAAGTCCCTTGTTATCATGTATATATATACATATATATGTGTATATATATACACATATGTATGTGTATATATATACACATATGTATGTATATATATATACATGTCTATATATATACATATACATATAGACATATATACACACACATATGTGTGTGTATAATTTTATCTCCTAACTAATTTAATCTCCCCACTGAAAACTAACATTGAAAAAGATCTTATTATGCATTAAAGGACGATATGTTGATGTTATTTGGGTTAAGGTGTAAAAATACACATGTGTTTTATCTCGAGAGCGCTCAACACCAAGTATTTCTTTTAGGTGCAAAGTGCACACATGATTACAAATTAGATGCAAAAATATCGTTTGACCATTAAGTTTGACTCTTTTTTTTTTCTGATTGGAGGATGACGTGGGCTTTCAATGGTGCAAAAATACACATGTTGTAACGCTCGTCCTTTTGACGCCCTTATTTATCAAAGTTGTAGCGTACAGGCATCAAAATGATTTGGACGACTTAATTGCGGAATAAATTTTTCATAAATAACTTAGTTAGAAAATATGGGGAAAAAATTTTCGCGATTCGAATCTATCCCTTAGAGGTATCTCAATACAATAATCCAAAAATAGACAAATGACAAACGATACAACACAGTCTATCTAATTCTTGTCTTTCCAAAAAGTCAAATCTGCTGTAACCCTTACAGCTGCATCTTCCCTCTTGATCCCGATTCACTACCTGTTTCTTTCATGTGGTCTGGAGTTCAAATGAATGAACCCCAGGGGTAACAGTTAATCTCATATGCATGTATGAAATATAAATCACAAGTATAACACATGTATAAGCTTAGAATAATTCACGTTATACAAGTCGACCAGAATCAAGCGGTTATCGGCCAAGGACATGACCACTTTAGGACACGCGACCCTATGAGACACGCAACCTCAATCCATCGCTAGGACACACACATACAAAATTATCTAGCAACCATGTTTTCATACATGAAATACGTACATCTGTTAATAAGATAACGATTTACCACCTCAAACTTGAATCCTTAATCGGTTGATGTTGCTAGGATTAGTAGAGGTGTCAAGGTATGCCTATAAATGTTTATCATTGTCATTAATCACTTTGCGTCACAAAGTAACTAACTACGTGAATTATTTTTAGAGGATTAAAAATGAATTAACCCCTAAAAATTCCCTTACTAATAATACCCTTTTTAATTACCATTAATTAATAATAACACTCTTTTATTTATTATTAATTAATAACTCCATTTATCAATTAAAAATAATAACAATATCTATTTAATTTATTATTTTTTTATTTTCTTTACTTTATTATTATTATTATTATCATTGTTATTATTTCACTAAGTAATTATTATTTTTCTATAATTATTTTAAATCCTCGAAGGCTATTCCAACACTTTAATTTAAGAGCTTTGTACATACTAAAATATGTTTCAACATATATGCTTGAGTTAAATAAATACTAACCATAACTTCATTCTACCATTTCATAGGTCTAAGATTTTACCAAGGATAAAAACTCACAAGACCTGACTTCTAAGGCATGATGCCGAATATATATAGATTACACCGTATTGATAATGCTTGGAAAAGTTCTCTTGACATCATGGGTAGTGGATAGATATACTAGCTCGATTTGTCCTCAATTATCAGTGGAATTAATCATCCCAACATAAGCAGCATATGCATTGACACATAGTCTTGACTTCCCCAAGAGAACACCAACTGACAAGATTTTGAAACTAGCCTTCTAGACCTGAATGAATGCTAGTAAGACAAAGCATGATTCAAATCGGTAAATAGGAAATATTAATCCTAGTTGATTGAAAATTAAACTACAGTCCTCATAACTTTAATGGTGACTCACTGAGATAAGGTAATGTCAGCGAGCACAGGAAGTCTCCATGACTTGAGAAACTATTATCAAATATAACTTGGCTGACCTAGAAAAAAAAATGATGACTAACACTGAACCTATGCAACCATAATTCACACTACTACTTATTTCCTTTCTCTTTCGGTCTTTCTTTCCAAAGCATCTATATATATATATATATAAATACACATTCTTTCCCTTGTCTCTTTTTATATACATGTAACGTGTGTGTGTGTGTGTATATGCATTTTTCATGACAGCAACCTTTGAGTTTTTTTAAAGAAAACAAAACAGTATCCTATTGCAATGATATATATATTTACTCATTCACCCAGTGACGTTTTTAATGGAGACAAAAGGAGATGGAGCTCAAACACTTACCTCTGTTTTCTGTGTGCTTTACAGAGCAAGAACAATGGATGAGCCCCCCCCCCCCCCCCTCCCTCTCTTCCTTCGTTTCCTCTCAGTCTTTCTCTCACTCTCGGACTCAGCTCAGCTTCTTGTTTTTTTTTTTTTTCTGTGGAACTAACGTGAATGGAAGGAGATCAGAGAAGTTGAAATTATATAGCAGGTTAAGGGTCCAGTCTGAGGTGAAGAAACGCTGGTCCGAGAAAAGTGATGAACTGGAGGATATAGTTGTGGGTCTCGAGAAGCAAGGTGTTTCTGTTTTGCGTGAGCGTTGGGAGTTGAGGAGATACGCTGATATACTTTCTTGACAGCGCTGACCAGATCGTGTGTGCACTGTGCAGTGAAGAAAAGAAATAAAATAAAATAAAAACTGATTTGCTGATGCATTTTTTCCTGCTGCGTTTCGGGTTTGACGGAATAAATCATGGAATAGATACTATATAATTCAATATATTAAATGGATTGGCTGCTTCTTCAACTATCACGTGCTGCAGGGATGATTTTTTTTTTTTTTTTTTTTGATAATGGCTGAAAATTATAGGTAATGGTTTGATTTAATGATTGGGCTTTGTCTTGTTGCATGAATAAATTGAGGAGGTATGACTTTCACGTGTTGGGCCATAGGGACTAATTGAATTGGGCTGATCTTGTTAATGATTTAAGGAAGTATATGCCTTGTGTCATTATGCCATTTATTCATCAAATTGGGCGCAAGAGAGAATAATAAGACAAATAAATATCATGACTCCATTTATTAGGATGCTCAAGATGTGTTGTTGAACCAATGTGAGTTGGCATAGATGGTAAGGGATCAGGATTAGGCTTGGGTGTGGGTTGATCCCCTGCCGTCATTTGGGGCTCCTTTGGTAGGCGATCTCGTAAGTCACGAGTAAGTCTTCATAGAGCCGCGCCGTACCCTGGCCTTGGTGGGGGACTGATGTCGAACCCTTCCAAAACATTTTTCTTATCAAAAAAAAAAAAAAAAGATGTGTTGTTGAAGTTGGTTCTGTATGAATGATTTTAAAAGAGGTAACAACTATTTTACTCTTGGGTCCCACGTGCATGCTTCCAATATTACCTTGGTCATGCATAATTCATCCAATCCATAATACTACTAATTCCTACCTTCTCCTTTTCTAATAAATATTGAGTCATAATCTATCCCTGTAATTAATCCTTGAATTTATTCTTTTCTCAAATAATTTCTTTAGGTCCTAAAATTTTATTTCCAAAATATTTAGGCCATAAATCAATCCTTACTTAAATTTATTCCTTTTCCCATAACGAACTAATAAAGGGAGAAATAAAACCTAAATTTTCAATAATTACTATCATAATTATTTTAACCCAAAATCCATACTTCAATTTCCATAAAATATTCCCATTTAAAATCCCAAAATTTGGGATGTTACACATGTGGTTTAGCTAAAAAGAGCGCTCAACACCAAGTATTTTTTTATTTAATAATTTTATTTCAATTAAAGGAAAAATATGATTTCTCTAAGTATAATTCTTGTGGGCCAAATTTTTTTTCTTGATTTTCATTTTTTGGAAGGAGGATTTATTCAATGACTAAAAATGGTAAAAAAAAAATTATTTTCGTAATTTATTTTATTTTTTAAATCCTTATTAAATTTTCTAATTAATAATTGATAAAGGAGTATTTATGCATTCTAAATTTAATATTATAAATAATATATTTACTTAAAAATAATTTTAATTTTTTGAAAAATAAATAGTTAAGGAAATAATTCATTTACTTTTTAAAAAGTCAACTTTATAACTATAAGTCTATAACATTCTTTGATTTACTTTCCTTCATCATATAAATAGAAATAACTGATTTGGAGATGCAAACGTTTATATTGTATTTTTCTTAAGGAAATAAAAATTAAATAATATTGTTAAAAACTTTGATTGGAAAATTATTTAAATAATTTCTGGTTCAATTTGTTATATTAGAAAATTAAAATTATTTTTAATTAGATATAGTATTTACAATATCAAATATCAAATTATATATAATCATTTATTAATTAGAAAATCTAATATTGATTTAGAAAAAAGAAAATAAATTATGGAAATAAAAAATTTAACCTTCCAGGAATTATACCTAGAGAAATAATAATTTTCCTTTAATTGAAATAAAATTATTAATTTTTTTTTTTTAAAAAAAAAGAACTTGGTGTTGGGCGCTTCTTTTTTGCTAAACCACACGTGTATTTTTACACCTTTGAAAGACAATGTCATCATATAGTCAAGCAAAAAAGTCAAACTTAACGATCGAAATATTTGTAACCACGTGTGCAATTTTGCATCTAAAAAAGTACTTGGTGTTGGGCACTTCTTAGGTAAAGCACATGTGCATTTTTGCACCTTAACCCATGTTATTTTAAAACATATTGTCTCCAGATTTTCTTGAAAACTAGTTTTGATTTTAAAAAATATTTATATATTTTTTTTTTTGTCAAGAAAAGACGTTGATAATTAGAAATGAGATAGGATATTGTCACTATCAATTTTATGTCACTTCCACTTTTTACCGTTAGATTATAATCTCATCTACCTTTATCATTTCTCTCTCATATTCAGATTCTGATCTAATGGTGAAAAAGTAGTAGTGACTTGGTAGTGACATAAAATTGGTAGTGACAATATCCTATCCCATTAGAAATTAATAAAATAATATTATACTTCTCCAATTCTAGATAGAGGATAGTTTTTTAAAAAACCTAAATTTTTCGATTCCCCCAGTTTATGTTCAAGGTGTATTACTTCCATCCAAAGATTGTAGCAATAAACCATTCAGAGAGTTTCGATTCCGAAACTAAAGAAGAAAGGCAAGGAGCAGGGTGCCGATACAATTTATCTTCAAGCTGAAGCTCTCCTTATCGTGTCCCCTTCGGTTTACGGTGAAGAGGCGAACAAAGTGTTACAACCTCCCAAATCGACAAAGAACCTCCTCTCTCTCTCTCTCTCTCTCTCTCTCTCTCTCTCTCTCTCTCTCTCTCTCTCTCTCTCTCTCTCTCTCTCTCTCTCTCTCGATGAAGGCAGCTTCGAACGATATTTACTCTCGTCCGTTTGCTCTTGCTCCTGTACGAAGAAGAAGGTCAACCGTCTTCTCTAACCTCGTCTGATTCTCCCGCTCTAGCCTGCGTTCTCATTCTTGAAGAAGAGAATGATGAAGATCCCCAAATTATTCCCGTCAGATCTATTTTGATCGTTCAACGTGAGAAGGAAACGTGCTCGATCTGATTTGTTTTCCAAAGCTCCAAGTTCGATCTTCCGAATATTCTATAATCTCCAATTGTTAAGTCTTCGTCTTGTTTTTCCGTTGCCCCCTCCTTGTTTCAAGATTCTCTCAAACGGTGTCGTCTATTATCTGTGAAAGTCAAATATTTTTTTTAAAAAAAAAAAGATAAGTAGGAAATGAAGCAACCCCACATGGTTGTAATTCTTGTGGTACTTACAACAACGTTATACTTAAACTCATGTTGTATGTTCTTATTTATAATGACTGCTTTGTAAAAACAATCATTAAAAGTAAGTTACAATGATAGTTCAAAAATAGACGTTTATTTTAAAACTTTTAATAATACTCACATATACTATCTCTGAAAACATTCGTATAAGGGTCTTAAAAATGGACGTTAAAAATTTCTATTGCAATAATGAATTACCTTATTTTTTGTTATTTAGTAAGTTAAAGTTATTACCATGGTTATGAAAACCGGACCGGACCGGCCGGTTCAAACCAGAAACCGGCAAACCGGCCATGAAACCGGTCCGGTCAGCCATAAAAACCGGAGTCAGTCTATTTTTTCCTGAAAAAAAGTCGATCGAAGAGGGGAGACTTAGGGAGAGAGAGAAAGAGAGAGGGATGAGAAGATGAAGACATTATGGCAGCGATTGCCTTGACAGACTTGCTTTTTTGCTAGCGATGGCGATGGCGTCGAAGACGGCTTACAGATTAGACATGGAGAGAACAGAAGAGGAGGTCGCGTGGTGGAGATTTTTTTTTTTGCTCGGGGTGGTGGAGATGAAGCTTTGGGAAAGAGAAGCAAAAGAAAGGCTACAGTTAAAAAGTTAAAAGGCCAAATGGGTTTGGGTGGATGATAAAGATGAGGATGTGTGAGGCCTCCTTCACGTGCCTCAAGTTTATAAAAAGTCGGGAAGGGGCAGGCTAATAAATGAGAAGTAGGAGGAGCATGCTATTAAATTTAAATGATGTTAAATCTTATTAGATTATGATTTTGACGTGGGGTGAAAAGAGAAGAAAATAAGTACTATATAATATATCTGGAAGACTTAGCTATCCCGATTTGATCCGGGTTTAGCTCTGGTTTGACTCCGGACTGACCCACTGACCCTTAACCTAGTACTCCGACCGGTTCAGTCACCGGTCCGGTTTTAATAACCTTGGTTATTACTACCTCCGGTCCTAATTATAGGAACACTTTTATAGTGCAATTTGCACTACAAAAGTGTTCTTATAATTAGAATCAGAAGGAGTACTTATTAAGCTGTTGTTATTATTGGTACTCAACAAGAAATTTCATTGATATTTGATGTCATTGTATTAGTTATTATCATATGATTAGTTAAATTTGTTAGTTGATAAACTATTGTTGTAATTTCATTTTTTTTCAAATTAAGATATTTAGATAATTTTGTTAAAAAAATTAATTCATGACAAGTCTCTAAAGATTTATCCGTGATTAGGACGCATTCCGGGAATTTTTGTCTCTTCCTCTCCCCCTCTCTTTTTTCCCCTATAAGAAATACTTTTCAGTTTATTTACAGGAGAATCCTAATAAATCCCCGAAATGACCAAAACTTATATCAACAAATTATAAATCATTCCAACTGTACCAATTTGGGACTTCATGATATTATTAATTTATCACACTATAGCTCAGCATTAGAACTACAACAAATGAAAGAGTAACTACAATTTAATAACAAATAACCATAGCATATATATTATTACCCACTGTATATTCTAAATTTTTTCTTTTTCTTTTTACAATTGTTATCTCAACTTACAAGTTTAACAAAGATACGTGGTTAGTTATTGATCTACAACAAGTGAGTGACTCACAAGTCATATGGGAAAATAAAAAGGTTGGACTACCATATGAAGCTTATCTGCAAAACAATTTTATTATTTAAAATGGAAGTAGTGTTTTAGAAAGAAAGGGATACAGCTTCTTGAGCAAGGAAGTTGATCATCAAAATAATTTTAATTAACAGAAAATGATCCAAGATGCAGGCGATCATCATAAAGAATTTAATTAACAGATAGAAGAAGTCAAGAAACAAGAAACAGTTTCTTGATCGATCAACAAGACATGTGATATTTTCATACTAAAGAATTTAATTAACAAAACGAAGAAGAAGAAAGAGAGATGTGATTACTCACAGATGCATGAGTCAAAGAATGAAGATGTATCTTATCTTTCAGCTGCAATTTTCATTCGGGCGTTAGAAAATTTCAACTGCAATTTTCATTCACATAGAAAAGGAATAAAAGCCAGGGAAAAAAGATAGAAATTAAAGTAACACTTATAAAAGTGACGAGCTCAAAAAGAACAATATATAGATGACCAAGTGAGCAAGACCGTTAATATTTTGTTGCCTAGACGGTAACTTCCCAGATGAAAATTAAAGAAGGCTGAAAAGAAACACCTTACCATCGGAACAAATTATTTTTATTTTTCTAAGAGATAGAATTCGTTTTTTCTTTCAAACCCCGTCAAGATAGAATTCGGGTTTTTGAATTTCTTTTAGGGTGATAAAGGCTCTTCCAAACCCAATAAAACTGCTAACGGGCACCATTTGAAAGTAAAAAAAAAAAAAAAAAAACTGAACTGTTTTTTAAAATAGGTTAATTAAAAAGTGAAATAAAAAATAAGAGAAATATAGATAAAATGGAGAAGTAGCTAGTAGAAAAAGGTTGGTTCAAATAAATTTGGTAAACTTATTTTCTATGATAAAATTCTAGGCACGCAAAAATCTTGATGCAAGATAATATAATATAGGCATTAAAGAAATAAAAGTTAAGATATAATTTAAATATATTATAAATATTAAATATATGAATGTACATAAACTCTCTCAATTCTTAGCATTTCATTTACTAGACTAATGTACATGTATATTTAGTTCATAGAATTTCATTAAGGACATGACTCCGAACTCAAAAGTGTTTATAGAGAGTATTCTTTTTTTTTTTTCCTCATAGTTTATAGAGAGTATTCATAAATCACTTACTAACCACATTGTCACATCAATAATGTGATTTGAATTTACACCATAGAGAGTAATAAGCCATATGGCATAGTTTGATTATTTTGATTTATGCCACTTGTTTCTCACCACCTTTACCCATTGGCATGTTGATTTCATTGAGTTGAACTAATTTATTTTTGGGTGAAGGTGTAAAAATACATGTGTTTTGAAAGGAGCACCCAACACCAAGTAATTTTTTTAGGTTCAAAAATGCACATGTGGTTACAAAATAAGTGCAAAAGTCACATAACTGTTAGAAGAAGAGAACATCCGTTTATTTTAATTTAAAAGTACCAAAATACTCCTAACTCAAAAACCAAGATAACAACTTAAGATTTTTTTGTCAGAATTTTTTCTGAGACTTTTTTGATATTTTCATAGTTCCTAAGAACCTTAAAGGGATTTTCCTTTTTTTTTATTAGTTTTGTTGCAACGCTCAACTAGAGAACATGATGTGATCTCATGGAATCATACCACCCGGGCCCATGGATCTATACCGAATCGATAAATAGCTTGTCGGGTTCCTAAAAAAAAGGATAAATGGATGAGCTGGCGTGGCGTGAACGATTGCAAGAAGCGGTGTAGCACCGCTTGTCTTTGTTTGTCGACTTGCTTTGAACCGCCTTCCGTATTTGTATTTCGAGTATTTATATTTATATTTTTTAAATTAATTAGTTTAACTAATAAATTAATATTCCACTCGATCCTATTTATAAGTTCCTTTTGACCAAAAAATTTGGTCCTATTTATAAATACACTTTCAGGTAATAAATGAGATTGTGACAATTTTGTCCATATATAACTGTACCAATGAAAATAAGGAGAGAACAAAGAGTTAAAAGATACATTCATACATGAGGGCAATGTTGAAAATTTACCCCATAATCATTGAGCTAATTACATCTGCTTGGTATGTGTGATTTAGTTAAAAAGGACTTATAAATAGGACCAAAGTGGTACTCCCTTTGGTCTTTATTATAAAGCATCAACTAACAATTCTTACAAACCAATAAAAACAGTTAAAGTCAATAAAATTGTGCTACAATTTAAATAACTTCTAATATTGCCCCTACTAATTGCACTAAACTCTAATATTATATTAATTATTACTCTTATTCACTACCCTAATTAATTATGGGCATACATATAAAAAAAATAATTAATACGCTTTGGAAACAACCAAGTGCCTTATAAAAAAGACTAAATACAAATTCTAATCGGTGCTTTATAATAAGGACTAGATGAAGTATAATTTAAGGATACACAATGTGATATGATTAAGTTATTTATTTAGCTTCCTTAATTTCTCAAAAAAAAAAAAAAAAAAAAAAATCAACTATGTTTTATAATTAGGACGAAGAGAGTATTAGGATAATTATTTATTTAATAGAAATTGAGTTGAGGTTTTACTTTTAAAATCGAATTAATATATCATTTGAATGATTGAAATTATAGGAATAAGATGTTTGAGTAGTATGTTTTGAGTTGAAAATAAAAATAAACCATGACTAGACTTCAAGAGTATTCAATAAATTTAAAGAATTTTAAATTACATTAACAACCAAATAATTTAGTTTAGAGGAACGAATATTTCTTATGGACCAATCCATAAGAGACATGCATTTCATCATATATAACTTGATAGTAACAAATACCAAAATTTTCCAAATACACACTGTAACATCCCATTTTCAAAAGCAGTATATTTTTTTTTCATCAGAGTAAAGCATCGGAGCGATTGAGTAACTGATACATATATTTCAAATGCCGTAAGTCTGGCTGTTTACAGTACGGGTACATTGTACCGAGTGTTTACAAAAGTAGATAACAACGGAGGAACATAACAACAGAAGTGTCTCCCCGGCAACACCCATGCCGTGGCAACAAAAGATAGTCTTCAGTCGAGTCCCTATACGTGCTGCTTGCCCCTATCCTCGGGGCTCAATCTTCTTGATCCTGACGCTATGTTAAGAGCTGAGGTTCAATGCCCATTGAACCTCAAGTAACGGTTAACCTCATGTTTATATACACCATATAGACAGTATATGAGCACACTAACAAGAATATCCCAACATCATATAAGCCCCCTGGCAGATATGTCGCACTTAGCATACGTTTCGCACTTAGCAATCGTTTCGCACTTAGCATTTCGCACTTAGCCAACGTGTCCCAACACCCAGTAAGCATAATAACAGTACAATGAACATACCACAGAGCTATCAATTACCTCACATAGGCATACCATACACATAGCACATATACGCATACCATAAACATCAGAGTTAGTGTTACAGTACGCGAACGTACTTACGACATATACAGTATATAAGCACAACAAATGAATCACTCCTAAATGTATCGCTCCCAGCGAATGCAGATGTACCGCTCCCAGCAAATGTAGATGTACCGCTCCCAGCAAATACAAATATACCGCTCCCAGCGCATGCATATGTTCAGTTATCCTCTAACACCACTATGCATTCAAATAACATACCACCAATACACATACAACACACATATCACATATATGCATACCATAAATATCGAGTTAGTGTTACGGTAAAGACGCGAACGTACCTTCGTTGACGGTAAAGCAGACGTTTACGAAAAACGGTATTTTGATAGTGGCGACAATGCGAACATGCGGTACAATAGCGGTACGTTATCACAGATATCATATAAGCATTATATTGCATTTATCAATATTTAGCATTAAAACAGGCATTTTTGGTACAAATTACCATTTTGCCCCTGACTCCCCTATTCGGCGGAATTTCGCCAGCGCTTCGCTATTTTGACTCTAATCTTCCAAAATTTTTCCATAACTCTTTTCCCAACATATTTTTTGAAATATATATCATATTTAACCCGAAAACATGATATCTACAATATATTGGAAGATTAAATATCAAAAGTGAAAGTGAAGCTAAATCACCAAGAGGGGGGTGAATTGGGGATTTTAAAAATCTTTTCAGAAAACCTCTGTTTTTGAATACTAAAAACAGAGATGAACAAGGATGAGAATAGAAGAGCAAGACACAAGGATTTATACGGTTCGGTCCAATCTCTTGACCTACTTCCGGTCCCCGGACTTTTCGGGATTTTCACTATCTCAATTGATTACACACTCAGTACTCAAGAGTAGTTCTCTCACTAGAACCTACTCCCCCTTACAAGTTGCAATCAATGAACCCAATCACCAAGTCCCCTGACTTGTGATTCTTTACAATAAATGATATTCAAGATGAAAAACTCTCTCTAAGAGTGGATAATGATAAACATTGAAGATTGAATGTATCAACAGATACTTAGTACAGAAAGACTCTAGAGTAGATGAAGGCTTTAATGATTTTCGCTTTCTGAGGTCTTGGTTGTTGAGAGGAATTGAATGTTCTTCTATTTATACTGAGAAGGCATTAAATGACCGTTGTAATTCTTCATATAACCGTTGGTGACATTAACCAAGGTTCTGGTTCAATTTTCTTCTTCTTCTCTCTCTAATCTTCACTTAATCCAGTGGGGCGAAGTTCAGAGTTGACTTCTAGCAAATAAATCCGTTGGAGAAGCAGTTGCTGGAAGTGGAGAACATTCTTTAATGCTTTGTAATCGTGTATAGATGGATTACCAGAAGTATGCAACTTTTCTGGTTGAAGCATTTAATGTTCTGACATGCTTTTTGCTTTAAGCCTTCAATTTGCATTCTCTAATTCGTCTGAAACTCACTGACAGAGTGGTTAAACATAGCAGGGAATATGCAAGAATGATAATAGGAAGTATTAAAACCAAACAAGAAGGTTTCACAAATTCGTCAGATTTGAATTTCAAGGCGGCGATGAAAACTCGAGTTTTTATCTCAAAACTCGAGTTTTGGACTTTGGTGTGTGAAATTAATTTTAAGTCCAAAACATCAAAACCGGAGGTTTTCAAAACGTTGAAATGCATCAAACTTTACGTCGGCCAAAACTCGAGTTTTGCTCTCAAAACTCGAGTTTTCATTTAAACATGAAAACTTGGGTAAATTCGCGCCAAGACAAAACTGGAGGTTTTGGAAGAAGCTGTCGTTTTCAAGACTCGTAAAATTCAAAGACTTTACGCAAAATCAAAACTCGAGTTTTCACTTTGTGAAAACATTGTTAAAAACAAAACTGGAGTTTTCATGGAAAACTGGAGGTTTTTAAATTTGGGAAAATCCAAGGACTTTCTGCCTGATCAAAACTCGAGTTTTCACTTTACTGTGAAAACATTGTCAAAAACCAAAACTGGAGGTTTTGAAAACAGGCTAAAAACTGAAACCTCTCTGCCAATTCAAAACTCGAATTTTGCCTTAAAACTCGAGTTTTCACTTTTTGGTGAAAACTTGGAATATTTCAAGTTAATATGAAAACTGGAGGTTTTAGTCAAAACTGGAGGTTTTCGAGTCCAAAAATTCGAGAAGACTTTCGTGTGTTCAAAACTGGAGTTTTCAATGAAAAGCGGCGGTTTTGCTTGGTTCGAAAAATTGGATTCTTCTCGTAAGATCAAAACTCGAGTTTTGTATCCAAAACTCGAGTTTTGCTTTGATAGTAAGTTTTTCTAACTTACAAAGCAAAACTTCATCCTTTGTTTGCAATTTGTTGTTAATCATCAAAACCTTTAGAGAACTAACAAAAACAACATTCCTACTATAACTACCGAAAGAAATACTAAAGCTTAAGACTAGGATGAAGAACTTACCCAAAGACTTCGCTACTCCTTTTCCGAAGCTCCTCCTTGCTCTCACTTCTCTCTAACCTCTCTAGGATCAAGGAATTGGTGAGTTATGAAGTGAAGAGGGATTGCCTATTTATAGGGAATTTCCAGCGATCTCAACCCTTGGATCAACTTCGCACGCACCAACGGTTAGGATGATGGAGATGTGGCCTCTTGCCAACCACTTATTCTCTCTCTTCTCCACCACAAATTCTCCTCCCTTATGTCATCCATGATGTCATCTTTTTGCTTTATGGCCTTGTATCGATAAAGTTCCCTGTTCGGTGTTCTAATCACGTAATCTTGGAGAATCTCAAAAATACGGCAACATAGCATTGAAGATCTATTCATCTTCTTTAAAACTACTTAGGTTAACTAAATTTTTGATCCCATTAAGGGTATTCCATTGTTTGAACATTTTCGGACAGACTCCATCGGATACGGAAATAACTTCCGAAGTACCAAATTTTCCGGACAAAAATTCGGTTCATAATATGTCCAGATGTTTATCACCTAATCCAAGGATTTCAAAGTATGATTTATTTTCCATTGGTTCTCATTTCTACTATCTGCCCTTTTCCTCTCTCATCTGGTCTCTTAATCACTCCGTTGGTTTCGGAAATGACTTCAGAGATAGCCTACTCCGGGATAAAATTATTCTTGTTTATAAAAAGTACAGATGTTACAGACTTAGTTCACCCATATTGAGGTAGGATTTAATTTCTATCGGTTCTCGTTTATCCTGTTGGCTCTTTACCGGATATAATATTATTTAATCATAAATATCTAGATATTATTTTGAAATAACCTAAACCCTTTTCACACTATATTATTAATTATTATTATTATTGTTATTATTTATTTAATAATTTTCGGCTCCCCCTAATTAATTATTTTTAATTATTTTCTTAATCAATTTACTTTATATCTTAATATAAACAATTAGCCATTAATTACTTAATTAGCCACTTACTAATTGTTGATAATTTTCTTATTTAGGATAAATTATTATCTCACAACTATTTTACTTACATTGGTATTTTATATCCCATGTAAAATATTAAAAATCATGGGGCCAAAAAGTGCTTTTAATAATATTATATTTATGCCTCTCAATTTTTCAAGGAAATAATCCCAAAAATTCCTAAAATTAGAGACAACAAACTTCCCAAGTTTTTGTCAATATTTGTTGCCATATGAGATTTATCATAATATTTTCAGGCCATTTAATGCTCCATAAATGCATTTTAGGGATTTTTAGCTCTTTATCTCTTCTAATTTCCATAGAAATTACCTTAGAAAATAAAATAATTATAACTTATTATTTGAAACCACATATTCACCTATTTCCAATAGATTTTATTTACTAAAATATAATATTCCAAATAAATAATTATCCGGGTATTACACACACCTTTTTTTTTTTTTTTTTTTTTTTTTTAAATTCCTCTTTAATTTCTTCCAATATCTTTTTTTTTTCATACCAAAAATATTAAATCTCGAATTTTTTAAAAGAAAAAATCAACGTCAAAATAAACTAATTATTTGTTATGGGGTTTAAAACTTTTATGGAATTGTGTATGATTCAATCAAATCATTCATTGGATTAATTAAGAGGTACGTCTCAAATCCTTCATACGCACGTAGGCTCCCTCTTAAAAAAAAAAACATAACTAAGGAGGTGTCATATGTCTCATAGTTCCAATACAATCTCGGTGAAAACATGGAAGAAGAGGCCCTAACAAGTACCATATCGTACCGAGAGTGATAACATAACACATGGTAAGAGATCTCACATGCAAATATTAAATTCTTCCTTACTCTAACCCATTACAACTCCACAACCATCCATATGCATCAATGACAAACAATCACAATATTAGCATATAAATAAAAGTTCTAAATCACAAGTATAGTTAGTTCCAATACACACAAAGCATGCTTGAATAGTTTGCAATCTCATTAGTAAAATTTTAGTCAAATATACAATTCCAAATCAAGCCCTCCATAGGCACAACAAATCCCAAAACAGTTTAATATATAGGGTAAATGTGCAAAAATACACAAGTGGTTTCCCAAAAGTGCACCCAACACCAAATATTTTTTTTGGGTGCAAAAGTGACTATGTGGTTGCAAAAGTGGAGCAAAAGTATCAATTGACCGTCAGTTTGACTTTTTATGTACTAAAAATGATGATGGGGACAATGACTCAACTAAGTTTCATCCCAACTGGCAATGGAGAATTTTTATTTTATTTTTTTAAAAAAAAAATCCCTCATTTTATTCCAGCTCTCTTCGTCCAGATCCTCCACACCACCATCACGCCACTCTTCTTCCTTGCTGCCATTTTATTCAGAAGCAAGACTTAGAACCTATCAACTAGGAGAATTCAAAGGGGTTTAAACTTATTTAAGGAGAATTCACTTGGTCTGTATTTAAGGATAAGGGTTTGTCAGTTTGGAGAAAACTGAAGGATATAGAAGAGACAAAGACGCGAGCAAAGGAATAGATGGTCTGTGATTTTCGATGAGGATGACGGTGAGAGATTCTGGAGAGATGAGAATAGAGGAAGGCCGAACAGTGGACTCTAGAAGTGGTGATGGTGTTTCAATGGTTGGTGGTTGTCGGTGCTCTAGACGAAGAAAGAGAAAGGGGACGCTGATGGTGGTGGAATGAAAGAAGAGAAGAAGGTCGTTGGAAAACTCGCACAACGATGGTGAGTCACCGCTTTCGTTTTATGTCTTTTCGCTCAAGCTCTACAACATTTGTGGTCAAAAAAGGAAGAGGTGATGGTATTTGAGAGAGGAAGGGACAACGATTTTCAAGCTCTCCGTTCTCATTCTCTTCTCGAACCGCATCCGTGGCACCATCTTAGTTTTCGTGATGTCTAGTTTGTGTTTGAGAGTCACCGGCGGCAATGGTGAGGAAGATGAAAGCCGCTGGCGATAAAAGAAGAGGAAGGTGGAGGAAGGAAGGAAGAAGGGAAGAAGAAGAAGGTCCTGGTCTCGTGGTTCCACGGTGCTGAAAACTGTCTTCTATAATGTCAAGGCGAGCAGGAGAAGACACTAAAATGAAAATTTCAAAAGTTCATGGAGGGACTAAATTGAAATTTGTCGAAATGTGTCTGGGGCTGAACTGTAATGCATAACAACTCAGAATCCATCAATCATCAACTTTTACTGCCACTTGTCTCTACAACATCCACATCATCGGTTTTAGTACCAAAAAATTCAAACTAACTGTCAATGAGTATTTTTGTAACTAAATAGTCACTTTTGTACCCAAAAAAACACTTGGTGTTGGGTACACTTTTGAGAAAACTACATGTGTATTTTTACACTTTAACCTATTATAAAATAAACAAATAACATGTCTCATGAAAGATAGATTTGAGAAATTTAAATTTTTGCTTTTAATTATACAAGTTTTAAAAGAAATATAGTTTTCATATAATTCCAAAAAGAAAATATTTATAAAAAAATTGTAGTTGGTAGAAAAAACTCAAAAATTGTAGCTAAATATGCTATAATTATTTAAGTTCTAGATATTTTTTTTTTTTACAATGTATATATGAAGTGCAGTTCTTTAAGAGTTTGTTTGGTATGAGGGGAGGAAAGATTTTTATGCATTGGATTTAAGAAAATTGGAGAATTGTGGTTACAAAATTTTAATAGAAAGAAGATATAAGATTAAAGAGTATGAAAAATTAATTTAAAACTGTTAACCCTGCTTTTCTCTTTTTTTTTAAAAAAAAATTCAACTCAAATATTTTTTCCTTCGGTTAACTGTCCATCATCTCCCCTCATACCAAACAAACCCTAAAGATAAGATGAACTAGTAAAGTCTAATTATGCAAACTTCAAAATAAGAGGTTAAAAGAGTTATATCTAACATGGCACTATAACCTTGATAGACAATGAAAGGACCAAAATAAAAAAAAATTGTTTTGTTTTAATTTCTTTTAAAATAAAAGTGATAAGATGATAACGTGTGATCTTTTTTTTATTTAAATTTATAATTTTTTGATTAAAAATTTTTTATCGAAAGAAAAATTAATATTTGCTTGACCAATTAAAAAATTTATCATCATGAAGGTATGGGAAAATCCTATTAAAAAAGATCGGGAATTCTTCAAATTCTAATTTGAGTTCCTACATTTTAACAAATTATTAATAAGGTTATGAGGTACAATTAGAGATTTGAAATTTGGCCCAAATCATTTCCATGCCCTTTACAAAAACAATTTATCCTACAACTTAAAGAAATCAAATCTGTCTAAAACGGTTGACGCAAATTTTGCATCTAAAGATTTTGTTTGTTCTAAAATTACTCCTAAATCTTAAGTTTGAATTACTAAATTTGTAACACCCAATTTTCGTACCATAAATCGTGCGGTGACACGTGGTTTTATAAAAATTTTGAGTTTTGAGGTGCTACAACTCGGCGTATTGCGGAAATGGAGAGCATGTACTAAAAATTTAAACAATGAGTAACTGATATAAAATACTCAGACATATGCTGATGCCTGACGTATACTGGTATATTACAAATTTTCCGAAGGAATATTCATGTGATACAATAATACAAAAACTTTGTATAATTATAACTCTTACATGTAACTATACCATCTTTAACCAAGCCTTAGGTAGACTTGGGTCATAGAATCTAACTCGGTTAAATAATCTCATTTGGCCAGGCTGGGTAAGGTCTAGTGGAAGTCTCCCCGAGGTTAACGGCGACTGATTGACTGAACCACATAGACGACCTTTTCTAGTTTAAGCACCAAATGGTATGAAGTAACCTTATTAGGTTCATGCCATAAGGTAGGTTCTGTTAACCTTCTTTCTGCATTTACTTTGACCGGTGCCTCCTCACGGCTCCGTCCATCGGCGTCTTTTTACGGCTCCATCCACTGGTGCCTTCTCTGATCCATGATCCTTTCCTGACTATTAGTTAAAACTGAGGTCCAATGCCCATCGGACCTCAGGTAACGGTTAACCTCATGCTTATGTAAACAATATATGTATGACGAGATATCCTTTTCGAGTTTAAAATCACATTTTCATACAAGTAACAATATGTAAGACAATAACAAACACGGCCTCGCAAAGATGTCTCGTTATCCCAGTCTGCACTATTCACCAGTGCCACGATGTACAGTCGTGTCCTCAGCGCTGGGAAAACTCAACGGTATTATTATAACCATAACCCGTGTATTTTTGAGTGTATCAAGAACAATATAAGACAGAGTCTTAGTATATGAATACAAATATCATATATAGGCATACAATAAGCATAAGAGTTAAGGTTACAATACGTGTCCGTACATTCGTCGATATCAATAGTACGTTCGTCGTTGACGGTATTCGTGCACCGTAATCCTATAAGGGTAATATCGTCTCTATTAATTGACCAATATTATGTTAAGAGATACTTTGGCTATATATGACCATTTTACCCCTGGATTAAGTATTTACAATTTATTTCCTCTATTTTCGTTAAAAACGTTATTAATCATTATATAGGATGATTTTTCACCTAACTTTGGAGAATTATAATTAATTCTTCAAAACTCGAAACGAGGATCCGTAAAATTCCTCGGAATCCTTAAGATGTCTAATTTTAGGAAAAAATATTGGTTGTTTCCCAGATTTTATAAGCAATTCCCAGTTTTTGTATTTTCATCCTCTGTTCAGAATTTTCCAGAATTTCGTAGCCTATTTTGTAGAATTTTTATCTCCTAGCAAAAAACTCAAAACGACATGCTATAGGTATATTTGGAAAGCTCTATATGTCTAATTTGAACATGAATTTTCTCAGAATTTTGGCATAGCATCTTCAACATAAGATACCAGCGTTTTTGTAATAGCTTTCAGAAATCGCTAACCAACAAATTTTCGCCAGAGCTTCGCTACTTTGATCATAATCTTCCAAAAATGTTGCTATAACTTCTTCTTCATCATTTTTTGAAATAAATCCAATTTTAATAATAAAAACATGAAAATAAAACTATAATTGGAAGATTATGAATCAAAACAACATTTAAGCTATAAATCACAAAGCTAGAGCTCAAGAACTTACCTAGAACTTTGCTCCTTTTTCCCCAAAGCTTCTCACTCTCACTTTCTCTCTATGTTTCTGCTACTATAAGCTTGTTATTGCTTGTGAATTGGTGAGAAATTATGAAGACATTACCTCCCTATTTATAGCAAATTATGGGTTAACTAGTTAGCAACTTTTATTCACTTTTAACCTTTGGATTTTAACTTAACTAGGAAGTTTTAATCTCATCCCTTTAACTCATAGAAACGCCACCTCCTCTCCTCTTGCTTTAGTTAATTTGCTTTAATTTTTAGTTACCCCAAATGCTTATTTAGTTAGGTGCAAGTTGGTGTTTTTATTCAAGATCCATTTCCACTTTTCTAATCACAATTTTATGACTTGATTTAAGGTCTTTTTAAACTTTTAAATCACTTAAGTATGAATCTCAAAAGTTTATGAAAATCACTTTGAAGACAACCAAGTTCAAGCTTAAATTGTGTTTGTTCATAATATCTACTTATATTTGATCTATGATCAATGGTTTTTCGAGATATGATTTATTTTGTATAGGTTTTCATTTACTTGTGTCTTGAATTCATCCTAATGGTTTTTATCTTACCATTTATTAATTAACCATTAATTACATAAGCTTACATCACTTTTAACCACAAAGTCTTCTTTGTTTAAGACACTTTTTATGTAATATCTAGATATTTACTCTTGCTTAATCTTTTCCTCTCCAATTACACGACCCCTCCCCTTATTTACCATGCATTTGAATTCCATTTCATCTCCATTTACCTTTATGTCTTAATCTTTCATGCCTTGAAAGTCTTGGTTTATTAATTACTTGATTGTGATGTTTGTTTGGCTAATTATATTTAACAAATTCTTACTCTTCCTCCCTTATGCTTGAACCGAATTCACCTTCCACTATTCACTCTTGGATTTGTGTTTTACTTGTCTCATAAATACTATGGTAAAACTCTCCTATTGGTTGATTTTAATTTCACAAGGATTAGACTTTATGAAATTAATTCTAAAACTTTTTAGATTAGCTTTATTAAATTTAATCCAAGCCTTTGATGTTGGGTTAGAAAAATCTAAACACTATTGATGATATTTGTTAATGATTTAAGATTAAGAATTAATGCATGCAATTACTTAACCTTCTTAATTAGCAATTTTCGCCACTTTAATAAATTAAAGGGAGAATTAATTAATCTTTGGTTAATATTTGCTAATATAGTGTTTTAGGGGTTATTAGGCCTAATTGTCAAAATTTGATAGGTTTCTAAATTAATCTTGATGATTAAAAACTCCTTGTATACTAATTTTGACCTTTAAATATCATTTGGACCTTAATTTAATTGATATATTCTTAATTATGCCCTTTTTAAATTAATAATTAATTAATTTCGAAAATTACTAAAATATCTCAATTATTGCAAATTTAATTGCCGAATAATTGTTGCTAATTTCCTCTAATTGATTTTGTTATCCTTTGATGATTTTAATTGCTAAAATGATATAATTAAGATTATACTTAATTATGATAGTCTTAAGATATTTTATGATCCCTAATAAGACTTAGAAAATTAAATCTTCAACTAACTTAATTTTAAGAAGAAATCACTTAGAAATAAAATAAATATAACAAGAAAAATTGAGACCACATATTCACCTATTTTAAATAGGAAATATTCATGCAAATAGAATATTTAAGGCATATTATTTATTTAAATATAATATTTAAGATATATTATTTATCCAAATATAATATTTAAGATAAATAATTATTTGGGTATTACAAAATTAATTGAAATTGTAATTAGATGGAATGAAATTTCGGATACTGGAACTAAACTTCCGGAAAAGTCTATTGCACTGTGCTTAATTATTACTCCTCCGGCTTTAATTATAGGAGCTATTTACCGGAATTTGGATAGATTAAAGAAAGAAGTTAAATTAGTTAATTATAATTATTTTCCAAAAATACCCCTACTTAAAATTGAAAATTACATCAAGGGAACATTAGCATGTTGAAAACAAGGAGTGAAACTCGCAATAGGTTCCGAGGCGAATCGGATTCCCGAAACTCGTCCTTGGGACTAGCGGACGAGCTCCGGCCGTCGATTTAATTTGGACGGCCCAGATCTGATTTTTTTTTATTAAACAAAATTTTAATAGGTAAAGAATCAAAATTAAAGATAATCTCTCAACTAACATTTTTTCAAAAAATGATTTTTTTAAATGTAGAAAAAAAAATAATTAAGAAAATTAAAATAAAATAAAATGGGCCGCCCGGATCTAGATCCGGACGGCCAGGAGATTCGTCCGTACGGACGAGCTCCCCCGCTCGTCCCAAGGACAAGCAGGAAACCGGTTCCGTTCCGAGACAACATGTAGGTAGGTTCTGAGAAAGTAACGACTTTGATTATAAAAAATAGACGCATGCACGTTTATTACATCTTGTGATTAATAATTTAATATAACTGATAATTAAATCTAATTTAATTGGCAAAATGATACAATATCAATTAAAAAAATAATAATATCGAAACATAATTTATTAATAATAAGTGAAAGAGAACAATTAACAAGTGGATGAGCTACCATTGATAAATTTTGAGACTTTTATGATATTTTATTTATTTATTTGAGACCTTAATGTCATTTCCCAATCTAATTTTAAAGACCTCACTTTCATTACTAGATTGAATATATCTAAAGATAGTGAGATGAAAGATAATATTTTAGAAAAATCAATTTGTATTTGTAATAAATAATTAACATAACTAACTTCTTTAATTATTATTGAGAAAGTATAAATAGAGGTATTATAGGAAAAAATTCGACAAAAGTTAAAACTTGCTTTCTTTATAATTGTGACCAAAACCAACTCCAAAATGTGTTTATAATTAGGACCGGAGGGAGTATGCTGTTTGTCTGGTTCATAGCTTAATTCATATCCATTAGGAAAAAGAAATCTTGTTTTTTTTGACGACATAGAAAATGATTGAAAATTTAGAAAATGAAGCTTTTAGAAGCATTCAAAATAGAATTGTTGCTATCTCATAATCATCAGCCAGAGAATGATGCAGAAATCGAATTTATAAAAATCGAGGGATATATTATTGCATAAATTGAACTTGTCAAAGCAAGTCTCTTTCCATAAAATTTTATTCTCCAACTTAGTTTTGATTCATTATAACCCCTCTCCAAATCGTTTTGCAATGAAGGCCCTTCCATCAAAACGCTAAAGTACACTTTCATGAAAAAGTTTGGTTTTCCTTTCTCTTTTCTTTTCATTTGCATAGGGGCGTTCTGGACATATTATCAGATTTTAAAATCCATAATTATGCTACATGACCTGATTAATGATTCGTTAAGTTTAATGACTCAAATTACAATTTGATTAATTCAACCGTTTTTTAATAGCATTTTCCCTAAAAGTATTCACTCTCTAACAAAAGAAAATAAAAGGGAAAATCCTTTTGAGGGCCCTTTTTGGTGTACAAATCCCAAAAAAGGCCATCAAAATCTGATAATACCTGAAAAGGCCTTAGGGCCTTTTTAGGTATTTTCAGAATCTTACGTGAGTTGTTAATTTGGCTGATATAGTTGTTAGTTAACAACTATACTAACAACTAAATCAGCCCCCATTAACAACTAAATCAGCCCCCATTAACAACTATATCAGTACCCCGTTAACAACTATATCAGCCCCGTTAACAACTCACGCAAGATTCTGAAAATACCTGAGGCCTTTTTAGGTATTGTCAGATTTTGAGGGCCTTTTTTGAGATTTTTACACAAAAAAGGGCCCTCAAAAGGATTTTCACAAAATAAAATTAGCAAAAAAGGGGAGATAGTCACTCTCTTTATATTTAATTTAGAGTAAAATACTCTGACCACCCTCATGTTTTGCTTCAATTACACATGCCTCTCTGACCACCCTCATGTTTTATCTACTATTTTACCCTTAATACTAAATCCCTAGTTTTACTTTTATCTTGCATGTATTTATTTTGTCTTGCACATTTTGACTAAAATTGTTTTAAAGAATTTAAGATTTTTTTATCTGTTCCTTAATATCTATTTTTATCTTTACAAATAGTTATTTGTTTAATGATTTTAGCATTAGGTAATGTAAATATCATAAAGGTTGAATTTTCAAGTAAGTTTTTAAATAAACATGTGCTTGATCGAATATGTTTATAAATATTTGTGAAAAAAGTATTAAATTATAAATCTAAATGACACATACAATCTCAAACTTATATATAGTTTATTATATTTGATAAAAATATATGTGTTTAATTTAAGTCAAAATTAATTTATAATATAAAAAACATTAAATTTTCAATAAATTAGAAAGTTAGAAAATATGTTAGAATAAATTTTTGGTTGTATAAATTTTTAGTAGCCCTATATATATCTAATGAGGCACATTTTGGTAAAAAAAAAAAAAAAGTCAAACTTAACAGTTAGTTTGGGTGGATGAAAATAAAATTTTAAAATATAAGGGATGTTTGTGTAATATACATTTTAATTTTAAGGAAGGTTTATATGAGTTTAAAATAGAGAGAGGTCAAAGCAGAATGGTGAGTATTTTACTTTTATATTTATTATGAAAAAATATTCATTGTATTTCAATTTTCAATACTATTGATTCTTGAATGATCACGTGTTCATTTAAAATTATTTTCAAACTGTAATAATGAGTTTATTTAAATTTGTTGCATTTATTATGAAGAGAAATTCTGTTGCACTCCATTTTGTAGCCGTTGCCTCCAACTACTGAGAAACTGGACGGTTCTATTTACAATTTAGTAGCCATTGCATTTATTATTTTATTTTTCTATTTTTTCTTCACCCAAGCCCAAACCGATCAGAATTCATTCAAGCCCTGTCGTTCCTTCATCATCTGTTCCTTCTTCATTCAGCCCTACCAAAAAAATCTGCTCGCGAAAGGGAGAACGCCTCGGAGAAGAGCCCTAGGTGTTCGAACTTCCAAGGCACGAAAAAGCTGTCATCTTCCCTCCGATTGGTAAGTAACGAGATGAATTAGCCGATTTTCCTCTCAGATTCTCAATGCTTTTCTTTTACTCTTTTGCTTCTTCTCCCTCGATTTTGTTTCTTTAGTGTTCTGCTTTCTCTCCTCCTTACCACTCAACTCTCTGTCCCTCTAATCTCTCCAACTGTTGTCGCCATCTATTCTTGCAATCAGAGTTTGGCCAAAACCCTCGTTTGTTACCCTGTCGGTTTCATATCAATATATATACTATATATAAAATCTCATCCCTCAGCTGTCCTCCTCCATCGCTTAGCAGTGTCTCTCCTCACAGATCATTGTAGCTAAGCCGTGTAGAATTCCTTTGGCTTCACGCCATACAAGTTAACGAAAAGTGAGTTTCCTCAGGACAACATTCACGGGCAAAGTGTCTTAACCCGTGATTTTTTTTTTTTTTTTTTGCTCAAATCTTAAACCCTTTATAATATTTGTTGATTTTTTCCCCATAATCTCGTCCTTTTTCCCCGTCTAAAGTATTAATCCCTTTGTTTTGAAAAATACTTGGAAGATCAAAAGTTGGTCCAAAAAATATTAATTCTATTAGTTGTTTAAAGCTACTTTGATTATTTGATGCTCTTCTTCTTTTCACACGCACATTTTCATTGTGAGGAAGTGTGTTTCTTTTTCTGCTTTTTAATCAAACCAAATTTCCAATCGAACTTTTTATGTTTTTTTCCTAATTTTCATTGGAAATAGTGTTTTTCTTCTGCCTTGCATTAAATGAAAAGAGACTTATTGACGTGTGAGACCCTGAAAATGAGAGTTGTGCAGAATCAAACTGAAAGGAACTCATCAAGTTGTGTAGTTATGAAAATTTGTTGTGTAATTTGTATTGTTCTGCAATTCTTACTAAGAAATTCTTGAGAAAACATGATTGTTGAGTCATTGCGTTAATGTCCTCTTTTTGCTTCCTCTGTTATTATATTCTCTCTCTGCATCTTCTCAAATTACCATTGGGACTGAAGAGAGGGGGGAATGTCTTTTGTATTGCGTACCGATTGTGCACTAGAGCTTCACTTACTATCAAATTTGATTCTTTCATGTTCCCCAACTGTTTTGGAAATTTTTTAGAATTTGTGAAGTAATGAAATTTTTTAGAATTATATTATATACTCTTATTTATGAATTTCCAATTAATCAATGCACATTTGTTTTGTGTTTCGATGGTCTTGATTGATGAGGACTTATATTTCAAATTCACGCATTGATTACTAAATTTCTCATGCACTGATTACAGAATCCAGTCCATGTGGCATACGGTTTTATCTTGATGCATCATTTTGCACCTAGATGTAGTGTTTTTCTTCTGCCTTGCACTAAATGAAGAAACATAAAGCTGCATATTAATAAAAACACTACTTTCCTATAGGCTTTAGGCTTACTCCGTTAAGCTACACCTTTGCCTTTTAAGAAAGTATATGAATTTTTCAACCCTTTCGTAGAATATAGATTTGGTGAGATTTTTTATGCAAGACCTCAAGTTAGCCCTTTACTCATTAATATGCAGCTTTAGTATATGAATTTTTCTGACTGAGTGCAAGACATCAAGTTAGCCCTTATATTTCATTTAAAAGGCTTCAAAGACACTTGAGATGTGATGGCTTTTACCCTCTTTTCGAAATTAGGTTTTTTGTTATTAGATTTGTTGGTCCTTCAGTTCTGATATTTGTGCATAATCAAACTGAAAGGAACTCATCAAGTTGTGCAGTTATGGAATTTTTTAGGATTTGTGCAGTTATGAAAATTTGTTGAGTCATTTGTATGTTCCTGCAATTCTTACTTTCAATAAGAAGAAATTTCAGTGCATGCATGATTGTTGAGGCATTGAGTTAATGTAGATGCACGCACACATATCTCTCCATCCACAAGTCTGAAATACATATGCTATTTCATAAATTATCCTTTTCTTAGAGTATAACCTTTTATTTTATATCATCCAAGTCCCAAAACTCATTTGACGAAAGTTATTTATTATCCAGAATGCATTCGTCATTTTGTCTATTTGGATAATAAACTACATGCTTTTACATGGTTTTTTTTTTTTGCATGGTCAACAATCTCTTGCTTTTACTTTGGTCCATGTAGTTGCTACATGCAAATGTTAACTGTGGACATGGTAATTAACCATTTATTTGAGACTTCGTTGACTGATTCATTGTCCTATATAAATAATACTATTGCAGCATTATGCTATGTATTCCCAGTATACTGCATTTCTTCTTGGGTCCTCTCGTCCTTCCCAGTTGTTCCCATAAGAATTTGAATGAGATCATTGTTTAACCCCAGTTGTTCCCAAAAGAATTTGAATGAGATCATTGTTTACCCCCAGTTGTTCCCAAAAGAATTTGACTGAGATCATTGTTTACCCCAGTGAATTTATTTGATTAATCATGTTGCCGTCATATTTCTAGGCTTTCCTCTTAAGCTTCATATGCTTTGATGCTAATAAATTTAAAACTGAGTTTCAAAAGTACATGGAGGTCCCATGCACAGTGAAATTCCAATTATAATGAATGCATATAAGTAGGAAACTAGGATTTTAGGGGAGATGGAAAGGGAGTTGACTAAGGATGGAGATTTTTAATAAAGCCTCATTGAAGTAAGTTGTATGCCCATATTATAAGTTTTCATTCATTCCTTTCTGGTATATGTTCCATATTTTTCAAGAAATGCTTATGATTCATGTTTCTCGAAACTGATTCACCATCACTGATTGGTAAAAGTTTTGATATTGTTACATCAATTAAATTTTTGGATGTTAGTTGAGGAACAAATTTGTTGTAAAAAACTTTTTTGGTATTACAGTTACTTGATAGCTTCAATGGGTTTGCTATATGGAGTTTTTGCTTGCCTTGTTGGATGCATATGCTTGGATGAGAAAGAAGGTCCTCCACAATGTCGTACTGGTTAGCCTCTTTGTGGTTGGGGATTGGGTAAGCCCTTGCTCAACTTAACATTGTTGTTCTCTTAGCGCATTCTAAGGGGTCTTTTGGTACGCCAAATATAATGAAATCAAATTGAAACTTGAATTAAAAAAATTGATTTTGTCCTATGGAAATATTATCTATGCTCCCAGAAGTGTGGTACAAGTCTGAAGTACATATGCTATTTCATAAATTTTCCTTTTCTTA
Source organism: Acacia melanoxylon (assembly GCA_019022615.1). Lineage (NCBI taxonomy): Eukaryota > Viridiplantae > Streptophyta > Magnoliopsida > Fabales > Fabaceae > Acacia > Acacia melanoxylon. The sequence continues at coordinate 21,926,917 of JAFJYJ010000002.1, forward strand.
GAGTATAGCCTTTTATTTTATATCATCCAAGTCCTTGAAACTCATTTGATGAAAGTTATTTAATATCCAGAATCTGAACCGTGTTTAGATTTATCTAGAAAGAGGCTCTTATCTCCTAAAATTCTGAGAAGGTGATGATGGTTAGGTGAAACTTCTAGGGGAAAACATATTCAAGAACACTTTTAATTGCAAATTTTGCATTTATACTTTCTGATTCTCTTATTCATAGAAATAGTTGCTGCAATTCATTAGAAATATAGTGACCTCAATTCCTTCTCTACTTCACCTCCTAATTTTTCTTACACTTCATCAACTGAATTTTCGAAGTGGCTAGATGACCAAGAGATCCGATACCTAGGGTGAAGAAGTACTGGCTGAAACTGTCACAGCACCTGAACCGGAAATTTCTATAATCATTTTGAGCCTGAACCAAAACTTAGTGAAGACCAGCTGTTACATTCCATTGAAGCAAGTTCATCTGGACCAGACTCATGCAAGAAATGACGGAGCTACTGCAAGTAATGCTGCTGTCGAAAATTCTGTACTTACCGCTGTGACAGAAAATAGCAAGAAAATTCCTGAAAGCAAAAGCAAGTGGTTGCAAACCGGATTCACGAAGCTGAAGGTAAAGAACCTAATCTGAACTTCCATTTCCTAAATCATATCTGTTAGGCAAAAAGAAGATGAATGGTGGTGTGTTAGAAAAAGAGATGGTAAATCTTTTTAGCAAATCGGAAGCAAATGTGCCTATGCTTGTTTTGATTGAACAAATGCCTAGCTATGAAAATATTTTAAAGGAAATATGCACTCATAAAAGAATATGCAGACCAAACAAGTGAGTTCAACTTGGTTCAAATGTTTCAGGCATTCTCAAACCCCAAATTTCCATAAAATATGCTGATCCAGGTTCCTTTACTGTTCCATGCCAAATAGGAAAGCTAAATTTCAATAACGCTCTCTTAGACTTAGGTGCAGCCATTAATGTTATGCCACATTTCAGCTTATAACTCATTAGGGATCAAAAACATTAAGTCCACTATTGTAATACTCCAACTGGCTGATAGGACAACAAGACAACCTTCTGGATTTTTAGAAGACATTTTGGTTAAAGTTAAAGGTCTAGATTTACAACGTGCGTTTAAAATGGAATCTCTTGCATTGCTTGGTTGAGTATGAGTTCTCTACATTGCATCATGACTCTAGAGTACAGCATGGACATAATTTGATTTGGAGTTTTAAGCATATGCATGGTTTCTACTCATGAGACTCTTTCTTGCCAATTTCCTCTAGACATACTTATATCTTAGGCCCATTTCTCTATGGCTAATGCTCTCATTGATTCCTTTTCTTTCTTGAAGGAACTTGATGTGGAGGCACTCCAAAAGGGTCACGCTCCGCCTTACATTGAGGAGCCTTTAGCCATGGAATTGGAACCACCAGTAATAAAGATTTGTCAAGGAGAAAGGCCTATGGTCAAGATTTTTATGATTCTCATCTGTGTTGAGATTTTTTGCTTCAAGAGCTTAAGAAGGTTTCGTCTACATGGTTGTCCCTTTCCTCCCTTTACTCTATTGAATTGCTTGTGAAATTACTTGTTGGACTTGATTGCCTAAAATGAGTGTGGGGGAGGGACTAAATCATTAGGAAAAGGTAGTTTTAGGGTGATGGTTTTTTGTGGCCTCTTTGGTTGTCCTAAGCTTGCATTGAGGTCAATGCTAAGTATGAGTGCGGGGCAGTTTAGCTGATTGGATTTTCTAGGTGATTATGCAGGAATTTTGGATAATACCTTTGCTAAAATTATTGATTGTTGACTTTAACTTCTCATAGTGCATTGAGAATCTGGTCCGGAACTGAATGTTTCCTGAACAATGCTTGATTTATGAATTTTTCTGCACTGCACTTGGCTAATTCTTAGATGCACATGCAGAACCGAACTTAACTTGAATGAATGAAGCAAGTATTGTTTACATGTTGATGCCAGCTATGTGGTTTATCATCTTGAAAATTTGTATCATAGGTGGAATGTTCTTATGCATTGAAAATGGTTATGTGCACGGTTTAGCCTTGTGTGAGTTAGTTTAGAATGCACAAACCTTGATGGAAGGATTTGAGCCTTATTATCATTCCTAAATTCAGTGTGCATACTCCACTTGATTTAATTTCCTCTAGAACTTGTCTTGCGTCTTAATCAAGGCCACATGATTGCACAAGAGGGATGAATATGATTGAGGCATTCTATTTCTTCACCCATTTTCCTAAACACAAGCCGTTTAAATCAATCCCTTGCTAACCCCATTGAGCCCTTCACTTTCATTTCTTCTTTACTTATACACTGAATCTGAATTTATACATGAGACCCGATTTCATATTTGATAGAATTTCCTTTGAGATGAAAATAATTGGATACTGATACATTTTTGTATTTTTTGGTACTGGGTTAACATTGATGATGTCACTTATTGAGTTTGATATGGCTGATTAGTTGTTCCTGGACAGAGAATAGGAAAATATACGAGTGTGTAAAAAAAAACCAGAAAAAGCCAGAAAGAAAAAAAATATGAAACAAAAAAAGGAGAAAAAGGCAAGGAAGAGAAAGGAAAAGCCATATGTGTAGAAAGAAGAAATGAAAAAAAATGGTAAAGAAGGCAGAACAGAAAAAAAATAGAGAAAAGGAAAAGGGTAGAACAAATTGTCCAAATCAGCTTATGAATATAATTTGAAGTTTTGAACCAATAGATTTATGCTTAAACATTTCTGTACATGACGAAAAAGGCTGAAGTTTCAGCCACTTGTTTGATTGTCTAATTATCTCTCATCACCTGCGTATATTTCAGATTATGTGCCATTCTTTTTCCCTTTCCACTTAGACCTTTTCAACATTACAACCAAAGCAAAGACCTCTTGATTCATTACTCTAGTGTATAATGAGTGGTGGAGATGGTAGACACATTACAAGCCTTTGGTAGGGGTTGGACTAGTGGAGAGGAGTGAAATTACCTTAAGAGACGAATGTGAGAAGTGCAAAACAGGACCAAGTTGTATTCTAAAGCATTACTCACTATTGGCTAGCCTAAGTACATGGACTATTTGATTTGCATTTGTACACTTTGCTTGTGATATGAGTTGATGTATGATGTACTACTATGCTTGCATATTTTGATTTAAGCTTGCTACATTCGCACTTGTATATCTATTCGGTTTTGTATTGGATTTCCTTGATTGAATCTTTTCCTAGGGAGTGCATAAGTGCAAGTGTGGGGGAATTTGATAAACCATTATTTTTATATGGTTAAGTAAGCATTTTTGTGGGATTTTATGAAGAATATTGAGTATTATTTGCATAATTAGGCATGAATAAGATAAATGCATATAGTTAGGAGATTTTGATTAAAATGGTTATTTTAGCAGCAATTTATTAGAATTTCCAGATCTGGAAACTGGCTATTTGGTTGTTGTTTGTATTGCAGGTGTAATTCTGAAATTAGTGTGGCTGGAGAGAAATTCCAACCTGGGAGGAAAGCTGAATCAAAAGGAACTCATTTCCATTACTAATGGAATTTGGCTTCCACCTAATTATTGAGGGGGCAAGAGGCTGCTATTAAATATGAGAGAGCAACGGCGTAACTTATACCATCTCTTGTTTGATTAAGCATGTCAGAACCAAATCATCTTTATAGTTTGAGATTTAGTTTCATACTTGAAGAGCCATCTTAACCCTTTATAGTTTGATGTATTGATTTGCTCTCATCCTCCCCCTTATTATTTGTTATTTTTATTTACTTTTATCTTTTCACATGAATTTATTATTGTTTATAAATATTATTTATAATAATTATTCATGCTGCCATGCCTTCTTTCAAATACTGTATAGTTTCTTTATCAATCATTTAGCATTCATTATTTTTTTGCCTGAAGTTGTGTATTTGTTTTATTTATTATCTTGATAATTAAGTTATTTCCTTATTCTCAATGAATTATTTTCACGAGACATGTTATTTATTTGCTTGGATTCAATCTTGCTAAGCGTTGTGTCTAAAAATGGTTTCTCTATTTGTGATTGATGACTTGGATTCTATGCTTGGCTCCAAGGTTGTATTTCTCTTTGCAATCTGCGACCCATTCAATTTGTCTCTCTTCTTTTTCTTTCCCTTTTGTTTCTTATCCATTTTTTCCATTACCCCTGTTTTATTTGCCGCTTAAGCCAACATTACATCGAATAAAAGTGCTCATGATTTATTCTTGATAAGTGATTTTTAGGTGGATATGTGGACTATGGTCAAGCCCATGGTAGTGAGAATAGGTAGGATGGAGAGCAAACACAAACCTTCAAACACTTGAGTGATGGGAGTAAAAGCACTTTACCTAGGTGAGGGAATCAAGGTTGCATTGCATCGCTATTAATTTTTTTACCACGGTACTAGTTGACTTGAGGTGAGTAACATGATTTGAACGGCTGGGCATTGATGTAGTTGGTGATCCTCTATGCTGTAAATTGTTCATCCTAGCTACTTGATTTTCTTGGGCTTTTTACTTTCTTCCTTTAATTTTCCTTCCATATGCAACCTTCAAGTTTTAGAACTGCCTTGGTGTTCCTTGCCTCCGTCGTTTTCATCTGTGAATAGCTTGCATGTTGCCGACTCAGGTACGGTTCCTCTTACCAAACCCCCTATTTTAATGTTCTGAAATTCTTCAAAGATCCGATTTGGATTTTTATTTTGGGTTTCCCCTTTTCCTTCTCTCCTTGGAGGCCATCTCCGAAGTCCTAATATGATTTTTTTTTATTTAATGAAGCTAAGGAGGAAATGAAACTGTTCTTTGGTTATGAAGGTGTAATTTTAATCAAGAAGAAATTATTTTTGAACTGTAGTTTGTGTCACTTCTGTTTGCTTTTTGGCTTTTATAGGAGAGAACATTTAGCTTTCATGTTTCTTGGAAGATGGGAGGTTTTGGGTCTTGGTGTAACCATGTAATTTCCTTTTGGTGATGCCTAAATCCATTAGATTTCCAAGTCACTTTTGGGAGAAGGTGGTGCAGCTGGCTTATATGTGGGTTGAATGAGTTAAAAATTTCAATGGTATTTGTCATGCCCTCTAAATTTTTGGAACATATTCTGTTTTTTACATCCCATTGATTTGACGATTGTACAAATTCAGAATTATAATAACAAATATCTTGGCCGGTGAAGCCTAACTGATGACCTTATATGATGGCTATTTTCATGGTTTGTTGGATTACAGAGAGTGGTATTAGACAAATAGGGAGGACATTGTAGGTTGTTATTGCCGAGTGGATAGCAAAGCTGAACAACAGAGAAATTGGTAAAGTGATATAATTGACCAATAACAGCTATTTTTATCCTCCACTACTTAATGGAGTTGGATAGTCATATCTTTACTGTATTAATGAACGTGAATTGACAGGTTCAGGAGCCACTTCCTTTATTTGCACATCGTCTTTCTATTGCTATGACCTTTAGTTTTATAAAGGAAGATCTTTAGACTGGCTTTATCCGTGGGTCTTTGTAAGTACCTTCTATATTTCAATTACAATACTGATTTTGAGACTCTTATTGTTAAGAACTGGCTCTTCTCCATCATATCCTTATGGCATAAGGTTAAGTATGACTAGAATTGAACATGTGGAGTGTTGTTTTGTTGCTAGTTACTGGATGAATAGCCCTTGTCAAATATGATTGTCAGAAAACATGACTTTGGATAGTTTTAGATAAATTCACTTTCATCTTATTTCTATTTGGAAGGCTGAAAAAATTGACTTTTATGTTGTGTGGTGTTAGTTGTTGCAGCAGAATAGGATGTGAATCAACTGCAAAGCTAATGAGAGAGTTCCCCATGCGGACTTGTGGACCTGGGAAGGGCATTTTGGATTTTTCTTGTTTGGATTTTGGTTTTTAATAATGTGTCTACATTGTTGCATGCATTGTTTTGATTTGTTTTTTTTTTTTAAAAAAAAAAATTGAATAATTTTGAGGGAAAATTTTAAAACTTTTTCTGGTGCAAGTTGCTAGTTTAACGTGATGCTATGTTATTGATATGCCTAGGCTTGAAAAGACTTGATCTTGCTTTGATGATGCTAGTTAAATGGTAATTAGCTTAGCTTGGATTCAATTTGATGATGATTCTATGCCTTGTGAGGTATTTATGCCTTCATCCTGTGACGTTCATTTCTAGTGTGCAGCTCCTACTCTAATTCTTGCTCTAAGCTGAGCAAGTTAATTGAGTGAAAAAGAAGCCATGTATGTGAGCTGAGTGATACACTTTATATCCCATGTGTGTCTATCTTGTTTGGATTCAATCTTGCTAAGCTTTGTGTCTAAAACTGGTTTCTCTATTTGTGATTGATGACTTGGATTGTATGCTTGGCTCCAAGGTTGCATTTCTTGAGGTCTTTGCAATTTATGACCCATTAAATTTGCCTCTACTTATTCTTTCCCTTTTGTTTCTTATCCATTCTTTTCATTACCCCTGTTTTATTTGTCACTTGAGCCAACATTGCATCCCAATAAAAGTTCTCATTATGATTTATGCTTGATAATTGATTTTTAGGTGGAGATGTGGACTATGGTTAAGCCTAGTGAGAATAGGTAGGATGGAGAGCAAACACAAACCTAAAAACACTTGAGTAGTGATGAGAGTCAACACTTTACCTGGTGAGAGGGAATCAAGGTTGCATTGTATCCCTGTTAACTTTTTTACCATGGTACTAGTTGACTTGAGGTGAGTGACATGATTTGAATGGCTGGGCATTGATGTATTTGACGATCTTCTATGCTGTAACTTTTTCATCCTACTTGATTTTCTTGGGATTTTCACTTTCTTCCTTTAATTTTCCTTCCATCTGCAACCTTCAAATCTTAGAACTGCCTTGGTGTTCCCTACCTCCGCCATCTTCATCTGTGAACAGCGTGCATGCTACCAATTACTCAGGTATGGTTCCTCTTCCCAAGCCCCCTATTTTTGTGGGATTTTTATTTTGGTTTCCCCCTTTTCCTTCTCTCTTTGGAGGCCATCTCAGAAGCCCTAATGACTTTATTATTATTATTATTATTTATGAAGCTAAGGAGAAAATGACTTCTGTTAAGAAAGTGCAATTTTAATGAAGAAGAAATTATTTTTGAACTGTAGTTTGCATTACTTCTGTTTGCTTTGTGGCTTTTATAGGAGAGAACATTTAGCTTTCATGTTGCCTGGAAGATGGGAGGTTTTGGGTCCTTGGTGTAACCATGGTAATTTCCTTTTGTTGGCATTTTCTTTTGGTGATGCCTAAATCCATTAGATTTCCAAGTCACTTTTGGAAGAGGTGTTGCAACTGGCTTATATGTGGGTTGAAAGAGTTAAAAATTTTATCGGTATTTGTCATGCGCTGGAACATATTCTTCTTTTTTTTTTAACATCTCATTGGTTTGACGATTGTACAAATTCAGAATTATAATGACAAATGTCTTGGTATAGATGTTAACTAAATTATGTATATTTTGCCTGCTGACGTGTTGTTTCAAACTTTGTGAATTCATCTATAACCATTCTGAAAATAGTCTACAAACTATCACCGACACAAGAAAGATGATTGTGGAGTTCCATATCTGCAAGGTAGGACGAATATTTAAAACCATGCATCAATTTTAAGGAACAATTAGACGGACAAACCCAAAGGAGATGCTTAAAATATTGGACAATGCGGTGAAAGTAGTTGCTTGTTGAAGGCATTGAGCAAGATTAAACCTAGAAACATACACTACTAAATTAAAGTTGCCTTGGACCATAAATGATGATATTTTAATTTCTCTTTTTCACAATAATACTTCAATTGCTTTTGGCACTTTTTCTCTGACCTTCCATTCTAAAGTGTTGGAGTTTTGTAAAGCGTAGTTACGAAATGACAGTATTTCAGCAGTGACCATTTCTCTGTGTGGTAAGCCGAAAATGTCTCCTTCCATTTGTTTTTTGTTAAATAGATTAATCTCCTTCTCTTATGTCTATTAGCTACGCTACTACTTTCTAATATATTAGAATAAGAGCCCCTTTGTAGGCTATTGATTTCTATTTGATTGTCATGGATGAATGAATTTGACGGTGCAAACTTCTTTTTGTTGCAATTACTATTAGTTGTCAAAAAAATCACAAACCCAAAGGATTTGATGGTGGATGAGATATATTCATATTTATGTTGTTCGCTTTTCATTACCCACTCCAATTTGTCAAAAAACCCCACAAGTAGCACAAGTAATCTCTTCACCCCTTTATTCTGTATGAAATCTTGTTTTGTTTGGTATTTTTCTTTACAAGTTCAAATGTTATGCTTCCTTAATTTTCAATTTATAAAGTTGCAAATTGTAGTCCTCTTATGCAGTATCTCTACATATCCATCACTTCTTGAATAAGCCTGAACTGATTAATTCTGCTTCAGTCGCTCTATGGTGAAGCCTTAACTCCTTGGCTCAACCTGCTTAATATGGTGAACTAATCCTCTTCCCCTCTTCTATAATTTATTTATGATTTACAATTATTCTTGTGACCATTAATAATTATTATCTTTTTATGCTTCTTCCTAATAGTTTTCATTTCCCATCTCATGGAAAACCCTTTTCACTCCGCGCAGCCCTATCCCCCTAGGGGTATTTTAGTGATAGGTTCTATAGGAACTGAAATACCTAGCGACAAACTCCTATCTTTCTTTCATTACAGTATTCATTTTGTATCATTTTAACAGTTTTCTCTTTTTTATAATTGGGCTTATGAACTTTTTAGTGGTTTAAGTCTTAATATGTCTTTATATTTAAATTTCTATTGTCATATTTGTTTTAAAATATCCATCCTCCTCTTTTTATCTTCTCAATGTTTTAAGATTTTCAAACTATTCCTTGGTTTGTTGTCTTTCATTCAAAAAATATATCTAAATATTTATGAATTGTTAACATATATAATAATTAATAATTATTTTACTCTTCTACTTATTCCACTCTCTTCTCATTTCTTTCTAATTTTTGTTTTCATGCTAATTCAGCATTCCTCATTTGATATCATTTTATTTGTTTTCTCTTTTTTCTATAACTTAATGAAGTTTCAAAGTGTTTTTGTACTATTTAAATTTAGATGTACTTATTTTCTTCTCTTCTATTTTTCGGCGACTTGAAATATGTTTGCATCATTTAACTTTTTTGCCAGGTTGGTATTATTTAAATTAGTTGAGTTAAATGTGTTATTTTATTTATATTTAAATTTCTATTTGATGGTTCCAAATAATTCATCCTTCTCATTTCGTATTATAATATATTAGTTAAATTTTTATGTAATTAGTTAAATTTGTATTCTACTTTTTTGATGTCTCTCTCAGTTGTTTTTATTTGATTTTTGTTAATTCACTATTCCTCATTTGATATTATATTATATTTATATTTGATGGTTCCAAATAATTCCTTCTATTTAATTAGTTAAATTTATATGTAATTAGTTAAATTTGTATTCTACTTTGATGTCTCCTTCTCAGTTGTTTTTCATAAGAAAAGGAATTTCATAAGAAAAAAAAAAGAATTTTCATATAATAATATAGAAATCACATTCATATAATAATCTAGAAATCATAATAGAAATAGAAAAATTTGATTCTTGTTGATTCACTATTCCTCATTTGGTATTATATTATATTATATTAATTGTTTTCTCTTCTTTCCATTTCTTTCCATAGTTTTGTAACTTTATAACTTTATATTAAGTTGCTTATTATTTGTTAGTTAATATTAAATTAATTATTATTTATTCATTTTATTTATTATTTTTTATGTACAAATAAATTGTCTCTTTTATCCATGTGTGTTTTTTTTTTCCCCTCTCATGTGTATCTATTTAAATTATTTGATTTAGATTTGATATTTTGTTGTCATATTTTCTTTGAGTTATTATTTTTCTGTTATATGACTTTAATTATTTGTTGTCTTGTATATACTCATTAAATTTATTTCTCATCTAAAGGTTGGGTATAAATTAGTTATATTTAAAATATTTTAATGGATTTCTGCAATCATATTTAATTTTCTTATTTCCTCTTCTTTTATTTGATTTGACTGTAAATTTTTTTTGCTCCTACTCCTCCTCTCCCATTTATTTATTATTTGTTACTATAAATTTATTTATTATAATATTTATCAATTATTTATTGTAATACTTTTAATTTAATAATTGGTACTATTTACAAATTATCATTATATATAATGAATTTTATTATTCTACCTTTTTTTCTATATGTCTCTTCTCTCTCTCTCTCTCTCTCTCTTTTTTATTTGATCCCTTTTATCGTCATGCTTGTTCACCATTCTCAGTAATATATTAATTGTTTTTCTTTTTTCGATAACTTTTTGTTTCTATTTGATCTTTTCATTGCCATGATAATTCATCCTTCCTCATCATGTATTATATTAATTTAGTCTCTTTTTCCATAACTTTGTATTATATTAATTTAGTCTCTTTTTCCATAACTTTGTATAACGGACTTTAGAGTATTTGATTCTCTTCCCCTTGAAGTTGCTGATTAAGTTTTTATTATTTAAATTATTTGCGTTAAATGAGCTATTTTGTTTATTTTTGAATTTGTATTTGATGGTTAGTGTTTGTACTATTTAAATATAAATGTACTCTTTGGTAGATGAAAATTGTTACTTCCTTATTCTTTTTGTTGTTGCTTTTCTTAGTTTCTCCTCTCTTATTTGATTTGTAGTTGATTATTATTATTATTATTACCTGTAAAACAAAAAGAGTGCTCCTCCTCCTCCTCTTCCTTTTTTTTTTTTTTTTTACTATATATTTATTTATTGTAATACTTTTAATTTAATAATTGGTTATTTACAAATTATCATTATCTCTAAAGATAAATATTTTATTATTCTACGTTTTCTATATGTATCTCTTTCCTATTAACATATTAATTGTTTCTTTTTTTTTCTTCTATAACTTTATAATTTAATATACTTTTGAGTTATCTATCATATTTATTATTCATTTGTTTCTATTTGATCTTTTTATTGTCATGTTAATTCATCCTTCCTCATATATATTAATTTGGTTTCGTTTTTCATAACTGAAGCTTCTTAATTTCTCCCCCGTTGTTGAATAAGTTTGTATTATTTAAATTATGTGTTAAGTGAGCTATTTTTATATATGTGAATTGTTATTTGATGGTTTAGTGTTTGTACTATTTAAATTTAGATATACTATTTTGTTAGATGCAAATTATTACTTTCTTATTTTTTTTTTTTGCTTTTCTTATTTTCTCTTCCCTTATTTGATTCGTAGTTGATTATTATTATTACTACTACTATTATTATTAATATTATTATTATTATTTCTTGTAAAAAATAAAAAAGATTGCTCCTTCTCCTTCGTCTCCTCTTCCATTTATTTATTATTTGTTACTATACAGTTATTTATTATAATATTTATAATCTATTTATTGTAATACTTTTAATTTAGTAATTTGTATGTTTACACATTATCATTATATGTAACGATAATTTTTTTTTTCTATGGATTTCATCTCATTTGTTTTTATTTGATTCTTTTTATCATCAGACTTATTCACAATTCCTCGTTTGTATTTTAATTGTTTCTCATTTTTCCATCACTTAATAATTTAATGGACTTTGGAGTAATTTAATTTGTTCAATTTGTTTGTGCTTATGTAAATTATTTTAGTTAATAATTCTATGGTATTTGATTTAGATGGGCTACTTTGTTGGCAAGTTTGACTTATTGTTTGTTATATTAATCAGTTAAATTTGTTAATTATTACTTTCTTATTATTTTTTCTTGCCTTTCTTATTTTCTTTTCTCTTATTTGATTTATTATTATTATTATTATTATCATCATCTTCTGTAAAAAAAAAGGTTGCTCCTCCTCCTCTTTCTCTTCCATTTGTTTATTATTTGTTACTATATATTTATTTATTATAATATTTATTGTAATACTTCTAATTTTATAATTGGTAATATTTACAAATTATCATTATCTGTGACGACAATTATTTTATTATTCTAACCTTTTTTCCTATGGATTTTTTTTTTTGATTCTTTTTATCGTCATGCTTATTCACAATTTGACAGTAAGATATTAATTTTCTTTTTTCTATAGCTTTATAATTCAATGGACTTTTGAGTAATTTAAGTTGCTCAATATGTTTGTGCTTATTTAAATTGTTTTAATTAATATTTTTGTGGTATTTGATTTAGATGCGTTATTTTGTTGTCAAGTTTGACTTATTGTTTGTTACGTTAATAATTAATGAGTTGAATTTGTTTTTCTTTTAGTTAGTTAATTTTTTATCTATCTATTTATTATTTATTTTTTCTATTTGATCTTTTTATTGTCATGGTAATTCATCCTTCCTCATTTCGTATTATATTAATTTGGTCTCTTTTTTTTTCAACTTTATATAACTTAATGAACTTTAGATTATTTGAAGTTTCTTAATTTCTTCCCCACTTGTAGTTGTTGAATATGATTGTATTATTTAAATTACGTGCGTTCAATGAGCTATTTTTTTATATGTGAATTTGTATTTGATGGTTTTCGTTTGTTGCAAGTGTTTGTACTATTTAAATTTAGATGTATTAGATACAAATTAGTATTTTCTTATTCTTTTGTTTTTCGTTGCTTTTCATATTTTCTCTTCTCTTCTTTGATTTGTAGTTGATTATTATTATTATTATTACTACTACCACCACCACCTGTAAAAAACTGTAAAAAAAAAAAAAAGTTGCTCCTTCTCCTCCTTCCTCCTTATTCACAATTCCTCGGTAATATATTAATTGTTTCTCTTTTTTCCATCACTTTATCATTTATCGAATTTTGAGTAATTTAACTTGCTTAATATGTTTGTGTTTGTTTAAATTATTTTAGTTAGTATTTTTGTGTTATTTATAAATGCACTATTTTATTGTCAAATTCGACTTATTATTTGTTAAGTTAATAATTAATTAGTTAATTTTTTTCCTTTAATTAGTTTTTTTTTTTAATTTATCATATTTATCTATCTATTTATTATCATTTGTTTCTATTTGATTTTTTATTGTCAAGTTAATTCATCTTTCCGTATTTCGTATTATATTAATTTGGTCTCTTTTTTCGCATAACTTTATATAACTTAATGGATTTTAGAGTATTTGAATTTCTTCCCCACTTGGAGTTCTTGAATAGGTTTGTATTATTTAAATTATTTTCATTAAATGAGTTATTTTGTTTACATGTAAATTTGTATTTGATGGTTTTCGTTTGTTGAGGGTGTTTGTACTATTTAAATTTATATGTACTATTTTGTTAGATGTAAATTATTACTTTCTTAATTTTTTTTTTTTGCTTTTCTTATTTTCTATTCTCTTATTTGATTTGTAGTTTATTATTATTATTATTATTATTACCTATAAATAAAAAGGTTGCTCCTCCTCCTCCTTCCCCATCTCTTCCATTTATTTATACTATATATTTATTGTAATACTTTTAATTTAATAATTGGTAATAGGGAAAAACACTTCTCATGTTGTAGGAGGAATGTATTCTTCCATGTCACACACACATGAAATGGTGGGACCACATATATATACAATTAGCATTATATATATGTGGGTCCCACCATTTCATGTGTGTGTAGGAATATTCTTCTTCTCATGCAACATGAGAAGTTTAAACCCCTTGGTAATATTTGTAAATTATCGTTATCTTACTTGTAACATTTTATTATTCATTTTTTCTATGGGTTTCTTCTCATTTTTTTTATTTGATTCTTTTTTATCTTCAAGCTTATTCACAATTAACATATTAATGTTTTTTTTTTTCTATAAATTAATAATTTAATCAACTTTCGAGTAATTTAAGTGTCTCAATATGTTTGTGCTTATTTAAATGGTCTCAGTTGATATTTTTGTGGTATTGATTTAGATGCGCTATTTTGTTATCAAGTTTGACTTATTGTTTGTTACGTTAATAATTAATTAGTTAATTTTTTTTTCCTTTAATTAGGTAGTTTTTTTTTTAATTTATCATATTTATCTATCTATTCATTATCATTTTTTTCTATTTTATTTTTTTATTGTCATGCTAATTCATCTTTCCTCATTTTGTATTACATTAAATTTAGATGTACTATTTTTTAGATGAAAATTATTACTTTCTTATTCTTTTCTTATTTTCTCTTCTCTTATTTGATTTGTAGTTTATTATTATTATTATTATTATTATTATTATTATTATTACCAGTAAAAAGGAAAAAAAGATTGGCCCTCCTCCTCCTTCGCTTCCATTTATTTATTATTTGTTACTATATTTTATTTATTATATATTTTTTGTTAATAATTGGTAATATTTACAAATTATCCTTATATGTAACCATAATTATTTTTTTATTCTACGTTTTTTCTATGGGCTTCTTATCATTTTTTTTATTTGATTCTTTTTATGGTCATGCTTATTCACAATTCCTCGCTAATAAATTAATTGTTTCTCTTTTTTCCATCACTAATGGACTTTCAAGTAATTTAAGTTGTTTAATATGTTTGTGCTTATTTAAACTATTTAAATTAATATTTTTGTGGTATTTGATTTAGATGCGCTATTTTGTTGTCAAGTTTGACTTATTGTTTGTTAAGTTAACAATTAATGAGTTAAATTTGTTTTTTCATTTAATTAGTTAATTTTTTTAAGTTGTCTTATTTATCTATCTATTTATTTTTATTTTTTTCCTATTTGATCTTTTTGTATACATGCTAATTCATCCTTCCTCATTTCGTATTATATTAATCAACAAGTAGAGTATGAAGCAACTGGCCGTATTATATGTGCCAATTGCCATTTAGCTAATAAGCCCGTGGATATCGAGGTTCCACAAGCGGTACTTCCTGATACTCTTAATTTGTTCCACACTTGGAGTTCTTTGAATAAGATTGTATTATTTAAATTATGTGCGTTCAATGAGCTATTTTTTTATATGTGAATTTGTATTTGATGGTTTTTGTTGTCTGTCATGCGAGTGTTTGTACTATTTAAATTTAGATGTATTAGATGAAATTTATTACTTTCTTATTGTTTTGTTTTTTTTGTTGCTTTTCATATTTTCTCTTCTCTTATTTGATTTATAGTTGTTGTTGTTGTTGTTATTATTATTATTACCGGTAAAAAAAAGTTGCTCCTTATCCTTCTCTTCCATTTATTTATTATTTGTTACTATATATTTATTTATTATAATATTTATTATTTATATACTTTTAATTTAATAATTGGTAATATTTACAAATTATCATTTTCTGTAACGATAATTATTTTATTATTCTACGTTTTTTCTATGGGTTTCTTTTCATTTGTTTTCATGATTCTTTTTATGGTCACGCTTATTCACAATTCCTCTGTAATATATTAATTGTTTCTTTTTTTCCATCACTTTATCATTTATCGACTTTTAAGTAATTTAAGTTGCTTAATATGTTTGGGCTTATTTAAATTATTTTAGTTGATATTTTTGTGGTATTTGATTTTGATGCGCTATTTTGTTGTCAAATTTGACTTATTGTTTGTTACGTTAAGAATTAATCAGTTAATTTGTTTTTCCTTTAATTAGTTAACTTTTTTTAATTTATCATATTTATCTATCTATTTATTATCATTTGTTTCTATTTGATCTTTTTATTGTCAAGTTAATTCATCGTTCCTCATTTTGTATTATATTAATTATCATTTGTTTCTATTCGATCGTTTTATTGTCAAGTTAATTCATCGTTCCTCATTTTGTATTATATTAATTTGGTCTCTTTTTTTGCATAACTTAATGGACTTTAGAGTATTTGAAGTTTCTTAATTTCTTCCCCACTTGAAGTTGTTGAATAGGTTTGTATTATTTAAATTATTTGTGTTAATTGAGCTATTTCGTTTACATGCAAATTTGTATTTGATGGTTTTCATTTGTTGAGGGTGTTTGTACTATTTAAATTTATATGTACTATTTTATTAGATGAAAAGTATTACTTTCTTATTCTTTTTTTCTTTTTTCTTTTTTACTTTTCTTATTTTCTCCTCTCTTATTTGATTTGTAGTTTATTATTATTATTATTATTATTACCTATAAATAAAAAGTTTCCTCCTCCTCCTCCTCCTCCCACTTCTCTTCCATTTATTTATTATTTTTTACTATATATTTATTGTAATACTTTAAATTTAATAATTGGTAATATTTACAAATTATCGTTATCTGTAACGATGATTATTTTATTATTCTACGTTTTTTTTATGAGTTTCTTCTCATTTGTTTTTATTTGATTCTTTTTATGGTCACACTTATTCACAATTCCTCATTCCTCAGTAACATATTAATATTTTCTCTTTTTTTTTTTCTATAATCTTATAATTTAATCGACTCTCGAGTAATAGTAAGAAAAAGAAATTATCTGTAACGATAATTTGATTATTTTTTCTATTTTCTTTGATCCCGCAGCTATAAGAAAAAGAAATACGATGCGCGATATATTTTAGCGTATCAAAATGAATGTCTTATTTTCACTATGGTCTTTTAGACTGATTCGGAATTAAGGTTTTTTTCAAGGTTATTAAAACCGGACCGGGTTTGAACCGGTCAGGGTATTGAGTTAAGGGTCAGGTGGGTCGATTGGGCAGGAGTGAAATCAAAGTGAAACCGAGGTCAAAGGTGAGAGAGTGAAGATTTCAACTTATTAATATAAAATTATAAAGAAAAAATTACATTTAATAATAAAAATTAATTATGACCGTGCATATATATATATATATATATTACAATAAAGAAGCAGATGAGCCAAGTCTTTTTGTTCTCTTTAAATTTTATTTATATTTTAATATTTATATGTAATTAAAGAGAGATAAAATGGATCCATAATGTGTATATATTATTATTGGGTTAAGGAAGCGATAATACGCATGAGTTTGCTTCACCAGGCCGCCAAAGAAAAGGTTTTTACGGGACCAAAAATACACATGTGGTTACGTTTTGGGAGCGCCAGTCACGGCCGTTAGTCAACTAACGGTCAATGTTAACTTTGGATGGAAGTGAACGAACTCGGGTGAAATTACACTTTTGCCCCCTGGTTTTAAATATTATCAAAAAATTCGAAAAAAATTAAAACAATTAGAAAAAAAAATGGAAAATAGGAAAAAAAATTCAAAAAATTAGAAAAAAATAAAAATATATCAAATATTTAGGAAAATTCAAAAAATTAGGAAAAATTCAAATAATTAGGAAAAAATTCAAATAATTAGGGAAAAATTAAAATACCCCGAGTGGGCCCCACCGAGTTCTTAGTCGACTTCACACATCAGATTAGATTTATCTCTGTAGGGAGAATTGACAAGAAGATTATCTTAATTAATTAATTAATATTTTTTTCAATGAACAGCTTACCCTAGTGCATCTTCAACAACTGCACCGACCCGTGTATATACAACTCCTCCTCCACCAGTTGGTTATCCGGCAGCCGCCGCCGACGGACGACGGCCGGCCGCGGCGGTCGACGGTTGCCGGTGGTGGGGCCCACTGGCGGAGGTATTTTAATTTTTCCTTAATTATTTGAATGTTTTCTAATTTTTTGAATTTTTTTCTAATTAGTTAATTTTTTTTCTAATTATTTGATTTTGTTTTCTAATTATTTGATTTTTTTTTCTTATTATTTAAATTTTTTCCAAATTTTTTGAATTTTTTTTTTCTAATTATTTGAATTTTTCGTAATTATTTGAATTTTTTCCTTATTTTTTTTTCTAATTTTTTAAATTTTTTCAAATTTTTTGATAATAGTTAAAACCAGGGGACAAAAGTGTAATTTCACCCGAGTTCTGTTTACTTCCATCCAAAGTTAACGTTGACCGTTAATTGACTAACGGCCGTGGTGTTGGGCGCTCCCAAAACGTAACCACATGTATATTTTTGGTCGAAAAAAAGCGCCAAGGCCTTTGAAAGAAACCTTATGTGTATTATTGCTCCTTAACCCTATTATTATTGGATGCACGAGAGAGAAACAGTGGCCGCAGTGTTCAAGAATGCCTATAATCTATGTACACACAGCCACACTTTTCTGAAAAAAAAAGGCTGCCTCCTGCAACACTTTATGTCAGGAGTGTGTGTTGAAAAAAGTTGAAAAGTGACATGGTTTTATCCACTGTATTTTTCCCTGCTTTGTCCGATGAATATTTGGAGGATACATTGAAATTTGAATTCTAAAGTGGGCATTTCACTTGGTTATTTCCAGTCCCCACTTCAGCACCTCAACAGCTCAACTCCATCTTGCATCTACCGATCTACATCCCTATTTCTCTTCCATGAAGCTCTATTTTTTCAGTCGCCGGCCATCTGTGCTGCTTCTATTTTTCGATCTCTCCCTAAATCTTTCACCCAAGAACACCTTCATCAACAAACATCTCCAGAAAATAGAAATAATCCTTTCTTATCCGTTTTAAAAATATTTTTCACTCATTTTATCAAGATTTCTCAGGTTTTCTCTTTTACGGTAAATATTTTTATTTGCATCTCTTCCCCTATTTTTCTTCTCATCCCTGTTTTCTTCCTTCTCCTTCTTGCACATGAGCTTTCTTCTTCCTCCATGGAGCTCTAGCGTTTTGACTTTTTTCAGGTCACTCCGTAGCTCGGCGGGTCAAGCCGGTTCACTCCGGGTCATCCGGTTTAGATCCGGTTCAGTTGGTGACCTCGGTTTCTATGCTATACTGAACCAGTCTCTCTGCCGATTCGCTGGTTTTTGGTCCAAACCGGCCGTTTCGGTCCATGTTTCATAACCATGGTTCTTTTAGTCAAATAACTTCATTGTCCTTATATTATTATTATTATTGTTTTTTTTAAAAAAAACAATACTCTTTTCATGTTTAGATTCGGTTTAAACCTTCGAAGCTCACACAAAATTTAGACTAGAGAAGAGTCTAAACTTGAGTGGTAGAACATATACTATACATAAGAGAGAATGAGAGAAAATCAATTACTCAAAGGTTAGGAGTGAGAAAGAAGCAAGGGACTCATCCCTATTTATAAAGTCAGGGTGACCACTATTTTAGAATGAATGATATATTCCCTTTATTACAAGACGATTCTATTCTTTCCCTTCAATTCATAATTAAAAAATTAAATGCTCATTGATTTCCTATCAATGAGGTTTCTTGTTCCTCAATCCCTTAAAAAAATAATTAATGCAGATTTATATTTTATTTCATTGGGTTTCGTATTTCAAATTGGAAGTCAATAATATTTTGCCTTGCCATGATACTACTACAAAAAATAGATATTACTTCCTTAAAGGATGTCCTTATTTTAAAAAGGGAAGTAAAAAGTGTAGGCACTGGCATTCTCATAATTATTTTGAGACTTGGACGTCTTTTAGAAGCCAAAACACGCCAAAACTCTTCGTGCATCTCATCAACACTGATACCTCACCTACTCTCTCACACGAGTCACACCTCACCCATGGTCGCCCGCCCATCAACCCGCCGTCGCCTCCCCTGTCGTCACCTCGCCCGCAGTTCGCTTACTCTCATCGTTAGCTCGATCTCATTCAACCTCAATCTCATTCTCTCCTCTGCTCCTCCTCCGCTTCTCCTTCGGCGGCCCTCAGTTTCCTCTGCCTCTCGCCGCCATAAGAAGTTACAATGATGGTGATGGCGTCTATGGGTTGCAAATCTACAAATCTGGGTTACAGATCTATAGAAGTTACGATGAGGCGCGGCGCTACCAGATCTGGGCTGCAATAACCACGCCATTGTAAGTTTCATTTTCGATTCTCCCTCTTCAATCTCTTACCATTTGTATTTCAATCCTTCTTCGATTGAACAATCTTCCAACTCCCAATCAGGATGTTCCTGGTTTCACTATCGGTTATGTGCTTTTAGACGAAATCAAATGTCTATTCAGTGTACTGATTTTATTTGGTTTTTTCACTCATATGAATTATGATAGTACTTGATTTATTTGCAAGTTAAATGTTGTTTTCACCTTTATCAGTGAACAACTGAACTGAAGGTGTGATTTTGTCAAAGCATAGAATGAAGAGTTTTCAAGTTAGTTTAATTTGAGTTCACATGTTTGTTCCAGTGCTTGCAATTGATCTGGTTCTTCCTCCATCTTTGCATGTGTGAGTGTGTGCTTTTTTTTCTTTTTTTTTTTTTTTTTTTAATTTTTATAAATAAAAAAAAACACTTTACAACATCCCAAAACATTTTTGGGACGCCAACAAAAACTTTATGACGTCCTAAAACGTTTGGAGACGTCATAAGATTGAATTTCTTGCGTCCCTGGGATAGACATCCCTTTTTTTTTAAAAAAAAAATGTTAAAGGGCTTAAAAAATGGACGTAAAAGGCATTATTTATAGTAGTGTGATCATTGAAAAAATATTGTCTTTTATGGCTTCAAAATAATATCATGTATCAGCAAATGTTACAAAATGGCTAGAAGCCACATAACCAACTATATAGTCTTTAATGTATCAACTACATGTATCAATTTATTGAAAGTAAATGTAAAAATGGCTGTGAAGCTAAAAAGATTATGATGAGATGTTATGAAAAAATATCAAAGAGCCAATGACTTGTAAAAATAAAAAGATCAAATTTATTGTGAAGGAAGAAGAAATAATCATAAGTCCATAAGGGTATATGAAGTTCATGAGTGATATATGAAATCAAATAGACAAAGAGGTAATTATTGGTCATTTTGAACATTTTAATATATAGTCCGAAATTTAATATTATGGTATTTGGATGTTTATAATCCCATGCCTTTTAGGATTCCACCTGATGGTTAACGTCATTATTCTCTATAACTCCCAAATTAAATGGTTTCTAATATTTATTTGTAAAATTAAGTTATTAATTCTCTTCTTTAAGTATAATTATAGAATTTATTTGTAACTTTAAGTATACAGCGTATGTGAATATTATTCACACATCAATGGGGTTTATCATGTCAAACAAACCTCTTTCTTGAGACTTGTACTTCTTTGTTGCATCATAGATTTACCATCAAATACTCAACTCAACTCATAAACCTCAACATCAATGTACTTTCTTTCATTATTAGCCATATTTTTCATTTTTGTTTTGGTTTTTCATCTCTTTTCTCTTTTTGAGCACTATTATGTTGCTTACATATATGTGCAGTTCTTTCTTAGTCCCCAATCATTTCATTATTGCAAGGCAAACACTCTACAATTTGATTCTTATTTTGGTAATGATAAGCCATTTTCTTCCCTCTCAATTTTTTTTTATAGTCTTTTTACTTCTACTCCTTAACATTCTCATATGATATGTGTAAATTTCATACATTAATCATAATATGATGTATGATAATAAAATTAGTTTTATGTGATATTCATGAAGAAAAACATATAACTGTATCACAGTTGAATTGAGAGCATTTCTTTAATTTTATGAAAAAATTCATTAGAATATGTTATGTTGATTCGGATTTGTTAGACAAAACCATTTTTGTGATGTGTTTGTATATAGTACAAGTTAAATTTATGTATGCTTAAATAGTAGGGAAAATTTTGAAAAAAAGACTAAATATCATAGCTACATTCCTCTAAAATTGATTTTATTCATTTCATTTTAGCCCCTAAATATCACAAATAACTGCTATTACACACCTACTAGCCTTGCCTTTTCAGGTGGCGGGTAGTGTGATCCTTTATCTTAATTCAATTTCCCAGGTTAATTACAACATGCATCAGAGTGTTAGCAGCAGAGCACACATCGGTTTGAACAAATATATACTGGTAAAGTAAATAAAATACTGAAGGGTAAATTTCCTCGGAGGGTTAATGATATAGTCATCCAAATGGGAATACCAAAATAATCATAGTTTATACAGTCATCCGACGTAATAAAAAATAAACAACCAAAACCAAGTCACCCTTAGCCTCCACTGTTATCACTTCAATCCAGCTCCATAGACTTACCTTTATCACCAGACACCACCTTAGAAACACTACCTGAAGTTTTACAATAGCTTGGGATTTATAATTGAATCCTAGAGTAACTATTAATCTCATATGTAATGTATATAAAGTAATAATTTTCATAAATTGAGATGAGAGAGTTGAAGAGAAAGATTGAGCAATATCTTATTCATTTGGATATAATCAAATTGTGGTACATAGTACTCTATTTATAAGCCCTTAAACTCAACATGAACTACATAAAGTGAATAACAAATTTAATTATCTTAAGCTTCTCCTTATAACAAACTTAAGACTTTTGGACTCTAGTGGCTAGAAGCCTTCTTATCCCAGTTTTTATTTCCAACCTTCTGGTCCAAAAATTTGGGATGTTACACATTAAGTTATATAAAGTTATGATAAAAAAGAGACCAAATTAATGTAATACAAAATGAGGAAAGATGAATTAGTATGACAATAAAAAAATCAAATAGAAAAGATGATAATAAATAGATAGATAAATATGATAAATTACAGAAACAATAGCTACCTAAGTAAAGGAAAAAACAAATTTAACTAATTAACCTAACAAACAATAAGTCAAACTTGATAACAAAATAACACATCTAAATCAATACCACAAAAATATTAACTAAAACAATTTAAATAAGTATGCAACTTAACAATAAAATTAGGAACTTAACAACATAATTATGATTAGTACATGAAATCATATTATCTTTACAATAAAATTAGGACTTAATATCTTATTTTGTGTGCAGATTCTTATTATAAAAAACAAACTAGAATATAAATATCTGCAAATCTATATTGAGATATTTAGAGTGTATGTCATATATAATTATGCATGACTATGTATAAAAATTTTAGTGCGAACATAATTTAAAAATTTAATATGTTTAAATAGAGTTTAAATATCTCCTTATGTCATCCATTTATATGAATTGTCCTTGCAAAATCTTTTATCTCCATTGTTGTTAATAATATAATATCTGCATGATTATTTGATAAAGCTTCATTTTTAACTAATGCTGCCGCATTTCATTCCGAATCACTGCTTTTTTTTTTTTTTTTTTTTTTTTTTGTTGTTGTTGTAAATGTTAGTCTTCCACATTATTTCAAAACTTTATTTCAAATTTTCATCTATTGTATTTAGTGTTTATTGGCCTTTTTTTTACAGTGGCTTTATCATGTACATATCCCTCAATTTTAAGTAAACAATTTTTAAAATCAATTATTTTAAGGAAATATTAGGGGAAGGACCAAGAAAAAATGATTATTAATAAGGATATTGAAAATTGTAATATTTTCAAAGACCAAAAATTAAAAATATAAATTTCCAATTATAAAATTAACGCTAGTTAATTATCCATTGATGTTCCCTCGTATCTCTCTATCTATCTTTTGATAATTAAGAATCAGCATAAGCACGTGAAATTATATTGTCTTTTAATAATTTAACTTTTAAATAAATCTTGTTTACATTGTATTGTGGCATAAGTGCGTGAAAAAGAATCAGCACCATAGAGACCTCGATAGCAAAAATGGTTTTAGTAATATTGGTTCATAAGTCGAAACGGTTATTTTGTTAATAATATCATATTTAAAATTTATTTAAATGGAAATTGGTTTGGTAATATGATTTTTTTCCCGTTTAGATTAATATTGTGATTATATGATAATTATCTCAACAGTATTTTTTTAGTTAATTAAAAATTTCATTTGTTACTTTTTTTTGTCGCATTTGTTACTAAATGAAAACTCACTAAATATATCCCTGTGATATAAGCAGTTCATTTGTTATTAAAATTTCATATGTCCTATGCTAGGATTCATATCCCCGTGATATGAACCATTTATTTAGGAATGTATTGTTTAATAGTTTTTACATTTTAGCTTTTTTAATTTTTATACCATTCTTCTTAGGTTGCATATCCTGTTTGTTTAAGCCTTGTTTCATGAAAAATCACATGTTTTTAAAGAATATATATTATAAGATTTTTTTTTTTCTAAAGTTTTTAGAAATAATCAAAACCTAGAATGAGGTACATTTCTAATTATTTTGAATACCCACAACTTCTAAAAGGAAAAATATTTGTTAATATATTTTGAAATTTGTTAAGATATTTTGAGGTTAGTTAAGTTGTGTCAACAATATTTATCATATTCCTCATCATAGATAAGAGCCATCCTAATAACCATAGAATTGATTTAGAATAACAATATTCAACAAATCATTTTAAATTCCTAGTATCATTGTTTACAGTTCAATTTCTCTCAATACATGAAGACCTTACTTGCTTTTATATAAAAGAGCCTAAAAAACAGTAGAAAGTATATATCAAAAGGTCACCATGTGCACTTCCATCACCATCCAAGTAACTCTAACATATACAAAGAGTTCCAAAAACTGTAAATTGGATGAAAAGAGGTTCCAAATATATCAAAAATACATATTTGGCTCCAAAATTCATAAAAGCTTTAGTATCATTGGAAAGTATAGATGTGCTGAAATTTCTAGAGAAACTTATTGCAACCTGGATAGAATTTTTTCCCAGGTTATTCCCATATACTTGAGCTGAGAAATTCAAAAAATATTTCAACCAAAAGAATTTGAATTATATGTAAATCGAAATGCTAATATCAGATGCTTCCCTAAGAATGAGTGATTAATAAACATTAACAAACTTCATCAGGAAATACTTTTAAAAAGAATATATAGTTACAACATATGAAAAACTAAAGAGGTTCGTTTATATAATAGAAGGTTCCAAAAGAATGGGTCTACAAGTATTTTACGATGTTGAGATGGTAAAACGGATACCCTATTAGTATCACTATGACTATTCATGATATATGAGCTGAAACCAAGGGAAGGATGAACTTATAGGATGTTAACAAACACACATTATATTAAAGGAGAACATCACATTTTTTTCTAGGATATCTATCAGCAAGAAAAATATAAGTACTCTAACTATAGACAATTAACATTTTTTTTAAAAAAAAGTTAATTGTAAAATTTTAGAGAATATTTATCAGGCAAGTAAGATGGATTTACTAACATTCCTTTTATTCTAAATCAACTTGCAAGGAAAAACTATGATTTATGTATGTGATATTAAAGTCTAGTATCAACATAGGAACATCACAAATGTTATAACTCATTAGGTTGTCCACCAAAGAGAGTAGTAATTTCTTTAGGTTCAGTACCATAAACTTACAAAAAGGAGGAAAGAAAACAATAAGAACTGAAACCCATTGTATAGTCGCAAAAAATGACATGTTACCATCCATTTACTAAGAAATGGATGTGCAAATAAACTAACCTTAATGTTGGAACTGTCCTTTAAGAAATTTTCAAGAACCTGTATTTGTGTTGGAGAGAAGAGAGAGAACACAACTTCCAAGAAGAAGAGGAAAAATAAGGAAGAGAACGTAAAAATCTGAGGAAGGAAAAATAAATAACCATACATTTTCCCTCACCATCATCTCCATATCTTCTCCATATAAAAAAAAATGTCAGGAAGAGGAAGAAGATGAAGCAGAAGCAAAAGGGTTGAGATGCGACATAGAGAGAGTGTTGTAGTGCACGAGCAATTTGGAAGAACGAAGAAGCGGATAATCTAAGTTGTGTCGAGAACACTGTCCTATAGAGTTATTCCACGACCATTGACAAAGAAGAAGTGGTACTCCCAGGATTAAACATATCCTTTTTGAACAAATCAAGGCAACAGAACTGGCGGAAGATAAAGTGACTCACCAAGAGATTATCGATACTTCTAGTTTTCTTCTTCAAATTGTGCCAAAATTGGGGTATTTATAGACAATGAATCAATGCCTTGAAGTGGTGATTCAATTGAACACTACACCTCTTCAATTTGAAAGTTGTAACTATATGTTAAATTCATGAACCATGTTAATTCATAAACCAACACAAATCCTTTAATTTATAAGAATATGACTTCTCAAAACACATATCTTCATTTAAACATATTCCATAATATTGGAAAAGCTCTTTCTTTAACACACCCATATGCAATATTTACAACGAGAGAGAGCTTTCGGTGAGGAAGAGATAAAGAAGGGGCTTGTTGCAGACAAATGAAGACGGCGAAGAAAATACTAGATAGTTGGAGAAGTCGATGAGCATGACATAGCTAAAACAAAGAGGCACTGAATAAAGAAGAAACTAAAATTAATTTCTGTCAAAGGCGATCAGTGAGCTCGGCTGAGAGGAGATGAGGTGAGGCAGAGATTTGAGAGGAAAATAGTGGTGGGATATGGATTTTGACCGTGAGTGAAGAAGCAATCGATGATGATGGGTTAGAATGAGATGGTGTTGGCTATGGTTAAGGGTAATGTTTTGTGATTTTAAAAAGTGAAAGTATTTTGTTATATTAAAAAATATTGGAATGATTTTAAATTTGAAATATGGAGAATGAGCGGAGGAAAGGTATGAGATCTAAGAGAATCTTGGAAATCAAAGACTTATTGTTGTGCTTTGATAAGTGAAATGAATTATTAATAATCAATAAATTAATAAATATAACCGATTATGCTTCAAATCAGAATCTTTATTTGATGAATAATATTTGAAAATTTAAAAATGAAATTACTTTGGGGTTTGCTTCAGGCTTCGAAAAGAGAATGGGTTGAAGGTCAATGACCAATGGAAATTGGAAGCTTCGTTTTCCTAAGTTTGCAATTTTTTTTTTCAAATGGTTTTGATGAAACTACATGGGAAAAGGAAGCTAAGGAGGACGTGGGACATTTTCTAAAGCAATAAATTGTAGGATGTAAAAAGCAATGGGAACCAATAGACGTGCAGTAAAAAGATGGTTGTCTGCATCGCCTCAATTAGTAGCCAATTCTATTAATTATACACTCAAAGACAGATGGAAGCAAACTACAATGACAATGGGAGTTAGTTTTTTAAATTCCCTCTTACTGGAATAGTTAGAAGAATTTGACCAAAAAAAAGAATAGTTAGAAGAAGCACTGGGAAAGAGATGAGGAAGCAGGAATTAGTGACTAGTAAATGGAGCGTGGTGAAATGGAATTTGTAGATAAATGAGATTCCATATACTGAAGACATGTATTTCATTGGAATATATATAAGGATATGTTAGAATGTAATAGTGATTAGTGTTTCTGTAATAATGATTAGTGTTTTGTATTCAGTGGTCCCTGCATTTCCAGGATTCTAGGAATTCTGTTATTGTACAAATGTCCTTTAGTGTATACGTGTCTCTCTGTAATACGTTGCTGTATGATGGCGTGATCTGTAATATTCTCTCCAATATGTATCATCTTCTTGTATAAATACAATAGAGATGCTGGGCATTATTCATTGCCTTAGCTATTCATCTGCTATTCTCTATTATCTTTCTTGGTATCAGAGCCACAGAAATGGGCGATTCATCTGCTTCTGCTTCCTCAGTTGACTCTATCTCACGCCACAATGCCATAGCCTACTCGTTATTCAGCTCTTCCAGTCAGACCACCGCGATCAAGCTGGATCGTGGCAACTTCTTGGTCTGGGATTCTATCGTTCTCCTTCTAATAGAAGGGAATCAGCTAGAAGGCCATATAGATGGCTCCCTCACTGCACCAGCAAAGCTCATGTTCGACACACCCGCTGGAACTCAACCAAATCTGGAATATGCCGAGTGGTATTCAATCGATCGAATGTTGGTTGGATGGCTACGCAACACCATGTCTCAGGACATCGGTGTACAACTTCTTCATTGCAAGACTGTTCAGGAGCTATAGGCAGGTGCCAGAGATCTCACGTGTGCTGCGACTAAAGCCCGTGTAATGGTCGTCAAGAGCGAGTTACACAACACTCGCAAAAATGCGATGAAAATGGAAGACTACCTGAATGAGATGAAAAGTTTGTCTGACGAGCTTACTCTCGCCGGATCTCCAGTTGCCACCGATGATCTTATTTTACACAAGTTGAACGGCCTCGACACAGAGTATAACGCTATTGTGGTTAAATTAGTTGATATGTTTGACCTATCATGGGTAGATGCCCAGGCAGCTCTGCTTTCCTTTGAGACCCGATTAAACCAACTAAATCATTTTTCAAACCTCACCATTCAACCATCTGTCCATGTCGCCACCACTCAACGAGCCAGTTCTGAGAAGAGTTCCGATTCCAATCCAAATCGTGGCAACTGGCGAGGAAGCTCTCGCGGCTACAGAGGCGGAGGAGGATGCTACCGTGGACAACGTCGTGGTGGCGGAGGTGGCGGCTGTCCCTTCTGCATTCACTGTCAGAAACCAGGCCACACATTGACCACATGCTACTACCGTGAGTCAACTAGATCCACAAACTACTTCAATGGACCACAAGCCCATTATGCCAATCCAGATCATTATAATGGGCCTCAAGCTTACTATGCGAGTCCATACTCTGTTGCAGACCCAACATGGTATGTGGATAGTGGAGCCAATTATCATGTGACTCCACATCCTAAACAGCTAGATGAGATTAATTTAGATGGTAAGTTTCCCTATCTAACTTCACTAATCATGGCTGTAATGTGAAGGACTTGGTGACAGGCGTACTTCTAACTCAGGGAACTCCAAAGGAAGGCATGTATCGTTGACGGAAAGAAGACCTGAAGCAACGATGGCGGCCCGCGATCGAAAATCAACTTCTAAAATGGCATCATGCTTTAGGACATCCTAGTGTTAAAATTTTGCAGCAAATTTTACATAAATGTAATGCAAAAGTTGTCAATATCTTTGATGATGCTCACATTTGTGAAGCTTTCCAATTAGGGAAATCGAAATTTTTGCCCTTTGCACAATCTGTTTCACAAGCTTCTTCTCCTTTAGCTTTAATTCATACTGACTTGTGGGGGCCCTCTCCTGTTCAATCTCACGGTGGACATCGGTTTTATATACATTTTGTGGATGATTTCAGTAGGTATACTTGGTTATATCTGTTGAAAAACAAGAGTGATGCGGTTCATGGTTTCAAACATTTCAAGGCATTAGTAGAGAATCAGTTTGACTCCAAAATCAAAGCCATACAATGTGATAATGGAAGTGAGTTTAAACTGTTCATACCTATAGCACAAGAGGCAGGCATCACTATGTGCTTTACCTGTCCCTATACATCTACTCAGAATGGTTGTGCTGAAAGGAAACACCGCCATATTATTGAAATGGGGCTAAACCTACTCACTCACTCTGGAATGCCTCTAAGATACTGGGTTGATGCATTTCAACAATCTGTTTTCCTTATTAATCGTCTGCCGTCACCGGTGTTGCAAAATCAAACTCCCCTGTTCCGTCTAATGAAAATAGAACCAGATTATAAGAGTGTGAAATGTTTTGGTTGTGCTTGCTACCCATGCCTCAAACCATATAACACACACAAGTTCCAATTCCAAATCCAGAAGTGTGTTTATATTGGTGTTGCATCGCATTAGAAGGGTCACAAGTGTTTGAGTTTGACAGGTAGAATATTTGTATCACGGCATGTAATTTTTGATTCTAATCAGTTTCCCTTTCGAACAGGATTTCTTCATCATTCTAATTCTTCTACGGATCACCTCAACCCAGTCTCAAGTCTCATTGATTATTGAAAACAGACCCAGCTTTGTATCAGTTCCCATGTTTAGAGACACACCATCTTCATCCCCTATTTCAGGTGATGTGTCTGTCTCACCGGACGCTCAACTACCAGGCCTGGAATGTGAATCTGAAGGTCAAGTTGTCGCTGAGCCCAGTCAAGTGGATACGGTTCTTAACACAAGTGGGCTTTTAGTTTCGGGTCATCACATGACAACCTGATCCAAATCCGGAATAGTCTGGCCCAATCCTCCATATATTGGATCCCTGAGTGTTGCTACTGCTGCTACCCGACACTCTGTGCCTCGATCTTCCTCTAGTTCTCCGGCGCGACGTTCTTCATCCTCTCGAGAAGCATCGTCGTCGGCCTCCCTTTCACGGGATCCATCGTCTTGCCAGGACACACCATCATCAGCCCGAGAAGCTTTCTCCTCTCCTCAATGGATTACTGCCATGCGTGAGGAGATCGATGCCCTACAACGAAATTGAACCTGGTCCTTGGTTCCTTTCACAAATCAGAAGCTGATAGATAATAAATGGGTCTACAAAACAAAATTTTGAGCTGATGGATCTGTCCTCAAGCACAAGGCCATGCTTGTCGTAAAGGATTTCCAACAAGTTCCCAAAGATCGACTTCGTGAGACATTTAGTCCGTAATTAAATCTACCACTATTCGAGTCATCCTCTCCATTGCTATAATGTTCAAGTGGCAGATAAGGCAACTCGATGTTAACAACGCGTTTCTGAATGGGTTCCTTGAAGAAGAAGTTTATATGTGTCAGCCATAGGGATTCGTTGATCGTCAACGGCCTAATCATGTATGCAAGTTGATTAAGGCAATCTATGGTCTTCGGCAGGCTCCAAGGGCTTGGTTTGACTGGCTCAGGTACACACTACTTAATTGGGGTTTTCACAATCTGAAGAGTGACATGTCTCTATTCTTGCTTCAAACTCAAAATCTTACTATTTTCATTCTAATTTATGTGGATGACATTCTGGTAACAGGGAATAACTCTGGAATTGTTGACAAATTTGTTCAACGGTTAAATTTAATTTTCTCTTTGAAAGACTTGGGACCTCTTTATTACTTTCTTGGTGCGGAAGTGTATAAGGATGCAAAGGGTATATTTTTGAGTCAAAATAAGTATGTATTAGATCTGCTTGATAAATTTGGTATGGCGAATTGTGCCTCAGTGCCAACGCCAATGGTCACTGGTCGAGCAATTTCAGCTCTTGATGGTGATCTATTGGAAAATCCCACTGAATATAGACAAGCTATAGGGTCCTTACAATATTTGACCACTACACGTCCAGATATCTCATATGCAGTTAACAAACTAAGTCAGTTCTTATCACAACCTCGAACTGTGCATTTTCAGGCAGTCAAAAGAATCTTTAGATATCTCAGGGGTACATGTAACTTTGGTTTGCATATAAAACCTTTTTGTCACTCTCACCACAATTAATAGCATACACAGATGCTGATTAGGCTTGTGATTTGGATGACAGAAGATCAGTTGGGGGAATGTGTGTCTTTTTGAATAATAATCTCATCTCCTGGTCCTCAAGAAAACAGAGAGTAGTTTCAAGGTCAAGTACTGAGTTTGAGTACAGGTCCTTATCTGATGGTTCTGCAGAAATACAATGGCTGAAATCCTTGTTATTTGAATTAGGTTTGTTCATTAAACAACCTTCAGTAATTTGGTGTGACAATTTAAGTGCCAAAGCTTTAGCAACAAATCTAGTCCAACATGCATGCTAGAAGCAAACATATAGAAGTTGATATTCACTTTATTAGAGACTTAGTTCTCTCTGGACTGATTGACATCAGATATATACCATCTGCTTCTCAAATAGCTGATTGCTTCACAAAGCCTTTATCTCAATCACAATTTCAGTTCTTCAGAGAAAAACTCAGTTTGGTGGTAACACCCTCTCGTTTGAGGGGGAATGTTAGAATGTAATAGTGATTAGTGTTTCTGTAATAATGACTAGTGTTTTGTATTCAGTGGTCCCTGCATTTCCAGGATTCTAGGAATTCTGTTATTGTACAGTGTCCTTTAGTGTATACGTGTCTCTCTGTAATACGTTGCTGTATGATGGCGTGATCTGTAATATTCTCTCCACTATGTATCATCTTCTTGTATAAATACAATAGAGACTCTGGGCATTATTCATTGCCTTAGCTATTCATCTGCTATTCTCTATTTTGTTCTCTGTTATCTTTCTGGATATAAATGCGCGATGAGTCTTTAACAAACACTGTCCACATATGAACCAATTACTGTAAGTTGATTACACCATGGTCGCCATGTTGGATGCTTAGCAGGACCAATCACTGTTTAGTTACAAGGTTTAGAAGGATATATTTGATATTTAATTGATTGATGATTCATGATGCCATAGACCATAGTAGTATAACTTTTCTGTATGTTTTTTTGTTTTCTTGGTCACAGATATATTATATATGGCAATGGCTTCTTAATATCTGTCGTCGACCATGAACAAACCTTGGTTAATTGTGGGAGATTCCGATCAAATTGGCGATCTCAATGATAAATCAAGTTCTTCGTCATCTATTAAGTGGGAGCCTCATCCCTGCACCACCTACTCTCACTCAGGGTGGTTTCTTTGATATATGGAGGATGGTTTTACCTGGACAAAACAAGAGAATGGATCGAGATTTGGTTCTCGAAAGACTATAAAGCCTTTTTGTAACTATTCTTGGATAAGTTTTTCCTCAATCCTCATCGAAAACTCTTCCTATATGTGTTTGTGATCACATATTTGTTAGATAGAATCAAAATATATCAATTGCATAGAAAATCACATTTCACGCGTTTTTAAAAATAGGAAGAATGACATTAAGTCCCAAACAATCAATTTAATGACTATATTAGGTTTCAAAACATTTTGAAAAAGGATGAGCAGGAAATATCTATCTAGAATATTGAGCTGCAGATATGAATAAATAAATATTAGAAACTCATTACATATCCTTTGGAATATTTTGGGACACATTTATCATTAAATTGCTTTTTTGGATAAAACCGTCATTATACCCCTAAAAAAGCACTCAAATTATAGAATTAAGGAGGGCATCATCATACCTAGAATCTGGTAGAGAAATCCACTGCCAGTAAGCTCTTGTGTCTCCCCAGACAATTGTAAGGCCTTTTGCACCAATTATGCAACATTTTTTTACCACTCTCTTTCTCTATGCCAAGACTCTGCTAAATATGTACTTAATATTAAACGACCACATGGCACAACTTTGGCTAAAATGAAATTAAAAGAAAAATGATTTCACATATAACAATATTTCTTATGCTCTTTTTAGATGATAATGTTTATAGGTTTATACTACAGAATAATGATAGTAAAAACATAATTAATTTGTAATTAATTTCTTGATCATTTTACATGAAAATTCAGAACCGATTTGTTTTAATAAATATGTGGATGCCAGAGATGGCCCGCTAGTAGTGCTTGAGTAGATTGTATATATAAATTTTTTTGGGAAAATTTCAGCAGCCCCCTTTATAGCAAATTAATTTCAGTCAACCCACAAAACGTTCTAAAACTTCATTTCACCCCATGATCAAAATGAAATTAATTTTTGTGGCTGAAAAGACAATAATACCCTTACTTTATTTATCTTGTAAATACTCATTTTTGTCTTATAAATAAAAGAAGGGCATCATTGTCTTTTTTCATTTTGATCATTTGGGTGTAGTGAAGTTTTAGAAAGTTTTGGGGGTTGACTGAAATTAATTTGCTACAGATGGGGCTGACTGAAATTTTCCCAAATTTTTTTCCAACTTTATTTGCAACTACATTTTTTTCAACTTTATTTGCAACTAATGATCTGGTTTAAAATTTATTAGATTGTTGCTTTAAGTACTGAATACAAAGTATGATGTCTTCGGTCGAAAACATTTTTTATTTAGATATATGGGGTTTAAACTTCTCATGTTGCATGAGAAGAAGAAAATTCTTACACACACATGAAATGGTGGGACCCATGTCTTTTTTAAAAATAAAAAATCAAGCACGAAAATTGAATATCTATGACATGAAGATACACTTCTCCTACAACATGAGAAGTATATTTCCCTAGATGGGGTTTAAACTTCTCATGTTGTATGAGAAGAAGAAGATTCCTACACACACATGAAATGGTGGGATCCACGTCTTTTTTTTTTTTTTTTTTTTTTTTTTTTTTTTTTTTTTTTTTTTTAAAAAAACCAAGCACGAAAATCGAAGTATCTATGATATGAGGATACACTTCTCTTACAACATGAGAAGTATATTTCCCTAGATCGGTTTTAAACTTCTCATGTTGCATGAGAATAAGATTTCTACACACACATGAAATGATGGGACCCACGTCTTTTTTAAAAATAAAAAAAAATAAAAAAATCAAGCATGGAAATTGAAGTATCTATGACATGAAGATTTACTTCTCCAACAACATGAGAAGTATATTTCCCTAGATGGGGTTTAAACTTCTCATGTTGCATGAGAAGAAGAAGATTCCTACACACACATGAAATGTGGGACCCACGTCTTTTTAAAAAATAAAAAAATAAAAAATCAAGCATGAAAATTGAAGTATCTATGACATGAGGATACACTTCTCCTATAACATGAGAAGGTAACTGCTTACAACTTAGCAATCAATATTCCCAGAAAACAAAGACCATTTGCCTTAACGCAGCTCGTATTCAAATATATTTAATAGGGAAAATGTCAGATAATAAGCACTGCTGCAAACTAATTCCTATCAGAGACTAAAGAAATCTTAAATTTTACTGCAGTCCTGTGGGACTGCAATGAAAGCAATTTGTGAAGTAAGAAAGACAAAAATAATCCTTTTAAAAATTAAAAGAGATACAATCTGATTTGCAAGTGACAAACACATTATGAGCAAGTGGATTAGTCTTATAAACAAGTGAGATTAATTTCTTAACAAGAACATATTGGAGTATAATCAAGTCAAATTCTATTTGCAAATAGTGAACACATCATGAACATGTAAATTAGTTCCACGAACAAGTGGAATTGTCCTTTGAACAATTTCTAGATGGTAATTGGTGAAAAAGTGGAATTTCATTTGTTCATGATGTGTTTACTAATTGGTGATTGGATAGAGTACATTTTTATTACATTTTGAATTTATGTTTTGAAAATCAAATCAATCTTATGAGCGTTACGTTTTTAATATGATATTTTTTGAATTCAAGAAATTAGAAATATCATGTACAATATGCTCATTAATAAGATACGCAAAAATTCCTTCCGAAACTAGCACAGCAAATTAAAACATAAAATAAAATCGAGAGCTTATTATCGTACCATTTCACCTTCATTCAAAAGAACCGGATGATCACAAAGATGAAAGAAAATTTGTTTCTTGTTCAAAGAACTAATGAAGGATTGGGATGATGAGGATTGAGCAATCATGTCCTCGTAATCTCGAGGCAAAAACCTTTCCCACACATTATCTGAATCTTCGGCTGTTTTGAAAACCGAAGAAACAGAAGAAGATCTGCATGCATCTTTTGGAGATGTTAAGGAAATAATTTTTGAAATGCAATCTGTAGGCAAAACCTTTGTTATATCCATAATTGTTTTTCCTTTTTCTCAAACAATCTGGTTTGTTGTTTCAGGTGTTAGCTATAATAATGTAGCCAGAAAAAAGAAGTGATAGCCACAAACTTTTTGATTCAATGATAGCCCTACAAAAATAGCTTCTCAAATTATGTACATTCCATAATAGGAAAATTGCTAAATTATATTGCTGATGATTTATGCAAGTAACTGAAAAAGGGCATTCCATAATTGCTTATCTATATTATACAGTAAAACTATTTATCAGGTGGATATACAATTAGCTAGATAGGCTTTCTGTTATGTATGTATGGCATGCCATATACACTTATTAATTAGAAAAGTAATTTGGCAACTAATTAATTAATTTAATGGCATTGATTTGTTCTTATTAGCGTTTTTCACATAGGAAGCTAAGCAAATTAATACTACCTCCGGTCCTTAACTACATTGATTTGTTTCATAATCAATTATTTTGTGTATTTTTGTTAGTATTTTTATTTAAAATATTTAGTATGTAGTACAACTAATCATATTATTAATTGCAATTGGTTGGACTATTTCTCAAAAATATACCTTATTACCCACGAAATCATTTTTTTATCAAGTTATTCTATTATTATTATTTAATTAGCTAAAAATATAATTATTTTAAAAAATTTAACTATTATAAAATCTAATTATTATTTATATAAAAAAAAATTATTGATTGATCTTTCAGATTCAAAATTATCTCCAACATTAACTTGGGAATCATAAATGAGTTTCTATCTTGTGTTACTATCTTGGCTGGTGTCTAGTCTATTTTCTTTGATTGATCTGGGAAGTGCCTACCAAGGTAGGAGATGAGCTATTGCTTGACACAAAGGGATCCAGTTTCCATGCCTAGCGCAAAAATAGGTAGGGAACCTCGTCTGCGCCGCAACGTTGGTAAGAAGTTTGATCTTGACTGTTCATCCGATTTTAATCTCAACCATTCATTTATTTTTACCATTAAACCAGTATATATCATGGTTATGAAACCCAGACCAGACTGGCCGGTTTAAACTGGAAACTGGCAAACAGGCCATGAAGCCGGTCCAAAAAAAGATAGAAATCAGGGTCACAGCTCGTTGGGGGTTTTTTTTTTTAATCGCCTAAAACTTCCAAGAAATAGAAGGAGTGGGAGACATAGGAGGAGACGAAAATCATCCAAACGAGTAATAGATCTTGAAGCATCGGCCAGATAATCAGAAAGAAATAAACACAGAGAATCGATACCAGAATCTTCTTATGGCGAGAGCTGGACGGATTGGTGGAAGATCTCAAAGAAACTACAGGGTGAGGAAGAAGAGCGATCGTTGGCTAGACCCGAACGGACTGAACGATGACAAAGCACAGACGGAAGCACAATGAGTTTGGACTGAAAATCAAGTTTTGCGAGATTTTCAGGAATGAACTGATATAGCTTGAAACTTGATTCTGCAATGGAATTATATTAGTCCTTCCTCTCAAGTATTTCACTCATTTGATCTTTACCTATGATTTTTTTTCCCAAACACAAAAGAAGATGGAACTACTATAAAGTCCTCTTTCATCGATGATCCAGCCTGTGCTCGTCTTACAATGAAGTCTAAAGTCTAATGACTTAACAGAGCTCAATTGATAGGTCATGTAACCCGCTTCCCAAACCATTATTTTATGGGAAATATAAAATCATTTTTTTTAATTTTTTTTCATATTAATAACCCTACAATTTTTACTTTCCCACCGGTTTAGTCCCGATTTAGCTCCGGTCTGACCCACTGACCCTTGACCCAGCACCTCAACCGGTTCAATGACCGGTTCGATTTCAATAACCTTGGTATACATCACTCCTTTGTCTCCTCACTCCATTGGTCTCTTCTCCAACCTGACTAAGCTTGGCGCCAAATTTTGGAGGCAAAGGGAAAGGGCTTTCTAACTTAGCTTCATGCCATTGAAGATTGGACGAAGGCGTTGAAATTTCAAATTCAAGAAAAAGGTTATTTTTAGTTTTTTCCCTCCTTCCCTCCCTCTAGTTGTTTATTTAGCATATAGATATATATGAGAATGACAAAGATTTCATACAAATATAGGGACAGAGAGATGGGATATAGATATTAGAGAACTGAAGTCTATGTGAAAATGAAAAAGAAGCCGTCTGTGGCTCGTGTGTATAAATAGATATACTTGATTCAATAACTAATATGGTGGGAATATTAATTGTTTGAAAAGTCTATGACTGAAATAAAGAA
Organism: Acacia melanoxylon; assembly: GCA_019022615.1. Taxonomy (NCBI): domain Eukaryota; kingdom Viridiplantae; phylum Streptophyta; class Magnoliopsida; order Fabales; family Fabaceae; genus Acacia; species Acacia melanoxylon. The sequence goes on from JAFJYJ010000002.1 coordinate 21,964,348, forward strand.
TTCCATAAATATCAAGAATTTCGCAATAATTTTCAACGAAATAGCGGAAGAGGGCGTTGCCATTAAAATAGGCGGAGACAAAATCACCATCGATTCTTTATTTATTGAGGCGGGTTTTATGTGGATTTTTTTTTTAAAAATAATATATAAAATAAAAATATGAGAGAATGACTTTTTTTTTTTAAAAAAGTCTCAACCAAGAAAATAATATCGAGAAAAATCCCTATTGACAAGTGAACAGTGGGAATTAACAAGTGAATTAGTTATCATTAACAACTTATGGGACTTGTCAATATATTATTTCCCTTGTTTGGGACCTAAATATCATTCTCCCTAAAAGTATATCACTTAACTCCTTTATTGTTTGAGTAAGTTGTTAATTGGTAAGATTTTACTAGAGAAAAAGTTGTAGGTCATATTTATATTTTTGCTTGAAAAGTGGTATGGAGTATTTGAAAAATGTTCATGTTTTTCTATTCTATAGAATGGAAGATAAACTTAAACTCGAAATGGGGAAAGAGTTCAAAAACTTGGATGAAGCATGGAAATTTTGGAATGAGTATGTGAAGAAAATGGGGTTTGGAGTTAGAAAGTATAATGGAACGAAGAGTAAAAAAGATGGTTCAATTATTACATATAAATATGTATGTTGTAAAGAGGGTGTTCGGAAAAAAGATAAAAGAGAGACAACATCTTCCAGATACCGGCCAGAGACACGAACCAAAGTGTGAGGTGAATATGATTGTATCTAGTGTTGTTCAAACTCAAAAGTTCAAAGTCACCAAATTTAATGAAGAACATAATCACCTTCTTCATATAGAAGAAACAAAGCACTTGTTGCCATCACAGAGAAATTTAACAGAAGCGCAAGCTCATGAGATAGATATTGTAGATGAATCTGGGCTTTAACCCCAAGAAAGCTTTTGACTTGATGAGTACATACGCTGCGGGTCAAGAAAATCTTGGGTATACCATGGTGGATGTAAGAAACTACTTGATGAAAAAAAGGCAAAGACATATAAAGTTTGGAGAGGTGGGGTGTCTACTTGAATATTTTCAAAAACAAATTGTTGAGAATCCTTCATTTTACCACAAATATCAATTGGACATAGAACAAAATATCACCAATGTGTTTTGGGCAGATGCTCGTATGGTACATGACTATGCACATTTTGATGAGGTTGTATCACTAGACACAACGTAGAGGACAAATAAGAATCATCGACCTTGCACTATTTTCTGGTTTTAACCATCATAGAAGTGTGGTTATTTTTGGAGCAGCTTTGTTATATGATGAGACTATAGAGTCTTTCAAGTGACTATTAGAAACCTTCTTAGATGCTCACACACAAAACAAGCCTCAGACTGTGTTTATTGATCAGGATCAAGCTATGGCAAGAGCATTGAAAGAAGTGCTTCCCAATACAAGACATTGTTTTTGCCCTTGGCATTTGTTACAAAATGGCATTAAACACCTTGGGAACTTAATGAAAGATGGCTCATACTTTTTGACCGACTTAAAAAGATTCATATTTGACTATGTTCAGGTAGATAAGTTTGAAGAAGCATGGGGTGCTTCTTATAATGTTCATAAAAATGGGTGGTTGAAATCCACTTATTACATTAAGGAGAAATGGGCCAGGTGTTATATGAAGGATGCTTTCACACTAGGTATGAGAAGTACATAAATTAGTGAAAGTGTGAATGCTGAGTTGAAGAGATGCACAAGGCCAAAATTAGACATTAAGTGATTCTTCATGAGGTTTGACCAAGTTGTAGAAAAGAAGCAATACAAGGAAGTGCAACTTGAATATGAAGCTCGACAAAAGATACCAAGGATGGTCAATCAAATTGCACCTATCTTGCGTCAACTTGTGCAAGCTTATACCCCCACTTCCTTTGATATGTTCCAAGAACAATGGGACCTCCAATTCTTTGCAGAGTTAATTAGACGTGATGAGAAAGGACAATTGTCTACATTCACAGCCCATATGATAGGTGAAATGGGAGAATGGAAAATCAAGTTTATCCCCGGCACACATGAAATTTGTCGTAGTTGTCGGAAGTTTGAGACTACGGGGATATTGTGTTGCCATGCATTGAAAGTATAAGAGTCCAAAGATTTAAGAGTTATTCCTGAGCAATATATTCTCAAGAGATGGATGAAGAAAGCAAGAAATGGGGTTGTACATGATATCAAAGGAAATGAGATACAAGTTGATCCTAGACTTGACATAATAAGAAGATACATGCATCTATTGACCAAGATGGTAAGACTAGCAATAAAGAAAGGTAAGACTACTAAGAGATTTACTCGTGTTCTTGGCTGTATCATTGAGTTAGACAATGAGATTCCCGATGATGATGAAAATGATACTTCGAACCAATCATAGAGCCATAAAATATGCCAAAGGAATTCAAAAAAGAGAAGGAAATCAAGAAAGATTCGTTGGAAAGGTTGGGAAGAGAAGATTCGACAAATAAGAAGAAAAGTTGTATCAAAAGTATTGATTTTTTTGATACAAAGAGATACCTCAATTATCCCCTATGAGAATAATTTCCATTATAATCATTACATAAGAAAGCCTTCAGCTCCGTAGATGGTTGATAAATCTCATGATGCCCTGATTCTGCCTCAAGGCCAAAAGTATTGAATTTTAATTTATATATAAAGAACAAAAGAAACTATTACTTATTTTGTATATGTGTTAATTTCTTGTAGGACTCTTAAGAGGCTTCATCATCTAAGAAGCCATGTAACAAAAGAGAAGAGGCACCATTAAAAAAAAAGTTGATGAAATGAAAGATTTACTACAAACTCAAGTTTCAACAACTTTATACTTAGAAACTCCACCACAACCTACACAAACACAAGATTCAACATCTTCATTCTCAATTGCTCCATCACAACATATTTTTCCACCCTCTACATCACAACCATTGTCATTTACAAGCTTATTGATGGTTGAATCAATAAATTGATTACTACTTAGTGTTATGCATGCCTATTATATTTTTCTATTGCTGCAACAAATATTTGCAATTGTAGGCACAAGGTAATGAAATTCCATCACTTAAAGCCATAGATCTCATGGAAAACTACACACAAGGTAATGAAAAGAAAAAAAGAATACACATAATTTGCAAAAACTAGATTTCATTTATTTCAAGAATGTCATACAATTTGCTTCTGCTATAAATCAATCCTGTACATTCCAACCAGTTACAGACTTTATAGGTTACAATCCTAACTAAATACATAATTTCTCATCATACAGAACAATAAAATGCACATTGGACTCTTTTTGAAGAACAAAGACAACATTGCACAAGACAACTTTTGAATTTTGGCTTTTGGGGAAAACAAGACAACTTGCAATTTTTGACTTTTTGCATGGTGCTTCATTGGATAGTCCCATCATCTGGAACTGATGTTGCTCCACTATTTGCATTTACTTTTTGAGTTGGCACTGTTTTCTTGTAACATATAAATGTGATCTCAATTTGCATTCTCACAGAAAAGAAGGGCATTGCATGAGGACAGTGAACTTGTCACAAGCAAATTGTGAACTTTCTAACGCTCAAATTGATTCATATGTAAAAGGTTAGAACTATCAATACTCATACAAAAATCCATGACGCATGACTTAGTCCCAAATTATTTAAACTCATTCCCATGGACTTGTCAAATTAAGCAACCTATTTTACCATTCATGTGGTTCATACTACCAAAAAGAGCATTTGAAAAAAAATCTCGTACTTACTAAAGAAATATTTCTTGATGACAAAGTATAATTCGAGTAAATTATATACTTGGTTTGATTTTTGTTAGAATTACACAGACATCACTTTGAACCTAGTATCATGACTTGATGATAGTCCGGTTTAAAATTCCATAATTAGGAAAACATGATTCCACATAAGCAAAGTGACAGACCATTTAACAACTGCTACGTTGCGTGCCAGAAGAGAGCCACTTCCTTTGTAGTTCGCACATTTGATTAGTCCACGAGATCCACAAGTTGAACAAGGAATCTTTCCCTTTCTATTGCATTACCATCAGTGTAAGGCTCAGTATCTTTAATGGTCTCTCTTTCCACAATAAAAATATCAAGAGTTCCCACATAAACGTTGCAGCCTTCCATAGCATGAATCCATGTTTGAGCAGACGGCTACCCCAACAATGGCGATGACCAACATGATCAATGAGCAATTCTCGTGTCTCTACTTCATCTAAGATTCCCCTGAAAGTAGATAATTTATTTTACAATATTCTGTGTTATTGAAATGTAAAGTTATTATAAACATGGATATTATGATAAGATACCAATAAATACATACACAGCCATGATAACAAAGCATTATATAATCCAATTATCCTAATTCCTAAGACATGATTAAATGGTGAATTCTACTAATGTCTTTCTCAAAAAAGTCAAACCCACTGAGTATTGATCACTTTGTATCTTAAACACAAATGATGGCCCCTTTTATGATATTTTGAATTTTAGAACAAAAGGTAATTACCTCTGAAAAATCAACGTCCCAACTATCATGCTCCAAGAGTTAAACCATCAGATCCTTTCATCAACAATTTGTAAATATGCATTTTATTGATCCATGATTTACAGGATACTCTTATCATATGACTTTAATTTCGGCAGTTAAAGAAAGAAATCTAGAATATAGCCAAGACTCCAATTATTTTTTGAGAGCAAATGCACACATTTATACAGCTTGATATACAGACCAATCTTCACATAGAAAGTTATGGAGGGGAAAAAGCTTTTGCAGTTCCCATATCATCATACCTTTAGTATTCGGCTCTGGTTCTACTGTAATCTCTTGAATATCCTCCTTGGGCAAAAATAGCTTGCTCTACAACACACCAGAGCTCTCCCACCACCAACTGCTACAATTACTCAATGGCGGTCGGTCAAGGTCACCATCATTGTTTAGGTTAAGGAAGGCACCGATGAGGACCAAGAGAAGTTGCCATTTGCCACAGTAGTTGCTTTCAAGGTGGAGAAGAGATCAATGGCATGAGGAGTGATATATGTCATAAATATTAATGTTTAAAGCTAAAAATAAATGAACGGTTGAGATTAAAATTGGATGAACGGTCAGGATCAAACTTCTTACCGAAACGGTACGCCGCGCGGACGAGCGCTCCCTACCCATTTTTACACCAGGCATGGAAACTGGATCCCTTTTAAGAATGTCTTGGTGACTGGTTCCATGAACGAAGTCATTGGAGTGCAGTGTCTTTGGAATAAATATTGTAAACAATAGCAATTATATCTAAAAACATAACTGAAAATATGAAAAATCATGTATTATTATATTAATTACATAAGATCAATATGCTCATATAAACTATTAAAACAGGCTTTCTAATAACAAGTCATCTTTCTATCTTAATAAATGTCTTATGATGACCAGGCTTTTATCTCTCCCAATAAATGTGTTTCTTGAGATATAAGCATGTGATCTCCTCAATAGTAGGTGAAACCCACCATCAAACAAGCTTGTTGGTAGGGCTGAAAATATGTCAAGTGGCCTATCAAGCCCACGTGGCATAGCCTCGCATTAGGCATGACCCATTTAAAAATAGGCATAGGCCCAAGCCTTTTAGGAGGCTTGTTAGGCTTATTAGGTAAGGCCTAAGCCCTCTTAGAAGCTTGTTAGGCCCGTAGGTTGGCCTGGAGCTATTATGTCTTTTTTTTTTTCAAAAAAATATATTTATATAATAATATATTATGCATTTATATTGACAGAAAAAATGAAATTGCAAAATCTCAAATCGGGTTTGTTATAAGAATTGATAAAGTAAAAAACGAAACTTAAAAAACAACTCACAACTTATTTTATAGGAAATATTTGATTTGAAATTTTGCAATTTCAATTTTTTTGTGATTTTCCTTTTATACTATTATGTAATAATTAATATGTAACTCATATACTATTATGTAATAATTACTATGTCAACTTATATTTTTATTTCGTTTTCATGAAGCTAAAGATTATGCCCGTATTTTGAAAGGGAGACCTTGGTTGATTCAAGGGTTCCTTCTCAATCTCTAGGTTTGGGAGGACTGCATGGTTCCTAAGGACGTTCGTTTTGATGTAGTGCCATGTTGGGTTCAGTTTCATGGTCTCCCTTTAGAAGCCTTCAACAATGCTAATGCGAGAATCCTTGGTGATTCTATTGGAGAAACGGTTATGTTTGAGAGCCCAATGGTTGGAGGCAGATTGGAAAGAAGTTTCATTAGAGTAAGATCGCTGGTTAACCTAAATGAACCATTGCTCTTTGGATTCTGGGTACCGCGTGAAAAAAAGTAACTAGCTTGGGTGTCTGTGAAGTATGAGAGGCTACAATATTTTTGTTTTAATGTGGTCAAATAGGGCACGAGGGTCACTCATGTAAAAATCCTATAGTGAGAAGGAAAGGTGAAGATAAGGAGTGTGAATTTGGCAGCTGGTTAAGCACGGTGGGTATCTAAATGGTGGAAGAGCTTCTGATTGTGTGTAAACGTGACTGGTGTGAATCTAGTCTCATCGAGATTAATGACCCTTCCTATAGTTCTCGTCAGAGTTGGTCGCCGGGGAAGACGCAATAGTCTGGAGGGTCGCTGGGGCCGTCGGAGGATGGGGACAAGGCGAATCCTGCGAATGATCCTTGTCAAGATCAAGGTCAACCTGGTATGGTGACTCCCTGCAAAAAAGCACTTGTGATGGGACTGGACGAAAAGCAGCTTGGCGTGGACCCCGAGGTGATGTTGACCCCTGGAATGGAAACAACCCCCCCTCAAAATGTTGTTAGCTCTCCACGTGATATGTCCTGCGATTATTATAAACTAAGTGGGCCTAAGGTTTCTAGTAGCCTAATGTCTTTGAACCATATCTCTAGGACTGTTTTGGACCGAGCCCAACATCTGGAGATATCCATTCGTGTAGCCCATCATTCGAATCGATCGCTCTTGTAGCACAACACCTTGGTGAGCCTTTTTCTCCAGTTAAAGAGTGTAGGGGTGGAGGTAGGAGGTTTGAATGAGTAGGTATTGGGCCTTGGTTATACGGTGGAATTCCCCTGTGAAGATGAGCATATTAATCAACCTCTTAACCCCTATTGTGGGCTTTTACCTATTTCATCTTTGGCCAAGTCCCTTCAACGGATTCAATTAAAAATGCCTTATGAATTTGAGTTGGATTCTACTCCATTTAAAAGGCACAGGAAGCTTGAATTTGGTGATGCTAAAGTTCCGTCTTCGACAAATTATCCAAGGGCTCCTAAACAGAAGACTTATCGAAGGAATTTTAGGAACTTTGTAACATCCCATTTTCAAAAGCAGTATATATTTTTTTTCATCAGAGTAGAGCATCGGAGCGATTGAGTAACTGATACATTTATTCAAAATGCCGTAAGTCTGGCTGATTACAAAAACGGTACAGTGACCGAGAGTTTTCCAAAAGTAAATAGCAGTAGAGGAAAGTGTCTCTTCGACAATACTCATGCCGTAGCGACAAGGGATAGTCTTGGTACCGAGTCTTTGTGCGCCAACTTGCCTTTCGCCTCGGTCCTCGGTTCTCCTAAACCTGACGCTATTTTAGAAGCTGAGGTCCAAATGCACATCGGACCTCAGGTAACGGTTAACCTCATATTTATATACACAGCATATGGAAGATCAAACACAGCATTAATCAACACATAAGTATATAGCATATGGAAGATTAATATAACAACAGTACATATCTCATGTAAAGTTATCTATGCTAACAGTACACATCTCATGTAAAGTTATCTATGCTAACAATACACATCTCATGTAAAGTTATCTATACAAATCACTCGTATAGTCGTCTATCATATATAGGTATACAGTAAATATCAGAGTTAGTGTTACAGTACGCGAACGTACCTTCGTTGATGGTAAACGGTAATTTCGACAGTGGGTGAAACAGCGGTACGACGGCGGTACAACAGCGGTCCGATTATCTTAGATATCCTATAAGGATAAATTTATCAACTTCTAGCAGTATAACAGGCATTTTAGGTACAAATTACCATTTTGCCCCTGACCCCTAATCGGCGGAATTTCGCCAGAGCTTCGCTGTTTTCGCTCTATCTCTCTAGAATTTTGACAGATCTTTTCCCTAATCATATTTTCGAAATATATATCATATTTACCCCTAAATATGATATCTAGACTATCTTGAAAAATTAAAGATAAATCTAGCATTTCTACTATATCTACTGAAAGAACTACCGAAACTTAAGACTAGGGACCGAAGAAATTACCCAGCACTTTGCTACTCCTTCTTCAGAGCTCCTCCTTGCTCTCACTTCTCTCTAACCTCTCTCTAGGATTTCTTTGTGATTTTTGGTGTGAAGAAATGAGAAGAGGAACCTTGCTATTTATAGAGAAAATCCCAAGGCTAAAAGTGGTCATTTACAAGGTCATCCAAATTCTCTTCCTTCTTCTTAAACCATGGATTAAAACTCACTTTTTGAAATCCAATTTCAACCATTCATATTTGGCCGACATCTCCCACGTCTCATTTGCAAATTAATGTGTTACATTTATTAATTAAATATTCCATGGTTATAAAAACTCCTCACAAGACTTGGTCAACAACTTCAACTCCAATAAATTATCATATCTTCTCATTCTTCCACTCACAATCAGTTGAACGTAGCATTTCTTTGGAAATGTTTAATGAAGTTAACTTATTCCTTTAATCAAGTATTTATATTTTAATTAGAAAGCTTAATTAGGGCCTTAATCCTATGATTAGCAATATTTTAGGATTTAGGGTTTTCATGCACTTAATCTCATACATTTTTCTTAATCTTTTCCAATTAATTAGCAAGTATACTTTTTGCTAATTTTAGCCATAAACATTTAAAATAAAGGGTTTTACATAATTTACCTTGAATATTCTCTTAATCAAGCTTAAACAATTAGACATTAATTACTTAATTAGCCACTTACTAATTGTTGATAATGTTCTTATTTATGATAAATTATTATCTCACAACTATTTTACTTACATTGGTATTTTATATCCCATGTAAAATATTAAAAATCATGGGGCCAAAAAGTGCTTTTAATAATATTATATTTATGCCTCTCAATTTTTCAAGAAAATAATCCCAAAAATTCCTAAAATTAGAGACAACATACTTTCTAATTTTTAGCAAATATTTTATTGCCTCTAGGGATTTATCATAATATTTTCAGGCCATTTAATGCCCTAAGAATACATTTTAGCTCTTTATTCACCCTAATTTCAATAGAAATTACCTTAGAAAATAAGATAATTTTAACTTCATTATTTTAGACCACATATTCACCTATTTCCAATAGGTATTATTTACTAAATTTATCATATTTATCATAAGTCAGATTTTAGGGTATTACAAACTTAAAAACCCACATCTGGAACCGAGGCGGGGTACTGCCATCCGCATCAATCTCTGATTCCCCAATTTTAGATGAAATTGGTTTTCCATTAAGTTGGATTCAAGGTAAGGAGGAAAGGAATGATTCTTGAAATTTTGCTTCTTCTCCTAACATCGGTGTTGGATGGGACCACCACCGATTCACCATGAATATTTTAACTCCGGAATTGTCAATGTCTTGGGGTTGCCTTTGACTAGGAATTTAAAGGAAGAATGCTTCCGAAGAAAACCTCATATTGTGTTCTTAATGGAGACAAAAACAGATGGCTAGATACATGAGAAAACCGAGAAAGCGCTCGTGATCTTGAGGAAGAGTGGCTAGTTGATCTTGTGGGTCGTAGCGGGGCCACGGCTATACGGTGGTCTCTGCGGTAATGGTAAATATCTTATCCTCCTTTGCTAATATTATTCATGCTCAAGTTCCTTCTGCTGATTTTGAAACGCCTACCTATATGTTTTTTTCATTTATGGCCCTCCAATTGAAGACGAGAGGATTTTATGTTGGCAAGAGGTGAAAAGAATAGGCAGAGGTATTAATGAACCATGGCTGTGTTTAGGAGATTTCAATGATATTGTATCACAATCTGAAAAAAGTGGGGGATGCTTAGGGCATGGAGAAAGATTCTGAATTTTCAATGTCTACTGGCTAATTGTGATTTGGATGATTTGGGTTTCAATGGGGATCTCTTTACATGGTGTAACAATAGGTTTGAGCCTGACACTATTAGAGAACACCTGGATAGAGCTCTGGGTAATATCTTGCTGAAGGAAAAATTCCCCAATCTCCAAGTATTTACTGTTGAATCTGCTGGTTCGGACCACCATTTATTGTTTATAAAATGTCATCCTAGGTCTAGGTGCAAAAATAGGTCCTTTCGGTTTGAATCTTCTTGGATCATGTTGGGATCCGTACACGCAACGGAAGGAATTCATCCAATGAAATTTTACGAATCACATAGAAGAGGATCTATCAACGGCATTTAAATCGGGTTAGTCAGAACCGTACCTTACGTATGCGTGTGCGTCTCGTTCGATCAACAGGAGCTGACTCGGCGAATCCACTCCCTCTACCGGTATCCACACCGAACAGCCTCCAACACCGATGGTAGCGTGCTAGCGCCTTCAAGGTCTCAACGTCTCTTCTCTAGGTTTTTTCTTTTTCACGGCTTTCTAATACGTCTTGCTCATTGTCTCTCAGAGGATTTTCAAACCCTAATAGGCGTATTATGTATTCAAAATTAATCTTTATTTATTTTGAAATTTGAATTTTGGATTTAAATAATATTAATTAAATATGTCCAACAGATCTAATCTAATCTATTTATTTAATCCGAATTAAAAGCCCGATTTAATTTATCTTTATAAATTAAATCGAGATATGATATATTTCTATTTAAATTAAATCGAGATACTATCTCTATTCAAAAATTAAATCGAGATACAATATCTCTATGTGTTTTAATTGTTTAATTTATCAAATAAATTAAATATAAAACAAATAAAACATAATAATAATATTATTTACATAAATAATAATAATATTATTTTCAAATTTATATATATATATATATATCCACCCTAGATTAAACTTTGTATTCATTAAATGTTAAACATATCTAAGATTCAATGAATCTGGACATTATTGCTCGTGTTGGGCTATTCTTGTGTGTGACCCTGTAGGCCCACATGAGATTGGCAGTGGGCCAAGCAAGACATTACGACTACCCAACTCATATGAGGATCGATGATACGATACTACCTATTATACAACCATGCCTGTCCCTTTTGTCACGCGATAATTTGGTCAAGGATGAAGCATGGATAATGTCAACCTCCTGCTCTTGATCATTAGTTTCTTGATTCTTGAGTAGTCTAACAATTGAAATGGAAACTCCTTTCCATCGTAGTATGGCCATACATTTCTCAGACTCACTCATCGAGGGGCCCAATATTATCTCTCTATAAATGTGAGGGACAAATTCCATCTTGACCATTCACATTCCTCTGCATGAAAACCACTAATCACGATCGAAGTCTTTATCATCACCTGGTCAAAGGTGACTTTTGACTAGGTTAAAGATCAGCGACTGTCATGTAGGAATCCATGATGATCTCAGGTCAAAGGGCATTGTGACGTGGTTATTGTTGGAAATTATGCCCTAGGGCAAGTCATTGTACTTTAGACATTTATGTTTATTAAAGTATTCTCTTTTAGTTATCATTTCATTTGAATGTTTATATTGATAACTGTATCCCTGGATATATCTTGTGGATTATCCTAAATGTCCCTGGTTGGTCATCTACGCGGGAGCGAAGATGAGTTAAGACCAGTGTGACTTTGATGAGGTATGGAGATACGAATCAAAGTCATGGGCACTTGTAAGAGTACAAGATGTTAGACCGACCCACTATGATAAAGCTGCATGGATCAAGTCATAAGCTTATCTCATGTATAACCGCGTCACGACGCCCTATGACCTGAGATCATCATGGATTCCTACATGATGAGTCAGTCAAGTTTTTGACCTAGTCAAAAGTCACCTTTGACCGGGTGATGATAAAAGCTTGGATCAGAATCAATGGTTTTCATGCGGAGGAATGTGAATGGTCAAGATGGAATTTGTCCCTCACATTTGTAGAGAGATAATACTCGGCCCCTCGATGGGTGAGTCTAAGAAATGTATGGACGTACTGTGATGGAAAGGAGTTTCCATTTCAATTATTAGACTACTCGAGAATTGATAAAGTAATGGTCAAGAAAAGGAAGTTGACATTATCCATGCCTCATCCTTGACCAAATTATCGCGTGACAAAAGGGACGTGACATGGTTATACGATAAGTTGTATCGTGTCATCGATCCCCATGTGAATTGGGTAGTTGCAATGTCTTGCTAGAGGCCGCTTGTGACTTGTGGGCTGATACAGTATTGGCCCACTGCCAATCTCATATGGGCCTGCAGGGTCGCACACAAGAATAGCCCAACACGAGCAAAAGTGTCAAGATTCATTGAATTTTAGATACGTCTAAGATTTAATGAATGCGAATTTATATATATATATATATAAATTTGAAATTAATATATATTAATATTATTAATGGAGATTATAATATTATTATATAATATTTGTTTTGTATTTAATTTATTTGATAAATTAAATATCTAAAACAAATAGAGATATTGTATCTCATTTAATTTTCGAATAAAGATATCATATATCTCTTTAATTTAAATTGAGATATAGTATCTCAAATTATATTAAATAAATAGATATCATTTCTCGGATTTAATTTATAGAGATAAATTAAATCAAGGCTTTTAATTTGAATTAAATAAATAGATTAGATTAGATCTATTAGATAGATTTAATTAATATATTTTTAATCGATTCAAAATTTGAATTTCAGATCAGCCTTTTAAGACGGATTAAATAAATACGTTACATTAGATCTAACAAATAGATTTAATTAATATATATTTTTAATCCATATTTGAAATTCAAAATTAAAAATTAATGAGGATTAATTTTGAATATAATACGTCGATCGGGTTTAGAATAACACACAGGACTTTTTGTCGAGCATATCTAAGCCGCGAGAAATAAAACCCTAGAGTGAAAAAAAGAGGGAGACGCACAGTTCGAGGCGCTAGCACGCTGCCACGTCCGTGTTTGGTGTTTATTCGTGTGGATACTAGTAGAGGAAGCCAATTCGTGGAGTCAACTTCGCGATCGAGAGGGTAGCCCACCGGTTCAAAGAGAACGAGATGCGGATGAGTTCACTATAGGTAATATTCAGTTCTCTAACCTTGATTTCGACGATGGTTGAGCGATCCTCCGGATGGAATTCGTAGAATATTTTAATTCGCTGCGTGTACGGATTCCAACAGTTATACATGAGATAAGCTTATGACTTAATCCATGCAGCTTTCTCATAGTGGGTCGGTCCAGCACCTTGTACTCTTACAAATGCCTAAGACTTTGATTCGTATCTCCATACATCATCAAAGTCATACTGGTCTTATTTCATCTTTGCTCCCGCATAGATGACTGTATGTCGAATTCCTTGATGGCAAGTGAACCAGTCGAAGAAGTAATAAAGAGTAAGTAGAGTATCGTCCCACAGAGACTGAGATGCCGAATGATAACGCCGAATTGCAGAAGTAGTTGTACTTAACAAGAAAATAAGAATCTGATTGATTTGGGAGTTTTTATGGTTATACTAATAAGCCGAAAAATAACTAATTGATCGATGTCGTGAAAAGATATCTGTAAAACATAGGCTGAGCTTAGAATCCTTCCTTAGCGTAACACTCGCCCAGTTGCCTATACGCATTGCTATAGCATTGATGCTGCACAGCTCTCGCAAATGCTACAGCATAACTCCTTTCTCAATGTTATTCAGTTAACTCACCACTGTAATCTACCGAAGCTCTCGCGTCCGATAAGTACAATCCTAACTTACTTCTTCCATATGCGTATGGTGATTTTCTAATTAGATTGTTATGAAGGTCAGGGTGTTATGGTTATGAGTGGTAGACTCATTCCTAAGGCCTACAATAATAGGTCAAGGCTCGCATAAGCCGCCTAGCAATAACTATTCCTCGGATGTCTAACCCCGACTCCCTCTCAGTAAGCCGAGACCACTGATATATCCTTTAGCTCTCACTAATTGACAAGAAATTAAATCACTGATAAGCAAACTGAATGTATTAGATTAAAACTAACAACTGGGTTCATTCAACTTAGGAAATCATCCTCGCTCAGCCACAAGAAATTTAGTTAATGACTGACGAGGGAATCGCTAAACAGATCACTATAGAATCACCCATGGTAAAGATAAAAATCAAATAAAAAGAAAAATAGAAAGCTTGATGGAGGTTTTTGGCGTGGAAGAAGCCTTGTCACGTCACAACTCCACGTCTTCTTAACTCCGTCTCATTGCTTGGAAAGATGCTGGGTTCTCTGGAGCTCTCGTGCTTCATACTTCTCTAACTTTTCTCTCAAGTCTAGCCGTATGGGATTGGTCTTTTTCTTGTGATGACTATCGATGCCCCACTAGGGTTGGCTATTGTTTCCTTATATATTTAGGTCTACTTGCAGCGTACGTCCAGCGAACTAGGCCTTTCCTAATCTGTCGAGGTCCAGTCATATCTTTCTTCAAATCTCGATAAATTGATTTTGCTGATCTTGCGGGATTCTTCAGATCTTAGCCTCGATCCTCCGCATCTTCTATTCCGATATGTCAGCAATCTAACCGTTTTCCTCTCCCATTTAACGACCTGTACTATTTCCTGAAACAACCTTGACAAAAGATCAGATCATCTGCCGCATAGCATTGCGTCACTTATTCTGCTATGGCTTCAGGGATGCATTATTTTGCACTTCGAGAGAGCTGTCCTGATGCTATAGGATAATATCGGCTATGTTATGCGACTTTCTCATAGACCTCAGAATTCATTCTCTTCTTAGCACATGTTTTAGGATGTATGTGGAATTATCTTTAAATTCCCTGTATAATGAATTAATGCCTTTTTGCTTAGATTAAGTGCAGTTAAGCTCATATTCACCATACAATACAGTCATATAATACAAGAAAAACACGGCATAAATAGTGCTCATCAATAGCTCCAGGTTTGAGGCAAAGAAGCCAATCAAGTCAGAATGCCCCCAGCGGAAGAACAAAGACAAAGAAAAGAATAAATTCAATAAGTTCAAGAAGAAAGCTTATGTCTCAACAATATGGGAAGACAACTCATCTGATGAAGATGAAGTTGAAGAAGAGGATAAAGCTAACATATGCCTCGTGGCTCAAGAAGAAGAGCAATATGAAAACATTGATGAGGTATATGACTCGCAACCTACACATGATGAATTATTCGCTGAGTACAATGTTTTGCAATCTGAATTTGAAAAAGTTGCTGAAAAATATATAGCTTTAAAAAAGAAGAACACAGTTCTTGAACATCAAGTTAAAAATGCTTCTTGCGAAAACATTGTTTGTGATGAATGCCTTGATTTAGAGAAAAAGAATTTGTATCTCACAAAAACACTTGAGAAATTCACTCAAGGTAGTGAAATGCTCAATGTTATTTTAAAACAGCAAAGGTTTACAAATGACAGATCAGGAATTGGTTATAAACCTGATTTTGATAAGAAGAAAAGGAAAAAAAATGGAGAAAAATCTTATATGAACTATTTTAGAAAAAATTGTACATTCTTCAAACCCTTTTGCTCATTGCAATTATTGCAATCATAAAGGTCATACTACTTCTTCCTGTTTTCATAAAAAGGAAAGAAAGAGTAAACCTGTAGGAAATTATCAATGGGTGCCTAAGGGATCCTACAAGATTCCTAAGACACAAACTAACCCCAAAGGACCCAAGAAAAGATGGGTACCTAAAACCTGATTTCTTGTGTTTTGTAGGTTTGTCTAAGAGCATTGAAATCTAAAAAGTGGTACATCGATAGTGGATGCTCTAGACACATGACGGAGACTAATCCAAATTTTCTTTAATCAAGCCCAAGATTGGTGGCAAGGTGACCTTTGGTGGGAATCAATCCGGAAGGATTGCTGGTATTGGTGAAGTTGGAAACAATGAAGGACCACAAATCAAAGTTGTCTACCTCGTCGCAGGACAATGCCACAATCTCCTCAGTGTGAGCCAAAGCACTGATAAAGGTAAACTAGTTATCTTTGATTCTGAGGAGTGCTTGATCGTGAGCAAAGATATTCTCTCGTTGGACAATGTGAAATCTAAAGCCTAATTTAGGGCCCTTAGAGAAGGTAACTGTTACACTCTCAATCTCTTTAGAAATGGTCTTGTTTCTGAAAAATGTTTTATTGGTAACTTGGATGAAAGTTGGCTATGACACAAGCGATTAGCCCATGTCAATATGATCCAACTTGACAAGTTGCTGAAAGGGGATTTGATCATTGGTTTACTCAAACTTGCTTTAAAAACGACATGATTTGTGATGCTTGTCAAAAAGGTAAACAAACCAAATCATCTTTCCAATCTAAAAATGAAATTTCAACTAATAGACCTCTTCGACTACTTCATATGGATCTAGTTGGACTGGCTAGAGTAAGAAGGCTTGGTGGCAATCTTTTTACTTTGGTCATAGTTGATGATTTCTCTAGATTTGCTTGGACTATATTTTTATCTTCTTAAACGAGAAAGGTGTTTCTATTGCTAGAATTAGAACAGATCATGGTGGAGAATTTGAAAACCATGCCTTTAGTGAATTTTGTGAAAACATGGGCATTGATCACAACTTCTCAGCCCCGAGGACTCCTCAACAAAATGGTGTTGTGGAAAGGAAGAATTGAGTCCTCACCAAGATGGCAAGAGCTATACTGAATAAGAACTCTACCTCCCAAGTATTTTGGATTGATGCTATGAGTATGACTTGCTACATCTTGAATCAGGCGTACCTCCGAAAGAAGTTGAGCAAAACTCCCTATGAGCTGTACAAAGGAAGAAAGCCCAATTTGGCTCATCCGCATGTTTTCGGTGTAAGTGTTTCATCCATAACAATGGTAAGGATAACTTGGGAAAGTTTGATCCCAAAGCGGATGAAGGTATATTTCGGGTTATTCCAATAGAAGTAAAGCCTATAGAGTCTTTAACAGTCATACTCGTATTGTTGAATAGTCCATGCATGTTGTATTATGTGAATTAAAACCTGATATGCCTTTGGATGATGATGAGGAAAATGTTTTCAAAAATCAATTATTTTCGAAAACTATTCCTGCCTCTATCGAAAATCCTAAAAATGTTTTTGAAGCTTATCCTCAAAACAATTGCGAAAATCCTAATCAATCTCAGCCTAGAGCTTGGAGGTTCATTAGGAATCATCCTTTGGACCAAGTAATAGGTGATGTAGATCAAGGTGTAAGGACCAGAAACAGTACTTTGAATGAAGTTACTTTTTTCTGCCTTTATATTAGAGATTGAACCATCTAAGATTGATGAAGCCCTTTCAGACAATGATTGGGGGATAGCAATGCAAGAGTAGTTACATTAATTTGATAGAAATCAAGTTTGAGATTTGGTACCTAGACTTAAAGACCATCCGGTCATTGGCACTAAATGGGTATTCAAGAACAAACGAGATGAATCGCAATCATTGTCCGTAACAAGGCAAGATTGGTTGCAAAAGGTTATAATCAAGAGGAAGGAATTGATTATGAAGAAACTTATACTCCAGTGGCAAAATTGGAAGCTATAAGAGTTCTTCTAGCCTTTGTTTGTGTCAAGGGATTCAAGCTTTATCAAATGGATGTTAAAAGTGCTTTTCTCAATGGTTTTATTTAGGAGGAAGTTTATGTTGAACAACCTCCTGGCTTTCAAAATGATCATTATCCAGATCACGTTTATCGTCTCAAGAAAGCCTTATATGGCCTTAAGCAAGCTCTAAGAGCTTGGTATGAGCGATTAAGCAAATTCCTTCTTGATCAAGGTTTTGTTAGAGGAAAAGCAGATAAAACTCTCTTCATAAAAAGTAATAAGCTTGGAGAAATTTTAATTGTTCAAATATATGTTGATGATATTATTTTTGGTGCTTTTAATGATGCTTTGTGTGAAGAGTTTGCTAAGAATATGCAGGGAGAATTTGAGATGTCAATGATGTGAGAATTGAATTATTTCCTTGGTCTGCAAATCAAGCAAAATAAGAATGAAATCTTCATATCTTAGACCAAATATCTCAATGATCTGTTGAAGAAGTTTGGGATGGACCAATGCAATGGAGTTGATACTCCAATGAGCTCAACCACTTCATTGGATGTTAGTGAAGAGGGCAAGGATTTCAACATTACAAAATACAGAGGAATGATTGGATCATTGCTCTATTTGATTGCAAGTCGGCCTGACATCCAATTTAGTGTGGGGATATGTGCAAGGTTCCAATCTGCTCCTAAGGAATCTCAAGCTAAAAATGTGAAGAGGATCTTTAGATACCTTGCTGACACAAAATCCCTTGGCTTGTGGTTTCCCAAGAGTCAACCTGAGCATTTGGTGGCATATTCAGATTCAGATCATGCCGGATACAAGACGGATAGAAAGAGCACAAGTGGCCAATATCAATCCTTGGTGGCTTACTTGTCTCCTGGTTCGACAAGAAGCAAACAATCGTCTGTCTCGTGTCATCAACGAAGCCGAGTATATTACTGCATCTAGTTGATGTGCTCCAGTCCTATGGCTCAAGCAACAATTATCTGACTTGGGAATCAACCTGAAGGAGATCCCAATTTTGTGTGACAACACCAGCACAATAAGCTTGGCAAAGAATCTAGTTCAACATACTCGGACCAAGCATATTGATGTAAGACATCACTTCAAAGGGATCATGTTCAGAAGAATGATGTCAAAGTCATGTTCATTCCAACTCATCTTCACCAAACCATTGGCTAAAGAACAATTCAATTTCATAAGAGAATTGGGTATGGTAAACCCCAATGAGTTGCAAGTATACCTTACTCAATGTTAGTTATGTTTTTGATGATTATTGGAAGCTAACTTAAGCATCGAAGTGTTTAGTTATGGTTTATGCAGGATGCTTCAATTATTGAAGTTTGTTGTCAAAAGAGGCAAACTCGAGTTTGCAAAGCCAAACTCGAGTTTATCGGGATTAAAGCAACCTTTGGTATTCGAGGAAACCAAAACTCGAGTCATTAAGTGAGTAACTCGAGTTTTCATCAAAGAGAGAGCAAATTGTCTTTTGAAGAGAAGTGCAAAGTCGAGTTGGTAAGTATAAACTCGAGTTTTGTCACGGAAGTTCAAGGGTTTACATATACATCCTTGAAGTCCAGGTAAGTTTTCTTTATGCAAACTCGAGTTAATTAGTAGAAACTTGAGTTTGTCGCGTCTTATATATATGTGTTGCTTTGCCTGTTCGTCTACACTCTCTTCAAAACTCAAGTTTGCCCTAGCTTCTCACTCGACCTTCTGTCTCCTTTGCCATTTTCGACCTAATTCAACCCTTCCTTACCTAAAATGGCTTCTCAAAGACCTACCAGAGCCTCTCAAGAAGACAATGATTCAGACTATGAAGCATCACCATCGCCCCCTCCTCTACATAGACCCAAACGCATGAAGTCGATTCCCAGAAGATTCAAGTTTGGGGTCGATAAGTCTATCCCTGGGGTTCCTTCGACCCAACTTGATTTGTCTCCTAAGCCTAAAGGCATTACCATACAAGAATCCCCTGAAGCTCAATCCAAGAAGCGTCCTAAACCAGCCCTGTTGAGGGAAAGGAAAACGGAAGGAAGCCGAGGCTCCTAAGCCTCCCGGGAAGAAGAGGACCACCACTTCTAAATCAAGAGGAGGCGACAAGGGTCCAGCTTCCTCTAGGGCTACTTCTTTTGCAGCGACCCAACCTACTGAGGAGCCACCAGTTGTGCCAAATGCTATCGAGGAAATCTACAATCATTCCTCTCCTCCTCCAGGGTTTGCCTCTCCTACTTCTATTCTTTCCAATGATTTAGCTACCAAATTGAAGGATTCTTTCCTTAAGAAAGAATTCGTCTGTTGTGTCGATCAATTTAGTCAAATTGAAGGATGATTGCAATTTGGATCTTTCATCTTGGCTAAAGCAATTTGAGTCTCTTTTGTCTATTTCGCTTCCTATACTCCAAATATTGTCAAATTGTTTTACTTGATATGGAGTGGGACAATTTAGAGGATTGTGATCATACTCTTATCGAGGAGAGAGTCTCTACTACTATTAAAGGAGTTAAATTAACATTATCTGGTTCCATTATTAACTCCATCTTAAAAATTGAAAATCCTCCTACTGTTCCCACAATCCGATATAGTAACAGGGAATGTTTTGAAACTCTAAGGCCAAATGAACCTGTTCCTCTAGATCGGTTGGCATCTTTGTCTTTCCCCCCGTTTCTATGCCTCCACTTTATCGTGCCCTTGCTGCAATTGTCAAAAAGGTACCAATAAATGTTAGTCATTGGGTTTTCCAGGAAATGTCCAAGTTCAAATTATCTTCCAGGAAACCCTCTCACATTCCTTTTCCTTCACTCATTTATCTCATTCTCTTTTATTTCAAAATCTGGTATCTTGGTACTCCTGATTCTATCAAAACTCCTCCAGTGTTTGGGAAGCAACAACTGAATTTCCTGAGGATCAATTTTGAAGAAGAAGGATTTGGCCAATTGATGAACATGATTTATGCCATTTTTTCCCGTATTTTATGACTAAATTGTATGGTGAATATGATCTTAACTCGCATATAATCGAGCAAAAAAGCATTTATTCATTGTACAGGGAACTTAAGGGTGAATTTTGTTTACATCCTAAACATGTGCTTAAAAAAGAGCAAGTTTTAACGTTTTATGAGAAAGTCGCATAACATAGCCGATGCTGTGCTATAGCATCAGGACAGCCTTATCGAAGTGCAATACAATGCATCCCTGAAGCTATAGCATAGTAAGTGATGCAGTGCTATGCGGCATATATCCTGATCTTTTGCCAAGATTATTTCAGGAAGTATAGTGCAGGTCGAGGATAATAGTTAGATTGCTAATGTATTGAAATAGCAGATGCGGAGGATCAGAGCTAAAAGATTTGAAGAATCCCGCAAGATCAACAGAATCAATCTACCGAGAATTGAAAGATAGATACGACCGGAACGCGACAGATTAGGAAAGGCCCAGAGTGATGAACGTACACTGCAAGTAGACCAGACTATATAAGGAAACGACGACCAACCCTAAAAAGAGTCGGAAGTAATCGAGAGAAAAGAGTTTAAATCATATACGACCTGATTTGAAAGATGAGATAGAGAAGTCACGAAGCACGCGGACCCCAGGAGAACCCAGCATCCTTCCTACTAGTGAGACGGAGTGAAGAAGATGTGGAGTTGTGACGTGACAGGGCTTCTTCCATGCTGTTGGAGCATCCATCAAGCTTTTGTTTTCATGTTTCTTTATTTGAATTCTAGTCAATCTGTTATCATGGGCTATTCTGTAGTACTCTGTTTTATGATTTCCTCATCAGTCATGAACTAATTTCCTAAGGCTGAACGAGGATGATTTTCTAAGTATAGAATGAACCCAGTTGCTAGTTCTTAATTTAATATATTCAGTTGCTTATCAGTAATTAAATTTTTTGTCGATTAGCGGAAGCTAGGGACTAGATCAGTGGCCTCGGCTTACTGAGAGGGAGTCGGGGTTAGACATATGAGAAGCAGTGATTGCTAGGCAGGCTGGTGAAAGGCTTGACTTATTATTGTAGACTTCAGGAATGGGTTTACCGCTCATGACCATAACACCTTGATTTGTATTGATAATCCAATTAGAAAAGTCACCATAGACATATGGGAGAAGTACAGACTAGGGTTGTATGTATCGGATGCGAGAGCTTCGGTAGATTAGCGTGGTGTGGTTAAGCGAATAACTTTGCATAGGGTGTTCATCTTTGTAGCAATTGTGAGAGCATGCGGTATGAATGCTATAGCATTGTGTATAGGCAGCTGGGGGAATGATATGCTTAGAAAGGATTTTGAGTTCAGTCTATCTTTTTATTGATATCTTCTTACGACTACGATCATTAGTTATTTTCCTATTTATTAGTATAGCTATAAAACTTCTCAACCAATTAAAGTTATTTTCTTTTTAAGCACAACTAATTTTGCGATAAGGTGTCATCATTTGGTATCCTAGTCTCTGTGGGACAATACTCTACTTACTCTTTATTACTTGTTCGGTTGGTTCACTTGCCATCAAGGAAATCGACCCAACAAGTTTTTGGCGCCGTTCTTGCCGGGGACCGTTGATACCTATAGAGACGACACCCTTTTTGCTGAATAGTTGTGATTTATTGAATAACGATCACTCCTTCTTTTTCTCAATTTTCAGGTACATTTTGTAGTGTATGCGGAACTCGCCTTCAAGCAACCTAGAACCTTACGATCCTGAGATCGAATGTACTTTCAAGGAAAGGCGCATGAAGCAAAAGCAAAGAAGTCAACTCTTTGACCCCGCAGACATGGCGGATATGCTTATCAATCATGATCAAGATCGAACGGAGCCGCAAGTGATAAACATGGACAATCAGGTCCCGCCCCCTCCAAATCCAGATGGAACAAAAGCGATCATGGAATTCAGGATTCCAGATTTAAGCAAATTAAATTCGGCTATCACACTACCAACCTTTAATGTGAGACATTTTTAAATTAAAGGTGTCATGATTCGAGATTTGAATGCGGCTGATAGGACAATTTGGAGGACTCCCGTCGAAGACCTTACTTACACCTCAAGGCTCTCATGGATGTGTGTGACTCATTTGTCATTCTAGGAGTCACGATCGATGCCGTTCGAAATAAATTATTTCCATTCTTCTTGCCGAGGGACGAGGCTCGGATGTGGCTCAACAACTTACCGGCCAACTCAATCTCCTCTTGGAATGACCTAGGGGTAAATTCTTACTCAAATTTTTCCCCCTACTAGGAATGCACAACTGAGAAAGGCTATAGCGAGCTTCTAGCAGAAGCCTAGGGAACTGACACATGACGCATGGGACCGATTCAAGAACCTACTCAGCCGATGCCCTCAACATGGATTACTAGAATGGGCTCAAATGGAAACCTTTTACTGTGGACTAAATGACCAAACACATTCGTTTGTAGACTCCTGTGCAGATGGTTCCCTTCTCATGAAACCATACGACAAAGCATGTCAAGTACTGGAAAGAATAGCAATACATGGCCATCAATGGGCTGATGACAGCATAATCACTCAAGGGCAGACTACCGGAACACGCAAGTCAGAGGCCATAACTACCCTTACAATCAAGATGACATCTTTAACCAAAGCCATTGAAGGATTAATTCCTATCAATCACGCCATGCTACAACTAGCGCTACTGGCCTGCGCCTATTGCTATGGAAACTACCCATACTCCCAGCAAGCCTGGAAACCAAGTGGAAATACAGATCCGAAAGAACCAATGGCCAACCTCGTAAGGGAACAAATGGAAAGAAATAACTCAGTAATTCAAACCCAGCAGCTGACTTTCAGAAACTTGAGAATCAACTAGGTCAGCTTATAGCAATACTTGCTGAGAGCCTCCCAGAATCCCTATTAGACAGCAGGGAAGGTCCAATGCCAAAAGAAATGACCAAAAGGCAATGCCACAGCAATTCGAATTAGTAGTTAATGCTACATCACCGTTCTCATATGCCATAGTGGACGACTATAAACCACCATCGCGAGGAACTACCATAGCAGAGTCGTCAACGACAAGATTGTACTACAGGACAATCCCAAGTGCCAATCCAACACCAACTGCAACCACAAAATTCCAGCAAGTAATATCAAGGATTTCTAGATCTAGCACAACAACTTCACATTCACTTCACTCTAGTAGCAGCTTTGGAACAGATGCCCAACTATGTAAAGTTCTTAAAAGACACTCTGTCCAAAAAAAGAAGGCTGGTAGGGCTTGAGACCATACCTTTGACTCGGCATTGCAGTACTTTGTTCCTACCAGGAATACTGTCCACGCCATAGGACGAGAGCCAGCTAGAAATCCCATGCTTCATAGACAGTCACACCTTAGTGAAGGAATTATGTGATCTGAAGTCCAAAATAAACTTAATGGCAAAATCAGTGCTCCATAGACTAACATCGGGTGACGAGCAAGCCTCTACAACAAAATTACAGCTGACGGACATGACTATCACCCATCCAAGAGGTGAAATTCGCGACGTCCTGGTAAAAATTGGATAAATGGTGTTTCCAATAGAATTTATCATATATGATCAGGACGATGGGCAGGAAACCACAGTCACTTTAGGGAGGCCATTTTTGGCTATCGGACAAGCACTAATGGACGTACAAGAAGGAGAGCTCACACTAAAAATGAATGACGATAAGGTCAAATTTAACATGTTTAAAGCAATGCATTACATCGACGACACAAAAACTTGCTTTGCGATCAATACTATGGATGAATTAATACAGGAAGCCTTCCAAGAGTCATACACACAGGCGTTGGAGAAATAAGACTAGCCCCAAGTGATGAAGTGACCACTCAGGCAGCTACCTTAGACTATAGGGACTAAAGCAATTTCCATACAGTAAGGAAAATAATGTTTGAATCATTAGAGGTCGACGAACACCGAAAGCACACAATCAAACCTTCCATAAAGGAACCACCAACCTTAGGCCTCAAGCCCTTGCCTAACAATTTAAAATATGCCTACCTGGGGGATAATCAGACATTGCCAGTCATTTTCTCCACTCACCTCGCCAGAGACCAGGAGACTAAACTCCTAGCGGTACTCACAAAATTCAAGAAGGCTTTTGGTTGGGCCATTGTTGACATTAAAGGAATCAGCCTTTCCCTATGCACGCACAAAATCCACCTCGAAGAGGGATGTCGAATCTCGATTGAGCAACAACGACGGCTGAACCCAATTATGAAGGAAGTCGTGTGAAAGGAGATTATTAAATGGCTAGATGAAAGAATCATCTACCCTATTTCTGACAGCGAGTGGGTTAGTCTAGTACAATGCGTGCCTAAGAAGGGAGGCATCACCGTGGTGGAAAATAACAAGAATGAACTAATTCCTACACACACGGTCACTGGTTGGTGAATATGCATGGACTACCGAAAGCTTAATAAATCCACACTCAAGGATCACTTCCAG
Source organism: Acacia melanoxylon (assembly GCA_019022615.1). Classification (NCBI taxonomy): domain Eukaryota; kingdom Viridiplantae; phylum Streptophyta; class Magnoliopsida; order Fabales; family Fabaceae; genus Acacia; species Acacia melanoxylon. The sequence goes on from JAFJYJ010000002.1 coordinate 21,989,480, forward strand.
CTGCCATTCATTGATCAAATGTTGGATAGGCTGGCAGGCAAAGAATACTACTGTTTCTTGGACGGATACTCCGGGTATAATCAGATTGTTGTAGCACCACAAGACCAGCATAAGACCACGTTCACATGTCCATATGGTACCTTTGCCTTCCAGTGCATGCCTTTTGGATTATGCAATGCCCCCGCAACATTTCAACGATGCATGATGGCTATATTCTTAGATATGATGGAAAAATCCATAGAAATCTTCATGGATGACTTCTCAGTTTTTGGCCAATCATACGAAGACTGCCTACAGAACCTTGAAAAAGTCCTACAGCGTTGTGAAGAAACCAATGTAATGCTCAACTGGGAGAAATGCCACTTCATAGCAACTGAAGGAATAGTGTTGGGGCACAAGATCTCAAAACAAGGAATTGAAGTCGATCGTGCGAAGGTGGCCATTATTGAAGGGTTACTGCGGCCTACCACCGTAAAAGGGATAAGAAGCTTCTTGGGACATACCTGATTCTACCGCCGCTTCATTAAGGACTTCTCCAAAATCACAAGACCACTATGTACATTGCTTGAACTCGATACCCCATTCAATTTTGATGCAGCATGTCTTGAGGCATTCCAAACCCTAAAAAAGAAGCTTACTACTACCTTGATCATAATGGCTCTTGACTGGAATTTACCTTTCGAGCTCATGTGTGATGCCAGCAATTCGGCCGTTGGAGTAGTACTCGGTAAACGGCTTGATAAGATGTTTCACTCTATTTACTATGCAAGCAAGACTTTATCTAGTACCCAGGTAAATTACACCACTACAGATTAAAGCTTTTAGCAGTGGTGTTTGCATTTGAAAATTTTTTATCTTACTTAGTGGGCACCAGAGTAATAGTATTCACGGATCACTCAGCCATCAAATGCCTTCTGGCAAAAAACGATGCTAAACCAAGACTCATTAGATGGGTTCTGCTACTACAAGAATTTGATTTGGAAATTCGCGACAAAAAGGGGACAGAAAACCAAGTGGCAGATCATCTGTCGAGACTGGAGGAGCACTTTGTAGACCAACCGGGTATCCCAATTCAGGAGTTTTTCCCAAATGAACAAATTTACGCCATTTCGTGCATCGACACCCCCTGGTATGCTGATATTGCAAATTTCTTGGTCACGGGTGTACCTCCTGTAGACCTAACAAACCACCAAAAAAGGAAATTTCTATACGACAGCAAGAAATTCTTCTGGGATGAGCCTTACCTGCTTAAACAATGCTGCGATCAGATGCTTCAACGTTGCATACCAGACGACGAGACAGAAGATATTTTGCGACATTGCCACTCGTCCCCTTACGGAGGGCACTATGGAGGCATTTGTATAGCAGCCAAGGTACTTCAATCTGGTTTCTATTAGCCTTCCCTCTTTAAGGATGCACATCACTGTGTCAAAATTTTATAAATGCTAGAGAACTGGGAATATATCTCGCCTTCACGAAATGCCTTTAACACCTATTCTCGAGGTGGAACTATTTGATGTTTGGGGCATTGACTTCATGGGCCCTTTTCCGCCATCGAAAGGTAACCAATACATATTAGTCGCTGTTGATTATGTATCCAAATAGGTTGAAGTGGCTGCCGTACCAACAAATGACTCACGAGCCATCGGCAAATTTCTGAAGAAATAGATATTCACGAAATTTGGGACACCTAGAGCTATAATCAATGATGAAGGGTCTCGCTTCTGCAGCCGCCAAATTGAAGCCCTGCTTGCTAAGTATGGAGTTAGACATCGAATCGCCACTGCATATCACCCCCAATCTAATGGCCAGGCGGAGGTATCAAACAGGGAGGTCAAATGTATATTAGAAAAAGTGGTTCATCCCAACCGTACGGACTGGTCAAAAAAACTAGATGATTACTTGTGGGCATACCACACTGCGTTCAAAACGCCCTTAGAGGTTTCCCCATACCAACTGGTGTTTGGAAAAGGCTGCCATCTTCCAGTCGAATTGGAACACAAAGCGTATTGGGCAATAGCACGACTAAATATGGATGCCTCTGCAGCAGGTGACAAACTGCTGTTACAAATGCATGAACTGGAAGAATTTTGTCTACACACTTATGAAAATGCGAAGCTCTACAAGGAAAAGGTTAAGCGATGGCATGACAAACGTCGGCTCCCGCGCACCTTCGAAGTAGGTTAACAAGTACTACTATACAACTCTCGTCTAGAATTGTTTCCGGGTAAACTGAAATCCAAGTGGTCAGGACCCTTTGTGATTCACTCCGTTACAACACATGGTGCCATCGACCTTAGAAACCCAACAACCGGAAACATATTCAGGGTCAACGGTTAGAGAGTTAAGCACTATTGGTCAGGACCAGTCCCGAGAGACAAGACAACCGTCGACCTCATGTTGCCCTAAGCACCACGTGCCCAGTCTGGCTGATGACTATAAACCAAGCGCTACAGGGAGGTAGCTCGAAACATTTGTCACTATTTTTTGTTAATTTGTATGTCAGTGGAGACTTTCTTTGGATGTCAGAAATCACAAGTTGGCGCTACCAAGCCATGGCAAATTTCACTCCTCAAATTCCGACACCTCACCCAGCCCAGGTACGCCACAATTTTCTTTATGATTCTATATTTTTTGGGTTACACCCGAGGCCCACATCTGAGCAGCCCACTCCACCGGCTCCTTAGTTGTCAAGTTTTCATTAATTCTGTTTTGTTGCTTTGACTTTTCGAACATGTTTTTGATGCCGCCCTGGGCGTTTGCCCCAGGGCACTTTTTGTGAATGATGACTTTATTTGCTTCGCTCTATCCTTGTCGTTCTCCCCTCCCGCCACCCCGTGCCGCTCGATCTTACTGTGATTTTTTCATACTGCAATGAGGGCATTGCATCAATTAAGTGGGGGGGAGGGATAATTTAATCTATGCCTTAATTAGTGCTCACAATTCACTAATTCATGTTTGAATATGCTCAAATAACCTAGATTTAGCTAATGTGCAAAAAAGGGCAGATTTTTTTTAAATAGCTGATAGAGCATGAACAGGAACCGATAGCAGTAGGATGAATGTCTATAGAACTAAGCACAGCATGATTGAGGGAAACTAAACCGTTGGGTTTGGGAAATTGACAGTGTTAGTTAACGTGGTGTGCGGTAAAGCGACGATGAGGAAGAATAGAGAGAAAACCAACTATGGAAGGATTTATTTGAGCCTGTTTGTTTCTTGTCTAGTGTGAATGTCAGCTAACCCATGATTGATCTTTGATTTGTCTTAATTCTTTGATAAGCTAGCTAGTGTCTAAGCAAATAGTTCGTAGGATGAAGGCATTTGTATCACACCACTCATTCCCGTACACAAACCATAAAACACCAACATCCATATTGCTACCCCTTGAGCTTAATTGAATATTCTATAGCAGAATTTGTTAGATAGGCAAATATGAAGGAAAACTATGAAGAAATGCTACAGCTGTGTGCCTCCGCTAAAAATGCTGCAAAAGAGCTGCTTTGCTCAGTTTGTTTCTTAAAAAAAAAGGGTGAGGAAAAGAAAAGAAATAGGCTTGTAATAAAGAGTAGCGAGGTAGAACAAAGTTCAATTGAGGCACTCGACTGAGTTAAAGAACCCTGTCTGATACCCGTCTATAGCATTGACCTTCGTTTCTCATCCACACATACATAGCCGTCCACACCATTACAACCCAACAAGCCCTTTTGACGAATGAAAGCTCAAATACTAGTAAGTAATTTTAAAATTTTGACAAGGCTATAGAACTTCTAGGTTAGCATGGCAATAGAGAAATATAAATCCCCAACGAGAGAGAGCGTATGCACTAAATCTGAGAGTCTCTTGACACTTCCACATCTAAACGATATCGTGCACCACAAGTTATTAGTGCTGGGCAGTGGGATTGCCTGGACGGGGATGTGACCTAAAAGCATGAGTGCAGGAATAGTTATGTGGATAAGCGTGCTACTGCTATTAGTTAATGTTTGCTATGTTATCTCTATCTTTTATTTTGCCTAGGAATGCAAAAAGCTAAGTGTGGGGGTATTTGATGAGCATGATTTATGCCATGCTTTCCCTGTATTTTATGACTGAATTGTATGTTGAATATGATCTTAACTGCATTTAATCTGAGCAAAAAGGCATTTATTCATTGTACAGGGAACTTAAGGGTGAATTCTGTTTACATCCTAAACATGTGCTTAAAAAAAGAAAGTTTTAAGGTTTTATGAGAAAGTCGCATAACGTAGCCGATGTTGTGCTATAGCATCAGGACAGCCTTATCAAAGTGCAATACAATGCATCCCTGAAGCTATAGCATAGTAAGTGATGCGATACTATGCGGCATATATCCGATCTTTTGCCAAGATTATTTCGGGAAGTATAGTGCGGGTCGAGGATAATAGTTAGATTGCTTTGATGTATTGAAATAGCGGATGCGGAGGATCGAGCTAAAAGATTTGAAGAATCCCGCAAGATCAACATAATCAATCTACCGAGAATTGAAAGATAGATACGGCGAACGCGCGACAGTTAGGAAAGGCCCGAGTGATGAACGTACACTGCAAGTAGACCAGACTATATAAGGAAACGACGGCCAACCCTAAAAAGAGTCGAAAGTCATCGAGAGAAAAAAGTCTAAATCATATACGGCCTGACTCGAAAGAAGAGAGAGAGAAGTCACGAAGCAAGCAGACCCCAGGAGAACCCAACATCCTTCCTACTAGTGAGGCGAAGTGAAGAAGACGTGAAGTTGTGACGTGACAGGGCTTCTTCCACGCCGTCGGAGCATCCATAAAGCTTTTGTTTTCTTGTTTCTTTATTTGAATTCTAGTCAATCTGTTATCATGGGCTATTCTGTAGCACTCTATTTTGTGATTTCCTCGTCAGTCATGAACTAATTTTCTGAGGCTGAACGATGATGATTTTCTACGTATAGAATGAACCCAGTTTTTATTTCTTAATTTAATATTTTCAGTTGCTTATCAGTAATTAAATTTCATGTCGATTAGCGGAAGCTAGGGACTAGATCAGTGGCCTCGGCTTACTGAGAGGGATTCGGGGTTAGACATCTGAGAAATAGTGATTGCTAGGCGGGCTGGTGGAAGGATTGACTTATTATTGTAGTCTTCAGGAATGAGTCTACCGCTCATGACCATAACACCTTCATTTGTATTGATAATCCAACTAGATAAGTCGCCATAGACATATGGGAGAAGTACAGACTAGGGTTATATGTATCGGACGCGAGAGCTTCGGTAGATTAGCGTGGTATGGTTGACTGAATAACTTTGCATAGGGTGTTCATGCTGTAGCAATTGTGAGAGCTGTACAGTATGAATGCTATAACATTGCATATAGGAAGCTTGGGGAATGATATGCTTAGAAAGGATTCTGAGTTCAATCTATTTTTTTACTGATATCTTCTTACGACTACGATCATTAGTTATTTTCATGTTTATTAGTATAGCTATAAAACCTCTCAAACAATTGAAGTTATTTTCTTTTAAAGCACAACTAATTTTGCGATAAGGTGTCCTACCTCTGAATTGGTACCTCCCTCTCACACCTCCACTATCCAACTTGACTCCCCTCCTCCCACTCTTCTGATAGACCCTTTTCGTGAACCCTCTATCTCAGCTCCACCCCCTTTTGGTGATGACAAAGGGGGAGAGAAATGAGAAGAGTTTATTTGAGCAATAAATAGTTTGGAGACTTTAGATTTTAGATTTGAGCATGTTCTTAAAATTCTGGCTTATCTGTTGTAATGGCTTTTGTGCTTATCTTTGATGTAGATCTAATATAACTTTTTGCACATTAATGAATGAATGCATTTTGTTAAGTTCAATTTAACTATTTGCTTCTATTGCTTATCTTTGATACTTGCACTTTTGTCAAAATGCAATTTCTGTCATTGTACATTTCATATTGTTTGAGCAAAATATTTTTAAAATGCCTTAATATGTCAAACTCGGGAAGTCTTGGTTTACAAGTGTTGTCATCATCAAAAAGGGGAGAATGTTAGTTCTCTATGTGTTTTGATGATAAATGACAATTGTAAACTAAGGATTGAAGTTTGTCTTAGTAAGTTGAAAAACTTACTGTTAAAGGCAAACTCAAGTTTGGGATTCCAAACTCGAGTTTGGACTTGACAGAAAGTAGCTCATTTTATGAACCAAGCCAAAACTCGAGTTTGTGTAAACAAACTCCAATTTGTGGCATACGAGAGAGCCTCTAAGTTTTTCAAATTAAATACAAACTCGAGTTTGTAATTGGAAACTCGAGTTTAGTCAAGACAGAGAGCTCGATATTTTCCAAGCTTTGTTGGAAACTCGAGTTTGTGGTTGTCAACTCGAGTTTGTAACAAACAGAGAGCTAGGCTCCATTCTGATATTGAGAAAACTCCAGTTTACATTTGACAGAAAGTTTTCAAGGTTTTCTCTCTTCTGAGGAAACTCGAGTTTGGTTTTGCAAACTCGAATTTGAATCATACGAGAGAGCATATCATATTTCTAAAGTTTTGGAAACTTCGGTTTACCTTTGCAAACTCAAGTTTTCTCCATACAAAGAGTTTTCATCTTTTCAAATGTTTATGGAAACTTGAGTTTATATTTGTTAACTCGAGTTTGTGCTTGATAAAAAGTTTCCAAGTTTATTCATTTTGAGGAAACTCCAGTTTGTTTTAGAAAACTCCAGTTTTCACTTGGTAGAGAGTTTTTCAAAGGTTTTCAACTTTAAAGAAAACTCGAGTTTAGTATTACTAACTCAAGTTTGCGGCAAGCGAGAGAGCTTTGCTCTTCTCAATGATTTTGAAAACTCCGAGTCAAGATTTGAAAACTCCAGTTTTAATCTTTTGGACTAAAACTCATCTTTCATTATAAAAGTCCAAACTTGAGTTAGTCGCTAATCAACTCGAGTTTTGCTCTTACTCAAAATATGTTTCAAAGATCAAATCGCGACATTCTTCTCTGGAAGAAGCAAACTCGAGTTTTAGTTTATTACCTCGAGTTTGGTTCTTGAAGAAAAGTTGCAAACTCAGTTGCTTAAACAAACTTGAGTTTGTGTCGCAAAGTTTGAAAATCAAATTGCACGAATTTGTGAAATCTTCATGTTTGATCTTAATACTTCTTATCATCACTCATTACTATTCCTAACTATGTTTAATCAGTTTGTTAGTGAGTTTTAGATGATTTAGAGAATATTAAATGAAGATTTAGACAAAAGCAAAAAGTGACGGCAAGACATTTATTGCAATGTTTAGAAGGCTTGCATCCTTTTGGACAATCATTCTACACACGTTGCAAAGGGATTAATGTTTCCTTCCCTATCCAGTAGCTGCTCTTCCAACGGATTAAATTCAAAGGAAGTCAACCCTAATCCTCACGAGCAATTTGGATTAAGCGAAGAGTAGAGAGAGAAGAGACCAAAGTGTTCCTAATCAATTCAGCAATGTGTCCAACGGCTGCATTGATTAATCCAACGCTCATTTAATGCTCTCTTCATATATAAGGAGTTGCATTCAAGTCTTCTCAACAACCAATCAACAGAAAAGGAAAATTATTCAAGTTTCCAACTACTCTTTCAGTTTTCTACTATAAAGTATCTTTTGATACATTTAGCACTTTAGTGATTATATTATCTGCGTTTAGAGAGAGTTTCATTTATTGAAATAATTTATTGTAAGAATCTCAAGTCAAGGGGACTTGGAGATTGGGAATATCAGTGTACAACTTGTAAGGGGGAGTGTATCTTAGTGAGAGGATAACTTCAAGTACAGAGTGTGTAACTGATTCTAAGTGATAGTGAAAAATCCCAGAGTGTTTGGGGACTGGACGTAGGTCAAGAGGTTAGACCAAGAACCAATATAAATTTTCTTTGTGTCTTGCTTCTTCTTCCCTTACTTTGTTCTGCTTTCTGTTTTAATGTTCGAATAAAAGAGCACTTTGAAAAGATTTTAAAATCCCCAATTCACCCCCCTCTTGGTGATTTGCTCTGCTTTCATAAGTGACTCGAGTCAAATGAGTATGACTCGAGTCAGCAATGGATTAAACTTTGGGTACCTCATATTATTGCTTATTGCTATTCCTAACAAAGTTTAGTCAATTTGCTAATGAGATTCAGATGATTTAAACATGGTTTAAACACCAATTTACACTAAAGCAAATCTGTGTCAGAAGTGCATTAAATGTTTAGCAAAGACGAAGCACGAAAAGGGAAATTGATCTTCTGAGCAACCATAAAGCATTCCGACCATTTCTATCAAACATTCTAATCGAGTCTCAACGGACAAATGGAATGAAGAATGTCAACGATGAATAATGGCGAACATCGAAGAATACAAAGCGAGTAACATTCGACTTCAACAGATATATTCATTATACTCAACAGCTCATTAATCTTTCTTCAATGGTCATTAATGCCATCAACTAAAAAGCCAGAAGCATTCAATTCTTCAACTACAGAAACTCTGCGCATTCAATTTGTGAAATAAGCACTTACTGTTTCTACTCTTACAGACAATATCTTCAGATATTTAAATCTTCAGTGTTTATACATCTGGTCTTTTAGAGAGCTAATTATTGATTATCAATCTTTGTAATAATATCAAAGTATTGGGACTTTGAGATTGGGATATTTGATTACAACTTGTAAGGGGGAGTAAGTTCTAGTGAGAGAATTACTCGAGAGTTACAGAGTGTGTAATTATTTGAGATAGTGAAATCCTAGAGTGTCCGGGGATTTGGACATATGTCAAAGATTTGGACCAAAGTAGTATAAATTCCTTGTGTTCAATATTCTTCTATCCCCGTCTCATTTACTCTATTTTTAATAGTTAGTTTCGAGGTTTTTCGAAGAAAATTTTAGATCACCCAATTCACCCCCTCTTGGTGATATTCCATCTTTTAAATTTACCTATAGTTCAAGTACATTTTTTAATTAAGATACACTTTATGAAATAATAACATCATATATCACTAAAGTTTAATTTATGTTCAAATATATTAAACTTGCAAGTAACATTCTTTCCATACTTTTTTTGTAGGGATGCCGACAAATATTGAGAAAAAAAATTATGCTTATGATTTAATTTGTAATCTTCTATTTTTTTTAAAAAAAAAACATAATAGGCTTTGTAGCGGTTTTAAAATCGCTACAAATACTGTTGCATTAACCGCTACTAACGAAAAAAGCTACAACAAACATTATCCCACCTGCTACAAGTGTTACGCAGATATCAATATAAATATCTCCACCACACCTCATTTTATTTGCTTCAATTTCATTTTCCACACGTTTTCTCTCGGTTTCTTTCATCTTTATACATTCTCTCAAAGAAGTTTAGTGTTTGAAGATGGTAAGTCTTTGTTCAACAGATCAAATATGAAGGTCATTGAAACATTTCTTTATTCTTCTAACTTTGTGATACTATTTTTTTTTTAATTCACAATTTTACGATCATTTTTCAATTTTTCTTCCACTTTCACATACATAATTTTCAGAATTAAATATTAGTTAAATGAAATCATAATTAGTTGTTACTATACCTACATAGTCTCATTTTTTTAGGGTTAAGGTGCAAAAATAGACATGTGCTTTTGTCAGAGAAGCGCCCAGTAGCAAGTGCTTTTTTTGGGTGCAAAAGTGCACACGTGGTTACAAATTAAGTGCAAAAATATCGTTTGACCGTTAAGTTTGACTTTGACAGTTAAGTTTGACTTTTTTCTTGTGAGCGATGACGTGACATTTTCAAAGATGCAAAAATACACATGTGCTTTGGTCGGAAGGAGCGTCAAAAGCAAGTGCTTTTTTGCACATGTGAATTTTTGACAAACCACATGTGTATTTTTGCACCATTGAAATGCCACGTCATCGTCTAGTCATCAAAAAAAGTCAAACTTAACGGTCAAACGATATTTTTGCACCTAATTTGTAACCACGTGTGCACTTTTGCACCGAAAAAATCACTTGCTACTGGGCGCTCATTTGACAAAGGCACATGTCTATTTTTGCACCTTAACCCTTTTTTTACACCTATACATAATAACCATATATAATCAAATATCATATGTTAATATTAATTATTTTTACTAAAAATATAAATATTTTATATTACAACTATTAGTTAATTAATAAAATAATCTAAAAAAATTATTTTATTTTTTTAAAATTTATTCCTTTGTACCGGTTACATAACGCTACAAAATCTAACATAAAAATTATCCATCATTTTGTAGCAGTTTACAACCGCTACATAAACCATTACGAATATGAGAAGAAGAAAAATTAAAAGGGCGGGAAAATTTTTCACAAAATAATGGATGGAATAGTTTGTAGCTAGCGGTTACATAACTGCTACTATAATTTAAAACTTTCACCCCTCTTTTGAAATTTCATCAAATTTTGTATCGGTTAGGAAAACCACTACTAATTGTTTCTGCCATTCTTCAAAAATTTGATGATATATTAAGTAGCGGTTACATAACTGCTACCAATATGATAATTTCATATTGTAGCAGTTTACTAACCGCCACAAATTCTTCACACAGGACGTCATTCTAGCCTCATATAGTAGCAGTAGTGTGAAACCGTTACAGTTCCAATAGCGGTTAAGGTAAATGTAGTAGTGAGTAGTTATAACCGCTACAAAACAACTTACAATGGTGTATTTTGTAGCGGTTTGTTTAACCGCTACTAATGTCATTTGTAGCGGGTAGAACCGCTACTAATATGTCATTTTAACTGCTACAAATGATGTTTTTTTTTTTTGGTAGTGATCAGGAATGTTCCTTTGTACAAAAGAGATGGTTATTTGCGCAATAAGGATGCCAATTTTGAGATTAGTTCATTTGCGCAATAGGAAGGTCATTTGCACAATAAAGAAGTTCATTTGCACACTCTTCCCTCACCCTTCTGAATGTTTTCATTAAGGGCAATTTCATCATTCTCTCCGCGCACCCTTGTTACTCTGAAAGACCTTAGTTCTCCCGAATTTCATGTAACATAAGGAAATAAATTTGCCAATCAGGAAATTTTGCCCAAATTTTCTTATTTGGGCCAAAATAAAACAAAGTATAGCGTACTGGTACTCTAAGTGTGTGTAAATTATATATACACAATCAGCGTGGTATATTAATATTTGTAATTTGATGATTGGATTCATCAAATCTATATTCAATGACAAAATAAGGGTAACCAATTAGTATATAATCGAATGATCTACAACTTACACACAAACACAAACATGTGCATACCGAATTCACTTGTTTAATGAGCAATTATATTACCAACAAGTTGTATACTTCTCTTTTGAGACTCAATGTCGTCATTCGGTTCATCAGCCAAACGGCCATATGCCAACTTGCCTTGGAAATGCTTCACCAAAACCATGTAAAACGACACAGAAAAAACGGCAATCCCAATAAAGAACCAGCTGAACTGAATATTAACCAGCGAGAGAGCTCTTTGAAGAGCCTTGCCATTGGAGCATCTCACCACATAATGACCATCCTCAGCGTTCATAAAACACCCTTTGAAAATCAACCCAGGAGTCCAAAGCATAAACCCCATAACCATAAGCCACACACCTTGGAACATTATACTAACCGATCTCAAGAAGCTTATTAAGAAACTGTTAGGCAAGCCAATTCCTATGAGCGTTGTAGCCAAAGAAACAAGGACCAAAAACTGAGCCAGCAGGTGGTATTGGCCTTCTGGTCCATTATGATCAGAAGTGTGAAAGTGAATGAGAAGAAGTTGCTGAGCAAAAGCTATTGCAGCTAACAATTGTGTTAGTTCCCTCTGAGCTTTACACGAGGTGAGATCTAGAGCTATGGTGAACAAAGCGTAGATGAAAAAAGCCATGGACATGGAAGAGTGTTCCAAGTTGTGAAGATGTGTGGTGGGGATACTTCCGTCCGGGTCGAACGGTTGGTGACGAGCGGGCGATATGAAAAGTTCCATGGCTATGAAGATTGAGCTGCTTGCCATGACGAAGATGAGCTCTAAGTATCTGAACTTTGGGATGGGAAACCAGAAAGTAGTACAATAACTATAAGACGTGGGACTAAGGGCATGGAGCTTGATGTGGTTGAATAAGTGCCATAAACCAATTAATATGAACCCAAATCCCAAAACTACGTGCCCATCCATTGGAAAATATGTGGATTTTGGGTGTGTTTGGATACAAGATGACAAAGGATTTCAATAAAGTTTTGAGAGATGAGAAATGATGATGAACCTTTTGATGCTTTGTTTATCACCTTGAAATTAAAGAACTGAAAATCTTACTTATTGTCACTTCTTATATAGACCTTTTTAGGCTTTGGAAATAATTATAACAACTTTGGTTTGGTTAAAAATGGCCACGTGATGAGATGGAGTGATGCCACGTAAAGATGCAAAATCTCTTCTATAGGTCAAACTCACTACACGCAATTGAGTCTGACACTTCACTCCTTTTTCTTGAACACCTCTGTTCACGGATACAAGCTAAGGGATCTAAATCTTAAAGCAAAGTAATGTTGGATAAGAAAATAATGTATTTTAAGTATTTCCGAAAAGGACAGTATAGTCTCTTTGTGGGCACTGTCCATCAAACCCACCCACTCACAACAATGAGAGTTGAACTAATCTTGGTAATAATTTTTGTCTTTCTTAGGACCTAAGCCTAACTCCCCATTTTCAGAATAGCCGAATAAAATTAAATTTGCAAATAAAATGCTTTTGAAGTAAGAAGGTTCATGATAAGACAAAGAGCATGAAGCCAAGTGAGGAAGGTGCAAGTTTTTTTTTGCGAGGTAAAAGTTGGTAGTGGTACGTATGGAGTGTGGTAAATTAGGCATATTATTGACTTGCACGGTTCTTCTCATTGTTTGTATTGTGATTTCGGTTATGCGAGTTTTGTCAGGAAGGGATCGTCATCCTCCTATTCATATCTCTTTTCTACAAGCATGTGTATCCTTCTATTCACTAGTGCAAAAAAAGGCTTTAAGACCGCCTCATTTAGACCGGAGTATTGACGCACCGGTCTTAAAAGTATAACCGGTGGCAGTTTTGTAAATATAAAGAACTTTTTAGACCGAATTATAGAGGATCCGGTCTTAAAAGTATGCCGGTGGCAGTTTTGTAAATATAAAGAACACTTTTAAGACCGGATTAAAAAGAATCCGGTCTTAAAAGTATGACGGTGGCAATTTTGTAAATATAAAGAACACTTTTAAGACCGGATTAAAAAGGATCCGGTCTTAAAAGTATGACGATGGCAATTTTGTAAATATAAAGAACACTTTTAACAACGGATTAAAAATGATCCGGTCTTAAAAGTATGACCGGTGTCAATTTTGTAAATATAAAGAGAACTATTTAGACCGAATGTTAAAAAGAACTAGTCTAATTTTTTTTTAAAAAATATATTACTTTTAAGAACGGATGTTTTAAATATCCGGTCTAAAAAGTTAAAAATAAAAAAATAAATAAAATGTCTATTTTTTTTTAAAGACCGGATGTTACAAAGAACTAGTCTAAAAGTTTAACTTTTAAGACTTCAATTTGATAACAACCGGTCTTAAAGATTTTCATTAGGCGCAAACGAAAATTGAATTTTCATTATTCCTTTTCTAGTTCCCTCCACTTCCCATTGATTTCTCCGCTCTCTTCTCATTTTCACTTCCCCATCCCGCACATTCACGGTGGCTACAGTAGCCTCGATTTCGGAGATCGTGGCTCAACAACAATCCGAGAATGATTCGTGCGGTTGAGTTCGTGTTCGTTGCGTTTGTTTCCGTAGCTCAACAACAATATATATCAACAACAATCGAGAATCATTCTCGAATTGTTGAGATATATATAATATATATATCTCAACAACAATATATATATATATATATATTTATATTGTTGTTGAGCCACGAAAAATGAAACACAATGGTAGTAAATCATTGACGTAGATTTTGGCTTAAGTTTGAAATTAAATATCAATTTCTTATTTCTTTGTTTTATTGCTCATCTCCTCATTCTCGCGACGACAAAGCTCCAAACTTGATTTCCATGGGAACGAGTCTTAGTCCGTAACTGCTCGCCTCTCTTGAGGTAAACCTATTATGTCATTTTTGCTTATTTACGTGTTCTCGATCGATTGTTTTTGTTTGTTGTTATTTTTTTTGAATATATTGAGATGTGCACACACAAAATGACAGATAGATAAGCGAACGGAGGAGTAGAAGAAGATAGATGAATGGCTTCCCATAACTTCTTCGAGGAACGCAAAATGGTATTACTCTTCTCCTGACCTCCCTCTCTATCCTTGTATCGTTTTTTTTTTTTTTTTGCTTCCACCCAAAATTTTCTTTGTTCCTTCTTCTTCATCTACCTCTTCTCGAGTTCTTCTAAGGCGGCTTAGGTACTTTCCTCTCGAATCTATTTGTTTTAGTTCCTTTGGTTAAAGATCGGAAACGGGGGTCTCTACGAGGTGGCGGCTCAAAAGGCGTCTACAATCTCACCTTTTTTTTTTCATAGAAAGGAATTTTTAAGACCGGGCTTGAAAATATATACGGTCTTAAAAGTTCATTTTTTTTTTAAATGGACTTTTAAGACCGGATGTTTAAAAAGTCCGGTCTTAAAAGTGTTTTTTTAAGACCGGACGCGCATCCGGTCTTAAAAGTAACAGACTTTTAATACCGCCTGGAACAAGACCGGTCACACATCCGGTCTTACGATACCTCTTTCGTCCGGTCTTAAAAGCCTTTTTTCCACCCGTGATTTTTACTTGAAAGCAATCATGTTCCCAATAATGTCATGGCATTAAATAAGGAAAAGTATTCCAAATTTTACTAATGTATTCCATAAAATAATATACTCATCTGATCTTAAATGTATAACCTAATTATGGGGTTTATTTTGGTCCTAAATGTAACACTTTTTTTTTTTTTTTTTTTACATTTTATCTTTTATATTTATTCTTTTTCTTCAAATTAATTTTCCTAATTTATAAATTGGTATTTATCTAATGATACAAACAAGTATTTTAGATAGATATGTTATATATGTTAATTAAGTAATTTATTAAAATTTCTTAATCTCCGCAAATTAGATAAAGATATCTTACTTTGTTTAAAATATTATTCATTTTTTATCTACTGCCCAAACCAATTAACTACAAAACTTCATAAACAATTAATCAAACTCATCTAACAAATGATTTTATTGAAGGTAATTTTGATACTCTTAATAAATAACTAAGTTATGTAAAGTTATTATTAAATATTCATAATAAGGATTAGAGGGAGTTTATACTCCTCCACTGGTTCTAATTTTTCACTATAAACTAGGTTATACATTTATGGAATGGTATCATATATAAATATGTTGAAATTTTAGCGTGCATGTGATAAATGATGTGTACCTTGTTACGCTTGTTAAGTATTTTTTTTTTTTAATAGAAATTCTTGTGTAAACCTAGTTTACCACGTCATTTGTGGTTTGACCAGCTAAAATACAATAACTCGGGTTAACATTAATCCTAGTTGGCTACTCATATATTTCATATTTTTCGATTTCTAAAAAAATGAACTCTTAATTAAGATCTCACAAGTAATTAAAAAAAAAATGAAGCGTGCGAAATCTTTTAATTTTATTGATATGCCAGCTAATATTTACGAGTCGACAAATCAACTTATAAGTTGTTGTATTTTAGCTGGTTATAACTCTTAATTAAGATCTCACAAGTAATAAAAAAAAATGAAGCTTGCGAAATCTTTTAATTTTATTGATATGCCAGCTAATATTTAAGAGTCGACAAATCAGCTTATAAGTTGTTGTATTTTAGCTGGTTATACCACAAATAACATGGCATACTAGGTTCATACATGGATTTCTCTGTTTTTTTTTTTAGAGCGTATGATCAATAATTACTCACATAAATATCAAATTGGATTGTTCAATAAAAAAATGAAAACATTGGCCAAATTGAACTTCAAACCCGAAAATGAAATGATTGCACGATTCTAGGAAGCTTCGTGTTTCAGTCGTATGAAGACATGCCAACCTTTAACATAATCTCAATATAAAAATTAATCAAAATTAATAAGAAGTTTACAGGTATAAATTAATACACCGCATATCTTTCAAAATTGGTGCAATATTATTTTATAATATTCAACTGTTCAACTATTTTTTATAGTTCTCATATGGCTAAAATACCTGTTAATATATTTAATTATTACAGAATGTAAAAATTTTAAACAAACTACAATTTTTTTGACTCCATGATACTTTTTCAATATTTTTATTTCTACACACTTTTAAGTAATATTTTAGATAGTAAATAAATGAAAAAGAAATTATGTATTCTCATAAAAAAATTATATAGTTCAATCTTACTTTTTTGCCAAGATATATAGTTTCATCTTACTCACTAAATTTTTTGAAGTATATTAATACAAGGGGTTAAATACCAATTTTGCCATGGAAGTATTGGTAAGGGGCTTTCAAGACTTAGAAGTTTTTTCGGTATCATTTTTGCCGGAAGTTTAAAAACATAGTAATCTTGCCAATTGGTTCATTTTGGCCGTTGGATTGTTGCTCTCTTTGTAAATTTCAGGGCAAATTTGCTCCTAAAACAACTTGTGGGGCAAATTTGCTCCTAAAAAAAACTTTACGGGGCATATTTGCTCTTTTTTGTAAACTTCTAGGGCAAAAATGATACCAAAAAAATTTTAAGGTCTTGAGTGCCTTCTTACCAATACTTCCATGGCAAAAATGGTATTTAACCCTTAATACAAGTCTTTTGGACTTTGGGCCTTTAAGGAAAAAAAAATATTCCGGCTAATATAAATTAAAATTTATATAAACCTACCAATTTAAAGATTAGTATAATTTAAATTATATTATTTAAGTACTTTTCATATTATGTTTTAACTTATAATTATATATTTTAAAAGTTATTTTTTATTGCATCAACTATATCGTTAAGTTTCTATCATACAATATTAATAATATCGAGATAGATTGAGTTGGCAAAATAGTCTAGGTTGACCCTTAAGGGTTGTTTGGTATGAGGGGAGGGGAGAGAAAGAGAGGGAAAATAAAAATTTTATGAGTTGAATTTAAATAAATTGAAGATGTGGGGTTATAAAATTTCAATGAAGAGAAAATGTATTATAAAAGAATATGAAAAATTAATCAAAAACTTTTAACTTCGCTTCTCAAATTTTTAAAAAATTCAACTTATAATTTTTTTTCCCTCCTCTCCAAATCCCTCATACCTCTTAACCCTAAATTTAGTTGGTGTCTTTACATAATTTGAGGATTGATTAAGAAGCAACTACCTCTCTTGTACAACAATAACGATGTAAATAAATTAAGAAAATCTCTTCTTTTCTCCCATCATTACTATAGATTGGCGCATTTATCACGCTTAATTATAATAGTTATAGCTAATAAACATCATGTATGTCAAAGTGAAGGTCACCAAGGATATATAACACTTAAAAGTAATGGTTAATTATGCGTACTATCATGTATTGCGAGACGAAATTCGCAACAACGCAAAACGTAGCAATGTTGCCTATTTCCATTAAAAATTTAACGGTAAATGTGAATTTTTTGACAGAATAGAGGAACATTGCTTCGTTTTGAAACTTCCGGGGCAACATTGAGACATGAAAAACTTACAACGCAACATTGCTTCTGGGCCTATACTTCCAGGACAGATTTGCTTCTTAACCCTAAAAATAATTAACCATTAGGACAATGTAGACCAAAAATATTTTAAAAGGAAAAAAATTGTTTGTTCACAATTATTAGTAAACAACCATTCCTAATTTACGAGATGTTCACAGTTATTAGTGAACAATCGTTACTTATGTTAATCGTTGCAATTTATGCCGACATGTTTGGATCTATAACGTAACCCTTTCCATTCCAAAGGACACGATCTACTAGGTAATCCATGAAAACCATTTAGCCATCTAGTTTTATTCCAACTTATGACTTTTTTCTTCATCGATTACATAAGAGAGCAAGGTCGCATGAACAAGAGCAGCAAAGAGGAATTGACCTGTCTCATTTGTACTCTTGTTTTGTTTTTGTTTTTTTTAACTTTTTGGATTATACTATGGGGCTGAATAATCAACTTCATAGATTACTAAAAAAAGTCAAATAAGTTATGGTTATTAAGTAAAACCCGTCATTTTCCAGAATACTATGTCAAATGCCTAATGATTATCAAGAAATCATTGTCATAGTTTACAAAACCTAATGATTGTGATGTTAAAACCATGAAATTTCATTCAAAGGTTCATTGTGGTTGTAAATCAAGAACTGTAAGCAAAGGCTACATTTCATAATGGTTCTAAACTCATAACCGTGAGCAAGTTTTGTCAAGTCTTTTAAAACATGTACCAACTGTCTCGCGCCTCTTCACTTTCCTAAGTTATTACACTTAACACGCTTGTCGTTGGTCGAACATTACCCACCCTTCTTGGAACCCTACAACTCTGGTTGACTTTTCCAGCCGTTGACAGTCGTATCTAGGAAAACCACATCCTCTACTACTTTCTTTGAAATTCAATCTCACAGCAGTTCAAGTAGTTTCGATTGCCTTATCTCCCTTTTTCGTTTTGGAACCCTAGCTAGGTCGCATTCCTTCGTGTGCTCTGTTTTTCTTGTTTTAAGGTATGATTTCTCTTTTTCATTTGCATTCTCCATTCTATATTTTGTATTCTCGTTATTTTTCACTTCGTCTTGCCTAGATAGGTTTTGACCTTAGTCATGCATTGTGTTTTTCTAGAAAACCCATTGCTCACATTCCTATAGCTAACTAAATGAGTTTTGTTTTCCGTTAAAATGACCTTTTCTACTTCTGCGATACTAATAATGCCCCTAGTTTTGATAGCGACTCTAGTTACAATAATGTCCTCATTGGTATTGATGTTGTCACTAGGCAAGCGATGAGCACTATTTATGCCATGTTTTCCCGTATTATATGATCTTTGTATGGTGAATATGAGCTTAACGCATTTAATCGAGCAAAAGACATTAATTCATTATATAGGGAACTTAAGGATAAATTCCACATACATACTAAAATATGTGCTAAGAAGAGAACGAGTTCTGAGGTTTTATGAGAAAGTCGCATAACATAGCCGATACTATGCTATAGCATAGGACAACTTTATCGAAGTGCAATACAATGCATCCCTAAAGCTATAACAGAGTAAATGAAGCAATGCTATGCAGCATATGTTCTAATATTTTGTCAAGGTTATTTCAGGAAATATAGTGCAAGTCGAGAATAATGGTTAGATTGCTGACGTATTGGAATAGAAGATGCGGAGGATCGAAACTAAGATTTGAAGAATCCCGCAGGATCAGCAGAATCAATCTACTGAGATTAGAAAGAAAGATACGATTGGACCTCAACAGATTAGGAAAGGCCCAGTTCGCTGGACATACGCCACAAGTAAACCAGACTATATAAGGAAACAACAGCCAACCCTAAAAGGAGTCGAAGTCGTCGAGAGTAAAAGACCAATCCTATATGGCCAGACTCGAAAGAAGAGTGAGAGAAGTTACAAAGCACGAGGACTCCAAGAGAACCCAGCATCTTTCCTTGCAGTGAGATGGAGATAAGAAGACGTGGAGTTGTGACATGACAGGGCTTCTTCCACGTCGTCGGAACCTCCATCATGCTTTATGTGCTTTTCTTTATTTTAATTCCAGTTAATCATTTTGTCATGGGCTATTCTGTTGTGCTCTGTTTAGTGATTCCCTCCTCAGCCATGAGCTAAACTTCCTATGACTGAGCGAGGATGATTTCCTAAGTGTGGAATGAACCTAGTTGCTAGTTCTTAATTTAATACATTCAGTTTGCTTATTAGTGATTTAATTTCTTGTCGGTTAGCGAGAGCTAAGGGCTAGATCAGTGGCCTCAACTTACTGAGAGGGAGTCGTGGTTGGACATCTGAGAAACAGTGATTGCTAGGCAGGCTGGTGCAATGCTTGGCCTATTATTGTAGGCTTTAGGAATGGGTATACCGCTCATAACCATACACCTTGATTTGTAATGATAATCTAACTAGAAAATCGCCATAGACATATGGGAGAAGTAAGGTTAGGATTGTACGTATCAGACGCGAGAGCTTCGGTAAATTAGAGTGGTGGGTTAACTGAATAACATTGTAAGGGGTGTTTATGTTGTAGCATTGCAAGAGCTGTGCAGCATATATGCTATAGCAATGCATATAGGTAACTGGGGGATTAACATGCTTAGGAAGGATTATGAGCTCAGCCTATCTTTTGTTAGTTCTCTATGGGTTTTGATGATAACTGACAATTGTAAACACAAATTAAAATGAGTTTTGATAAGTTGAAAAACTTACTGTCAAGTGAATACTCGAGTATTGGTTTCAATACTCAAGTATTGAGTTGACAAAGAATGGCTTGTTTCCATAAAGTCACTCAATACTCAAGTATTGGTCTCAATACTCAAGTATTGATGTTACAGAGAGCCTTCCAAGTTTTTCACTATAAATCAATACTCAAGTATTGGTTTCAATACTCAAGTATTGATCTTAAAGAAACTCTTTCACTGAAATACAAATTTATCAATACTCAAGTATTGATATGAATACTCAAGTATTGGAATGGCGAGACTTCACAAGTATTGAAAATAGTTCAATACTCGAGTATTGATATGATTACTCGAGTATTGACCAGAACGAAAGTTTTTCTTTGTTTCCAAGTGATTCGAATACTCAAGTATTGAAATGAATACTCAAGTATTGACTTGGAAAAGATTTCACAAAGTTTTTCAAACAGTTCAATACTCAAGTATTGAGTTGAATACTCGAGTATTGGGCACACGTGAGAGCTTGGCTCTTTTTCTAATATTTTTGAAAACTCAAGTATTGATTTGAATACTCAAGTATTGAAGTTTTGAATTTAAACTTATTTTCACATAAAAAGTTCAATACTCAAGTATTGGTTTCAATACTCGAGTATTGGTCCTACTCAAAAAAACTGTCCAAACACTCAAATCATGTTGTGCCTTCTCACGGAAGACAAATACTCAAGTATTCATCTGAATACTCAAGTATTCACATTAGTGCAGTGCAATACTCAAGTATTGAAGAACTCACTCGAGTATTGGTCGCGGTTTTTGAAAATCAACTTGAGCGAAATTGTGAAATCCTATTTGTTTGATTCTAATACTTGTCATCATTATTCTCGATATTCCTGCTATGTTTAACCACTTTGTTAGTGGGTTTCAGCTTGTTTAAACAAGATTAAATGAAGACTTAAAGCAAAAAGAAAAAAGCTGTCAGAACATTAAATGCTAAACCCAGAAAGTGGCATACTTTTGGGAAATCCTTTTGCACACGCTTACAAAGGATTAATGCCTACCTACCACATCCAACAGCTGCTATTCCAACGGATTTATTTACTAGAAGTCAACTCTGAACTTCTGCACAGCTGGATTAAATGAAGATTAGAGAGAGAAGAAGACCAAAACTGAACCAGAACCTTGGTTAATATCACCAACGGTTATATGAAGAATTACAACGGTCATTTAATGCCTTCTAAGTATAAATAGAAGAACATTCAATTCTTCTCAACAACTAAGACCCCAGAAAGGGAAAATCATTAAAGTCTCCATCTACTCTTGAGTCTTTCTGTACTAAGTATCGTTGATACATTCAATCTTCGTGTTTATCATTATCCACTCTTAGAGAGAATTTACTACTTGAAAAACATTCATTGTAAAGAATCACAAGTCGGGGACTTGGTGATTGGGTTCATTGATTACAACTTGTAAGGGGAGTAAGTCCAAGTGAGAGAATTACTCTTGAGTGCGAGTGTGTAATCAATTGTGATAGTGAAAATCCCGAGAGTGCGGGGACTAGATGTAGGTCAAGAGATTGGACCAAACCGGTATAATTCCTTGTGTCTTGCTATTCTTCTCTACTCCATAGTCTACTGTTTTAGTCTTGAAAAACAGAGCTTTTGGAATTTTTTTAAAAATCCCCAATTCACCCCCTCTTGGTGATTAAGCTCCACTTTCATTTGGTATCGAGCAAGGTCTTCTGCGAAGAGATTAACATCTCGAGAAGGATCACTATGGAAGGCATTCTACACGATGGAGCTTCAATCAACCGACCACCGGGATTCACCTTTGGAGAGCACTACTCATTCGGAAAGGCAAGTTCAAAGTTTTTGTAATGGCCTCGAGTTTGGTCTCGGAGAGTATTTGAAAGAGGAGATTATGTTCCATCAACTACGAAGATGGAGTAAGAACTCCAAAGCTTGAAGAAGAATACGATGAGAATGACAAGAAGCTGGTGTTCGTTCTTAACGGCAAGGCTATTCTTATGCTTCAAGCGCCTAAGTCAAAGTGAATACTTCCGAGTATACACTTTAACTTCTGCAAAGGCTATGTGGGACGCCTTGGAACTAGCTCATGAAGGAACCACCGGAGTGAAAGAAAATAGAGTCAACACTCTCATGACTGAGTACAATCTTCTTCGTATGAAGTCAGGGGAATCAATTGGTGAATTCCGACTTAGATTCACTCATCTCATCAATCAACTTGCTGCATTGGGAAAAGTCTATGATAAACTGTTCAAGTCAGAAAAATCTTGAACATTCTCAAAGAAGAAATGGGAAGCCAAGGTCGGCTGCTATCGAAGAAGCCCATGGCGCATCTATGGAATACGTAGCGGCTCTCTTTGGTAGCCTTTGAATATGAAGGAAAGATGAAGTTCAGAAAGGGACTTGATGAAATCAACAGCAAGAGCAAAGGAATAGCTTTCAAGGCAATCAAAGAAGCTAAAGAGATTGATGATTATGATGAAGAAGAAGACGAAGAAAAAGAGCTAGGCATGATCGTTCGAAGATTCAAACGATTCTATCGAAAGGATCGGGGCTACAAGAAATTTCACAAGGTGGCTCCGGCACGAAGCAAAGAAGCCAATTATACGCTACGAGTGTGAAAAGCCTAGCCATATCAAGTCGAGTGCCCCGGTGAGCAACAAGGACAAAGAAAAGAAGAAGTTCAACCGATTCAAAAAGAAAGCCTATGTCTCGGCTATTTGGGGAGATAGCTCATCGATGCGAGATGAAGGCGATGAGGAAGACAAGGCAAACATTTGCTTAGTTCTTTGAAGAAGAAGAGCAACATGACAACAATGATGAGGTATACGATTCAAAACCATCTTACAATGAATTGTTTCTGAATACATTGTTGTTCAAACATAATTTGAAAAGCTTGCTGAAAAATATCTTGCTTTGAAAAAGAAGAATGTAACTCTTGAAGTACAAGTTGAAAAGCTCTCCCATTTTGAAAATCTTTGCTTGTGAAGAGCTTGTCGATCTAAAGAAAAAGAATTTACATCTTACAAAGCCACTTGAGAAATTCACTAGAGGTAGTGAAATGCTCAATGTCATCTTGAAAGAACAAAAATTTACAAATGAAAGATCAGGAATCGGTTACAAACCAAGTTTTGATAAAAGAATAGGGAAAAGGAAATTTGGAGAAAAGAGTTATTTGAATTATTTTGAAAATCGGTACATTCTTCAAATCCTTTTGCACATTGCAATTATGGTAATTGAAAGGGTCATACTACCTCTTCCCTGTTTTCATAAAAAGGAAGGAAAGAGTAAGCCCATGGGAAACTATCAATGGGTGCCTAAAGGATCCTACAAGGTTCCTAAGACACATACTAACCCCAAAGGACCCAAGAAAAGATGGGTACCTAAGACTTGATCTCTTTGTGTCTTGCGAGGTTTGTCTAAGAGCATGAAATCCCAACAAGTGGTACATTGATAGTGGATGCTCAAGACATATGACGGGAGACCAATCCAAGTTCGTTTCAATCAAGCCCAAAGATGGTGGCAAGGTGACCTTTGGTGGCAACCAATGCGGAAAGATTGGAATTGGTGAAATTGGCAACAATGAAGGACCACAAATCAAAGATGTCTACCTTTTTGAAGGACTTTGCCACAATCTCCTCGGTGTAAGCCAAAGCACCGATAAAGGTAACTTAGTTATCTTTGATTCGAGGAATGCTTGATAGTAAGCAAGGATGTTCTCTCTTTAGAAAACATTAAAGCAAAAGCTTTATTGAGCTCTAGAGATGGAAATTGTTATACACTTAATCTCTCTAGAAATGGCTCTAGTTCTGAAAAATGTTTTGTTAGTAATCTAGATGATAGTTGGCTATGGCACAAGCGATTAGCTCATGTCAATATGATCCAACTTGATAGATTCTTGAAAAAGGATTTGGTTATTGGTATTCCAAAACTTCGATTTAAAAACGACATGGTTTGTGATGCACTGTCAAAAAGGAAAACAAACCAAATCTTCCTTCAAATCTAAAAATGAAATTTCAACGATAGACCTCTTCAACTACTTCATATGGATCTAGTTGGACCGGCTAGAGTAAAAAGCCTTGGTGGCAATCTTTATACTTTGGTCATAGTTGATGATTTTTCTAGATTTGCTTGGACCATATTTCTATCCTCAAAAGATGAAACATTTGATTAGTTTGTTGTTTTTGCCAAGAAGGTCCAAAACGAGAAAGGTTTCTCTATTTCGGGGAATTCAAAGCGATCATGGAGGAGAATTCGAGAACTATGCATTTCTTGAGTTTGCGATAACATGGGAATTGATCACAACTTCTCAGCCCCCAAGGACTCCTCAACAAAATGGAGTTGTGGAGAGAAAGAACCGAGTTCTTACCGAGATGGCAAGAGCTATCTTTGAACGAAAACAACACTTCTCAAGTATTCGGGCTGATGCAATGAGCACCGCTTGCTACATCTCAAATCGGGCATATCTCTGGAAGAAGTTGGGCAAAACCTCCTATGAATTGTACAAGGGAAGAAAACCAAATCTGGCTCATCTGCATGTGTTTGGATGCAAGTGTTTCATCCACAACAATGGTAAGGATAACTTGGGAAAGTTTGATCCCAAGGCGAGATGAAGGTATATTTTTGGGTTATTCAAATAGAAGTAAGGCTTATAGAGTTTTCAATACTCGTACTCGAATTGTTGAAGAATCTATGCATGTTGTTTTCTGTGAATCCAAATATGATAAATCCTTGGATGATGATGAGGAAAATGTTTTCAAAAATCAATTCTTTTCGAAAACTACTCCTGCATCTATTGAAAACCACGAAAATGTTTTTGAGGTGATCCCCAAAATAAAATAGAAAATTGATCGAGTCTCGGCCTAGAGCTTGGAAGTTCATAAGGAATCATCCTTTGGACCAAGTAATAGGTGATGTAAATCAAGGAGTAAGAACCAGAAACAACACTTTGAATGAAGTAATCTTTTCTGCATTTATATCTCATATTGAACCCTCTAAGATAGATGAAGCCCTTTCAGACAATGATTGGGTGATAGCTATGCAAGAGGAGTTACACCAATTTGATAGAAATCAAGTTTGAGATTTGGTACCTAGGCCTAAAGACCATCCGGTCATTGGCACTAAATGGGTATTCAAGAACAAATGAGATGAATCAGCAATCATTGTCCGTAACAAGGCAAGATTGGTTGCTAAAGGCTATAACCAAGAAGAATGAATTGATTATGAAGAAACTTATGCTCCGAGTGGCAAGATTGGAAGCCATAAGAGTTCTTCTAGCCTTTGCTTGTGTCAAAGGATTCAAGCTCTATCAAATGGATGTAAAAAGTGCTTTTCTAAATGGTTTTATACAAGAGGAAGTTTATGTTGAACAACCTCCTGGTTTTCAAGATGATCATCATCAGATCATGTTTATCGTCTCAAAAAGGCATTATATGGTCTTAAGCAAGCTCCTAGAGCTTGGTATGAGCGATTAAGCAAGTTCCTTCTTGATCAAGGATTTGTTAGAGGAAAAGCAGATACAACTCTCTTCATAAAGAGTAATAAGCTTAGTGAAATTTTAATTGTTCAAATATATGTTGATGACATTATATTTGGTGCTTCTAATGATGCTTTGTGTGAAGATTTTGCTAAGAACATGCGGGGAGAGTTTGAGATGGCCATGATGGGAGAACTCAACTATTTCCTTGGTCTGCAAATCAAGCAAAGAAAAGATGGAATCTTCATATCTCGAGACCAAGTATCTCAATGATCTCTTTGAAGAAGTTTGGGATGGACCAATGCAATGGGTGACACTCCAATGAGTTCAACCACCTCTTTGGATGCTGATGAAAAGGGCAAGGACTTTAACATAACAAGATATAGAGGAATGATTGGATCATTGCTCTATCTCACGGAAAGTCGCCCAGACATCCAATTCAGTGTGGGCATGTGTGCAAGGTTTCACTCTGCCCCCAAGGAGTCTCATGCTGAAAATGTGAAGAGGATATTCAGATATCTTGCAGACACAAATACCCTTGGATTGTGGTTTCCTAAAGGTCAACCTGAACATTTGGTAGCATATTGATTCGGACCATGCGGCTATAAGACCGATCGAAAAAGCACAAGTAGCCAATGTGAGTTTCTTGGTGGTTCACTTGTGTCATGGTTCGACAAGAAGCAAACCGGTGTGGTCGTGTCTTCTGCGAAGGCTGAATATGGCGGCCTCAAGTTGTTGTGCTCAAGTCCTATGGCTCAAGCAGCAACTATCGATTTGGGAATCAACTTTGAAGGAGATCCCAATATTGTGTGACAACACAAGCACAATAAGTTTGGCCAAGAATCCGGTTCAACATACTCAAACCAAGCATATTGATGTGAGACATCACTTCATAAGGGATCATGTTCGAAAGAGATGTCAAGGTCATGTTCATCCCAACACATCTTCAACTTGCTGACATCTTCACCAAACCTCTAGCCAATGAACAATTTAATTTCATAAGAAGAGAATTGGGAATGGTAAATCCCAATGAGTTGTAAGTATATCTATCTATCTCAATGTTAGTTATGGTTTTGATGGTTATGGGGAATTAATTTAAGCTTCGGAGTGTCTAGCTATGTTTTATGCAGGAGATTTTGAATATTTGTTGATGAGAGAAGCAATACTAGAGTATTGGAAACAATACTCAAGTATTCAAGGATCAGAGAACAACATTAAGGTTGTCAAGGAGTAATACTTGAGAGAATACTCGAGTATTCAAGTCAAGTATTGAATACTTGAGTATGTAAGGCAATACTTGAGTATTCCAGAGGTAGAGAGCAACTTGAAAATTGGGGAGAGGCAATACTCGCGTCATTACTCGAGTATCTGAGTAAGGTATTGAATACTTGAGTATGTAAGTTGATCACTCGAGTATTGGACGAGAATATCAAAGGTTCACCTCACATCTTTGATGTCCAGGTAAGTGAAATTTTACTTCAATACTCGAGTATTCAAGTAAATACTCAAGTATTGCACTGCATATATATATACTTACTGTTCATGTTCTTAATTACTCGACCCAATACTCAAGTTTTGCCCTAGAATCATCTCCTCTCTCTCACGCTTATTCTCACCATTTTCGACCCAAATCCTCACTCCATTCTCTAAAATGGCTTCCAAATCCACGTCCAAAGCCATCGTTGACACTGATTCCACCCAGGAAGGGACCCAATCAACCTCTCCATCACTTGCTCCTCCTCCTCAACGACCTCAGAGGAGGAAATCGATCCCAAATCGCCTTCATCATGGCATTGATCGTTCAATCAGAGGAGTTAGCGAAAACATCCCTGAAACCTCAACGCTTAACCTAAAGCAGAAAGGGGTGTCTTTCGATCAATCAACTCCAATCCCCCCGAAGAAAAAGAGATCGGCACCTGAACCATCTACTGCAAAAGGAAGAAAGAAGCTTCATGTATCCTCCAAATCTAAACCAGCAAGGAAGAAGAGAGCAACTATTTCGCCACAACAATCTTCAAAGGCTCAATCTTCATTGAAAAGCGCTTCCTCTTCACCTATCCGAGTCGAGAGGAAGAAAGAGAGCCTCCGGTGATGCCCAATGCTATTGAGGACAACTATCACAATTCCAATCCTCCCTCCGGGTTCGCCATTGGTATTACCTCTCTCTCAACTGAGCTTAGTGTCAAGTTTAAAAAGGATTACATGAAGAAAGATTTTTGCCCTGTAGTTGCAGTTGATTTAGTTCATTTGCAACGAGAATGCAATATTGACTTGTCTTCTTGGTTCACATCCTATGAATCCTTTATTTTAATAGCAGCTCCCTATACTCTTAACTTGGTGAGACTATTTTATTTCAATATGGTATCTGCCAATGTCCTTAATACTGATGGTGAACTAGTTGAGGAGAGAGTCACCACTAGTGTTAAAGGTGTTAAATTCACCTTGTCAGCCTCCATCTTAAACACAATCCTTAAAATTGCCAATCCACCTCCAATTTCTACTCCTGACTATGGCAATAGAGAAATGTTCTCCACATTGAGACCCAATGAAGACTTTCCTGAATACCAGGCCCACACTTTATCCTTTAAACCAGGATCAATGCCTCCCATCAATCGGGTTCTCTGGTACATCTTCTCAAGGAATTTCATTCGAGAAAGGAGGAAGTTTCTCTCACTTTTCTCAGAGAGATTACAGATTTTTTTGCTTTTGTGAAGAAGCATCCTCTCAACCTTGGTCATTGGATCTTCCAGGAAATGACCAAGTTCAAATTCTCATCCCGGAATAATTCCTACATGCCTTTTCCCTCACTCTCATATCTGTCATCCTCTACTATCATAAAATCTGGTATGAAGGTGAAGTTATGAAATATCCACCATACTTTGGCAAGGCTCAACTCAATTTGATGAAGATAACTTTTGAGGCTGAAGGCTCTGGGCAATCAAGAGCACCATCAAGATCTCAAGCCATAGCATCTCATTCCAGAGCACAGGAAGCTCAGTCTGCCCCTCCACCACCTTCCTCTTTACCTACTAATGTTGGTGCAGAGATCAAGAAAGCTGTGGATGCTGCCCTTGCCTCATTATCTATATGATTGGAATTTGAGATAGGCAAGATGGTTCATGAAATTCGACAAGGCAACCATGCTATGGTCAATATTCAAGATGCAATGAAGGAGCAACTTGACAATCTCCTTGGTCAGAACCATGAATTGCAGAAGAAGGTCGATGAGCTTACTCGCGAGAATCTTTGAGTTGTCTGATCAATTGATCGACCTTGACGCCAGAGTTTCCACCCATTCTGTCACCACCTCTCTTATGAGCCTTAACGTGGATAAGATACTAAAAACCCTTCACCTTGGCTCAACCTCCACTTTTGGCACCACATTTTCCCCTCTCAAACCTGAATCACCCCCATTTACCTTTCATACCTTTCCACCTGAGTCTTCCACTCCTATCCCCGACTCTTCCCCCGTTCCGGCCTCCGCTCACCCTTGCTTTCGAGGTTCTAGCTTCTCCATATCACACAACCCCATCAAGCGCCATTGTTCTTTACTCTCCACCCCACTCCCTTCCTCGATCTTCTTCAAGCACCTTCTCCATCTCTTTTTGAAGATGCAAAAGGGGGAGAGAAAGGCAAAGATATAGTAGAGTAGAATTTGAGTATTGGAGAGATGTTTTGAATTGTTGGCAGTATTTATCTGATGTTTTGAATTGTTTTGAATTGGCAGTATTTATCTTATTTGCATTCACTATATGTATTTTGTTTTTCTATCAATGAAATTTGAATGTTTCTGCTATCTCTGATGTTTTATGGCTTACGGCTTGATTTACATTAAAGGTCATTAACAAGTTGTATCAGCTGAAATTTCTGTCAACCACAAAACTTCAGTCAAATTCACAAACTCTCTCAAATTCTAGAAAAATTTGTTTACAAGTGTTGTCAACATCAAAAAGGGGGAGAATGTTAGTTCTCTATGGGTTTTGATGATAACTAACAATTGTAAACACAAATTAAAATGATTTTTGATAAGTTGAAAAACTTACTGTCAAGTGAATACTCGAGTATTGGTTTCAATACTCAAGTATTGAGTTGACAAAGAATGGCTTGTTTCCACAAAGTCACTCAATACTCAAGTATTGGTCTCAATACTCAAGTATTGGTGTTACAGAGAGTCTTCCAAGTTTTTCACTATAAATCAATACTCAAGTATTGGTTTCAATACTCAAGTATTGATCTTACAGAAACTCTTTCACTGAAATAGAAATTTATCAATACTCAAGTATTGGAATGGCAGAGACTTCACAAGTATTGAAAATAGTTCAATACTCGAGTATTGATATGATTACTCGAGTATTGACCAGACAGAAAGTTTTGTTGTTTCCAAGTGATTCGAATACTCAAGTATTGAAATGAATACTCAAGTATTGACTTGGAAAAGATTTCACAAAGTTTTTCAAACAGTTCAATACTCAAGTATTGAGTTGAATACTCGTGTTTTGGGCTTACAGAGAGCTTGGCTCTTTTTCTAATATTTTTGAAAACTCAAGTATTGATTTGAATACTCAAGTATTGAAGTTTTGGACTTAAACTTAATTTCACATAAAAGTTCAATACTCAAGTATTGGTTTCAATACTCGAGTATTGGTCTACTCAAAGAAAGCGTCCAAACGCTCAAATCATGTTGTGCCTTCTGCGGAAGACAAATACTCAAGTATTCATCGAATACTCAAGGATTCACATTAGTGCACGGTGCAATACTCAAGTATTGAAGAACTCACTCGAGTATTGGTCGCGGTTTTTGAAAATCAACTTGAGCGAAATTGTGAAATCCTATTTGTTTGATTCTAATACTTGTCATCATTATTCTACGATATTCCTGCTATGTTTAATCACTTTGTTAGTGGGTTTCAGCTTGTTTAAACGAGATTAAATGAAGACTTAAAGAAAAAAGAAAAAAGCTGTCAGAACATTAAATGCTAAACCCAGAAAGTTGCATACTTTTGGGAAATCCTTCTGCACACGCTTACAAAGGATTAATGCCTACCTACCACATCCAATGAAATTTGCTATTCCAACGGATTTATTTACTAGAAGTCAACTCTTAACTTTTGCCCAGCTGGATTAAATGAAGATTAGAGAGAGAAGAAGACCAAAACTGAACCAGAACCTTGGTTAATGTCACCAACGATTATATGAAGAATTACAACGGTCATTTAATGCCTTCTCAATATAAATAGAAGAGCATTCAATTCCTCTCAACAACTAAGACCCCAGAAAGCGAAAATCATTAAAGTCTCCATCTACTCTTGAGTCTTTCTATACTAAGTATCATTGATACATTCAATCTTCGGTGTTTATCATTATCCACTCTTAGAGAGAGTTTACTACTTGAAAAACATTCATTGTAAAGAATCACAAGTCAAGGGGACTTGGTGATTGGGTTCATTGATTACAACCTGTAAGGGAGAGTAAGTTCAAGTGAGAGAATTACTCTTGAGTACAGAGTGTGTAATCAATTGTGATAGTGAAAATCCCGAGAGTGCGGGGACCGGACGTAGGTCAAGAGATTAGACCGAACCGGTATAATTCCTTGTGTCTTGCTATTCTTCTCTACTCCATAGTCTACTCTGTTTTAGTCTTGAAAAAGAGCTTTTCTGGGAAGAATTTTTAAAAATCCCCAATTCACCCCCTCTTGGTGATTAAGCTCCACTTTCATCTTTTACTGATATCTTCTTACGACTACGATCATTTGGTCACTTTCCTGTTTATTAGTATAACTATCAAACTCCCAAACCAATCAGATTTTACTTCCTATTAAACAAAACAAATTCTGTGACTTGGCGTCATCATTCAGTATCTCAGTCTCTGTGGGACGATACTATACTTACTCTTTATTACTTATTCAACTGGTTCACTTGCCATCAACGAAATCTACAAACAAGTTTTTGGCGCCATTGCTGGGGACTGTGGATACCTTTAGTTGTGATTTATCCAATAAATCTCATTATTTCCCTTTTCTTGATTTTCAGGTACATTCTGTAGTGTATGTGCAATTTGCCTTTAGCCAACCTAGAGCCTTACGATCCTGAAATCGAACGCACTTACAAGCAAAGGCGCAGGAAGCAGAAGCGAAGAAGTCAACTTTTTGACTTCGTAGACATGGTGGATATGCAGGTCAATCTTGATTAGGATCAAAGGGAGCCGCAAGCAATAAACAGGGACAATAAGGTCCCTCTACCTCCAAATCCATATTTGAACAAAGCTATCATGGAATTCGGGATTCCAGACTTAAACAAGTTGAATTCAGCTATCACGCCCCCAACCTTTAATGTAGGACACTTTGAAATTAAGGGTGTCATGATTCAAATGTTGAATGTAGCCGAAAAATTTGGAGGACTCTCATCTGAAGACCCTCACTTACCCTCAAGGCCTTCATGGAGGTGTGTGACTCATTCGTCATTCAAGGAGTCACACTCGACGCCGTTCAGATTAAATTATTCCCATTCCCTCTTAGGGAAAAGGCTCGAACGTGGCTTAACAACTTACCAGCCAATTCAATCACCTCCTGGAATGATCTAGGGAGTAAATTCGTGCTCAAATTTTTCCCGCCTACTAAGAACGCCCAACTCAGAAGGGATATCACCAATTTCCAACAAAAGTCTGGTGAATCCACATATGAAGCTTGGGACAGATTTAAGGACCTCCTCAAGAGGTGCCCACAACACATACTGTGTGAATAAGTCCAGCTAGAAACATTCTACAGAGGTCTCGATGGACAAACACGATCAATTGTAGTCGCTTCATCCGACGGGTCCATTTTAATGAAGTCCTATGAAGAGGCTCATGAATTATTAGAGCGAATGGCTATGAATAGCCATCAGTGGCAAGCAGACAGAGCCACACCCTCTAGAACTGTTGCTGGAATACATGAATTAGATGCTATGACTGCTCTCGCAGCTCAGGTATCATCTCTAACCAACATGGTGAAAGGACTGACCCTTCCTTCAAGCAACACATCACTGCAACCATCTCTGGTAGCTTGTTTGTACTGTAGCGGAGAGCACTCCTACTCTCGGTGCTCTTCCAACCCCGAATCAGTTAACTACGTCAACAACTTTAACAGGGGCAGTAACACCAACAACCCGTACTCTAACACGTAAACCCTAGATGGAGGCAACATCCCAATTTCTCATGGAGTTCTCTAGGGCAACAAATAGCAAGACAATCATCTGACCCACCATACTCAAACAGATCATCAAACCCCCCAGGGTTTACCTAGCAAGCACAGTAGCAGGGTAGTGATTCGGAACCGCAACACTCTGTGTTAAACCTTATGAAGGAGTACATGGCAAAGAACGACACAATCATTCAAAATCAGCAGGTAACTCTTCGAAACCTTGAAAACCAAGTTGGACAACTAGCAACTACTATCAACAATAGGCCTTCAAGATCTCTTCCGAGTGACATTGAAGTTCCCAGGATCCAAGGAAAGGAAGAAGTCAAGCTAATAGAGCTCAGGAGCAGCAAGAGCCTAGAGCCAATAAGGGTGACCAAACAACCTATTGAAGGTGCTGATCCAAAATTTGGGCAATCAAAGGAAGGGAAGGAGAGTGCCGAACAACTCCTTGAAGAAGTGCAGCAGCACTTAATGCCATTACAAACTGAGCAAGATAGTGGTGCTATAGCATTGCCCCCATTCGTCGCACTAGAGGATTACGTGCAATACTCAAAAAAGGATGCTACAGCTTCATCAAAATAGAGCCGTGATCTAGGATCATCTCGGGTGCTAAAGTAACCCGCCCTTCCCACAAAGACTACAAAATCAGAGCCAAGAGAAGTAATTTCGGAAATTTCTCGACATGCTAGGCAATTGCATATCAATATCCCGTTGGTGGAAGCATTGGAACAGATACCTAGCTATGTGAAGTTCAAGAAAGTCATTTTGTCCAAGAAGAGAAAGGCTGGAAGAATTCGAGATGGTAGCATTGACCCAGGACTGTAGTGCCTGTTACACCCCTACCGACCTCGCCCTTTCGGGTGGCGGTTAGAGGGATTCCTTTACTTAGTTACATTTCTTTCATTATTAGGTCCATTTAACATGTATCAGAGTGAGCGCAATAGAACATTTAACCGGTTTGGACAATCTACTGTACTGGTAAAAGTAAAATAAATAGAAAGTAAAAGTCCCTGAAGGGTTAAGGGTACAGTTATCCAAAATAAATACCAATAGTGATACGATCATCCCAAAAGTATCAAAATACAAAAGTGATAATAGGGCATCCCCTATTTCTTCAACTTCCTACATCAGCCCTACCTTCTTCACTTCACTTTGCTACTTTCTCACCCCTGTATCTTCACAATAGTCTGGAGTTCAAAGTTGAACCCCAAAGTAACTATTAGACTCAAATACAATATGTATGCAGTGCATGCAATGTAAATCACAATCGGGGAAAGTAAAGCAAACAATTCGCCTCGGCACGATGTAATGGCATGTATGTTCTGCCTCCGGCACATTCCGCAGGACTGCCTGGTCAAGAAAAGTCCCACGATACGTTTCGCGCGCAGGGGCCTCGGTAGTAACCTATAAACACACAGTCATATAGGCCCTACCTACCCCAACAATTCTCGGTACTGCAGCCCAATAGGCACCACAGCCCGATCATACCTGTCCTCGGTACTGTAGCGAATCCCTAAGGACACGCAGTCCAATAGGTACAACAGGCCGATCTCCTACATCATGATCAACACAACATGAAAAAGTAACATAAAGTATACGAGTCAACAGTTACTACCTGGCACTCCTTGAAATTAGCAATCACTTCTCTTGATACAGTCCACAAGAGCTAACACCCTAGTTACAACAAAATATCACACTTTTAATTATGAATACCAACTTTACTTTTAATTTCGATGAATCTCGCCTATCAGAATTTTTCCAGAATGTTTGTTCGGCTTCGCCGACTTTTCATAAATTCTAGGAAAATTATATTAACGTGAAACCAGTGGCCATGGAACCCTTAGGATGTCTAGCTTATGGGAAAAATAATTACAAAATCCATCTGGGTTCATATCCTTTTCTTATTCACAAAAACCGAGCTTAAGCCACGTTTTCCGGAAATCCAGTGTTTTTGTCCCAACTTCCATGATTTTTAGAAACTTCCACAAAAAACAATTTTCATGTGAAAACAATGCCCTTTGAACCATTAAGGTGTATAATCTCCAGGAAAAATACACCCATAAGACAAAAGTACATATGTTTTGGCGTGGGGTCACTTTTAAACCCTCTGCCCAGATTCGCTCCTGTTACATATGTACCGACTTTAGCAATTTTTATCTCCTTGTTTAAAAATCCAAATCTTGAAAAATTATACATCACAATGGACCTTAGGATGTGTAATTTCTACCATAAAAACTTAGGATTAAATAGACGTCGTTTACGAATTCTAAGACCAGGTTGAAGACATGCTGCCAGAAATTTCCAGATTTGAGACTAAGCTTAGTTTAAGGGGTTTTCGGTGCTTTCAACTTCGGAAACTTAAGCCATGACTATACCCTACACAAAATCATGTTTTAAACACTTTGGAACCATCAAAATGTCAAAAATCATACCCTATCATCAAGCCCTAATCAGATCCACGAAATCACTTATCAAGAGCTTAAGAAGATGAAGTTTTTGGGGTTACCTTCGATCGGCTAATCGATAGACGATCTTGAGGTTCTTGAGTCTGGGCTATGGCTATGGTGTGTTCAGATCTCCCTCCCTCTTACTCTGGAATTTTTTCCCTCTAAGGGTGAAAAATGAAGGGTTAAACACCTTTTTATAAGGGTGATTTTTGATCCAGATAGCTTTAGAATTAACGGGCGTAATTTCGGACGGTTGGGTAATAAATTGGATCGATAGTTGGCTTAATCTCAAATGAATTCTAGAATTCTCCAGGGCCATCCAGCAGCTTCCAAGTGTCACTGCCCCCTCCAAAAACGTGCAGATCCTTATCTTCCTTTGGGGCAAATTACAAGTTTTGGCCCAAAACTTTCATTAATTGCAATTGTGGCCCAGAACTTTTCAATAATTACCAAATTTTCCCACATGTCTTGGTCTGTCCAAAGGGCACATGGCACGCCATTTTGGGCCCACCAACCTGGTCCAATAAATTTGTACCTATTTATTCCCATTTTGCCCCTTTTCTCTGCGTGTGGGACCCGCGGTTTGACTTTTGCATTGTTTTCACTTTTCTTCTTCTCCAAGAAATTCTAGAGAATTCCAGGGGCTCTTAGATTGCTGCCATGTGGCGCCTCCTCTTCCTCAAGTATATTGATATTTTTCTTACATTTAGGAAAATTACCTACTTTGGCCCGGAATTTATGGAAATTACCTATTTTGGCCCGGGATCCATTAACTCCCCTAACTTTTTCCCCAAGCCTTCTAGACCTTTCCCAAGCCTAAATGTCACCTCCTAGGCCCCACAAATCAAATCCTCTGGTCTTTATTCCATTCTTCCCTATTTTATCTAATATATTCCCTTTTGCCCAGACCGCGGGCCCGCAATTGACTTTTTGTTGACCTTTCTCTTTCTTGCTCTCCAAGTCATTAGGGGATTTGGGTGGCGCCACTTTGGGCCCACCAATCTGTCTTCCCCATTTCCTCTTGATCTTTTCATTTTGTCCGGTCCGATCTCCTTCTACCTGTCCACGTGGGTCCCGCCGGTCAACAAGGTCTCTCCTTTTGAGCTTTCCTCAACTTTTTCCAAAGTTAAGTACATTGGTTACAACCGTAGGGGTGTTACAAGTGCCTTGCTGACAAATCGGCTACCGCAAAAATTAAAAGACCCTGGCAACTTCACAATCCCTTGTGCAATCGGACCTCAATACTCAGGGAAAGCCTTATGCGACCTCAGAGCCAGTATTAATCTAATGCCCATGTCTGTTTTCAAAAGATAAACAGTTGGGGAAGTAAGGCCCACAACAGTTACATTACAATTAGCTGGTCGCTCCATTGTCCTACCAGAAGGAAAAATTGAAGACGTCCTGGTCAAAGTTGATAAGTTCATCTTTCTAGTGGATTTCATCATTCTTGACTTCGAAGCAGATCGCGAAGTCCCAATCATTATGGGAAGACCCTTCATTGCAACTGGAAGAACGCTGATTGATGTGGAAAAAAGGAGAACTCACCATGCGAATCAATGATGATCATGAAACCTTCTCAATTCTAAAGGCAATGCAGTTCACAGATCTAGCTGAGGAACATCTACCCTTAGAGGATGATATACATGAGGGAGAAGACGCAGGCAATACTCCAGCACTACCTAAACACTAAAATGCTATAGCATAGTCTGGCTAAAGACTCTAAACCAAGTACTACTAGGAGGCAGCCTAGCTTCTTGTTCTCGTTCCTTTTTATTTAACAGCTGCAGGGGGACGAGTGAGGCCTGGTCAGTGCTAGAGCGTGATAGAAAGCATTACAGCCTCAGCATAGCAAACCGGCTCAAGCCACAATTCACGCCACCCAGGTATGCTCCTATCTATGTGAACAAGGGTTACGTGCACTTTTCTTTTACTGGTGGGCCACTATCACTGGGACCATTACGCACTAAATCACGCCAACTCATTACCCAAGAGTCGCAACACTTCACGTTCAAATTTCAAACATAAGTATACTAGTCACCCCTTTTGTTTATTCTCCCCATCTTTCGCCCCCGCGTCTCTTCCCCTCCCTCCTATTCCATCGCCCAACCGTACCCTCCCCTACCATTCACACATTCCTAGAGTCAAACAGACGGCATAACGTGACCGTATGCCCCTACCAGTCTACACCTGTCATCTTCCGGCTCCACCTCCACCATTGTCGGCGCCAGTGCCTCCCGCCCCCATCGAGATTTCATCCTCCTCCTCTGGTTCCATTGACTCTTCCACATTGTCAGGCCCCACTGACTCGTCTGACAATGCCTACATCCTTACCAATGCCCCCTCTACTGGCGTCTAGACAACGATACGAACTCCATGGGCAAATTTCTCAAACATCTTCGCCGGTTGCGCTCGGAGCTGAAGACCATTCGTCGCGACCCACGCATGTTCCTCGCAGCCCACCGCTGTGGCCCGCCGAAGGCCGTCTCCTCTCTCATTCCCACTCGGGGATTCCTGTCACCAATGCCGTTGGCGACACTTCCTCCGATGAGGATACGACCACCAATGTTTGTGACCCCACTGCCCTCCCGCTCCTTAGGTTTTATGTTGATATTTTTTCTGTTCTTTTTGTTTTGCCTTCTTCAACTTATTATATACTGCTGCCCTAAACGTTTTCCTTAGGGCCCTTTTGTGAATGCTGACCATGAATGCCTTGGTTTACCTATGTTGTTTCCACCTCACAACCCCATCCCTTTGCGTATTTTATTGTGTTCCTTACATGCTGCAATGAGGGCATTACATCATTCAAGTGTGGGGGGAGGATAATTTAATATGTGCTTACAAATTGGTGCTCAAATTAACCCCTGAAATTTTTTTTAATGCATAATAAAGCGTGGCGAAATCGGTAGCGATAGGATGAGTATTTGTATGGTGAGCATAGTATAATTGCCTAAGGAACTGAACCTATAGGCTTGGGAAATTGACAGTGCTAGTTAACTTGAAGTGGGGTAAAGTGACAATGAGGATGATTAGAGAGAAAACCCACTATGGAAGGAATTGTTTGAGCCTAATTGTTTCTATTCCAGTATGCATGTCAGCTAACCCATTTATGATCTTTGTTTTGTCTTAATTCTCTGATAAACTGTCTGGCATCTGAGCAAATAATTCGTAGAATAAAGGCATTCATGTCGTACCCCTCATTCACATACACGAACCATAGAACATCACTCTCCACATTGCTACCCGCTGAGCCTTATCGACTATGCTATAGCAGAACCAGTTAGACAGGCGACTATTAGAAAGACTGTGAAGAAATGCTATGGCAGTGTGCCTCCACAAAAAAGGCAGCAAGAAAAATTGTTTATTGCTCAATTTGCTTAAAAAAAAGGGAAAAAAAAGAAGAGAATAGAATAAAAAGCAGCAAAGCAAAACAAGGTTCAAAGGAGGCATTCGGCTAAGCTTCAGAAACCTATCTAATACCCTGCTATAGCAATGACCTTCATTTTTCATCTCCATACATATATAGCCATCCACACCATTACAACCCAAGAAGCCCTTTTGACGTATGAAAATTCAGATGCTAGGAAGGAATCTTAGAACTTTAACATGGCTATAGAACTTCTAGGTTAGCATGATAGAAGAGAAAGTTAATTCCCCAAAGAGAGAGTAAACACTGAATCTTAGAGTCGCTGGACATTTCCTCATCTAATCAATATCTTGCATCACGAGCCGCTAGTACTGGGCAATGGGATTGCTTTTCTGGGGACGAGAACTAAGGGAAATTATAAAGGCATAGTTACATAGATAGGAGTACTACTATTATTGGTTAACATTCTGCTCTATTATCTCTGTTCTTATTTTGCCCAGGAGTACAAAAATCTAAGTGTGGGGGTATTTGATGAGTGTTATTTATGCCATGTTTTCCCTATATTATATGACTGTATTGTCTGGTGAATATGAGCTTAACTGCATTTAATTTGAGCAAAAAGGCATTAATTCATTATATAAGGAACTTAAGGATAAATCTCACATTCATCCTACACATGCGCTGAGAAAAGAATAAGTTTTGAGGTTTTATTAAAAAAGAGCATAACATAGCCGATACAATGCTATAGCATCAGGATAGCTTTATTGAAGTGCAATACAATGCATCCCTGAGGCTATAGCAGAGTAAGTGAAGCAATGCTACGCGGCATTGGTTCTGATCTTTTGTCAAGGTTGTTTCAGGAAATAAAGTGCAGGTCATTAAGTAACAATTATCTTGCTGACTTATTGGAATAGAAGATGCGGAGATTCAAAACTAAGATTTGAAGAATCCTGCGGGATCACGAATCAATCTACCGAGATTGAAAAGAGAGACCATGATTGGATTTTGACAGATTTGGAAAGGCCCAGTTCGTTGGACGTATGCCACAAGTTGACCAAAATATATATGGAAACAATAGCCAACCCTAGAGGGGGTCGAAGTCATCGAGAGTCAAGGACCATTCTCATACGGCCAGACTTGAAAGAAGAGTGCGAGGAGTTACAAGACACGAGAACTCCAAGAGAACCCAGCACCCTCCCTTGCAGTGAGACGGAGACAAGAAGACGTGGAGTTGTGACGTGTCAGGGCTTCTTCCACGCTGTCGAAACCTCCATCAAGCTTTCTGTTTTTCTTCTTTAATTAATTCTAGTTAATCTTGTGATTATGGGCTATCTGTTGTGATTTGTTTAGTGATTCCTCGTCGGTCTGAACTAAACTTCCTATTGTTGAGTGAGGATGATTTCCTAAGTTTGGAATGAACCCAGTTGCTAGTTTTTAATTCAATACATTCAGTTTGCTTATCAGTGATTTAATTTCTCGTCGATTAGCGAGAGCTAGAGGCTAGATCAGTGGTCTTGGCTTACCAAGAGGGAGTCGAGTTTAGACATATGAGAAACAATGATTGCTAGGCGGTGGTGCAAGTTAGGATATGGGAGAAGTAAAGTTAGGATTGTACGTATCGGACGCGAGAGCTTCTGAAGATTAGAGTGGCGGGTTAATTGAATAACATTGTAAAAGGTGTTTATGTTGTAGCATTGCGAGAGCTGTGCATCATATATGCTATAGCAATGCATGTAGGCAACTGGGGGATTGAAATGCTTAAGAAGGATTCTAAGCTCAGCCTATCTTTTTACTGATATCTTCTTACGACTATGATCATCTGTTTAGTTTCTTGTTTATTAAGTATAACTATAAAAACTCCCAACCCAATCAAATTTTATACACAACTATTTTTGTAGTTTGGCATCATCATTCGGTATCTCAGTCTCTGTGGGACAACACTTTACTTACTCTTTATTACTTGTTCGACTGGTTCACATGCCATCAAGGAAATCTACCAATAGGAGTATGGTGTGAAGCTAACATATAAATAGGCATATAAAGCAAAGGAAAAGGAAATGGAAGACATACATGGTAGAACAGAACAATCGTAAATGTTAATCTCATGGATATGCCAAAGGTTGAAGGAAATAGATGATAAAATAGTAGTTTAATGTGTAGCAAATGGTTACAAGTTTGAACGGGTTTTATTGTGTATGGGTCATGTATGAAGGGTTTCTTGGGTGGCGTGAGACATGTATTGTATGTTGATGGAACTCATTTAAGTGGGCCGTATAAGGGGACCCTACTTTAAGCTTCAGCCTATGATGCAGATAATGAGTTGTTGCCTTTTGCAATAGCAATTGTGAAGACAGAGACACTGGATGGTTGGACGTGGTTTATGCATATGATTAAATAGATAGTTGGTTCAATCCAGTTGACTATTGTTAGTTCAAGCCTTTTACCCAAGAAGAGGGGTAGAATTAGGTGATATTAAAATTTTTAACCTTAAACACAAGCTTAATGAAAAGGGTAGAGTTAAAGAGATATTCCGAAGGTGGACACAAGATATTTATACTAGTTTAGTCCTATCACTTGACCTATATCCAGTCTTCAGAAGCCTTTTTGAGAGTTCCACTATCATCCCAAGATTCACGGGGTTCTTGGTGCCTCAATACAATTAAATTCCTTCACAAGGAATACTTGTTTCCCCTTACACTTTGCAATCAATGCCCTCTTAAGGTTCCACTACCTTGACTAACTTAAACGTAACAAATGCTTAAGTATAATCTCTCACAAGAGTAACTAAATAATCACTGAAGTACAAAATCACATAGAGATTGAGCTTTAAGACTTAGGAATGAATGTAAGAGTAATTATGCACAGTGTTGGATGTTGCTTCATTTTCAATGCTCTTCTATTTAGTGTGTGAGAATGTTTGATATTCGTTGCTCTTCAATGTAGCCGTTGAAGTGTTAGGTCATTGCTTCTATCCATTGAGAATGTCATATTGTTCCTTTTGTCCTTTGAATTAGCCGTTGGAGACAGAGAATTTGAGGCGTTTGAGGTTTAGAATATTTAATGCTTTTGACACAGTGATTTTTGCTAATTTTGTGTTAATCCTTAATTAAGCATCTATAATGTAATCAAACACTGATATAATGAAGTGTTAGAACAATTAGAAGCAAAAAAGAACAAGTTTAGAATAGATTGGAATGAGTATCCAAATTTTCGAGACGCTACTCTATTTTCTAAAAATGCATCACTTGAGTGATCTTCACTTAGAGAATTTGAAAACATAATAGATCACTAGTTGGCTCACTATGGCGATGTGGTAGTGATGTATGTAAATAAGATCACTCAGGTGGTCACTCGAGTGATCTTGCTTTATCTTGTTTTAAGAGAAAATAGATCACCAGTTAGTATCACCATGGTACAGTGGTAGTAATGCATTTTAATACACCATTCGAGTGGTCAATGTTGAGTAATCTTCTTTTTAAAACTTTTTCAAAAATACTAAGCACTACTAGAGTCAACTGAGCATTACCGAAGTCACTATGGCATTGTGCTAGTGATGCATTTTTTAGCACATCACTTTAGTGGTCATTCTAGTGATATTTTCTTAGAAAACTAATCACTAGAATAGATCATTGTGGTGAAGTGATAGTGATAAAGATTTTGAAACATCACTCAAATGGTCGCTCGAGTGATTCATCTTGAAATTTATTTGGAAAAAATAGATCACCAGATAATTCACTACGGTGTGCGATAGTGATGCACTTTGAACCTCATCACTCAAGTGATCTTTTTAAAAGATATTTTCTAGAAAATATATCGAGGTAGAAATGATAGAAAATAAGTGCATCACTCGAGTGATCATAAGTATGAATAGTTTAACACTTCTAGTAAGCACTAAGTGATGAGCTCTTTCAAAACCACATCACTCAAGTGGTCAACTAGAAATTTTCATAAAATGTTTCATCATTGTTTGAGAGATAAAATAACCAAGTTTTGCCACATCACAAAATCAAGTTAGATTTTTCACGATAACATATGAACAAGACTAAACATAAATGACATAGATGACATCTACATTGCGTATCATCTCCATCATTCTCCCCTTTATGGCATCATTAGAAAGGGCAAAGTCAAGGTAAGTAGGAGAGGAAGGATTAGTTCTTGGAGGATCATTAGGTAGATGATTGGTTGAGTCAGGAGCCGTGGTTTGTAGAGGGACAATATTAATGGGAGAAGAGGCATCATCAATGGTGTCACCTTCTTGATGAG
This sequence comes from Acacia melanoxylon, assembly GCA_019022615.1. Lineage (NCBI taxonomy): Eukaryota > Viridiplantae > Streptophyta > Magnoliopsida > Fabales > Fabaceae > Acacia > Acacia melanoxylon. Next base: position 22,032,577 of record JAFJYJ010000002.1, read on the forward strand.
CAAAAATGGGAGAATTAGATGTGGCTGGTGGTGGAAGTCAGAGAGGGGGAATTTGAATAGGATCTTGTGGATGATGGATATATATGGGAATATACTAAGGTTGAGAGGTTTGTATAGGCTATTTGGAAGACTTAGAAACTTCAATTTACTCATCAACCTTAAAGTTACTTCTAATACCAGAATGATCAGAATGGTAAGAATGAGATGGTAAATGAGGCTGAAGGAATGGATCAAAGATGAGAGGTTCAAGGGTAGGCTGTGGGTCAAGCTAGTCAAGAGTGGCATTTATGTAAGTGGAGGAGTCAGGGTTATGCTTGGTGAAAAATACATTGCCTTGAGAAGTAGTATCAGGAGTAGGATCAGAAGTAATGGCATGTATAGATTGAGTAAGGGAACAAGAAACATGTATAGGCTGTAGAGATGTGGACTGGCCAGGGGCTAGAGCATCTAACCTTTCACTTAGGGATCTCAGCATACTCCCAAACTCAAGCAACATCTATGTCTAGGCTTCCTAATGAGGAAGCATGGCCTTGTGATTCTGATTTATCACCACATACATATATCCCATCTTGTGATCAATATGTGTGATAAACTCAACATTTGTTTTAGCCATATCCACATGAAACCCATGAATAATTTACTTCAAGTACATCGAAAGGTAGGAATATCACCTAGAGGGGGTGAATAGGTGATCTTAAAATTTTTTCCCTAATCGCACACAAACGCAAGCAAGACGAGAGAGAGAAGAGAAAGACACAAAGCAATTTATACTGGTTCGGTCTAACACTTCGACCTATGTCCAGTCCCCAAATCCTTTGGGTATTTCACTAATCACAAATGGTTACAATTACACACTTTGTACTAGAGATGATCCTAATTCACTAGGACTCACTCCCCCTTACAAGTTGTAATCGTACACCCACACTTAAGGTTCCTCAACTAAATTGATAATCAAATGGTGTTTAAACTCCTCACGAGTAGATAAATATAAACACTGAAGTACAAGATATCCGAAGATATTAATGACACAGATGAAACAACGAATTGCAATAAGTTCGAATTGAATGCACAACGTTTCGGTAGGTGGCGAATTCAATGCTTTGGCTATTTATAGATGATGCAATAAATGACCGTTGGTGAAGCTTGAGGAATAACCATTGAGAGTCTTGAATATATCTGTTATACAGATGAAGCTCGGTTAATTTTTTCGTCGTTCAAATAATCCAGGTGGATTTGCAGTTCTGATATTCTCTTCATTCCTTTTGTTTTGCCGTTGTGAAATAGCATTGAATGCACAGATGGAATGTAAGAAGAAGCTTTACATAGATCGAGTATTGGTTATGGAGATTATATCGGCTTTGGCAACTACATTTAATGCTCTTTGACAGAGATTTTCCGTGATCTCCCAAAATAACCAGGATCAATATAATTTTGCAGTATAATGTAACCTAGGTCGTTTCCCAACGAATTCACAGTCGGTTCGATTCGAACAGCAATAAAACAGAAACAATAAAATTGTGGGTTTTTTTATTCAAAAGAGATTAAAAACGAAAATATGTAGAAACATATTAACAACGATTAATCAGATTAAAAAAGATTAACCCAGAATTGGGATTCCATAACCTTCATCGAACAAAAAGATAATAACCAAACTCGTGATTGATTATGGACAAATCGAGATCTCTGCATTTGTTCAGATATTCCCTCGACTAGACGATCGTCTAGCATTTGATCGAACACGTGGCGAGCTCGCTGTGCGATCGCACAATGCTCTCTCAGAACCCGGTCCGACCTATGTCCTTGGGATATCAATCTAGGTATTAAATCTAATACCTAATCCACAATTATGATTGGATCCAATTAAAATAAATAGAAACGAATAAAGTTACCGACTGAAGCGCGTGCCCTCTGGATTCGTGGAACCCTCAATCCATGGGTCAATCATAGAATCCTAGCCTATCATAGCTATGCAGAACGAAAATGGGAAAGAGATGAAGAAGTTCATCATGAACACGAAGAACACGAAGAACAGATGAAGAACAGGTTGAGAGAAAATGAAACTTCGTATTTTAATCAAAAGCGAGTAAAACGTGAATGAGAATATTTTTGGCTGCTGCCTCACTTAACCTAAAATGGAAATACGAAATGGGGATCCAATCCACAATTCAGGCCCAAAACAGAAAATAATAAAAAATGGGCTTTAATTACAAATTCGAGCCCAAATAAAAATCCGACTTCGGCTGCAAAATCGACTGCCCTCTTGTCCAAATTTGGCCTTCATGTCTTCATAACAATTGTAGCTCTCGAATCATCTGAAATATGAAACAAAAATGAGGTAAATCGATGTCGGTTCAAGAGTTATGGTAGGTATAGTGAAGCAATGTAAAACTGGAATTTTATTATTAAAAATGGCTAAAATATAATCAAAGGCCCAAAGCCCAAATAAGTATAAAAGCCATTATTTATTAACTAAAGAGTCCTAAATTATTAATCAAGAGATAAAATAAGTGTATGAAATATTCAATTATCACTCTTCTGACACACAAATTGCTTTAAGCAAATTTGTTGTTAATCCATGATAAAATCATCTGAAACTCATTAGCAAACTGATTAAAAGCAATTAGGATTAGTAATGAGTAACATTAAGAAGCAATGGGATTAAACACGGTGATTTATAATTTACGCGAGATGTTGGTCGATTTCCTTGATGGCAAGTGAACCGGTCGAACAAGTAATAAAGTGTAAGTAGAGTATCATCGTCCACGAGAGGCGAGATACCTAAGAGTGGCTCAATTGCTATGATAATTGTGCAAGCGAAAGTAAATATAATTGGGTTGAGAGGTTTTTGTAATTATGCTAATAACAGAATTAAAGAGAATAAGTTTTAAGAAGATATCAGTGAGAAGTTAGGCTGAACTTGGAATCATCCTTAAGCGCATCAATCCCCCAGTTGCTCTACTCATTGCTATAGCATCCGTACTTTGCATAGCTTCCACAATCTTTCATGAGATAGCTACTAACTACAATGCTATTCGATTAACCCACCTCTATAATCTATCGAAGCTTCCACGTCTGATACATATGAAACTAACTATACTCCTTCCATATTCCTATGGCAACTTTCTAGTTAAATCTGCATTACACTCAGGGTGTCACGGTTATGAGAGGTAGACCCATTCCTGAAGCCTACAATAAATAGGTCAAGCCTTGCACCCGCTGCCTAGTAAACACAATTTCTCGGTCTAACCTCGACTCCTTGCCCGATAAGCGAGGCCATAAATCTAGCCCTTAGATTCCTCTAATCGACTAGTAATTAATTCACTGATAACAAACCGAATCTATTAAATTAAGAAATTGCAACTGGGTTTATTTTACACTTAAGAATTCATCCTCGTTCAGCCATTGGAAAGTTAGTTCATGACTGACGAGGGAAACACAAAACAGATAGTAACAGAATGACCCATAATCTAACTACTAAAATAAAACAAAAGAAAAGCAGAAAGCTTGACGGTGTTCCGACGGCGTGGAAGATGTCCTGTCACGTCACCACTCAACCTCTTCTTCCCTCCGTCTTACTGCAAGGAAGGATGCTGGGTTATCCTGGAATTCTCGTGCTAGTGAAGTCTCTCACCCTTCTTTCGAGTCTGCTGAATGTGAAATCTCATTTTGGCTCTGTGCGACTCTCTCTTTAGGGTTGACTTGCTGTTTCGTTTTATACTCGGACTTTCTTGTGACGCAAGTTTCAGCGAGCTGGGATTTCCAAAATCTGTCGAGATCTATTGTATCTTCTGTTTGTAGATTGATTCTGCTGATCCTGCGGGATTCTTCAAATCTTTCCGTTTCGGTCCTCCGCATCTTCTATTTTATTACGTCAGCAATATACCTGTCGATCTCGACCTTTATTATTATTCCTGAAATCAGCTAGGTAAAAATGTCAGAAAATATGCCGCATAGCATTTGCGTCCTTTACCTTGCTATAGCTTTCGTGATACTTTTTATTGCACTTTGAGTTGCGTTCAGAATGCTATAGCATCATATCAGCTTTGCTATACGTTCTTTAAAAACAATGTAACTTGCTCCTTTCTTAGCACATGTTTAGGATGTAAATGGTTTCTATCCTTCAGTTCCATATATCATGAATATATGCCTTTTTGCTTGGATTGTTTGCAGTTAAGCTTTCATTTATCATACAATTCAGTCATGAAATGCAGGGAAAACATGGCATAATTTGTGCTTATCAGCAAACGGTGATTTGAAGACAGAGTGATCATACTCGAGCATGAATAAAATTATGCTCGGGCATTAGTTCGAAAGACGGTTTAAAAGAATAGAGATCACTCAATGCTCGAGCAAGGATCTCGGCTTGCTCGGCGAGGCTAAAAGCGAGTCTTTCAAAAAAAATTGCACTAACTATCGCGATGCTCGAGTATGACAGAGATCATGCTCGAGCAACGTTGAGACAAAGAGCAATGAGAGTTTAGACACAACCTTGCTCGAGCACCTTTTCAGTCCTGCTCGAGCATGTTGCTCAGGCATGACTTTATTCTGCTCGAGCACAAGGCATACAGAAGTGATGATTAGGAAACTTATGATACTGCTCAAGCAAACTATTTTCTTCTGCTCGAACATGATGCTCGGGCATGACATTATCTGCTCGAGCACGGGGCATACGGAGAAAAGGATTAAGAGATTTAGTGATCTTTGCTCGAGCATGCTTCTACCTTTGCTCGAGCAAGACTTTATCTTGTTTCTAATCCTGGAGTTACGCTATCAGCTCGATGATGCTCGGGCATGCCAATCGCTTTGCTCAAGAAAACTACAACTTATGCAATACTTAATTCAATAACTTATAAATTGTAATCATCAAAACACCGAGAGCTAACAACATCTGCATGGTAGAAACTAGGAAGGAAGGAGCAATAGAGGAAGCTGGTGCAGAAGATTGAGTGTCATCCATCCTTGAGGGCTCTTTCATAGACTCAAACTCTGGTTTCTTTCTCTTCTTTGGAATGGTGGTAAGAGGGTGTCTCAAAGGCAACTCAATTCCCAACTTCCCAATTTCATGGAAACCAAATAGAGGTAATCTTTCCAAAGACTCATTTAGTTCTAAGTACCAAATCCCATTTTCCTTCAAAAATAGAGATCAATTGTGGGTAGGGCATATGAGTGGACTTAATAAAGGTTTATCTATGCCTCTTGATCTCTAAAAAGATTATTTCACCCAGATTTCTTTCTTCTTTGCTCAGAATAGAGGCCATTATCCTATAACCTTGGTCAATGATTTGGGTGAAGTTGTTTGACTTTTTCACCATTGCCCAACAGTATATATACCAAATAATCATATGGAGGTCACACATAACACTTGGCTTGAAATTGACAATCCCCATAGGCTCTCCAAGTGTTAGGATTTTATACATTCGCCCTGGATTGAACTCTGCAAGTGATTTGGTTGGTGGTTTCTTAATCCCTAACTACTTGTTAATTCTAGGTGAAATTAAGAACTTTTTGCCTTTCACAGTGGTTTCTAATTCCTCTTCAATCACATACCCATCATTAGAGCAATCCTCAACAGGTTCAAGGTAGCAATAGAAATGTCTTACAATCTTTAGACAATAAGGTAAATGAACAGATAACTAGGGCATATATTGACCAAGATAAGGAAACAAGTCTAGCTTTAGAGTTTCTAACAACACTTGCAAATTAACATAAAATATGTTAAAAATTTTCCTCTTTGCAAAGTGTATCTTGGATTTTCTTTGAGTCATCAAGTTCATCAACATGAAACCCTGAAGGTGCCATGAAAATATCTTCTTCATCTTCTTTTTCATTATCTCCATGTTCTTCAACTTCAACCTCAGTAGGCACAACTGGTGGAGATGGCTTAGAAGAAGGTCTAGCATTGTTCGGCTGGTTTGAGTGTCTTGGCTTGGTTGGTGTTCTGTTGTAGAACACAGATGCTTAGCCTCATTGGACTAGTATGTTGTCTATATTGGATCAAAGGATTCCCAATCGTATCTATTAGGGAGATACCAAAAGGAATGTCAATATACTCTCACAGATATCTATATAGAAGATACCAACAAGAGCGATGGATCACTGTGCAACACGAGTATGGCGTAAAGCCAAAATGGGGTGGGGTGTGTGCACAGTGAGACTGAATTGTAGAATAGATGAATAGAGAATGTACACCTAGTAGGTAATCTCCTATTTATAGAGATTACCTCTAAGGTTTTGGCTCTTGGGCCCTGTGTGCCTCCGGCCTCTCATGCTTGCTCCGCCTGTCTTTTGTCGTGATTATAGGCATGGTTATAGGGTGATTAAAGTTTTACACGATTATGGAGGGATTCTATCATAAATTGCCCTTGTTGGGCGCATGATCAATGGGCCTCATATATGAGTCCATAATGTTGCCCCTGCACTGGTAGCTTAGGTCTCTAAGATCGGGATGTCTTAATTTTTACCCCAACTTTTATACCCGAGTTGTTCATCTTGATTTTACGAATTTCCATTCATTTGTTCTCGAGTTTCACTTTCATCTTGCCCTCAAGCATGCATCTTTGGGTTGGCTTATTTATTCAAATTCATTTGCACTCATGATGGCCGGGATTATGCTTGCAATTTTAACCCGGATTAATGAGTTTGCATATTTCGGTTATGTACTGCCCCCAATCTGGGACATCATGCAAAGACTGGCATGTGATCAAACGCTATCAGCCTTTACCACTGACAGCTGTACGCGCATCACGTCATAGTGTGTAACCACCATTTCATGTGTATTGGCCACTCCTGTCGTCTTCGGTATTTATGCGCATTGAATGCCCACGTCATTTCGTATCAGTCATCATTGCACTCTTTTGGGGGGAAATATGCTTTTTAGTAGGAATTGACCTCACTGCCCCTGACTATTTGAATTCAAAACGTTTATATATTCAAACTTCTCTCCTCTTCTCATCACTTTTCGTTCAAAGTTTTTCTTACCTTCACAAAGGAAATTATCTCATCTGCAGAAGTTCCTTCTCTCGATACTTCCTCCTGCATTTCTTAATCTTCTTCAGCCTTTTCCAGAATCAGGTAATGTTGGTCAATTTTTTTGATGGCAAGTGAACCAGTCAAACAAGTAATAAAGTGTAAGTAGAGTATTGTCCTACAGAGACTGAGATACCGAGAAGTGACGCTCAACTGTTGTAATAGTTGCGTGAACAGAAAGTAAAATCTAATTGGGTTGGAGGTTTTTGTGATTACGCTAAATAACAAGAAAGTAAAGAATGTTTAAGTCGTAAGAAGAAATCAGTAGGAGAATAGGCTGAACTCGGAATCATTCTTAAGCATATCAATCCCTTAGTTACTTCACACATTGCTATAGCATTTATACTGCATAGCTTCCGCAATGCTACAACATAGATGCTATTTACACTACTATTAAGCTAACCCACCACTATAGTCTATCGCAACTTCCGCGTCCGATACATGTAATACTAACTTTACTTCTCCCATATGCCTATGGCAATTTTCTAGTTAGATCAACATTACAAAGCAAGGTTGTTGGATATGATTAGTTTTGATGATGTCTTATATAGATTCCATTGTTAAGAGTAAAAAGCTTGTATACTATATTTATCTCCTACATTTACGAACTATTATATGTTTAATGTAGATTAAGTTGAATTATAAAGATTAATCAAGAAGGAGATAAGAGGTTACGGAAAGAAAAAGAAGAACTTGTAGAGAATATCAAGGAAGCAAGAAGCTGTCAAAGGATTTTGGGAATGATCAAGAGAATAGAAGAAAGAAAGAATTGAATTGTGGAAAATGATCAAGGAAGAAGAGAAGAGAAGAAAGAAAGAGTTAAATATCGAGAATGATCAAGAGAAGAAGAAAGAAAGAATAACTTGCTTAATAGAATGAGAAAATCATTATACAAGCTCTTAGATTGATTCTAGAAGTCTCTACGATGATATGGAAGTTGGAATGGCTCAAATCGGAGTTAAAATAAGCAAAATCAAGCTTCAGGATGAATTAACTCGAGCCAGGATGTCTAGACTGAAAGTGGAGCTAAATCACCAAGAGGGGGGTGAATTGGGGATTTTAAAAATCTTTTACGAATACCTCTTGTTTTTGAACACTAAAAACGAGAGATGAACTAAGATGAGGGTAGAAGAGCAAGACACAAGGATTTATCTTGGTTCGGTCCAATCTCTTGACCTACGTCCGGTCCCCGGACTCTGCGGGATTTTCACTACCTCAATTGATTACACACTCGTACTCGAGTAATTCTCTCACTAGAACTTACTCCCCCTTACAAGTTGCAATCAATGAACCCAATCACCAAGTCCCCAGACTTGTGATACTTTACAATAAATGATATATAGAAAAGAAACTCTCTCTAAGAGTGGATATAGATAAACACTGAAGCTTTTTGTATCAATAGATACTTTACACAGAAAAACTCAAGAGTAGTTGGACACTTTGAATGATTTTCGTTTTCTGTAGTATATTGGTTGTTGAGAGGAATTGAATGCAGCTCTATTTATACTGAGAGTGCATTAGATGACCGTTGTAATCTTCAATATAACCATTGCCTTCATCGACAAGGTTACGGTTTAGTTTTGGTCTTCTTTCTCTCTCTAATCTCCACTTAATCCATTTGTGAAGAAGTTCGAGTTGACTTCCTGTTAATTAATCCGTTGGAATAGCAGCTCTTTTGGATGTGGTAGGTAGACATTAATCCTTTGTAGGCGTGTGCAGAAGGATTACCCAAAAGTATGCAACTTTCTGGGTTTTGCATTTAATGTTATGACATCACTTTTGCTTTAGCTTTAAACCTTCAATAAACATTCTCTAATTCATCTGAAACTCACTAAAAAAGTGGTTAAATATATCTACGAACATTAGAGATTAATCATAGGAAGTATTAAGATCAAACAAGAAGGTATTGCAAATTCGTCGATTTAAAATTGGAAGTCGCTATGAAACCTCGAGGTTTGTTCTTCAAACCTTGAGTTTTGACGTAGCAAGTGAAAGAGATTTAAGTCCAAAACATGAAACCTGGAGGTTTCCTCCTAATACTAGAGGTTTTCAAAGTCAGCGTAAAGCGACACCCTTTCTGTTTGACAAAAACTCGAGGTTCTATCAGAAACCTCGAGGTTTCACTTTGAATGTGAAACTTTGCAAAATCGCGCCAAATGCAAACCCGGAGGTTTTCCAGAAACCTAGAGGTTTTCAAAATCAGTGAAAAGACGTTTGCTCTCTGTATGCCAAAACCTGGAGGTTTTGTGTCAAAACTCGAGGTTTCGCTTAAATGTGAAATTCTGAGTTTTTGCGCCAAAAAAGAAACCTGGAGGTTTGGAGGTAAAACTGGAGGTTTTATAAGTTGGAAAAACATAGATACTTTTTAAATCGGACAAACCTCGAGGTTTGTCCTAAAACTCAGTTTTCTCTTAATTTTGGAAAACTTTGAGAAAACTTCATTTAGCTCAAACCTCGAGGTTTCTCATAAAACTGGAGGTTTTCAAGAGTTCAAAACTTAGGAGACTCTCTGTAAGTCAAAACATCGAGGTTTGAACAGTAACCTCAAGTTTTTCATTTTCCATAAAATTGATGAGAAGTCTTTGTATGACGAAACCTGGAGTTTTGCTCAGTCCAGAAACCTGGAGTCCTTCTCTGTAAGGCCAAACCTCGAGTTTTCTGTGCAAACCTCGAGTTTTGCTCTTACAGTGGGTTTTACACATTTGAGAGCAAGACTTTATGCTTTGTTTACAATTATTGGAGATCATCAAAACCCTTAGAGAACTAACATAGACTCGAGTTAGAATGGTTTCTACAGTGTTTTGGGCACCTGGTACAGTTTGACTCGAGCCAAGAAACTCACAGACTCGAGTCTGGGTCAAAAATCGAGTCAGCCATTTCTATGACTCGAGCCAGTAGTGATTTTCAGCCATTTTTTCTCTCTGGAATGAGTTAACTCGAGCCAAATTTCCAATTGACTCAAGCCAAGTGTGCTTTCAGCAACTCTGTTATACTCTGTTTCACGTTCAGCTCGGGCGACGTCTGGTAATTCAATGATATCTCCCAAACCAGAGATCGGATTGAGGTGAAACTAGTGGCATATGAAACTAGACACCCAATGCGTCATTTAAAATTCAAGCCCAAAGGAGTTCAGATGAGAGAGCTATGAATTTCACAAGTTGGACCATCATTTCATGTCACACATCAGACCAAGCTTCGGTATTTTGAGTATATCTCACAAACTACATATCTAATTGAGCTGAAATCAGTGGCATATGAAAGTAGACTCAAAAAGTGTTCCATCAAGAATTGAACCATTCAAAACAGAGTTCATACCAGGGAGTTATGGCCTTCAAAAGTTGACACTTGAAATTCTGGATTCATTTCAGCATAGGCTAGGTTTTCTGGATATGGCTCACACTATACACAACCAAATGAAGTGAAATCAATTCCATATGAATGTAGACTCAACAATTGTTTCATAAATTTAGGAAGCAACCGAGTTTTATGGGATCTTACCTCGAGCCAAGGCTTTGTCAACCTCGAGTCAAAGCAAGGCAGAGAGTTAGACATTTTGAGAGAGGTTTTTAGCTTGAGCCAGAACATTCACCTCGAGTCAAATGCTTCTGAAGCTAATGGATCAATTGAGGATTGACTCGAGTTTGGGCAGAGACTCGAGCCAAGGATATTGCTACCTCGAGGAAGTCAGTGTTTTGTTAAACTTCTCTATGCTTTAAATGATGGATTGACTCGAACCAGAATGTGTTTTAACTCGAGCCAATTGCAAGTCAGAGAGCAAGGGTCTTTGGAGAAGACTAATTGACTCGAGCCAACAAGTGTACCTCGATTCAATGACCAACCCGAGAGATTAACGAATTGAGATGAGTTTTTTACTCGAGCCAACAAGTAGCAACTCGAGTTAACGGAACACACAGCAGCAACAACGTCTCCGAGAATTCAAAAATGGCTGTTATCGATTGATTTCTACTTGCTATACTTCTCAATGCTATTAACCATGTTTGTTAGCAAGTTTCAGATGATCAAACGAAGGATTAACATCATATTACAAAAAGCAGATGATTACGTCAGCTTCAACGACTATATTTATTCCAATGGACCTATTCTAAACTGGAGGAATTGCTCAATGGTAAAAAATGACAACTAACTATAAAAGGAGAAGCATTCAAGATAGAAGGGGGGGAGAAGAGTTTGCATTGTCGAAATACCAACATTATGAATCCAACGATTAACTCATATACTCTCTGTTTCACAATGTTTATATAGTTTTCAATAGAGAGTGATGATCGATTATGTACTTCAGTGATTATTATTCAACTACTCTTGAGAGATTCTAAATGCTTATTTGATTATCTTTTTAGTGATCAAATCTCAAGGTTGTGGAACCTTTGAGTGTGGGTGTACAGTTGCAACTTGTAAGGGGGAGTGAGTCCTAGTGTGAAAGGATCATCCTGAGTACAGAGTGTGTAATTGTATCCTAAAGGGGAGTATCTCAGTAAGAGATTGTAAAGGCTGCACAAGTGCCTGACTAAACTTGTGAGGTTGTAAAGGCTTTTCTCTTGTGCCCGGTTAAACAAGGAGATAGTGGATTGAAAATCTCAAGTAGAGCTTGGGGACTGGACGTAGGTCAAGGATTGGACCGAACCTGTATAAATCTCGGTTTGCATATTCTCTTCCCTAAACTCTTACATTTCCAGCATATATGTTTGAATGACTGACTATTTCTTTATAAACTATTTCCATCATTCGAACTGCTTTCAGTAAGTTGCGAAAAGATTTTCAAAATTATCTAAAGTTTTATCAGACACCCAATTCACCCCCTCTTGGGTGACAACCAGGTCTAACAAAGGTGTTATGGTTATGAGCGGTAGACCCATTCCTGAAGCCTACAATAATAGGTCAAGCCTTGCACCAGCCTGCTTAGCAATAACTGTTTCTCAGAGGTCTAACCCTGACTGCTTTCCAGTAAGCCGAGGCCACTAATCTAGCCCTTAGCTTCCGTTAATCGACAAGAATTTAAGTCACTGATACGCAAACTGAATTTATTTAATTAAGAACTAGCAACTAGGTTCATTCCAAACTTAAAAAATCATCCTCACTCAGCCATATGAAATTTAGTTTATGACTGACGAGGGAAACACAAAGCAGATAACAACAAAATGACCCATGATCAAAAGATTAAAATGAAAGAAAATAGAAAGCTTGACGAAGTTTCCGACAGAGTGGAAGAAGCCCTGTCACGTCACCACTCCACGTCTTCTTCTCTCCGTCTCACTGCAAGAAAGGATGCTGGGTTCTCTTGAGGGTTTCGTTCCTTGTGTATTCTCTTTTTCTTCTTCCGAATATGGCCGGATATGAATGGGATTAGGCTCTCGCGACTCTCCCTTAGAGTTGGCTTCTTTGTTTCTTTATATAATCGAGGCTTTCTTGCGGCGTAAGTTCCAGCAAGCTGGGCCTTCCTAATCTGTCAAGGTCCGATCGTATCTATCTTCCAATTTGTGATAGATTGATTCTGCTGATCCTGCATGATTCTTCAAATCTTTTAGTTCTGTTCCCTGCATCTTCTATTTCAATACATCAGCAATCTACCTTTTATCCTCGACCAGCATTATACTTCCTGAAACAATATTGACAAAAGATTAGAATATATATGCCGCATAGCACTGCGTCACTTACTATGCTATAGCTTCAGGGATGCATTGTATTGCACTTCGATAAGGCTGTCCTGATGCTATAACACGGCATCGGCTATGTTATGTGACTTTCTTATAAAACCTCAAAAGTTGCTTCTTTCTTAGCACATGTTTAGGATGCAAACAGAATTCACCCTTAAGTTCCCTGTACAATGAATAAAATGCCTTTTAGCTAGGATTACATGCACTTAAGATCATATTCACCATACATTTCAGTCATAAAACACTGGGAAAACATGGCATAAATCATGCTCATCAGGTACTTTCACTGTTTCCCTATCTTCTTTCATATTCGCTTTACTTTGCCTATCATCCTCCTTCTTCTTCAACTGTATTTGCCTTTATCATTTTGCTATTTTTCTGGGTTTCCTGCGTAAACACTTAGGATTTTTGGGTTTTCTGGGTTTCCAACTATCCGTGTCGTACCTTATTCTTCCCAACCCAAAAAGTTCCTCCTGTTTTACTCTGATTCTTTCCTCTAAAGTGCTCATGGATAAAGATAGTCCTCCACCTCTAAACATGTATGGTGAACCAATCCCGGAAGAAGATATAGAGGTGATTAAAGTACTCACTGGCGGAACAAAGTTCTGGCTCTGGGCAATACCTCGCACCGAAGGAGGGGGACCACAAACAACCACAAACGACTCAAGATTCAAGCGCTTATAATCCGGGATCACTTCCTACTTCATCAACCTCTCCCAACCGAGATTATTCCTCATTTCCTCAGACTTCCCATACTGCCTGGCCAAAAAAGTATCACAAACTAGACCAGGATCTCATCTGGCGAACGTCGTCGACCCTTGTGAAGACTGTAGCTATGAGTACATCACTCTTGCCAATCTTGGCCGCCCTGTAGAAGCCGAATCACTCTTGGCCTCATGCTGACATAAATTTATTTCCACCACAATTCCGGCCTTCCCCAGCCTAAACCATCCTGGGGTTGCCTTTCTTACATCATCACATGTTATATCTTTTGGCTTAGGTATATGTCCTTCTTTTGACTTTTATCTTTTTTATTCTAGGTATAAATGGGTTCACCTTCATCACGCCATACCGAGCAATCCGCAACCGAGGAATCAACCTCTACCAATCCCTCCAAAGCTTCTGAGACTTCGGACCAGTGGGTTGCCGAGAAGGTACTACATATTAAGAGCAACATGACCGCCAAAGAAATCGCTGAATTAGGCCTCCGCGACAACGAAGACTTCGTCTTTTGTTTACCCTTATTTCCGAGTCGGTAGCCTTCTACCGAGATAGGGACGATGACCCACATTTCTTTTACTTCTATCGAGACTTGATTTCCGTCTTGGTGTTCACTTCCCTTTTACTGATTTTCAAATCAAGCTTTTAAATTACTTACATCTCGCCCCCGCCCAACTTCATCCCAACAGTTGGGCGTTCGCTATTGTGTTCAAAATTTTTTGCAAGGCTCACAATATAACCTATTCGATTCACGTTTTCTTTCGCTTTTTCCTCATTCACGGTAAAGAGTCCAGCAAAAAATCCTTTTCCTATAAAGGCTGGACCTCGCTCGAGCATTGCCGTCTTGAAACTCTTTGAAGTTTTTGCGACTCTTTCAAAGGTTTCAAGATCGCTTTTTCAAGGTTGTTGCCGTGCCCGAGCTTGACCTTGATTTCTTAACACTATTAAAATCGGGGAGGTGGAGGAGAAATTCCCCCTTTACTTGACCTACAATCTTCGTAGACTCTCCCCTTCCGCTTTTGACTTATCCACCCATAGCTTTTCTGATGCCAAGAGCTCAGCAATTTCCTTTATTGAACACTTCATTGAAGAAAATGGCACCGTGAAGTCGGCCGACTATATTCCTAAGCCCCAGACTAGGAAACGACTTGCGACGAGTATGAATATAGCTTTTTACTGTATTGTCTTGCCCGCTTCTTGTTCTATTAAGTGAGTAACTGGCCCTTGCTTTTCTGTCTTTCAGGTCGGAAAATGGGGAAACGACCCGCTTATCTTGACGTGACGCTTCGCGACACCGAAACCACGGGTGCAAAAACGAGTGAGAAACGCCCAGCACCAGAACCCGTCCAAAGTAAGCTGGCTAAGAGAACCAAAGTTACCATGAAGACTTCGGTCTCAAAAACGAAGGGTGCCTCTGTCTCGACTGCTCAAGAAGTCATCCTAGCATCACCTCCTCCAAACCCTACTAATCAGGAAACTGAACAGCAGGTTATTCAGGATCCACCGCAAGTCCAGCTGCCCCGATCTGTTATTTAGGACAAAAGGGTTTCAACAGAACTTCGCCCTTCTAAGGACTATTTCGAACCGGCCAAATTGATTAACGTTCAGGTTAAAGAGCTTTAAGAGATCGAACACTTAGGCTTGAGGGCCGTTGCGGCGAGCCAAACCGTGGCCTACTTAAAAACAAATATGCCACAACTCACACGAACCTGAAGAACGTCACGGCCGAGAAAGATAAAGCCAATGAGGTGACAGTCTGGGCTCTTAAGGAACTACAAGCGGCCAGAATGGAGCAAGACAAAATGCGCGACGAGGTGCAGGTGGCCAAGACCGAGAAAGAGGGCATACACAAAGAGCTTCTGCAAGTTCAGGAGGATCTTTGGAAGACAAAGTCGGATCTCTTTCGCGAGCAACAAGCTCATGAGAGGGATCTCCATGCCCTGAACATGGTGAAGACCATGCATGACTCTTTTGACAACGCTCTGGAGCAGGTTCAATTCCTAAACCCCAATGTTGAATTGAACCTTGAAGGGGTGCATTATAACGCTTGTGTTGAAGACAGGAACTTCGTCCAGCCCTTCATCTTCTGCCAACCAATCTACTCATCAGCCAGAGGGGAACCCAGAGGAGAAGGGAGATGAAGAGGCCAATCCTTCCAACCCGGCCGAACCGAATGTTGATGCTCCTCCTTCTTGAAGAGTCAGGATGCCGGTTTTGATTGTAGTTCCTTTTTTGGGGTACTGAAGCCCCATATTTACTTTTCTTTGTAGCTTTTGCCCAGATTAGAAACCCGGTTGATTTTCTTTATAAGCTTTTAATTCCCCTGCAACAAACATTATGTAAATAATTTCAATTTCAATGAAAAATACTTACATGTTTGTGTACGTTGAACGCTTGCTTATTGCTTATCAAACCTGAATATTTCTTTGAGCTGAACTCTAACACGACATTCGTTGCCTATGATGAACTTGAATTTATTTTCAAAGTTCTATTGTATGACTGGGCCAGAGTCAAAAACATTTGCGTAGAATTTGCTTGAATATTTGTCGGGTATTATAACTAGGAATTATATTTGTGAAGATTTTTATTAACCTATCAGATTACATTCCGACATGTTTGGTCGGAACTTAATCTAGAGCAAAGGCAACCAGTCACATGCTTAAATTTAGTTATCTTTAACCAAACTTTAAACATTTCGACCTGGTCAAGGTCAGCATGACGGCTCACTTCATTACCCCAGAAAAAATGATTTTGATGCATCATGGCCTCATAAGGCTTCTAGTTTTATCGCGTTTCAACGAAAACATGTTTTAATTGTTCTTCCAACTTTATGTTTTGTTTAGATCGAGTTTCGTTCCCTCAGTCAATTTGTCCACTGCTCCACATTTTATTAGAAATCAGGCTTCGTACCCTAGATTCATCCATCAATGCGACTCAAGCAATTTGAAGTGAACTCTCAATCGAGAAGTTCTACATTTATTTGAATAGACTTGGCGACATAGTCATCTTACATGATTCCGCAAAGGGAATTTCAAATAGACTTGGCGACATAATCATCTCTCCCAAAAGGGATTTTACAATAGACTCGCGACCTTGTCGCCTCTTTATAATTCCAATAAAGAAATTTTACATAGACTCGCGACATTGTCGCCTCTTCGTGGAACTTGGCTTCAACTATAGTATGCTTTCAGCTTGTCCGCATTCCACGTCTCTTGACCGCCTTCTTCTTCAGGGTCTCCAGCATATAAGCTCCTTTGCCGAGTTTTTCTCTAACCTGGTAAGGGCCTTCCCAATTAGCCGCAACCTTTCCATCCTTGGCGTTCTTGTTGCTAATGTCGGCTATTTGAAGCACCAAATCACCCTTCTTAAATGACCGAGGCTTCACCATTTTGTTGTATCTTGCCCCGATGAGTTTCTTTGAGGCTATATCCTGACAATGTGCGGCGACTTTGACTTCATCAATCAAGTCCAATTCTACCGCCAATGCTTCACTATTCTCTTCTTTCTCTTGCAAGGCCTTGACTCTCCTCGATGAGGGCTCACCAATTTCCATCGGGATCATAGCTTCACACCCATACATCAATCTAAAGGGAGTTTTGTCGATGTTTGGATCTTTGGTCCGGTATCCCAACAAGACGTAGTATAACTGTTCCACCCAACTATACTTTGCCTCTTCCATCCGCTTCCTTAATCCATCTAGGATAACTTTATTTGCGGACTCAGCCTGCCCATTGGATTGGGGGTGCTCCACAGAAGCAAAGTGTTATTTGATCTGGAAGGCGGACATCATTTCTCAGAATCCCTTATCAATGAACTGGGTTCCATTATCAGTAACCACTTCCATTGAGATCCCAAATTGGGATATAATATTCTTCTCGAGGAATCTCTGCACCCAAACCGAAGTGATTGTTGCTACTGATTCCGCCTCTATCCTTTTAGTGAAGTAGTCGATAGCTACTATGAGCCATCGTAGCTGTTTCGGAGCCACTTTAAATGGTCCCAACAAATCCATGCCCCATTTGCAAAATTGCCTTGGTGCTGAGATATACTTTAACTCTGCTGGGGGAGACCATATTATCCTGGCATGTTTTTGGCAACTATCACATTTCTGCACATGGTCTTTAGCATTTGCCACCATTGTCGGCCAGTAATACCTGGCTCGCAAATCCTTTCGAGATAATGCCTTGGCCCCCATATGCTGCCCGTTGATTCCTTCATGGATCTCGGCCAAAACATACTCGGTCTCTTCCGAATTTAGGCGCTTTAGCATTAGGGAATGCAATCTTTTGCGATATAATTGATTATCCACCACCGTATATAAAGCTGCTTGCCCTATCAACTTCTTTGCTTCGATTCAGTCGTCGGGGAGGATTCCTCTTTCAAGGTAGTCAATAATTGGTTTTCTCCAATCCCCGGATACCGAGATAATCATGATGCAACTCGGCTCTGGCAGAATTTGCTAGATGATAGTTCTATGATTGCCGTGGCTCTTGGTGCTTGCCAACTTGGATAAAATGTCGGCCCTAGTGTTCTCACCTCTCGGGATGTGTACAACGGTCACCTCTTTAAAGTCTGTCATGACTTCTTTCACCTTTGCCAAGTACTTAATCAACAAGGGCCCTTAGATTGGTACATCCCTTCAATTTGTGCTGCCACGAGTTGAGAATCAGTGGAAATGTGCACTTTCTTGGCTCCGTTTTCTTTGGCTTGATCTAAACTCCGTTTTCTGATATAATGTTTACAAATAAATATTCTCTCTCAGAAGTGAATGAATAAACACTGAAGTACAATTCAAATCATTTCACTCTCTAGTGTAAACTATATAAACATTAAGAAACAAAGTGTATGAGTTATTGAACTATCGACGGTGTAGTAAAATCATTTCACTGGCTTCGTCGATTCATTCATCAATCGTCGTCACTCTTTCTGGTTTGAAGACTTCACAATTTATAGGTAATTGTGTTTCAACCGTTGCAAGCATTCGACATTGGACTTTTCTTCCACTTTAGAATATGACCGTTGGATGTCTTTTGGAAGTAGCCGTTGGAGCTTCTGACGTAATCATCTCCTTTTTGTAATATGTTGATAATCTGTGATATAATCATTTGAAACTCATTAGGAAACTTATTAAAAGCAATTAGGAATAGTAATAAGTGATGATTTGAAAAAATGAAATCATAATAAGTTGATTTAGATTTCAAAAGACGGTAATTTGAAAACAAGGTATGATCATGCTCGAGCATCCTTGTTTGTATGCTTGGGCAACCATGGTGTAAATACGTTGTAAGTGGAGATCATCGTCTTATGCTCAGGCAACAAAGAGCTACTGCTCGAGCACCCTGCTCGAGCACTCCAGTGAGCTTGCTCGGGCAAACCTTGAACGAGGCTTATTAAAACTTGAATGGTCGCTGATGCTCGAGTAACACAGTTTTCATGCTCGGGCATCCTTGTGAACCAAGATCATCATGTCTTAGGGCATCACAAATATACTTGTCGGGCATGGTGGAGGCAGTGAGGAAAAATGAATTAGAATTATACTTTCTCAAGCAACACATTGTGCCTGCTCAAGCATGCTGCTTGGGCAGAGCATTTTCTTGCTTGGGCATAAGTCATACAGAGGTGATGACAGAATGATTTTGTGGTGCTGCTTGGGTATGGCTTCTTATCTGCTCGAGCATTCTGCTCGGGCATCCCAAAAATCATGCTTGAGCACAACGCCTTTAGCTATATTTTCTTCTTGATTTTGGAAAGGTATTTGAGTCTAGTTTCAAACGGAACTGATTTCAGCTCAAATGGATTTCTAGATTGTGAGATACACCCAAAAAACTGAAGCTTGGTCTGCTGTGTGGCATGAATTTTAGTTCCAAATTCTACAATTCATAGCTCCTTTATCTGAACTTCTTTAGGCTTGAATGTTATATCAACATGACACATTGGGAGTCTAGTTTCATATGCCACTAGTTTCACGTCAATTTCATTCCTGGTTTGGGAGATATTATCGAATTACTAGAGGTCGCCAGCTAAAAGACGAAACAGAGGTGAACAGAGTGCTGAAAAACGTTGTTGCTCGAGCATGGCAATTTTTATGCTCGAGCATGACATTGTTCATGAGAAAATTACTGTAGTGAACTACTATTCATCAAGAAGCTTGAACTTGCTTATTTTAACTCCGAATTGAGCCGTTCCAACTTCTATTTGATCATAGAGACTTGAATATTGGTATTCTCATAATATTTAACAAGTTCTTCTTTCTTCAATCCCCATTCTTGATCATTCTTCATTATATTAAACTTCACATCTACATTAAAATGTAAGAATTAGTCAAAGTAGAAGATAAATGTAGTATGCAAACTTTTTGTTCTGGATAATGACATCTATATAAGACATCATCATAACTAATCATATCCAACAAACATTAACATTTTATCCATATTTTTCTTCAGGGAAGGCGACGATGAATGATTAAAAAGTAATCATTTTAGATCATGCAAATTAATCAATTGATATTTTTTTCAAAAAAAGGGTTAAGGTGCAAATTCTGTATTCAAGAAATCTTATTATTGCCCTGAAATTTTTTTTAATCTCAATGTCGCCATAAACATATAAAAACATAGCATTATGTCCCCGCTCATTAATAAAGTTAACTTTGATCGTTAATGGACACATGTCATTGCCACGTGGCAGTCAAAATGATATATCACCACCATGCTTCTTCTCCCTGGTTCATCTCATCATCTTCCATCCCTTCCTTTCTCCCTCTCATTCAATCTTAATTGGCATCTATCATTCATCTTCACTTACCTCCAAAACCTCCTGTAATTTTCATTCATCTCCCTCAATAGAATGCCCTAACTTGTGTTCACTGCTAGCAAGACGGGAAGATTAGGAGAAAGGGATGAAATATACTACAACAATAACACTGTTTTATACAAATAAAAGCACCAAAAACAACAATTATGGCCAATCTTCAACTCACATCTTCTAAAAAAAGCAACAAAGATAACAACCAAAACAACAACAAAAACCAGTCAAAAAAATCAGGATAACACAAATGATTTTGATTAAATCCACATCCAACTACAAATTCAGTATTTTCCTCTAAACCAAAATCATGTTAATAAAGAACTTAATCACCATATGTTGATAAAGATCAGCTTCTTTCTGCAACACTTCTTATACAAAGAACACAAAAAGAGAGAGAGTGAGTGAGTGAGTGAAGCAACCCAGTAGCAAAATAATTTGGATATAATTTTGATTATCCATAATCATAATTTAAAAATAATAAACTTTCATGTTTGAGGGGAGAGACGGGGGGTGAGAGGAAGCCGAGGTAACTCACCAAGGATTTTGCCGAGAAAAATCTCGACGGCTTCCTATCTACTCACCAAGGATTTAATGATAGTATTTTTTTTTCATGAGAGGGTTGTTAGCTACGCGCTGATCGATTCCTTCTCAGATTTTGACTCTTCTTGGATTCTCATCTACTAACGATCGTGGGACTCATTATTTCGTCGTGATCGGAACCCTTGTTGATTTGAGAACATTAATCAAAGACCGATCCGATTTAATAGTTTCCACAATTTCTCAGATTTCGACCTGATCAGAACCCTTGTTGAAATTCGTGAATCACTTTTGAAGTTTCTTCTCATAAAACCTAAATCTAAAAAATTGTTTCTTCCCAAGCTAAACGGAAGTCCCAAGATACATGAACGAGAGGGATAGAGGAAGGGTTGGTGATGAACATTGGAAGAGAGGAAGAGATCGAAGATGTTGACATGGATGGGGAAGAAGAAGCATGGTGAGGTCATGTGGCAGAGGCATGTGGCTTTTAATGGTCAAAGTTAACTTTGTTAACGATTAGGGGCAAGGTTGCTACATTTTTATACTTTTAGGGAACATTAAGACTAAAAACACTTCTAGGACAACATTGAGATTTCTTAAATACTTTTGGGGTGGACTTGCACCTTAACCCAAAAATAAAATTCTATCAAATATTTACAATGGTTTTTAAACTCTACAAAACACGAAAAAAAAAACCGATACGAGATGCTAACGGCTACTAAATACGTTGCAATAATTGTTACAAACATCTCGTTGAATCCCTATAAATACCCCACCAAACACGATTCATTACACTTCTTCTTCTTCCAACCTCTCTTCTCTCCCTTTTTCAAATGTTCGAATGAAGAGTTTGTAAGGTAAATTTTTTTAAAAAAAATTAATTTAAATTTTATTTTATTTTATTTTGTTTCTTCATATAATTATTGTACTAATTTTTCTTTCTTCTATAGAAATTCAAGGATGTGTTTCTTCCTTCCTCCAAATTTTCAACATTCCTTCCATAAACAAATATGTCTCTTCATTTTTCCTTCATCTTCAAGTTCAATTTCAAAAAGTGAAGAACTTAAATCATTATTGTCTATACATTATGTTTCTCAATCATAAACATAACATTCATACTTAGCTAACTTAATTTAATAATTCTCCACAAATAATTATTATTATTTAAATTTTTATTTAATATACAAACTTTCAAAATAATATTGGAAAAACTTTGATTCATGTAATTTTTTTTTCATATTTGTGCAACACTTAGTAGTTATTACCACAACCGCTACAAACTTATATTCAAAATTCAAATTTAAATTTCTAGTGCGGTAATTTGAAATTTCATTTAGAGTAAATACCTTTTTGGGTCCCTAGAAAAAAACACGGACCCCATTTTGGTCCCTCACACAAAGAAATGCCCTTTTAGTCCCTGAAAAGGACGAATAAGGGTCGATTTGTGAACATTTTGGTCCCTCACAAATTTCCAAAAAGCCCTTTTTAGTCCATAAAAAAGTCCCATTTTAGTCCCTAGGGACGAAAAATGGAGTCCGTGTTTTTTGTCAGGGACCCAAAATGGTATTTACTCTTTCATTTAACAATAGTAGTGGTTGGAGAATCGCTACAAATTTTGGCGCAATATTTTCAAATTTTAGAAAGTAATTAGTAACGGTTCTCGAATCGCTACAAATGTTGGCACAATATTTATAGTGGCTTTTGAAAGTGGAGCTAAATCACCAAGAGGGGGGTGAATTGGGGATTTTAAAAACTTTTTCAGCTTACTCTGTTTTTGTACACTAAAAACAGAGATGAACTAAGTAGAGGGTAGAAGAGCAAGACACAAGAATTTATATTGGTTCGGTCAAATCCCTTGACCTACGTCCAGTCCCCAGACTCTCTGGGATTTTCACTATCTCAATTGATTACACACTCTGTACTCAAGAGTAATTCTCTCACTAGAACTTACTCCCCTTACAAGTTGCAATCAATGAACCCGATCACCAAGTCCCCCGACTTGTGATTCCTTTACAATAAGTGATTTACAATCAATAAACTCTCTCTAAGAGTAGATAATGATAAACACGAAGCTTAATGTATCAACAGATACTTTATACAGAAAACTCAAGAGTAGTTGGAAACTTGAATGATTTTCGTTTTCTATAGTCTTGGTTGTTGAGAAGAAATGAATGCAACTCTATTTATACCAAGAGAACATTAAAGATCCGTTGCAAGCTTCATTATGACCGTTGGTGAATTAATATAGCATGTTGGAGTCATCTTTTGGAGTTTTTCTCTCTACTCTTCACTTAATCAAGTTGTCCGGAAGTTAGGTGTTGACTGACTGCAAATTAATCCGTTGGAGTGGCAAAGGCTTTGGATGTAGAAACATTCTTTAATTCTTTGTTAAGCGTGTGCGGGCGGATTACCCAAAAGTATGCAACTTTCGGGTTTTGCATTTAATGTTCGACATGCTTTTTGCTTTTGCTTTAAACCTTCAATAAACACTCTCTAATTCATCCGAAACTCACTAAAAAAGTGGTTAAACATACTAGGAACATTAGAGATTAATCATAGGAAGTATTAAGATCAAACAAGAAGGTATTGCAAATTCGTCGATTTGAAATTTGAAGTCGCTATGAAACCTCGAGGTTTGTTCTTCAAACCTCGAGTTTTGACTCGTAGCAAGTGAAAGAGATTTAAGTCCAAAACATCAAACACGGAGGTTACTCTCCAAAAGCGGAGGTTTTCGAGTAGCAAAAAGCGTCGTCTTTTCTGTTTGCCAAAACACGGAGGTTTTATCGAAACCTCGAGGTTTCACTTTGAATGTGAAACCTTGCAAAATAGCGCCAACAGCAAACCCGAAGGTTTTCCAGAAACCTGGAGGTTTTGAAATCGTGAAAAGTCGTTTGCTCTGTGGATGCCAAAACTGGAGGTTTTGTATCAAAACTCGAGGTTTCGCTTAAATGTGAAATTATGAGTTTTTACGCCAAAACGAAAACGGAGGTTTGAGAATAAAACTGGAGGTTTTGAAAACTTGGAGAAAACACAGATCTTTCTGCTGGACAAACCTCGAGGTTTGTCCGGAAACCTCGAGTTTTCTCATAATTTTGAAAAACTTTGAGAAAACTTCATTTAGCTCAAACACGGAGGTTTTTCACAAACTGGAGGTTTTCAAGAGTTCAAAACTTAGGAGACTTTCTGTAAGTCAAAACCTCGAGGTTTGAACAGTAACCTCAAGTTTTTCATTTTCCAGAAAATTGATGAGAAGTCTCTATATGACGAAACCTGGAGGTTTCTCTGGAAACCTGGAGTTTTGCTCAGTCCATTTTTCTCTGTAAGGCCAAACCTCTTGGCTAATCTCAAACTCAAGTTTACATGTCTAATCTTGAGGTAAGAATCCAATGCAAGAAGAATCATCTCCAAACTCATTGTATTATGTTCGTTATGATCTGATGAATGAAGACTGTTCTTGACCAGCGTTTTTGAAACGTCTTGAACTGACTGTCAATTTTCGAAGGCCATATCTCCCTGTTCCTAACTCCATTTTGGTCTGTTCAAGTCTTCATGGAAAGCCCTTTGAGTCTACTTTCATATGCCACCAATTTCAGCTCAATTAGATTTGTAGTTTGTGAGATACACTCAAAACATTGAAGTTTGGTTTGCTGTGTGGCGTGGATTTTAGTGTCAAATTCCACAATTCATAACTCCTTGATCTAAACTCCTTTGGGCTTTAATTTTATATCAAAATGACGTATTGGAAGTCTAGTTTCATATGCCACTGATTTCTTCTCAATCGGATCTCTGGTTTGGGAGATATCATCGAATTACCAGACCTACGAGTTGACCGTAAAACGAGTTGTTGAAGACCGCGAAACCTCGAGGTTTCACTTGCAAACTCGAGGTTTGCTAGTCCGAGACATCGAGATGCTGAAGACACTCAAACCTCGAGGTTTGTACTCAAACCTCGAGTTTTCTCGTCCCTAAACCTTATATTTGCTTGTTTTAACTCTGAATTGAGCTATTTGAACTTCCATATGATCTTGGAGCCTTCTAGCATCGATCTAAGAACTTTAATAATGATATCTCATTCCATTTAGCAACTTCTTCCTTCTTTAATATTCCATCTTGATCATTCCTCTTAATCCAACTCTTTCTTTCTTCTCTTCTCTTGATCATTTCTCGTCATTCAACTTGTACTCATCATTCTCAACAAGTTCTACCTTCTTCAAAAACTTCTCTTCTTCGGATTATCCCCCAAAATCCATTGATAACATCTTGCTTCCTTGACAATCTCGATATTCCCATTATATTGTGTGCAAGAACTTCTTTCTTCAATCTACTTTCTTGATCAATCTCCATTATTAAACTTTGCATCTACATTCAATATAAGAATTAGTCAAAGCATAATGTAAATGTAATATGCAACCTTTTTGCTCTTAAGAATGTCATCTATATAAGACATCATCAAAACTAATCATATCTAACAGCTTTATAACCTTTGCAATAAACATTTAAAAAAAATCCAAAAAATTCAAATGACCTTTATAGCTGTTATCCAACCACTACAAAATTCTCCTAAAAAGACAAATATACAAATGCATATTGTAAAAATTTGATAAAACCGCTACAAATGTAGTAGCGGTCCGGTTGCCACATGTAATGGTTTCTTGGAATTGCTACAAAATCGTTTGTCATGGTATGTTTTGTAGTGGTTTGGCCAACCGCTACTACCTATCCCATTTCAACCTTTACAAACCGTGAATTTTTTGTAGTGTTTTATTGAAATTGGAACAATCATTGAATTAATTGACGTCTTGGTTTTTGGATAAACATTAAAAAATTGATCTCTTGATATATGGAACACTAATTCAATTATGATTGAATTTGTTGTAATAAAATTTATATATTTTTTAATAATTAGATGTGATCTTTTTTATAAAGTTAGAGAAATGGATTAGCATGCAACTTGCACTAGTGCAAAAAAAAGCTTTAAGACCGCCTCGTTTAGAGCGGAGTAATGACGCATCGGTCTTAAAAGTATGACCGATGACAGTTTTGTAAATATCAAGAACTTCTTGGACCGGATCCTTTATTAATGGGTCTTAAATATATTATTCAGACCGCTTAACAAAACAACCGGTCTTAAATATATTATTAAAAAAATTGAAATATCAATACTTTATAGAGAAATCTCGTACGGCCCAGACTTATATTTTCTCGGACCAAAATAATAAGGAAAAATTTAAATATAAAGGACTAAAACTTTGAAGACCGGACATATATAAAAAATTGTCTTAAAGGTTATACTTTTAAGACTAGACTTAAATTGTGGCGGTACAAAATATTGAAAAAAAAATTAAACAAAAAGATTATTACTTTTAAGACCGGATTTTATTAAAGGACGATATTAAATGTTAACATTTAAGATCGGCGTTTTAGTTCATTCGGTTTGAAAACAAAAGCGCCAAATATTTGCACGAAACCTTACCTTAGGACTTACACGTTGCTCTCTCTGAACTCTGAAACCCCTGTTCTTGTTGCGAAACCCCTCTTCCTGTTGCATTACCTTTATTCCTCGCCCACCACCACCATCCTCTATTACTCTCTCACATTCTCAGGCATTCCTCTTTCGAACCACCACTCTCAACCTCTCTTCCTTTCTCGAAAATGAACAGAGAAAACGGTTCTTGTCCTGTTCGTTCAACGCCAGTTATTGCTCTTACTGGTGTGAGTCAGAATGAACCCTCATCATCTCATAATGAGCCTCGAATCGCCCGCGTACGCCGTGGTAGAAGTGGCACACAAATGAAAGATGTATCCGTAAGTTGGACCTCTGGGTCAAAGCTCGAGATTCAGTTTGATGAAAAGTTGGCTCCTTTCGGTCCTAATAAAGGCAAATATAATAGTTTTGTCGGCTATCTAGCACGCAGCAAGGCTAGCGTCTTGATAGATGAGTGGAGAAATGTCGACCTTCGCACAGTAAAGGAACCTATCTGGGATACTATTCGGCTTACATACACTGTCCCTGACTGCCAGAAGTTGAAAGATAAGACATTGTCTTATTATGCTGATCGGTGGAGGAAGTTTAAGACCTTTCTAGCTAACACCTATATTTTTGCCGAGGTTCAGCCTGACCATAATCCTTGGGACAAGTATACATTTATTGATGAACAAACTTGACAACAATTTGTTCAGTTGCGGACAACTCCTGAAGCTTTGGTAAGTTTATATTTAGTTTTGTTTGCCCTTTTTTTGTTTTCTTATTAACTTGTGCGGATATGTGAATGTTATTGTGTTCATCTAATCCTGTTAGTTAGATGGTTTGGTGTGTGGATAGAAGTATATATTTTCATCCTTTTTCCTGCATAAGAGGAGCATGTCTTAGTTCTATGCAAGTCTGATATGTAAACCGTGCAAAGGTAAAATACTAAGTAGGTAATTAGGGAAATAATAATGGCATAAGAGTCAAACCATTATTATAGTATTAGCTAGTTCTGTTATAGTAGGTAGTGGTTAGACATTGCTATTAGTTAGTTAGTATGTTAACTGTGTAAAGGTTTCGGTGCAATTTTGCAACTCCCTTTCCTCTGGTTCTCCCAATTTCTTCTACAATTCTACATCTTCCTTAAATAAAATGTTGAAACTTGATGAAGTGAATTTGACTAGTGTTTGAGGTTCATATTAAGCAGAAGTTCTCTAATTTATGTTAGTGAGATGGCTGGAATTCATTATTAATAATTGTTTTCAATTCGATTCGTAAAAGAAGGGAACAAGCACGGGAGATAGGAGAAAGAATGATTGCCCGTATAGGGCTTCTCGCGGCGGATATGAAAAGGCCTAAAAAGAATTGATGGCGGCCAAGCGGAAGAGATTGGAAGATGAAGCAGAATCCAATCCTTCTGCGATACATGATCCGCCATCTACAATATGTCACGATCAGTTATGGTTGTATATTCGGTAAAAGCCAAGCGGCGCCTACACGAGTGAACAAACTCGTCTAGTTGCTGAAAGAATTGTAAGTATCGTTATTTTTAATTTTTAGTTACTAAACATGTTTCATTACTAAGCTTCTCGTTATCTGTATCTTACAAGAAGATCTTAAAAAGAAAGAAATAGAGGGATCTTTTTTGTTGGATGGGAGGAATGATGTTCTGACTGTTGCGAATGGAAAACCGGGTCACGCAGGGCGTGTAAGGGGGTTGGAGGAAGGATAGGCTTGAATCCTTGCTCTTTCTTTTACTGCTTTCTTGAATGGAGGTTTTATTTCTTTTATGGATTTTAGTATAGCAATGTGTGGCTAGTTTGTTTTGCAACCTAGAGGAGCTATGAATTTATTTGTTGATTAGACTTTGTTTTTATTAATTAGTTATAATTAATATTAATTTTGGTTACTTAATCTTGTTTAGCTTTATCTATTTAATGTCTGGCCATCATTGAATATGAATTTGAGAATTAGGGTTTTCCTTGACGAAGAGAATTTTAATTAAGCTCTGAGATTAAGTAATATGGGATTAGATTTTAATTTAATTTGCGATTAGGATAGACATATACCTAATGGCCCCATATAATTGTTGAAGAGTGTGTTCGAGTTTTATTGCCTCTTGAGTAATTATGTTAAACATAACAAATTATACTCAAGAGAGGGTTGTGAGTGGACCGACAGGTACTTATGGCTAATTATACTCGAGATTAACAAAATTGATATTAAGGCTAATTAAATTAGTGGAAACAAGGTTTATGAAGCTAATAAGGGATTAGTGACTCTGGGTTGCTCATTTTATTATTGTGGTAGTTTGTTTGTTTTGATTTTATTTTATTTTCTCTTAATTAAATTTAATTTGGTTTGCTCAACTTAAACAAAGTTGTAAAATTAATACTTAATTGAAGTTGTGATACCAAGTCCTCGTGGGAACAATACTTTTCTTATCACTTTATTACTTGGTACGGCCCGTGCACTTGCGGAGTTTATAGGCTATAAAGTTTTTCCCTATCAAGGATAATAAGCTTTATGATGTTTAGTTAGATTCTTGTCGTTGATAATGTTTAGTTTGTTTTTCTTTCTTTTTTTCCTTGTGTACGTGCATATTCTCCAGTAATTAATGTATGAAGCATTAAGAACTAAGCTTTTGTCTTTTTTATATTTATATTCTCCAGTAATTAAAGAAGCTTATATATTCTCCAATTTTCCTTTAATTTATCTTATTCATTCAGTTGCTGCTGCGCTCGCCAAAGCCAATCCTCTTTTTTTTTTTTTGGTTAATTAATAAATGAGGACCTTTATGACTGAAAAAGTATTTGACTTTGAGGACCAGAGATTTTATAAAATCCGGTCTTACAATTAAATGAATAGTAAAAATTTAGGACCGGAGTCTTCTAAACTTCGAGTCTTAAAAATTATTTAATAAAATTATATCTTTAGGACCAGATACTTTATAAATAACTGGTCTTAAAAAAATCCAAAAATAATAAAATGTCGTGCGGAAAATTAAATTTCCCTCTCAGAACTTCTCTTGTCACACCGAAAGTGATTACTCAGGTTCTGTCTCCAGTGTTTGTGTGTTGTGTGTTGTGTCGTCGCTTCTTCACGTTGTTCGTCGACAATCACTTTCTCGGTTCCTTAGCTAAACGTCTATAGACCAAGCGTACGAGGTGTTTACGTTATATAACTTTATGATTTTCCCGCTTATGGTTCTGGGTTTTTCATGGGTTGAACGGAAATCGATGAAATGTTCTTGTGGGTTTCTCTGTTGTTAATGAATATTGTGTATTTTGAAGATTACATTTGCAATTTAGACCTACCCAACTGACCAACAAGTGTTTTTAGGTTTCTCATGCTATCTGCAACATCAATGTTCGTGGCCGGAGAAGAAAGACTCAGCAAACGTATTTGAATTTGTGCTACAGGTGAGTCCACAAGACCTCATGCGATGCATTTAATTTCCTCGTCATGCATTTATTTTGCTTCTTAGATTCACTTGTGATACATTTATGACCAAAAATGATTCTTCGTTATGCATTTAATAGGCAAGTTTCTTCGTAAAAAAAAAAGGGCATAACCGACATTGAGCATATATGCATTTGGAGTTGCCTTATTTTATATGCAAGTTTCAATTTTTTCGGATTATGTATGTTAAATCTTCCTGTCTATAGGAATTCTACTATGGATCACAACTGGATAAATAATGATTTACGGACGAGTGTTGAATATCAAAATAGGGTGAGAGAATTTATAGAATTTGCTAAACAAAATGCCCATAATGATAGTGGGAAGTTTTATTGCCCTTGTGTAGAATGTTTGAATGAGAGGCGACTAAGTCCTGAAGTTATACATACACATTTAATTTGTGAAGGATTTTGTAAGACTTATATCAGACATTGATATTGATGACGAAATTCATTCAAATTATGGTCTTCCAGAGAGTACTCATTTTTCAAGGGGTTTACCGGACATGAACGAAGAAGATGAAGCGGATAATGAACCCGACATAAGAAATGATCATCAAGAAGGGATATGGGAGGATATCCCTTTATAAAAGAGTCAATTCATAAGGTAATATTCATATGCAGAATTCTTTGAAAACTTTAAGGTTTTAACTATATTCCTTCTATATATGTTCTTAATTAAACAATGTCACTGACTATGAAGTTTGGTCTTGTTTTATTTTTGTGGCGGGGATCCGATCCAAAGGGGCATGTTATATGTAAAAGAGGATGTTACGTTGTTGGGTGGGAATCAGATGAAGGCATGGTAAATATTATATTGGGCATGTATGTTGATTTACGTGCTGTATTTGTAACTCATTGTATTTGTAAGTAAGTTATCTTATTGTATATATTCATTTAGGTGTTGTACTGTCATAGTATAATCATTAAATAGGAGGGCACATAACTCATGGTGAATAATATATGTATTTTTTTTCCAATTCAATTTATTCACAATGGATTGTTCATAGCTTGTAGCTTATAGTATTTGATTTTATGTGTTGGATTGGGTCGTGGATTTGTGTATTATATGATCAAGAAGAACATAACAGGGAAAAAAATCAGGAAAATTTGGATCGAAAATAAATATGCCGGTCTTAAAAGTTCAAATTTTAAGATCGGATGTATTTATATATCCGGCCTTAAAAGTTGGTCTTTTAAGACCGGTGTATTTATACGTCCGGTCTAAAAATTCAATTTTTAAGACTGGATGTATTAAACATCCATCCAGTCTTGCAAGTCAGTCTTTTAAGACCGGTATAATTAGTCGTATCGTCTTAGAAGTCGCTATTGTTTAGACTAGATTGTTTTATGTCCGGTCTTAAAATGTTGATCTTTTAAGAGCGGCCTTTTTTTTGTCCGGTCTTAAAAGTTGAGTTTTAGGACCGAACAAAAAATATTTCAGGTCCATATAGTACGACTTTTAAGACCGAGGTTGTAAATGTCCGGTCTAAAATAGTTTCTTTAAAACTAGTTGGACTCCGGTTTTAAAAGTTAGACTTTTAATACCGCCTGGAACAAGACCAGTCGCTTATCCAGTCTTACGATACCTCTTTTGTCCGGTCTTAAAACCCTTTTTTTCCACTAGTGTTGAATGATGACATGGTATACAATTTTATATTATATATAAAGGGAATTTAAAAATATAATTTTTATACTTTACATCAATTTTTAGTTCAACCCATATAATTAGTTTGCTCATTTTTCCGTATAAGCTTTACATTACAAATGCTCCAAAATTAATAATAATAAAAAGTTATCTTCAAACCTTATTATTGTAAGATTTTTTGTTTGTCACAACCGTTTGGTACTATTGACTAATTTCAAATTGACCATTATTGGATCTGAATAGAGGGTTTCTCTTGTATTGTGGTTTACTGATTCAAACATGTGACCTTTTACTTGAAGGGGAGCTTTCATACCACAAGGTCATAAGAACAAAGACATGTATATCTAAACATAAAAAACCTAATCTCATAAGATACTTTTTGAGATTCGTGAATGTTCAATCTAACATTTATTGATTTAGATCTCAAGTCATTACATGAACAATCAGATTTCTCCAACTTACAAGGAGGATCAAACATGTAACCTATCACTTATAAGGTAGCTACTTTCATGTCACTAGGCTATAAGACCATTGATGAGATATACATTAGACATGCAAAATAGTTTTTAAAGATATTTTTGAGATTCATAAATGTTCAATTTAACATTTATTGTTTCACATCTCAAATAACATGATGAACCATCAGATTTCGCTAACTTACAAGTAAGATCAAACTTGTAGCCTCTTACTTACTAGGGAGCTTTCACGTTACTAGGTTATAAGGTCATTAACATTTATATAATATATTAAAAAAAACTAATTTCATAAGATATTTTTTAGATTCACAAACACTACTAGAAAATTCAAATATTGCAGTGGAATTTGTGAGGGAAAATTTTTCCCTCACAAATATTTATATATTTGCGACGAAACTAAAAAATCTCTTGCAAATCCAGCAATTTTGGAACAAAATTTCCGCCGCAAACGGTGGAACCTATTTTCCCTCACAAAATTACTTAATTTTGCGTGGGAAATTTTGTTCCGCCCAAAAGTCGTTATTTCTTAACCCGTCTCCGCCACTCTCTCTCCCTGGTACGCCTCAGAGCTGCTTCAAGTCCACCACTTTCTCTCCCTCGGTCCGCCTCAGATCCATCCACCTCTTTCTCTCCCTCGGTACGCCTCAGATCCGCCATCGTTCGTGTGCTTCTGCTCCCTCAGGCAGCCACAAGTCCGTTCCTCAACAACCGCCGTCGAGCATACGGAGGAATTCCGATTCTGGGTCTTTCAAGAAGAGATCAGTCATGAGTGCCTCAAGCATACGGAGGAATTCTTTGTCGAGAAAGGGCAAGCGAAGTAGCAAGGTTATGTCTGTGGAAATAGAGGATGTCCATGATGCTGAGGAGCTGAAAGCTGTTGAAGAATTTCGTCAAGCTCTTATTATGGATGAACTGCTCCCTGCAAAGCACGATGTCATATGCTGCTCAGGTTTCTTTCTCTATCTGACTTAAATTTTTCATACATGGTTCCAATTTTGTTAATGGCAGTAAGTATGAATACCTTTGCATTAGTATTAATAAGAGCTGGATTTTTTTTTTTCTTCCTAAAACGTTCCCTGTAAGTAAATGGTGTCAGCTAAAACATATATTCTGAGAGTTGAGTTATATACTTGTTATTTGATGTACAGATTTCTTAAGGTGAGGAAATTTGAAATTGAGAAATCAAAGCAAATGTGGTCCGACATGCTCAATTGGAGGAAGGAGTTTGGTGCTGACACAATCTTGCAAGTATTTGTCACATCGACATTTTCTCAGGCTTAATGGGAATAATTAATATTTTAAATAGTCGCACATCATTAAACTCCTTGCTTTCTTACCACTCTTATTGTATGTAGAATGATTTTTCCATGCACCTCTTACTGAGTTATGATTCATATTGTGTGGGAATCCTTTTTATACCAGGATTTTGATTTCAAAGAACACAGTGAAGTCATGAAATATTATCCCCATGGACATCATGGAGTGGATAAAGATGGAAGACCTGTGTACATTGAGAGACTGGGCCAAGATGATGTCACTAAGGGGATCTGGCTTGCATCCACTGCAAGCAATGGTGCGCTGCGTCCGCTGCAATAGAAATGCGTCGTTTTAATTGGAAAATTGTGCAGCTTTGGCCTTTAAAAAAATATATATATATTTCGGAGGATCTTGACATCGACTCGTCTTAAAAAAGATCTTGGGATATTAACTTAGGTCTTTGAAAAAATACTTCATGATCTTGAAAAAATATTTTAGGATCTTAAAAAAATATTCTACTGTATATTTTTAGTGCCAGTCACAATATCTAAAATATTTTTTTAAGACCTTTCAATACCAGTCAGTATCCTAAAGTATCATTGAGTACTTTTCAGCATCTTGAAATATTTTTATAAGATCATAAAATATTTTTTCAAGATACGATTTTTTTTCAAGGTCAAGATCCAAAAATTATTTTAGTCTTGATGACTAAAAATATATTGTTAAGATCCTAAAATATTTTTTCAAGATCATGAAGTATTTTTCCAACATTGGTTAGTATCCTGAAGTATCTTTAATACGAGTCAGTATCCTGAAATATTTATTTATTTTTTAAAAAAAGGTCAAAGCTGCACAATTTTCCAATTAAAATGACGGAGTTCTGTTGCAGCGGACGCAGCGCACCATTGCTTGCAGCGGATACAAGCCAGATCCGTCACTAAGGTGATGCAAATTACAACTATGGATCGCTACATCAAGTACCATGTACAGGAGTTTGAGAAGACATTTGATATAAAGTTCCCTCCGTGTTCCATTGCTGCAAAGAAGCACATTGATCAAAGTACAGCCATTATGTGAGCAATAATCTAAGTATATGGCGTCATTGAAGCAATTTTAAACATTAATACAATTGATTATAAATCAGCAACTTATGAGAAAATGTCAATGTTTATTTACTTCACCTTCTTTTGGAAGCATGCTAAAGATAGTCTGTGGGTGACAAATGAATTCTCATTTCCATGAGAATGAGAAATTTGAAAAATAGGGAATTTTTTCCACGTTATAATCTTGTAATAATATGCTGCCAAGGAACTTGTTACTTACCTTCAGAAGATTGATGGCGACAATTATCCAGAGGTAAGTTTACCCTCTTTTCTATCTATATATACCAAACAATGTTATTCTGATTATATCATGATATCATCAAATTGCTTGTTTCACTGCAGACCTTGAATCGCATGTTCATCATCATCAATGCAGGTTCTGGATTCAGAATGTTGTGGAACACCGTGAAGTCATTCCTTGATTCTAAGACCACAGCGAAAATCAATGTGAGCATACACTTTGTTCAAAATCTGATAGGCTTTTAAGGAAAGTAAATTAAATTTAATCATTTGAAAGTTTAATTAATCAGGTTCTTGAAGTTCCAGAGTAAATTGCTTGAAATAATGGATGTTAGGTGAGCTCATGGACAAGTTAATTGTTGAGTAATATTTTTCCCTTATTGCACAATTACTTTATGTTTATTATCATTATGTCTCAAATTTTAACTCTAACACTTGGTTGCCAGAGTTCTTAGGAGGTACTTGTACATGTGCTGATCAAGGAGACTATGAATTATGATAAGGGCCCATGGAAAGATCCAGAGATACTGAGAGTAGGCTTTTAAGCTTCTTGTTTTTTCCCGCCTCTCCTTGCTTCTCTTTATTTGGTTGCAGCCCATATTTGTTGTGTCATTATGATTTAGCAAACTTACAATATGAGATATATGGAATTGCAGATGGTTCAGAATGGTGATCATAAATGCTCAAGAAAAAGTGAGTCTCTTTTTGTGGAAGACAAGACAGCTTCTCCTAAGGTCTTTACTAATCTCTGATGATTCACTGGCCCATCATTTTGCCTTGATTTTGTAAATGCTGCATTTGTCTCCGTCTTATATTGTTTTGCTTTTATGATCCATGCTTCTTTCCATCATTAATGGAGTTGCTTACTGTTTATTGCACATATGTAGAAGTCTTCCATCACGGACCGCTCTGATCACCCACAACCATCTCCTGTTTGTGATGAGGATGCTATATGTGTTTAATTTTGTTAGTGATAAAAAAAAAAATATCATGACTTTATTTAAGCTCTATGTTGAGCTTTAAGATTTACAAAAGTGGTGCTTACACTACTATGTTAAATGATGTGCTTATGGGTAAGTATGATTCTGAACACCAAGGACATTATGTTTCTATGTTGTTTGTTGACATCTGAGAATGCGCTTGTAGATCATCAAATATACCAATTTAGTATTTCCCCTGAATGGATGTTTGATTTATAAAATTTATGTTATTCATGTTTCAAGTAATTAGGTTTTAGATTCGAACTGTAAATTTTAGTAATCCTTCTGAACCTAAGTAGTTTATAGGTCTTTGGAGTTCCTTCGTCATCAGTTGTCCTCCTTGTACTCTTTTTTTTTGGCTACCCTTTCACATTTTAACTTGCTAAAAAAATGCATAACTTCCTCAGGTCCCTGCTAAACAAGTCATCAAGCAAGAGGTGATCATTCCTGTGAGTGATAAACATCCTTGGAAAAAAGTAGAGGATAATATTAAATTTGAAGCATCTAAAGGTACATCTGGATTGTTGTATATTTCTTTTTCAACTCTATCGTATTACACATACCTTGTTAATAAGGCCTAGTGCTAGTTGAATGAATATTTAAGATAGCATGTAAATGCATGCTTACTCTTACAAGAATTGAAAAAGCAATGAACTGCTCCTTTATTAGTCCGTCTACCTAATCCAAATATGGGAGATTGTTTTGTATTCTTTGGATTTCAGAAGAAGCACTGGAGCAAGGAAAACCATATTTTGATTCTTTTTGACTGCAGAACTTAGTTCTATTTTCTTTCCTTAGCAGCTTCTGGTTTAATAGAGCTATTTTCTTTCCTTAGAAGCTTCTGGTTTAATAGAGCTATTTTCTTCAGGCTTTGGAGAGCTCTCTTGCACGACAACAGGAGCTTTCAGCTTAGAAAAAGAAGAAATTGGTACGCTGCCAATACCTCAACCTTTCTTTTGTTTACCAGCTATCAATACGGCAATACCTTGACTTTGCTGTACTGTTATTCTGTGAATTGAATGTTCATTGAATTATCTTTTGGTTGGTGGAATTAATATTTGGTTCTCTTTTGCTTCGGTTTGCTGTCTGGTGAGGGAGAAATGGTGAATGTTCATATGTAGATGCGACACACACCAGGAAGAGAAATGGTCTGTTAATTTTTCATCAAGTGGACTACGATGCTCCCTCTAAATATAGTTTTATATGATACATATATAGAATCAAAATTTTGACCTCAAAGGGTACTATTGAAGGACAAGGGTACAGGGTTGCCTCCTGATGGTGATGACGATACCCGACTGCTGCTGTTTAGACTTTTTTTTAGTTCATTTTAGTCACAACATTATAATTTGTAATATTTTGTTTTTGCTATGTAAACTCTTATGATTGTTACAATTTATTTTTATGATATATAAGTCTTTTTATTTTCTAATTTTTAATATTTTTTTAGGTAATTATTTTATTTTTTCTGATTTTTTATAATTTTTAAAAAATAAATTGAAATTTGTGAGGGAAATTTGTTTCCGTCGCAAAAATGGTTTGCGACCTTTGCATTTTCGTCACAAATTCCATCACAAACCATTTTTGCGACGGAAAATGCTTGGTTTGCGGCGAAAAAGTTCCACCGCGAAACAAGGTTTTTTTTTGTAGTGGAATGTTCATTTTAATATTTTTTTGTTTGATTTCAAATCAAGCGATGAGAAATCCGATTTTACCAACTTATAAGCCGATCAAAACTAATGCCCTCTCATTTATAGGGGAGATTTCTTAACTCTTAGAAATTGACTACATTCCAGCATATTTTCTCTCTCTTTTTACCTATTTTTGGTTCAAAGATGCATAGGAAATGTAGTGTATAAAAGAAAATGTGCATATTAAAGTATCAGGAAAAAATGAAGAAATCCTTATTATATCCTGTAGAGTTTGTGATTCAATTGAGAATTGATAATTCCTCCCTCTTTTGTAGGAAGATGAAGATAAGTTTTGAAGCTCTATAAGAACCAAGAAACAAGGAAAGATAAAGGAGGTGAAGCAATGCAAAGTTAGAAGGGACAGCATAACCGGCCACAACAAGTTGACAAACTGGCCATGGCCAGTGACAAACTGGTCGCGGCCAGTCGTGAAAAAGTGCAGAAAGTACAGCTACGCGTTTTTCATTTCAAAAGCAGAAAAAACCCTATTTAACCATAAGGGAAGAGCCGAAAAACACATTCTTGACACAAGGGAACAAGTGGGCACACAAGGAGAGAGCTTGGGAGAGGATCTTGGCAACTTTGGAGGCTTGGGTGTTCATCCTAAAAGAGATTTTGGGGGCTTTTCACCTTGGTTCTTCCTCTTTTCTCCTCTTTTCTTCCTAGCTTCTTCATGTATTCAGTAGCTTTGTTTGGAATATCTTTCTATTTGGATATGAGTAGCTAAATCTTTCATTCTAGGGTTCTTTTGACCCTTTGTATGGATTAATACTTGAATATTCCTCTCTTTTGGTAGATAAATATATATATGTGTTGATTTCAACCTTGGCTTAATGCTTCTAAGTGATTGTCCTCCATTTAGATGATTTATTTACTTAGGTTATGACTTGAGAGAGCTAATCTAGGTGTAGAACTTGATTGAAATCATGTTTGTCTTGAAGTTTACTTGATAAATGGATGGTTTGTTGGTAAAATAGAGATATATTTACTAACCTTGCATTGTCACATTAGGGTTGTTGCTTAAAGATTGATTCTCATTATGTGTAGCAAGAGATTGCGCATCTTAATGACAAGAGAAACTTGATTTTGACTTGAGAGAGCGTGTCAAGTGTTTTTGAACCCTAGACTAACACATATATGTATTGAAATGCTATTAGAGAGGAAATTAACCAAGTTTTATGAAATGCAAAAAGGGAAAAAGAACCCTAGGCTCAATTTTCCTTGAAGTCAAAGAATCATTTATCTTTATCAATTTTAAGTTTTAGAAATAGTCTTTGAAAATTCTCATTCCACATCAAAACTTTGTTCTAGCTCAACTTGATGAAATTCACTAAGCCTCTTGCTTGACCAATTTGTTAAACAAATCCTCGTGGGAACGATACTTTACTTATCACTTTATTACTTGCGAAACTCGTGCACTTGCGAGGCGAACAAGTTTTGGCGCCGAATTCGGGGATTTGTGCAAACAAATCCTTTGGTCAACCTTTGGCTTGTGTTAGTAAATGTTGCTTGAGCTTTTAGTTAGGTTTACAATTTTTCTTTCTCTCTTTCATTTATTGATCTGTTGTTTTAGTTTGATACTCGCTCTTGCTTGTTTCTCTTATAGGTACCATTTTTGTATATGCAAAACTTGCATCCAGACGGATTGGTAGTGGTGCTTGACGAAGTACCTCTCATTGACAAAGTGCCCCTCATTGACGAAGTGCCTCTCATTGAAGAAGAGACTGAATACGCATTTGAAACCATGGCGAGACGATGAATATGATAGAGCTACCGTCAATGACTTTGCTAGTCGGAATATGCAAGGTCCTCAATCTTGCATTCGGATGCCGGAAATGCAAGCACGTACTTTTGAGATCAAGCCGGTTATGATAACAATGCTTCAAATGAATGGGATGTTCCATGGTCTTTACAATGAAGATGCCAACAAGCACTTGATGTACTTCTTGGAAGTGTGTGATTCTTTCAAACAAAATGGAGTCCCCCAAGATGTTTTGAAGCTACGGTTATTCCCTCTTTCTCTACAACGCAAGGCTAGAGATTGGTTCAACAATCTTCCAGAAGGATCTATCCATTCGGTGGTGAAGCGTAATCTTTGGGCGTCGGTCGGTCATGGTTGTCTTTGAACTTGGGGGGCTCTTCTCGACAATACCTCCCTCAAGTATTTTCTTCTTTGACTTGAGGTGTCTCTCCTCCGCCCATGCCTCCACCGATTACATTACACCTGTGGTTCATGTCTATCTCCGGAAACTGCTCGTCGTCGGATGATGATTGTCGTCCTATTCCATCGACTTTCCGATCGAGTGGGGGCGGACTCGGGCTTCGGCCTTGTTTCCTTTTGTTGTTCTTCCGACCCTGTGTTTTTATCGTGCGGCGCAATTTACCCTCTCGGATGTATCTTTCAATTGCGTCCCCGAGTTGAAGCATTGGTCCGTGGTGTGCCCCGGTCCGTCGTGGAAATCACGTAACTTTGACCGATCCGTGGTGGGTCGGAAACGTGGGGGCTGGGTCGGTCTACCTTTCTCATCTCTCGTGGAGGCCACTTCTTTCCATAACCGGCCCCGCGAAACATTGAGCGGGTGTACCTCCCATACCTCGGCCTCCTCTCGACTTGTCGGGTTTTGTTTCTTGTCTCGATTTCGAGCACGGGGTTCCTCTTTACGACCACTCGGTTGATTCTTGACCGGGGTGGTGTGCTTTGCTTTTCATCGCCATTAGTATTGGCGATCTCCATCTGTTCTACTTCCGAGATATTGCTTCGCGGGTGTTGAACTCGGTGAGTGTATACCCGGTTCTTGAAGATGGAGTTTGCCGGCCGGGAAGAGGGTTCCAAGCCGTCCACGAGACAATGCACATGAACGCTTTCGGGAGGGACCTTGGAGGGCTACCACCTTAAATCTGTCTGGTATTTTTGTAGCGTTTCCCCCTCCGTTGCTTTATCTTACTTAGGTATATCGAGATTTGGGTTGTTTCCGGCTAGTTGCGAAATTTAGTTCGAATTTGCGCCCGAGGCCTTGAAAGTCGTGGATGGATCTTTTCGGCAGTGTGTGCAACCAAATTTGAGCCGGACCGATTAAAGTGGCCGCGAAGAGCCGACTAATGACCAGGCCTTTGATTTGCCTTACGAACATGAGTAGCTCGAAGGCGTCGAGATGGGCCCTCGGGTCGGACACGCCATCATACTTCGGTAAAGAGGCCAGCTCAAATTTGCTAGGGTATGGAGCATTCTCGATTTCTTCCGAGAAAGGGCTCTTGTTGTGGCCCGCTATATATTTCACATGATATTCCGGGCGAGCCCTTTGGCCGGGGCGGCCTCTCTCTGTCTCGGTCTTCGTCATCCGAGGTTTTCCTGAAAACGTTTCTTCCGACCCGATTTGGGGGTCTTGGGTCTCCTCGTACTCGGAGTCCGTTTCCGAAGAGGTCGTTTTCTTTGCATACCGGTCATTCCTTGAGCTTCGACCGGCCGAGGGCCTCCGTGTTTCCGGGATATCTTTACTTTCTTTCTGTGTATCCGGTCTTGCTCGTGTTCCGACGTTTTAGCTTGCCGGCGGTGGTCTTCCATGATCTCGTTGCATTACTGCGAAGTCTTCTTGACGTTGGAGGTCATGTCGCTTCTCCATGTTCTCTATCCTCCTCGGGAATTGATTGTTGTGTATTCGGAGGAGGATGAGAGTCGGGTTCGGTATGTCGTTACACTTAGCTCCAAGCGGGAGACGAGGCCGTGTCGACACACTTTGTTCCCATCCTTGCTATCATTGTTATTGGGGATGTCCTCGGTAGGGAGGTCCTTGAGTTTGTTCCGACTGTCTCGGCTGCGCACGCGATGGACTCTCCGGTGAGGGTTCCGAGTCTTGGTTCTAGTAGTAGCCATTGTTGGTCACGGGGATCGAAATTTACGGTCCCCACGGACGGCGCCAATGTTCCGGTGTGGAACCGGATGTCCGGCCCAGGCGGGCGGTGGTGGTTTGATTTTGGATTGGGTTGCCTGTCACGGAGTATCTATGAGTGGAGATATCCGGTGAGCAAGGAATCACCAAACACAAGGCCTTTCGCCAAAGGGGGAGGGGGTACGTGTTTAGTGGGGGTTGTGTTGTGCAGTACAGAATGTAAAGAGCTGAGTTAGAACGTGTGCACCTTGATGTTACCCCCTGGTATTTATAGGGTGTCGTGTGGTATCTTAACTGCCTATCTATCATATCCCTGGATTATGGATATGATAGATTACCCCCGATTGACGGGGGAAACCGGGATACTCGGGATCTCTTTGGGCCGCAAATTTGGGCCGCCGAGGTCCGGGTATGCCCTTGCTGGGTCGTGCCCTTATTGGGCCGTGAGTCAGATCCGTAACAGAACTATATAAATTACCCATTTGGTCCTATTTATAAGGTAAAGAAAGAAGAAAATGTGTGATTCTATTTATAGGGTAGAGAAAGAAAATTTTCAGATAAATATAAATTTTACCTTTCATGTGTTATTAAATATTGATTTTCTTCACCTGTCATATAATGTATATTAAATAGAAGTAAAATTGAAATATTATTGGATTTCAAAAAAAAATTAATAAAGTTTAAAATTTTTGTATAAAATATGCTAGAAGTACATTATAAACGGGACAAGAGGAGTACATATTTGATTATAGCATATACGACCTGTCCCTAAACATAGTAATCCTTGTAAAAGGAAAACATAATCCTTGAATCAAATTCATCCGATGCAGTGCGGCTATAAATGGAGGAAGGAACGGAAGCTCATGCTGATTGGGGGATCATAACTCAAGTCAAAAACTTGCACTGTCGAAAATGGAATGTGGCCATGAATCTTCGGAGAAGAGACCTCCATCCAGAGGGAGAAGAAGAGCTGAAGAGGCATGGCACAATTGCCTCCTGCATGTTGCAACCACACTAATATAACCTTAGCTTGCTTCTATTGACTTGGGCCCTCTTTTAGTTTCTTGGTCCATTCCCTTCCCAACTCATAACTACTCTGGGCCTATGCTAACAAAATCTGGTATCATGACATTATCTCCCCATTAAAATGGACCTTATCCTCAAGGTGGGTTTGGGAATATAAGCTGCAAAGCAGGTCAAAGCATTGGGAACCAATATTGACATCATTGGGCAATTTGCGTTTACATACAAACTCTTACTGTTCACAAACTGGATAAAAAAAAACAAACTGGATCAGACGATACATCATACATGCAATCCTTTTTGTCCCTTCTTCGCTAACACGTTCGAACCGAAGATTCTCAAGTCACATGTGACTTTTTTTTTTTTTTGGATATCAAAGTCACATGTGACTTTACTTTTCCTATGCATAGTTTCGATTCGCATTTCTATGCACGAAGTTTCTCGATTCCTCAGTCCATTTCTCTTTTCCATTCCTGTTGCCCTTATCATGCACGAAGATTTTCGTTCCCTAGTTTCTTGCATGAAGATTCCGTCGATCTCTCAAATTTCGTCTCTGCCTCTCGATAGAGCTCGATATCTCAATTCTGCCTAAAGTGAAACCCTAAATCCTTTTTCTATTTCCCTATTATAATTTTAATCAGATTTTTCCATTGATATTTAATTTTCAATTCCCTTTCCTGGTCACCAATTTAAATTCCCAGTTGGTTTCTTCATTTGCGCTACAGGTCATCTTATTCAGTCAAAAACATCTAAATTCACGTTCAACTTTCTCACTTTAACGGATGACTTTTGCCTTTAACATAACACTAATCAAAAAGTCAAAATTTCCCGGCTCAAGAAATTCTGTAAGCTAGCATCTTGGGTTTTACTTTGTCTTTTGACAAGAACCATAACTTAGTTTGTAAGATAAGCTTACGTGTATTTTGAAGGCCGCCAAATCAAATCAGTTGAAAAACGTCCATGAGCAGTACTTCTAGAACTAAACTGGTTTCTCATAACGAACGATCAGTTTTGTGTAATTAGCTAGTTGCCTCTTGATGCTGAAGACATTGAAATTAATTACTACTATCTCAGGTCCTTATTATGACAACGAAGCAAGGGTGGACCCAAGAATTTGATCGTGGGGGGCAAAAAAAAAAAAAAAAACTACATTATAAATAAAAGTATTTAAAATACGACACAGACCTAAAGGTATTTGGAGATAATTAAAGCTTATGAGTCCCACCTTTTATTACTATATTCTTTTATATATATATATATATATATGGGTTTATCGTTTGTCGTATACGCAGACATAAACTTATGTCGTCACCCTAAAACTACGTCATTTTTGGGAGTTAGGAGAATTAATAAATGATGTTTTACGTATTTTTATTTTTGTATTTATTATATGAATTTTACTAAAAGATTATTTATTAATTCCCCTAACTCTAAAACTATGTCGTTTTGAGAGTTCATTAATTTCTCTAACCCTAAAACGACGTAGTTTTAGGGTGTTGACGTTAATGCATGTCGAATGATATGACAAAACAATAAACCCTATATATATATATATATATATATGGTGAGGGAGTAGGGAGCTGAAAATAAAGGCCTTACCTCTTCAAATCAAATCAAATCAATCAAATGCAGCAGTTACATTATGCATTCGAAAACCATAATCCTGCAAAAATCATCTTGATGAAAATGCAAACACACAAAACCTTATAATGTATAACTTTTAGCACCTACCTATTCTTTTTTTAAAGAAAAAAAAATTAGGGGGGCGGGGGCCACCCTTAGACCCCTTTGTCCGCCCTTGCAACGAAGGCTGAGGATGTGGACCCCGTTGCGATTTAACACGTAAAGATGCTTTTATCAAAGTATACATATTGAATTTTCCACCTCTGAAAGAGAAAAAAGAAAAAAATTAAATAAATAAATAAAATATAACATTGACATTTCTCAAGATACAACTGACAGGAATCTTTGATACAAACATCCAACGAATGAAATCTGTATGAAGAACATACAGCTTTATTTTTTGTTTTGTTTTTGTTCTTTCTTGCTTTACATTTATTAACAATTATAATTAATTAACAGGAAAATTTACATTTAATCGTCATTTGACTGCTTATCCATACATATAACTAATAGTATATGTAACCTGTGTTACCCACATGGTCAAAATGAATGAAAAAACATTTAGAAAATAATGGCAGTTTTTTTTTTTTTTTTTTTGCCACTATAAAATAGCAGCAGCTAAATAATATCAAGTTTTGATTTTTTTATTGTTTTTAATAGAACAGGGCATTAAGAAAGCCAATTACTCGAATAAATTTTAGGGATTAATCTTAGGCTTTTGTGAGGTTAAATTGGTTTAATTTGGCATAAATAAATGTTAAAGTGAATATTTGATCACAAGGTGTTTTGGGAGTTTAAGTGGATAAAATACCAAATTTTGATTGATATTTGTAATTCCTAATTATTCACTATTTTTCTTAGACATGATTCAACCTTTGTGAATTTGAATATATAGGTAATGACGTGGTGCAACAATAGGTCAAGGAAAGGAGCAACAGTTGGCACTTGGTTCAA
This sequence comes from Acacia melanoxylon, assembly GCA_019022615.1. NCBI lineage: Eukaryota > Viridiplantae > Streptophyta > Magnoliopsida > Fabales > Fabaceae > Acacia > Acacia melanoxylon. The sequence continues at coordinate 22,077,146 of JAFJYJ010000002.1, forward strand.
TGAAGGGCAAAGATAAAATTAAGGAGTGGTTATGTCATCTTAAGATTTAAGCCCCACACACTTTCTTGTGTGCAAAGTTTTATTTAGTCCCAATTGCCACCTCTTCGACCCACCATTCTCTTCTTCTTATCCATTCATCCATCGTACCATAAGAGCAGCCATGGAGTGTCATGCCTCTTACTCTGGGATAACCTATTATATATGTTTTTTTAACAAATAAGTAGCAATTATCATTGAAAGTAAAATGATCATACATCATAAATCTACAGCCATATTTGCCTATTTGGGCATGATTGTAGAGAAATAAATAAAGTTCTGTCAATACCATCAACCTTACAAACCCTGTCGAAAATAAATAAATAAATGGAGATAACTTTCAATATCTCTGAAAAGGATATTAGCACAGTTAGATTTTGTTTCCCGTAGTGGCAAAAGATGCTTTTGAATGCATAATACTTTGAACCCTCTATCATTTTCATTTTCTGATTGAAAAAAAAGAAGTCTTAGGAGATCCATAAGAGGGACGTGCTGAAGCAAATAAGAGAAAGGAAATGTTTTCCGGGAGCACTTTTTTTAGCTCAATATGAACAACTAAGGGCGGTCCAGTGAATACCATGAAGAATGAAAATTTTAAAGTTTTGAATACCTAGGGTACTTTTCTTTATAAAGAATGTAATTTCTTGAAAAACTTGAAAGTCAACAACTAAGTTTATATAGTAGATTAGTTCAACCTACGTATTAGTTGGATTATTTTAAAAGGAAAAACATTTGTTGATAGAATGTAAATTATGCCTCTAGATTACTAAGCTTTTGACACCTCTCTTCTAACTATTGAAAAAGTCAAATTTACCCTGGCTGAAGAAACTCTGTAAGCTAGCATCTTGGGTTTTTAGTTTGTCTTTTGACCAAAACCATAACTTAGTTTGTAAGATATAAGCTTACGTACGTGTGTTTTGAAAGCCGCCATATAAATTCAATTGAAATACGTCGATGAGCAGATTACTTCTACAACTAAACTGATTTCTCATAACCAACGAAGTCATAAGTTTTGCTAATTAGATAGTTGCCTCTTGATGCTGAAGACCTCCTGATGTCCTTAATATATAATTAAGATCTTATAGTAAAGAGCAAAGGTAGTATTATTTAGATCATGACAACAAAAGCTTAGGACGTGGGCCCCCTTGGGATTTAACAAGTAAAGATGCTATTTTTTCAAAGTAACATTATAGTACATATTGAATTTTCCCTCGTCTAAGAATTATTCAAAAAAGAGAAAAGACAAAATTAAATAAAGGGTTAAGGGTAAAAATACTGCGAAACTTTTCTGCTTTATATTTCAAAGATGTTATGTTTTTTTGGAGAAAGCGAAAATACACTGCGTGAGGCTTGTAAAATCGGAAGCAAAAATACCACCACTGTTAAAAAATGCCAAACTCTGTTAACTACCATTTAAAATTACCAAGATACCCCCAACTGAAAAAGAAAATACCCTCCTCAGAATTGCTTGGGATTGAAAATGGAGAATCAACAAATCAACCAGCAAAACATCAACCAGCCAACAAAGAAATGCAGACAACAAACAAAGCATCAACCCTAGCGCAACCTTGCAATCAGATCAACAAACATAAGATTAAATCTTAAAAATCGAAGGCCCGTTCGCCACGAGCATCGATGAATGGTTTCGAACCACTATAAGATTTCATAAAGAGAAGGAAGCTATGTGAAAACGGGAAATATTTGCTTATACATCGTCAGATTCAAGAATAATCGGTCAATTACCCCACTTTTAGCACAGTAACCACGAAAAAGTTCAAAGCGGCATCCATATTGGATTTCCACTAAAATGTAAAATCACACACACCATGAATCAACATCTGGGAAAATTTTGGTGGGTGATGAGCAGATACAAGAGATGAAAAAAAGAGATAATGTTTATACAACGAATTCACGCATAGAGATTCAAGTACAACTGGGTCTGTCTGCATAATTCCCTATTTACAGTGGATCAATATCAAAAATTACTGGTTCTTGCATAATTTCTGAGGAAAACATAATAATAGTTGAAAAAATTGAACCTTTCATTAATGAGCACAGGGTTGATGCTATTTTTGCTGAAAAAATTTGAACCTTTCAAACTAGCAATTCTGCGCTTGCGTTGCTGTGCCAACCCACGACCATCAATTTCTATTCAAAAACGGATCAACTTCATCGGATCTGTCAATCGCTAGATCGAACGATTCAACGTGCTTCGTTGTCGACTCGGTTCCCAAACCCAGAACCATACTGGATTCAACGTACTCCACAGCTTTGTAGGCGGCAATTTTCTTCAAATCGTCCTGCGTTAGAATCACGGGAGAAGGAGATAGAGCCTTCGCAGTCGCCGTTGGTGGCGATGCCTCCTCTGCCGTTCGCATCGCATTTGAGAAGGAATGGGGGTGAAGGGAAGAAGGGAATGACTGCGAAGAAGGGAATGACTGCGAAGAAGAAATGGGGTGAAACGAGATATGCACAGGGGCACCAAGGGAAATTACAAAGACCTAGGAATTTTCGTTGTTTTTAATAGGGTGGGGCCCACCATAAAGATAACGGCAGTTATACTGTTTTAAGGGTGGTGGTATTTTTTCTGCAGTTTCTGTTCATTGTGTATTTTTCTTTCCAAAAAAAAGCGTATGGTGTTAGGCGTTAAAGGTAAAGTTATGTGTATTTTAACCCTTAAATAAATAAAACAAAGATAACATTGACATTTTTCAAGATACAACTCACATGAATCTTTGATACAAACATTCAACAAATGAAATCTGTATGAAGAACATACAACTTTATTTTTCATTTTTCTTGCTTTGCAATTATTAACAATCATAATTAATTAAGAGAGTGAAATTAAAATTCAAAGACCAGAAGTGAAAGGCACGCCAGTGGCAGGTAACCAAGAATTCCCAGAAAGAAAGTTACCAACAGTGAACTGAGAGGCCTCAGAAGCACCAATCACATGGTAACCCTTCCACTTAACCCTATTTGAAGTGGAAGAGCCAGATCCTGTGTTTGCGTACTCAGCGTAATACAATGTGTCCAAAGCAAAATTACCACTCCAAGGCATCCATCCTGCTGGGTTAATCAAACCATCAAGAGAACACTTCATGAACACTGTTCTTGAATACTTCTTCCATGGCCTTCCAAGATAAGACTTAACGTTGTCAGAGTTGAAGTCCGAGGCACCTGTGACCTTAGAGTTGTGAACAATAATGCCCGTGTTTTGGTTCGGGTCAGTTCGGCCCTGAGCCGTGAATGTGATGGTCTTTTGAGGAGGTGTTCTTGCATAGAGATTGCAATTTTGGAAAACGACAGCCGCGTTACCGAAGATGAAGTCAACCGTGCCATAAATGTCGCATTCCCTGTAGAATTGTCTTTCGGAATGAACGTAGAGTGTGTCTTGGTATCCCTCAAAGCTGCATCGGTAGAAAACTGAGAGATCCGATCCTGATCTAAATGCCACAGCTTGGTGGTTTGATGGCCCTGCTGTGTTTCTAAATGTCATATCTTGAGCAATGAATCCATCTCCGACAGCAGCTGTGTGCACAAGTCATATAGAATATATTATTATTTATTACCCAACTTTCAAATCCATAAAGGCTATTCAAAAACTGAATGTATATATAAAATAATGATTTCTTTGTTGCTAAGAAATTAGAGAGACTCCCCCTGAATACACCAAATCCTTTGTCCCCTGAAATTAAGTCCGCCATTTGTATTTCTACCAACTCCACGTTGATAATAAATTATTAAATTGAAAATTCAATGAATGTCATTGACGAAAGGTTCAAAGGAAGAGAAAAGTCTGAAGATTTTATCTTAATATACAGCTCATTATAAAAAAAAATAGAAAAAGAAACTTACCATCACATTTCTCTTCTTTCCCCTAAATTAGTGTGTTGTATATATATCTTCTAAGCAAACAACTTCACCTTATAAAATAAGAATTAGGTATATTTGTTTTTAACATAATAAATATATGGCAACCAATACAACTGACTAATAATACAAATTTGAGCATTGCTGGGTTTAAATATATAACATAGATGTTCTATTTTTTTTTTCATCCTCTGGGTTTGAATAATGTGGATATAGTTCTCTTCTACTCAAATCAATCATTATCAGTATGTAATAATTCCTATGTGATACCTACACTGCTTAAAATTTAATAACATGATGTGTGTGTGTGTGTGTGTGTGTATTCACCGAGGATTTTGCTTGTGTATAATTCACATCTATGAATAAAATTATACATAGGATATTATTATTCTATGTACCAACAACTTGAGGTTGGACCAGAAGATTGAAAAAAGATATTCTGATACTTATTAAAAATGCCTCTGCATATTTCATAACATAACATATTTTGTCTTAAAACATTTTTTTTTACCTAGTGCCACTAATTGATTATTAAACCTCCTAATTATTCAATTAACTAAACTCCTCTAACGAATGAATTTTATTGAGGGTCAATTTGGTCTTTTATAAGAAATAGCTAATTTTAACTAATTTCATTAATTTACTATTATCATGTGCTTATAAATAAAGATCAAAATAGTGTAAAATAATTTGTTACTTACCAACAGTAGCTGAACGGAAGGTAGTAGAGCCTCCTCCAACACTTTTGCTACCTGTGATTATAGTTTTTCCAATACCATCTCCCACCAGCATAATATTATTTCCTGTTATTTCAACTTGTTCATTATAGACTCCTGCCTTCACATATATGATATACCTTCCCTGGTTACTCTTTGGTGCTGCACTTACTGCCTCCTTCAAGGTCGTATACTTCCCTGAACCATCTTTAGCGACGATGACATTCGCCTGAAAAGCCGGCGAAGAAGAAGCCTGCAATAGCTTCCGGTCACCGGGCTTAACCCAGGCCGGAAAGCCACCTTTGAATGAACTCGACATAGCAGCGTTTGATGATGGGGCCTTGTTAAGAGACAAGGCATTGCTTAGCAACTGAGTAACGTTGTTAGACATCAATGGCGGCACATAGTCTGTAATTCCAAGGTCGTAAAACCCGAACATGCAAGTTTCGACGTTGGTCAAAGCCGTACTGAGCCATGTCTGGGCATCAACTTTGGTGCATTTGGCGTTAACAGTTTTAGAGAGCCTGCTTATGGTTAGCTCATAGAGCTCAAGGCAATCTGCCCAAGCAGCTTTCTCACGTGAGTTTCTACACTTAGGGCCAAGAGAGAGAGTCTTATTTAGACCCATTCGAGCTCTATCAAGAGCAAGGTCAACTGAAACCCTGAAGAAATCTGACTTTTGCTTCACGGGTTTGTTGTAAGTTTTGGAGCCCAAGAAGTACTCACATGGTTTAGGGTTAGGAGTTTGGCTACACCATGACTTGACTTCGTTCAATGAGTAGCCATAGGCACAATAAGAGGAAAGCAGAAAGGGAAGAAGAAGTAGAAGAAGAAACGTACTTAGTGAACGAAGAACCACGTCCATTATTGGGATTCTATGGTGTTATGACGAAATGACTTTGATGGTAGGATCTTCAAAAAAATTCTGCCTTTTATAGACGGCGGATGAACCCTACAATACATTTTTTTTAATTATTATTATTATTATTATTATATATATATATATATATATATATATATATATATATAGAAAGCCAGTCGATGGTAATTAGGTTGGTTTAGGCTTTACCAGGTCTTAAATTATTTGCTTTTCATTAAATGTGCCAGCATGTTTCATGACTAAGCTATCTTCTGAAATCTAATAGAACCCAAAAAAAAAAAAAAACTAGTTAAAGTGATCTCATTGTGTTAGACTTTGCATGCATGAGAGGAAATAATGAGGCAGGCGCAGACTAAACGCGTTACAAGCTTAGAATATATGTTTATTTTTATATTATTATACTTCCAAGAGCCAATAGTTTCTCAATAAGAGTGAATAATATAGAACAGATTCCGTAATGAAGTTCGTTGTCTAATGAATTCATTGGCGCCGTTCAACCTTGTGGGTAAGAGTTTACGACCAACAAGAGCTTGTATTTCTGATGACCTTTACATTGAAGAATTTAAATTTAATGAAAACAATTCAAATTTTTAATGTAAAGGATTGAAAAATCATACTTTATTAAAAAAATCAAAGGTACATATTTCCTGTTGAACAGGGCATTAGCGCTCTAATTACTACTACAAGAAATATATTTTACTTCCACAAAAAATGTTTTTTTCAAAAAAAAAAGCAAAAAATAAAAGTGGTGGCATTTTTATAATTATGTGTGAGAATTTTGACGTATTAGGCGTCTCTTTAATAAAAAAGGGCAAAAGTTGATTTTTGGCGTCCCTTTTCAAATTGGGGCGTCAAAAGCTCTACTTTTAGCATTACAATTTGAAAATGGACGCCAAAAGCGGTAGCTCAAGCGCAGGACTTTTGACGCCACGAGCACCAGCTTTTGGCGTTGTTTTTGAAATTGGAATGCCAAAAAGTAGGCTTTTGGCGTCTCAATTTTAAATTGGGACACCAAAGGCACTCCGTCACACGCTACAATGCACTGTGCACCTATCACATCCATCAACCATTTCCTTCTCACCCATGTAATGCTTTTCCCAATTCTCTCATTTTTATTTTTTTCTTGCCTTCTCCCTCAGCCTCTACTTCTTTTTGTGTTTCATATCACAAAAGAGAAACATCGCGACTCGAGACATGAGACCTTGACCTTCTTCTTCTTTTTTGCTTCATGTTCCTCTACCTTCCACTAAGGCGCAACCACAAGACCCAAATTCAACACCGCCATCAGGTATACATCCAAACTCGTCCCGACAGCCATAGGTATAAATCTCAGCTCAGACGTCAGTGCTATCACAACTAACATCCATTGAATTGGAATGAGAGCAAGCACGAGTGTGTACACAAAGATCATGGTGATTGATAGATGCTTCCAATTATGTTTGATGGCCTTGGCGGCTGATTGTAGAGTTGGGACTTTACCATTATAAGAGAGGGCGGTAGCATGCAGGGCAACGATGAGGGAGAGGAGGAAGCAAGGGATGGGGAAGAGAGATTTGATTTGGAGGAGGTAGATAGCATCAACGCGTGACTCTTGGCATACATGACACGCTTCTAATCGGGTCAGGGCAAAAAGTGTGACGGCTTCGAGGTGGTAGATTTGGTTGAGAAGAGGGTAGGTAGTGAGTGAGTGAGTGAGTGAGAGAAGATAAGGAAGGAGAGACGAACATAGATAAAGAAGAAGATTGAGAAGAAAGGGGAAATACAATACCAGAACACATCACATAATTTTGTTCCTCCACACATTTTTTTTTTTTCTCTCTCTCTCTCTATATATATATATTTGTCTCTTTCTCTCTCGACACTCTCCTTGTTTCTATTTTAGGGTATATTAATGCTAATTAATTTTTGTGGAATTGAATGAAGGCTTTTTGAGGTAGTCTTCTTCCTTGTTTCATTGTTGTTGCTTGTTCTGTTGAAAGAGAAGTGCTAATTTATGGCGACTCTTTGAGATTTTTAAAAAGTGATTTCAGTTTCATATCTTTTTCTACACTTATTAATTCTCTACCACCTCACACTTCGTCTTCTTCTTTCTTGCCAGCGTCTTCACTCACCACCAAGGCCATCGGTGAGCTTCATCTTCCTTCGACCTTCCCTTCACCATTCTTGATGGAGATTATAGTGCCGACAAGTTTTGCTTCTGTCTTCACCAAAGCCAGACAACACTGCTCCTCTTTTTTGTGTGGCTTCCTCAAGCTTACCGGAAACAACGCTAGTAACCACCACAAAAGCACCAACGGCCTCTAAGTCTAGAGCACGTGAAGTCAAAATCCAATTTTGTTATTTTAAAAAAAGCTTACTACGCTGTTTTCAAAAGGGCCGTAGGCATCCTTTTTTACGAGACGTTGTTCCTAGACTTTACTATGTCGCTCACATAGGCATCCTCACGAAAAGGGACGTAGAGCCATATATTCTTGCCTCGAGAGGCACATCGGGTTTATTATGTTGCCGATGAGAGGCACAAGATTGGAATATGGTGATTAACTTAAAGCCTCGGGACCTTTATGATATGGGTGATGGTGATAACATCGTCTACAGAGTGTCTTTTGTTCTAGCTCGCCAATTCGAAAACTTCTTCTCAAACGGTGATGACAATTTACCTATAGTACGGTACGTTTTTAAGATACGATTTATGAAATAATAATATTTAACTAAAGTTTAATTTGATTTCAAACATATTCAACTCACAAGTAACATTTTCTCCATACCTTTTTTGCAGGGATGGCGACGGAGATTGAGATGAAAAATTATGTTTACGATTTAATATGTAATCTTCTATTTTTTTAGTAAATACCCTTTACGGTCCCTGACAAAAAAGACGGACCCATTTTGGTCCATTACAAAAAAAATCGACCCTTATTAAATCCTTTTTATGGACTATAAAAGACCTTTTGGAAATTTGTGAGGTATCAAAATGTCAACCAATCGACTATTCGATGGACTAAAAAGGACCTTTTTTTGTAAGGGACCAAAATGGAGATCGCATTTTTTGTTAGGGACCAGAAACGATATTTACTTTTTTTTTTTTTGAAAAAAAAAAAACCATAATAAGCTTTGTAGTGGTTGTAAAACTGCTACAAAATAAAACAAACCGCTACAAATCTGAAACCGCTACTAATTGAAACCGCTACAAGTGTTATGGAGATATCAATATAAATACCCCCTTCTTGTTAGTTATGATTAGTTTTGATGATGTCTTATATAGGTGTCATTATCGAGCAAAAAGCTTGCATACTACATTTATCTTCTACTTTGACTAATTCTTATGTTTAATGTAGATGTAAAGTAAAATGATAAAGAATGATCAAGATGAGAGATTGAAGAAGAAGGAAGAACTTGCTGAATATAATGAGAATATCATTATTCAAGTTACTAGATTGACACTAGAAGTCCTACGATGATATGGAAGTTGGAACGGCTCAAATCGGAGTTAAAATAAGCCAAATCAATGAGCTAACTCGAGCCGGGAAGCTTACCTCGAGTTAGAACGTTTATCTACGGTGTTTTAGGCATATATGATGATTACCTCGAGGCAAGATCATCACTACCTCGAGTTAGCACTTTGCAACGGTGATTTTTGCCTGCGGAACGATTTACCTCGAGGCAAGACACCATCCACCTCGAGTTAGCAACCTCGAGTCAAGAAATCAAGCGCCTCGAGTCGGGTGCTCCTTGGCATACTCTGTTTCACGTTCAGCTCGGGCGACCTCTGGTAATTTGATGATATCTCCCAAACCAAGAATCAGATGGAGGTGAAACCAGTTGCATATGAAACTAGACTTCCAATGCGTCATTTTGATATATAATCCAAGTCCAAAGGAGTCCATATGAGAGAGCTATGAATTCTGCAAGTTGGCACAACAATCACCGTCACAGTCCAGACCAAGCTTCGGTGTTTTGAGTATAACTCACAAACTACAAATCCGATTAAGCTGAAATCGGTGGCATATGAAAGTAGACTCACAGAGATTTCTATCAAGAGTTGAACCAGCCAAAACGAAGTTCAGACCAAGGAGATATGGCCTTCGAAAGTGGACACATGTGATTCTGGAATCAGTTCAGCATGGCTTCGGTTTTTCCGTCTATACACAACCAAATGAAATGAAACCAATTCCATATGATTCTAGACACAACAAGAGTTTCATAGAACTTGGAAGAAACCAATTTTGATGAGTGCCTCCTCAAGTCAAGGAAGTCGGAAGCAACGTGACTCGAGCCAACCGAGAAAGTCACCCCGAGTCTAGATCTGCTAACATATTAAAATAACTCAAAGAGGAAGCAAAATGACTCGAGCGGTGAAGAACCTCGAGTCGATGGCAAATGAAAGTTAGACATTTTGAGAAGTTTTTGCCTCGAGTCAGCACATTTACCTCGAGTCAAATGCAAAGCAGAAAGTTAGAAGAATAGAAGCGGTTTTTGCCTCGAGTACGCCGTAAGTGGTGCCTCCAGTCAAAATCACATATTATCCGAGAAAAGCATTCTTGTCACATTACCTCGAGCCAATGATGCGGCCTCGAGTCGAGATCCTCAAATTGCATTGATGAAATTGTGTATTGCCTCGAGCCTCCGGGAATGTTGCCTCGAGTCTATGAACTTGAGTCAAGGTGATCTTTGCCTCGAGTCGGGTTCGCCACGAATTACTTCATTTGCTCGGCGTAACTCGAGCCAACAAGAATCATGCCTCGAGTCGGTCGACTCGAGCCAAGATAATTTACGCCTCGGGTTAATTACACATTTGGAATACTCGCCAACCTTTGTGATGATTTAACTCGAGCCAAGGAAGAATATAATGACGCCTCGAGTTAGGTAACTCGAGCCAAGATAAGTGTTACCTCGAGTTAATATCTCATATGGATCTCTTTGTTTGAATATTACCAATCGAATGCCTCGAGCCAAGTTCCTCTATGCCTCGAGTTAGTATGTCGCAACTCGGTGGCGACAACGTCAATTTCGGAAATGATTATTATCAATTGATTTTTGCTTGCTATTCTTCTCAATGCTATTAATCATGTTTATTAGCAAGTTTCGAGATGATCAAACAAAGGTTTAACATCAGATTATCAAAAAGCAGATGATGTCGTCAGAAGCTCCAACGACTATTTCTCCAACAGACTAAAACTTACAACGATAATATTCTACATCGGACCAATGCTTCAACGGACTAATACCAGTTGTCTATAAGTAGAGACTCATTCAAGACGGAGAAAGATGATGATACGAGCTTACATCTTGAAATGCCAATACTACGATTTTCATATTACTTACTCTCTATTTATCTCAATGATCATATAAACTTCTATAGAGAGTGAAATAATTTGTATTGTACTTGAGTGTTTATTATTATCACTTCCGAGAGAGAAGATTCTTGTAATCATCTTATCATTTGAGAGTTACTCAAGATTGGGTAATCTTGAGTGGGAAACATATTGTAACCTTACGGGTTGTAAGGGGAGTATCTCGGTGAGAGATTCGGCTTCACAAGTGCTGTGTGAACTTGTGGGATTGTAAAGGCTTCTCTTGTGCCCGGATTAAACAAGAGGATAGTGGATTGAAAATCTCAAGTGGAGCTTGGGGACTGGACGTAGGTCAAGGATTGGGCCAAACCAGTATAAATCTCATTTTGCATATTCTCTTCCCTTATCTCTTATATTCTCAGCATATATGTTTGAATGACTGTTTATTGTTTTATAAATCATTACTATCATACAAACTAATTTCACCAAGTTGCCAAAATATTTTCAAAGTTCCAAAAGTTTTTATCGAACACCCAATTCACCCCCTCTTGGGTGATAGCACAGTCTAACACACACCTCATTTGTATGCTTCGGTTTCGTTTTCTACACGTGTTTTTCGTTTTTCGCTTATCTTTCTACATTTTCTCAAAGAGGTTAAGTGTTTGAAGAGGGTAAGTGCTGTTCAATCGGATCAAATATGATGATCATCAAAATATTTCTTTTTTTCTTCTAACTTTGTGATACTATTTTTTTTAATTCACAATTTTACTAACATTTTTCAACTTTCCTTCCTTCACTTTCACATACATTATTTTCAAAATTAAATATTATTTAAATGAAATCATAATTAGTTGTTATTATACCTACACAATCTCATTTTTTACACCTATATAATAACCATATATAATCAAATATCATACTTTAATATTAATTATTTTTACTAAAAATATAAATAATTTTTATTACAACTATTAGTTAATTAATAAAATAATATAAAACAACCTTTTTATTATTTTTTAAAAAATTTCATTCCTTTGTAGTAGTTTTTAACTGCTACAAAACATAACATAAAAATTTATCCATCGTTTTGTAGCGGTTTACAACGCTACAAATGCGGGAAAAGATTTTTAAAAAGGTGGGAAATTTTTTTCAAAAAATAATGGCGAGGAATATTTTGTAGCGGTTACATAAGCGCTACACAATAATTTGAATCTTTGCGCCTCTTTTGAATTTTCATCAAATGTTGTAGCGGTTATAAAAACCACTTACAATTGTTTTTAAGCTACTTTGCGAAATTTGGTGCTATATTTAGTAGCGGTTATGTAACCACTACAAATTTTGTTAGGTTTTATAACCGCTACAAATTCTTCAAACACGACATCATCTGACCTCATATAGTAGCGGATGTGTGAAACCGCTCTGATTTCGATAGCGGTTATGGTATATGTAGTAACGAGGTTATTATAACCGCTACAAAATAGCTTGCAATAAGGTGTTTTGTAGCGGTTTGTTTAACTGCTACGAATGTCATCTGTAGCGGTTAAAATTGCTACAAATACGTCATTTTAACCGCTACAAATGGTCGTTGTTTTTGTAATGTCAATATCCTTAATGAGTTCATAAGGGCAACTTGCCATGATATTGGGGATGAAGAATTGAGATAGCTAACAAAATACATTGATTATATATATACATTGATTATATATATATATGGGTTTATCGTTTGTCATGTCACTTGACATAAGGTTATGTCAAGTCACCTCAAAACGACGTCATTTTGGGGGTTAGGGGAATTAATGAATGGTGTTTTGGTCAAATTCATATAATAAATACAAAAATAAAAATACCAAAACACCCTTCATTAATTCTCTTAACTCCCAAAATGACGTAGTTTTAGGGTTTGGAGAATTAATGAAGGATCTTTGGTAAAATTCATATAATAAATACAAAAAAAAAACCAAAACACCCTTATTAATTCCCCTAACCCCAAACCAACGTAGTTTTGGGGTCACTTGACATAACCTTATGTCAAGTGACATGACAAACGATAAACCTTATATATATATATATATAAGCATTACTATTATCCTAGGGCCAACTATATCTCTTGAAAATTAAGCCGTGCAAATTTGGTTTGAATTTTGATTATGGTAACTCCTTGAATGATGGGGTCATCTAGTAATTTATCGATATAAAATATAAAATATTGATATTGAATTATAGAATAAAGCGATAAATAATTATGATAGCCAAAGGAGAGTAATAAATATAGATATTGATATTTATTGGTGTCAAAGTAAACGATGTTAATGCAAAGATAACTATTTTATACAAAAACAATCACTCACGAAATGGTTTTTAACAATATTACTATGTGTATTATAGAAGAGGTAGATATATGTTAATCATACACGAAATATGATTACAATAAAGATTCAAAACAGTTTTGCGTATGTTTTATTACGAAATATATAATTTTTTGTAACGGAAGGCAAGCTTGTGGCTTGATTTGAGTCTCCAAGTGAAACATTACATTATATTCACTGCTCTAGATAGAATTTTTAACGTCTATTGTTAGGCTATTTCTACGTCTCTTTTCAAGAGGATGTTTATGTGATTGATGTATTAAAGTCTGGGAACAATGTCCGTTAAAAAAAGGAAGCCGTATTTTTTAAAACAGACGATGTAAGATTTTTTTTTTTAAAAAACAATTGGTGTTTGACTTCACGCGCCCTAGACTCAAAGGCTTTTGGTGCTTTTGTGGTGGATACCGGCGTTGTTTTCACTGAGATCAAGGAAGCCATAGAAAAAAAATAGAAAAAAAGAGGAGCATTGTTGTCGGCTATGGTGAAGACGAAGTGGGACTCGCCCGGCTCGTCAATCTCTATTAAGAATGGTGAAGGGAAGGTTGAAGGAAGACGAAGCTCGGCGGCGGCCTTGATGGTGGACCCGATGACGTCGGCAAGAAAGAAGAAGACGCAAGTGTGGAGGTGATAGCTAGATAATTACAAAGAATTAATAAGAGTAGAAAAAGCTATGAAACTGAAATCACACTTCTAAAAATTGCAAAGAGTTACCATAAATTAACACTTCTCTTTCAGCTATAACAGGCAACAACAGTCAAACAAAGAAGAAGACTACTCTTAGGTAGAGCTGGGAATCAGGGCCGGCCCAGCCCGACAGAGCTTGGCCCTAAAGGGTTAGGGCACAGGGTAAGGAAAACATCTATTTTTCTAAGCGACTTTGATAGTACCAGGGGCGGGTCGGCCTACGGGGCTGAAAATTACCATTCCAAATTTTAACTATTTTTCCTTCGATTTTTTTCAAAGAAATATAATTAGTAAATTGCAATAATTAAAGTTCTAAGCTATCAAATAAATGTTATCAACATTAATATCTAAACAATATAAATCATTCAACAAATAAACACATTCATTAATTCGTAATAAAAAACAAATAAACACAAAGAATATGTTTTTTTCCAAAAATATTGAACAAAGGAATTGCTTTATGTATGCCCAGGACAAAATGCATTTCCCTCTTGTAATTTTGTGTGTGTCTGTGATTCTTTCGGTTCTTGCATGATTTCTTGACAAGTAAAAATAATTATACTTATTTTACACAAAATATATTTATAATTTATTACTTATATAATATTGTAATACCAAAGTATGTGTTTATTTAATATGAAAACATCCCTTCTTTAAAATGTATAATAACTAATTATGTGTTTTAATACGAATAATAATAAACATAAAAAGGGTTATAGTTTAAACTAAAAAAATATAAGTATTTACAAATAAACACATTCATTAAGTGAAAGTCTAAGTAATTATTATTTTTTTTAAAAAAGCTACAGTTAAATGGGCCTAACGGGCCGGCTCGATTAAGCCCGAGGCTCTACAGGGCCGGCTCTGCAGGGCCAATTTCAAATTTCTGCCCTATTTTAAAGCGAGCCCTGCGGGGCACAGGCTTAAATGAAGCTGACCGACGAGCTTAGCCGATTTCCGGCTCTACTCTTAATTGTCGTCATTCTATTGCTCCAAAATTAATTATCATTATTATACCTTAAAAAAGACACACAAAGAGTGGCAAAGAGAGAAAGTGAACAAAGAGTGGAAGAAAGAGAAAGTGAAAGAGAAAGAGATTGAGGTAGAGGTAGAGGTCGAAAATTTGTGGAGGAACCAAATTCTGCGATGTGTTCTAGTATTGTATTTCCCCTTTCAAGATCATCTTCGATACTCGAAAATTTTCCTCGAAATAAATGCTTCTTGTTCTTTATCTTTGTTCCTCTCTCCTTCCTTATCTTTTCTCTCTCGCTCAACACCTACCCTATCCTTGCCCAAATCTACCACCTTGAAGGCGTCGCGCTTCTTGCCACGACCTAATTCGAAGCTCATCATGTATAGCGAAGTCATGCGTTGATGCCATCTACCTCCTCCGAATCATAGCCTCTTTCTCCGTCCCTTGCTTCCTCCTTTCCCTTGTCGCCGTCGTGCGTGCTACCAGCCCCTCTCTTATAATGGTAAAGTCCCAACTCTGCGATCAATCACCACGATCTTTGTATACCCAATCATGCTTGCTCTCTCTACGATTCAATAGATGTTCGCTATGACGGCACCAGGCATCCGAGCTAAGATTTATAGCTTTGGCGGTCGAGTTTGGATGTATACACGATGGCGGTCTTTGAGTTTGGGTCTTGTGGTTGCGACTAGTATATGGTAGAGGAACATAAAGTGAGAAAGAAGAAGAAGGTTGAAGTTTTTGTGTCGAGATCCCGACATTTCTCTTATGTGATGTGAAACATGGAAAGAAGGCAAAGGTTGAAGGAGAAGGTAGAGAAAAATATAGATAAGAGAAATGGGAAAAGCATTACGTGGGTGAGAGGAAATGGTTTATGGGTGTGATGGGAGTGCCTTCGGCGTCCTAATTTAAAATTGGGATGCCAAAAGCATCCCAATTTCAAAAGGGACGCCAAAAGTCCTGCTTTTGGTGTCCCTTTTCAAATTGAGATGGTAACATGAGAGCTTTTAATGTTCAATTTGAAAAGGGACGTAAAAAAAATCAACTTTTGGCATCCTTTTTTACTAAGGGGATGCTTGATATATCAAATTTTTTGAACATACACTAGTGCAAAAAAGGGTTTTAAGGCGCCTCATTTAGGGACTATCGGCGCTCCGGTCTTAAAGGTATGACCGGTGGCAATTTTGTAAATATAAAGAACTTATAATACGAGATCATTTTTTCATAGGTCTACTTAAATATATTATTTAGACCCGTTAAAAAACAAACCGGTCTTAAAAATGTAATTAACAAAATTCAAATATCAATTACTTTATGGAGAAATCCCCACAAGGACTAATATTTTACGCTATCCAAAATAATAAGGAAAAATTTAAATATAAAGGTAATAAAGTTTTAAGACCGAACATATTTAAAAGCCGGTCTTAAAAGTTATTCTTTTAAGACCGGACATAAAATGTGGCCGGTATAAAATATAGAAAAAGAGTGTGGATAAAAAATTAATTACTTTTAAGACCGGACTTTAATATGGCCAGGTCTTGAATATTAATTATTAAGACCGTCTCTTTGTTTATCCGGTCTTAAAAATGAACCGCCAAATAAACATTTCTTCGCGTGAAAGCTTTTGTTACTCTCTTTGAAGAACCTCATTCACGTTGCGAAACCCTTCCGTTGCATTACCTCTCTTCTGTCTCGAAAATGAACGGTGAAAACGATTCTATTCATGTTGCGGGAACGCCGTTATTGGTGTATTTGGTATGAGTCGAGAATGAACCCTCTTCATCTCACAATGAGCCTTGTAACCGCCCCGCACGCCATGGTAGAAGAGGCACACGAATGATGGATGTAACCTTAAGTCGGACTTCGGGTCAATTTTGGAGATTGGTTGATGAAAAGTTGGAACCTTTCGGTCCCAATAAATGCAAATATACTACTTTTGTTGGCTATCTAGTACGCAACAAGGTTAGCATCTTGACGGATGAGTGGAAAAATATGGACTTTGGCACGGTAAAGGATCCTATTTGGGACACTATCGACTTATACAATGTCCCCGATCGGAAGTTGAAAGACAAGACATTGTCTTATTGTGCTTGATCGGTGGAGGAAGTTTAAGACCTTTCTAGCTAACAAGTATATTTTTGCCGAGGTTCAGCCTAAAGAAAATCCTTGGGACAAGTACACATTTATTGATGAACAAACTTGGCAACAATTTGTTCGGTACGGACCACTCCTGAAAAGTTCCTCGGTGAGTTTATATTCAGTTTTGTTTGCCCTTTTGTTTGCTTATTAACTGTGTGGATATGTGAATGTTATTGTGTTCATCTAATCTGTTAGTTAAATGGTTTGGTGTGTGAATAGAAGTATACATTTCCTGCCTTTGTCTATGCAAGTCGATATGTAAACCACGAAAATAGCTGAATACTAAGAAGGCAATTAGGGAAATAATAATGGCATAAGAGTCAAGCCATTATTATAGTCTTAGTTACGTTATAGTAGGTAGTGGTTAGAGATTGTTGTTAGTTAGTTAGATTGTTAAGCGTGTAATGGTTTTGGTGCAAGCTGTTATTGGGCCTTAAGAGTCAAGCCTCTAACTATATATAAGAGGTTAGTCTAATATGTGTAGGAACCTTGAGTTATGATGAATGAATGAATTGACCGAGTTGGCGGCATTTACGCAACTCCTTTCCTCCATTTCGGCCGCCATGGCGATTGGTCCTCATGTGCATGGAGGATCATAAAGTTACCTTCTTATGCTCTACTCACGGTGATCCGGGGTCTACGTTGACGCGCATCGTCAACGAGTAAGCATGTCATTTTGATTCTTTTGTTTGAAATCTCTTCTGTGAATTTTCAGTGAACATTATTGATAAATTTGTGATTTTGATGATAGTGCCATGAGGACCTTCCAAGTCGAGGTAAACAAAAGGTGTGGGTCTCAGGCCACTTATCCTAAATGGCTCAAACCACGAGTTAGTACATATTTGGACACTAGCATTTGCCTTGTGAACTTGGTCGATAAGCTATATATGCTAGCTCTTATATATATATTTCTTTTTCGTTTTAGACCCATCGGCAACCAACGGGGTCCAACTTATGTGGCATCTACGTCATGAAACACATATATGATATTATCATGAAAGGAATGACTAAATTAACTGCAAAGGTAAATGTATTTGATGTTGCATATTATGGCTGAATTCGGTTTCTGGCTTAATGTTACATATGAAATATACACGCAAGTTAATTCGGTTTTTGTCTTTGATGTTACGAGAGATTTGCGGTCTGCTCTCTTTCACGATGATGAAGTTGAGCACATACGCAATGTGTTTTTTGAATATCTGTATGACCTAATTAAGTCCTAAATTCATTTGTAAATATACACACGCAATGTGTAATTCAATAATAAATTTGTTTATTGTTTGAAGAATTCGTTCATTCATTCTAGCTATTTAGTGCTTGAAATTTGAGGTACAAGATGTTGTAAATGAGCAATAAGAGACTCTGAAAAGTATTCGCGACTTCTATATATGACCGCATATTTTTTAAAGATTCGGTCCTAAAAGTCCTCGTTCATAAAAAAGACTTTTAGGACCGTATATTTGTTAAAAGTACGCTCTTAAAAGTATTCGTTTATTTTAAAAATATGGCGAGACCTTTAGGACCGCATATTTATTAAACATCCAGATCCTAAAATTCTTCGTTTATTTCTAAAAACTATGGCTAGACTTTTAGGACTGCATATTATTTAAACATCCGGTCCTAAAAGTCTACGTTTAATTCAAAAAATATGGCTAGACTTTTAGAACCGCATATTATTTAAACCTCCGGTCCTAAAAGTCTACGTTTAATTCTATAAATATGGCTAGACTTGTAGGACCGCATATTATTTAAACATCCGGTCCTAAAAGTCTACGTTTAATTCAAAAAATATGGCTAGACTTTTAGAACCGCATATTATTTAAACTTCCGGTCCTAAAAGTCTACGTTTAATTCTAAAAATATGGCTAGACTTTTAGGACCGTAAATTTGTTAATTATTCGCTCTTAAAAGTCTATGGCGAGACATTTAGGACCGTTTATTTTTTGTTTGTCCGCTCCTAAAAGTTTAGTCTTAAATATCATTTTTTTTAAAATATGGCTTAACCTTTAGGACCGTGTATTTGTTAAACGTCCGGTTTTAATAGTTTTCCTTTAAACAGAAATGTCGACTCGTTTTTCAGACAAATTATTAGGGTTCAAGACAATCGAGGTTCTGGCGTTCTGCTCAAGCTAGGACCCTCTTTGTCGTCGATGTTACCTCCCGATTTTGAGTAAAGCATTATCGGTTTCCCTTTTCTTTGTCTCTTTTCTTTTTGTCGGAAAAAGAAGGAAGATAATGAAAAGGACACGAAAATATTCAAATCGGGCGAGGTAAAACCGACGACAATGACGGTCCCACCTTGAGAAGAATAGTCACTTTGTTTTGTTTTTATTCGAATAAGGTAAACAATGTTTTTTTGTATGTTCTTAACGTATTCTGCGAATTTTTAATGTTGATTTACACGATGACAATGTTTTGTTTGTTTCCTTTTGTCGGAGAAAAAAAGATAATGAAAAGGACAATGCTAAAGAATATGGAATAAATAATAAATTTATTTATTATATTTTTTTAATCTTTGCCCCGTTAGGGGCGGCAAGAATACATGAAAAAAAACATAAAAACATCTACTCCTCCCCATCTTTGTCGGAGGGGAGGGAGTCGTCAAAGAGGTCGTCAACGTCGTCATCTGAAAGATCGTACTCAACGTCCTGGGCGTCGAATACCACGGTCAGCTTGTTGTTGACAGCGTGATAGACCTGAAATAGTTGGCCTAAGTGTCGGTCTATATGATCGACGGGCCAAGAGAGTCTGTTTCATGCGAGTAGAATGACGGGTTCGGAGAGCGGCGGAGGAGGGTTCGGAAAGGAGGACTGGTGGTGGTGGAGCAGCCATTATAATGGAGATTTTAGAAGTGATGGCGAAGAATGTGAAGGAAGTAAAGTAACATTGGGTTTAAAAGAGAACCCTTCCGAACAATGTGAAACGCCGGAAACAATAACGAGGAGACGCATAGTTCCTCGAATACGAGGAGACGCCTAGTTGGGAAGTTTATCGGAAGTCGAAGAGACTTTGAATCATTCATTTGAACAAAGTGTAAGGATACGACTACGCTATCCGAGTAGTTTGAAAAGAATGAACCTTTAATACCGGATATTGTAAAAGCTCCGTTCTTAAAACTAATATTTTTTAAGAAAAAATTCTTACTTTAAAATAAATGAATTATAGGACCGGATACAAGATAAAAGGTCGGTCTTAAAAGTAATTGAATTGATTGAAAAAAATAAATAATAGACTTTTAGGATTTGGATATATTATAAAAGGTTGGTCTTAAAATCAATTGAATAGAAAAAAAATTAAATAATAGAATTTTAGACCGCATATTTATTAACTCATCATACCTCTCTATCCTTATTAAACTCCTCATACCTCGTAACTCCACACTACGTGGCTCTTAAAGTATATAAACTCCTCATACCTCTCTTGTCCTTATTAACTCCTCACAATCTCGTAACTCCACACTACGTGGCTCTCTCGCCTATTTGCTCAAACCATGGTTAGATACAAGAGAAGCTGCTTGTAGGGGTACTCTTACTCCCGATGCTCGTGGCTTCCGTAGATCGTTATACGGTGTGCCTCCTCCAGGGAGAGTGCATTCTATTGTGACAGAAGAGTCTCGGGTCGTTGGACCCATTGTTATTTTGGATGATGAAGAGATTGCCGCACCCCCTCCGGCCTTCGGACCATGAAGAGGTTCCTCCCTCCCTCTCACACCGGTTAGCCCCAACGCGCCTACCGCCCGACCCCTCTCCTCTTTCCTCTAATGATGCATTGCGGGCCGATGCGAATGAGACGGGGAACTTGCGATCTCAGCGGAAGTTAATCTGCTCCACGCCGATATCGCCAAGGCTTTGGAGGATAATAAGCTTTAGGATGTTTAGTTAGATTCTTGTTTTTGATAATTTTACGCTTGTTTTTCTTTTGTATTTTTTTCTTGTGTACGTGCATATTCTCCGGTAATGTATGAAGCATTAAGAACTAAGGTTATGTCTTTTTTTTGTTCATATTCTCCAGTAATTAAAGAAGCTTATTCTATAGTTTTCCTTTAATTTTTAATTATTCGATTCTTCTTTGTGCTCGCCAAAGCCAATCCTCTTGTTTTTTTTAAAATGAGGACTTTTAGGACCAGATGTTTAATAAAACTCTGGTCTTAAAATTAAATGAATAATAAAAAAATTAGGACCGGAGTTGTTTAAACCTATGGTCTTAAGAATTATATTTAGGACCGGCTAGTTTATAAATAACCGGTCTTAATAAAATAAAAAATACTAAAACATGTCTACGTCGCGAATCTTTGCGCTCGCCAAAGCCAATCCTCTTTATTTAAAAAAATGAGGAATTTTTGTTAGTTCTCTATTTTTGTTTTGATAATGATTAAAGTTGAAAATAAAAGCTATATTTAAGAAAGATAAGCAAAATAGCTTTAACTTAGACAAAATCGCGTTTTATGAGGAAAAATACATTCTTTGTCACATTAACTCGAGGTGATGTTGCGGCCTCGAGTTGGTTGCCTAAAAATGAATCATTAAAGACTCATTTTGACTCGAGGTGATAGAAGTACCTCGAGTCTAGGTCGTGACTCGAGGCTACCTAATTGTAGACTCGAGGTAATCATGTTGCTCTTTTAATATGATCACTTATAACGAGAACAATTAACTCGAGTGTAGCTTCAAGCTACCTCAAGGTTTAGTCCGGACTCGAGGCACGCGCCTGTGTGCCTCGAGTCAATATGTGCTATCTCTTATTCCTTCTATCTTTATCATTTCACTAACTCGAGGTAAATCATTTACAGCCTCGAGGCAAGTCCATATTTGAATCTTTCTTCTATCTATCCGATGGGTTAACTCAAGCCTCACTTATTTATACCTCGAGTCTAAGACGTAACTCGAGGTGAGAAGATCTATACCTCGAGTTAAATATTATTTTGCAATACACATATTGTTAGCTATGATTAGTTTTGATGATGTCTTATATAGATGTCATTATCTAGAGCAAAAAGCTTGCATACTACATTTATCTTCTACTTTGACTAATTCTGATGTTTAATGTAGATGTGAATTTTAATGATGGAAAATAATCAAGAAAAGAGAAGAAAGAAAGGAAGAACTTGTTTAATGGAATGAGAAAATCATTATACAAGTTCCTAGATTGATTCTAGAAGTCTCCACGAGGATATAGAAGTTGGAACGGCTCAATTCGGAGTTAAAATGAGTGAAAACGAGTTACAAGTTGACTCTGAAGCAATTCTCGAGAATGCAATCAATTCCTGAAGCAATTCTCGAGAATGGTACTGAACATGTGAAATTTGGAAGCAATTCTCGAGAATTGAAAATCCATTCTCGAGAATGGTTCTCGAGAATGCTATTCTGATTCTCGAGAATGATCGTGCTTCAGCATACTCTGTTATACTCTGTTTCTGGCGACCTATGGTAATTTGATGATATCTCCCAAACCAGGAATCGGATTGACATGAAACCAGTGGCATATGAAAGTAGACATCCAACACGTACTTTTGACAAAATATAAAGTCCAAAGGAGTCCATATTAGAGAGATATGAGTTTCGCAAGTCGGAACAAAAATCAACGTCACAGCCCAGACCAACCTTCGGTAATTTGAGTGTATCTCACAAACGGAAAATCCAAATGAGCTGCAATCGGTGCCATTGAAAACTAGACTCAAATACCTTTTCAAAAACATCAAGAACACAGAAAACGAAGATCAATTGAATAATATATGATGTGTGGAAATTGGTAGTATGTTCTGGATGCTGTAGAAGTGTTGATTAAGAAGAGCCTACATTCATCCTATGAGTCAACGAAATCCAACTAGTTTGGGACTGATTATTCTTGCAATGGAAAGAAGATTTGAAGGTTTTTCGAGTATGGAATGGTTCTCAAGAATGTCGTGACAAGTTGGCCATCGCTAAGCTTTCTAATTCTCGAATTGTGGTTAAGGCAAGCTGTGTGTTCACATGGCGGCAAAGGATTCTCGAGAATGATTATTAGATTCTTGAGAATGGTTCTCGAGAATGCACAAAGAGCTCTCGAGAATGATAGAGCGAGAATCATACAGCTGAAGTTTCTCTGATGTGATACTCGAGAATTAGAAGTTAATTCTCGAGAATAATCGGGAAAAGCGTTCTGCATATTTCTTTGAACATGTGATTCTCGAGAATGAGGAATCAACTCTCGAGAATGGTTCTCGAGAATGACCAAAGAATTCTCGAGAATGAATGTCTGCTTCGTCTGATGCTTTCTGTGTAATCTGTTCCTCGAAGTGACTCTCGAGAATGATCGAAAGTAGTTCAAATGCAGATTACTATTATGAATGATTCTCTACGCCAGTTCTCGAGAATGCCCATAGAGTATGAATACCAAAGATTTGACATGACAAACATTGATCAACTTGTTTTTGATTCATATTCAAAGTTTCACATTCCGATGAAGAACACCAAGAAAGTCGATGTCCGCTCATCTAAGATGAAAGCTTTGGTTTTCGATTACTTCTCAAGGTTCAAATTCTTACAAAGTGACACACTAAGAATGTCAAGAAACAAAGTCGACAAGATGCGAGATAGCCCATAGCCGAAAAAGCATCCAATCAACATTCTAAGCTAATATGCATCCAAGACCACCTGAATGACAACCTATGATTATATGAAGGATTCAAACACACCATTTATCAGTTAGACAATAAAGCTCAGTAGCAGCAGCAACGTTCGATTTCATAAATGATTCTTATCAATTAATTTCTACTTGCTATACTTCTCAATGCTATTAATCATGTTTGTTAGCAAGTTTTAGATGATCAACCATTGTTTGAATTTCGATGAGTGTAAAGCACCAAAACGGACGAAGACACGAAGCCGACATGATGAAGGATGACCCATACCGTCAAAAGCACCGAATCAATATTTTATGTTATTCTCCATCCGGACCACGTGAATAACGGCTATACGAGTCCCAACCAAGCGGACACTTGATCATGGCTAAGCGAAGCGCGAGATGTTTGAACACTTTCAACGGACATATTCGAACATTCAAACGGGCAGATTCAAAACCTTCCAACGGTCTTCAAGCTTCAAAGTATAAATACCCGAAGGTTTGAATTCATCGGCGGGATAGACGAATACACGAGACAAAGCATTAAAAGTATTCAATCTACACGTATATATCTTAGGATATCATTGAGCTTCGGTGTTTATCATTTATCTACTCTGTGAGAGAGTGTTATAATTTGTTTTACAATTCATTCAAATTTCAAGGTAGAGGTATCTTGAGTGTGGGTGCATCAATTACAACTTGTAAGGGGAGTGAGTCGAGAGTGAAAGGATCATCCTTTGTTTCTGAGTGTGTAATTGTGTCACGGTTAGTTGGTTACAACTTGTAAAGAGGAGTAAGTCCTAGTGAGAGGATTACTCGTGAGTTACTGAGTACGTAATCAAGTTTGAAGATAGTGAAATCCCGAGTGTTTATGGGGGCGGACGTAGGTCAAAGAGTTGGACCGAACTAGTATAATCTCTTGTGTTCATTGCTCTTCTCTCTATCTCTATTTTAAGTGTTCTTGAGCAATTAGCGAAAGAATTTCAAGATCACCTATTCACCCCCCCTCTAGGTGATATTCCACCTTCACATATTACCTTTCATACTATAGGAACTCGAGGTGAGAAAAGTGATGACTCGAGGCAAGGTTGCCTCTGTTCTAACGAATGGTATTTTGATTTTCATATCTCTTTGCATATGCTTATAAATTCATCATATCATTCCATATGGATATTCTCAACTTCATCTAATAAAGTTTGTTAGTAAGTTTCAGTTGTTTAAAACACATATTTTCCCAAGATTTTTGAATTAAGCGGTTGTGTCAGAACGCATTAAATGCAGTTGCCTATTCGAGATGATATCCAACAAACAACCCTGCGGTCATTCGAAGATGGTTTTTGGGAAAATCTTCTTGCATACCTTCAACGGTCATAATTGCAGCAACAAAAGGAATTAATGAATATTCCAACTAGGATGCTGGATTATAGACGAGCTTACGCACTTCAACTCCAACGGGCATATTGAAGAAAACCCAACGGCTACTTTCAAGCTTCATCAACGGTCATTAAATGAAAGATCTATAAATAGTCGGAGCATTGAATTCGAACAACTACCGAAACACTGTGCAATTAATTTGAGTTCAGATTCATTTGCTGTTTCAACCGTTTCATTAATATCTTCGGATATCTAGTGTTCTTCAGTGTTCATTTATTCTACTCGTAAGGAGTCATTAAACACTTATTCATTTTACTCAGATTGTCAGACTTAAGGTTGAGGAACCTTTAGTGAGGGTGTATTAATTACAACTTGTAAGGGGGAGTGGAGTGATCATCCTTCGTTTACAGAGTGTGTAATTATATTTGAAAGATAGTGAAATCCCAGGTGTTCTAGGGACTGGACGTAGGTCAATTAGTTAAGACCGAACCAGTATAAATCGCCTTGTGTCTATTTCACTTCTCTGTCTCATTCTTATATTTCTGTGTCATCGTGTATTTCGAAAAGAATTTTTGAAATCACCTATTCACCCCCCTCTAGGGGATATTCCACCTTCATTTTGGTATCGAGCCGGGTTTCTCGGTTGGGCTTAACATCCGAGATAGATCATGGAAGGAATATTACACGATGGTGCCTCAATCAATCGTCCACCTGGTTTCAACGGAGAACATTATGCATTCGGAAAGCAAAGTTTAGAGTGTTCGTTTTAGCCATTTGAATATGGTCTACGCGAGTAATAGAAAGGGAGACTATGTTCACACAAAGATTGAAGGCGGCGTCTTGGTTCCTAAGTCGGAGGAGGAGTTTGATGAAAATGATAAGAGAAACATTACTCTCTTGACAAGGCTATTCTAATGTTGCAAAGTGCTCTCGGTCAAAGGAGTACTTTTGAATAAGCAACTTGTCAACTGCAAAGGAAATGTGGAAAGCTGGAGGTAGCATATGAAGGAACCACTTTGGCACTAAAGAAAATCGCATCGTATGCTAACCATAAGTATGATCTTCTTCGGATGAAGAATGGAGAAACTATTCTTGAGTTTCAACTCCATTATACTCATCTTGTCAATCAACTGGAGGCCTTAGGTAAAACATATGAACAAGGTCCTCAAGTCAGAAAAATTCTCAATGTCCTAAGAAAGGATTGGGAAGCGAAAGTTACAGCAATAGAGGAGACTCGTGGAGAATCAATGGTGTCCATTGCTACACTATTTGGAAGCTTATCTGAATACGAAAGCAAGCTGAAATTTAAGAAGGAACTAGATGAAGTCAACCCTACCCGGAGCAAAGGTGTTGCTCTAAATGCTAAAAAAGAGAAGGAAGATAAAGATGAAGACGAAAATGACGATGATGATGAAATCAGATTGTTCGTGAGAAAATTCAAGAAATTTTACAGAAAAGGTCAAGGCTTCAGGAATAAGTTCCAGAGAGGTGGTGCCAGTAACATAAGAGAATTCAAAGATAAAGACCAAGTAATCTGTTATGAATGCGAGAAGCCAGGACACTACAAGTCAGAATGTCCCCGGTTGAAGGATAACGGTTATGAAAAGAAGAAGAGATTCAATCACTTCAAAAGAAGGCCTACGTATCGGGCATATGGGGAGATATCTCTTGAGAGAAGAAAGTGAAGAAGAGAAAGAAATGGCAAATGTTTGTCTTGTAGCGAGAGGAAGAACAACCGGATCATGACAAAGAGGTATATGATTCACAACCTACCTATGATGAATTGTTTGATGAATATAATGAAGTACAAGCTGAATTTGAAAAGGTAGTTGAGGAATGTATAGACTTGAAAAGAGAAAACATGACTCTCAAACTACAAGTTAAAAATCTCTCATGTGAAAATCTCGTTTGTGATGATTGCCGGATTTGGAGAAAAGGAATTTGTCTCTTACGAAAACACTTGAGAAATTCACTAAAGGAAGTGAAATGCTCAACATTATTTTGAAAGCACGAGAAATTTACAAATGATCGATCGGGCATTGGTTACAATCCAATTTTTTATAAAAAGAAAGGGAGAAAGAAGAGAGGAGGAAAGTCATATTTAAATTATTTTCAAAAAAATGTTCATTTCTCAAATCCCTTTGCTCATTGTAGCTATGTAATCGAAAAGGGCATAATACTTCATCATGTTTTCACAAGAAAGATAGAAGGGATAGACCGTTGGCAACTATAAGTGGGTACCTAAGGGAACTTATGTTCCTAAGGCCCGAACTAACCCCAAAGGACCCAAGAAAAATTGGGTACCTAAAGTTTAATCTCTTCGATCTGCCGGGTGTGTTTAAGAGCATCAAGAATCAACAAATGGTATATTGACAAAGGATGCTCAAGACACATGACGGGGGACGCGGACAAATTTGTGGCAATGAGATCAAAGGATGGTGGCAAAGTCACTTTAGGAGGAGATCAATCCGGAAAGATCACTGGGATTGGTGAGATTGGTGCAAAGAATGGACCTCTAATCAAGGACGTGTATCTTGTTGAAGGTCTCCGCCATAACCTCACGAGTGTGAGTCAAAGTGCTTTGATAAGAATAACTTGATCATTTTTGATTCGAAGAAGAATGTCTCATTGTCAACAAAGATGATCTCCCAATTGATAAAGGTAAACTTAAGGTATTATTTAAAGCTCCTAGAGAAGGTAACTGCTATACCTTAGATTTACCAAAAGTCAGTACTGAAAAATGTTTTGTTAGCAACTTGGATGAAAGTTGGTTGTGGCATAAGCGTTTAGCTCATGTGAACATGTTTCAACTAGACAAGTTGGTAAGAAAAGATTTAGTTGTTGGCTTACCTAAATTACGTTTTAAAAATGATATGATCTATGATTCTTGTCAAAAGGGTAAACAAACCAAATCATCTTTTAAAAACAAGCACGAAATCTCGACCAATCGACCACTTCAACTACTTCATATGGATTTAGTTGGACTGCAAGAGTAAAGAGCCTTGGTGGCAATCTGTATACTCTAGTCATTGTCGATGATTTCTCGCGTTACACATGGACCATATTTTTATCTTCCAAGGATGAAACATTTGATCTGTTTGATATATTTGCCAATAAGGTGCAAAATGAGAAAGGTATATGCATTACAGCCATTCGAACTGATCATGGAGGAGAATTTGAGAATCAAGCGTTCGGAGAATTCGGTGACACTCATGGGATCAATCATAATTTCTCAGGCCCAAGGACACCACAACAGAATGGTGTGGTTGAAAGGAAGAATCGTGTGCTAACGGAGATGGCTCGTGCAATGTTAAATGAGAATCAGACATCACAAGTCTTCTGGGCAGATGCTATGAGCACAACGAGCTATATATCAAATAGAGCCTATCTTCGGAAGAAACTTCACAAGACTTCATATGAGCTCTACAAAGGGAGGAAACCAAACTTGGCTCATTTTCACATCTTTGGGTGTAAGTGCTTTGTTCATAACAATGGTAAGGACAATTTGGGAAAATTTGATCCCAAATCCGATGAAGGTATATTTCTTGGTTACTCAAGTAGAAGTAGAGCATATAGAGTTTTTAATAAACGTACTCGTATAGTTGAAGAATCAATACATGTTGTATTATGTGAATCCAAGTTAGATGATCCTGATGAAGAGGAAAATGTTTTCCAAAACCAATTCTTTTCAAAAACCACTCCTGCCTCTATTGAAAATCCAAAGAATGTTTTTGAAGGTGATCCTCAAAACAATTTCGAAAATCCTGATCAATCTCAACCTAAGGCTTTGAAGTTCATCGGAATCATCCCTGGACCAAGTGATAGGTGACATTAATCGGGAGTGAGGACCGAAACAACACTCTAAATGAAGTTACCTTTTACGCATTTATTTCTCACATTGAGCCCTCTAAGATTGACGAAGCCTTTTCGGACAATGATTGGGTGATAGCAATGCAAGAAGAGTTACATCAGTTTGATAGAAATCAAGTTTGGGATTTGGTACCTAGGCCTAAAGACCATCCGGTCATTGGCAATAAATGGGTATTTAAAAACAAATGAGATGAGTATGCAATTATAGTCCGTAACAAGGCTAGATTGGTTGCCAAAGGCTATAATCAGGAAGAAGGGATTGATTATGAGGAAACGTTTGCTCCAGTGGCAAGATTGGAAGCAATACGCGTACTCTTAGCCTTTGCATGTATCAAAGGATTCAAACTCTATCAAATGGATGTAAAGAGTGCCTTTTTAAATGGTTTTATTCGGGGAAGAAGTATATGTTGAACAACCTTAGGTTTTGAAAATGAACATCATCCAGATCATGTCTATCGTCTTAAGAAAGCCTTGTATAGTCTTAAACAAGCTCCTAGAGCTTGGTATGAACGGTTAAGTAAATTTCTTTTAGAACAAGGCTTTGTTAGAGGAAAAGCAGATACAACATTATTTATTCGAACCAATAAAGTTAATGAAATTCTAGTTGTGCAAATATATGTATATGACATAATATTCGGTGCTACTAATGATTCTCTTTGTGAGGAATTTTCCAAGAAGATGTAGGGAGAGTTCGAAATGTCAATGATGGGAGAGCTTAACTACTTTCTTGGATTACAAATAAAGCAACGGAAGAATGAGATATTCATCTCCCAGACAAAGTATCTCCGTGACTTGCTCAAAAAGTTTGGATTGGAGCAATGTAATGGTGCAGATACTCCAATGAGCTCAACAGCCTCGTTGGATGCGGATGAAGACAAGGGAAAAGACTTCAACATAACTAAGTACGGAGGGATGATAGGCTCACTACTCGTTTGTTTGCGCTAGTCGGCACGGATATACAATTCGGTGTGGGAATGTGTGTGAGATTCCAATCGGCTCCTAAAGAATCACACGCCGAGCACGTCAAAAGAATTTTTCGATATCTATCGGACATAAAGGAATTGGGTCTACGGTTTCCAAAAAGGCCAACAAGAATTCTTGGTTGCATACTCGGACGATCATCTTGGCTATAAGGCGATAGAAAAAGTACGAGTGGTCAATGTGAATTTCTTGGAGGATCACTCGTATCATGGTTTAGCAAGAAGCAAACGACGGTAGCAGTATCCTCTACCGAAGCTGAATACGTAGCTGCTTCAAGTTGCTGTGCTCAAGTGTTGTGGCTCAAGCAACAACTATCCGACTTGGGAATTCATGCGAAGAGGTCCCAATCCTACGTGACAACACTAGTACAATAAGCTTGGCAAAGAATCCAATTCAACATACAATAACCAAACATATTGATGTAAGGCATCATTTTATTCGGGATCATGTTCAAAGAAAAGATGTCAAAGTAATGTTCATCCTTACACATCTTCAACTGGCCGACATCTTCACCAAGCCACTTGCAAAAGAATAGTTCAATTTTATCGAAGAGAATTGGGAATGGTAAATCCCAATGAGCTGTAAGTAAAATATTAGTTCAATGAAATTATTTATGTTTTGATGATTAACAAAAACTAACTTTAGCATCGAGCATCTAGCTAATATTGTTGCGAGAACTCGTTATAATACGGAAGAAACGAGTTAATCGGAGAAGTCATTACCTCGAGTCAACCAAGAAGGCACCTCGAGTCTATGCTCAAACCAAGCTCAGAGAAATTGAATCAAAGAAACATGCCTCGAGGTGGAAAGGTTACCTTGAATCTAAGTGAAGGCAGAGACTTAGACAGTTTGAGAAAGATCTTTGCCTCGAGCCACAAATGCTACCTCGAGCTAAATGACAACCAGAAAGTTTGAAGAATGCATACCTCTTTTTTCATCGAGGGGTAATGGGCACCTCGAGTCAAATTGAAATCCTCGCTATCCAGGTCAGTACATGTTCTTCGTCACCTCGAGTTGATAAGTGAAACCTCGAGTTGGGTACCTCGAGGCCAACACACTAGCCTCGGGGTAAATTTTAAAATCGACTATATGTCTCCCTGTGTCGCTTCGCTCCCCATTTCTCCCACGTCTCTTCATATGTCCCCTCATCTCCCTCTATCTCATATCTCCGACTCTCATCTCTTTCTCTAAGAACCCTAACCCTAACCTTTCCTCAATGCCTCCCAAAACAAAGAATACCTCATCTCCGTCGAAGCCTAAATCCAAAACCCAGGACCCAGATTTTGTAATCTCTGAAACACCTTCATCTCCTCGGTCAAAACGACCAAAACGAACAAAAATGCCAACCAAGAGGTATCGGCCTAAGGTGTAATTTGACGAAGGAGATTCGAAGAAACCAAAGAAATTGAAAATCGAGGAACCTCTGTTGTTCCACCAAAGAAATCCATCGAGAAGGAGGCTTTCGTTGAAAAACACAAAGAGGTGGTGGTCGTTGCTAGTCCAAGTCTGACAAAAACGAAAGTGGCTGTTTTAGCTTATGATTTTCGGGGCACTTCCAAGAGTCACCCAGTCTCTGTCTCAGGATCGAAAACTTCCAAGACCTCTGTTTCCAGGTTCAAGACATCCGTATACGCCTCCAAGGGCTCGGTTCACCAATCGGTTCAAAGGTATTCGAAATACCATCCCTTGTCTCCATATACCATGCTCCCACTTCTAATCCTCCAATAGATTTTTCATGTGGTCCCATTTTATTCTCCTCTGAGGATGGAAAGAAATTCAGCAAAGATTATGCTCTTAGAACTTTACGTCTTTGTGGTGTCGTAGACCTAGCCAAATTGAAATCGAGTGTAATTTAGATCTATATCCATGGTTCAAAGATTATGCTTCATTTTTATCTATCCATGCCTCATATAGTCCAACACATTTTGGTTAGAGTATTCTACTTTAACATGTCTGTCAATACCCTTTTGGATAAACACAATCAAGTAGGCGAAGAAAGAATTTTCACTTTTGTTAGAGGAAAGAGAATTGAAATTACTCCGCCTATTTGAATAACTTATTGCAAATTTCAAATCCACCTCATGTTCCTCGGTTTCACTATGACAATGAACAAATATTTCAAATCCTTCGTCCGAGATGAGACTTTGAGTGAGCACATGTTGGGACTCTTAATTTTAATCTTGTTCATATGCCACCTATACATCGTGCCTTGTGGTATATCTACTCAAGGAACTTTGTACGAGAAAGGCAAAAATTTTACTCATTTCACCCGGCGTGATTATTCTATGTTTTCATCCATTGTGGCCAAAGTTCCCATAATCTTGGTCACTAGATTTTTAGTGAAATGAAGAAATATGTCTTACACTCTAGGAAAAACTCACCAATCCCATTCCCAAGCTTAGTGTCTATTATCTTGTTCCATGAGCACATATGGTATGCGGAAAAGATGAGGTGGCCAAGAAACCGGAAGAATTTGGCCAACATATTTTGAATTTAATGAAGATCAACTTTCAAGAAGGATCTGGACAATCTAAGGCCCCGGCACTTACTAGGTCAAGAACTTCAAAACCAAGAACTCCAGGTCCACCTGCATCACCTGAAACTGGCCGAGAACTGTCCTCCCAACCTGGTCCTTTCTCTATGGGAGCTCATATCAAGGAAATTGTTGAAAAAGCCATCTCAGATAGCCTGGATCCACTCCACATATCTATGTCTGCTCAGAACTCTCTGTCTGTGAAATTGGAATTTGAAATTGGGAAAGTAGTTAAGGAAGTTTCTACCATACGAGAGAATCAAGAAGTGTTGGCTGAAGAAGTTGACAATTTCAATGGTCATCTGGTTGATCATGGAGCCTCCATCACCAATATGCACAATTCATTCTGGTCCCTTAGCAACAAAGTTGAGAAGCTTCTTACTCGAGTGTCAATCGGCTCGCTTTTGGACTTTCATCTCCTCTCCCCAAACCATCTCCACCTTCTTCTCCTTCCCCATCCTTTACCTTCACCACTACTCCAATCATCTCCACTCCTGTCATATCATCTCCTCCAGTTTCTGCCCCAGTTACTGTACCTCTTCCTGCAACCTCTTCTCCTATGAAGATCACCTACTCTGGATCCTCCACAGCAGAACTGGTTGGTGAGGATGACATAGACACCATCATATCTACCTCTCCTATTCTCTCTATCCCTCCTATTCTCTCCATTGTTCCATATTCTCCCTTACCTTTTCCTACCTCATTCATCCCTTCTCTTATCTGTACCAGAAGCCTCCTCTGTAATCCCCACTTTTTGATAGATGCCAAAGGGGGAGAAGTAAAGCAAAGAAGAAGAAGCAGAAGCCAAGAAAGGGATTCATAATTTATGTTTTTAACTAGTGTCAAAGTGGTGTGTTTATGTTTTTAAGTAGTGTCAAAGTGGTGTTTATTTATTTCTGACTATCTGTTTATTTAGTGTTTATTTATTTTTGACTATCTGTTTATTTGGCATGCTTTTGTATCACTTTTTGCTTTGTCTTGGACTTCTGATGTTAATCTGACTTTCCCTTACGAGTTAATCATTTGGTTCCAAAGTGATTTTGTCTTCAATTGTAGTAAAATTCTCTCTTAAGGTTAAATCTTTTTTGCTTCTTTCTCAAATCTTATAATCATCAAAAAGGGAAGAATGTTAGTTCTCTATTATTATTTTGATGATGATTAAAGTTGAAAATAAAAGCTATATTTAAGGAAGATAAGCAAAATAGCTTTAACTTGGACAAAATCACGTTTTATCAGGAAAAATACCTGTTTGTCACATTAACTCGAGGTGATGTTGCGGCCTCGAGTTGGTTGCCTAAAAATGCATCATTAAAGACACATTTTGACTCGAGGCTGATAGAAGTACCTCGAGTCTAGGTCGTGACTCGAGGCTACCTAATTGTAGACTCGAGGTAATCATGTTGCTCTTTTAATATGATCACTTATAACGGGAATAATTAACTCAAGTGTAGCTTCAAGCTACCTCGAGGTTTAGTCCAGACTCGAGGCTGCGCCCTGTGTGCCTCGAGTCAATATGTGCTATATCTTATTCCTTCTATCTTTATCATTTCACTAACTCGAGGTGAATCATTTACAGCCTCGAGGCAAGTCCATTTGAATCCTTCTTCTATCTATCCGATGGGTTAACTCGAGCGTTACTTATTTATACCTCGAGTCTAAGACGTAACTCGAGGTGAGAAGATCTATACCTTGAGTTAAATATCATTTTGCAATACACATATTACCTTTCATACTACAGGAACTCGAGGTGAGAAAAGTGATGACTCGAGGCAAGGTTGCCTCTGTTCTAACGAATGGTATTTTGATTTTCATATCTCTTTGCATATGCTTATAAATTCATCATATCATTCCATATGGATATTCTCAACTTCATCTAATAAAGTTTGTTAGTAAGTTTCGAGTTGTTTAAAACACATATTTTCCCAAGATTTTTGAATTAAGCGGTTGTGTCGAACGCATTAAATGCGTTGCCTATTCGAGATGATATCCAACAAACAACCTCGGTCATTCGAAGATGGTTTTTGGGCAAATCTTCTTGCATACCTTCAACGGTCATAATTGCGGCAACAAAAGGAATTAACGAATATTCCAACTAGGTTGCCTGGATTATAGACGAGCTTACGCACTTCAACTCCAACGGGCATATTGAAGAAAACCCAACGGCTACTTTCAAGCTTCATCAACGGTCATTAAATGAAAGATCTATAAATATTCGGAGCATTGAATTCGAACAAATACCGAAACACTTTGTGCAATTAATTTGAGTTCAGATTCATTTCTTTGTTTCAACCGTTTCATTAATATCTTCGGATATCTAGTGTTCTTCGGTGTTCATTTATTCTACTCGTAAGGAGTCATTAAACACTTATTCATTTTACTCAGATTGTCAGACTTAAGGTTGAGGAACCTTTAGTGAGGGTGTATTAATTACAACTTGTAAGGGGGAGTGGAGTGATCATCCTTCATTTACAGAGTGTGTAATTATATTTGAAAGATAGTGAAATCCCAGGTGTTCTGGGGACTGGGCGTAGGTCAGTGAGTTAAGACCGAACCAGTATAAATCGCCTTGTGTCTATTTCACTTCTCTGTCTCATTCTTATATTTCTGTGTCATCGTGTATTTCAAAAAGAATTTTTGAAATCACCTATTCACACCCCCTCTAGGTGATATTCCACCTTCACTTTTAGGACCAGATGTTTAATAAAACTCGGTCTTAAAATTAAATGAATAAAAAAATTAGGATTTCGGAGGTTTTTAAACCTCCGGTCTTAAAAATTTAATTATATATTTAGGACCGGTTACTTTATAATTAACCGGTCTTAATAAAATCAAAAATACTAAAACATATCTACGTCGCGCGGAGTATCAAATTTCCCTCTCCGAACTTCTCTTGTCGTGCGAAAGTGATTACTCGGTGTTTTGTCTCCGGTGTTTGTGTGTTGCTTCGTCACTGGCATGTACGTTGCTCTCTCAACAATCACTTTTACGGTTCCTTAGCTAAATGTCTATTGACCAAGTTGTAAGAGGTGCTTTGGTTATATAACTTTATGATTTTTTGGGTTGAACAAAATCGATGAAATGTTCTTGTGGGTTTCTTTGTTGTTAATGAATATTGTATTTTGAAGATTATATTTTCACTTTAGACCTACCCAACTGACAAACAAATGTTTTTAGGTTACTCTTTCTTTATCGCAACATCATCGTTCGTGGCGGGAGCAAGTTTGACTCGGCAAACACATTTGAATTTATATGCTACGGTGAGTCCACAAGACCTTCATGCGATGCATTTAATTTCCTCGTCATGCATTTATTTTGCTTGTTGGATGCACTGTGATACATTTATGACCAAAAGTGATTCTTCGTTATGCATTTAATGGGCAAGTTTCTCCGTAATATAAAAAAAAGACATAACCGACATTGAGCATAAATATGCATTTGGTGTTGCCTTATTTTATATCCAAGTGTCAATTTTTTTGGATTATGTATGTTAAATCTTTTTGTCTATAGGAATTCTACTATGGATTACAGTTGGATAACTGCGTTATGGACGAGTGTTGAATATCAGAATGGGGTGAGGGACTTTATAGAATTTGCTAAACAAAATGCCCATGATGATTGTGGGAAGTTTTATTGCCCTTGTGTAAAATGTTTGAATGAGAGGAGACTAAGTCTGAAGTTATACACACATTTAATTTGTGAAGGATTTTGTAAGACTTATACAGTATGGGTATGGCATGGTGAAAAAAATACCAAGTGGGTCTCAACATGGGGATGTGGCCTTTGATGATAATGACACGGATATGGATGATCGCATAGAGGACATTATTTGTGATGTAGGAGAAGAGGCTTTTCATCAATCACATGCATATGGTAATATGTGCGGTGATGCGAGAGACCCTCTATACCCCGGGTGTAAAAAATACCAATTGTTGAACACTTTGTATTGAAATTGGTAAGCTTGAAGGCACGTCATGGATGGAGCGACAAGAGTTTTTCCGAAAATCTTGAGGCTTTTAAGGACATGCTTCTGGATGATAATGTGTTGCCGCATCGATACTATGATGCTAAGAAAATACTTTGTCCACTGGGGATGGAGTACAAAAATATCAATGCATGCCCGAATGATTGCGTATTGTATAGAAAAGAGTTTGAAGAGAAGAAGAATTGTCCGATATGTGAAACCCCAAGATACAAGTCAAATAAGGGGCGTGCAAAAGTGTTGTGGTATCTTCCAATCATACCAAGGTTCAAGCGGTTATTTGTGAATGAAAATGATGCAAAAAATCGAGGTGGCATGCGAGATGAGAGGATTTCGATGGAAAGCTTTGACATTCGGCTGATTCTTCTTAATGGAAGAAAATCGATCAATTATTTCTGAACTTCGGCGAAGAACCTATGAACCTTAGGCTTACCCTTAGCACGAATGGCATGAATCCATATGGAAGCCGTAGCAGCATACATAGTTTATGGCATGTGCTCCTTATTATTTACAACTTATCTCCTATGTTATGCATGAAATGAAAGTACATCATGCTGTCTATGTTGATTTCGGGAAAAAAACAACCCGGAAATGACATTGATGTTTACCTTCAGCCCTTGATCGAAGACTTGAAGGAGTTGTGGGAAGAAGGTGTTGATGTTTTTGACTCTTTCAAGAAGGAGGTGTTTAAATTGCGAGCCATGATATTTTGTACTATAAATGACTTCCCAGCATATGGGAACTTGTCAGGGTATAGTGTAAAAGGCCATAAAGCATGTCCGGTTTGTGAAGAAGGCACACGCTACCATCAACTTCAACATGGAAGAAAGATGGTTTATCTTGGACATAGGATATTTCTTAGACGGGGCCACCCATATCGTCGATTAAAGAAAGCCTTTTTGGTGGCCAAGAGTATGAAGATGCTCCGGTGGCATTGATTAGGGAGCAAGTTTATGAAAGGGTGAAAAATGTCGGTGTCATCTTGGTAAGACCGCAAAGAGTAGAAAAGAAACAAATATATGGAAAAGAGATCTGTATTCTTCGATCTTCCATATTGGCGCAATCTTGATGTGAGACACTGTATTGATGTCATGCATGTGGAGAAACACGTATGTGATAGTATTGTTGGCACGCTTCTCAACATACAAGGTAGTTCCAAGGATGGTGTGAAGGCAAGATTGGATTTGCAAGTAATGGGAATACGCAAGACTTGCATCCAAGGCCATACGGAAGAGAACTTATTGTCCCCGAGCTTCTCATACTTTGTCTAAGGATGAGAAAAGAAGTTTTGTGAGTGTTTACATGGCATAAAAGTTCCCTCGGGGTATTCTTCAAATTTTAAGAGGCTTGTATCGATGAAGGACTTGAAATTAGTACGTCAAAAGTCTCATGATTGTCATGTCTTGATGCAACGGCTACTCCCGTAGCTATTCGAGGTATCCGAATATGATCTTGGTCGTTTTGACTAGACTTTGTGTCTTCTTCAATGCGGTTTGTAGTAAAAAGTTTTCGAGATTGAAAAGTTGGATGAATTGGAGAATGAAGGATATCTTATCTTGTGCCACCTTGAGAAGCTTTTTCTTTCTACATTTTTTGACATCATGGTTCATCTAATTGTTCATCTAGTAAGGGAGATAAAGTTGTGCGGCCCTATCCATTTACGATGGATGTACCCAATTGAAAGATCTATGAAATTCCTAAAAGGGCACGTGAAGAATGCATACCGGCCAGAAGCATCAATTGTTCAGAAATATGTTTCTGAAGAAGCCATGAAATTTTGTCAAAATTATTTGGCCAAAGTAAGACATATTGGGCTTCCAAAACGTCGCATCTTTGAAGGGGGTAGACGAGGGGCTTCGGTAAAGAGTGTGGATCGATGAATTGTCACAAGTCCACTTATACATCTTGAATAATGTTGATGAAGTTCAAGCCGAGATAGCTGCACATATAGAAGTTTGTAAGGAAAGAAAATCATCGAATGACTGAACAAAGCTTGATTAGGGAGCATAACAGATCTTTTGCAAACTGGTTCAAACAAAAGGTCGATGGAGAGGAATGTGTTTATGATACAATCAAATGGTTAGCACGTGGTCCTGAGGTTGATGTCATAAGTTGGAATTCGTATGTGATTAATGGTTATACATTTTACACAAAGTCCCTAGATGATAGGAGCACCGTCGAACGGTGGTGTTATGTTAGAGGCTGAATCTATGCACTTCTCCGGTTCGAAAGACAAGAGGCCTTTATTGGCGGTCATGCCATATTATGGGGTTGTTGAAGAGATTTGGGAGGTGGACTATGTTAAAATTAGATTTCCCATTTTCAAATGCAAGTGGGTTAATGTCAATAATGGTGTTTAGATCGATCAATTTGAGATTTACATTAGTCGATGTCAATGGTAGAAGTTTTGGAGATGAACCTTTTATTATGGCGAGACCAGGCGAAACAAGTGTTCTATATCACCGATCAAGAAAATAAAATGTGGTCTGTAGCTCTCCAAGGAAAAAGAGTCATTGAAATTGATGAGGAAAGTTATTCAAATTATGGTCTTCCTGAGAGTACTCCTGTTTCAAGGAGTCTACCAGACATGAACGAAGAAGATGAAGCGGATAATGAACCCGGCATAAGAAATGATCATCAAGAAGGGATATGGGAGGATATCACTTTATAAAAGAGTCAATTCATAAGGTAATATTCATATGCGAATTCTTTGAAAACTTTAAGGTTTTAACTATATTATATTCCTTCTATGTTCTTAAACAATGTCACGACTATGAAGTTTGTTCTTGTTTTATTTTTGTGGCGGGATCCGATCCAAAGGGACATGTTATAAAAGAGGATGTTATGTTGTTGGGTGGGAATCAGATGAAGACATGGTGAATATTACATTGGGCATGTATGTTGCATTTGTAACTTATTGTATTTGCATTGTAAGTAAGTTATCTTATTGTATAAATTAATTTAGGTGTTGTAGTCATAGTTGTAACACCCTGAATTTCGAACCCTAAGAATGGAGAATAAGCCTAAAGTAGGCGGACGACTAAGCCCAGTTCGGGAAGAGTTCCAAGAATGTCGAGAGTTAGGATGCCCTTCTGGGATTAAGCAACTTGACCATACGGGTCAGTGGACCTTGTATGCATAAGCCATGGAATTAAGGTGCCAATGAAGATGGGACACAAAAGGTCTATACGATGTAAATCCAGTGGAAAGGATGCCACCAACTATGTCCTGAGGTATAGGACAATTAGTTGAGTGAAAATATGCCGCCATAAGTAAGTACATGGCATTTTCGGGCGAGTTGGGTATGCCACACGTTTTTGGTAAGCCATCGGTATTCGTGAAGAAAACCCGAGTAAAACCTGGGTAGGATACCGAGCAAGTACCGATAAAATAATTTTAATAAAGTAATGTCATGATGACTAATGATGACATAATTTTAATAAAGTATGACTAATGATGACATACTTTACGATGCCAAAATTCAAACATCCAACCCCACAAAAGTATGAGGTAATTATGAGACATTAAAATATACATTTCTCGCTCCCCAAGAACATAGAAAAACGTGCAACCTCATCAGGGGAAAATGAACAGTTGATCCGGGCCCACACAAGTCCCACAGAGTGGCAGGAGTTACGAGGAAAGGTGTAACCGGCAAAAGGTAGCTAAGCGGGACTGGTTAGGGTGTTCCGAAGACGGGCCAAGACCCCTGGACATAGAGGGAGGACGAAATTGGTGGGCCCAAAGGAGAGAGAAAGGAAAAAAGGTCACATCAAGTCATAATGAAGAGAGAGAAAGATAAAATAATTCGGATTAATCTGGACCACATATTTGAATCTGATGTGACAAGGTGAAGGACATGTAATTATGACACTTTAAGGTCATTAATGGCGCAATCCAAGGGCAGATTTTGTGGGACCCACTAGTTGGAAGAAGTACAGTGTAAAATGACTGTTTTACCCCTGGACCTAAAACCTACTCCTAAAGTCACATCAAGGGCAATCTTGGAATCTAAAGTTTAAGGGCTAAGATGGCGCCACATGTCCCTGGACGAGAAGACTCTAGAATACCACGGAAAAGAATATTCTGGAATATCTTGGGGAAAAAGTCGGCGAAAATGACAATTTTACCCCTCCGAGTTGTCATTTAACCATTGGTTAACTTCTTTAACCCTGGAGGCTATATAAGGACACCTCCTCCCCATTTTTGGCTGCCCTAGGACGTGCTCAAGGAAGGGAGAAGAAGGAGAGCTCAGCTGAAGTCTTGGTTCAAGAAGGAGAGGAGGTGATACGCAAGAAATTCCAAGGTAAGCATCTCACGACAACCTAGAAGTTCTTGCTTTTGCCCTATGGTGATTTTTGTAGAGTTGCAGTAGGAATTTTGTATTTTTAAGGTTTCCAATGAGTCCAAAACGTGATTTTGAGTGAGGATAAGTAGGATCACCTTTTTCCGGAACCAAAAAGCGCTAAGTCTTTAAGTTACACAAATATCGATTCTTGTATTTCGGGCAGCGAAGACAAATCGAGATGTTTTAAAATAGTAAATGAAGTCGATTGCTCGAAAGTTTTCATGGAGAAATTAGACATCCTAAGGATGATTTTAGACTAACATTTCATGTCATTTGTGTTAGTTCTCTATGTGTTTTGATGATAATTGACAATTGTAAACAAGTATGAATGTTTCTAGATGAGTTAAAATGATTTTCTAAACTTACTTTTTTTTTTTTAACCAAAAGAACTCGTCGCCACAAACTCGAGCCTAGATAGGCAACCTCGAGTTTGATACTACAGAGAACCAAACTCGCCGGTTGCATTTAAAACCGGACCTTGTGCCTTAGTCTTGAACTTGAGAGTTTCTCTCATATCTTGAGTAAACTCGAGGTTACATTTGTAAACTCGAGTTCGAAAGAGACAGAGAACATTTCAATTTAAAATCCACTTATAAACTCGAGGTTGTAGTTACAAACTCGAGTTTACGTCAGGCAGAAACTTTTCAAGTTTCTCAAATTAAGAAGACTTCAGTTTGTGTCTTTCTAAAGTTTGTTCAAAGTTTTCCAAAAAGTTTTCTAAGTTAAGAAAACTCAAGTTTAAGGTTTTAAACTCGAGTCTGCTCCTTACAGAAAGCAATTTGATTTTAACATTAAGAAAACTCTAGAGTTTGCATTGGAAACCCGAGGTTTACATTTAGAGAACTAAAATTGTTTTCAACATGAATAGTTCTAAACTCGAGGCTAGTCACTAATAGACTCGAGTTTGTGTTTTACTCAAAATATATTTCAAGATGATTTCACAATGTTTTCCTCGACAAAGCTAAACTCGAGGTTAGCATTATAAACTCGAGTTTTCATCACCAGAATAGATGAACGCATCTGAGATTATTTTGTTCAGTTTGATCTATGCTTTATCTTGTTTCTGCGAATTGGTTGCTTATGATTTATATGCTTCATATCAATATTCCTAACCAGATTTAACCCGGTTTGCTTATGAGATTTGAAGACCTAAGAGTTGCTTTAGGAAACATTAAAGCATTCAAAAGAGATGATCAATCAATGCTTAATTTCGGATAAGCTATTAATGATCAAGATTTTGTCAATCGTGTCAACGCCTTAATATCAATTGGAGATATCCCATTCTGCCGAGATTGGTGCAATCAATTGAAAGCTCTCAACGGACAAAATCAAATATTCAATTCTAAAATACTCCCAACAGCTATATTCATCAGACATGAACCCAACAGCTAGTATTTTCGAATTGATTCAAGTCTGAATGGATCTTTAACGATCACAAGCTTCAATTCAGTATAAATACATGAAGGTTTGAAGTCTACAGACACAGAAAAGACATACACAGAAAAACACATACAAGCATATCAGTCTTTTACTGCTTAACTCGCATCTTGTATCTTTGATACTACTTGTACTTCGATAATCATCTTTATTCACTCTTAGAGAGTTCATTTACGTAATTCATTCATTGTAAGAATCTCAAATTTGTGAGACTTTGAGGTTGGGTTTTCGATTACAACTTGTAAGGGGGAGTGTATCCTAGAGAGAGGATAGCTTTCGAGTACGAGTGTGTATCGATTTGAGTGATAGTAGAAAAACCCAGAGTCCGGGATTTGGACGTAGGTCAAGAGTTGAGACCGAACAGTATAAATCCTCTGTGTCAAGCTTTTCTTCCCTATCTCCATTTAGCTTCTGTTGTGTTAGTGTTTTAAAAAGAATTTTTAAAATCCCCAATTCACCCCACTCTTGGTGATTTCCTTCACTTTCAATTTGAATTTCTTAACAAAGAGTTATCTAAGTCTGAAAATGACCTAAAAAT
This sequence comes from Acacia melanoxylon, assembly GCA_019022615.1. NCBI lineage: Eukaryota > Viridiplantae > Streptophyta > Magnoliopsida > Fabales > Fabaceae > Acacia > Acacia melanoxylon. Next base: position 22,119,764 of record JAFJYJ010000002.1, read on the forward strand.
ATTAATTGCGGTTCGGACGGTGGCTAAGTTTGGGGCATTTTCGATGGCCTCGAACCCGAGATGACTTTGGTAATTATTGTTATGATAAACTAGACATTCTAAGGGTTCCATGGCCACTTGATTTCATTCGATAAGATGTTTCTAGAATTTATTAAAAATCGGAAAAGTTGGAACATAAATGCGGAAATTCGGTGCTATGGGGATTTTAGGAAACTTGAAGTAAAGTTTGAATGTGTGACTGAAAACATGGTGTATGGCTATATCTAGGGTATGCGTGCGGGACGTATCTCTAACTTGAAGGGAAGAGTTTACTGCTTTCAAGAAGTACCAGGTAGTAACTGTAAACTTACATACTCTATGTGGCTTTTGTATGTTATGTTTTATCATGATTATGGATGTAGGCTAGGTAGTAGCTATGGGACTTCGTGTCCTATGGTCGCTGCGAGGCGGAGGTATGCGAGGCTAGGTAGTACTGTAGGGGTACTATTGAGGCCGAGGCATGTTGGCTAGGAGTATCTCTTTGGGGATACTTCGAGGCTCGTGGCATGTGGGTTAGGTGGAGACAGGTGATTTGTGTGTTCATAGGTGTCCATTGAGGCCCAAGGTATGTGAGGCTAGGTGGAGCCTATATGACTATGTGTTTATAGGTGTCCAGTGAGGCCTCTGGGATAGGTGGTCGGGGTTGGCCCCCTGACTTCCGAGGCTCTTTGCGCGCTGGATCCGGGGGCTTGTCTTGACCAGTCGGTCCTGTGGAGTACATGCCAAGTTTATGTTCCTAATTATGATTTGCATTACATGCATTGCATACATATTGTATATGAGTTTAACAGTTACTCTGGGGTTTAACTTTGAAGTCCAGACTGGTTTGAAAGATACAGGTGTGAGGCGGTAGGCCGGTTGGACTGTAGAAAGATAAGGGCAGGAGCGATGAAGTTGAAGATTGAGACGTATGGAATTCCTTGTCATTTTGTAAATTTGAATGACTCTATGAACTTACTTATTGCCCAGTACTTACGTTGGACTATTGTACCCTCAACCCTACGGGGATTACTTTATGTATTTGTTTGTATCTTTACCAGTATATTGTAAGTTGTCCAAATCGATCTTATGCTCTTCCACGCACACTCGATATAAATTTAAAGGGATTAATTAACAAAGGAAAGGTATTAAGTGAAGAGGATCCCTCTAACCCGCCACCCGAAAGGGCGGGCCGGTAGGGGTGTAACAGTTTGGTATCAGAGCATGGTTTGGACGGTACTGGTAAAAGATACATGGTTAAGGGTATAGATGTAAGTTTGGGCAAATGGAGCATAAAGGATATACCCTAAGGAAGAGGGTTGTGCTCCGATAAGATAAGACCCCTGGTGATAAAGGAGGTAGCTCAAAATATGAGTTCTCGTGCTAACTTTAGGTCCTTTGATATGGAAATCAGGGACCGATTCCCACAACAAGAATTAGAAGGGAAGTATATGGAGAAGCTGATATTAATTAAGTTTCCTTGTGGGGACGGTATCCGGTGTTTCTGGGAAGGCAAAGGAGTCGTACTTGGATCAATACTGCTGTTAATGGTCTGTACTAGTATGGGTACCCCCAGAACAAGATTGACACCCGGAAGTTAAGCGTGCTTAGGTAAGAGAAATCTTGGGATGGGTGACCCCCCTGGGAAATATTATAGGACTTTGAGATTCCTTGACTTGAGGCTTGAGTATTTTAAGTTTAGACTTATAGTGATCCCTAGAGATGCTATGAGGATGTTAGGTTATGATTGAGACTAGGCTTGAATCTGATCTTAAATATGAATGAGGTTGAACTAAGGTTTTAGTACTTGAGAGTAGGAACCCTATGAATATTGATCGATATTGAATTGTTTGGGTATGATTGAGGATTGATGATTAACCTTGAGGTAATAGAACGATATTATGATATACCCTTGTGATATTGAGGATTGAAATAGAAATTAGAATCTCGTGAATAGAATTGATATTGATTAAATGATGTTGAGGTACTAGGAGTCAATCTTGAATATGATGATTATTGATTTGAGGTTATTTAAGGATAGTGACTGAATGCTATAGGTTATGAATCTTGATGATCATGGCATGATTATTGGGTATATTCGAGGTTTTAGAATTAGGTTGATGAACCTAATAATTGGATTTGATAACGAGAGATTATTTAAGTATTTGATTGATTTGAATGCATTGAGGCATAGTACCCATGTGTATGAGGTATTTGGAGGTTACTAGCTGCTAGGGAATGATTTTAATCTCATAATATCCCATTAGAAAGAACGATTAAGAATAGAGACCTCAATAATATTGATCGATGTTGTTATTTGAGGTATGCATGAGGATATTACCTATTTGATTTGAGATATTTTGAAGTTGTTAGTTGCTGTATCAACATAGGGAAAGATCTTGAATATAGAATATTCCCTGAGAAGTGTCTCAATGGAATTGGTTGATAGCTAGAACCTCGATAGCCACGGGTTTTGGCTTCATGTTTAGGATCGATAGTCGTAGATATAATAGTGGCTAGTGGATTTCCAGAAAGATGTGGATTAAATCCTTGTTAGGGGAAGTTGAATCTATGACTATGCCTAGAGCTGGATTGTTATCAGAAGATCATATATAGAATGACCCTCTATGAGATTTATATGATGTAATGTATTGCCACGGGGTGCTCTAGTGTTATGTGTATTATTGAGGCATGAATATTCAGTAGGTAAGGAGACCTACTAGATTGATATGCTTTTTGGGGTGATTAAGTTTGATATGTGTTTAATGAAAGGTCTAAGTCCTATGGGACTAGTATCTCCATGAGATGTCATAAATTCATTACCTTTAAACCTTGAATACCGAAGCGAGAATGCCAAAGAAGTGGAAAGCCTAAGGGTTACGGGCATTGTATCTAGAATGATTAAGCAAATGAAATGAATGGACTGAGTATCCTATGGATGGCTTGAGTAGCCAAAAAAATAAAGCTTGAGATGTAATTGGAGTGATGGCCTTTTATGTCAGTTGTTTGGTTCCTGGTGTGTTTGAAAATTTAATTTTGAACTTACCAATGCACCTGCTATGTTTGTGAAATTTTGGAAATTGCATTTTCCAAACTGAATTTTCGAATGAAATGTTTTTCAAAACTTGAGAACAGTTTGAAATGGTTGTTTTTGAACCATGTTGTCTCATAGATAGGGTCTTGATGGGACCTCGATTTGAAATCGATTTGTGAACCAAGTTTAAAAACTAAATTGTGAACCATGTTTAAGGTGGGCGCAGTACGGAACTGGAGAATGCCAGAAACTGTTGTGCTCAGTTTGCTGGATCTTGCCAGATGATTCGAAAATGGTTTGAAACCCTTGGCCATTGTTGAAATTGAAAATGTTTTGAAATCACTGGCCATTGTTGAAATTGAAAATGTTTTGAAATCACTAGCCATTGTTGAAAGTTTTGAGGGGATTAGTTTTTGAGAAGCGACACTCGCACCTGCGGTGTAGGCACCCAATCCCGAGTAGTTTCGCCTGTAGGGGCGTGTGTTTTGCCTTGTCGGGCCGGCACCATGCGGCGGTTGGAGTGAGGCTCCGGGCGAGGTCCTTTATCCCGAGTATGGGATTACGGTGGGTGGCCTAATATTGCATGTGCCGTGCGGACACTGGGTCCCTGGAGGGGACGGAAACTCTCCCACATTGGCCGACAAGTGCGTTGCCACTTCGGTGGTAGGTATTGAAAGGATTGGGGTGTACATTTGTACCAAAAGGTGGGAATGGTGGTGAGAGCTTCTAAAGGTTGAAATTGTGAAATGAATAATCCGCTCGGGAATGTGTGCCGGTAGTAAATGTTTTCTGAAAATAGACCGACCGTGAATTGTTTTCTGGGAAATTTGAACTGGCAGTGATTGAATTTGAAAATGTGAAAAACACTGTTTGTGAAAATGTACTGCGACCACAGAGATTTTCAAATAAGTGAAAATTTGAAATGTTAAGTATGAGACAACACAGTAAGTGGTGACATGATTGTCGTCACTGTTGTATTGAAATGAAAAGCGGTGCAATTGGTGATTATGTTGATACAGGAACAGAAACTGATAGAATGGTCTAGAAAGTTGAATCGGTTAAGTCAGATGCCAGTTACTGTGCTAAGTAAGAGGAAAACAGGTTCAAGAGCCTAGAATTGGGGAAGCTCAAACATAATAAGGGAGTGAAGGCTTGGGGCGGTAAGGCCGTATGCAAGTTTGCACGGGACGGTGTCCTTAGGCCGTAAGGCCGTAACGCTTAGCACTAGGTAGAATACTTACGGCATGGTGACTTTAGACTAATGTGTCGAGAATGCATCTTGAGGCTGGCAAACCATACGATCTATACCAGGTGGTAGATGAGATGCCTAAGTCCTGAGGGTGATTCCCTAGACGATAAGGCTAGAAAATCCAGCGTTATGGTGATAGAATGAGCCGGAAGGATAGTGTGTGATAAGCTAAGAGGCAGAATGAGTAAGACAGTAAGACTTGCATAACCATACGCTGTGAAAATGGATCAATTAGTTCTGGATGGTTAAGTACCACACCTAGGTATAGAGTAGATAAGAGTGTGGTATGATAAATTGTGTGCAAGTAGCATCCATGATCATAGTAGAGTAGAATTTGATTGAGGATTCTAGAGATTTGAATCTGTCAAGACGAGTGGTGACAAATAAGAGTAAATTCCTTGGAGTTTACATTGCTAGTCTCCTTGTCGTCATGAGGAGGATGGTTTAAGATCGGAAACCGCAAAAGCTCGGGAGCAAGATGAGCCGGCGAAGTCCATTCGAGAGAAGATATCTCGTGGTGAATCGATGGATTATAACCTCTCACCAAATGAACTAGTACGGTATAAGAAGAGGATCTATGTGCCATCGGTGGAGGAATTGAGATGGAAGATATTGAATGAGGCACATAAAAGTAAGTACACTATTCATCCGGGAGCAAGTGAAGATGTATCGAAATATGAAAACAGAATTTCGGTGGTCAGGTGTAAAGAAAGACGTAGCAAGGTATGTTGCCAAATGTTAACTTGCCAGAAAGTTAGGATCGAACATCAGCAACCGGGAGGTTTATTGCGGAGGATCGAGATTCCCGAATAGAAATGGGAAGACGTTACCATGGATCTAGTGGTAGGCCTTTCTAAGATAAGGCACTACGATGCTATTTGGATAATTGTTGAGAGACTCACAAAATCGGCAAACTTTATTCTAATAAGTGTAAATTATTCTTCGAAAAGTTGGTGGAGATTTGTATCAAAGAAACTATACAACTCCATGGTACCTCGAAGAGCAACATTTTTGACGAAATCCCGATTCACTTCCCGATTCTGGCAAGCGTTACATGAGGCAATAGGGACGAAGCTGAAGTCCAATACAGCTTATCACCCCCAGACCGACGGACAGTCAGAGATGACTATTCAGATATTAGAAGATATGTTACGAGCCTGCGTTATTGATTTCAAAGGCAGTTAGGATCGATATTTGCCTTTAGCAAAGTTCGCTTACAATAATAGTTACCATTCTAGTATATAGATGGCTCTCTATGAGGCGTTATACGGGAGGAAATGCATATCACACCTTGGATGGACAGAGTTATCAGAAAGGAAGCTGTTCAGACCTGAGATGGTAGATGAAATGTCTGAACAAATCAGTTTGATCTGGAAGAGGCTCCGTGCAGCACAGAAACTGATAGGGCAAAACTTTAAGCCTATAACTCCACAAGTATACGGGCCGTATCAAGTAATAAAATGATAAGAAAATTATCATTCCCACGAGGACTTGGTATCACAAACTTCAGTTAAGCATTAATTTTACACTTTTGTTTAAGTTAAGGAAATCAAATTAAATTTAATCAAAGGGAAAGAAAATAAAAATGAAATTAAAATAAATAAACTATGACAATAATTAAATGAGCAACCCGAGTCACTAATCCCTTATTAGTTTCATAAACCTTGTTTTCACTAATTTAATTAGCCTTAATATCAATTTTGTTAATCTCGAGTATAAATAGCTATAAGTGCCTATCGGTCCACTTACAACCATCTTTTGAGTATAATTTGTTACGTCTAACATAATTACTCAAGAGGCAATAAAACTCGAACACATTCCTCAGCAATTATATGGGGCCATTAGGTATATGTCTATCCTAATCGCAAAATTAAATCGTAATCTAATCCCATATTACTTAATCTCAGAGCTTAATTAAAATCCCCTTCGTCAAGGTAAATCCTAATTCTCAAATTCATATTCAATGATGGCCGAGTCACTAAATAGATAAAGCTAAACAAGATAAAGTAACCAAAATTAATATTAATTATAACTAATTAATAAAAACAAAGTCCAATCCACACCTATAAGTTCAAAGTTCCTCTAGGTTGCAAGAGAAATTAGCCAAACATGGCTTTAATCCAGATCACGGTAATAATAAAATCGAGAGATCAAATCCATAAGAAAGAAAGAAAGGAGGCCAGGAATATAAATAGAGCAGAAAAATGAATGATAATTGACTTCCTCAGCTTTTCTCTGACTCTGCTCCTTCCGTCTATGTCTTCCTTTCGATCCGGGTCTTTGTCTGTGGATGATGCTCGCTGACGGCCTGCGGTGGTGAATAACGCCGCCGGCAAGAGAGGAAGAAGAAGGATGAAGGTCTAAAGGTCGTGCAGCGCTGTCTGTGGATGATTCTCTGTCACTCCTCAATGTGCGTCCCTATTTCTTCACTCAAGTCGTGCCCAACATTCCGAATTCATTTTCGTGCCTCCTTTCTTTTTAGCTTTTAGGTTATTCTTCCATTTTGAATTGGTGGGCCCCAATTCAATTTTAATTTCCAAATGGTGCAAAAAGCCCAAACTTCAAATCATCATCCACAATCAATTCCACAGATGCCGTCCGCACAATTGATAGAAGAAAAAAAAAGTATAATATTAATATACTATTAATAAACTAAAACCATATATATATATATATATATAGATATATTTTATTTCATTTAAGTAACTTGTTATTATTTTATTTAAACTAAAGTATTTCTATTTAATTTTGAAAACTATGGTATTTACAATGAAATCCCCTAAATAATCTACCACTTTGATTTCTCTTGAAATAATATAGTCTCATAGAAATCTCCTAAAATTGCTTAGATAACTCTCCAAATATCTTCAAAATGTATTTTAAATATACAAAATATGGAGAGTTATCGAAACAAAAGAGTTATGCGGATAAGAGAAGGAGGCCTCTGGAGTTTAAAGTAGGTGATCATGTATTTTTAAAGATATCTCCTGTTACTGGAATTGGTAGAGCGATAAAGCGGAGGAAACTAAGTCCTCATTACATTGGTCCTTTTGAGATACTAGCGAAACAAGGGCCAGTGGCATATCAGTTGGCACTGCCACCAAACCTTAGCAGGTTGCACGATGTCGTTCACATTTCCCAACCGAAGAAGTATTAGTCGGCCCTGAGCATGTATTGGAGTACAAAGATGTTGACGTTCAAGATAACCACACCTTCGTAATGGAACCGAATGGGTTATTGGTCATCAGGAGAAGCAGCTCTGACCGAAGAGTATTCCTTCTGTCAAGGTAGTTTGGAAGGGATTATCTCCTAAGGAAGCAATGTGGGACGCAACTGAGGAGAAGAAGAAGCATTATCTGAATTTTTATGTCTAAGAGGATTACTGATGTATAGCCAAATTTTGAGGACGAAATTTATTTTACGGGGGGAGAAATGTAACAACCCGAATTTTGGACCCTAAGAATGGAGAATAAGCCTAAAGTAGGTGGACGACTAAGCCTAGTTCGTGAAGAGTTCCAAGAATGTCGAGAGTTAGGATGCCCTTCTGGGATTAAGCAACTCGACCATACGGGTTAGTGGACCTTGTATGCATAAGCCATGGAATTAAGGTGCCAATGAAGATGGGACACAGAAGGTCTATACGACGTAAATCCGGTGTAAAGGATGCCACCCAACTATGTCCTGAGGTATAGGACAATTAGTTGAGTGAAAATATGCCGGTATAAGTAAGTACATGGCATTTTCAGGGCAGTTGGGTATGCCCTGCGTTTTTGGTAAGCCATTGGTATTCGTGAAGAAAACCCAAGTAAAACCTGAGCAGGATCCCGAGCAAGTACCGATAAAGTAATGTCATAATGACTAATGATGACATACTTTTGTGTTGGCCAAATAGAACGATGACACGTGTCCCTTCATGATTACAAAAGACAAAGAGTAATGATGCTAGTCGGACACGTGGCATTGTGGGGTTGGATGTTTGACTTTTCTGCACTGTAAAGTACGAGGTAATTATGAGACATTAAAATATACATTTCTCGCTCCCGGGAACATAGAAAAACGTGTAACCTCATCGGGGGAAAAGGAACAATTGATGCGGGCCCACACAAGTCCCACAGTGGCGAGTTACGAGGAAAGGTGTAAGGCAAAAGGTAGCTAAGCGGGACTGGTTAGGGTGTTCCGAAGACGGGCCAAGACCCCTGGACATAGAGGGAGGATGAAATTGGTGGGCCCAAAGGAGAGAGAAATGAAAAAAGGTCACATCAAGTCATAATGAAGAGAGAGAAAGATAAAATAATTCGGATTAATCTGGACCACATATTTGAATCTGATGTGACAAGGTGAAGGACATGTAATTATGACACTTTAAGGTCATTAATGGCGCAATCCAAGGGCAGATTTTGTGGGACCCACTGGTTGGAAGAAGTGCAGTGTAAAATGACCGTTTTACCCCTGGACCTAAAACCTACCCCTAAAGTCACAACAAGGGCAATCTTGGAATCTAAAGTTTAAGGGCTAAGATGGCGCCACATGTCCTGGACCAGAAGACTCTAGAATACCCTGGAAAATAATATTTTGGAATATGTTGGGGAAAAAGTCAGCGAAAATGACAATTTTACCCCTCTGAGGTGTCATTTAACCATTGGTTAACTTCTTTAACCCTGGAGGCTATATAAGGACACCTCCTCCCCATTTTTGGTTGCCCTAGGACGTGCTCAAGAAAGGGAGAAGAGGGAGAGCTCAGCTGAAGTCTTGGTTCAAGAAGGAGAGGAGGTGATACGCAACCGAAATTCCAAGGTAAGCATCTCACCGACAACCTAGAAGTTCTTGCTTCTGCCCTATGGTGATTTTTGTGGAGTTTCAGTAGGAATTTTGTATTTTTAAGGTTTCCAATGAGTCCAAAACGTGATTTTGAGTGGGGATAAGTAGGATCACCTTTTTCCGGAACCCAAAAGCCCTAAGTCTTTAAGTTACACAAATCTGCCGATTCTTGTATTTCGGGCGAGAAGACAAATCGGATGTTTTAAAATAGTAAATGAAGTCTGATTGCTCTGAAAGTTTTCATGAAGACATTATACATTCTAAGCATGATTTTAGACTAAAATTTTGTGTCATTTGGATTTCTTAACAAAGAGTTATCTAAGTCCGAAAATGACCTAAAATCATTAATTCTGGTTCGGACCAGTAGCTAAGTTTGGGGAATTTGAGATGGCCTCGAACGCAGATGACTTTGGTAATTATTTTTATGATAAACTAGAAATTCTAAGGGTTTCATGGAAAATTATTTCATGTCAATAAGACGTTTCTAGAATTTATTAAAAATCGGAAAAGTTGGAACAGAAATGCTGGAAATTCTGGTGCTATGCGGATTTTAGGAAACTTGAAGTAAAGTTTGAATGTGTGACTGAAAGCATGGTGTATGGCTGTATCTAGGGTATTAATGTGTGTGGGACGTATCTCTAACTTGAAGGGAAGAGTTTACTGCTTTCAAGAAGTACCAGGTAGTAACTATAAACTTACATACTCTATGTGGCTTTTGTATGTTATGTTTTATCATGATTATGGATGTAGGCTAGGTAGTAGCTATGGGACTTCGTGTCCTATGGTCGCTACTGAGGCGGAGGTATGCAGGCTAGGTAGTACCTGTAGGGGTACTATTGAGGCCGAGGCATGTTGGCTAGGGAGTATCTCTTTGGGGATACTTCTGAGGCTCGTGGCATGTGGGCTAGGTGGAGACCAGGTGTGGATTTCGTGTGTTCATAGGTGTCCATTGAGGCCCAAGGTATGTGAGGCTAGGTGGAGCCTATATGATCGTGTGTTTATAGGTTTCAAAGTGAGGCCTCCGGGATAGGTGATCGGGGTTGGCCCCTGACTTCCGAGGCCCTTTGCGCGCTGGATCCGGGAGCTTGTTTTGACCAGGCAGTCCTGCGGAGTACATGCCAAGTTTATGTTCCTGATTATGATTTGTGAAAATGGAGCAAAATACCCAAGAGGGGGTGAATTTGGTATGTTTAAAAATATTTTTGAATCTTGCTCTGTTTTTGTTAAATAAAAAGAGATCGATAGAGGGAGAGTAGAAGATCAAGACACAAAGATTTATACTGGTTCGGTCCAACCACTGACCTACGTCCAGTCCCCAGCCACATTGGGATTTCCACTATATCAAAAGATTACACACTCTGTACTCAAGAGTAATTCTCTCACTAGAACTTACTCCCCTTACAAGTTGTAATCAATGAGCCCAATCACCAAGTCCCCTTGACTTGTGATTCTTTACAATAAATGATTTGTAGGTAAGAAACTCTCTCTAAGAGTAGATAGAAATAAACACTGAAGCTCTAATGTATCAACAAATACTTTACACAGAAAAACTCAAGAGTAGTTGGAAACTTTGAATGATTTTCGTTTTCTGCTGTGTTGGTTGTTGAGAGAAATTGAATGCTACTCTATTTATACTAAGAGAGCATTAAAGATCCGTTGCAAGCTCCATTATGACCGTTGGTGCATTAATCTAGCTGTTGGAGTCATTTTGGAGTTTTCTCTCTCTACTCTTCACTTAATCCGGTTAATACGAGAAGATTAGAGTTGACTTCTTGAGAATTAATCCGTTGGAATATGAGCTACTTGGATGTGGTAGGTAGACATTAATTATTTGTAAGCGTGCGCAGAGAGGGATTAGCCAAAAGTATGCAACTTTCCGGGTTTAGCATTTAATGTTCGACATGCTTTTTGCTTTTGCTTTAAATCTTCATTTAATCTCTTCTAACCAAGCCGAAACTCACTAACAAAGTGGTTAAACATAACTCGGGAATATCGAGAGAATAATAATGACAAGTATTGAGATCAAGCAAAGAGGTTTTCACAAATTCGTTCATTTTGATTTTCAAAACTCGCGACCAATACTTGAGTATGTTCTTCAATACTTGAGTATGTCATGTGCACTAATGTGAATACTTGAGTATTCATCTTCTAGAGAAGGCACTACATGATTTGAACGTTGGACAATTTCTTTGAGTAGGACCAATACTAGAGTATTGAAACCAATACTTGAGTATTGAACTTTTTATGTGAAAATAAGTTTAAGTGCAAAACTTCAATACTTGAGTTTTCAAAATATTTGAAAAAAGAGCCAAGCTCTCTGTATGCCCAATACTCGAGTATTCAACTCAATACTTGAGTATTGAATTTGTTTGAAAACTTTATGAAACCTTTTCCAAGTCAATACTTGATTATTCTCTTTAATACTTGAGTATTCAAATCACTTGGAAATAGCAAACCTTTCTGTATGGTCAATACTCGAGTATCCAACTCAATACTTGAGTATTGAACTATTTTCAATATTTGTGAAGTCTCTGTCATTTCAATACTTGAGTTTTCATTTCAATACTTGAGTATTCATAACATGTGAAAAACTTTGAAAACTTTCTGTTTGTCCAATACTCGAGTATTCAAACCAATACTTGAGTATCCAAATGGATACTTGAGTATTGATAATTTTGCCTTTTAGTGAAAAAGTCTCGCGTATGATCAATACTCGAGTATTCAAACCAATACTTGAGTATTGACTCATTGTGAAAAGCTTGGAAAGCTCTTCAGTAACCTCAATACTTGAGTATTCATGGGAATACTTGAGTATTGACAAGGAACCATTCTCGTCAACTCAATACTTGAGTATTGAAACCAATACTCGAGTATTCACTTGACAGCAAGTTTCTCAACTTACCAAAACACATTTTAATTTGCGTTTACAATTGTCAGTTATCATCAAAACACATAGGGAACTAACATTCTCCCCATTTTTGATGATGACAACACTTGTAAACCAATTGTGCTAGAATTTGAGTCTTGGTTTAAGGTTTTGCATTTGACAGAAGTTTTAAGTCATTGAAATGTTCATAAACCATCAATTTGCAAAAAAAAAAATGTCAAGACATCAGAGATAGTAGAAGCACATGAAGTCATATATTTAATTGATAAATCAAAATGCATAAGTTGCATTACATAACAAAATACGAGTGCAAACAAAATGCAATGCATAACAGCCTAACAATGCATAACAACCTAGAATTTGAGTCTTGTGTATATATATGATCGGAAGAACGAACGGGGAAAAAATTCAGGAAAATTTAGACCGAAAATAAACACGCCGGTCTTAAATGTTCAACCTGTTAAGACCAGATGTATTTATATGTTGGTCTTAAAGGTCATGTGTACATATTTGATATTAAGCCGGTCTTAAAAGTTGGTCTTTTAAGACCGGTGTATTTATACGTCCGGTCTAAAAATTCAATTTTTAAGACTGGATGTATTTACCATCCAGTCTTGAAAGTCAGTCTTTTAAGACCGCGTATAATTAGTCGTAAGGTCTTAGAAGCTGCTATTTTTCAGACCGGATTTACTTTTGTCCGGTCTTAAAATTCTTAAGAGCGAGTTTTTGTCCGGTCTTAAAAGTTGAGTTTTAGGAACGAACAAAAAATATTTCAGCTTTATTTAGTACGACTTTTAAGACCTAATATTTTAAATGTCAGGTCTAAAAGAGTTTCTTTAAGACCGGTTCGAGTCCGGTCTTAAATGTTGACTTTTAATACCGGCTGGAACAAGACCGGTCGCGAGTCCGGTCTTACGATGCCTCTTTTGTCCGGTCTTAAAACCCTTTTTTGCACTAGTGATAATTACAAAAACACCACCGCTTTTTATTTTTTACTTCCCTCTTTGAAAAACAAACGTTTTTTGGGGAAGTAAAATTCATTTCTTGTAGAATTACATATTGTGTCTCAGCTAATAGGATGCTCAACTCCTTAGGTTATGCAAAATTAGAGGAGGTTCAATCTACCACATTTCACTTTCCAATCAAAATCATCTTTTTTCCATATTGCTTTATACTTGATTTTCTGAAGAATAATGTTTAACTAGAGAAAGGATAGCTTTGAACATTCCAAAAACAATTAGAGCGTTGTGTTGGAAGAAAAAATATTGTTAGTCTTAGAGTTGAGCAACATCAAATGCCTATCCAATAGTATGGGTGTTTTGCAAGAGGAAGGAGATATTTTGCAATGGTTTACATACTCAATTAACGGTGAGAAAAAGATTTAGTTGATAGTAGCATATATTATGATTGAATACTTTATTACATATTCATTTGTTCGCTATTCCATTTATTCCTTGGGTCTTTTTATTTTCCATCCCTCTAAAGTAGAAACACATGCCTCTTCTTGACGACATTGATATCTGCATAAAATGTTCCAAATGATGTGTTGTTCAAGAACAAGATGTGGCTAGCCCTAATGGACTAGCATGTATTATATTGATTGAATCGGACTTGACCTAGGAACAATGCCTAGGGCCTACGTACCCTGTAGAGGGATCAAAGTCCACGTAGTTTGAGACACACATAGGCGTTTCGCCAAAGGGGGTGGTGTGTGTGCTCTGTTATGGCTGAATTGTAAATAGCCTGAGAGAGTAGAATCTGTGTACCTTAGGGTTTTACCTCCTTATTTATAGAGTGTACCTTAGGTTGATATGGGCCCTAAGGATCCATGGCCCAAGTATCATAACTGCCAGATCTAGGTTAAGATCTTCCTGGATTATAGATAAGATAGGATCCTCCTTCATTATAGATAGATCCTGATCTACATAATATTCCTTGTTGGGCCATATACTGAATATGGGCCTTATACAGTCCGTAATAGTTGCCCCTAGCCCGGTAGTCCAGGTCTTTGGGCTGCACGGATGCATTTATTATTTGACCATGTCGGGGGTGCGTTTATTGTTTAACCCAGATTTTGTATCCGAGTTGTTCCAGCTTGATTTGCTTTTGTCCGAGTCTTGACAAATTTGGATTCATTCGTATTCTGCTACCGATTTGCTAGTTTAGGCGATAGGTTTTTCCCATATTTGCCTGTTTAGGTGATAAGTTTTTCCCAAGGCAGAATCTATTTGTCTTTCCCTTGTTCTTTGTTTTCACTTGCCTCGATCTCGGTTGATGGTGAACATGCCATTTTACTAGCAACATTCAAGCAACTAGGACAATATTTGAAAATTCAAATAACCCCATAAGGGCTTCCGTCAGTTCTTCTTACACCATGATAACCGTATAGTAGTTGTCCCCAGCTCGGTAGTCCAGGAACAAGATCTGGCTACCGGGGTGGATCTGTTAATAAACCCGGATATCGTATTCGAGTTGCTATAACTTGTTTGATTTTGATAAAGTTTTTATCTGACTTTCAACGAACCTCGTATTTACTTGTATTCTGATTGAATTGACCCCAGATATGTAGTTCGGGTTAATTTGCTTTGAAACTTCGTCTGTTTATTTTCATGATCGTTGGGACCTCTTCTTCCTCAATCATTAGGGTTCCCGGGTTTGTTTGCTGCAACACCGAATTCCCCTAATCTGAATTATACTGAAGAGGAACGAACCGGGCTTTCGGGTTTGTTTGTTGTAGCATTGGGTTCTCCCAATCCGAATTATCCTGTAGAGGAACGGACTGCATTTTCTTATATCGGCGATAGCTTTTTAAAGTGCCACAATTTACTTGTCGCCCTGACCTAGCAAATCAAGGGCGGGCCGCCGGGTGCATTAACTATTTAACCCAGATCTCATGTCTCGAGTTTTATCTTCATTTCAACAAGTAAGTTGATTATATGAACTCGAACATACGTTCAAAGTTCTATTGAATGACCAAGGGCCAAGGTCTAAAAAGTATTATGCGAGAACCGCCGGGTATTCTTTCGGCCTTAAAGACCTAGTATATGAGTAGGGATTTGTAATTAATCCTCACTATCGTGTTCGGTTTCGTTGTCCGGTATCTTAACCAGGATAAAGGCAAACCTGTCACATGTTCACCCATTGTGTGGAAACGCAACACTTAAACATTTTGAACTGATCAGGGTTTGGATGACAATTCACCTTCTTATCTAGGAGCGAGTTTTGATGCATCAAAATTGTGAAGGCTGGTGACAGCGGCTTCAAGTAATATATAACCCGAGCTAAAGGGCCTTGGTGATCATCTTCAGTTAATCCGGGGTCCAATTAACGAGCACGGATTTAACTGGATAATCTTCAGTTAATCCGACCCCAGTGAAGGAGCACGGATTGAAATGGAAAATTTTCAGTGTATCCGGGGTCCAATGAAGGAGCGCAGAGTTAACTATATAATTTTCAGTGTATCCGGGGTCCAATCAAGGAGCGTGAATTCAACTGTATAATTTTCAGTGTGTCCGGGGTCCAATCAAGGAGCGCGGATTTAACTGTATTAAGTATATCTTGAAAGACCTGGCTATCACCCAAGAGGGGGGGTGAATTGGGTGTATGATAAAACTTTTGTTAGTTTGAAAATCTTTTCTCAATTTATTGAAAGTAGTTTGTATGACAGTAATAATTCATAAATCAATAATCAGTCTTTCAAACTTATATGCTGGAAATGTAAGAGATAAGGGAAGAGAATATGCAAACTGAGATTTATACTGGTTCGGCCCAATCCTTGACCTACGTCCGGTCCCAAGCAGCGCTTGAGATTTTCCACTATCTCCTTGTTTAACCAGGCACAAGAGAAAGGCCTTTACAACCTCACAAGTTTAGCTAGGGCACTTGTGCAGCCTTTACAATCTCTTTCTAAGATATCCTCTTACAATTACCGACTCGTACTCGGGATGATCCTTTCACACTAGGACTCACTCCCCTTACAAGTTGTAATTGTATCCCAATCTCCAAGTCCCCGAGACTTGAGATTCTTTACAATAAATGATTTACAATCGTGAACTCTCTCTAAGAGTAGATAATGATAATCACCAAGTACAATACAAATCATCTCACTCTCTATGATAAACTATGTAAACATTTGAAAAACAGAGAGTAAATAAGATGAAGATCGAGTATTAGCATTTTGAAGTTGTAGGCTTGTATCTTACCGTCTTCGTCTTGAATCTATCCTCTTTTATAGGTAGAGATCATTATATGACCGTTGGATGAAGAAATATAGCCGTTAGACTCGAGATAGAAACTAGCCGTTAGAACCTCGTTTTCGAACCCGCGACCAATACTCAAGTATTGAGTTGGAAACTCGAGTATTCAATACTTTACTTGGATACTCGAGTATTCACTCAAGTATTGCTTCTCGCCAACCTTCAAGTTGCTCTCTGTCTCATGGAAACTCGAGTATTGCAACTCCTTGAACAATCAATCAACTTTCGTGGGTCCTATCTCCCTGGTCTAAACTCCGTTTTGGTTGGTTCAACTCTTGATAGAAAGCTATGTGAGTCTAATTTCATATGCCACCAATTTCAGCTCAATCGGAATTTTAGTTTGTGAGTTACACTCAAAACATTGAAGCTTGGTTTGCTGTGTGGTGTGGATTTATCTGTCAAATTGTACAATTCATAGCTCTCTCAAATGAACTCCTTTGGGCTTGCATTTTTTATCAAAATGACGTATTGGGAGTCTAGTTTCATATGCCACTGATTTCACTTCAATCCGATCTCTGGTTTAGAAGATATCATCCAATTACCAGACATCGCCCGAGCTGAACGTGAAACGAGTTGATCAACGTTGAATACTCGAGTATTGAACTTACATACTCGAGTATTGACGAGTCGCAGAGCCCATAGATGCTGAAAACATCGGATACTCGAGTATTGACTTGGATACTCGAGTATTGACATTCCGAGACGCCGGAGAAGCTGAAAACACTCCAATACTCGAGTATTGATGAACATACCCGAGTTTTGACTCCTAAACTCGAGTATTGAGTTCTTTACTCGAGTTTTCTCATCCCGAAGCTGATTTTTTGTCTTTAACTCCTAATTGAGCTATTCCAACTTCCATATGATCTTGGAGGCTTCTAGCATCAATGTAAGAACTTGAATAATGATATCTTCATTTCATTCAACAAGTTCTTCCTTTTTCCATCTCCCAACTTGATCATTCTTCATCATTCAACTTTTTCCCTCTTCTCTTCTCTTCTTCATTTTATATCATTCAACTTGTACTCATCATTCACTGTAAGTTCCTCGTATCTTCTCTTCTTGATTATTCCCAAAATCCTTTGAGAACTTCTTGCTTCCTTGATATTCTGATAGTCTCATTATATTGTGTGCAAGAACTTCTTTCTTCAATCTACTCTCTTGATCATTCTTCAATATTGAACTTCACATCTTCTTCAATATCCATAAAGCCGAGCCTATCTTGAACTTGTTCGAGAATTTAATGTGTCGGCTTCCGTATCAGCACTATTCATTTATACTCCATCTTTGTAGCTCAAATATGATGAAACTCCATTCCAACTTCAGTTTGATCATGGAGATTTCTAGTATCACATATAAGAACATATAGTGCAAGTTCTTATTTCTTTAGCCTCATTTCTTGGTCAATCTCTATAGTTCAACTTGGAATAATCTTCTTCAATATCTCCTTCTTGATTAAACTCTATAATTCAACTTGGATTAATCTACATTAAATAAAAGCAGTTAGTCAATGTAGGAGATATCTATATTACTCAATCTTTTTGCTTTTAATAATGACATCTATATAAGGCATCATCAAAACTAATCAAAACCAACATTCTCCCCCTTTTTGATGATGGCAAATACTATAAGAGAAAATTATGTATGAATATGAAAATATATTAGGTGCAACAATGCAACTTATTTTTCTTGCTATTCTCTCCCCCTTATTTGTCATTAGCAAAAAGTTGAAGGAAAGAAGAAATGCTTATAGAGACAAATATGAAACCAGATTAGAAAGAGTCAAAGAACTGATTTTCTCTCCTCGATTTGAAATGGTTTTCAAAACATCTTTCTCAATTAAAGCATGTAAATACCAAACATGTGCAACATTTCTACGAATATAAAAAGATAGAGATTATAAATGCTCATGTTGGTTTTTGCAAATTGATGATCAATCTGTGAAGTCCATTTACTAGCTTTGAGATCCGTGATGTGCTCGAATAGCCTTATAGCCTTTGAGATGTGAAAGGAAACTAAAGTACTGCTTCTTGAGTTGTATCTCATCGAATGAATATGATCAGTAGTTCAGCTTCTATCCCTTTCCTCAATTTAATATGTTCTCCTTGTAGTGCGTTAAGGAAGGCTTTTGCACAGATTTAATTCTCCTGTCACAATTGTAAAACTTTCTTACAAGAGAAAAATGTGTTAGTTCATACCAAATGTAATTCCGTAGTGATACCTCTACCATGGCATTACATGGTATCTCAAACGCTAATTTATGCACCGCCTCACAGCTTGTGCAAAACATCCATCAAAACATCCCTTTCTATATAATATTTTCAAATATGAAATTAACTCATCATCAAAACTAATAGAAGATAGTGAAAACAGATGAGTATGCTTAAAAAGGGTTTTCTTCAAATAAAGGATATGAGCTTTTAAAGTATAGAACACATATGAATGTAAAGCTCCCCCTTAATGAATGCATGATTAAAACAGGTGTAGCTCCCTTTAATGATACCAAATAATGATGTGATACTGTAACATCCCGACTTTTTAAAAGCAGTATAATTTTTTTTTTTCATCAGAGTAGAGCATCGGAGCGATTGAGTAACTGATACTTATATTCAAAATGCCGTAAGTCTGGCTGTTTACAACATCGGTACAGTAACCGAGTGTTTCAAAAGTACAAAACATCTGAAAGAAAGGCTTCCGCCGGAACATCAAAAGCAAAGGACAACATCGGAAAGTCTTCATCCGGGTCCTTGAACCCTCGCTTTTTCTCTCCCTCGGTCCTCGGTCCTTCCGAACTTGATGCTAAGTTAAGAGCTGAGATCCAATTTACCACATTGGATCTCAGGTAACGGTTAACCTCATGTTTATGTATACACATACAGACAACAGACATCCATAATATCAACAGCACAACAATCACTCTACCACAACCCATGCATATGTATTGCCCCCAGCATGCAGACACATTGCACCCAGCATACAGACCTATTGCACCCAGCATACAGACATATTGCACCCAGCAGACTGACATATTGCACCCAGCAGACTGACATATTGCACCCAGCAGACTGACATATTGCACCCAGCATACAGACATATCCTCTAACCGCTATATGCACTCGCACAGTATAACACCTCTACAACACACATACCACATATATGTAAACCATAAACATCGAGATAAGGTTACCAAGACGCGAACGTACCTTTTGGCGGTACAACGTAACTTTTACTAAAAACGTGAATTTCGACAGCGGGAAAAACAGCGGTACAACGGCGGCACAACAGCGGCTCGATTAGCTCAGATATCCTATAAGGACAACGTTTATCAACATTTGGCATCATAACAGGCCATTTGGGCGAAAATTACTATTTTGCCCCTAGTACCCCTATTTGGCGGAATTTCGCCATAGCTTCGCTGTTTTCGCTCTATCTCTCCATAATTTTGACAGATCTTTTCCCTTATCATATTTTCGAAATATATATCATATTTACCCCTAAATATGATATCTAGACTATCTTGAAAAATTAAAGATAAATCTAGCATTCCTACTATATCTACCGAAAGATCTACCGAAACTAAAGACCGGGGACCGAAGAACTTACCCGAGACTTTGCTCGACTTTCTCCGAGCTTCTCTCTCTAACTTCTCTCTAAGGGGCAGATTTTTGGTGTGAAAAATGAAGAAGGTGCTCATGCCCTTATATAGGGAAAAATTGTGCCACTTTGGTAATTTCCATATTCCAAATCTTGTAATTTTCTCTTACCTTATAACCAAGTAAAATCAAAGCATAATGGTGTTTAATTCTTGACCATGGGCAGCCCTTAGTCGACATTGGGGAGTGATGTGGCAGCAAGCCATTGGTCCAAGAGTGGTGAGTCAACTTGCTTTATGGCCGGTTCGATGATTTTCCCCGTTCGCCTCCGTTTCGCGTCTCTTCGGAGAAATCTCAAAATTCTGAATTCATAACTTTGAAGATCTTCTCTTCCTCATCAAGAATATCTAATTTAACTTAGATTTCGGTCCCTTACAGGTTCCAACAGTCCAGTTGAAGTTTTCTAAAAACGTGTCGAACACGTCCGGTGTCGGAAATCGCTTTCGGAATCATCAATCTCTGGATAATAATTCAATGATTCCAAATATGTCCAGATAATTATAAACTCATCTCTAGATGTTGAGTTATAATTATTTTCTTCAAATTCCAAAATATGACCATCGGTATTTTTCCCTATTTCGTCTTATTAGGAAAATGCGCTACCGGCCTCGGAATTTACTTAGGAAGAGGTCACTTAAAGGTAAAAACTCACCGATCAATATTTTACCTTGACTTTGGAATTCCTATTCCTGGTTCTCTAGATAGGATCCGTTTCCTATATATTAAATTACTATTCATCTTATTCAATTATATTATATAATATAACATGTGCTTTAATATCATGATATTAAATTTTTCACTCTTATCTTCCATTTGTTTGTCCATTTTCGGCTGAGCACTTTTTTTTTTTTTTTGATTTGTAAATATTTTCCATGATTTATTTAATTACATAATTAATTACTTAATGAAATTTTTATCAAAAATTCCACAAAATTCTCTTATTGGTCCATTCTTGCATTTAGGCTTAAAAATACCTAAACTCAACTATTTTTCACAAAAATCTCCAATTAATTAGTAAATATATTTTTACTAATTTCCAACTATTTTCCACTAATTTTTGAGACTCACATAATTATCTCTAAATTTCCTTTGCTCGAGACTTAAGTAATTAGCCGTAAATTACTTAATTACCTTATTATCACTAGTTGATAATTTTCTTAATTAGAATGCCCCATTACCTCCAAACTCTTGCATTAACACTTGTGTTTCCATGTCTCTTGTATTATTCTATAATTTACAAGGGTATTATTGTCATTACAATACTTTTTGGGCATTCTTCTTCAATTTCTCCAAGTTCGTAATTTATTAAATTACCATAATTAGAGATAATATATTCTCATAATTCAAATAATTATTTCATTGCCTTTTAGGATTTTTCACCATTTTCCTAAGTTATTTACCCTTCCTAGGGGTATTTTGGTCATTTTGGCACTTTGGCCCTTAAATTCCCTAATTCAAATTTCGGGGTATTACAGATACCAAGTGTTATGAGGTCTGGAATTCATCTAACTCCAATGGACATAACATGGTATCTCGTAATTAAGAACTTTCAAGTACATGTGGGTGGACTTGAAATTGGTATAAGAAATTACTCATGCTTTTTATGATGATAAAAGGGTTTAAAGCATAAGGATCATTTTAGAAATACGTGTACTTAGGCTATGATGAATGAAATAAAATGAAATCAATTTAGCCTAGCATGATTATAATATATGTATATTATTTCAAAATACAATACCTCACTCAAGTAATATCGTAATTACTTGAGTCATAATTATTTGAAATCCATAGATCCATCATCGGCTAGCCATTATCGATGATGTAATCAATACTAAGGCTCTCCCATTTGAATGAGCTTCAAGAGGATGAGATTATAACCACCAATTGCTCGAATGCATCTTAGAAGCGAGTAAATCCCAAATGAGCTTTGTAGAGGATCTCAAAATTAGTTTACGCTCATAGCTTCTCATCAAGCGAGTATGCTCCTTATCATCTTGGTCTGAGCCTCTTGCTAGTAATGGGATGTCACTCAGGTATTGTTACAAAATTTGCAGACATCGCCACTGAATTGATCTATTCTTGTTTGCCTATGTTCTTTGTATTTGACAATGTAACATTTTGATCAACCCCCGCAACAATATATGTTCTATGGTACCCAATGATTCTTGAGTCCACATAGGATAATAACTCTTAAGCTCTTATATAATTTAACAAAATGATATTTGAGCATAGAGTATAACAATCAAAGATCGAAACATAGTTTTACCCAATCAAATAAGTTCAAACCAAAGAATTAAAAAGGGTAATAACTAAATGATACCAAAAATGTTATTTATCAATGACAGTTTGTAAATATACTTTATGCGGAAATGATGTTATTGACAAAATACATGTAAGTTTGAGCATAGAAAATCTTATCCATAAAGATAAGCATTTATCAATTCACAGTTCATGAATGAGATCAGATTTTTCAAGAGTGATAATGAAATATGCAAAGTGTTTCAAATATCAAATGTTCTTTCAAACATTGATGAAGTATTAAGAAATTGTATGAAAGATTCATTTTTGAAATATGTTTAAAAAATTGATGCTCACTATAAACATGGTGGAAGTCAATCATGTTAAAGAATAAATCAGAATGCTTCAAGATTAAGAGAACATGTGAAACATTGAAGTTTACATATAGAAGAATTTTCCCAAGAGCAAAAGTCATAAATGTATTAATCGAAACATGCTTTGCACAATAGAAATATATGAGCACAATGACTTTGCTATTGACCAAGAGATAATCTTGCATTTTAGAATAGAGTCTTGAAATTAAAGAATATTCAAGGCAAGAATATGAGTATTCGAAATAGTTACTCAAAATATGGATGTAGACAAATCTGATGTATTTGAGTAACAAAATGAGTACTAGGATTCATGGATTATGAAGCACAAACTCATTAGTCCAGATGACTAGAGTTCCATAATATTATCCTAGTAAGTCATTCCATATAATGGTTGATGCACTAACATTTAATGCATTAATGAACATTCATATTGCTTGGAATAACTTAACCAATGAGATTTTCACAGATTGAATTCTTTTCTGAAGATAAACTTGAAACTCATATAGATAATCAACTTGTTAGATATAAGATCTAACTTGATTGAAAATAAGGAATGAGGAGATCAAGCATCATATTGAATACCAAAGGTCAATATGTGAATGATAGGGAAATTTCAACTGGACAAATTTGAAGCATATCCAACATTCAATATACAATATTAACTTCCAATTTGAAACATCATTTGAATGCAATCAAAGTATGGATATGTTTTCAAAACATTTGTATACATTTTCACAAAACAGAGTGAATTGAAATCCGGACAGTTTTTAGAGTTGTGCATTTCAAAAAGATATAAACTCGAGAAAGTTATGCACAAATTCACATGTTTGATCATCGGAAATTCACTAATAAATTGATTAAACACAGTTAGGAATATTAGTGATTGATGATATGAAGTATTGGACTTTTGATAAGAAAAAAAATTGAGACCAAAATCTCAATACTTGAGTATTCATTTCAATACTTGAGTATGTCATCGTGCACTAATGTGAATACTTGAGTATTCATCTTCCGAGAGAAGGCACTACATGATTTGAGCGTTGGACAATTTCTTTGAGTAGGACCAATACTCGAGTATTGAAACCAATACTTGAGTATTGAACTTTTTATGTGAAAATAAGTTTAAGTCCAAAACTTCAATACTTGAGTATTCAAATCAATACTTGAGTTTTCAAAATATTTGAAAAAGAGCCAAGCTCTCTGTATGCCCAATACTCGAGTATTCAACTCAATACTTGAGTATTGAACTGTTTGAAAACTTTGTGAAATCTATTCCAAGTCAATACTTGAGTATTCACCTGAATACTTGAGTATTCAAATCACTTGGAAATAGCAAACCTTTATGTATGGCCAATACTCGAGTATTCAACTCAATACTTGAGTATTGAACTGTTTGCAATACTTGTGAAGTCTCTGTCATTTCAATACTTGAGTTTTCATTCCAATACTTGAGTATTCATAAACATGTGAAAATTTTGAAAACTTTCTGTTTGCCCAATACTCGAGTATTCAAACCAATATTCGAGTATTCATATGTTGAATACTTTGATGACTCTCTGTATGACCAATACTTGAGTATCCATATGGATACTTGAGTATTGAATACTTGAGTATTCACACCAATACTTGAGTATTCACACCAATACTTGAGTATTCACAAGTTGCAAGTTTTTGGTGACTCTTTGTAACATCAATACTTGAGTATTGTAATGGACACTTGAGTATTGAAAAAATATGTGAAAAAAAAACTTGTATGCTTTCTGCCAATCCGATACTCAAGTATTCATACCAATACTTGAGTTTTCACATGTTGAAAACTTTCGTGACTCTCTGAAAAAAAAAACTTGGAATGCTCTCTGTAACTTCAATACTTGAGTATTCATGGGAATACTTGAGTATTGACAATTTTGTGACAAGTGAGCCATTCTCTCCGTCAACTCAATACTTGAGTATTGAAACCAATACTTGAGTATTGACTCATTGTGAAAAACTTGGAATGCTCCCTATAAGTTCAATACTTGAGTATTCAAATGAATACTTGAGTATTGCTTGTTTTAAAGAAATTGAGCTACTCACTTGTCAAGTCAATGCTTGAGTATTGAAACCAATACTTGAGTATTCGCAAATTTTTTGAAAAACATAGAAAACTCTTGACACACTTAAAATTGAAGGTTGGTTTTGACAAGAAAGTTCCCGATTGAAATTGAATAAGTTTCAAAACCTTTTAACTTAACTAAAGACAAACCAAACATGAATTTTCATATAATTATAGTATGAGGTAAGAATTAGATATCACCATAATTCCTCTTGTCCTCATAGAAGCTTGCTTGGTTGAGATGAATTGATGTAGATAAGTCCTTTTCAAACGTTCACCATCAACATCAAGCATAGCTTGTTTAGCTTTCTCAAGATTTGGATCATTTCTTTATGTTGCATTCTTGAGAAGCTTTCTTTGATCCTACAAAACCGTATACAGACTTTTTCTTTCTTGGTATCCAACCTAACTTGGATCCAATCATCATTAGCTTGTAGGAATCAAAATTCACATGCTCTTATGAATATAATTAATTCGAACAACCGAGCATAGTGAATTAAACATGACTTTATGCATAAAAGAAATGCTTTCTTTTCAAATCATCATGCATGCATAAAGAATTAAGCCTATTGAACATTGCAATTTCTTTCAAAAATAAGTCAGGATGTAAAAACCCAATTTTAAAAAAATTGTTTGCAATGCTCATTCCTAAGGTTACAAAATATAAAACCTCAATAAATATTTCAGATGATAGAGTAGGAAGTTTTACCATTGTATACCTTTATCTTAGGTACTTGGAGGATTGGCTTTGCTTACCCACCGATTCTTCATATGTTTCCCTATGGGTGTTGGCAAAGCTCTCTCGTAAGATATAGACTTCCGAGTCTTGTTTGAAAGCCGAGAGATTCTCCTCTTCTTGTTCTCCTCAAGATAGTTGAATGGTACTTCATGGTAGTCCATTCTTGAGGCGTAATGTATTCTTCTTACGGGTGTCCATTGCTTCTTTTGATTTGACTTTGTAAATCCAGCAATGGATGCTCCACGAGTTCTCCTAACTGATGTGAATCTTCTTTTAGGTTCATGAGAAACTCTTGGACTCTTCTTCTTCTCTGTACCTTTATGTCCATTGATTTTCAAATCATCCTATACACATAAATCAATAGATGGACATTTTGGTACCCACTTATAGTTGGGTCCTTGTATGTTAGTATTGGACCTTGATTGTCCTTTAGGAACCCAAACAAATTTATTCCTCACATTAGAATTTCTTCTAATATAGCCGGTGTGAGAAATATGACCAGATTTACCACAATAATTGCAAACTATAAGATGATATGCATTATGAGATTTTATGCAAGTATTGTGTTGGTCATGAGAGTAAAAATTCAAATAATCTTCATTTAAACATTCATTCTTCCCACATGATTTTCCAGCATGATTGAAAACATTTTTGTTTTTCAAAACAAAATTAGTAATTGGTTGAAAAACAATTTTATGCAAATGTTCAAAATCATTTTTCTTAACTAGACAAGAAGAATTGGAATTGTTTACCTCATATGCATCTTGAGCTCCAGATAATGACTGATCATAATCGTCCATGATTTCTTCCTGGGAATCTTCTTCCTCTTGTTCCTTTGTGTTGTTGGATTATGGGAGTATTCAACGATTTCTCCTTCTTCAATCTCCAGTTGTTCATCAAGCATAGATGTACAGTTTATAATTTCTGATGAACTATCAACACTATCAACTTCAACACAATTGTTAGAAGCATGTATGAAATCAAGAGTATCCCATATTTCTTTAGCACTAGAGCAAAACTTGATTTTCCGAAAATCATTTTCGGTTAAAGCACATTGAAGGATTTTCATTGCTCTAATGTTCAACGAAAACATTTTCTTTTCCTTTTCGTCCAATCCTTTCTTGGTTTGAAATCAAAAACATTTATAAAAACATTCCACATATGAAAATCAGTTGCTTTGATAAAACTAGTCATTCTAGCTTTCCAAAACAAAAAATCAACATCTTTGAAGAACGGTGGAATGGTATAATCAAAACCTTCTGAAAACGAGGAACACCCAAAATCAGCCATTGAAACTCTTGAGACGGTTAAGTCCTTTAAACAAGAGCCTAGCTCTGATACCAAATGAAGGACCTGGCTATCACCCAAGAGGGGGGGTGAATTGGGTGTATGATAAAACTTTTGTTAGTTTGAAAATCTTTTCTCAATTTATTGAAAGTAGTTTGTATGACAAGTAATAATTCATAAATCAATAATCAGTCTTTCAAACTTATATGCTGGAAATGTAAGAGATAAGGGAAGAGAATATGCAACCGAGATTTATAAAGTTCGTCCCAATCCTTGACCTACGTCTAGTCCCAAGCAGCGCTTGGGCTTTTCCACTATCTCCTTGTTTAACCAGGCACAAGAGAAAGGCCTTTACAACCTCACAAGTTTAGCCGGGCACTTGTGCAGCCTTTACAATCTCTTTCTAAGATATCCTCTTACAATTACCGACTTTGTACTCAGGATGATCCTTTCACACTAGGACTCACTCCCCCTTACAAGTTGTAATTGTATCCCAATCTCCAAGTCCCCGACTTGAGATTCTTTACAATAAATGATTTACAATCGTGAACTCTCTCTAAGAGTAGATAATGATAATCACCGAAGTACAATACAAATCATCTCACTCTCTATGATAAACTATGTAAACATTTGAAAAAAGAGAGTAAATAAGATGAAGATCGAGTATTAGCATTTTGAAGTTGTAGGCTTGTATCTTATCGCTTCTGTCTTGAATCTATCCTCTTTTATAGGTAGAGATCATTATATGACCGTTGGATGAAGAAATATAGCCGTTAGAACCTCGTTTTCTGAACCCGCGACTAATACTCAAGTATTGAGTTGGAAACTCGAGTATTCAATACTTTACTTGGATACTCGAGTATTCACTCAAGTATTGCTTCTCGCCAACCTTCAAGTTGCTCTCGTATCGATGGAAACTCGAGTATTGCAACTCCTTGAACAATCAATCGACTTTCGCGGGTCATATCTCCCTGGTCTAAACTCCGTTTTGGTTGGTTCAACTCTTGATAGAAAGCTATGTGAGTCTAATTTCATATGCCACCAATTTCAGCTCAATCGGAATTTTAGTTTGTCAGTTACACTCAAAACATTGAAGCTTGGTTTGCTGTATGGTGTGGATTTTTCTATCAACTTGTACAATTCATATCTCTCTCATATGAACTCCTTTGGGCTTGAATTTTATATCCAAATGACGTATTGGGAGTCTAGTTTCATATGCCACTGATTTTACTTCAATATGATCTTTAGTTTAGAAGATATCATCAAATTACCAGACGTCGCCCGAGCTGAACGTGAAACGAGTTTATCAACGTTGAATACTCGAGTATTGAACTTACATACTCGAGTATTGACATCCGAGAGCCCGAGATGCTGAAACACTGGATACTCGAGTATTGACTTGGATACTCGAGTATTGACATTCCGAGAAGCCGAGAAGCTGAAAACACTCCAATACTCGATTATTGATGAACATACCCGAAGTTTTGACTCCTAAACTCGAGTAATCGAGTTCTTTACTCGAGTTTTCTCATCCCGAAGCTGATTTTTGCTGTCTTTAAATCCTAATTGAGCTATTCCAACTTCCATATGATGTTGGAGGCTTCTAGCATCAATGTAAGAACTTGAATAATGATATCTTCATTTCATTCAACAAGTTCTTCCTTTTTCCATCTCCCAACTTGATCATTCTTCATCATTCAACTCTTTTTCTCTTTCTTCTCTTCTTCATTTTATATCATTCAACTTGTACTCATCATTCACTGTAAGTTCCTCAGTATCTTCTCTTCTTGATTATTCCCAAAATCCTTTGAGAACTTCTTGCTTCCTTAACATTCTGATAGTGTCATTATATTGTGTACAAGAACTTCTTTCTTCAATCTACTCTCTTGATCATTCTTCAATATTGAACTTCACATCTTCTTCAATATCCATAAAGCTGAGCCTATGTTGAACTTGTTCCAGAATTTAATGTGTCGGCTTCCGTATCGCACTATTCATTTATACTCCACTTTGTAGCTCAAATATGATGAAACTTCATTCCAACTTCGGTTTGATCATGGAGATTTCTAGTATCACATATAAGAACATATAGTGCAAGTTCTTATTTGTTTAGCCTCATTTCTTGGTCAATCTCTATAGTTCAACTTGGAATAATCTTCTTCAATATCTCCTTCTTGATTAAACTCTATAATTCAACTTGGATTAATCTACATTAAATACAACAGTTAGTCAATGTAGGAGATATCTATATTACTCAATCTTTTTGCTTTTAATAATGACATCTATATAAGGCATCATGAAAACTAATCAAAACCAACATATCTGGGGTCCGCCTTCTTTTCGCTTCCCGCAAAACTTAACACGGAGCCCAGATTTTAACTGGAATGCAACGTAACCAGTGTCCACCTTCTTTTCGCATCCCACAAAAATTTACACGGGTTTATATCATCAGATGCTTTGACGAATTGGATGTGCCATAACAAGTAGATGATATTTACAATAAGATAGGTTAGTGAAAGAGAGCTAAATCACCAAGAGGGGGTGAATTGGGGATTTTAAAAACTTTTTTGAAAACCTCTGTTTTGAACACTAAAAAAAGAGATAAACTAAGATGAGAGAGAAGAGCAAGACACAAAGATTTATACTAGTTCGGTCCAATCTCTTGACCTACGTCCGGTCCCTAGACTCTCTCGGGATTTTCACTATCTCAATTGATTACACACTCGTACTCAAGAGTAGTTCTCTCACTAGAACTTACTCCCCTTACAAGTTGCAATCAATGAACCCAATCACCAAGTCCCCGGACTTGTGATCCTTTACAATAAATGATATACGAGAAAAGAAACTCTCTCTAAGAGTGGATATTGATAAACACTAAAGCTTTAAGTGTCAAAAGACACAATACAAGTGAAAACATAAAGGTAGTTGAAGAACTTTGAATGCTATGCATTTTCAGCTGGTGTGTTGGTTGTTGAAGACTTGAATGCTGTTCTATTTACACTCAGAGATCATTAAATGACCGTTGTAATTCTTCATATAACCGTTGGATTAATAATCCAGCTGTTGTAAGTTGTTATAGTGTCTTCTCTCACTAATCTTCATTTAATCCAGCTGTGCAGAAGTTCAAAGTTGACTTCTCTATGAATTAGTCCATTGGAATAGCAGCTATTGGATGTGGTAGGTAGACATTAATCCTTTGTAGACGTGTGCAGAAGGATTACCCAAAAGTATGCAACTTTCAGGGTTTTGCATTTAATGTTCTGACATCACTTTTACTTTATCTTTGAACCTTCAATAAACATTCTCTAATTCATCTGAAACTCACTAAAAAAGTGGTTAAACAAATCTAGGAACATTAGAGATTAATCATTGGAAGTATTAAGATCAAACAAGAAGGTTCAAGGAATTCGCAGAAAGAGATTTGGACTGTAGCAAGTGAAAGAGATTTCAGTCAAAAACATCAAACCTAGAGGTTTCGAACCAAAACTGGAGGACTTTAACACAGCAAAAAGCGACAACCTTTCTGTTGGACAAATACTAGAGGTTTTATCAGAAACCTCGAGGTTTCACTTTGAATGTGAAACTTTGCAAAATTGCGCCAAGTGCAAACCCGGAGGTTTTCCGAAACCGGAGGTTTTCAAAATCGGTGAAAAGTCGTTTGCTCTCTCGGATGCCAAAACTGAAGGTTTTGTATCAAAACTCGAGGTTTCTCTTAAATGTGAAAATCTTGAGTTTTTTCGCCAAAAAAAAACCACGGAGGTTTGAGAATAAAACTGGAGGTTTTGTATATTGGAAAAACATATATACTTTGTCCGGACAAACCTCGAGGTTTGTCCCCAAAACTCGAGTTTTCTCTTAATTTCGAAAACTTTGAGAAAACTTCATTTAGCTCAAACGGAGGTTTTTTCACAAAACTCGGAGGTTTTAAAATGTTCAAAACTTAGGAGACTCTCTCAGAAAAGTCAAAACCTCGAGGTTTTAACAGAAACCTCGAGTTGTCCATTTTCCAGAAAATGTTGAGAAGTCTTTGTATGACGAAACCTGGAGGTTTCTCTGGAAACCTGGAGGTTTTTCTAGAAACCTAGAGTTTTACTCAAGCCAGAAACCTGGAGTCCTTCTCTGTAAGGCCAAACCTCGAGGTTGGAATAGTAACCTTGAGTTTTGCTCTTACAGTGGGTTTTACACATTTGAGAGCAAGACTTTATGCTTAGTTTACAATTATTGGAGATCATCAAAACCCTTAGAGAACTAACATTCTCCCCTTTTTGATGATGACAACACTTGTAAACAAACATCCTTCAGAGTTTGAAAGAGTTTTAATTTTGAAATTGATAATTTGTGAAATGTTCATTTTGCAAATGTTAGAATTTGAGTAAACAAGAGGATATCAGAGATGAGCAACAGAAGCATAATTGAAACACAAAGATCACAACTTATATTTCACAAACTATAAGATATTACAAGATATATGTTTCATATCAGCAACATATCCAAAATAACATTAGAGACATAATTTAAAGTTCTCCAAAATTATTCTAAAACTCAAACTCTAATCCTTGCTATGCTCCCCCTTTGTCATCTTCAAAATTAAGGTCCGGTGGAAGAAGATGAGTGGAAGTAGGTAAGAAAACCGGAATGAGAAATAAAGGGTGAGAAGAAGATTCGATTGATTTGATTCAGTGTTGAAGGAAATGCCCAAGAGATCTAAGATATGTTTATCAAACTGTGTAGGATGCTCGGGCTGGTCAATTATGGGTAGGTACCAAATCTTCTCATGAAACAGGATGACTGAGATAAGACTTGCGAAAGGAATATGAGAAGACTTTCGATGGTGGGCGAAATTTTGCCATTTCTTGAAAGATCCAGTGACCAATATTGTGTGGTACATGGTCAATGAGAGAGGCAAAAAGAGGATAATCTTCCTGTGAGAAACTAGTGAACTGACCATTTTTCTGAATGAGATTTCTGGCATAAATGTACCAGATAGCTCGATGCCTAGGAGGCATGGATGTGGGTGAAAAGTTCAGAGTGTTGGACCCTTCAGGAATAGACTCGTTGGGTTTTAATAAAGCATAAATCTGTCTAACGGTATAGCTCAGTATTGCTTCTGATGGAGGATTTGGAATTTGTAGAAGAGCGATTAGATGGGAAGGGGATAAAATAATCTTGTGATCCCCGATAGTTGTGGAAATTCTTTCTTCTAGCAGATGGCCATGGCTATCAAAAAGATTATCATATTCCATGTAATGGTAAAATAATTTAATAAGAGTGGGGTTTTGTAGGAGGCTCTTATGGAAAGTAGGGGTTCAAATTGTTTGAGCCAAGGAATAAGGTCTATGTTGCATTCCTCCTTTAATTTGACCAAATCAACATAAACCGCTAGACAAAAGGTTTTATGACCGAATTTGTTCTTTAAATCTAATGGCATCGTCTCTCGGACAAGTGAATAGGTTGATTATGAAAATCTCTAGGAGCTGAAGTGTGATTGTAGATTTCAAATAAAGCGGGGAGTTTCTTCAGATACCTTGGAGCCGACGAGTTCTTGTGAAACCTCGAATGGTCCTTAATCGCAAATCGTCGATGTGGACGAAAGAAATGATTGATACACGGGAACTCTATATCTCGTGTTTATCGACCCCATACTTGTAGCGCGGGGAAAGGATTTCATCCTCTTAGGTCGATTGTGTTGAGATTGAGAAGAAGGTAGTGGGGCTAGGTTTAGATTTGATGATTCAGATGCTTCCATCATTTTGGGTAAGAACAAGGAATCTGATTCTTCATGGTCCGAATAGGAGGTGTGTACTTCATGTGGGTTTGATTTCGAAGCCATTGGAGGGTTTTACAGAACAATTTAGGGCGAGGGACGAAGAAATCAGAGAGAAGAGTGAAAGATGAGGCTAAACCTAGAGTTTTAGGTCGATTTTTGAAGAACATAAACAATATCACATATTTATAGTTGCAACAAAACTCGAGGTTTCAAGCCAAACCTCGAGGTTTGATAAATGTTTACCAACCTGGACTTCAAAGGTGTTCTGTGAACCTTAGAAATGTCAGCGATCAAAAATCGAGGTTTTCTCCAAAACCTCGAGGTTTTGAAATTCTTCAAAAACTTGATATCTCTCTGTCTTATGAAAACTCGAGGTTTCTAATGAAAACTCGAGGTTTCATTCTTGGTAAAAATCTCAGTTGTTCTCTAACCCGACAATCTGCGACCAAACCTCGAGGTTTTGCTTCTTGACAAAAAACCAATATTTTTTAATATCCCGCATAAAATATGTCTAGACACTCCGAAGCTTAAGTTAGTAATTTTCAATTATTAAAACCAAAACTAACATTGAGTAAGGAATACTTACAGTTCATTGGGATTTACCATTCCCAATTCTCTTCTTATGAAAGTGAATTTCTCCTTAGCCAATGGTTTGGTGAAGATATCAGCAAGTTGAAGATGAGTTGGGATGAACATGACTTTGACATCTCTCTTCTCAACATGATCCCTTATGAAATGATGCCTCACATCAATATGCTTGGTCCGAGTATGTTGAACTGGATTCTTTGCCAAGCTTATTGTGCTTGTGTTGTCACACAATATTGGGATCTCCTTCAAGTTGATTCCCAAGTCGATAGTTGTTGCTTGAGCCATAAAACTTGAGCACGCAACTTGAGGCGCTACATATTCAGCTTCGTAGAGGACACGGCCCACATTGGTTTGCTTCTTGCTAAACCAGGATACAAGTGAGCCACCAAAGAATTCACATTGGCCACTTGTGCTCTTTCTATCAGTCTTGTACCCAGCATGGTCTGAATCTGAATATGCCACCAAATGTTCAGGTTGACCTTTGGGAAACCACAATCCAAGGGTCTTTGTGTCAGCAAGATATCTGAATATCCTCTTTACATATTCAGCATGTGACTCCTTTGGAGCAGACTGAAACCTTGCACACATTCCCACACTGAATTGGATGTCCGGGCGACTTTCAGTCAAATAGAGCAATGATCCAATCATCCCTCTATATCTTGTAATATTAACGTCCTTGCCCTCTTCATCAGCATCCAATGAACCAGTAGAACTCATTGGAGTGTCAGCTCCATTGCATTGATCCATCCCAAACTTCTTCAGCAGATCATTGAGATACTTGGTTTGAGATAAGAAGATTCCATCTTTTCTTTGTTTGATTTGCAGACCAAGGAAATAGTTGAGTTCTCTCATCATGGACATCTCAAACTCTCCCTGCATACTCTTAGCAAAATCTTCACACAAATCATCATTAGAAGCACCAAATATAATGTCATCAACATATATTTGAACAATTAAAATTTCACCAAGCTTATTACTCTTTATGAAGAGAGTTGTATATGCTTTTCCCTAATAAATCCTTGATCAATAAGGAACTTGCTTAATCGCTCATACCAAGCTCTGGGAGCTTGCTTAAGACCATATAATGCCTTTTTGAGACGATAAACATGATCTGGATGATGATCATCTTGAAAACCAGGAGGTTGTTCTACATAAACTTCCTCTTGAATAAAGCCATTTAGAAAAGCACTTTTTACATCCATTTGATAGAGCTTGAATCCTTTGACACAAGCAAAGGGTAGAAGAACTCTTATGGCTTCCAATCTTGCCAATTGGAGCATAAGTTTCTTCATAATTAATTCCTTCGTCTTGATTATAGCCTTTAGCAACCAATCTTGCCTTGTTATGGACAATGATTGCTGATTCATCTCGTTTGTTTTTTAATACCCATTTGGTGCCAATGACCGGATGGTCCTTGGGCCTAGGTACCAATTCCCAAACTTGATTCCTATCAAATTGATGTAACTCCTCTTGCATAGCTATCACCCAATCATTGTCTGAAAGGGCTTCATCTATCTTAGAGGGTTCAATATGAGATATGAATGTAGAGAAAATTACTTCATTTAAAGTGTTGTTTCTAGTTCTTACTCCTTGACTTGCATTACCTATTACTTGGTCCAAAGGATGATTCCTTATGAACTTCCAAGCTCTAGGCTGAGACTGATCAGGATTTTCAAGATTGTTTTGGGGATCAGCCTCAAAAACATTTTTAGGATTTTCAATAGATGCAGGAGTGGTTTTCGAGAAGAATTAATTTTTGAGAATATTTTCAAGATTGTGTGAGGTGCATGTGTGTAACCATGTCGGATATAAAATCACAGTAGCAATGCCAAACATACCACATATGCAAACAGAAATATACCACAATAATCACACATCAAAATCCATAGAACCCGCATAACCGCTGCCTTACCAAGGCAAGCCTCGGATTCACTAGATCCTCAACCCGCATTTGCTAATTAAGGCCGGCCTCGGACTGATCCTCAACCCGTACAGCCGCCAATTAAGGTTGGCCTCGGACTGATCGTCCTTAGCACTAGGAAACACATAACTCTTTATGCATATTTGGCAACACATACAAAAACACACATGGCAAATACAAACATACAACAAAACACATAAAGATATCTTAGTAAAGCGATTACTACCTGGTGTGGTGAATATGGCCTTTATTAATTTTCCTATGCCCGATGAGTTTTTTTTTAAAATAACCCTGACCTAAAATAACATCAAAATATATTATTTTAGTATTTCCAAAAATACCCTTACATTTTTTCTTGCTAAAACCGAGCACACAGAATTTTTCCGAAATCGGTGTTTCGGCCCAACTTCCCAGATTTTTAATAAATTCCAAAAAACTAATTTTCAAATGAAAACAGTGCCATTTAAACCATTGGAACATCTATTTTGTAGGAAAAATATTTCCAGAACCTGAAAGCACTTGTATTTTGGCGTCTTGCCTATTTACTACACCTTGGTCAGATTTCACTGTTCTTACTTCACCAATTTTTATCTCTTTGTAGGAAAATCCAAAAGACACAAAAGTATACATCACGGTGAAGCAATGGGTGTCTTATTTCTACTATAAAAATTTCAGATTAAAATGATTCCATATACTATTTTTAAAACCGAGTTGAAACACTTCGCCAAAATTTCCAGATTCACTAGTAAGTTGGGTTTTAGGAGTTTTTCGGTGTTTTGGACTTCAAAAACTCAAACCATAACCATAACCTACACAAAATCACGTTCCAGAGCCATGGGAGACCTAAAAATGAAAAAATACAACCCTAACACCAAGCTCCAACCTTATGCACGAAAATGCTTAGTCAAGAACTTAAGAAGACAAGGTTTTTCGGTGTTACCTAAAATCGAAGAACCGGTGGATGAGCTTGGGATCTTGGTCTTGGAGCTTTGGTTATGGTGGCTGACTGGTCTCCCTTCTGTCTCCTGGAATTTTCGCCCCACTAGGGTGAAAAAGAAAGGTTGAATCACCTTTTAATAAAGGTGAAATTGATCCGTGAAAGTAGAATTAACCGGGTGTAAATTTTTGTCCTTTGTGGAGTAAATTGGATATGCTTTTCTTGACTTTTTCTCCAAGAATTCCAGAGTTTTCCCGGGTGTCCAGGGCTCTACCATGTGGCGCATCCCCACTTAAAGAAATCAGATTTTTACCGCTTTTGGGGCAAAGTACATTTTTTTTTGGCCCGAAACTTTGGAAATTACAATTGTGATCCGGAACTTTTTAATAATTACCAAATTTTCCCACATGCTTTTGGTCTACCCAAGGGACACATGTGGTGCCATTTGAGGCCCACATGTCTGCCCTAATTAATTTTTATCCATTTATTCTCATTTTGCCCTTTTTCCCTACGAATGTGGGACCGCGGTTTGATTTTTACACCGACTTTTCTTTCTTTCTCTCCAAGTAAGTATTTTAATAATCAAATGGGGTCATGTGGCTCCTAATGGGGCCCACAAATCTGATCCCCTATAATTAATTCCTTTTTCTCACTTTATCGGTCAATTTATTGATCAAGGTCCCCCACCCAAGCCTGGTACAAAGATGCTTCTTTTTGTACTTTTCTTCAACTTTTCTAGATATTCTCCCTTGAATGGACACTCACATGTGGCGCCCTCCAAATTCCCTTGAGTGGCCCGACACTTGTCTCATTCAATCTAAAGAAAACCCCTAACTGGTCCCTATCTATCCCTTTTCTACCGGTCAATCACGTGTAGGACCCGCATTTTATGTTTGGGCCTGAGTTCAGATAAAATCATCTGATTTTTCCTTCTCTCTCCTGGGTGGACGAAATTCAACACTTAAGGGGTAAGGAATTGACTTTTCTACCCCTGTAATCATTACTTACTTTTTGCTTTTCAATTCCACAGTGACATGTGTCCTCCAGCAGTGATTACACTGACTCCTGATCTTCAAAAACGCAGGGCATCCCTGACTGCCCTGAAAATGATGTATACTTACTTATACCAGCATATTTTCAGTCAACTAATTGTCCTTTACCTTAGGACATAGTTAGGTGGTACCTTTTCCAACCGAATTTATACCGTCTGGGTCTTCTGTGCCCCTTTTTCCTATTAACACTTTAGTTCCACGGTTTATACATATAGGTCCACTATCCCGTATAGCCATATTACTTAGTCCCTGAGAGGCTTCCTATCTCTCATCATTCTTGGGATTCTTCCCTAACCGGGCTTAGTCGTCTGCCTACTTTAAGCTTATTCTCAATTCTCAGGGTCTAAAGTTCGGGGTATTACATATTTCTTACACTGGATTTGTTTGAGCATCAAGCCGATATTCTTTCCACAAGTGGATAAATAGAAGATAACACCAACTGGGCAAGGTCTTTAATGGTTCCACCACCACAAGTTGCATTACAAGTTCAAGTTCTTGCAAATAGAAGCCTTGAGATCCTCCCTCACTGAGTATTCCTGCCTCAATTATTTGATGATGTAAATCATCCCAAGCAAACCAAATCTATGAACTATAATTGGAAAGAGTTCCTCCATGAATTATCAAGCATAAAATCTAAATAACCCCAACTACCACAAATGAAACAAATGTAACGCCATGTCAATTGATGACAAGCAAAGATTTAGCATCTACAAGATAGGAATGGTAATACTCATCCGGATGTAGCTTAGGAGTTCGATGACCGCCACTACTTCAATAATTCAATTCGATTTTGATATAAAAACTTCTACATGACCATCCATGGATTTTTCCATGGAAAACAATGTTCGGCAGCAACAATTCTTTAATTTAACAAAGAAATACTCCCATGAAATGGCTTGTTCCTGTCCAAAGATAGTAACTCTGATTATGAAATTGGGAAACAATGCTTTGCCGAGGATAGTAAGAAGAAAGCCAACTGCACAAGACCTATATGCAGATACCAATATTGTCCAAGTAATGATATTTGGGCATTGTATTTCATCCCAGAAGCTTTTGTGCGTCATCTAAATGAGAGTATTTCACACACACAAATACCATTTTGTTTGCAAGAAATACATCACTCAAAAAGCCCAAGTCTGATTAAATAAGAATGAGAAGATTTTCCATGTTCTAAAGCTTGAAAGCGCCCACAGTAGCGTGACCCTGCTAGGATTTTGTGTAAATCCTTTGAAACCCATCATCATATATCAATTATCCTCATTGATCTGAACTATGCAAAATGGGAAATTCTCCTAAGGGCAAACACCATGCCCATGGACAAAAACCAAGATGTATGCGAAGGTAATCTTTTTCCAATGTTCCGCAAAAAGGGAACACTCGGGAAATCAATACGGTTGTATGCTTCTTCTTTAATTGTAGAGATTTCTTCTTGCATATTACCAACTCGATGGGAGTTCATTTATCTTCTAGATGGATCATGTCCATTTTTATCCCTTTGTAAATTATCCATTTTGCTTGGCTTTTTTTACACTAGCAAACCTGATGCAAGAGTTGATGAAAGGCTCGCCGCATTATTCCCATACCATATAAAGATCAAACCTCCAAAAGATGAGAATAATCTTCAAAACTGGAAAACCTAATCAGAAGCCAGAAAACTTTATTATCTGGTCTTATAATGTTGATCCCATGAACGTTCTAGATATTCCACTTGAGTCAAGAGTCTATCACCTATGAGAAAATGAATTCGGTTCCCAGAGAGAAATCAATATCAAAGCTATGAATTGAGGTAAGCATATAATTCCTTTTGACAAACCAAATTTCAAACACTATCATATATTTCTTTTTAGGGTTAATAGGACGAATCACGAAACTCCCATCTTCAGTCCTGTTTGTCCTGTACAGCGTCTACTATCCTTTTCTTCACTTCAGGCTGGGAAGTAATGGAACAAAACGATCGAAGAGATGGTGAAGCTGTTCTCTTGATAACATTATGTTGCCCTGTATCTGAGGAGTTGCCATGGATGAAGACAAATCCTACAATGGTAAGAACGTGAGATGCTGCTCTCAGAGGGAATTGGCCTACGTATGTCAGTGCCCCCACCTTTTGCTTACTTTTGGCGCAACGACGTTAACCCGTGGTTTAAGGGCACGACCTTGAATCTTTCATACTCCCATGAACTAGGAACATGCCCACCGAACAAGAAAAATCGGAAACACAAATAGTGATTCAAGTCGGACATGAATCGTGCTCGGCTGATGTTGGTCGATTTCCTTAATGGCAATTGAACCAATCAAACAAGTAATAAAGTGTAAGTAGAGTATCATCCCATAGAGACTGAGATACCGGGAAGTGACACTCAATTGCTAAGATAGTTGTGCGAAACAGAAAGTAAATATAATTGGTTTGGGAGGTTGTTGTGGTTATGCTAAGTAACAAACAAAAGTAAACAGAGTATCGTAGTCGTAAGAAGATATCAGTAGGAAATTAGGCTGAACTTGGAATCATCCTTAAGCATCTCAATCCCCCAATTGCTTTACCCATTGCTATAGCATCTATATTGCACAGCTTCCGTAGTGGAATATGAAACTAGACTCCCAATGCGTCATTTTGATATAAAATTAAATTCAAAAGGAGTTCAGACCAAGGAGTTATGATTTTTAGAAGTTGCCACAAAAATCACCGTCACAATCAGAACCAAGCTTCGGTATTTTGATCATATCTCACAAACGACAAATCCGATTGAGCTGAAATCGGTGGCATATGAAACTAGACTCACATACCTTTCCAAAAACATCAAGATCATGAAAAAAAATATCCATTGAAGGAGATATGATGTTTTGAAGTTGACGGTTTGTTCAGAATGTGGCAAAAACGATGATCAAGAACAACCTCCATTCATCTGATGATAACGGACGATCTACAATGAGTTTGGAGCTTATTCTTCTTCCATTGAAAATAAGACTTGAAGAGCTTTATGAGCATGGATAGTTTGCCAAAATTGAAGCTATATTGAAGACATTACGTTCACGGGAACTTGAGTATTGTGCTGATGGCATTCTTGTTTTCTGAAAGTCTCTACATTCAGGAAGATTGGGTTTTTTTATTGAAGAGTATAATGCTTGTTCACACATGATCAAAAGCTTCAAGAATAGAAGTGTACTTGAGCAGCATAGTTGAGTTGCCCGAGCATCATCGAGGCGAAGTGAAAAGATGAAGTTAAAGAGTCTTGCTCGAGAAAAGAAAGAAAGCTTGCCCGAGTACCATGCTCGAGCGATGTAGATTAAGCTTGCTTGAGCAAGAACTCGAGCTCTCAAGTTCTCGCCTCGACTATGTCTTGCTCGAGCAAGAATGATAGCTTGCTCGAGCAACGATGTAGAAGCATTTTCACTGCATAAGGAAAAGCTTGCCCGAGCATGAAAATTATCATACTCGAGCACCATGCTCGAGCAAGAGAAAAGGCTTGCCGAGGCGGAGACGATAAAACAAGTCTTCCTTGCTCTCTCATCTCTTGCCCGAGCATACTCTTGCAACTTGCCCGAGCAACGACGATGATGATTAAGTTTCAGAAGAAGCTTGCCCGAGCAAGCTTGGTTTCATGCTCGAGCACTGGGTGATCTCGTTCCTTGAAAATACACTTTCTCATAGCATGCCCGAGCACACTACTTACTCTTGCTCGAGCATGATCATCATGTTTTCAAAATCACCGTCTTCGTAAATCTTAAATCATCGTGTGTGATTTCATTTCTATCGTTACTCATTACTGTTCTTAATTGCTTTTAATCAATTTGCTAATGAGTTTCAGATGATTTTATCATGAATTAACAACAAATTGGCAAAAAGCAATTTGTGTGTCAGAAAAGCATTAAATGCTGACCCGAAACAAAACTTCATCTGTCTAACGGCTATATTCATGAGTCACAACGATTAATCTTCAAGCTTCTCCAACGGCCATTAATACAACACTCAAGACGGAGCATTAACGAAGTCAACGATAAACATTTATGATTAAAGTTGGATTAGAGCTCAACGGTCAAAAAGCAACAAAAACTTCAACGGCTACTTCCAACTGATCTCCAACGGTCGAATGCTAGCAACGGTCGAAACACAATAGCCTATAAATTGCGAAGTCTTCAAACCGGAAGAAGTGACGACGATTGATGACAAAGCCAATGAAATGATTTTACTACTTCACCGTCGATAGTTCATACACTTTGTTTCTCAATGTTTATATAGTTTATAGTAGAGAGTGAGATGATTGATTATGTACTTGATGACTTCCCATTTTTAGTAGATTTGAGACATATTTTAATATATTTGGGGAGTCATCAATGCTAAATTAAAGGGATTTATTGGAAATTTTGATAAGATGTCAATTTGGCACATTATTTAGGGGATTTTATTGCAAATATTTCAATTTTAATTAAATAGAATTATTTAGGTTTATATATAAGAATAAATAAATTATAATGATATAAGAAAAGAAAAAGGAAAATGTTTAGGTTTTAAGTATTAATATTATTATTATATAATTTTGTTCTTCTTTTCTTATACATCCGGAGAGCACGAGATGGCAATTGAAT
Source organism: Acacia melanoxylon (assembly GCA_019022615.1). NCBI lineage: Eukaryota > Viridiplantae > Streptophyta > Magnoliopsida > Fabales > Fabaceae > Acacia > Acacia melanoxylon. Next base: position 22,161,255 of record JAFJYJ010000002.1, read on the forward strand.
TGGAGATTTGGAATAGACGTGGACCCCACGTGGTTGAAAGGATATTGAGATATGATAGATATTATATTGGATCCAAGATACAATTCCACGGCCCAACCAACATACACACAAAACATGGACCCAAGGTTATTAATTGGAGGGGAGACCTAAAAAAAGAAGAGGCACAGCCGCAATTGGAAAAAAGAAAAGACTTGAGGAGACGCACAGTAGCTTACGACAAGAGGAACAGAGGCGGAGATTCACGAGATAATCAATTGCCTTGTACAGTGGGAGTGAGAACGTCGAACTAGAGGGAGAGATCATTTCTTAATTTCCATACTCTATTTGTCCCTTTCCTTTTGATTTTCATTATGATCCTCAATCTGGAATTTTGTGTTGTTGTGATGGTTTTTGTTAAAGCCATGTTTGGCTAATTTCTCTTTGCAACCTAGGGTAGCTATGAACTTATAAGTGGATTAGAATTTGATTTTCATTGTTTAGTTATAATTATTATTAATTTTGGTTACTTAATCTTATCTAGTTTTATCTATTTAGTGATTGGCCATCATTAAATATGATTTTGAGAATTAGGATTTACCTTGACGAAGGGGATTTTAATTAAGCTCTGAGATTAAGTAATATGAGATTAGATTACGATTTAATTTGCGATTAGGATAGACATATACCTAATGGCCTCATATAATTGTTGAGGAGTGTGTTTGAGTTTTATTGCCTCTTGAGTAATTATGTTAGACATGACAAATTATACTCAAGAGAGGGTTGTAAGTGGACTGACAAGCACTTATAGCTATTTATAATTGAGATTAACAAAATTGATATTAAGGCTAATTAAATTAGTGAAAACAAGGTTTATGAAACTAATAAGGGATTAGTGACTATGGGTTGCTCATTTTATTATTGTGGTAGTTTGCTTATTTTAATTATAGTTTTAATTATTTTCTCTTAATTAAATTTCATTTGATTTGCTCAACTTAAACAAAAGTGTAAAGTTAATGCTTAACTGAAGTTGTGGGTACGAAGTCCTCGTTGGAACGATACTTTTCTTATCACTTTATTACTTGGTACGGCCCGTATACTTGCGGAGTTTTTAGGCTTAAAGTTTTGTCCTATCAGTACTTAGTGATTAACTTTTATCTACTCAGTGAGGAGTTCTTAAACATCATTTAATTCTTTTAGTTGTCAAAATCTTAAGGTTGTGGAACCTTAAGTGTGGGTGTATCAATTACAACTTGTAAGGGGAGTGAGTCCAAGAGTGAGAGGATCATCCTAACCGTTTACGAGTATGTAATTGTATCCATACAATATGTAAGGGGAGTATCTCGGTAGAGATTGTAAAGGCTGCACAAGTGCCCGACTAAACTTGTGAGGTTGTAAAGGCTTTCTCTTGTGCCTGGTTAAACAAGGAGATAGTGGATTGAAAATCTCAAGTGGAACTTGGGATTTGGACGTAGGTCAAGGATTGGGCCGAACCAAGTATAAATCTCGGTTGCATATTCTCTTCCTTAAACTCTTACATTTCCAAAGCATATATGTTTGAATGACTGATTATTACTTTATAAACTAATTCTATCATTCGAACTACTTTTACTAAGTTGCGAAAAGAAATTCAAAGTTATCTAAAGAAATATCATACACCCAATTCACACCCCTCTTGGGTGATAGCCGGTTCTTCACTAACTTTACTCCTTCCATATGCCTATGGCAATTTTCTAGTTAGATCAACATTACAAAACAAGGTGTAGTGGTTATGAGCGGTAGACCCATTCCTGAAGCCTACAATAATAGGTCAAGCCTTGCACCAACCTTCCTAGCAATCACTGTTTCTCAAAGGTCTAACCTCGACTCCTTGCCAGTAAGCCGAGGCCACAAATATCGCCCTTAGCTTCCGCTAATGGACAAGATAATTAAATCATTGATAAGCAAACTAAATTTATTGAATTAAGAACTAGCAACTGGGTTCATTCAAAACTTAAAGATTCATCCTTGTTCAGCCATAGGGATTTTAGTTCATGACTGATGAGGGAAACACAAAACAGATAACAACAAAATGACCCATGATCAAAAGATTAATCAAAAGGGAACAGAAAGCTTGACGAAGTTTCGACGGCGTGGAAGAAGCCATGTCACGTCACCACTCCACGTCTCCTTCTCTCCGTCTTACTGCAAGGAAGGATGCTGGGTTCTCTTGGAGTTCTTGTGCCTCGTGAATTCTCTCTCTCTTCTTTCGAGTCTGACCGAAGGTGAAATTCGTTTTGGCTCTTCACGACTCCCTGTCTAAGGTTGGCTTGTTGTTTCCTTATATAGTCGACTTTCTTGCGGCATAAGTTCCGGCGAGATGGGCTTTCCAAATCTGTCGAGATCCATCGTATCTTTTGATCATGAGATTGATTCCGCGATCTGCGGGATTCTGCAAATCTTTTCGTTTCGATCCTCCGCATATTTCCTAAAACAATCTTGACAAAAGATTAGAACATATGCCGCATAGCATTGCATCCTTTACTTTGCTATAACTTCATAGATGCTTTGTATTGCCCTTCAATATGCTGTCAGAATGCTATAGCCTAGTATCGCTTTGCTATATGTTCTTCTCACAAAACCTTGTAACTTGTTCTTCTTTTAGCACATGTTTAGGATGTGCATGGTTTTTATCCTTGATTCCTATATTCATGAATTAATGCCTCTTTACTTAGATTGATTGCGTTAAGCTTGTATTTACCATACAATTCAATCATAAGATATAGGGAAAACATGGCATAAATTGTGCTTATCGGTGACTCCGGCATTCGGTCCTCGGCATTCTCCTTATCCGAAGTCCATATCTTGGCGTCTCGGCCATATCGGCATCTCAATTTGTTCATTCTCTGAATCTCAGGATATCAGAACAGTAACCTCGGCATGCTCATCTAGAGGTTTCGGCAATCTCGGTATTGGAATCTCGTCTCTCCCATAATAGCCGACATTTCGACAGTATCTCGGCGTTAGATCCTGAGGTATCCTGGCCTAATCCAAACTCGAGCCATGGGATTTACTGCTAATACAAGAGTGCCCTGGTGTGGATTAGCTGCAGGCCCTAGTTTGGTGAACACTTATCATTGTACCCTTAAACTACTGAGTGCTAGTGGCGAGCTTAGAGAAATTGATAAAGGATGAAGGTAAGCACAGAGAGAGTGGATGAGGAAAATGAACTCGGGGTGGTCCCCACTCTTTCATTAACGTCATGTGCCCAACGCATGATTCATCTCATTCTCCTGTATTGTCATCTCGTAACGATGCTAGTACGCTTCTTCCCAATTTTGCTGTAATCATCCTCGTCTCGACACATCCTTGTCTCGGCCCCCGACATTGAAAAGATGAACGCATCTCGGAGTTGATCCTGAGGCATCTCGGCGAAGAATAGGTTCTCACGCTCATTGAAGGTAAAACTCCATGAATGATCTGAGCCGAACTCAACGGTTGGCTGATTTAATCTGACCCCTGGCCACCCCAATCCTGCAGTGGAAGAATCATGAACTCTTTTTTCTGCATCTCGTCACCTCAGACCAGTGGCATTCCGACATTGCATCTCGGTGCACCTTGATAGGGCAAAACTTTAAGCCTATAAACTCCGCAAGTATACGGGCAGTACCAAGTAATAAAGTGATAAGAAAAGAATCGTTCCCACGAGGACTTGGTATCACAAACTTCGGTTAAGCATTAATTTTACAATTTCGTTTAAGTTGAGCAAACCAAATTGAATTTAATTCGAGAGAAAAGAAATTAAAATTAAAATTAAAATAAACAAACTACAAAGCAATAATAAAATGAGCAACCCGAGTCACTAATCCCTTATTAGTTTCATCAACCTTGCTTTCACTAATTTAATTAGCCTTAATATCAATTTTGTTAATCTCGAGTATAAATAGTTATAAGTGCACAATCGGTCCACTTACAACCCTTTCTTGAGTAAAATTAGTTATGTCTAACATAATTACTCAAGAGGCAATAAATCTCGAACACACTCCTCAACAATTATATGGGGCCATTAGGTATATGTCTATCCTAATCGCAAATTAAATCGTAATGTAATCCCATATTACTTAATCTAAGGGCTTAATTAAAATCTCCTTCGTCAAGGTAAATCCTAATTCTCAAATTCATATTCGGTGATGATCGGACACTAAATAGATAAAGCTAAACAAGATTAAGTAACCAAAATTAATATTAATTAAAACTAAATAATAAAAACAAAGTCTAATCCACAATTATAAGTTCAAAGGTCCTGGGTTGTAAAGGGAAATTAGCCAAACATGGCTTTAACTAAAATCGAGCTTGACAAGACCAACAAAATCAGAGTTCAGAGGCATAATAAAATTGGATAAGAAACAAAGTTATGTGAAGTAAACAAAACAAAGCAAATAGAATCAGCAACAGCTTCCTCTGCTTCGTTCACTGTTTCTTCAGCTCCGAACTTGTGCTCCTCCCTAATTCTCGCTCTTAGCCGTCTCTCTGTTCTGGAATGAGTTAGGTCGCCGGCGGCGATGGTGGTGAGTGTGGAATGCCGCCGGCGACTATAAAGAAAGGGTGAATGGGTAAGACGCTAGAAGATTGAACTTTTCTCTCCTCTCTCGTGTGCGGCTCCGCTTTCTGTTCAAATGCGCCTCCCTCTTTCCGTGAAAGAAGAAGATAATCCCAATTATATTGCCGCCTCCTGTAGCGTCTAGGTTTCATCTTTTAATTCAATTCATTCGAATGCCCAAAACGTTGTCACTTCCAGCTCCACTTCTTTGTTTTATATAGCTTATTAGGTCTTCCTTTTCATTTCAACGTGGGCCCCATCTTTTCAATTGCAATTCAATTCTTCAACTTCGTATAATTGATCTCCGAGCTTTGTAAACAAAATAAAATAATAATAATAATAATAACTAAATTTTTTTTTTTTTTTTAAAAGAAAACTTCCTATTATTTATTTCCTAAATTCAAACCTTTATTTTAAATTGAACTCCCCAAATAATGCATCCAAATTGATATCTCTTAAAATCTCAATAAAATCTCTTTAATTTAGCATTGATGACTTCCTAAATATATCAAAATATATCTTAAATCTATTAAAAATGAGAAGTCATCACACCCCCACACTTGCATCAAATCTTGTCCTCAAGATTTTAAATTCTAAAACAACCAAATCATGAAAACCATGGAAGCAAGATTTTTAAAGCAAGCACTACAAAATTAAAGTCAATCCAAACATTCAAGAACCAAATTTTCTTAGAAATCTGTTTCCACCTTCCAAAATGCAAGTAGCAAGACAATTAATTTGGCAATGATAAATCACAATAGAATGTCTCTCACAAGTCAAGTGTTTACACTTATCTCTCAAAATATTCAAGGGCTTGTGTTTCAATCAATTCCACCTATTGCAACTTATCTACCATAAGCTTGTTTATCATCTCAATCTCCACTTTATACATTATCCAATTGCACACTCAAATCAAAAGGACTTTCTCAAGGTTTTAATGATCAAGGTAGGATAATGAAATGAAAGTGATCAAATGGTATGGGAGAATACTTTAATTAGTGCTAAGTATTTTAATGAAATTCATGATGAAGAGTGAAGGAATACCTACCAAGAAAAAAAACAAACTCAATAACAATATATATAGACAACCTTTATTCTTTTGATCTCAACATTTTTTTTTTTTTTTTCTTTCCTTGTTTTTCTTTTTTTTTTTTTATCTCTATTTTTTTCATATATTCCTTTTTTCTTTTTTTTTTTTCTTCCTATTTTTTTTTTGCTTTTCACTACCTACACATACTCTTAAAGTGTTGACTTTCTAACTCCTTCACTCTTTTAAATAGATTCACTTAGCACTTACTAAAGTAAGAAAAATAAATGGGAAGAAAAAGATATAAAAATTGCATATCTCAAACAAAGGGCTATTTATTCTATGCTATTTTCTTTTTTTTTTTTGTAAAAAATAAAGAAAATAAAAATAAAGGCTCAAATGGGGTAAACGAAAGATTTTCATATGATAAGGATGGACATTTGGCCAAACTAGCTATGAAATGAATGCCTAGATCATCTTTGTGCATGCAAAAGGATTTCAAATTTCAAAAGAGATTCAAGACAAGTTCTAGAGATAAAATCACAATAGGTGTACTCCCTCTTGAAAGAAATGAAACTTAAGGCTCAAATTCCTCACAGGTTCTTTGACATCCTAAAGTAAAGTATCCAAACCAAATCTTTACCTCTTTACTTAACATTCAACGAATATAGAATCAATTTTTAATCGAATTCACTCCTTATTCATGTTCAAATTAACTCAATTGTGATAATGCTCAAAAATAAAATTCAAACTTCCAAAAGATTTTCTTTTTTTTTGAAAAAATTGAGGACAAAGTAAGTTCACATCAAGGATATCCTCACCCCCACACTTAAATGTCACATTGTTCTCAATGTGAACAAGTAACAAAAAGTAATGGAAGTGAAGAACAAACATCTATAAGTGTAAGGGTAACACCAATTTCATAGATTTCAAATTTTCTCCAATTAAACAGCACAAGTGCTTACAGTCACTTAATAATCATCACAAACAGTCATCACATGCACATCCAACTAAGACCAGCACTCATTCCCAAGCAATATATCATCAACAATCAAATAGAACAAATCAAAGAAAAGTAGAAGAAAACTCCCATATTTATCCTTGATTGCGCTTTCAATCCTTGCTATCAAAGTGGAACACATCATCAAGGGCTATCAACGGTCCTACAAAATCAAATAAAGCATCAAATCATCTCTTGGGTTGCCTCCCAAGAAGCGCTAAGTTTAAAGTCTTCCTTGAGACTTCTCAAAACAACCCACTAATCATAAGTATCAAACACCGAATCACCTTGTCTTCATTTCTTTTCAAGCGATAAGGTTTCAAACACAAAAATTGATCATTCAAGTTAATGAGTTGTACTTCCTCAATCATAGAAAATCTTGGATTACAATCATTCACCGAATTCAAATTAGGCACAACTTGCACATCCTTACAAATAAATGTAGGCACTTCCAAAAATTTTGAGCATCCAATAAAATCAACTTGACTCTCATCGTAAGAGCCAACACTTCAAGAGGAGAGTTATGAACAACAACTCTTGGGATATCCACATTAAATTGATCATCAAAATCACAAACCTTAGGCTCCACAATCGAAACCTCTTCTAGACATCCACTATTCTCATCTAAATCAATTTCAAGCTCACAATCACTTTCTACATTATCCACAATTTCATGCAATTCCACACCTTCAACTTTTTCACAACAATCAATATTAGCAGAAGAAATAGTCATCAAGCTTAAGGAATTATCTTGCCCTATAGTCTCAAGAGTTGAAACAATTTGACTTGCACATACCTCAATATTTTGGACATTTACCTCAATATTTTGGACACTTGATTCAACCCTAGTGATAAATTCTTTTTGCTCTCTACTAAATCTCTCTGATGCTTCCGCACACTCCTCCAATAATATTTCTAAATTGGATTTTTCCTTATACTCAAAGGTGTGTTCTTCAGCATATGGATAAGAGTAAAAAGGAGGGGTATTTTCATGAGAACAATAGACATATGGATCCTCAAACTTTTGTTGCTCAAAACTTTCACTAGCACAAAATGAATGATCAAAATAAGCTTGGTTTCTAGCAAAATCATCCCCACATAATGACTAGTTATACTATATGGACAATGCTCAAATAAATGATTCCCTCCACAATAAACACAAGACATGCAAACATATTGAGAAGAATCAACATATGGAATACAACCATCATTTATGCTCCTTTTATGTTGCCTAGATTCATTCAAAGAATTTATAATAGCAATCAGTCCATCTTGTATTAAAGACAAAGAATCCATCTCATTTTTAATATTAAGATCACTTGTTGCCAATTGAAATCCATTTTCTTTTTTAATCTTTTTCCTAAAAAAATAAAATAAAATATTTACAAACTCAAACTTAAACTACTAATGCTCAATCAATTCTAACCAAAAAAGTTTGGCACACAAGTCCCTAACGGCGCCAAAAACTTGATAGGGCAAAACTTTAAGCCTATAAACTCCCAAGTATACGAGGCGTACCAAGTAATAAAGTGATAAGAAAAGTATCGTTCCCACGAGGACTTGGTATCACAAACTTCGGTTAAGCATTAATTTTACAATTTCGTTTAAGTTGAGCAAACCAAATTGAATTTAATTCGAGAAAAGAAATTAAAATTAAAATTAAAATAAACAAACTACAGCAATAATAAAATGAGCAACCCAGAGTCACTAATCCCTTATTAGTTTCATCAACCTTGCTTTCACTAATTTAATTAGCCTTAATATCAATTTTGTTAATCTCGAGTATAAATAGTTATAAGTGCCTGTCGGTCCACTTACAACCCTTTCTTGAGTAAAATTAGTTATGTCTAACATAATTACTCAAGAGGCAATAAATCTCGAACACACTCCTCAACAATTATATGGGGCCATTAGGTATATGTCTATCCTAATCGCAAATTAAATCGTAATGTAATCCCATATTACTTAATCTAAGGGCTTAATTAAAATCTCCTTCGTCAAGGTAAATCCTAATTCTCAAATTCATATTCGTGATGATCGGACACTAAATAGATAAAGCTAAACAAGATTAAGTAACCAAAATTAATATTAATTAAAACTAAATAATAAAAACAAAGTCTAATCCACAATTATAAGTTCAAAGGTCCTCTGGGTTGTAAAGGGAAATTAGCCAAACATGGCTTTAACTAAAATCAGAACAGCAAGACCAACAAAATCAGAGTTCAGAGGCATAATAAAATTGGATAAGAAACAAAGTTATGTGAAGTAAACAAAACCAAGCAAATAGAATCAGCAACAGCTTCCTCGCTTCGTTCCTTTGTTTCTTCACTCCGAACTTGTACTCCTCCCTAATTCTCGCTCTTAGCCGTCTCTCGTTCCGGAATGAGTTAGGTCGCCGGCGGCGATGGTGGTGAGTGTGGAATGCCGCCGGCGACTATAAAGAAAGGGTGAATGGGTAAGACGCTAGAAGATTGAACTTTTCTCTCCTCTCGTGTGCGGCTCCCGCTTTCTGTTCAAATGCGCCTCCCTCTTTCCGTGAAAGAAGAAGATAATCCCAATTATATTGCCACCTCCGTAGCATCTAGGTTTCCTCTTTTAATTCAATTCATTTGAATGCCCAAAACGTTGTTGCTTCCTACTCCACTTCTTTTTTTTTATATAGCTTTTTAGGTCTTCCTTTTCATTTCAACGTGGGCCCCATCTTTTCAATTGCAATTCAATTCTTCAACTTCGTATAATTGATCTCCTGAGCTTTGTAAACAAAATAAAATAATAATAATAATAATAATAACTTTTTTTTTCTTTTTTTTAAAAGAAAACTTCATTATTTATTTCCTAAACTCAAACCTTTATTTTAAATTGAAATCCCCCAAATAATGCATCCAAATTGATATCTCTTAAAATCTCAATAAAATCTCTTTAATTTAGCATTGATGACTTCTTAAATATATCAAAATATATCTTAAATCTATTAAAAATGAGAAGTCATCACACCTATTGCATGCTCATCTCGGCACATCATCATTACCTCATCATTATCTTAGCATGTAATAATCTCGTTGCTTCAACCGTAGTGCTACACAAGTTGTAAGCTAAAGAGGCATTACTGGAGGAGCTTCACGATTTCAAGGAAAGTCATCCATGACAGGAAGATAACTCTAGAGGCTGAGAAGAGAATGCTTTATAGTAGGTGTACCATACTTGGACCTTGAACCAACTGTAGTTAAACCTCGGTATAGTACATATTAAATGGAAAATCAAGAAATAAAGTATTCACGATAGAGGGCCGCCTCCCGCCCTAATTGAATCCTCTATTCCAAAAGGACTGCCCGGAGACTTCATAGATGATCGAGCCATGTGAATCAAGAGGATCTGTTTGCAAGGATTATTAATGAGTGGTCTGTCTCATAGAGGATTTGATCTGTAGAAACCAAGAAAATTTTCCTAGATATTCCATTAAGAGACACTATTAAGATTCGCAGGAATCAAAATTTACCGACTCCAAGAAATAGACAAATAGGAGGTGGGTCTTTCAAGACGCTCTTTGCCCATAATGATAGAGCCAACAAGCAAAAACAAAGCCGAGGCTAAGCGTCGTAGGATTTCAGGTTTGCTTCTTGTGTTATTTACCACCGGTAAGCTTCATAGGTTACGTTGGCTTTCAAATATTCATGAATTTGAATCATTCACCATTTTTTGTCACAGTTATCGATTCCCCACAGTCGGCGCCAATGTTCTGTTCAAGAACGAGATGTGGCTAGCCCTAATGGACTAGCATGTATGATATTGATTGAATCGGACTTGACCTAGGAATAATGCCTAGGGCCTACGTACTGTAGCCAGAGGGATCAAAGTCCCGTAGTTCGAGACACACATAGGCGTTTAGCCAAAGGGGTGGTATGTGTGCTCTATGACATGACTTAATTGTAATAACACTTTGAGCCTTGATTTATGGGGATTAAAAATTTTATTCTCTTAGAATCACTCTTATATTTAATTAGAGTTTTAATTAATTATGTTAAATTAAAGGAATGAGCTAAGGCCAATGAAATCTACCTGTAAAGTAATATAACACTTCTCCATATAATAAGAAGCGACAAACCCTCAACGAGTTTGTGACAATGTGTGGAAAAAAATTATAATTTATAATTTTGAATTGTTATTTAGCTTTAGCGATTTGATTTTATTCGTTAAAATCTACATTTTGAGATCCTAGTAAATCGTGCTCACTCTGAATTACAGTGACTCTTTGATCCTTAATTTATGGGATATAAAATTTAAATTATTATATATGTGGGTAAAATCCCCATTTAAATATATTTTCCAGTGAAATAAATATTTAAGATTGAATCACTAATTTAATTACTTTGGCAATTTCATTGAGAAATAACAGTAATGAAGAGAAGTGGAAAAGGATCCTATTGATGATATTAAATTTTATGTTGATTTAACCTAACAGATTCTTTCTAGCAAGTTCAGTAGAGAAAAGAGATTCGCATATGATTAGGTGGATTTACAATAACTGCCTAATCCTTAATTTGTGGGACTATTCCAATAAGGAGTTAACCCCCTAAATCTGCGTGCTCGTCTGTGTCCCCCCCCCGGGCAGGGCATGATTTAGTTAGGAAAAACAATAAGACATACGAGAGCTCAAAACACATCTTTCCATTCAAAGCAATCATAAAGAAATGCTTTAAATCTATAAACTATCGTTCTGTGCTTGTAGGTGTTTCGGAATCTCAAAATACTATATAGAAACTTTCCTATGCAACTCATAAACTTTCCTATGCAACTCATAGTTAGCAATACTTGTTATCACACACACACACACACACACACACACACACACACATATATATATATATAAAACTTTGGAAGGAATTAATACAAAAAATAATTTATCTAATATAAATAAATATTAATATTAACACACATATATTTGTAAGTACATATATGTATGTACATGTGTGTGTCTCTCTAGCTCTCTCTATATACACACTGCTTACAAGGTATTTATTTCGTGTATGTTAAACATATATATACTTTAGGTATGTAATCATATTGTAATATTAATATATATGTTAATCTAAGTATACTTAATATTAATATTTATTTATATTAGATATATTAATATACATTTATATATCATAATATATATTTACATACACACAGATATATATGTATGTAATTTATCTAGTTAAATGATGGGATTTCATCATTGCTCAAATGGCAAAGGCTCAAGGCACACTCTAAGGTTGGGGTTTTGAACCTAGTGGAGGCACATTTAGGAGGTGAAAATATGGGGCGATAATGTGGCGCGTGTGGCATAAGGTGATGATGAGGTGTGATGTGGCATGTGGTTGGTGGCATGGGTGGGTTTTGGTAGCAACATTTTTTTAGAATTTAGGATAAAATCCCATGGGTTATGAATAAGAAGAAGGATGGAAAAAAAGAGGAAAAAAGGAAGAAGGAATGTGTGTGGACAGAAGTCTCACATTGATTAGTTGGAGAGAAGTTGGAGGGTATATAAGCCTCAACTTTGCTCCTACTAAATGAGCCCTTGGGCCAACCCACTTTTGTGGAGGGGTGAGGAATTAGGTGACCCTTGGTCCACGTGCACCGTCGGCTCGGTTCGGTTGAATGTGCGTGCCACCCGGTTCTGTTTGCGTATGTATGAAATAAAAAAAAATTAATAAATAATTTTTTTGAATTTCCAATTTGACCTTGAACTTTTAATAATTTCATTTTTGCCCCTCCGAGATTTTCCAACCAACGGCTGCGTATTGCAATCTGTTTGGATCGTTCGCTTCGTTCCGGTGCGTCGTTCGTACGACGCACGGCCACGCCAGGGACGACGGCCGCTTCGTTCGTTACGTTCGGTGTGTGTTTACTGTTTGCACAACGCACCAGTTCACTGCAACAGACAAGTCCATTTGATGAAGTCTTTCCGTTGTCTATAAATAGGGCGCCCTAGTCACATAATCGTATCCGATTTTTTCTATATACACTCCTTTTGCATACTGCATTTAAAAAAACATTCTATGCGTTCCAAAAGCAGACTCGTTGGATTCGCTTAGGCTTCATATTGAGAGAGCCATCTTTCTGAAGACGAATAATCCGCTCTATCTTGGGAGGCAATTGCTCAGAAACCTTTGGCATCTGTATTGAGGGAGCAAAATTGTCTTAAGGAAACAACATACGTGGGCCCAGATTTTTTTCATAGTTCTTAATCATTTTCAACAGTCTTGTGAGTTCATTTATAGCTTTTTCATATTATACAGACTTGTTGTATGCTCTCTGTATGTACTATTTCAATAATACAGATTCTTGTTATGCTATTTGAGTAGTACCGGTTTATAGTATATTCGATTTTCTACCTATTCAGTACATTTTCTACAACAATCTTAAGACAATTTTGTAATTGAAATCAATTTACATTGCTAATTTCATACATTGGTAGTAATATTGAATTCAATCTGTGTTTAGTTTTTTGTGAATATTATTATTATACGGTTTATGGATTAATTTGTGTGATTAATCAAAGTTTCGCTTTAACAACAGAAATGGCAAGTACAAGTACCAATCTGATGAACCCAAGTGGTCCTATACCAATGCATGGTGAAAAACTAGAAAAGTTCAATAGGAATTGTTACACCCCTACCGGCCTCGCCCTTTTGGGTTGCGGGTTAGAGGGATTCCTTTTTATAGGTTACCTTTTCTTCATTATTAGTCCAATTAATGATATATCAGAGTACGCGCAACTGAGCATCGGATTGGTTTGGACAACTACCGTACCGGGTAAAAGCGTAAATAAATAGAAAGTAGAAGTCCCTGGAGGGTTAGGGTATAGTCATCCAAATATAAATACCAAAATAATATACAGTCATACCAAAGAGTAAAGTACAAAATATGATAGGGTATCCCCTATCCTTCACCAGAACTGCCATGCCCTACCTTTCCAAAAAGGCCTTTCTAGCTCAGGCACGTCCCCCTGTGTCTACAGAAGCTTCTGGAGTCTGATGATGGCCTCCAGAGTAACTATCAATACTCATGCACTAAATGTGTAAAGTGTATGCATGCAATCATGTCATATATGCAACACAGATAATATGCCAAATACACCATATATGCAACACAGAAACACACACAATAACCAGTCTTCGCACTGTCAAGCTTCCTTACCAAGGCAAGCCTCAGAATTACCGAAATCATAAGCCGTTGAGCCGCCATTCAAGGCAAGCCCCAGACCAATCCTCAGCGCTAGGAACAAAATCAATAGGGACTCAAATCTAACATGTTTTGTATGCATATTTGGCAACAATACCAACACAAAACATACATGGCAAAAACAAACATACAACAAAACACATAAAAGTGCCGAGTAAAGTAGTTACTACCTGGTGGGGTATGTACCGTCTTAAAATTTTAATTAGACTCACAAGCTCCCCAAGTATGGTTCAGCCCTAAATAACACCAAAAGACCTTATTTAGCATTTTTCATAAATACCCTTGCAATTTTGCTCAAAAACGAGCCCCTTTGTAATTTTCCGGAAAATCTAGAAATTCGGCCCAACTTCAAACATTTTTAATAAATTCCAAAAAAACACATATTTGCATCAAACCAACTCCATCTGAACCATTAAGATGTCTAGGTTTCATTAACAATATTTCCAGAGATCAAAAGTACAGATATGTTGGCGTGTAGCCCAATTTCCATACTCTAGTGAGAATTATTCTGTTGTTTTTTGGTCCAACTTTACCAATTTATTTCTCCTAGTAGAAAAGTCCAAATAAAACAAAATTGTACATAAAGGTTAACCTTAGGATGTCTATTTTCGTCCTGTAAAATTTCAGCACAAAAATATTTCATTTACTATTTTTAAGACCGAGGTGAAGCTTCGCTGCCCAGAATTCCGAGTTGGCGGCAAGCTTTTTCTTAAGTTTTTCGGTGATTTTGAGTTCGATACTTAAACCATGGATTAATCCCATACAAAATCATGTTTTGAACACTTTGAGACCATCAAAAACACAAAAAATCAGATCATAACACCATGCCCTAACCACTTGAACGAAAACCTTAAGTTTAAGCTTCAAAGGTTCGGGTTTTCAGTGTTTACTTGAAATTGGAGTTCGACTTGATGATCTTGGTGATTGGTCTCTTGCTCTTGGCTATGGAAGCTTGGCTGGTCACTCTCCCCTCTCTGAAAATTTCGACCCCCTTATGGTTAAGAGAGAGAGAGAGAGAGAGTTTATGTCTTTTAAAATAATAAAAAGGAATCGAGCGGATCTGAATTGCTTGGAGTAAATTCATCCCGTATTTAATGAATTTGATCTCGCTTTTTGACTTATGTCTCAAGAAATTCTAGAAGACTCTAGAGGCTGTACATGTGGCGCATCCCCTTCCATTTATTCAGATTTTATCTTTCAAAATGGGGAAAATTACCTATTTTGGCTCGGAATTTATGTAAATTACCGTTTTTGGCCCGAAACTTCTTTATTTTCTTTTTCTTTTTCCCCAAGCACTCTAGATAGCTCCAAGGTGCCATATTGGGCCCACAAATCTGCTCCCTTGATTTTTATTTAACTTTTCCCCAATTTCCGATTTATCCTTTTTATACGGCAAGTGGGGCCCACATCTTGACTTTTGGACTGATTTCGTTTTTCTTTTCCTCCAAGTAAATGTTTAATAATTATGGGGGTAGGTGGCGCCATTTAGGCCCCACCAAATATGCCCTCATGTTTTTTCTCTGTCTTTTCCACTTTATCCAAACGTCCAATCTCATTCTATCGGTCCACGCCGGGCCCCGTTAGTTAACGGGATGCTTCCTTTTGTACTTTTCTTCAACTTTTTCGATATTTTCCCCGAATGGACATACATATGTGGCGCCTCCTTGACTACCCAATATGGCCCCACATTTGTCTCATTCAGTCCAAAAGAAACCTCTAACTGGTCCTTATCGGTCCTTTTCTACTGGTTAGTAACTTGTGGGACCCGCATTTTGTTTTTGGGCTTGAATATGCATAAAATCATTTGAATTTTCCTTCTCTCTCCTAGGTGGACGAATTAATGACTTAAGGGGTAAGGATTTGACCATTTTGCCCTTACTTTTCCTCTTTTACCTCTACAGTGACATGTGTCCCAATGCAATCATTACACTGACTCTTACTTTTTGGCATATGACTTTTTCAGTGTCTTTTCCTCTTCCTATTTCCTAAAAAACGCAGGAAATCCTCATCTGACCAGGAAATGTCATGTGCACACTTATTTTAGTACATTTTTACTCAGTTAATTGTCTCATACCTTAGGACATAGCTAAATGGCATTTTTACTAATTGATTAACATCGTATAAGTGTTTTTGTGCTCTTCTGCATTGACACTTTAATTTCTATGGCTCTTGAACTCTTGGTCCAAATACTCATAGGAGTCCCATAATATTTCCAAATTTAATATCACACTTCGAATAGGGTCTAGTTGTCCGCCTATTACAAAAGTTTATTCTCAAGTCTTAAGGCCCAAAATTCAAGATATTACGGGAATGATTTTAAAAGATGGCAACTGAAAATGTTTTTCTATTTAACCACCTTGAACTTGGCATAGTTTCTCATGAAGATGCTCCAAAATTGGAAGAAGGACAACCAGCTGACATGGAAAAGGTTGTTGCAATAGATGCTTGGAAGCATTTTGATTTCCTTTGTAGAAATTACGTTGTCAATGGTCTAGACAATACATTGTATACTATATATAGTTCTTTGGATACAACCAAAGCATTATGGGAGAGTCTGGACAAAAAGTACAAAACTAAAGATGCTGGCTTGAAGAAATTTATAGTTGGCAGATTTTGGACTTCAAGATGCTTGACTCTAAATCGTGGTAAGTCAAGTTGAAGAACTTCAATTGATCGTGCATAAGATTCATGCCGAAGGGATGTCTCTTATGAAGTCTTTCCAAGTTGCTGCATTTATTGAAAAATTGCCACCATCTTGGAAGGACTTCAAGAATTACCTCAAGCACAAGCGTAAGGAGATGTCACTTGAAGATTTGATTTTAAGATTGAGAATAGAAAAAGACAACAAGATTTTGAAAAAAAAACTTGGCAAAGCAATCCTATAGTTTCAAAGGCCAACATTGTTGCGTATGGTCTAAAGCCCAAGAAACGTAAACGCTCTAAGGAGGCATCATCCAAACAAGGCCATAGAAAAGGCCGAAATTCAAAGGAAAGTGTTATAATTGTAGGAAGCCCGGCCACCATGCTAAGGATTGTAAGAAGCCAAAGAAGAACATCGAAGCCAATATGGTTGATAATGCTGCGATATGATTAATAATATGAGTCTTTCAGCGGTTGTAATGCAATGTAATTTGGTTGGAATTACCAAGGAGTGGTGGGTGGACACCGGTGCCACTAGGCATGTATGTGCAAACAAATGGATGTTCTCTTCTTACACCTCTCGCAAGTAAGATGAAAAACTGTATATGGGAAATTCTTCTACTTCAAAGTTGAAGGTTATGGGAAAGTGGTTTTAAATATGGCTTTTGGAAAAGTCGTGACACTTAATGATGTGCTTCATGTGCCTAATATTCGCAAGAATTTAATTTTTGGATCCCTCTTAAGCAAGAATGGTTTTAAGCTTGTATTTGTTTTTGATAAGTTTATACTTTCTAAGAATGGTATGTATGTTGGAAAAGGTTACCTTAGTGAGGGCCTTTTCAAAGTTAATGTGATGACTGTCACCAATAATGGTGCTATTAATAATAATATTGCTTCTATCTACATGCTTGAGTCCTCTAATTTATGGCACCAAAGATTAAGACATGTTAATTATAAATCAATTAAAAATTTAATTCATTTAGATTTATTGCCTAAAGTTGATTGTTCAAATAATGATAAATGTCAAGTATGCATTGAATCAAAATTTTCTAAGTCATCATTTCCTCTTGTTGAAAGATCAACTGAGTTGTTAGATTTAATACATACTGATATATGTGATATGAAATCTGTACCATCTAGGGGTAATAAGAAATATTTTATTACATTTATTGATGATTGCAGTAGATATTGTTATGTGTATTTTCTTAATAGTAAAGATGAGGCTATTATTGCTTTTAAACAATATAAAAATGAAGTTGAAAATTAAAATTAAAATAGTAAGGAGCGATCGTGGGGGAGAATATGATGGCCCATTCAAGGAATTCTGTATAGAATATGGTATTATACACCAGACTACTGCTCCTTATGCTCCTCAATCAAATGGGATTGCGTAAAGGAAAATCGGACATTAAAAGAAATGATGAATGCATTATTAATTGAGTCCAGTTTACCACAAAATCTGTAGGGGAAGCCATTCGACGGCTAACTTTCTAATAAACGAGTGCCTCATAAAACGATAAAAAGCATACCATACGAAATATGGAAAGGAAAGAAACTTTCATTGAAATATTTGAAAGTGTGGGGGTGCTTGGCAAAGGTTGAGATTCCTAAACCTAAAAGGTTAAGAATCGGACCTAAGACAAAAGATATCGTGTGTTTATTAGCTATGCACATAATAATAGTGCATATCGTTTCCTGGTTTATAAGTCTGATGTATCAGATATCCATGTGAACACGGTTATTGAATCAAGGAACTCTAGGTTCTTTGAAAACATATTTCTGTACAATAAAATATTGATAATAACAACACTGTGATATCTCAGGATACTGTGACTAGTGATAATCTTGGAGAGGAGGAACCTAGACAAAGTACTATGCAAATGACTTCAACATCCTTTGGGCCTCGATTTTTCGACTTATCTATTGGAAAATGAGCCTCGAACATATGGAGAGGCTATGGGTTCTCCTGAAGCACCATTCTGGGAATAGGCTATCAACAGTGAAGTTGAATCCAATATGTCAAACCACACTTGGGAACTGGTTGACCTTCCTCCTGGCAATAAGCCTCTAGGAACTAAGTGGCTCTTCAAAAAGAAGATGAAAGTAGATGGCACTATTGATAAGTACAAAGCTAGGCTAGTAAAAGGCTACAGACAATGTGTGGGCCTAGATTACTTTGATACCTATTCACCTGTTACAAGAATTACATCCATTCGGATGTTAATTGCGTTAGCAGCATTGAATGGGTTGGAGTTACATCAAATGAATGTAAAGACAGCCTTCTTGAATGGTGAATTAGAGGAAGAAATTTATCTAGAACAACCGAGGGATTTGTTGTCTCACGACTAGGAAAAAAGTTTGTCGCTTAATAAAGTCCCTTTATGGACGTAAACAAGCCCTAAAACAATGGCATGTGAAATTCGATGAAGTTATGTTATCAAATGACTTTAGTATTAATGAATGTCACAAGTGTGTCTACATTCGAAATACTAAAAATGGGTTTGCCATAGTCTCTCTTTATGTAGATGACATGTTGATAACGGGTAGTAATAATCAAATGATTAAAGCTACTAAACGATTGCTTACCAGTAAGTTTGACATGAAAGATATGGGTCTAACAGATGTTATTCTAGGAATTAAAATCCATAGAACTTCTGATGGGTTAGCTTTATCACAAAGACACTATATTTCTAAAATTCTTGAGAAATTCAAGAGTTTAAACATAGCTCTTGTGTCGAATCATATAGATTCTAGTTTTCAACTGTTAAGAAATACTGGCGAAGCTGTTAAACAAAAGGAATATGCTCAAGTGCTATGCAGTTTTATGTATGTTATGAACTACACTAGACCTGATATTGCCTTTGCAGTAAGCATGTTGAGTCGCTTTACAAGTATTCCAAATGAGTTTCATTGGAGAGCTATGATAAGAGTTTTGGGTTATTTAAAGCAAACTCAAAACTTTGCTTTAAATTATGAGAAGTACCATGCAAGACTAGAAGGGGTATTGTGATGCAAATTGGATCACCATCTCTAATGACACAAGATCCACAAGTGGATATGTATTCCCCTTGGTGGGGGGTGCTGTGTCTTGGAAGTCATCCAAGCGAGACTTTTCTTGACATATGACAAAAGGAGAAGAAATAAATCAGTTGGGCAAAAATAAACTAAAATTTTTAGCACAGTTTGCATTTCCACATGCGCAAGCACACAATAGAAATAACAATAAAAACAAACGAATAAAAGATTTAAAAAATGCAATTGCGTAGGTAGTCATTTAAAATAATGAGAAGTTGCCGCAATTCAACTACATTTCCAAAGCAAAAAGTTGTGTTCATATCTTAAAGTGCAGGTAAACTCTTACCCTTCACTACTAAGAAGCCTAAATTTGCCTAATGAAAGCCAAGTAAAACCAAATAAAACCCTAATCTACAAAACCAACCATGGACAATCAAAGCAATAGCACTAGATGAAGAATAAGAAAAATAGTCTTTACTCCGCATCCACTTCATCCCGCTATTCGAGAAGATCATTTTGTTGATTTGTACTTCTTTGGAGGAAGCTTTCTTGAGGAAGGATGACTTGCTTTGTGGAGATCAACGATGAACTCACCATTATAGCCATGGACCCATCTGGTTTGTGAGGGCAAAAACAAAAAATGCTGCGTGTACGGACATTTGCGTGTTTAGATCGAACAACTATTAGTCAATTACAATCAAGAAGCAACGAATTAATAATATAAAAGGTAATCGTTGAATAAGGTTTTGGATGAAATCAAAAGGTTTATAAAATGTTTATAAAGATTCATGATTGCAAGTTCCTTGAATTTATGAGATAAAACAATCCATCTAAAAAATCCTTAAACCTTCTATTCACCAAATAAAGTTGGACAATGCTCTAAGCCTCCACAAAGAATACAATTGCCTCATAAGATGATCAGGCTAACAGAGAACAACCACTTTGGCAGGAATATTATGAAAAAAAAGTAATATCCCCCCAGTAGAACAGAAATATGAAAGACATGGCAATCGACTTTTGTGCATATCCATTAGCTTAGTATATAACAAAAGTGTAATTATATCATACCTCAACTGAATCTTGTTTCTTTTGAAACCTCTTCTCCCTAAACTTTTCATTAGTTTCATTTCTCTTCTTGTTATGTTGTTTGCCATGTGTCTTTGTTGTCTGATCACCACCAACTTAACCACTTGCACCAGTAGTTCCTTTATTAAACTTTGAATCATTCCCCAAGTTTGAAGTTGTTTTTGCTAACTAATCTCCTTCCTTGGATTCTATGAGACCGTCCATCTTTCTGCACTTGGTGTCCTCATCTTCCTTTTTATCTGCAAGTAGTGCATCATTTTCTTCAGAAGTCGGTCTTTTCCTTTTTTTAGAATCTTTTTTCTTGTCCGCCACACCATTATTTGATGCTTCAAGATTATCAATTTTTGAAATATTTTAAGTGGGATCCCCAATATGTAATTCTTTAGCATCTCCATCACGACTCGCCTTGTCTTTCTTTGTCTTTTTTTTGTCCTTGGATTTCTTTTTTCTGTCTCAAAGACCTTTCAATTCTATAGGCATAGACTAACTCAAACAGCAAGTATGTTTAAATCATCAAGGTAACAATCGTAATAAAGAAAGAAAGGACGCATTGAAAGCAATTCCTAAAAGCAAAAGGGATAAAATCACAAATCTCAGAAATGAACAGAGAAACACGAAGATTTGAACCGGGAACTGCATTAGGCGAAACATTCGAATGGAATTTGGAAACCCTAAGACAAGCACGCCTAGATACTACATCCACTAGGACCTCCCTTACTTCGTCATTTTGAAATGGATCTGCAATCGAAGAGAAGAGAGACATTTTGAAATTCAAAATTCAAAATTTCTCCCAAAAAAGGACACCGGGCAAAGGAAAAGAAGGAGTACGTTGAAATAAATGGAACAACGGCGGCTTGCGTATAAGTGGAAACGGCTTGAATTCAAAGTCGCTACTATTAAATTGAACAAGAATTGTGAAGAAAGCAACAAGTACATGGCTTATTTTGCTATTCCTATTAAGTTTATATTGATTTGATTATACAACCAATTTTTGCAACAATAGAAATTTTTTTTTAAAAAATTATAATATGAGTACAACTTTTGCATAAAAAAAACACATGTCAACTATCTTTTAGATGAGTCCTACCTAAATCTCATGATAATCAATATTGGATACAACGTAACTAATCATTTATGGGAATATATATATATATATATACATACAAATAATTTCATACAACTATATATTGTCATTTGATTATCTATTTGTTACGAATTCATATCAGGCCCATTTGCAGCATAGCCCATCAAGGGACAATCCGTATTAGAATCCGCTGATAATGAAAAAAGATCCTAACCAACCTATAATTAAGGCTATAATCAAGGAAAATCCTAATCAAGGATTTCGACCTAGATATGTCGGCACGATACTTGGGCTATAAGGCGCACGGGGGCCCATGAGTCCAAACCCTACAGTAAACCCTAAGGTATGCACATTCACTCTCATTTTTACTATTCATTGTCACTATGCACACACCACCCCCTTTGGCTAACACCTATTTGTGCACAGTAATCCATTATTCCCTTGGGTATCTTCTTCATAGATATCTAGGAGAGTCATCTGATCCAATATCAACACACTAGCCTATGGGCTAGACATTTGTTGTTCTTATACAAAACATTGGCGCGACCGTGGGGACCTATAAATTTGTGATTCCCACAACCAACGATGGTAAATACAAGAAGCAACAATCAATTTCCCTTGCACGTGCGCACCGAAAACCCACCGCAAAGACAATCAAGAGCCGCATCACCGAGGATGTCCCATACTTTAACGCCGTGCATCTTAGTCAAGACGTATCGTATACGGCTTCCTCCCTAGCGCTCGCGAAAAATCATCGGGATGCGTGATCCAACAAATCCGGCGCAGTAGGATTTTCTCTCGGCGGGTTCGGCCGAGAACCCGACATTTGCCTTTTGCAAACCACTATAGGTTCGATGTTAAGACGGATGGAGGAGATAGAGCAACGCAACAACCTCCAAAGGAAAGAAGATGTCAAAATAATGTCGTTGTTGGAGAAGCATTTGCGATTTAATTGAAACCCCTATTTGTAAGGATAATCAAAGTGAGGAGGACATGAGGAGAGAAAAGGCAAATTGGAATGCTAGTAATCCTCCTCGTGTTAATGAACCCGAATCTGTTCAAGATGATGTTGGGGATCCTATTCGAGGTAATCATACTGAAGACAACCCGGTTGATCAAGTCCAGGCTCCAATTCCAGAGCTTCAGGGACCAGGTCCCAAACCACAGAGCCAACGTGTTAAGGATAACTAGGATAGACTAGATCAAAACTGGGATGAGGCCTCTCAGACGCATAAGTCTCCTGGGATATACAGAAGGAAGTATAGCAGGGGGCAGTATAACAATAATCCTTTCAGTGACGAGATCGCAAATGCTTCCTACCCTGAAGATCTTGATTTGGCCTTCTTGCCGAAATACAATGGAAGTCAAGATCCACGAGCCCATCTTGTTACTTTTGACATGGACATGTTCGTAAGGGGAATTGATGGGCCCATTATTTCCCAGATATTTGCTGCAAAATTGACAGGGAGCCACGCAAAAATGGTTTCATACTCTACCCACAAAATTCATCGGAGAT
Organism: Acacia melanoxylon; assembly: GCA_019022615.1. NCBI lineage: Eukaryota > Viridiplantae > Streptophyta > Magnoliopsida > Fabales > Fabaceae > Acacia > Acacia melanoxylon. The sequence continues at coordinate 22,184,405 of JAFJYJ010000002.1, forward strand.
TTGAAGATTTGGGAAACAAAGTTTGAGCTGAATTTTGCAACAAGCAAAAAACTACTAAAGTATAAATTTGCTCTTGGTAGGGTTAAGCAAAGCAACCATGGGAAATGCTTCAAAAGTACTTGGATCATTTTAAAGACGCGTCTTACAAGTGCATGGATTGGAAGAAAATGTGCATGTGCACTTAATCGTAGCCGGCTTGGATGTTAAATCTCGGCTAGCCAAATCAATCTATAAGGATCTCGTCAAGACCCTAGTGGATTTCAGAACTCATTCGAAGAAGTATCTGGAGTTGGAGCAAATGCAGATAGCTAATGGTGCAGGAAAGGAAAGGAAGAAGAGTCCACCTCTGAAAGGAAAGGAACAACCTGGAAGTCAAAAGCAAGATTTTCATGGAAGAAACCTTGATAATAGATCTCAGGGCGGCAAGTATGAAGGAAAATACGAAAAAATACACTCCTTTAAATGTTCCACGCTCTCAAATTTGGAGGGCGGTAGCATTGACCGAGATTAAAAAAGTGGACCAACCTCGACCACTTTACAATAAAATAGGCGTAGATCAATCTCGGTACTGTGCGTTCCATGATGGACCGGGACACACAACTGACCAATGCTAGGATCTTAGAGATGTTGTGGAAAAGTTTGTTAGAGAGGGTAAATTACGACAATACGTAATAAAAACCTAGGGATAGAAGAATAATAGACACAAGCAAGGAGATCGCAGAAGAGCCCGGGTCCCCGAAAAGAAAAAAGAGATGACAAGTGGAAGTCGATGGTAACGAAGATGAGTTTCAAGAAGCCTAGTTCGAGTGTAACGTTATCGCGGAGCTCTGGGGAGGAGGGGAGATACGGTGAGCCAAAGGAGAAAGTATTTAAGAGAGGTCCTTTCAATAAGGGATCAACCGACGTTTAAAGAAGATTCTAGAAAGCGGAACCTCCTCTTGTGTTTTACCAAAGAAGATTTGAAAGACGTAGTCCCTGGGCACGAAGATGGTTTGGTGGTTACGGGACCCTTGGTAAACTACCAGGTTAAGAAAATTTTCATAGATGTTGGAAGCTTTACAGACATTATCCTTTGGAATACTTTCAAGAGGATGAACCTCGACCAAGAAGATATGAAGTCGTGTAAGATAATTCTTATAGGTTTCAATGGAGAACATACCCCTCCTAAGGGGTATATTGATCTCAGATTAACGTTGGGAACGAAAGAAGTGTTCAAGTCAGAGCGAGTACGGTTCATTGTTGCCGATTTTCCGTCAACATTAACGTAATCTTAAGGAGGCTAACTATTCACAACTATGATATGTTGGTTTCCACCAAGCACTAGAAGTTGAAGATGATGAGTAACAAGAACAAAGTAGTCATTATTAAAGGAGATTCGAAAGAATCCCGTAGCAGTGTTATTTCAAAATAGTCAAAGTAAGGGAAGGAAGACCTTCCTCCCCACCTCGACCCGTGAAGGAGATGGGAGAGCGACCAAGGATAAACCGGGTTACCGAAATAAGCCGTGAATATGGGGGAGTTGATATATGAGAAGAAGCCCCTGAGATTCTAAAACCAGAGCCAGAAGGCATGTTGGAGAATCTCGTGTTGGGGGATGAACCTGGGCAATTCACGAAAGTGGCCAAAATAATGAACCCGGCGGTAAGAACCAGGCTGGAAGCTTTCTTGAAAAATAACCAAGATGTCTTTGCATGGAAGTCATCGGAGATACCCGGAATCGACCCTACATTTTGCTGTCATAAATTGGCAATTTGTCTGGGATCGGTTCTGATGGCACAAAAGAAAAGGAAACTCGGCCCGTGAGAGAAGGCAGGCTTTGGAAGAGCACGTGAAAGAGTTCTTGGATACTTGGATTCATTCGGGAAGTACCGTATACCACATGTCTATCCAACGTGGTTATGGAGAAGAAACCAAGTGGAAAATAGAGAGTATGCACGGATTACACTAACCTAAATAAAGTGTGTCTTAAGGATTCGTATCTGATGCCTAACATTGATCAGCTGGTAGACAACTCATCTAGTTTCCAGTGGTTATCATTCATGGATGCATACTCCGGATATAACCATTTGGCTATGTACCCAGAGGATCAGGAGAAGATAGCCTTCATTACTGAGAAGGCTAACTATTGCTATAATGTAATGTTGTTTGGCTTGAAGAATGCATGGGCTACATACCAAAGGATGATGAATCGGATATTCAAGGAGCGGCTCGGCAAGAGTATATAAGTATATATTGATGATATGATTGTCAAGTCGGATGACTCCACAAATCATGTCCGAGACTTATAGCAAATTTTTGACAAGCCGAGAACTTACCAAATCTGGTTAAACCCGGCCAAATGCGTATTTGGAATCCCAATGGGAAGTTCTTGGGATTCCCTGTTAACGAACGGGGGCATTGAAGCCAATCTAGACAAATGTAAAGTCGTGTTGGATATGAAGGCCCCAAAAACAAGAAAGAAGTTTAGTTGTAGATAGGAAGACCGGCTATATTAACGAGATTCTTGTCAAGTCGGGCAGATAATGCTCTCCTCTTCTTCAAATTGTTAAAGAAGGAGGCTTAAGGAGGATGGAACCTAGAATATGAAGCCGCGTTCAAAAGAATAAAGAAGTGTTTAGCTGCCTCGCCGGTGTTGTCCAAGCCAGACCTAGGAGAGGTCCTGATTCTGTACCTATCTATGGGAGAAGAGGCCGTAAGTACGGTTTTTGTTAGGGAAATGAAGATGGCCAAATGCCAATTTATTTCGTAGCCGAGCTCTACAAGGCTCTAAGTTGGAGTATCATAAGCTTGAAAAGATGGCGTTCGCCTTACTTACCACAGCAAGTAAACTTCGTCCTTATTTTCAAGGACATCAAATTGTGGTTAGAATTAGTCAACCAATCTGGTAGGTGCTCCGTAAGTCGGATTTGGCCGGGAAGGATGATTAGCCGGCTATCGAATTGTCTGAGTTTGATACCACCTACGAGGCTCGGCACGCGATCAACATGCACGAGGGGAAGTTGAGCAAGATGAAGAGTCATGATTGTCATGTTTTTTTTCCAGAGATTGTTTCCGTGGGCCTTCAAAGCACTACCGAAGCATAGATGGTCTATTCTGACAGACTTTTCCATGTTCTTTAGAGAAATTTATGCTTTTGAGCTTAATGTTGAAAAGTTACAACACCTGGAGGCGAGCATACCAATAATGCTATGCAAGTTAGAGATGACGTTTCCTCCTAGCATGTTTGACTCAATGGAACATTTGCCCGTTCACTTGGCCTACAAAGCAAAGGTAGGAGGTTCGCAATAATATAGGTGGATGTATCTCGTTTGAGAGGTAATATATATTTCTTTTGTGTAGTTATTTCTTTCCGCACTTTAGTCTATAAATACCCTCTAATTGTCCATTGTAGGTTTTTATGCACTCTTAAGCATAAGATCAAAAATCCAAGGTACGTCGAAGGATCTATCGCTAAAGCGTATCTAGTCGAAGAGGCCACAAAATTTGCTTCATACTATTATCCCCCTAAAATGATATAAAGATGGAGAGGGGTACCTCGCAATGATGATTGCGGTGATACGAGCGATCAAAAATCAATATTTAATTTTCCGGTGCCGAGTCGTGGGAAAACATTGGATGTCAACTCGAAGGAAGAGATAAGCAAGTAGAGTAGTACATTCTAAACAACTGTGAAGAGACCGCCCAATACTTAAAGTAATTTTTTTTCTTTTGACTATTACGGTAAGTACTAAAGTATTAACTTCATTTTTTTGTTACAGTTACTTCTCTAATTGGGTCCGATCGACTAATCCTTCAATGTCAAATTCGAAGTTGATCAATTCACGAACTCTAAGTTTCCCAAATGGTTTCGATCCTACTTCGGCAAAATCCATCAGATCCCAATGAAGTTGCGTGGAGTTTATCTTATGGAGCTGCAATAGTGGTTACCCGGTACAACAAATATGTAATCAATGGGTATCGGTTTTCAACTGTTAAAGCGAACGCAAGTACACTATGTTGCAATTATGGTGTATGTTGTCGAGGTGACCAAGTTGACGGGGTGGAGGACGACTACTACGGGAAGTTAATTGAAATAATTCAGCTGAGTTACCCGTGGGACAAGGTGGTGACCCTTTTTAATTGTGAGTGGTTTGATAACAGTCCACGTGGGACAAAAGTGGACAAATATGGCAATATTGAGATCCATTAAACAAGGAGATATACGATTGGTTATGACCCATTCATCCTTGCTCAACAAAGCGAAACAAGTTTACTATACATTATACCCCACATCCCGTCAAGGATGGATAGGAGTATTAAACCCAAAGCATGGAATATTATACCCAAGTCGAAAGAGTTGAAAACAAATGACTGTACGACTGAACCATTCCAAGCTGATGTGGAGCATGTACTGCCCCTAAACATTGCCAATGACGATGTACCAATCAATCTGTTTGATTCGGCTGTGGAGTTAGAGTTGATTCCTATCCAAATTGACGATGAGGAATCAGACGATGAGGCAGAAGAGATTTATTCTGATAGTGAATCTGAGTTCGACGACTATGAGACTCTAGAGGAAGGCGTGCAAGCAGATGTCGAAGAACAGGAATCGTCCGGTTGATTTGTGTTAGTTCATTGTTTATGACGATCTGTTATACTACATACTCCATTACTTCGCTATTGTCATATTAAGTAAATATCTTATTTTGATATATATTTTGACATAATGTTTATAAGTGTTCGTGAGATGGAGCATCCGGAGGACGTTCGTGTATGGACGTAGTGGTGGCCGAGCCCGACTCGTCTTAACGAGAGGGTAGGGCGACGCCATCTGCTCCCTTTGTAGGCAGAGAGGGGAAAGGCGCTTCCCCAGAGGTTCCGCCATTTGAGATGTCATCTTCACTGTCGGTTTATTTGTCATCTTCACCATCGCTTTATATGTCATCGTCACCATCTACTACCGACTCTTTTATGGGTGGTACACGTGTGCCAGGAACTTCTACTGATCCATAGCAAGGGGCAGAGCAAGTTTACTTTACCATTTCTGATTGATTTACATGTTTAGTTTTCTTTAACCATTTATGTACAAACATCTTCAATAGTTCACATTCCTTCCTTCAGCACACTGCGTCGCCTTAGAGCCAGGTCGGGGAAGAAGGTAGTTCTTCTGATACACCAATCTGGGGATCGGTAGATCCTGCGACAGGTGTAACATCCCAAATTTGTTTTGGACCAGAAGGTTGGAAATAAAACTGGGATAAGAAGGCTTCTTGCCAGTAGAGTCTACAAGTCTTAAGCTTATTAGGAGGAAAAGCTTAAGATAATTATTAAAATTTTTAGGACCTTGAGAATTTGGGAAGGTTAATATTCCAAGGATATAAAAATATTATCATGGAATTATTTATGGAAAATTAAGCCTTAATTATTTTTATTAAGCTAATAATTGGAAATTAAGGCATATTTTCCTATAAATTAAAGTCAAATAGTTGGGAATAATTTTTGGCTTGAATAATTTGAAGATGATAAATTAAGGCCTAAAAGAATTATAGGAAGTTAAGGTATATTTTCCTTGAATTTTTGGGAAAAGAATTATTGAAGTTTAATAACAAAAATTAGAAGGAAAGGGAGAATATGGAATTAATGGTATTTTGTGTTGAATTATACATATTTCCTATTCTCCATGCAACATATGCAAGTCATGGGTTTTGAGTCTTGCAGAACCATTTGGGCCATTTATTCATTAATTTCAACCCAACAGCAAATTATAATCTCCAGCCCATTTAACCTCAACTCCAAAACCCAACAGTAGACACCTAGATAAATCTAGTCAGCTGCTATATCTCATTCTCAGCGTCAGTTACGAAAAAAAAATACATATATAACAGAAGACGCAACACGTTAAACCGAGACTGTGAGATAACGTCAGATTAACGAAAACGCAGAAAGTTGAGATTTCACACAGCGTCGATCACGGAATGCAGAAGCAACGCCATGCTCCTCGAGCTCCAAACCAGTTGATTGCTCATGCTCCTCGGACCATTATATTTTCTTTTGGACCGAACCCCTTGGTCCTTATATATATGTCGACGTGGTTGGCTATGTTAGTCGGTTGAGAGAAGTAGAGTTCTCACCGCATAGTTACGGGTTTGACGTAGAGAGAGTCCGAAAGTAAGGGAAGGAGGTTTGGTCAGTCCTTATCTTCCATTCTCACCTCTTCGGCTCTGCACAAAGGAAGAAAAACAGAGCAAGAAACCAAGAGAGAACGAGAGAGAGAGAGAGAGAGTCGATGAAGGAGGTGAGACGGAAAGGTCCAGACGGTGGTTCATTCTTCCTCTGCATGTGCATCCAAAAACAGAGGTGATTCCCAAATCCTTGGCCTCTACGTTTGAAGCTCAAGAGTAGTGGTTTCAGTTCTGCATATGTTCTTTGTTTTAGGAGTTTAAAACAGAGGAAGTTTAGCTATTCAATATATATAAATATATATGTCGCTGGGTTTTGGAAACAATAGGAAATACTGCACTGATTTAAAGTATATAAATATATATACATATATCATTGCTTTTGTAACTGCTACGTCGGGGTTCTCAGCTTTCTACTTGCTTGAGCATTGGGATTACTACGAGGGACATGATTTAGATTTAGTTATCTGTTTAATTGTTTGTAATCTAACCTGTTTGAAAGAACAAGGAAGTTACTGCCAAGTATTTGTGTATATATAGATATAAAACCAAACCTTGAAAGTTTTGTTGCCATGTAGGTTCATTCCTATCTGTATCGTGAAAAAGTGGGCCAATCCATAAAGTTTCGAGATCTAAAGCCTTATGGGCATAGAGCTCGTTTTCTCTCCAAAATAAATAATTCTTTTAATGCCTAAATGTTAACAACTAATTAAATTACTATTTTATAAGTTTAGACCGAAGGAAAAGAATTATACCTAAATATTTTATAGACAACTAAATTGTAAAAAGAAGGTTGATATGAAAGAGGTTGTTGCAAGATTTTAGACTACAAGAAGATATGACACGTAAATTATTTTATATATATATATATATTACTTGCTTGCTATGTGCGTGGTTATTTATATATATGTTACTTATATATACTATTTACTATACATACATATATATATATATATATATATATATATATATATATATATATATATTGATGCTATATATAAGCAAGAGAAGGAAAAATTTTGCTAATTGAAATAAAATATGAATGAGTAGGTTAGATCCTATTATTTAGAGTAACTTGGGTCGATTCTATCTTTTTGAATTTCGAATCTATATATAATATTGCATTAAAATAAACATGATTATTGTCTAATATGTTATGGAATAAAATATTAGCCTATTCAATATCAGTAACAACAAGGGCAACCAAACCCTAACCCTAAGAAAGACCCATTATCCCACAATCACATAGTGGGAGGACCGGGAGAAGAAACAGCGAATGATGGGAACGTCTTTAAACGGATCCTCTATGCCTCACTATAAATAAGAGGGAATTGAGCGAACTGACACAAAAAGTATCTTCTACTACGCTTTACAATACTCCCGTTATTACAACACACACCCCACTCCCCCTTAGGCGAAAGCCTTCATTGTGTGCTCTGTGATCTCTTATTCTCATAGGTATCCCATCCGTGGATACGCAGGAGAGCATTTATTTGATCCTACATCAACATACTAGTCCACCTAGGACTAGACATCTGTGTTCTTATGACAGAACATTGGCGCCGTCCGTGGGGAACGTTAAAATTCGATTCCTGTGACCAATGGTTCAACCAAAGCAATTGTCAGAAATTTGAATTCCTCAACTAAAAATGGTCAATACGAGAAGATAAGAAGGGTTTTGTGAAAAACCCAGAAGAAATTCGTTCCCAAAAATTTGAACCCGTTACAGCCTTCTTGCGGATCAAATCTTTACAGGTTAATTGATAGGTGAGATCACTGAACACTTCGTTTAACACTTTGGTTCAGAGCACGAGATGCGATTGGGTTTACTCGATGTTTAGAAGCTGCAAAACCGAGTTTGGCATAACACCTAATGCCTCAGAAGGGTTGCTCCCAGTATGGCCGTTCGATTTTTTTAGTGAATTCGACAGTGCGGGGTGGTACTCATGTAGCTTGGAGAGGTGCTTGCAAGCGTGAAGACCGGGATGCCTGGAATGTCAAAACCAGATTGATTTTTTTCAGTTCTATCCGAGTTGCAAAGAATATAGGGCAAGAACTAGGTTGGTTATTAATTCCATCCGACTTGCAAATGGGAAGTCGTCTAAGCCCGCGCCGAGATACCTTCCGGGAGACCGAGGTGTAGATTTCTGAGAGAGCAAGATCGCGATCACACCAGATGCCGCTAACATCCTGTCAAACTTTCCTATCTCGGTCTAGGCTTTTGCAAGGTCCTTCAAAAGACCACCCACCAACTAAGAAATACTCATCTGCAGAGTCAATCCAATCAGTTGTAGATTGAAACTCAACGTGAAAGCAATGCATACAAACTCCATCAAGCAGGTGAACTCCGAAAAACTAAAATTGGCGTCAATGGTGACCTCGGTGAGATCCAATGTCGGACTAGACAGTGAAAAATATTTGAACCGAGATCGCATTGGCCGAGATCGCAGTGGCCTCGTCTGTATTCGTCGGGGATTTTAATATCTATCTTGCAGATTTGTCTGATCGGGCTACATGGTTTATGCCGAGTTTCCCGCCACAATGGCATCATCAATTCAGCGACAGATAAAGTCGCTGCTCAGTCAAAACGGTCCAACGTTTCCTGGTGGTGGTGGTTGGTAATCCTTATAATCTGTGTTCCCGTCTTTGCCGACATTCAAAATCAAACTGCAGAAATTGCTCGTTCAAATCGGCCAGCCATAGAGTTCGGCTCAGATCGGTCGTGGAGCTTTCCCTTCAATGAGCGTGAGAACCTATTCTTGGCCGAGGTGCATTAAGATCCAACGCCGGGATGCCTTCATCTATTCAATGTCGGAATGCCGAGATACCATGTCACTGTCTCGCTTTGGTTAACAAAGCCACTGTGGGTAGTTCTTGTGGGACAACAACATTGACTGCACTTGTGCTTGGAAGTCATTTCCTTGTTGCAAATGCTGGTGATTGTCGGGCAGCTCTTTGCATAAGAGGACCTGCTGTTAACTTGTCTCAAGATCATAAAGCAAGTTATTAACCAGAAAAAGAAGTTGCGAAAAAAGGTTAAAAAGGCTGCTCAAAGTTGTGTTAAGAAGGAGATTCCTAAGGATGCCGAGGATGATGCGAATGATGCATGTATATTCAAAAGGGAGGAGATAACATTGACGCAGATGAATTACCAAAGAGTGAAAAATATGTGCAAATGGCATCTCGTGATCCTGTCGACTTGTATCGTGAACTTCGTAGTGCTAAAGGAGGCCCAAACATAGATAAAGAAGACTGGGATACTATGCAGGAAGTGTTTCATTACTTTGCCAGTTCTGGGTGGGCATCCAATCAGGTTCTTGCTATTTATATTGGTTTGTCATTTTTCTCCACTATAGTGCACAAACTATGCTGTCAGGTTTTTGTTTCCTATATTTGTTGCATGCTACCTTAAATTTCCCGATGAAATAAAAAAGTCCAGATTATATATGGGTCAGCAGACCTCAGCAAACCTCATATTTGGTTTCTGTTTGCACGAGCAATGAAACAAAAGATAATTTATCATTGTGGGCCAGCAAACAGCGGTCAAGCGTATAATGCCCTACAACGATTTATGGGAGCAAACAATGGTATTTATTGCAGTCCACTCAGATTATTGTCTGTGGAATTTTTGACAAAGTCAATGCGATAAGGGTTTACTGCAGTCTCCTAACTAGGCAAGAAAAGAAGAAAGAAGCATGTCCCATTTTCCAGTCATGCTTTGTGTACTGTGGAATTGGTGTCAAAAAGGAAGACGAGGAAAATATTGCAGCAGATGTGAAGGATTGCATACTAAAGTTTCAGTCACTTAAATATGGCGAACAAGCCTGTTATAATAGCACTTTAATTATAAAGGCATTGAGTTTTGGTGTAGAATTTGGTAGAGGTAACTGGATTTTAAGTGGTCCAAAGGGGGATGTTGGCTATATTTCATGCTATAGCTTCAACTCTGCTCATGCAATGAATTTTGATTTCCGAAGTCTACGTGGGACTCACACATTAATTCAGATTTCTCATCCTTAAGTGTCACACAAGAGGTTGAGGGTGGTAGAGATTCTTCTAAACCATTTGTTCATGAATCAGTATTTCTCATTACTTCTAAATCATGTAGCACAAGAAGAATGCTTCCTAGAAATGAACTAGTTAAATAGTGCTTCTCCTTCCAAGGGAAGTCATATTCTTAATTTGTTAGAGCGTGAGGATAAAGATGCTGATATATTATCCCACACACATCATCATCAAGAGATGATTGACGCACAGAGAGGAAGCTTGGTTATGTTAAAGATGAAGGGGAGGAAAAATTGATTTAATGCAGGAATTTTGCTTACAATATCTCCAAGCTAGCCATGCATTGGCTCAAGTTGTTTTTCAGAGAAATAGCACGTGGAGGATGATGACCTGATGTTTGCGTGATTGGAAGCATTAGTCACTGTGCAGGTTCTTAATGAAAATGCGGCAAATATGGATGGAGGCCGTTCAAGCTAAAAATGCTGGGAGTAAAGAAATCATCCTCTCTAAAGTGATGTTCCCTCCATCTCGGCAAGCATCAAAGAACCTACAATTTTTTTTTTCATTTGAAGGGGTATGGAGCCTGAGATGGAGAGCCTCTCAGATTAAGCATCTTACGTGATGGTGCTCATGTTTATGGAGGCAATGGCATTGAGAATTCAATCAGCGTGTGGCCAACTCCAAATAATGAAGTTTAAGTGCAATAGAAGGTCTGCAAGCATTAAAACCAGGGAATAGTATGGGCTCTAATGAAAGGAAGCTTTTGTTTGAATTATTCCAGAAGCAGAGGCGTGTTGCTGGTTTATCAATCAACTCGTTTTAATGCTCAAAGGGAAAGAAAGAAATAGCGAAGTTTATTGGTTCCTACAGGTCATGTAATTATTGAAATAATGGAGAAATTGATTCTCTAAGAAGACACAATCTCCTCAAAAATTGATCTGACTTCAAGAGCTTCCTGATGGCTTTGCACTAAAATTCTTGAATTTATATGCTCTTTGGTCTGCGCAAAATGCTAATAAATCAAAGCCAACTGTTATCTCTAGCCCAAGTATCAATCATCATCAAATATTGTGGATCTCAGAATCTCTCAACAGATCAGGGAAATCAGTAGGAATATTCTAAGCGGAATCAACATTGAACAGCGTCTGCAAATATGATTTTGAAGCCTCCATATGAGCTTGCATGTTGGAGGAACCTGAGGTGTCTTTGACCATGCATTGTGAATTTCCTGTTTCAATAACTGAAAACCTGCTCAGATTATTAAGAGCTTTGCAAATTTTTATTCGGATATATTCCTTTTACCAATATATATATGAGATACACAATGATGTGCAATGATACATAATGATGCTGAATATGGATGAAAAGGACGGGAAAAATTTGCTTGTGCTTTATTTTTGAAGGATATTGTTGGTGTAAGATGATTCTTGATTTGAGCAAGGTACATCTGTTGTGGAAGAGCATATATAGTTGCGTCATCATTTCTCAAAATATATGCAAAATCTGCACAAGACATGTTGACATTTTGATTTCCCTACTCAATTTTGGAATCCTTGAAGGGGCTTATTTTTTAGTAGATATATAGTTTTTCCAGTTGACAACATACCTATTATAGACAGCCTGACATCATGTGGAATTGACTCAGTAGGTGCGGTCAAAATATTCAAAGCTATTTGATTTCTTGGGAGTGCAAGTGGCAGCCATTACCTCTTTATTGCTTCCTGCATTCAAGAGTGTGTTAATTACACAGAGAATCTTCTGTTAAAGTTTCAACCTCAACCTGTGAGCAACACCATACCCAATTTCTTTCTATCTGTCAAAGGATAATGAATTTTTGAGTGGCTCGTTATTATCTTCCTTGCTACCACATCATCTGGACCAGCTGTGATTCAGAATTTTGATTATAAATTCTCTTCATTGTAAATTGATAACAACGTGGGAAGATAATCTTCAATTACACTTGACTGTATCACATTTTCTGCTCTCGTAATTGGCAACTGCAGATTCAAGAGGTATGAAAATACAATGGAATTGTTTGGCTTACATCTTATTCTCAATTAGTTGGAGGCTTGTGTGACATTAACAAAACGGATGAGGCCACCAAAGTAGTTCATTTAATGGTTTAGCCTCTGCGAAAATAACTGATTGTGACACCTTGGATCTTGCAAACTTCTTTCAACACGCCATGCAGAATTTCCCTGTGGTATTTTTGGGAATTATTATCAATCTCCTATGTATACATCACATATTGCTGAATTTTAATTTTGGAGTTGTGTCTTCTTGAAAATTCTTGGAGTTTGCATGAATGCCAACAATGCTGCAAATGGATGACCTGGTGCCTCAATGAAATAAGTCCCAGCTTTACTTGTATTAGAAAGCTGAATATATCAAGTGTATATCTTCAATGCCGCAGATATGTCAGCAAGCTAGTCATTCACTTTCTTGGGGAAGCATTTGAGTTACATTAGCATCTCTTGGATTTATGGAAATAGCATATTGGGTTGATTTGTTTATTTATGAAATTCCTCCGAAGCAACTACGAGCATTTCCTTCTCACAGCATTTTGGAGAGTAGAAAGAAGCCAATGCTTTGATGGGAAAAATCAAGCTCAAGTGCAGGTTCTTTTGATGAATCCTTCAATCATGAATATTCGAGCATTTCTTCTTTTTATTTTGCAAAGAAGAATGAGCAGTTTGACCATAGCTCAATAGAAGAATTCCAAAAATTCAGGAATGCTAAAAGAAAAGATTTCAACTTGTCTTAATGCTGCAAAAAGGCACATAGTTACACCAACAATAATGGGTGTGCATGGCGTAAACTGAGTGGCCTTGCCAAAGTCGCTTATGATATTTATTTGCACACAAGCAAAAATAAGGCGGACCCGGTTTTTTAACCGAACCTAGTTAAAACCCGGGATCCGTGTAAATTTTGAAGCGGACCCGGTTAAACCGAATCTAGTTTAAAATCCGGGGGTCCGTGTAAATCTTTGAAGGCAGACCCAATTAAACTGAATCTAGTTTAAATCGGGCCTGTGTACAACGACAATGTCGCCAAATCAATAAACATGTAGGAATCCGAGGTACAAAACCCGTTTCCCAAAATCATGTCCAAAATAGACATGTAGGAATCGAGGTACAAAAACCCGTTTCCAAAAATCATGTCCAAATTAAACATGTAGGAATCGAGGTACATAAACCCGTTTCCCATAATCATGTCGAAGCATATACATGCATGAATCCGAGGTACACAAACCCGTTTTCATGAATCATGTTGCGACGGCAATGCCGCCAAGTCTATCTCAAACTCCTGTAAAGGAAAAGAAGGCGAACCCGATTTAAACTGAATCTAGTTTAAATCTGGGATTCGTATGGAGTCTGTTTCCTACAAAAGGGGACGAAGACGGTCCCCGGTTAAACCGAATATGGTTAGAATCCGGGATCTTTGTAAAGTTCCTTGGTTGGAATTATCTAAAGGCGACTATTTAAAGAGCCTATGTAAAGTTCCTTAAGTGGAATTATCTAAAGTTTTGAATGGACCCAATTTAACCGAATCTAGTTTAAATCTCGGGATCCATGTAAAGTTTCAAAGGCGGACCCAGCTTTAACCGAATCTAGTTTAAATCGGGATCCGTTTAAAGAGCACAATACATCCAAGTCTATCTTAAATTCGTAAGGGAAAAGAAGGCGGACCGGTTTTTAACGAATCTAATTGAAATCCGGATCCGTGGTAAAGTCCGTGAAAGTTTTGAAGGCGGGACGGAATTAATCGAATCCAAGTTAAAATCCGAGTTCCGTATGAAATGAACCCTTACGACAGGATGAAGGACGGGACCCGGTTAACACTGAACATGTATGAATAGAGGTTCGAAACTCCTTCATAAATCATGTGGTGTAAAAGACCGAGTTTTAACTCATTCATGAATGACATGAGCGACTCAGGGTAAAAAGCCCGATTACGCGAAATTTGTCATAGCGGCAAAGCCGCCAAAGAAAAAATATACCCCGAGTCCAAATAGACAAGGCGAGTATAAATACAAGACATGAGCGACTGTGGTAAAAAGCCCGATTACGCGAATTTGTCATAGCGGCAAAGCCGCCAAAGAAAAACATACCCCGAGTCCAAATAGACAAGGCGAGTATAAACATAAGACATGAGCGACTCGGGTAAAAAGCCCGATTACACAAAATTTGTCATAGCGGCAAAGCCGCCAAAGAAAAACATACCCGAGTCTAAAATGACTAGGAGAGTATCGATCGAGAAAGGTTTTTCCAAGTTTTGCAGAAACATTGTTGAAGGCCGACCAAGCTTAATCGAATCTAGTTAAAATACGGGATCCGCAAGAAGACGGCAATGCCGCAAGTCTATTTAAATGACTGAATTTTGGGTAAACAAACCCGTTTTCGTAAATCAAAAACCCGGAATCTCGGTGTTAGAAGATATTAACCCGGAATCTCGAGGTTAGAGATATTAACCTTGAATCTCGGTGTTAGAAGACATAACCCGGAATCTCGGGGTTAGAGATATTAACCTTGAATCTCGGTTAGAAGATATTAACCCGGAATCTCGGGGTTAGAGATATTAACCCGGAATCTCGGTGTTAGAATATATGAACCTGGAATCTCGGGTCAACACGCAAGCAATCCCAACAATCACGAACATCTGGTCCGGGTTGGAAAATCAACACATCCCGGCAGCTCAGTGACCTGAACTACCAGGCTGGGTGTAACATCCCATTTGAAAACGACGGATTTTTTTTTAAAACGTTTCCAAATATTTCAAGCAGAGTAGTCAGAGTAGAGCATTGGAGCGAGTAAGTAATTTACATTACATTCAAAATATGGACCATAGTGTAATTGTATTGGATTACGTCATCCGTAATTCTTAAAGATTAAAGAAACTAAGGGAAATGATAGATAATGTAGACACGTCCCTACTTACTTCGGTTGCTTGCCTCGATCGCCTAAGATTGGTCCTCCAGACCACGGATGATACAACCGAGATCCATTCCACATATGGATCTCAAAACGTTAACCTTATGCTCAAATAAAACAAGATACGTACAACATATATTCATTTCAATACAAAGATATCATCACAAAAGCAAAAAGCAGATGTATGATCAATAACATGGACGTAACATAAGCACAAAGTAGTATGTAAAGTCTCTCTCGACTAGTTCGCACATATCCAAGGCCACGCCACAACGTGTCCTCGCTAGGAATAACTCAAACGGCATTACCAATACTATAATCCGTGGGTAAAGCTTTAAGTATCTCTGACGATTCTCAACATAACCTCAGTCTATGAACGTATCTATAACGCAAAAGTATATGAGCAGCATAGAGTTAGGGTTACAAGACGCGTCCGTACCTTAGTTATAGATATCCGGCTCTTCCGGCTAAAAACGGTACTTTTGACGGCCGTACGTAAACAAATAAACAAATGGCAAACAGCGGAACGATGGAATTTCGACAAATGTTCGACGTCGAAGTATTCTAATCAGAATAACAACACACTTAAGAATATTTGGCAGCATAATGTGCATTTTAGGTGAAAAAGACCATTTTGCCCTTACTACCCCTATTTGGCGGAATTTCGCGTAACTTCGTTACTTTGACCGTATTCCATTTCAAAATTATCCCCACTATGTTTTTACCTCGTCAGGCATCTTTCAATGCAATGAGGCATAAAAACAAGTATAGGAATAAATTCAAAACTTCCTAGATCAAAACAACGGTTCTACTATAACTACCGAAAGAACTACTAAACTAAAAACTAAGGACAAGAACTTACTCGGGGCTAAGGCACAACTTTGCGAGCTTCTCACTCTAAGTTTCGGCCAAGGTAGAGAGAAGAAAAGGTGTGAAGAATGAAGAAGGGAAGGGTGCTATTTATAGAAAAAATTCGGGACGTAAAGGGAATTTTCTCGCTTTGTTTTTGAACCGTTAGATCTAGGGTTTTGGGAGGAGCAATTTTGGCCCTCCATCCATAGGTGCCGACCTCTTTGGCCCAAAAAGTCAAAGAATGAGTTGTCATCTTGCTTTATGGCCTCCGGTCCGATAAAGCTACCCGATCGGTGTCCGTTTCGCGCGATTTCGAAGAAACTCAAAAATCCGGGCATGTAACTTTGAAGATCTTTTCATCCTCTTTCATATTATCTATTTTGATCCTCTTTTTGATCATATCCAGGTATTCTCCGGTGCGTCGGAAGATATTCGGACAAACGCGTCCGATTACTTTAAAATCGCTTCCAATAGAACCAACTGGACAATAATTCGCCTGAATCGTAAACGTCCAGTTGTTGTCTAACTTAACCGTGTTTGAAAATACGCAATTGTTTCTATAGGTTCTCACTTTGCCTATCTGACTCTACTCTATCCGATCAACTTTTCGTCTTATTTGAAATTAGGGTTTTCGGTTGCGGAATCAACGTCCTGGTAAATTCTTTCTTCGTGTAAAAATTTACTTGCTCTTAATTTGATCAGTCTGAAAATAATTTTACCTCCGGTTTACGTAGAATTTATTTCTTACTTTTCCCTGGCCTCCGCCTATAAGCCGACTCACCGCATTATATTATTATTTTATTCTAATTATCATTTTAATTATTTAAAAAATTCTTTTTAATTAAAAATACCAATAATTTTGGCCCCTTAATTTTAAAATTCAGTTTTAATTATATTTCCATACTTTTTTCCATTTTTTTAAAAATATAATATTTTTTACCAAAATTCCCGTTTTACCCGCCTTAGTTAGGGCTTAATCGTGCCTAATTTCTTCGTTTAGTGATCTTTTTAGGATCAGGTTTCTTCATATATTTATCTTTACTAATTTACAGTATATTGTTATCTTACAAACTTTTATACTAATATTGTCATTTTATATCCTATGTAAAATATTAAAAATATTTACACCTTAAAGTTACTTTATGGTTCTCGGGAATGCTTTTTAAACTTTTATTCATGTGATTTCCTCTAAAATAATTTATTAAATTCTCATAATTAGGGATAACACTTCCATAAGTTTCTCATAATTTTTCATGATCTTTCGTATTTATCATAATATTTTTAGACTGTTTTTATCACCATTATATCATTTTTAGTCATTCTATTCATCGATTTTCCCGTAACTTTTTTGACAATTTACTCTATAATTATAACAATTTTCTCGTAACAGTTTTATCTCATGAATTTACTTCATTAAAATATTCATTGATTTTCCTTTACCTCGAAATTCCGATTTGCTAAAACCGGTATTACATTTCTCTCCCCCTTAAACAAAATTTCGCCCTCAAAATTTAATCTACACTAACTAGACTATGGGCCATAAACTCTGGGTATTTCTCCTTCATGTCACTCTCGGTTTCCCAAGTTGCCTCGTTTGATGACAAACCCTTCCACCACCTTCACTATTGGTATAGTTTTAGTCCTAAGCCGTTTCTCCCGGCGTTCGAGAATTTGCTCCGCCGACTACAAAGGTGTTATCATGTCGTACTTCAACATCATCATACTTTATGATATGATCTCGATCTGGTAGGTATTTCTTCAGTTGTGACACGTGAAAAACATCGTGGAGATTACTCAGGTTCGGGGGTAACGCTAGTTGATACGCAATTGGTCCTCGCTCGGCTAACACTTCAATTGGTCCAACGTAACGCGGACTAAGCTTCTTTCTCTTCAGTGTTCTACCGACACCGGTTACATCGGAGATAATTTCGTAAAACACATGGTCTCCGACTTCAAACTTCAACGGTCTTCTCCTCTTATCTCGCATAGCTCTTCGTCTCCGTCAGTAAAAGAAGGAGTCTCTTCTTGATCGAGCGATTTGCTCGGAGGTCTCTTTAGCATATCCGGTCCAAGCAACTACTTTTCGACGCATCCGTCCAAAGATAAAGGTGATTGGCACTTTCGCCCATACAAAGCCTCGAACGGAGCCATTTGTATGCTTGAATGATAACTATTGTTATACGCGAATTTCGCTAGTGAGAGGTGTTCGTCCCAATTTCCTTTGAAATCCAGGGCACATGCTCGCAAAGATATCCTCCAAATACCGTATCGTCCTCTCTCGATTGACCGTCGGTTTGAGGGTGATAAGCCGAACCGAACTTCAGCTTGGTACCCATTCCTTCATGTAGTGCCCGCCAAAAGCGGGATTGGAATCGAGTATCCCGATCGAGATAATACTCTTAGGACTCCGTGCGCCTCACGATTTCTTTGATGTAGATTGCGGCCAATCGTTCGGGAGAGTAGTGGATGCTAATGGGTATGAAATGTGCCGACTTGGTTAATCGGTCGACGATTACCCAAATGGTATCGTGATGCCTAATCTTAGGTAGACCTACCACAAGATCCATGGTCACATTCTC
Organism: Acacia melanoxylon; assembly: GCA_019022615.1. Lineage (NCBI taxonomy): Eukaryota > Viridiplantae > Streptophyta > Magnoliopsida > Fabales > Fabaceae > Acacia > Acacia melanoxylon. Next base: position 22,202,930 of record JAFJYJ010000002.1, read on the forward strand.
CCATTTCCACTCCAAGTAGCTTCTAGTCCTTGCGAGAAGACTGTGGGGTCGCCGGTGCTCAATCTTTACTTTCCGGCAAGTTAGACACCCAGCCTACGCATCGAGTTACGTCTCTTTTCATTCCGTGCCACCAAACTTCGGCCTTCAAGTTTTGGTACATCTTGACCATTCCCGGATGTAGAGTATACTTACTCTTATGAGCCTCATCCAAGCATCTTCCGCTTCGTTCATCAAGCGGCGGTATGTAAACGCGCCCTCGTGTCTCGACCAATCCACTAGATTTAAAGGTCGTGGTCTTGGGTTTCACCTTGAGAGATCTTCTCCCGCATGGAGATTGCCCAATCATCTTGTCTCCGAGCTTTATCAACTTCATCTCTCGGTCGTACTCCCTTGACTCACAAAAAGATTTGCAAGGTAGGCGTCACTTGGTGCGTTGAAATTCATGCGCATTTGGTTTGAAAGATTCAGTCTCTCGAAATCTTCAAGTAATTTCGCTCTTGTATCATCATGTATGATACTTGCACCTTCTTCCCGCTTAGAGCATCTCGCAACAACGTTTACTTTCCCGGGTGATACTTGATCTCCAGGTTGTAGTCTTTCAAAGCAATTCCATCCAACGACGTTGCCTCATATTCAGTTCCCTTTGATCAAAGAGATACTTTGTGCTCTTGTGGTCGCAGATAATTCTACAAATGCATCGTACCGTATAGATAATGCCTCCATATCTTCAAAGCGAACACGATGGCAGCAAGCTCCAAATCGTGTGTAGGATAGTTCGACTCGTGCGGCTTCAGCTGACGAGAGGCATAAGCCACCCTCTGCCCAATTGCATTAGGACACAACCCAATCCTTGCCCACCGGCATCACCGTAGACAACATATGTCTCATCGGGATCTAGGATGATCAATACCGGTGCCGTAGTCAACCTCTCCTCGGTCTCGAAAGCTCTCCTCGCGCATCATCTCCCCATACAAAGGGTTGATTCTTCCTCGTAAGCTTTGTCAATGGTAGGGCAAGACGTGAGAAATCCCGTATAAATCTGCGGTAATATCCCGAGACCTAGAAAACTACGTATCTCCGTCACGTCTCGGCCTCTTCCAGTCCGTAACCGCTTCCACCTTGCTCGGGTCAACAAAGCAACTCCGTCGCTAGATATCACATGGCCCGTAAATCTCACTTCCGCTACCAAAATTCGCATTTGCTCAACTTTGCATAGAGCGCTTCTCTCTCGTATGTTTAATACTAAGTGCGGATGTTCTTCATGCTCTTTTCTACTTTTGGAATAGATGAGTATATCGTCAATGAACACCACCACAAATTGGTCCAGGTGTTGTCGGAAGATACGGTTCATGTAATCCATGAATACCGCAGGTGCATTTGTCAATCCGAAAGGCATCACAAGGAATTCATAATGCCCATATCTGGTTCTGAAAGTCGTCTTGGAAATATCATCATCTTTGACTCGCAACTGATGATATCCCGAACGTAAATCGATCTTTGAGAATACGATGGAACCAGATAATTGATCCAAAAGATCATCAATCCGGGGAAGTGGATATTTGTTCTTGACGGTTACTTTGTTGAGTTCACGTAGTCGATATTGTGTAGTCGGAAACTTCCATCTTTCTTCTTTACGAACAAGACCGGGGCTCCCCACGGTGATACACCGGGTCGATGAACCCTTCGTAATAGCTCTTCAAGTTGTTTCTTCAACTCCCGCATCTCATTTGGAGCCATACGATACGGCGCCTTTGAAATTGATCCCGTACTGCATCAATTCAATGGTGAACTCAACTTCTCTCGTAGGAGGTAGCTCGGTGAGATCCTCCGGAACACGTCAGAAACTCATTTACAACGGAAATGTTCTCAAGTGAAAGCTCTCTTTGCTTTAACCGAGAAAAAGATCATATATGCTTGGCATCCCTCCTTCATGCATCCGTCACCTCCGTAGCGAGAGAAAATTCAGGCTCACATCAACTTTATCTCTCGCTAGGTGAATTGAAGAACGTTATCTTCTTGCCGCTACGTTGATCATCGCACCGCTCGTTGCTAGCCAATTTAAACCGAGTATGACGTCTATGCCATGAAGTGGCAATCGGATAAGGTCCACTTTCGAAACTCGTCCATCAACGCTCACGGTACAATCAATACATGCATCGAAGCTAAGGATTTCAAGCCAAGTGGTGTAGATACTATCAGATCATAAGACAATCTAGAGGCATGCATTCCTAGACGATTTGCACAATCATAGGAAATAAACGAATGACTAGCACCCGTATCAAACAATGCTTGCAGTAGATTTCCGTTGATAATGACAGTACCTTGCACCATCTCTGGAGACTCTCGGTCTCCGCATGATCGCCGCAAAAACTCGACCTTGGTTCGGGTCTTGCCACCGCCGCAATCTCCGGACAGCTCCTACTGATATGCCTGTGTTTTTGGCACTTGTAGCAGATCGGCTTCCCATCACAACCGGATCCGGATGGTCCTTTCGCACTTTGGGCAAGTTTGGATCCCCGTGTGACCAGGATAACCTTGTTGCCCTTGTTGAAACGGCTTCTTGCCTCCGCCTCGGGAGTTGTTCCATGGTGCAGTCCTCTTCTGCGAGGAACCTCCGCGACTTGACCCGCCACGGTTTGCATTGTTGTTGTTGTTGAGATGTTTGATCCTCCTGAGCTCCTTAAGATTACGCTAGACCAGACGGCATGATTCAACTGTTGAATCAGATCCGGAAATTGCTGTGACACCGCCTTTTCCCGAATCTCAAACTTCGTACCATCTACCAATCGACTCGCCTTCCAGTTTTCGTTGTCGTTGGTCTTCAGATATGACGAGTATCGAGATAGGTTGGTGAATCTGGCGAAGTAATCCTCGAATGACTCATCATGGTTTTGTCGAATATGTAAGAACTCCGACTCTTTTATTACTTGTAACGAGGGAGGGAAATATTGTTCGTTAAATTTTTCCAAGAACTTCTCCCAAGTCACAGGGCAAACACGTGCCCGCAATGTCACCGCCACGGTCTTCCACCAACGGTCGGCATCTCCTTCGAGTTTGTAGATTGCCAATCGGGCCTTGCGGTCTTCGGGATGTCTAAGACCACAAAGATTTTATCTAACCTCATTAAGTCTTCAACCGGGACCGGTCTTGCCACTTAAAACCGGGGTTTCAACTTACGTAATTGAGTTACCCAATGTTGCATGGTTTCCACCTCTCTATTGCGTTGCGGTAGAACTACCAAAGCTCTATTCGGCGAGGGTGATCGAGATCCTCCGACTCATCCGCCTTCTTCATCGTTGTCGTTTCTTTGATTTCTCGGCTTGTCTTTCCTCCGTATACGTTAATAAGAGCTCTTTGCTCTGCAAAGCATTTGCTTTACTTCTGCAGCTCTCGCCGTCGGGTTGGTTATTCTCGGGCTCGGGTGTTGGACTTCTTTGAGGTCAGTCCGCCTCGACCACGTCCCTCTACCTCTAGTTTGGCTCGTCCACGACCCCTATTTCTTAGGTTCACCATTCTTTAGGGTTTATACCTTTTTATTTATAACAAGAGATAGGAATAAGGGAATTAGTACAGAAATAAGCACACAAAACAATATATATTATTAATGCATCTTATTTGTACAAGTTGACCTCGACGTTGGCCATATCCTAAACTATACAAAATTCTACAATCCCTTTTATTCTAACAGAATATCTCACAATCTCTCTGATTTTCACAATAGTATGAACCTCAAAGTTTACCAAAATCACTAAAATCACATGTTCGTCAATTTCGCTATTCATAATATCTACTTATATTTGTTACTGGGGTTCATGGATTCCAAGATATGATTTATTTTACATGGATTCTTATTCAATATTTGAATTAAATCCAATGGTTTTTATCTCATCTTTAATTAATTTACCACTAATTACTAATTATTACACAAGCTTATGTCATGTACCACAAAAGTCTTCATCTAATTAACTCTTGATTAAGACACTTATGTAGTAAATATCACATTTACATGGCTCTCATCTCTCCCTCTCTTAGGCCGACTTCTCCCCCCCCAAATTTCATCTCAATTTGATTTTCATTTACATTGCATTTTCCTTAAAGTCTTTAATTAATGGTTGATTGTGATGTTTAATTTTGCATTAATTACATAATTCAATTTCTTCTTCTTTTTCCTCAAGTAGCACCAATTCACTCTTCATTTTCTTTCTAAAGCATTTTGTTTCTTTTGTCTCTCAAATCCTATGTTAAAAATCTCCCATCGCTTAATCTTCACGTGGATTAAGCTTTATTAGATTAATTATAAAACCCAGATTAGGCTTTTATTATGTTTAATCCTACCACTAATGTTGGGTTGGAAAATTGCTAGGCACTAATAGTGATATTAGTTAGTGATTTAGGATTAAGGATTAATAAAATTTCTTAACCCTTTTATTAAGAATTTTCGCCACTTATTTTATTTAAGGGGAAATTAATTAATCATTAATTAAATATTCTAATATAGTGTTTTAGGGGTCATTAGGCTTAATTGCCAAAATTTGACAAGCCTTTAATTAATTTTGATGATTAAAATCTTTTGTATCTTGTCTTGTTTTTAAATATCGCTTTGGATATTAATTAAGTTGATATTTAATTATTACTATTTATAAATTAATTAATAATTAATTTCGAAAATTAGAAAAAAATCTTAATTATTGCAATTTTAATTGCTGCTAATTTTCTCTAATTGATTTAGATCTCTTTTGATGGTTTTGATCTCTTTTGTAATATAGTTAAGATGATATTTGATTATGATAATCTTGGATATTTTATGATCTTTAATAAGATTTAGAAATTAAATCTTCAACTATCTTAATTTAAGGAAAAATCATTTAGAAATTAAGAATAATAAGAAAAATTGGGGGAGACAACATATTCACCTATTTTAAATAAAATAGGTAATATCCTTCAAAAAGAATATCAAGACTTATTTTCTATTTAAATATAATATTTAAAAAGAAATATTTATCGAGGTATTACAAAAATTGTATAGAAAATTTATTGGATGTATCTACCACATTGTACAAAGTTTGGACACCTTCATGATTTCTGAACAGTTCATTTTACTTGCTCGCCAAGTATATGTTAAGGTGGCGCTTTTATAGTTTTTTTTAAAATTATTATTTTAGTATTATTATTATTATTATATTACTTTTTATTTTTTATTTTATATTACAATTCTCCCCACCTAAAATATAATTTTGTTTCTAAAATTTAATTCAAGTAAATTCTACTTACTTGATCAAATAGGTGTAGGTAAAATTGTCACATCTTCTCTTCAATTTCCCAAATAACATCGCCAAGCGCCATTTGAATACTTGATTGATATCCATTATTGTAACCAAATTTTGCTAAAAGCAGGTGATGATCTCTACTACCAGGTAGCTTAGTACAATTAATTTTGAATTTCTAAAGTTGTGGTTAAATTCTGAAAATTTGGTATCAGGAGCAAACATGAACTCCTAGAGTTAGTAAGGGCCCTTTAACTTTATGTTGGGCCAAAGTGTGATATCAAATCTTAGTTTTGGATAAGTTGTGATTCGTCGTCTATGAATAAATGATTATAGGTTTCTGTATTGGTTTGGACGACACAAGGATTGGGGAAAACAACGGTAAAGATCCGTCAGTGAAGTAGCTAATCTTAAACATTCTGTATTTCTTTGTATATATGTTCATGTCATGATTATGAATCTGTGTATGCAGGACACGTGTTTATTGCATTCAGTTGTTTTTGGGTTCACGTAAGTTATTGTTGTTATTTTCCTAGCACTGTGGATCCCTTGATAGTGTTACTAAGTTCAACAAAAATATATATATAAAAGAGACAATTCTTCCAAGATGGGGATGACACAACTCTAATGTATTTTAAAATCTTCTAAAATTAAAATTTATCCAATATTAAAAAGAGGTTGATAAAAAAATGAAATTGTATAGAAATTTTATTGGATGTAGATCTCATCTACCACATTGTACAAAGTTTGGTCACTTTCATGATTTTTGAACAGTTCATTTTACTTGTAAAGTTTATATTTTTATTATTGATGATGGGAACTCATTTTTGTCGTTTTCATTGTAGAAGTAGTGCTTTTTTAAGCATAATTTTAGAAGTACTACTACACAAACCCCCAACTTCAAAAATTGATTAAAAAAAATTGATTCGTGTGCTTCCTTAGCTCAAAAAAGATTTTTAAAAAAAATAAAAAGCCTTATATTATTTCAGGGAGCGCCCTCCAATAAATTTTGCTAATAATCTGGTAACATGCAGGCACCTTGTCATGAGAGGCCTCTTATTCATATGCCTATCCATGTGACCAAGACAAGGTATCTTATCCAATAATATTTAAACACTATCATTTTATTAAAATCATTTTTTTTTTCACATAATCTATTCTGCTCAAAATCTATTTTGAAAAAGCATTTTTTATCACTGTTTTCCCCATGTTATTCAGACTCAAGTGAAATTTGGTCACTTTCATTATAATCAACATTACTGTGAGTAATAAATGAAGCAATACTTTTTGAATAAGACTATACAAGACTTGTAGTTAATGCTAAGAAACATGTGGCATCAAACTATGACATCTCTGCTGTAAAAAGTCTTGGGCTAATGAATGAGCTAAAAGAAAGTGTGGACTCAGAGAACATGGCAGTGCGTCACATGAGATAATGCATTTAAGATTCGACAATTTTATAAATGGAGCACTTTTATCCTTCCATTAACCATTACACCACAGTTAATTGCCTAACGTTTTTGTGAACATAGCCTATAAAAGAGACTTGTCTAATCTTGTAAAGGGCATTAGTTTATGATGGTTTTCTGCTCTGCTAAATTTTGCTGCTAAGAATTCGTTCAATCCTGGAGAGTACAACATTATGATATACATTTTGTAGCAAAATAACTCTTAAAAGGATAATATTTCAAGACATGAATTGAACCAACTTATTTTCTATCAGTACCACCAACAACAAAAATCCCACACGCAACAAGAAGGTCATAACATTAAACACCACATCCTTATCATTAGTAGTTAGAGCTAATTAGTTGACCCAACATAGAGCATTCAAACCAAAAGCCAAAGGGGGAGTTTATTAATGAGGCAATTTGGAGTGTGAATAGAGGACAAAGAGGGAACACAAGACTTAGGCCTAATGAGGAATAGGTCAAAATTAATCCTCACCTCTAATTCCTCTTCAAAAGCTAACCCATTGTCCTAGAAAAAACTTTGGATAGATACTACTACAAAAAGGGCTACACATTCCCTAAAATATCTTCTTATTTTTTAAAGAAAAGTAAAAAGTGAACGCAATCAAGATTTTGTAATTATTATGAATTTTACGAATTTGGTGTCGGTGGTGAAGTTAGGATGTAGAGTTTATGGGTGTAATACCATTAGTGTAGGGGTTCGGGGCGGCGCCCAAAATTTTTTTTTTTAAAGGAAAATTTTAAATGCATTAAGATTGTAGGTTGAATTGAGGAAGTCACAAAGTTAAAACTTAGCACCGTAAGCTGATTCTATTTAGCAGCAAATAAATCCATAAATACAATACAAATATGTTCAGTTAAAAGTGAAAACTGTCTTAACATTCAAACGTGTCAAGCCAAATTTAGATACAACTCTTTCCAACTGATGAAGAGAAAGCTAAAAGCATGTAACAGAGGATATTTGCATGGAAGTAATGTAACAAGTCACTTAAGAAAAGAGCCCAAGACAAAACATTTAACAGTTAAGCTATAATTGAATTAGTTTAAGGCTCCTTCATAATCCTTCAAAGCAATCAAAAACCTCTATATTTGTATGGAAAAGAAAGAGTTGGATCTAATTCAGTTGCAGACATTAAGTCAATCAATTTTTCCCTCCCGATACAATACAAAGACCTTTCCTGATACATCCAAAATTACCTCAGACAGAATCACGATGCAACAACAGAAGAGCTGGAAGCACTCAACGTGGCAGTATTCAAGATAACCCCTTTGTTAGCCACCAAAGCACTCCTTCTACATAAGTCATGGAGAGAAGCAAGACAATAAACAAACTAAGCTATGTCAGGCATATTTCCTTTGAATTACTACACAACTTTAGATCATTATTTAACAACCGGAGGAAGTGAGGAACAAAAAAATCAATCGAATAACAACCTCTATTGAGCATAGAGCAAACATAGATGAATAAGACCTCCACAATCAACGAGCGAGCTAAGACGGAATCAAAGAAGCATATCAAAGGGAAATGACATACTTTCAAATCGGGAAAAAAGAACAAGAGAATTCATTATTTATTACACAATTCTCAAAACTTTTCATCACATTACAACAAACCTATGAAAAATAAGAGAAAATGGATAACACTAGCTTCAACTATTTATTTATTTACAAACCATTTTTTAGACATTTTGACAAACACCAAAAGGAAAACATGTTTTCTTAAGTATTATCCAAACCACCTAATGCATAAAAGCAAACTCACATGACTTGATCATCCTTACATTCATTAATAAATGCAAAATCATTAAATTCCTTGAAAAAAGAGGGATCATTAGAAACCAAAGGTTGGTGGGCTACTGATACATCAGTGTATACAATCAGCAAAGCAACCCTAAATGGCTACACAATCATATTAAAATCCAATTAAAAACACTAAAATAGGAAACGGGGAGGGGAGTCGTGGTGATTCATGAATGGCCAGCAGTCCAAGACAAAGCAACACTCACGCCGAGAAACACAAATATAACAAGACTTCAAAAATCAAAGCAATAGAAATATATTTCAGTCTCAACCTTTAATCACATTGTAATTTGGGAGACGGAGAAGAAGTCGATTCAAGGCAACGAAATATATTTCGGCTTCAACGCATAAAACGCTAAACTCTCCCGGATTCGAAATGAATCAAAGTAGATTCAAGCTCATGAAGCGAGAGAAGAAGTCTCAACTCTTAATCGGAAAAAGCATACACAATCAATCAATCATTGATTTGGGAGACGTGGAGAGAACCGCGAGAAAAGAAGGAGGAAGAAGAAACACTCACAAGGGCGTTGCCGTCGAGTCCGGCTTCGATTTGGGAGACAAAGGTGTAATACCCGGATATTTGTTTATCTAGAACCCTATATTTGAGAATTTGCCTATTTTTGGGAGACTACTAGGCCCTATTTTTGAAAGTGACAAAATTGGAATCAATATTTTATGCCTCATGAATAGTATTTACTATTCAAAAATACGTATTCACTATTCATGTCATATTTTAATCTCCTATGCATTCCATGCATTAAGCAAGGGAAGCAAGGGCATATTTTAATCTCCCATGCATTCCATGCATCAAGCAAGAGAAGCAAGGGATGCAAGTGAAGCATGGTGTATTATTTTATTTTGGGGAAAATTACATAGAAGTACCCAAAGGTGAAAATTACACTTAAGGACCCATTTTCCTCCCTATAAATAGAAGGCACCTCTCTTCTCATTTCTCACACCAAAATTCAGAATAGAGAGAAGTTTTAGAGAGAAGGAGGAGTCCGGAGAAAATATAGCCGAGCTCGCGGGGGTAAGTTTTTTCGGTCCCCGGTCTTTAGCTTTGGTAGATATAGTAGAATTGCTAGATATATCTCTAAATTTTTCAAGGTAGTTTAGATATCATGTTTTAGGGGTAAATATGGTATTTATCTTGAAAATATATTGGGAGAAGAGATATGTCAAAATTCTCGGAGAGATAGAATTAAAAGCGAAGCTCTACAGGCCAAATTCCCGCAATTAGTGGGTTCGGGGGCAAAATGGTAATTTGTACCAAAAAGCTTGTTATGATGCCAAATCTTTATAAATGTGATATTATCCTGATAGGATATATGTGATAATCGTATGTTCCGTCGTGTCGTTGTCATACCGCATTGTTGTCTTGCACCATTGTCAAAAATACCGTTTTTCATAAAACGTCCGAAGCACTGTCAACGAAGGATATCCTAAGGATCCTGGAGACAGATTTGATGGATGGGGCGTATTACTATTCATGAATCATATACGTGAATAGCCGTATACATGAATAGTAATTACTATTCACACGGAAGGAAGGTACGTTCGCGTACGGTAATCCTTTAACTCGATATGTTTTGTATGCATGTATGCGATGGAATGATTCATATATTGAGATTCTGTTTTTTTTTGAAAATGGTGAAATCGTGAATTTACGGGTTATGGTATTGTTAACGCCGTTGAGAGTTTTCCTAGCGCTGAGGACACGATAGGCCATCGTGGCACTGGTGAATGTGCAGACTGGGATAATATACATATTGCAGTGGTCGGTAGACGTTATTGCTCGATATGTTGAGATGTTATATTTGTTGTGAAATGTTGTGAATATCTCGCCATGCATATACTTTGTTATACTTTTCATATGAGGTTAAGCGTTACCTAAGATTCAATTTGTTTTGAATCTTAGACCTAACTAGAGGTTCGGGATCGAGAAGGCACCCGGTAGATGGAGATGGAGCCGTAAAAAGACGCCGATAGACGGAGCCGTGAGAAGGCACCGGTCAAAGGAAATGCGGGAGAAAGTCAACGGAACCTACCTTATGGCATTTAATCTAATAGAGTTACTTCATATCATTTGGTGCTTAAACTAGAAAGCGGTCGTTTATGTGGTTCGTCAATCGGTCACCCTAGCACGGTGAGACTTCCACTAGACCTACCACCATTTCCCGGCCAAATGAGATGATCTAAGCGAGTTAGGTTCTATGCCCCCAAGTCTACCCAAGGCTTGGTTGAAGAGGTATAGTTACATGTAAGAATTGTAATTATAAAGTTTTGTATTATTGTATCACATTAAAAATTCCTTCGGAGATTTTGTAATATATATCGGTATACGTCGACATCATCATATGTCGAGTATTTCATATCGCTTACTCAAAGTGTTATACCCGTTGTTCAAATTTTTAATACATGCTCTCCGTTTCCGCAAACGCTAAGCCGCAGCACTCAAAACTCTCGATGAATTTTTATAAAACCACGTGTCACCGGCATGATTTATGCTACGGAAATTGGGGTGTTACAATTTTGGTATCAGAGCTAGCTTCACAGCTAGTCTCAAGAGCATAGTATGGACAACAAAAACAAGAGTACTGATATAATACTGGTTTTGTGATACAATAAAACAAATACCCTAAGGAATGGTTAGAGTTTCTGAAAAACTCTAAGACTTCTGATATGGAAATCAGAGTCTGAATGAAATTCCCGAAACAAAAATGATAGTTGTACTTAGAAGACAATACTACCTAGGTCTTCCAATAAACAATAACCTATTGTTTAGGTTTGTCCGAAAAAACAGCGACTCTCGTTTAAAAGTCTTCCGGTAAGAATAGTAACTTATACTTGGAAAAAATTTTGAGTGACATGTTGGAATCGAGTAGAAATTTTGGAAATTGTCCGGTCAAAAATTTAGAAGTTCAATGTAGGTTACGACAATAAGTTAGAATAGCCAGTTTGAGTTTGAATAGATAAAGATGAGTTTGGCGGAAAGTTTAAAAATCCCTATGAATCTTAGAATAGAAATTACAAACATTAGCAAGAAGACTAAGAATAAAAGACTATATGATTTCAAGTAAGAAGAGCACAACAATCGGAACAACCCCATTACAAAGACGAATCATCTCTTGATGACGTTTGTAAATTTCTTCTTGCGTAATTTCTCTTGAGCTAGGATATTGATGAGGTAATGCCTTTTCGGCAGTAAAGACTCGTCTCATAAGTTTTGAAAGCCTTCTGTGAGGCCAATCTCTTAACCCTTCCTTGCGACATATTCTTTTTATCGTACCTATACTCAAATTTATCTGTTGACTCGTTTCCTCAAGGGTCAAATGGAAGAAATTACAAAAATCTTTCAGAGTCAATGCTTCTGCTCTGTGGTGTTTCTCAAGTCTTGCCCTATAAAATTCACCCGGTTTATATAAATCATCTTCAACCGCAGGTTCTTTTCCTTTAGAAGATTTATCTTCCACGTTGATTGAACTACCAAAGAGTTCATTATGAGACTCGATCCATTCTAAACCAACACATAGAGCCTCATAATAGGATGATAATGGATCCGGCACTAAGACATACCCCGATGCATTTTGTTTTATGCAATATTGTATCAAAATCTTTGATTTCCTCTGTATTCTTCTTGCGAGATCATACATTTGAAGGTTGGAAGAATCTTTTTGTACATTTTGGTGATGTACGGTATGACATATCATGCCAATCCTTCCATGAACTTCAAGCCTCGATGATAAAGACCATTGGTATGAATAATTTCACGTAGAACATGGCAACAACCACATGAAAAAGGGTTAGTGATTTTAGCTAGATCGGAAAAAGGGTAGTGGTTTCTACCCGGTCGGGAGCGAGAGTTCCTTGGAGAAGAAGGTTTAGTAGACTCCATAAGTTCGGCCATGTTACGACATCTTTTGATCGGTCGCCTTGATGTATCTGCGGATACTCCTTGGTTTGTAATCAAAGGAGTCGAACTTTGAATCTAGGGGATGGATGAAGTACATTATCCCCTGGAAGAGAAGTTGGAACATGAAGCATTGAGGCGAGAAGGAGGAACGTACACCTCTAAAGGATTGTAAGAAAGTAATGACGAATATGAAAATGGTGCATTGCTAGATAAGTCAGCCATTATGTTAGGCTGATTATCATGGAATATAGCTTCGAGAAACGAAGGGCTATTTGAATCAGAAACGGGAATGTAGTTGCTTGGACTCGCCATGTTTGAAGTAGTAAGAAGAAAGATTTGAACGAAGGAAAATGTAAGATAGTAACGGGTATTTTGAAAGGTTGAGAATGCATGAGAATGATACTCCGTATCATCCTCGTTTATAAGCGAGAGCTGATCTTTGTGAAAATTTTGAAATTTAGTAGCGCCAAATTCAAATTCAAATTGTCGTTCATAACCGTATGGATTTTTAATTAAGCAAGTAATACGTAGTGTCGCTCCCTAATGCATCCTAGTAACTACTAGTCTTACACCGTTTGGACGTTTGACGTCGTATGGTAATTGATTGATGGCCGTGTCTCCGGGAAATTTGAGTTGGAGAGTGTGCCACCGATTCGTGATGACAAAGTTGGTTAATGAGATACCGATGGATCTTCCGTAGTTAAGTGTATTCGGGTGAGAGTAATCTCGAAATGGATTACTTCTTGGAATTGGCCACGCATCAACGTCTTTGCCAAAAGATATTACATGTGGATCCTTCTATTTTAATTTTAGATGAGGACCTGATGAAGAATGACAATATTAACATAGTTCAGTCCCTTATCAAAGTGAAAACTCCTCAAAAAGTTGTGTTGTTTAGAACGTTATATCAAAATCATGTCAAAGAGGTGTTTAACATTTTAAACATTGTGTGTCCAAATTCTCTCTATTCACAGACATCTCACCAGGTGCATTAATAAGTAGAGTACATGTACCAAGTATGTAGCATTTCTGTGTATTGATCGAGAATACTTTGTAGAAGGACCATGACTTCAAAAGGAAGTGGTCTTCATTCGAAATTAGTAAGATGACAAGTCAGGTACTTCATTACTACAAAAGGGATAGAATTGGAACTTCATAAAACTTGTTGAATTTTATGAGGATAGGTTTGTATATGATCTAACATGAAATAATGTTTAGGTCAAAATGTGATCAAGATTGCTTATAGATTTAGTACATGAAACTATAATTGTGTGAACCTTGTAATTCATACTACATTGTTTACAATGTTTTGTATGATTGATGGTTACCTTTGAGGTAACAAAATAATGTGTAAACTTTGTCTCTGTGACATTGGGAATTAAGATAGTGGATTATGAGACTATCAAGGGTAAAGACCTGATAAGATTTGAGTTCTCGTTATAATAATACTTTAATTGAGAAATTATTAACTGAAGTTAACACTACTTATGGAACGTTTTGATTGGAGAGGGCTACCTACGGGGAGTTACGATCGAGGAGGTTTTACCTACAAAGGATGCGACTGGAGAAGGCGACCCGATCGAAATGACGGTGTGAAGCACCGAGTAAAGTGCCGTAGAGCGAGCCACCGTGATGACGAGCCGTAAGGTGCGCAGCCGCCATGACAACGAACCATAAAGTAGAGCTATCGATGTATCGATTCTCAAGGTAAGTACATTATAATGAGTCTCACATTTAATAGGTTCCCTAGAGAAAAAGATTTTCGTAATCAAGTATATCACTAAGAGGTGCTCTAGTGTTGTATGACCTTCTAAGGTTAGTTGTCCGTTCCCGAGAACGTTTAAAAAATCGAATTTTTGAACTTGCCAATACACCCGCTATATTTTCTAAGTGATTTTCGAACTAGTGAATTTTGAAATTGATTTTTCGAATGAAATATTTCCAACAGAATTTGATACCACAGTGATGGTTATTTTGAAATGATGTTGTCTTATAAAAAAAGGGTTAGTTTGAACCCGAGTTTGAAAGCGAGTTTTCAAGCTGTGTTGTGGTAAAATTAGTACGGAATCGGGAAGGACGGAAAGCTGTTGTAGATATACACGGTTTCCGGGTCTTGCCGAGATGTTTTAAAGTGTTTGAAATTGCTGGCCTTTGATAAGTGATCTTTTGAACAAAGAGTTTTTGAGGAGTTTTGCTTGAGAGAATGAAAATCGCACCAGTTAATCGAACGCACTCTATCCATAACATTTCGCCAGGGCGTATGTTTTGTCTAGCAGAACCTGAGGGTTGCTACTTTGTGTGCCAGTGTGGACACTGGGTCTCTTATGGGAGGGGCGGAGGTTCTCCCACATTGTTTGACGGTACTGTTGATACAGAGGCCGGATTTGGGGATTGGGATAGTGCGCTCGCTGTACCAAGTGGTTGAAGTGGTGGCATGAGCTCTCAAATGTTAAGAAATTTTATAAAATGAATTTTATCCTCAAAGATATGTGTCGGTAGTAAAAGTTTTTGAAAATAATCCGGCGGTGAATGTGTTTTCACAAATTTATGTTGGCAGCGATTAAGTTTGAAAATGTTATAGCACCATTGCTTTTTGGTATAGTGCAAATTATGAAATCATCGAGACCACGGAAAATTTTCAATGTTTGAAAATTTGAAAATGAGACAACATAATGGTTTTTGGATAGCGACGACATGTTTGTCGATGTTATTGTGTTGAAAAGCTGTGTGATTGGAAATTTCGATCTAGGAACAGAAACTATTAGAAAGGTCTATAACACTGAACTAGTTAAAGCATGCATAAAAAGGAATAGACGAGACGTCTAGAGTTTTTCTCCAAGATTATACGGTCAAATTTCGAGGACGAAATTTTAATTAAGGGGAGAAATGTAATACCCGGATATTTGTTTATCGGAACCCTATATTTGAGAATTTGCTTTATTTTTGGGAGACTACTAGGCCCTATCTTTGAAAGTGACAAAATTGGAATCAATATTTTATGCCTCATGAATAGTATTTACTATTCAAAAATACGTATTCACTATTCATGTCATATTTTAATCTCTCATGCATTCCATGCATTAAGCAAGGAAGCAAGGGCATATTTTAATCTCCCATGCATTCCATGCATCAAGCAAGAGAAGCAAGGGATGCAAGTGAAGCATGGTGTATTATTTTATTTTGGGGAAAATTACATAGAAGTACCCAAAGGTGAAAATTACACTTAAGGACCCATTTTCCTCCCTATAAATGAAGGCACCTCTCTTCTCATTTCTCACACCAAAATTCAGAATAGAGAGAATTTTTAGAGAGAAGGAGAGTGGGAGAAAATATACGAGCTCGGGGTAAGTTTTTCGGTCCCGGTCTTTCTTTTGGTAGATATAGTAGAATTGCTAGATATATCTCTAAATTTTTCAAGGTAGTTTAGATATCATGTTTTAGGGGTAAATATGGTATTTATCTTGAAAATATATTGGGAGAAAGAGATATGTCAAAATGCGGAGAGATAGAATTAAAGTAGCGAAGCTCCGCGAAATTCCGCCAATTAGGGGTTCGGGGCAAAATAGTAATTTGTACCTAAAAAAGCTCGTTATGATGCCAAATCTTTATAAATGTGATATTATCCGATAGGATATATGTGATAATCGTATCGTACAAGTGCATTTGTCATACCCATTTTGTTGCAGTTGTTTGCTGCACCGTCAAAAATACGATTTTTCATAAAAGCGGACCGCACGATCAACGAAGGATATCCGAGGATTACGGAGACAAGATTTGATGGATGGGCGTATTACTATTCATGAATGGTACCGTATACGTGAATAGTACCGTATACATGAATAGTAATTACTATTCACATGGAAGGAAGGTACGTTCGCGTACGGAATTCTTTAACTCGATATGTTTTGTATGCATGTATGCGATGGAATGATTCATATATTGAGATTCGTTATTTTTTTTTTGAAAATGGTGAAATCGTGAATTTACGGGTTATGGTATTGTTAACGCCGTTGAGAGTTTTCCTAGCGCCGAGGACACGATAGGCCATCGTGGCGGTGAATGTGCGGATTGACCCCATGATTTTTAATATTTTCGGGATAATATACATATTGCGGTGGTCAAGGTACGTTATTGCACGATACGTTGAGATGTTATATTTGTTGTGAAATGTTGTGAATATCGCCATGCATATACTAGCGTTATACTTTTCATATGAGGTTAAGCATTACCTAAGATTCAATTTGTTTTGAATCTTAGACCTAACTAGAGGTTCGGGATCGAGAAGGCACCGGTAGATGGAGCCGTAAAAAGACGTCGATAGACGGAGCCGTGAGAAGGCACCGGTCAAAGGAAATGCGGGAGAAAGTCAGAACCTACCTTATGGCATGAATCTAATAGAGTTACTTCATATCATTTGGTGCTTAAACTAGAAGGGTCGTCTATGTGGTTCAGTCAATCAGTCACCCTAGCACGGTGAGACTTCCACTAGACCTACCCAGCCTGGCCAAATGAGATGATCTAACTGAGTTAGGTTCTATGCCCCCAAGTCTACCCAAGGCTTGGTTGAAGAGGTATAGTTACATGTAAGAATTGTAATTATAAAGTTTTGTATTATTGTATCACATTAAAAATTCCTTCGGAGATTTTGTAATATATATATCGATATACGCCGACATCATCATATGTCCGAGTATTTCATATCGATTACTCGTGTTATACCGTTGTTCAAATTTTTAATACATGCTCTCCGTTTCCGCAAAACGCTAAGCTGTAGCACCTCAAAACTCTGATGAATTTTTATAAAACCACGTGTCACCGGCATGATTTATGCTACGGAAATTGGGGTGTTACACGGGAGAGAACCGAGAAAACACAAAAGAGTGATTTGGGAGAGACGACGAATCACGCGACAACGCCGTTGATTTGGGAGAGTCAGAGACGATTTCACCGAAAGAGATGATTTGGGAGAATGGGAGCTACTCAATATAGTCGATTAGGGCCAAATCTGAGCTACAAAAAACACCTTCAGTTTTTGACAAAATCACAAATCTGCCATTTGAAGGCGATTGTGGCGGTGGCTCTCAAAGCAGAGATGAAGAGCGGCGGAGGTGGCTCACGAGATGTTTTGCAAAGAGGGTTGAGACGGTGGATCCGGGAGAGCGGCGAGAGTGGGGGCGGAGCGTGATTTGCGTGAGAGTTGAGGGTTGAGAAAATGAAATTGACAAAAAAAAAGGGGATAAGAAAGGCGTTCGAACCGGGACCTTTACACGGGGGAAAGCTTTAACCAATTAATCCAACCGAACTACTGTAATAAGATTCCTTCACAAAATATATATTTTTTAAATTTTTTTATGGGTTCACTTGCCCACATAGGCACTAGTGTGCCTCCGCCCTTGTTTGGCGTCCTAAAATATATTTTAGGACGCCTAAAATTAATTAAGGCGTCCTAAAATAATTTCAGGACGCCTAAAATAGCGCCAAAAATTATTTGTTTCGCGCCATGGCGCCATTTCGAAAAAAATTTTGGGCACCAGCTAATGTTTTGGGAATACTTTTTTTCTTTTTTGGCTTCCTAAATAAGGTTAAGGACACCTTAATTTAATTTTTTGGCATCCTAAAGAACTATTCGGACGCCTAAAAGGTAATTTTTTTGGCCCAAGCTAAATATATGTAAGGACGCCTTAATTAAATTTTTGGCGTCCTTATACAGTTTCCAGGACGCCAAAAAGTTTTTTTGACATCCTTAGTAAAGTTTCAGGACGCCAAAATACTCATCAGTCTCCTTGAACCTCTGGTCCAGTTTTTTTTTTTTTATTATTATCGAATAGATTTTTTCTATTCTTCTTTTCACTAAAATTGTTGTAACATAATCACATTCACTTTGGTTTTTCCTCCATGCATCCGCTCTCTTTCTTTTGCACTATAGCCGTAACATAATCACATTTGCTCGGTTTTTTCCTCCGTGCGTCTCGCTCTCTAAACTTCTCATCGCGCGAAGAACTTGCTCTCGGACCTTCTTCACAGTGACCTCCCTTGGCGACCTTGCTCCTTCGCTGCTGCGACCTCCCTCTCCATCCCTTACGACGACGCGACTCACTGGAAAAAGCGTAGGACGGCGAGGCACCAACAATCTTCAGGTCTTGCGAATTTCGTGACTCCAGATCTTTAGGTCCAGCGATCTTCAGGTCCCTCTCCATCCCTTGTGTTTTTTTTTTCAACTCCGGATACGAAAATAGATGCGCCGGCTGATTGCACGAGATCTCGTTGTGGTTCTTTTTTTACTTCAGATCTGAAAATAGTTTTGCTTTGCGGTGCACGAGATATGCTTTTGTGGTTTTTTTTTGTTACTCTAGATCTGAAAATATATCTTCTTCACTGATTGCACAGATCTTCTGTCATGGAAGAGCACCGCGCTTTGTGTCCTGGGTCGTGGGCGAAATGGTGGTGAGTACAAGAGGCAGGCGCGTGAGGAGGCTGGGCGGTCGAATGTTTTTTTTAACAAAAAAACAAAAACCTTAAGACGTCCGAATTATTTTTTAAGGCGCCAAAATAATTGTATTAAGGCGTCCTGAATTTTGTTCAGGACGCCTTACATAAGGCGTCTTGAATACAATTCAGGACGCCAAAAGTGGAAAATAAGACTTCCCCCGCCAAGACGTCCCTCTGAAAAGAGACGTTAATTGGGTCTTATTTAGGTCGTTTTTTGGGTTTTCTGTAGTAGTGAGATCCACTTTAATATTGCCAAATATAGTTCTCTTTTTCATCATACCTGCCTTTACCTAAGATATATTTACTTAATTTTGATGAGATTAAAAAAGTTAGTTTAGTTAGTTGATATGACATATATTTTCTAAAACACCCTAGTCATTTTTGTTTATTCTCTCATTCCCTCTCCTTCTTGATTATTATTGAAGAAGCGTCAATAGGGGTAAATTAGGAAAAGATTAACAAATAAGAAAACTATATATACCTTATATTTAGGATCAAAATCATCTTCCCAAATATGTTTTTGTATTAAGGACCGAAGGAAGTATATTACTTATGTCATTTTCTATTTTTCCAAATTTTCCCCCTACCAAAAATCATTAAACACTGCCATATTGTAGCAGAATTTACCTCTAACTACAATTTTTCAATTCGTTGGTAGTGTTACTATGTCACAACTCTTAATGTATTTTTCAATCTTTTAAAATTAAAACTTATCCATAATTAAAAAGAGGTTGATAAAAAAAAATGAAATTGTATAGAACATTTATTGGATGTAGATCTCATCTACCACATTGTACACAGTTTGGACACTTTCACGATTTCTGAACAGTTCATTTTACCGAAAAGTTTGGATGTAGATCTCATATACCGTGAAGATGATGTGAAAAATATATATTAAAGTTTAGAGTAAATACCTTTTGGTCCTAGACAAAAAATACGGGACTCTAAGAACTAAAATGAGACTTTTTATGACTAAAAAGGGTTTTTTTGGAAATTTGCGAGGGCCAAAATGTTCACCAATCGGCCCCTTATTCGTCCTTTTCGGGAACTAAAAGGACATTTTTTTTGTGAATGACCAAAATGGGGTAGTGTTTTTTTCAAGACGAAAAAAATATTTACTCTAAAGTTTAAGATCGTACTATATATGTAGAACCAAACTATAATGTCCATCAACTTAGTGGCCTATATTTAAGACAAAAGGGAGTATTGTAGTAATATGCAAGGTCATCAATGAAAAGAGCATGGTCCAATTCAATTCATTTGGCTCAAATCTTTCAATGGTAATTATTAATTCTTTAATGGCATTTACTAGTTTCGCAATGGTATTTATCAGTTTGTTTTTCAAGTTTACCACATGTGTGTCAGATGAAACAACAAAAAATGTGCAATTATAACAAATCTTTCAATGGCAATTACCAATTTTTCTATAGTATTTACTGGTTTCGCAACGGTATTTATCAGTTCGTTGTTCAGGTTTACCATATGTGTGTTTGATGAAATAACAAAAAAAAAAGTGCAATTAAAACAAATCTTTCAATAACAGTTATCAATTCTTTAATGACATTTACTAGTTTCGCAATGGTATTTACCAGTTTGTTCTTCGGGTTTCACACGCATGTGTCGATGAAATAACAAATAAAGGTCAATTATAACAAATCTTGTAATGAGAATTACCAATTCGTTAATGGTATTTACAAGTTCAACAATGAGATTTACTAGAATGTTTGTTGATGAAAAAAATGTTAAGAAGAATATATATATATATATATAATGCATATATATATATATTAAAAGAACGAAGTGGTCCCGTGGTTGAAATGCGTTTATTTGGCCCCCATGAAGGGGTTTGAATCTCACCTTCCTCACTTTCAATTAATCTTTTTTTCAAAAAAAGATTGAACTCCACCAAAAAAAAAAAACATTGTCGATTTCAAAGCCACGGTGGCGCCGCTAGTTATTTTTCTTTCTTTTTTTAAATTATTTAAAAATTAAGGGCAAAATAGTAAATTCACTCAATTTAAAAATCTCAATTTCCTCCTTTAAGTCCTTTAACAAATTTAACAAACATTTGAGGGTTTTACAAATTCAAATAGATTTAAATGTGATTTTTCCTTATATTTAATGGGTTTTAAAATACTTTGTTATATATTGTTGTTTTAGAAAAAAGAGAGAAAGAAATTTACACCCATCTTTCGAGCATAAATAGCGTTCCTCATAGTGGCTATAATCTACCTTCCCTTTTTTATCCTTTCCACAATGGGTCACGGCTAGAGCCGGGAAATCGGGTCAGGTCCATCAGGCCGGCCCATTTAAGCCCTAGCCCTTCAAGAGCCGGGCTTGAAAAATAGACGAGATATTTAAAATTGGCCCTGGAGGGCCGGCCCTGAAGAGTCTCAAGCTTAAACGGTAGGCCCTTGAGGGCCTCAGTAGCCAATGGGCCATTTTTTTGTAGCATTTCTTTTTTTTTCCTTTTTAGATTTATTAGTTTATATATATTTTGTATTTGTTATAGAGTTATTTATCCATTTAACTACAAATACATAATAACTATACTCTAATTTTATGATTTGGTTTATTATTTGTTGCAAATAAAGATTAGGGATGTGTTCAAGATGTGGGAGAAGAAATTCGCTGATATTCTTACTCATGAGCCAGGATCTTCTTACTCAAAGTGAAGAACAATCAAATGTCGTTAAAATTGATGATAGTGACGAAAGATGATGACAATAATAGTCATAAATGCTAATGTCGTTTAATGATATGTTTTTTATATTTTATGTGAGTTATTTGTTGCTTTTAATTATGATTTTGTGATTTGTACTTATTTATTGGATGATTCGTATTGTAATTTACTAATTATATTTTATAAAAAAAAAAAGGAGAAAAAATAGTTAAAATTTGGAATAGTAATTTTCGAGCCCTGGAGGGCATGCCCTAGGGGCTACAGTGCTTTCTCGAGCGGGCTTTAAAAAAGCGAGATGTTTTTTTTACTACGGCTTGGGACTTGGAGGAGCCTGTTAGGCCCTGGCCCTTCACGGCCGGCCCTGATTCCTAGCTCTAATCACGGTAGGTAAAATACTTAATATTTAAATATCTTAAATTGGATCATAGACTTAAATAAAGATTTGTTAAATTCACCAACTTTATATAAAAGTTTCCTATTTAAAATGTCTTTATATCGGATTCCCCTTTTTTATACTAGGTGTTTCAATTATTTAATTATAAAGTTCGGCAAGAAAAAATTATAAACTATCAGTACTTTTTTTTTTTTTTGATAGGAAAAGGTTTTGGAGGATTTCGACATCGTCCTGTCACGCCAAAAAGCGGCGGCTCCGGCTCATGATGAGCACTTCTTGGGGACTTACGAGATCGCTCTACCAAAAAAGTGACAGCAGCGGGAGGATCGAACCCACGACCGAGGCTAATCCTGGATCCTTACCATCTACGCTAACTCATATTGGCTAAACTATCAGTACTTGATAATAGTAACTCTTACAATTTGACATTTGGATTCACTCATGTGTGGCCTATTTATAGGGATTGGCTTATAAATAGGGATTGAGAAAAAGGGAGCTGGCTTACCTCCTTTCCGGTGATGGTCCGCTGCCATCGGCTGTGCCAGAAGCGAAAAAAAATAAAATAAAGGTACTGTCGGATATTAAAAACATAATTTATGATACTGATGATACAGAAAAAAAAAATCATGCTCTTAAAAAATTATTTTAGGATCTTAATAAAATATTTAATTTTCTTAATTTTGGTATTAAAAGGATAGCTGGCAGGATCTTTTTATCTTGAAAAAATAATTTATGATCTTAAAAAATTTATTTTAGGATCTTGAAAAAATATTTCGGGTACTTACTACTACTAAAAATATATTTTAAGATATTTTTCCTAGATCCTAAAATAATTTTTTTAAGATTATGAATTATTTTTTTAGTACCAGTAAGTATCCTTTTTATACATGCCCGTACGCTGAAATATTTTTTTAGGATCCTAAAATAATTTGTTAAGATCATGAATAATTTTTTCTGTATCATTCAGTATCCTAAATTATCTTTTTAATATCATTAGTAGTACCTTAAATTTTTATTTTTTTTTTAAGGGAGACATCGCTTCTGGGCAGCGGATGGCAGCGAACCATTACCGCAAAGGAGGTAAGCCAACTCCGAGAAAAAGGTTTAAAGCACACCCACGGAGTGTGAGGGTGAGAAGCTCCCAATGGCCGGAAATGTCGACGGTGGACAAGTCCGAAACAAGCAGGTGTTACTCAAGGAATTTGTCTCTGGCTTTCCCAAAGACTCGGACATGCTCTTCACTACTTCCTCTATCAATTTGAAGCTTCCAGAGGGTTCCAATGGCGTTTTAGTGAAGAATCTCTATCTTTCTTGTGATCCCTACATGCGAGGACGTATGTCCAAACCATTATTTCCTTCTTACATCGATTCCTTCCAGCCTGGTTCGGTGAGTACCTCTCTCCATTTCACCCTTAATTTCTTGTTCGGATTAAGGTTTAATTATACATATGAAATTGTGATTGTTGATTGTAGAACAATGGAATAGTAAGTGTTTTTAATTTTTTGGGTCGATCATGGAATGATGCTATTAATTTTCTTACTATACTTTTTAGCAGAATCTTTATCTGTTTTCACTCATCGGTCGGTGATATTCCAACATAATAGATAGATAAAGGAGATGAACTGGTATCTTATCGGCTTATGTACTATTTTCTAGCACATTTTGGATAAGCCATAGTCAATTTTGATAACTTGAAAGCTTGTTTAGCCCTCTCTTGTTTTAAGCTGTGTTGCTGTATAGTCTAACTAATTATGATATTTTGTTGTTATAACTTCACAGCCAATAAGCGGACTTGGGGTTTCAAAAGTTATTGATTCTAGGAATCAAAACTTCAGAGAAGGTGATCTAGTCTGGGGACTAACTGGTTGGGAAGAATATAGTGTGATCAGTTCGCCAGAGTCTCTGTTTAAGATACAACACACAGATCTGCCTCTCTCCTATTATACTGGCATACTTGGTAAGGTTGAAAGCAAATACTAGATTTAATTGCAGTTTTATACTTTTGTTATTAGGTTCTTGAACGAAGTTATAACTTGCGTAAAGTGTGCTTTGAAATATCAAATGATGTGATGCGGATTTATAAACATCATATACCCGTTGACAAAAATCATACACAGTTAATATTGGTTTCTATTATATGCATACCACATACCTCTTCTATTGTTTCATATCAAGTCTGTTTTTAATAAAGGAAGTAGAAGTAGAAGTCTGTTTTTTATAAATAGAGGCCATGTACAAAGCTTAGTAATGTATAAGAAACACAGGTGAATGAGAATTTCTCTTTTCTTTTTCTCTCGAATTTTCTCTTCTCTTATCCTAAATTTTCTCTATTCTTACAACATTGTTCACGTTCATTTAAGGACTAAAGGGAGTTTAATGAACCCATTTTGAGAAAATGGGGGGGGAGGGGGGGGGGGGGGGGGGGCACTACTTTTCTTTGGTCTTTCTTACAAGGCACTTTCAACTAATTCATACGAAAGAAAAAATGACAGTCAACTTATTAAATGTCTATTAGATATAGACCTCTAACATGTTGTATAGTTTCATGTTAAATCTATTTTTGATCAAGTATAAAGAGAAAAGAAGTGTACTTATCTTTGTTTTATATTAGATCCTGCTTGTTTCTTCAAGTAACATGATAAACATTACATGCAGGTATGCCTGGTGTGACTGCTTATGCGGGATTTTATGAAATCTGTACCCCTAAAAAAGGGGAGACTGTATTTGTATCAGCTGCATCTGGAGCAGTAGGTCAGCTTGTTGGGCAATTTGCTAAGTTGATGGGTTGCTACGTTGTGGGAAGCGCAGGAAGCCAGGAAAAGGTGGGTAAAGATAACTACAACCTTTATGTTTTGTAGTTAACTAATTGTAAAGTAGTTTAGTACCGATTGCAATATTAGAAAAGTATACTTTTGTAAAATGTGAGAGTAGTGAAGTTTCAGACTGCGTGATCTATCCTTAATCGGTGTAGCGCTCAGTAAATGCATCACTACTGTTTATTACCTTTCTAAAGTTATTGTTATTTTTCCATCCCTTGATCGATTGTGTAATATAGGTTGACTTGCTCAAGAGCAAGTTTGAATTTGATGAGGCTTTCAACTACAAAGAAGAAACCAACTTGGATGCTGCTTTGAAAAGGTTAGAATTATTGGTTGAGTATTTTCCCAGAACACGGACTTGTGACTTGCTCAGAAGTCAAAATGTTAGTGGTTATGTTGTCCAAAACTTGCTGTCATGGGCGTCCATGTGGCTTGAAATTCTAAAGTTCTCCTCCCTTTATTATGTGTTCCCCTTTTTCATTGATAGCAAATTTCCCTCATCATGAGTTGCAGCCCCTCCTTAAAATTGCCAGCAACCTTGTTTTTCTTTGTCCTGTTTTGATAGGATTAGAAGATTTAAGAATGAGAAAGAAAAAATAAAAGACAATCCAGAGTCAGAATCTAACTCTAGCCAACACAACACAATTCTAAAATACTTCTTCATTCACAATCCTCTAGAAAACAGATTACAAATATATATAGAGTGTTACTTTCCTAACTACCTATAAAACTACCCTTAAACAGATAATACACAATAACTAATTTAAACTGTCCATAACTACTCTGACTTATCCTAAACTACTCTGACTTATCCTATGGGGACAGTTATTATCTCTAATATCCTAACATGTTTCCTTTCACTCACTGTCACTATGTAAAATGGAAAATAAGGGGTGAGATGGAATGGAAGATTATGAAGTTAGAGACAACTCACAAGCTATTTGATTTGACTTGGTTCATTCCGTTCCATTCGAATTAACTAAGTTAAATGACTAATTGGAGTTTGAATCAAGTTAATAAGCAAATCATTATCTTATCAAGGGTTTTTCTGATAGGTATTTTCCAGAGGGTATTGATATATACTTTGAGAACGTAGGCGGCAACATGCTGGATGCAGTGTTACTCAACATGAGAATCCACGGCAGAATTGCTGTGTGTGGAATGATTTCACAGTACAACCTTGATCATCCTGAAGGTGTGCACAATCTAATGCATCTTGTGATCAAACGAATTCGCATGGAAGGGTTTCAGGTTACTGATCATTACCACCTTTACCCCAAGTTCTTGGAGATGGTGATTCCTCTAATCAAAGAGGGCAAGATTGTTTATGTGGAGGACACTGTTGAAGGCATTGAGAATGCTCCTTCAGCTCTCATTGGCCTCTTTCACGGCCGCAATGTTGGAAAACAAGTGGTGGTGGTCAATCCACAATGATTTTGTACCAATAATGGGCTTTTTCTTGGAGGCAACTCATTTTGTTGAATTGCCTATAAATCTCTATCTTTAACTGTTTGGCACATAGTAATTATAATCTTGTCAATCTACCTTCATCATCTCCCAATATTTACCTATTTTTCACTCGAATGAAGTATAGCTCTTCAAGTAATGAATTATAGCTGTTCAAGTAACTTGTCACCGAATCAAGAAGATTCCTTACCAAAGTAAACTTTAATCTCTTATTCACTCAAATATCAAGGCAGACAGATATTATTGCATTGACTAACTTCTTTTCTGGTGTTTATTAAAGTTAAAGTGCAAATGTGCCCTAAAAGTTTTTTTCAAGGGTAATATTGCCCAAAAATTTTAAAACGTAGCAATATTGCCATACATGGTTAAAAAACTAAAGCTGACGGTTAAAAATTGGCGTTGGCTGTTAATATTTAAAATGTTAAAAGGTAATAATGCTATTTTTTAACACTTCAAGTAACATTGAATCCAAAAACACTTTCAATGCAACATTGATCACGAGAAAAAATCTTCACAGTAAATTTACACCTTAATCCTTTTATTTATATATTTAATTTGATGATATTCATTATTTTTTTTGAAGTTGGCACTCCTCTTTTATAAAGCAGGGAAGGTGGTTATTATTATTATTATTAGAGAAAATTAGTTTGTCAACCTTGTAATTTCATCAAATTTTGAACCAAGTTGTTAGAGGTTTTTTCTCTGTTTTTATTAAACCCTTATGCTTTACACTGTCATTGGGGTTAATCCATCCGTTAATAAAACTTACTGATGCCGTTAGTTTAAAGTTAACAGGGGTGAGGTGGCGCTTATCAAGCACACAAACTGACAAAGAACAAGCTACTCCGTGTCAATCTAGATTTGGCTTCAATCCATCCTGTTCATTTTTTTGATATGTTCTTGTTAAACTTATTACTACCTCCGGTCCTAATTATAGGAACACTTTTGTGTTGCAATTTGTACTACAAAAGTGTTCTTATAATTAGGACCGGATGGAGTATTTACTAAGTTTGAATATTTTTATACTCAAAGAAGCAAGAATTAGACTTATTTCCTTCATCAAGCTTGGAATAGAGAAGATATATATTACTCGCTCATATTTTGGAGAGATTAAGGATAGTAGTTAAATTAGTTAGTTATATTTATTTTCCTAAAATGCCCTTGTTTAACTAAGTTTTATGGTTTTACAAGTTGAGAAAACAAACGAGAAATCTTCCTAACAAATCTACAACCCTTGAGCAGTATGTGATGGTCGAGTCCAAGAGATTAGCCTTGAATCTTTGATCATCATCATTCCACTATAATTCTTTTGGGTTTAATAGATAAAAAAATCATTTCTAAAATTACTTTTTTTCCCATTCTAGTTATATTTTAATTTTATTAAAAAAAACAGTAGAATTGAGATGTATGTGACATTAATAAGTTGCAATCATTACTTACTTTATAGAATATATAAGTACATTATTAAATTATTATTGGGAAAGTATCAATAGGGGTATTTTAGGAAGAAATTGACAAAAAAATAGAACTTTGTCCTATAATTAGGACCAAAACCAACTCTCAAATGTTGTCTTATAATTAGAACCAGAAGGAGTAATATATATCTCATCAATTGATTCATTTCCCTGGTTTGTTATTTCCAAATTCTTACTTGTATATATACCAAGTTTATAAACTGAGTTTTTACTATTATTATTTTAATTAAAGGGTTAAGGGCGAATTAGGCCCGCTAATAAACTATTATTAGCGCAAGGAGCGTCAAAGACAAACAACTATTAAGTGGACCTTAAATACCAACAAACTTTTTAAAAAGTAAACTTAATACAAAAACGTTAAATTCATCTAACGTCCGTTTGTTTTTTGTTTTTCAGACTCAACGCAGGCTATAGTGCGCCAGGTGGTGAAAGACGAGCTCTCACGGTGCTCCCACGACGGAGACATTCCTATTCACAAAGATGCCCTCCTCGCTTTCTCAGAAAGCGCGCGGATCTTCATCCACTACCTTTCCGCAACGGCCAACAAGATATGCAAGGAATCAAAGAGGCAGATAATAAGCGCCGATGATGTATTTAAAGCTCTTGAAGAGACTGAGTACTCCGAGTTTGTTCGGCCCCTAAAAGCTTCTCTTGAAGAGTTTAGGAAGAAGAATCTTTGGAAAGAGAGCGGGTGCGTCAAAGGAAAAGGATGGAAAAAAAAAAAAGGAAGTTAAAGGATGAGGCATCGATAAAGATGAGGGTGGTGACAACGACAAATGAGAATTTAGAGTGTACCAAAGAGAAGTTGCAATTTTCATGACTGCCTCTGTTATTTAAGGTCTAAAATTTGGGTAACACCTGAAAATTGTTTAATTTGATGCAACGCCCTATTCTGGTCTCAGACTACGTCAAAAATATGGCTTTTATCTCTTCCCATGCCTAATGGCTCCACCCCTTCGACGCAAGGCAGATTTTAAATAAATGCTTTTGTCCTGATTTTTTCTTCCCCAAATTTATGAACAAACCAAGTTTTTTATCCAGAAAAAAATCTGGGAGGATTGCGTCCTTTAAAAAAAAAAAAAAAATCATTTGCTTTTGTTTTTTTTTTTCATTCGCTTCGTCTTCCTCCTCTATCTCACTAAATTTTTCAATCTTGGCCGCCGCCACTGCCGCCGTCTCCAGCACCGTCCTTCTCCTCGCTCTGCCTCTCCAGAAATCCCTCCAATTCCCAGTCCACCATGACTCTTCCCCGCCAACTCTACGATCTTGCATATCATCATCCACCTCAGGTAATTAACCTTCATATTCCCCTGTTTTTTTTCATTCAAACACATTGATTCACCATGCTTAAATCTTCGATCTTTAATGTTGTTTCTGGAGCAGATGAGAAGAAGAAGAAGAAGAAGAAGAAAAAGAATAAGAGGGTTCGCTGCTTCTGGAGATGACAATTCCCGACGGTCTGGTGAACTGTTCCAAAACGTTGTCTTTGCCGACGTGTTTCCCCCTCCGTTATACGGAGATGACAATTCCCGACGCCTGGTGAACTTTTGTCCCTCTCCCCTGAAATTGAAATTGTTGTTCTCAATGTTGAGGTATGAGCTGTGCGCTGTATCTGGAAGTTTATTTAGCTAGTCTTTTCCCCTTATATTCTGTTATGTCTCTGAGTTAGGGTAGTAACGGATGTTAGATAAATTTAAAGTTTTTGTGTTAAGTTTACCTTTTAAAAAGTTTGTTGGCATTTAAGATCCACTTAATAGTTGTTTGTCTTTGGATCTTTCTGAAATTTAATAGTTTGTTGGTCAATTCGCTTCTTAACCCTTAATTAAAATATGATTTAATTTAGAAAAAATTGAGTTGATATGTCTGCTAGCTATGATTAAAATAATGTGACTTTAAATTTGTTTCATCAGCATTGTATTGTCATTACTTAAATTTATTTAGCTAGTATTTTCTGTTAGTAATATTAACGGTATTAAGTTTTAAGAACTAAAAATGCCTTTATAAACTTAAAGGACTAAAATGAAACCACATATAAATATAAAAGACTAAAAGCATACTTTAGCCTTAGAATTTGTAAGAGATAGTGAAGGCAAAATAAAACATAAAAATTAAGAGATTGTGCTTTCTTTTCCCTCTCTCTTTCAATTTCCTCAAAATGGTTTGATTATGCCAAACATGACTTAGAGTTCCTGGCCAATTTAGTTGTGACGTTTCCAAAGCGAGATAACGGTGGGAAGCATGAAGGATTTTATATATATATATATATATATATATATATATGATATTGTCATTACCCATGTCACTACAATTTTTTCATAGTTAGATCAGAATCTCAATAGGAGAGATAAATAATAAAGATAGATGAGATTCTGATATATATATATATATATATATATGACCTGCATTATTGATATATTACAAAATTTAATATTTTTGTATTCACTGTTGATATATGTTAAAATTATATCCTTCATCACTGAAGTTTTATTTCAGGTAAAAAAAACATTGTATTATTTTTTGTTTATTTGATATAATTATTCTAATATTTTTGTCACTATTGTTGTCTTTCTTGCTCAAAATAATTACTAGTGTATAATTAAGAATATAATAATTTATCTGTATAAAAAAGAATATACTAATTTCTTTTTTCCAACAATAATTTACATTTTTTTATACATAAATTTTAGGAAAGAGGTTGAAATTTCCTTTGATCTAAAGGCAGGACTTGGAAATTTCGATCCACAACATTGTTGTCATTTCTTACGTAGACCTAAGATGTCTCCATCAACGCCTTGACCAACTCTAGGATCGAACCCCCTCTCTTTTGGTGAGAAAGTCCGACCCCTTCGCCAATTGAACTAAAAAATAAGGGGTCCAACAATAATATACTAATTTCATTACCAATGATTAAAGGACAATTAGACTACAGTCTAAACAATCGTGAACTACTATATATTTTTATTCGTTTTATGGTCAGTCCTTTTTAATATGTTGTTTGATATTGAATCCTTTTATACTTTTGAATTATTTTAACTAATAATAACACATTCAATAAAATTGGGATGATAACATACTAAAAATATAAATAACTCAATCCTAAATATGAGAGTTAGAAAAATAGTTTACATCGTTATTAAATATAAGGTCTTAATCCATTTTGTTCTACCAAATTTATAATTTCTCTTTCTCAAAATATTCCTATTAATTGCATACAATAAAAATTGTCCAGATAATACTGAACATATTATAGAGAAATTAACACACATTGTGAAAAAAAATTCTCTGTTATCCTTGCCCAGGGACATGCTAATATTTTATTTACCTGTTTTTTTTAGCTAGAAATTTTTTATTTATCATTCCAATTAATTATAAATTTTTCTAATAATAAATAAATCGTCTTTTTTATGTTCATATGCATTATATTCTCTTCGGTCTTAAATATAAGATCTAGTTGATATTTTTGGGAGAGATTAAGTAACCTAAATAAGTTACTCAATCTATATTGTATAAAAATTTATAAGTCAAACAAAATATCTCTCTCAGTTCAATTATAAGGCGCAGTTACGCTTTTTGGAGATATTAATGAAGTTAATTAAATTACTTTAGAGTATTTTTATTTTAAATATTTTTCTTCAAACTAATTAGTTTGACTAATAAACTAATATATAATCTAAAGATACACAACATATGAAATGATTAAGTAACTTATTTAGCTTCCTTAATTTCTCCTAAAAAAAGTCAACTAGGTCTTATAATTAGGACCGAAGATAGTAATTTAGAAAAAAAAAAATATTTAAATGTAACTTATTTAGTTCTTAATCTCTTCAAGAAAAATGAAGCTCTTTTATTAAAGACCGGAGGTACTATATATTTTACTTAGCCCTAAATGGTGGAAAGCTCAAGTACTTGTGCCACGCCCTGAAATTCAAGGGCTGGCATGGAATACGGAGAAAATCTCACATACCATAAACCATGAACATAATAATATTTACTTTAAATAATAATTATAATAGCATTTACAATATCATAATTGGCATAATAATCTTATACACATATACCATTTCTAACTTGTAAATAAACATATCTCTTGCAAACAAAAATATTAAGCTTTTGTAGAAATTTCGGTAGCTTCCTCTGCACGTTAAACTTCCCGAAAGTTCTCCAAAAGCCTATTAGTTTACAACAGCCTATGGAGCTCTGCTCCACAACAACATATAGATGTACATATATTTTAGGGAAAATCCCTTTTAAAGTCATATGAAATACCCAAATTCTAATTTGAGTTTCTAAACTTTACAAATTATTAATCAAGTCACATAGATCAAAGTGAAATTTAAAAATTGGATCAAATTACTTTCATACCCATCCATGAGTTCTTAGAAAAACAAAATTCAAGTGAGGTATTTTTTTGCTCTCCCATGTATCATTAAAAAACAAGTTTAAATTTATTAATTTCCAAACCAGATTAAGATTGAGACGTAGGATATATATATATATATATATATATATATATATATATATAAAAGATGATTGAATTACCAAATTTTAATTTGGGTCACTAAACTTAGCAAATTATTAATTAGTTTATGTGACACAATTAAAGATTTAGAATTTACGCTAAATTACTTCTATACCCTCAGTTATTTTTTAAAAAAAATGGAGACAGAATAATATTGTTTACGCACTACGTGAGAACCAAATGACAGGAAATTTATTGGAAGCCTCAACACCGTTAGATGCTATGGTAAGTTGATTTTTGACAACTCAAAATTTTCACCGCGTGTTCTTTGCTTTTTCTATGCTGTTGAGCCTAAATTTGGTCTCTATATATAGATCTGGTATTATTTTTAACATTTTTTTTAAACGATCATTTTGGTTGAAACCTGGCACTTACAAGTTCCTAAAGAAAAGAACGTCATGGATTAATTCATTTGTATCAGAAAAGTGCCAATGTGTTGGTGCCAATGTGTTGCCCACGGGATCAACCATCGGTTTTTAACTGTGTATTTTAATTGCTAATGTTCCTAGAGAGCAAAGTTATCTCCCCGCCGAATTATGACCCTAAATATGTTCATGTTCATCATTGATGTCGCCACTTGGCCATCGAATCTAGAACCTAAAAGCAAACTGTATATCATAGATTCGATGCATTCTATTTGAGTAAACAGCTAAAATCTAACATCAACCTTATTCAAAGACTAGAAAATTTCTCGACCTCGGTATGATTTGATTTCTTGTTCACCGGGCCATTCAACTTCTCAGGTTTTTTTATTTGCTTTGGTTTCGTCTTCAAGACAGTCCTAAAAAGCATTTCTAAATACCAACATATCAGCCATCTCCATTTGCTTGGGCGAGCCATCGTCGGAGGCGTTCTAATTCCCTCCCATACTAGGCCGGTCGGCTAATCTTTCGGAGGCATTCTCTTATTTTTGGATTATGGGTTAAGGGTATTATTAAAAAAATAACTAACATTTAAATATTTTAGATTAGGTCAATGACCCAATTTATGATTTGTTGAGTTTACCAACCTTATATTGGATTTTCTTATTTCAAACGTCTTTATATAGATTTCTCCCTGTATATTTGTTTAAGGACTATTTGTATCTATTCATCAATATTTAAATTTTTTTTATATATCCATCCATTGTTGATCTCGAAAACTTGTATTTCAGTTCCCAACCACCACCTCACATATGCTTCCCCGTTCCTACGGCAAACCGACATCCATCATCATGTCCCAATGGAAGATGCTTCGAGGCCATCTTATCATTGATTTCATCGTTAACACACAGATCTTGGACTTGATCGTTCTATCTGTTTATATCCCCAAGTAAAGAAGGGACACACAGTATACGCTCAGAGTTTTAATTTGTATGAAATTGTTGTTGCTGTGCAGCTGAGTCTTTAAGCATTCCATTGGTGAAACCATAATGTTGAAAAAAGAAATCAGACCAAAGAGGAGGGAGTGAATTTTGCTGTTGCTGGAACATATAGAAGTTTTACGATCTTACATACTGCAAGGAAGTTTTGACAAGTCATTGGTGGGAGAAATTGGAGGCAATGCCTTCAATAGAACTTTTCAGTTGCAAAGGAGTTTATCGGAGATCAAAACTTTCATGCCTCATGATTAATTCAACCTCTTCTACCGTAATAGTAATATTAATTTTTAAAATGCTTTGCAATCAAGTTATTTGGCCATGAAACTTTATAAGAGAGGACATTAAAGTAATTTTATCTACATTTTGAAATTTTAAATTGGGTTAATGACGTGATTAAAAATTTGTTGAATTTACCAACCTCATTTAGAATTTCTCTATTTTAACTAGCTTTTATATGAGATTTTCCCTATATTTTAAAATATCAAAAGAAGAAGAGGATCCTACCTATAGAATACGTGGAGCGACACTAGAACCATCATACAAAAGTATACGCTAAATATTTACGTTAGTCTTTGCAATATAGGTAGAAATCAAAAGCTTCTCATCCAAGGCATTTTCAAAAGTCAACTGGAGGGGCATGTCCACTTCTATCTGAATGCCAAAACAAATTTCTGGTAAATAACGCCCCCATAATAAAATATTTAAAATATAAATAGAGATAATGTTAAACTTGTCAAGTGATAACAGAATAAGAAATTTGACATTTTAAAAAATATATCAAATATTCATTTTTGAGAAGTTTAAGTAACTTGGAGAGCAAGAAAACAAAGAAATAAGTGAACATACTATTTAAAATTAAAACAATTCAAAAACAGGTAAAACAATATTGAAAATAATTATTTTGTTCAGGACTTTGATAGAACAATAACAGGCATGGATACACAATCACAAGAGTAAGTAACAAATTCGACGTGCCTAGAGGCCACAAAAAAATACGCGAGCATAAAGCCCATGAAAAACAGGCGTAAGTGGTACTCACGAAAATCCTCCCTCCGTTCCACGTTGGTCATCCCACAAGGCTAGCACCTTCAAATCACCCTGCTAGCTAGGATGCCATGACGCATCAATGGCTAACGAAACTGCATTAGCAACCAATGTTCTACTTTCAGTCCCTTGAAAACATTTTTCCAACGTACATAGAAGTAAATTGTCTTATAATTTAAGTCGCTTCAATATATCCCTTCCATGTACACATAGAAGTTTCAAAATAAATAGAAAATTTTGATAAACCAAATTCTTTCTCGCCTCAATTCTTTTCAAAAGCGTTAACATATCATTTCTAAAAAAATAAAACCACACTAACATAGGTAAATAATAAATACCCTGTATTTGGCATTTTCACTACATGTGAACCTCAAAGTAATCCTTCTTAATACCAAAGCAGAATATGAGTTGTCTTCCCTTATTGAACTTTAACTATATTAATCACCATCTCATTAGCATCTAATGCTTTGATGAGTCCTCTGATATGCTGTTTACCTTTATATCAAGGAACTATTCTTGTTATTGTTCTTGACTAGCTGATGCTGACAGTAAAGTATATTTCGTATTGACAATTATTCTTCAAGGAGTTAATGTAAAAAGATAAGAGTGAGTAGAATGATGCTCTGTTCCTTATAGATGCAGCATTTTCAATTTTCTTATGTTATAGATAATGAAATGGATTAATATAAAATAGAAAATTGGTGAAGAAACTAATTGAAGTGCATTATGAGCTAATCCAAACACAGATAAAAATGTAAGAAGAGTTTTGTTCGGTAAAGTATAAAAACATTTAATTTTAGCTAAACCAAACCATTAATTGAATTAAATAAGGGTTTTCTCGTCTATTAAGAATGACTTAGAAGAACCAATATCATCAGTCTTAATTGAAGGGGTTTTAGTTGTTTAAGCACAACACAAAAAAACCTTGAATTTAGATATGTATGAATACATAAAACGTCTGTGGAAGAGATTTCCCAAATTAGATTCAATAATACTTGAATATAATTAAATTAGATAGCCATATAAAAAATTCACTTAGAGGATCATTATTTTCCATTCCACTCCTTAATAAATAAAGAAAATCCTTCAAACAACAGTGTAACTATACTTATACAATCAGGTTATACACACACTCACTCCCTTCGATCGTTAATATATGACATATTTTGAGAGTTGATCTTAGTCTTAAATATAAGGAATACTACTTATTTTT
Organism: Acacia melanoxylon; assembly: GCA_019022615.1. NCBI lineage: Eukaryota > Viridiplantae > Streptophyta > Magnoliopsida > Fabales > Fabaceae > Acacia > Acacia melanoxylon. The sequence goes on from JAFJYJ010000002.1 coordinate 22,238,843, forward strand.
CATATTGTCCATCTCGTTCTAATTTACCCATATTGATTATCCCTAAACAATAATAAAGGAGGAGAGTGAATGAAGAAATTAAGAAAGATGGTTATGATGTTTTAGAAAATACATGTCATATTAACTAACTCAACCAATTTCTTTAATATTATCAAATGAGGTAAATATGTCTTATATTAAAGACCGAAAGAAGTGTGTGTGTGTATAAACATACATATACACATACATAGAGAGAGAGAGAGAGTCTTAACTAAACACCCTCAAGCCCAAAACAGAAGACTGGGCCTAATATGAAAGGTGTTGTTGGGCATTATTGGTCCAGATATTTGCACACACACAAAAAAAAATCAAAAAAAAAATATATATATTTGCCGAACGCTGTCGATGGTGGAAGTCAATGCATTAACGTGTCAAGGCGCAAATGGGATGCGGAAGATTGATGAACTGAACAAATGCAGACGCCGCAACGCAAAATCCGGATTCAGAGAATGGGGACTAAGGACGATAGTGTTGGTGATACTAAATTCTTAAAATTCTCAATCGGTGCCTTGCCTTGTATGATCCCAGTACCAATGAAGAATCTCGCCGAATCACACCACGTGTCCTCTTCCTCATCCCATTCTGCGGTTCGATTCGTCTTCTTCCCTGTCTCCAATTTAACAAGTTCTGCGCAATCGAGCTTCAGTACCAATTCAACCTACATACTGAAATTCTGGTTAGCTCTTCTCAATATACACTTGTCGTTTTCAAAATCCTAGCTCTCTCTCCCTCTCTGTTTCGCCGGGAAATCTTAGAGTACAGTAGAACAATTGGAAGACGGAATGGAAATTAAAGGTACATACCTGACAGTTTGCAAATTATGCTTGTCTTGGCATGTGGAATTGGAATTTCTTTTTTACTGTTTTCGATGTTTTTGGCTCATGAAATCGAGTAATTTATGATATGATGATGATGATGATGCAGGAAATATGGCAGTTTAATGTTTAGTAGCAGCTATCCCGTCGTCAATGACGGTTGAGGCACTAATTCCTCTACTTCAGTGCGATATGGAAGCCGCGAATGAAAACTTTTCAGCCTCCCCTGGCGATGAAATGAATAAGCAAGACATTCGGAAAATCGAATCTTCGAAGGATAAGATTCCTGGAGGCGAACTTTGGAATGATGGACTCATCTGTGCATTTGAATTTGTCTCTGTACCTCGGAGGAGTAGATTAGCTGAAGGAGTTCAAACTAATTTCTTATTAAGAACAAAAGATACAGGAAACTGCTCAAATGATTGTTCCTTAACAGATAAATCTGGAGTTAATAAGAGCCAATCACATAATCTCCATCAGGGAAACAGAGAAAGGCTTCCAAGGAGCCACTGGAGACCAATTGGATGGGCAAGGATTTCTGAGCTTACACAGACGATGCAGGTTGAAACTGAGTGGGCCTCATCGGAGTCGCATGGTTTCTCAGATGAAGAAACTGATGTGACTGCGGCGGATGTTGTAACTCCTTGCTGGGAACGGCCAGTGGGTCCGACTTGGTGGTGTCATGTGGACGCAGGTCATCCATTTATTCGTGCTTGGTTGGGCAGTGCTCAGTGGCTACACCCTGCTATTAGCATTGCTTTGCGGGAAGAAAATAAGCTCATCAGTGAGCGTATGATATACCTTCTATATGAGGTAAGGCATGATCGTTTAGTACAATACTCCCTTGTACCAATTTTACTAATTTAATTAAATTAAATAAGTTAGTTAATGTAAATAATATAACTTTTTAAAAAAAAAAAATACTATAATCATCTTCTTTAATTGCTCTCATCTCTCTCTCTTGATTATTGATAGATACGGTAGATTAGAAAAAGATTGATAAATATTAGAAGTAAATCTTATATTTATAATTTTTGCATTGACAGGTTCCCGTTAGAGTTGCTGGTGGATTATTATTTGAACTTCTGGGGCAGTCAGCGGGAGATCCTTTGGTTGAGGAAGATGATATCCCCATTGTTTTAAGAGCATGGCAAGCACAAAACTTTTTGGTGACAGCATTGCATGTTAAAGGTGTTGCATCAAACGTCAACGTATTAGGCATTATAGAAGTTGAGGTCAGTCCCTTTTTTATTCATGATATAAGTATATCATGTTAGTTGATTCAATTGAAAATTCTAGTTGACTCATTGGTATTTGAATATGGGTTTGGAATTTTTATAGAATTAATATTTTAAAAATTGGAAAAATCAGCAAGAACCGGGATTAGTTATTAGTTCAATTTATTTTGTTTTTAAATGTTTTGGTTGCTAGTTTTTTTATAAATATTATTTTTGTACATATTTTTTTAATATTTTTATTTAACATCTGATTATTTGAGGAAGATATCGATAATTTATTTTATAATTTTGAGTGGTTGAGTATAATGATGGTGACATTTTTTTTGTAGATATTAATGAATTTAAATATAATGAATGACTGTTAGTTTTTTTATATTCAAGTTGTGATGAAGGATAATATTAATTTGTTTGAATTTATATATTAGCTTAAAAATTTATTCATCTGATTTTTTTATTTTCATTTAATATTTTAATATATATAAACATAAGAAATTGTAATGTAATTTTATTGGTTTGATCATGTAATTAGTGTCTCTATTGGTTTAATAACTGATTAGACTTTAAAAACATGTCAAAATCACAGCTAGCAGTTTATTTATTCTTAACATCATGCTACAAAATTTTTCTGACTATTATTTTATAATATTTTTTCTGATTATTTGATTTTGTATTTTAATGTAGGAATTGCTTGCTTCTGGAGGGACTAATATACCACGTTGCATTCACGAGGTTGTAGCACACCTAGCTAGTCGTCTGGCTAGATGGGATGATAGGTGAAAATTACTTGAATTATCAAATTTCCATTGGTTTCGCCTTGGATAAGTACAGTATGATATATTACCTCTTCTGTTTTAATTTATATTTTACCTTTTTCCCTCTCTTCTGGTACATGACCTTAATTATCATGGAAAAATGGATTTTATATATTACAGGGAGTGAAAACAGTTCAAACTATAAATAATACAATTTGTAAAGCATAAGTTATTGCTTTCATGCAAGGCTCATTATTTTTGCAGTTATATATGCTTTTTGGGTAAAATACACAAAATTGCAAGCATATGTAACCTTAGCATCCCATCTTTGGGTTCGATTTCTTGGGAAACCAGTTTTGTCCCCATCTATTTTATCCTCTATACAGAACCAAGCATGCATATTATCCTTTCAATTCCTCTGCTTCAACCCCTCCAAAGCTGCAGCGGAGGAGGAATTGGAATTTTGATCCTGAACTATGGTTGCACCTGATGTTCTTATTTTCCTCTGCAAAACATGTGAAGGTGATTCAGTATCAGAATTGAAAATGACTTTCGCTGACCTATGACATACAAAGGGAAAAAATTAAGAAAGAACGGAATTAACTTTTGAAGGAATTGAATTGCCGAGTTGGGTTAGCTTATTTAAGGATAGATCATAGATGTATGCTATTGTTGGGCTGACTGAATTTATAACTGAAATTATTATTAATATTATGTTTCCGCTTCTGCTTCTCTAGATTCTCCCCTCCTTTCTTGAACTGAATGCATATTATATTAATAAGCTTTTTGATGATATGCATATTATACACTTCGTTATTAACATGTTTGATGTAGGTTGTTCCGTAAACACGTATTTGGGACTGCAGATGAAATTGAATTGATGTTTATGAACAGGTGATTCCATGTTCATTGGACCATAATCCATTTACTGTAAAAGTTGAACTTTGTTGGCCATTTCATATTTGTTGTTAACTTGGATGCCCAATGCTTTGAATCTTCTTGACAGGAGGAACCATGAGGATTTACATCTTTTCAGTATAATATTGAACCAAGAAATCAGAAGGTTATCAGCCCAGGTACCTTTATCCAGGGATTGCGACGTAGAAGTTAATTAGTATCCACAAATGAATCCAGGAAAGATTAGATTATTCTAGAAGGAAGAAGCAAACGGGATATATTTTGTTATCTCCACTAAATTGTTTGCACCTGAATTGTCAGGAAATGATAATAAAATAAATTTAATGACTTGCTTCTTTTTTTTACCGTCTTGAAAAAATCATTATATGAAGTATACAATTCGAAGTACACACAGCTTAGTCTGTTGCACTTCACTAGATGTTTTTTCTACCATAAAAAAGTGTACCTCTATCACCTTGCTTTTCCTGTGAAGAATAATGTTGTATGCATATTCCTTTGTGTTTGATTTATTAGGCTATAAGAGTGAAGTGGTCACTCCATGCACGAGAGGAAATTGTTTTTGAACTTATTCAACAGGTGAGAGGAAGTGACGCAAGAACCTTGCTAGAAGGAGTACGAAAGAGTACTCGAGAAATGTTAGAAGAGCAAGAAGCAGTTCGCACTCGCTTATTCACTATTCAAGATGTCATGCAAAGCACAGTCCGTTCGTGGTTACAGGTTTTGTAATCTTGACCCCATATTGAACTACACATTCTGAGAAAGATTTAGATGTTTCGTGGTCAAAATATCAATATAAAATTTAGAGTTCGAAATTGTTTGGGATAGTCAGTTGGGGAAAAAAAGCTATTTTGATGAAAAAATGATGTTTGACATGAATTTGGGGGAATTGACTTTTTGACCCAAAATCACTTTAAAGTTGAGGCAACTTTTTATGGCTTATCATACTTGGTTTTTTACTTTTCTTCAAATTTGAACCTTTGAAACTAACTTTTTAAATATAAATCTTATTTCACCAATTGACTTTTATCCCAACTTTAGTTTGCAAAAGTTAGGTGGGATAAAAGTCACTTGCCCAAATCAATCCAGGTATTCACAGCTTACTTCTCATGCTTATTGCATAAAAATAATGTGATTTGATTTTGCAGTATAAATTACTTCTCACTATTATTCGGTATTTTTCACTTTCGGCTTGATTTATACTGACTGAACAAACATATGCTGAATATTATAAAAAATCTTAGTGATTTTAACGATGTCTATACCGTTGTTAGAGATAAAAATAGCTCATCACACTCTTGCTACTTGTTTTGTAGGATAGAAGCCTGACAGTGACACACAATTTAGGAGTGTTTGGTGGAGGGGGTCTGGTTCTGTCCATCATAACTGGCCTGTTTGGTATAAATGTAGACGGAATACCAGGAGCTGATCATGCTCCCTATGCATTTGCTCTGTTCACTGCCCTCCTCGTTTTAGTAGGAGCTCTACTCATTGGAATTGGATTGCTTAATCTTGGGCTGAAGAAACCCATTGTGGAAGAAAATGTTGCAGTCAGAAAACTTGAACTTCAAGAGCTGGTCAAGATGTTTCAACATGAAGCTGAATCTCATGCTCAGGTGCGAAAAACTGTACCCCATAAAGATTTCCCTCAAACTAGTGCAGCACGTAAGAAGTTGCCAGATGGTGCAAACCATCATTTCCTCGTCTAGTAGCTATGCTTTTTTTTTTTTTTTTTAATTAATAAAAAAAAGGACTATATCAATGGGGTTTTAAATCCTGACCACTACTTTTAACCTGTTATTAAGTTTAATCCCAAAGGGGCTATGAAGCTATGCTTCTGTTTTCACTCAACATACATATGTACGGTTTAATTTACGTGTTATTTGGGTTAGTTCTATTTTTGTGAATTATTGTCTCTTTCCCTTGAACATCAGCAAATGAATTAGAAGAGTAGTGATTTTGTTGCTGAGGGTCTCTCATGCTCATCGCGTCGTTGAAGTGAGATTTGCGCCATTCAAATAGAACTTCAATATTCGAGATTTAAAATTTTCAAACCAATAATTTTTAAATTAAAAAAATCAATTTTTGAAATATGACAGCCAAAAGATTATATGGAAAATGATAGAAAAATACTGTTTAAATTTTAAAAACCCAAAATGTTTACTAAATTAGAAAAGGGACAAATAGGTAATTTGGTAAGAATCTGGGATTTTAAAAATTGGGCGTTGGACAACTTGAGTATAGGAATTAACAACTTCGACATTGGGAGCTCAAGTTGTCACTGTGTATATCTAAATTACTATTTGAAATTCTTAAATTGTCATTGTTTATACTCAAGTCAACACTCAAACTTTAAAATCTTATATTTCTATCTGATCATTTATTTGTCTTTTTACTAATTTAATAGACATCTTAGAGTTTTTTGTAATTCAAATGGTATTTTTTTTATCATTTTCTCAAAATTATATTCAGTTTAAATTCTGTACATACAATATATTTTTTTTTGGGGGGGGGGGTAAAATATTGAGTCTAAAGCATCCAAATTATATTGAATGGTTTGCAGTGCTAATGAGCTCTATGTGCTCATCATTGCATTGCAACGAGTACCAAAGTTCTGAAAATAATCTCCTTTTAAATGTAAGATGTGAAGTAAAAAATAAAGCTGACAAAGGCCTTTAAGTAAAAAAAAAAAAAAAAAAAAAAAAAAAAAAAAAGCTGACAAAGGCCTTTGTTATTTCCATTCTGCAAATAAAAAGGAAAAAGAAACTTGCTAAATAAGTGGTTTAAAAAATTATCATTAATTTGTAATCACCACCATCACATATTTTACACTAGAACTAGTTTTAGTGCTCATCATAGTGATAAGCATCAAGAGCTATGTAGCATAGTGAGATTTACACAGTTCAAATAGAATTTTAATAGTCTAGTTTTAATATTTTTAAATGAATATTTTAAATAAAACAATCACTTCTTTAAAAAACTTACAGTTAAGAAATTATCCTTATATTATATTTTATGCACGAATCCTTTCTTATCTTTATATTATATTTTATGCTCCATCCAAATTAGATCTAAAGAGTTTACAGTAGTGAGTTGCTCTTGACGCGCATCATTACACTGAGCACTAAAATTGGTTTTGATCTAGACCTGTGGTCTGTGGACCATTCTACCTGTATTTTTTTTTCTTTTCCAAATGATCACTCGACCTTTCTTGCAGTCGCCTTATACATTATATTTTATTCCATCTAAATAAATAAACTCTGAAACACTATCCAAGTCAATCATATCATAGTGGGTTATATCTTGTTCCAGGTTAATGCAAGTGACGAGAAACATGGAAATGGAATTATTTAAAAATATAAATACTTGAAAGAACAATTACATGTAAATGGATAAATGGATACAGTATCCTGGGACAATACCCCGCATTTTTATTACCTTGTATTTACAACTCAATTCCGCGGCATCAGATAGAGTTTTTCATGGGATTGAAAACGTTGCCACATCACATGAACCCAGTAAAGCCACGAAAGGTAAGTTTCAGCTTTCAAACAGTTACGTGGAGCTCTCTCGCATCACGTGATTCATCTCTGACTCTCAGCTCAAAAAAATCACAACCCTCACTCAAACTCAACCCACCATTCTTCTCTGTTTCTGTGAATTGACTTTTAGTTATGAACGTCAAAATCAGCACTTAATGATTCAACAAAACGAATAAATTTCAGATACAAACACAGGTTTTGAACCCAAAATGCAGATATACCATGGATGAACCTTTTCTCTCCAAGAGACGAGGAGTGGTTGCAGAATCATCAAGCAGGCCACCATCCCTAAGAGAACTTAACTCATCTTATATTGATCTTATCACCAATGAAGAAATCATTCAGATCATTACCACACCCAAGAATAGCCCTTCTTACTTGAACCTCATAGCCAACTTGAACAGAAGAAAGAAGATAGTCCATCGCTCACATTCTGCTCCCTCAGTTTTCACTGATGTCAAAAAAGATGGTCACGATTCCTCGGACCTCAGTATTTCACAAAGAACATCACCTACAATAGTAAGGCTATCCTTTATTGGTGTCATCTTGTATGTGGCAATTGGGGTTTTAGTGTACTTGGTAAGTGGGAGTTTCAAGGGCACATCCACTTACAAGCCGGTCGATGCTGTGTACTTCACAGTGGTAACTCTCTGTACAATAGGGTATGGTGATATTGTCCCAGACACAGCATTTACCAAAATCTTTACCTGTGGGTTCATTCTGGTGGGTTTTGGATTCGTCGGCATCCTGCTGAATGGCTTGGTCACCTACATTTGTGATAGACAAGAGGAAATGTTACTGAGTGCCATGGATGAGAATAGGTTTAATACACTAGTAAGAACGTATATGATAGACAAAGAGAAAGGGAGAATGAGGATAAGAACCAAAGTGTGTCTAGCTTTGGCAGTGGTTGTTTGTTGTATTGCTATTGGAACAATTTGTGCTCACTTCCTTGAGAGCTTGGATTGGCTGGACAGTTTTTATCTCTCTGTTACTTCTGTTACAACAGTGGGTTATGGGGATTATGCTTTTACTACCGAGAGTGGAAGGTGTTTTGCATCTTTATGGCTCTTGGTGAGCACATTGGCAGTCGGCAGGGCCTTCCTGTACCTAACTGAATACAGTATTGACAAGAGAAATCGCACTATTGCAAAATGGATTCTCCACAAGAAGATTACCTTGTCAGATTTAGTGGCCGCTGACCTTGACAATGATGGATCAATCAGGTATGCTAATATTTTTCTATTACATAGAATCTATGAAGAAGTTAATAAGCATGTGAATTTGCAGTCAAATTATACGTTGTTGTTGAAGTTGTTGGTGACCCAAAATGTCAAATAATATACATATAAGCTAGGTTAAAAGTAAGCTTCCCTAAAAAGTGTATCTAAGCTATCTGTATGTCGATTCATATTTAACTATAGTTATCTGCCTTCACAAGCCCAATCTATTTTAGATTTACTCTCTCCTTTTTTATTTTTGGTCAAACCAGATCTACTCTTATTTACTATTGAGGAATATTATTATTATTAGGAGTAAAGGCTGAATTATAAGCAGGATTGGACAAATTATTGACTGATTTAGTCACTTCAAAATTACATTTTAGGAATAACTTGGTCTGATGAAGTATCAGAGAGGGGGAACCTTGGAGCTATTATGTCTATAAAGCAAAAAGAAAACACCGACGCGTAAAAAAGTGATGAAGAAACAGAGGTAGAACGTCTACCTGGTTTAACTCTTCAGTCTTCAGCCACCAAACCGTTGTCCACAACTGAAGGACAGAATTGCAGTAAGATGAAGATTCTGAGTTGAATGCCTCATTCCCGCCGTAGTTAATAGGCCCTTGTATAGGACGCACAACCGCAATTTAACATATGTTCTTGTAACATTATCATGCATTCAAAAATTCTTGAGGTATAGCATGCAATACTTCACAGAGATTGTGATAATATACCAAGTGCAAGCTAATATAGTAGTATTTGCCAAATGTTCTTGCTGTATCACATGCAAGCTTTATCTTTTTTAGTGACCTTTTCCTTTTATGCTTGCAGCAAGTCTGAATTTGTCATATATAAGCTTAAGGAGATGGGGAAGATAACTGAGAATGACATTCTACAAATTGGCAAACAATTTGACTCGTTGGACAGTGGCCAAAGTGGCAAGATTACTCTTGCTGACCTAATGGAAACTGCCTAATACAGAAGTCAGTTCTATCGGAGAAATGTTTCCCCAATCTTGCCTCAGCAACGGCTACTTGCTTTGGTCTTTTATCTTTTCAGATAAGATGGTCCAGCATTGCCAACCATTTATTGCCCAAAACTTGATCAAGCTAAGGATTTGCAGGGGTCAAAATTAGGTACCAAGAGAGGCTACATGATCCATCCATGATGTGGGGTCCACCGGGCATTTCAGGTAGTAACCTGAAAAGGAAATCTGGGACATGATTGATTCCATCACACTTAGCAATAAGTCTAGAACAGTTAGTTTGGAAAATTTTAAGTAGCAAATCCACTTTTAGTAATAATTCAAGCATATATTTCATGAGTTTAGGAGTTCAGCATACATTACCACTACAGTGGAATTAGATACTCAATCAGGGAATTATAATACCACCAGAACTGGCACATTATTGTTTTAACACATGGTGGTTAACAAATATGTCAACTATATGTTAACTGTAATGAACATGTACTGCTAGAATCAACACGGTTTACAAGAAACAATAAATTTTAAAGATATTTACAGAATATCCCATGATAGTAAGTAGAAAGAGCCTCAACAGCGAATGAAATGAACATATATGCATATTGTGTAACTCAAAAGTGAGCTAGGACAAGATATATTGCAAGGTACTAATAGGTAAAATTTGATGATCTCATAAGCCACAGTTATGAACTTCAATAGCCGGAATATTTAGCCTGCATGAAGAAAAGTAGACAAATAATTGAACATAAAATTGTAAAATATGACCAAGTAGAGTTGAGATTCACTAATTGGATTTACATTTTCAAACAACCCACTTTCTTTCTTACGCTGAAAGTCACTCTTGTAGAGTATTTCACAAAAACCTTCATGAAAGGGATAATAGAGTGAAAATTTTGCAGAGTAAGTCACAGGCATGATCTTGCAACTTCACTTAACTCTCCTTCAGTGCAGCAGGAAATTTGTCAAAGGTAGATGCTCCAGTAATTGATTGAGCAGATGATGATGATTATGGCTGGAATGACCAATAATAAATCAATACATCAACATCGCATTACACTTAGATAGTAAGCACCCTCATTTTTTTTCCCATTTCCCACATTAAGTAATTTAGTGCTAGAAGAAAAAATGCAAAAGATTTTTCTTAAAGAATAAAGTAAGCCCTCACCTGGCAACAGAAAAGAATTGAACAAAGCAGAAAATGTGATCAGATCCTTAATTTTGCCTCCACAATGCTCTTCTGATTCTGAGGGTTTAAAAATTTGAAAAAAGCCTTACATTACTATTTTTTTCACTTTACTACATTATATGCTTACAATGATAATACAACCAAAAGCTCCACAAGCAACAATAGTAGCAGTATCCAATTCTTCAACGGAGCAATGAGTTTCATGCTTTGGAAGATAAAGATGGGTACCTCTGTCTGATCCTGTGGATGCTCTCAAGAAGCTCCACCGCTTGTTGCCACCTTGAATTATTTGGCTTCTCATCACCGTCCAGCAGCAAGTTTGAGGCTTTCAAAGCAGTGATAAGTTCGACTTCAATTTCACTGAGCTTTTGATCTATATGCTCCATTAATGCCTCATAAGAGGACATTTCTGTCAAGACGCTAGCTTTTTTGTCTTCGTCCAAACAACTAGTGTTTAGGGATTGTTGAAGATCCTCAATATCCTTGTCACCCAGCGAATCCCCTTGACTTACCACAGAAAGCCGCACATCTTGAATATCAAGAGATTTCATCACATTAAAATCCAAGTTATTGTCAGTAATATCTTCGCCACACTCCTCCTTTGGACTAATGATTCGAACTGGACTTGAAGAATCTTCTGTTTTGTCTTCAATATTCAGTGAAACATGCCCAATTAGTTGGCTTTCTTTCCTAGATATTGCCTGAAACCATATTAACGCATCTTTGGATTTCAATAGAAGAGTGTGTGAAATTTCAAAATAGAGGGGATTCTTTGACTGCAAATGGAAATATAGTCACTCAATAAATATTAGAGATAAGTATTCCATAGGATTTGCAATCATAAAACACAACCCCCCCTCCAAAAAAATTAAAAAAAAAAAAAAAAAAAAAAAAAAAAAATATTGTCATTTCTTTACTCTTCCATAATTTTCTGCCCGCCAACATGTACAAGGTGGATACAAATTCGAATGGTCAAGATTTGTTCCTTTGACCACTCACAAATAAAGGTATATATGGGTGACCTGACAGAGTGATTTAAGAGTTAAATAAGTTATTTTCTTGTCTATGATTTTAAAACATTCCCAACTATATTTTCATTTGCTATTTAGCTTTGCCCAATCAGTGCATTACAGATATGAATTTTTGTCATCTTCATTTATGATTTTAACTGAGATCTCCCTCAAGGACTTTTTCATGGGTTAAGACAAATGTACCAACACAATGAATAATTCAAAATTTAGCAAATAACATTGTTCTACCACAACTTCGGTTCTATAGAGAGGTAATCGCCATTATGGAGTTAACCATTGTTTGTATACAACATTGTATTAATAGTAATCAATTCATATTACCTCAGAAAGCTTTGTAAAAAGTTCATCAAGCAATTCAATGCGGGTTTTAGACTTCTCCAAAGCCTGCAAGACCTTCTTCCTTTGAAAAAGTATTTCCCTTGCATCATTTTCCTTCCCCTTTTGAACGATTATAGCTGCCTGCTTTTGAAGCTTCTCTGCTGCCTCTGTCAATCGCAGAAGCCTCAATCTGGCTTTATTTGCTGCTTCAACCACCACAATCCAGAGGCAAGTTCACGTATTAATGACTATACACAGTTTGTGTCTAACTTTTTGATGCATTATTCAGTGTCTCATTTGAGAATTGGACAGTTGGCAATCAACATTAATTACATTATAGTCAAGAAAAGTTAGTAAAAACCATAAACCTTTTAACAGATGCAAATATTTCTCAAAATTCATTATATACATTGCAACAGTGGAGGGGTGGTCAACATTTTTAATTTGTATTTCTTCTTTCAATAAAACTTTTTTTACTTTGTAATTTTGCAGTTGGAATGCTGCTATATCATTCAATACTGGAAGTTCAAAGTGGTATTTAAGGAACATCCTCATTTGATAAGTCATTGCTTTTCATAACTGTTGGAATCCACGGGTATTTTATCAGATTACGGTTTCTGTACACATTCTTCCTCAATCCTTCTATTAGTTAGGATTTAGTCATTATTTTTAATTATCTAGTTTTTTGAAAGGAGTTATTACACTGTTTCTGTTTGGATATCATCTGCTTGTTAGTTTCTTTCCATTTGGACGTCTATCGTGTTATCGTTATCGTTTATCTTATTTTATATTTAGCAGATTTCATATATTTTAAACGCTAAAGGCTGTTAGCAGATTGTATGGGAAAGAGTGGCAGGGTTGTAGCTTTCTTTCATGAACATTGAACAATGAGAACTAGAGCATCAAACTTTATCTAATTTCTTCAAAGACATATTCCCTTGTTCAAATTCGACAGGAGTTACCACTCCTAGACTTTGTAACCACTGACGTCTTTTGATTGCAATACAATCACTTCAAGTTACCCATTAAATAGAGACAGAAGCAAAATACTCGATTCTATATATGTATAATATCTCTTACAAGGAACCACAGTCTTTTTGCGAGCAGTTTTCGAGGTGAATAGGTAATGCTGATGCAATAGAGGCCGAAATGCTTCAGTAATGATATGGAAAATTTTCACAAGTACAGATGGGAGTGATTTGGATTGATCGTAGATGATGTTGGAATTACTAGAATTTCTCCTAATTGGCTGATTCTTTTAATTCCTAGGATCTTGCGAAATAGGACCTGACCTTAGGCGACAATGTTCTCATCGATAAATTTGAAATTTCCTCACTAACAGTAGTACTAGTGAATGAGCATAGAAGCAAAGCAATTCACTGTTCAGCAACCTGCCTACCAGCGATTATTCTCATTCTGCGTCATGCAGTTCATCGGATTAGCCGATATATCAGACTGGTAATCCATTTCTAACCAGAAAAAAGATTTTATCGGGAGCATTTCTGAATTGAAACAATTCCGAAAACAGAGCAACCAAAGAAAAAAAAAAAAAAAAAAAAAAAAAGGCATAGGAAAGAAGTGAGAGAGAAAGACCCGCACCCTTGGTTCTAGTGGTCTCAGCCTCTGTATGAAGCTGGTCGAGTTGAGAACGAAGGTGCTCCGTGTTGATGGCTGAAGCGCAGCAAATAGGTCTTCGCGGAATCACCATAGCAATGGCTCTACCAGAATTCGTTATCATATCTCTCTATCAAACACTCAACTCAACAATGAATCTAAAGAGAGCCCCTACAGCGGTAAAGTAGCAAACACGAAATCCTCCTCCCTGTCTTCTTCCCACCGTTGACAGCGTCCGACAAAGTTTTTTTATTTTATTTTTTAGAACATTTTCCATATCTGGATCAGCCCAAATTAAGCCTTTCATTCAGTTTTGGCCCTGAAGGCAATATTTTTATTTTTTTAATGCCTTTTTTGTAATATTTTTATTTTTAATGAATACTGTATATGTATATTGTACCCAATATATATATATATATAGGAGAAGTGTATTCTCATATCATAGATACAAAAAGATGGTGGGAGGGACCATTTCCGTGGTTGAGTTTTTTTTTTTTATATAAAAAAGATGTGGGTCCCACTATTTCATATATGTGTAGGAATCTTCTTCTTCTCATACAACATGAAAAGTGTAAACTCATATATATATATATATATATATATATAGGGAAAAACACTTATCATGTTGTAGGAGAAGTGTATTCTCATGTCACACACATGAAATGGTGGGACCCACACACACACACATATTGTGGGTCCCACCATTTCATGTGTGTAGGAAGATTTATGATTGGGTTTTAAACTTCACGTGTTGCATGAGAAGAATAAGATTCATACACACACATGAAATGGTAGGACCCACTTATATATATGGGGTTTAAACTTCTCATGTTGCATGAGAAGAAGAAGATTCCTACACACACATGAAATGGTAGAACCCACATATATATATGGGGTTTAAACTTCTCATGTTACATGAAAAGAAGAAGATTCTTACACACACATGAAATGGTGGGACCCACATATATATAATGCTAATCGTATATATATGTGGGTCACACCATTTCATGTGTGTGTAACATAAGAAAACACTTCTCCTACAACATGAGAAGTGTTTTTCCCTATATATATAATCTATTTATATATTTTCATGTGTGTGACATGAGAATACATTTCTCCTACAACATGAGAAGTGTTTTTCTCATATATATTCGCAAAAGAATGGCAAAACCACGGCTTATTTTTCTTTCTTATATCATTCCCGCCTTTACATTTTTATTTTTATTTTGCCTATATATAAAAATTAATATTATGAAACTAGGAGCAATTTTCTTCAGTGACCCCACAGATTAAATATAGGATCATTAGGACCAAATTTATCATCAACTTTCTTTGTTATATTCATCCTTTTTCATTGTGTATAACATAAGAAAATTGGAAAATGCAGAATCCAAAAAGAACCGAGCATCATTCCACCCTCTCTAATCTTCTATATTAACTCCTCGAAGAATAACTGTTAATGTGAAATATAAAACAAAACTGGATAGTGGCCTTTTGCCAGGATGCTTTACTGTCAGCCTCAGCTAGTCAAGAACAATGACAATAATAGTTCCTTAATCTAGAGGTAAACAGCATATCAATGGACTCATCATTTAACATGTTTTATAGATGTTCCAGCAAGACAAGTCAACCGTGATTTCGTATTAACCTCGGCCAATGGATTCAGCTTCTCTCTAGTAGCCATGCGATCATCCCACACTCGTATGACTCCGTCAGATGAAGCAGTCGCCACTAGGTGAGGGTCATCGTTGCCATCGCTCCCATGCTTACTGAGCCCAACAATTCCTTTTATACGAGTTTTGTGAGCATCTTCAATACAATATGCAACCTTCCCACTGTTCGGATCCCATGCTGTAATATTGCGGTCCTCACCACCAGTATATATAAGACCATTCTGTCAATAAATACAGAATCAAATCTAAGCATTAGATGCTAAAAGGAGCTGAGCAATGGAATTAAATTCAAGGTTTATACTCTATACACAAACCACAGTACATAAAATGCTATATCATACATGAAGCATGCACTGCGCAATCAAACAGTATGGGATAATAATTTGATCTCCAGACAATATATCATAACAAAGGATAAACATCCGAATCAATACAATATTTTTTCTCACACATGAAATACTACAAAGACAGCTATTGATAATAATAATCTGCATTCTGATCTGAAATAACATGAAGTATATTCCAACTCTACTTCTAAGTTACTTTTATCCCTTCGAAGTGTAGAAAAGAATTATCTTACCATCGGTATAGCTTTTACTCACTCTCTCAAGCCAAGCTATCAATATTTTTCAAAAGAAAGAACTAAAAGAGTGACAAGACCATAAGAGAGTTTGTTTCCTCACTCAACGCTTAGACACCGTCAAATGCTTTTCATGAAAATCAAATCAAAAAATTGTTGGCAGTCTCTAATACTCTTATTTTCTGATTTTTCAGCGATTTTCAACAACAATCTCCAACCATAGTTCAGCCAGCAGGATCATAGTAAAAGACAACTGTGGGCAGAGTTCTTAGCATATAACAAAAGGCATCCAACTGTTAGACATAATATTGACAGGACAGGATAGCATGTCCAACTTTTAATTTGCTACATAAACGGAATATGCCCTTGACAAATGCTTCTTCCTATCAAGGATTAAAAACTACCCTGCAGCTATAATATTCCTCAGAAGTGTATCAAATCCAAAACTTGTGATATTTTGATACTATGTAGTATGCACCATATCTAAATCAATATTAGCAACACAGAGCTTAACCACTTCTTTTTTTAAAAAAAAAAAAAACCACAAGGTCTGTTCACCATCAAATGAATTCAAAATATTTGCATAAGAGAGCCTGACAATGTTTCGGATCATTCTTAAACTCTTAAAAAGTTAAAAGTATGTTGTTTTCCTCATCTATATCAATTTACTTAATCATAGTCAGAAGTACAGAGAAAATAATGAAAAAGATATGGCATATTATTCTAGTTCACCCCCATAACCCACCAGAAAGCATGTAACAAGGAGAATGTGGAAACTAACCTCGGCAGGCTCAATACAGAGAATCCGCTTCTGGTGCTGGAATTCCAACAACAACCGAGCATCCTCAGCCACGTGGACCGAAGCCTTCTCTTCCATGGCCATAATGAACTTATCGCCTGTCAAATCAAACTTCACCAAGCTGGCTTCTCTTCCCAACCTACAGTAAAAGCTCCTTCTTCCCCTCACCAAATTCAGCATAGCTAAACAATCATCCCGACCCACAGTCAACGCTAACTTCCCCGAAGGATGCAAGGCGAGATCGTTAACATATTTTCTGTGTGCAGAGACGGTCTTGAGGTGAACGAAGGAATCAGCATCGTAGATGCAAACGGCTCCGTCGGCGGCAGCGGAGATGAGATTGCGAGGGAAGTTGAGGTGAGGAGGAGTATAAAACGAAAGGGCGGTGATGGTGGCAGTGTGGTCATGAAGAGAACCGAGGGAGGAGGAGGCATTGAGATTGTATATATGGATGGTGTCGTCAGTGCCACCGGAGGCAACAACGGGACCGGAGATTGCGACGGCTTTGATCTGAGAGAGATGTGAGGGATACGAGAATAGAGGGGATAGTGACAGGGTTTCATTTAAAGGTTTGAGCTTGAAGCCCCATATGAATCTCTCGTATGACCCTGCGACCAGACTCATCGTGAGGATGATCAAAACTCAAACCCCACAAAAGCCCTAGGAAGCGTGTTTGAGTTTGTGACAGGATGACTGGCTAAAAAAGAGTTTGTGAGCTCCGTGAGGTTTCACCTGACTTCCGAAGGTTCAAATTAAACCTAATAAAACCATAACAATACCTATAATCAGGAAAAACACATCACAAAACATTAAAACCCAATCATAAATCCATAATAAAAAAACAACAATTAAAGCCATGACAATATTGATAACCAATGTATTCAAAATCTAAAGTTCACAAGAAGACCAATGGGTTTATTTTAGTTCATTATTCAAGAGACTAACCCTGCCAAACTGAAAGGAAACACAAGGGGATGAGGTTTTGTATTAGAGTTAGCACCTGTTTTGTATTGCTGAATATGGGCAAGCCCATAAAAATAAAGAACTAAGGGTATTGGTGCCAGTAGTTTCCTACTGTTCAATTTCTTATATATTCAATTCAATATCCAGAAAGATCAGGCTCTATGCGCCCAATAAAGGAGTTAGGTTCGTATAGCCCATCATTCACGACGTGCTTACCTTTCAATTTAATTTTGCTTCTCATATTCCAAGTTTCAAGTTAAATTTGGTTTTGTGCGTTAAGGCTTTTCAGGTTTTTATAATAAGGTGATATATATGTAGTACAAATGGGTTTTTATAATAAGGTGATATATATGTAGTACCAATGTATTCAAAATCCAAGGTTCGCAAGAATACCAAGGGGTTTATTTTAGTTCATTATTCACACAAGAGCCAAGGGTGTTTATTGAAGATTTGAAGTAGAGAAGATAAATTGGGACAAATCAATCAGCCGAATGAAACTAATTAATGGAGAGAAAATTAAGTAGGATTGATAAGAACACACACACACATATATATATGTAAGAACTTTAAACCAAAAAGAAAAAGGGAAAAGAATTAGATAGAAACTTAAATCAATTCCACAATGATAGCACGGCCCTTTCTTCCCCATTAACCTTCCCCGTTCTAATTAATTAGACTTATCAATTCAATATTTTAGTAAAGAAAACAGAAGTCACAGTCAAGTTTTATAGTCACAGAAGAAATACAAACACAAAACCAATCACAGAAACTTCAAAAACTTTCGATAACTTTATGAGTGCCCATCTTTAAAGCTTCGGATTCTCTATATTTGCAAGACTAGTTGTATATATAGAGGGGGAACAATTTGCTCGATAACAGAGGATGGCAAACGAAGAAAACTTACTTCAACACTGAAACTCGCGGTGACCGCCGACGGACTGAGACGTTACCGGTGAGGAGAGGAGGAGAGGCGCCTGGATCGCCCACAGCTTGGCCGAGATTTAGGGTTCCTTCGGTGTCACCTCCGTCGAGACGAGAGTAGTCTGGTCTCTTATCTGAGTTATGAGATTCTGACCTAGTGTGAGCGGGTCTTCGGTCTCGCACTCCCGTTCTTGACCCTGAGCCAATGTTGTCAAAAAAAAAAAAAAAAACCACTAAAGTACTATTTAAAATCAGAACTCAAAATTATATATATATACACACACATAGAAAAAAAAAATCATAAATCACTACTCAAAATTCAATGAACAACTTCATATTTAAAAGATATAAGTCATATAACTATATAAAATATTTTTAAAAAAAAAAACTTAGGTTAAAAAAACTTACGTTTATAACTATGGAAATACATGAAAAACTATATATAACTATCCAGTTTCCACTCTCCAGTAATCCCGAGTCTAAGATGCACGATGGAAATAGAGTTTTTAACTTTTCATCTTTTTTTTCGAGAAAAATAATAATAAATTTTCATCCTTTTTTTTGTTCAAGTAAAAACGGTAAAAACATAAGTTTTTATAGTTTTTAAGTGTTTGAGCGGAGTTTCTACCAATTTCTGCTCATGATTGTTTTTACTCACGTTTAAACACGTATGATCCTAGTAAAAAAGTAAAACGTTAGTTTTTAAGTTTTTACACTAGTTTTTAACAACACTGCCCGAGCTCTCTTAAAAGACTTATATATATATATATATATGGGATAAGATATTCTCACTACCAATGTCACTACCATTTTTTCAACGTTAGATCAGAATCTCAATAGGATAGATAAATGATAAAGGTAGATAAGATTCTGATCTAAAAGTAAAATAGTGATAGTAACATTAGTAGTGACAATATATATATAGACAAACACCTGGAAAAATCTAAAACACCCTCAACTAGAGAAATTCTAAATTAGGTGGTTAAACTCAATCAATTCCTAATTAAGTTATTAACCTAATTTAAAATTTTAAAATATGAACAAAATGACTTCATTACCCTCTCCTACTCTTTTCTCTCCTCTCTTCTCTCTTAAGTTATATTGTTATGTGACTTAGTTTTGTGTATATATATTAACATTAATACATAACAAAATAAAGTATGATTTGTTTAAATCAAAGAGATTCTTGTGTTTCAAAAGAATGACCAAGAATAATTCAAGCCAAAAAATAAAAATGAAAATCATAACCCCCATATTCATTAAATATTTTTATTTAAATACTGTCAATAAAAAAATTGTTTTTGGAAGGACACAACTTAAATTTGTTTTGTTAATTCATAGTTTGGTTTTTTTTGTTAATGAAACTATTTTTTAAAAATTTCATTAATGAAACGTTTAATATATATATATAATATCACAGAAGTAGGGCAGAGTAATGGGTTGGTTGGACAGCCCATGCCTAAACCCATAGCCCGTCCATTTAACTTTAAACGGGTATGGGTTAGCTCATACCCGTACCTCAACCCATTTAAACTCATGTTAAACGTGCTAGCATATAAATGGGCGGGCTAACTGGGTTTTGGGTAACCCATTTACATTTGACAAGTTTATTTTTTATGGAGAAAAACATATATAAGCATTAAGTGTCCACCCAAATTTATCATTTTAAATTATGAAATATGAATCTTCAAAATTCAATAATAATAATTCACATAAAAGAACCTAAATTTAGACAAGTGTCATCATAACATAATTTTGATGTTCAAACTCCAAGTAGGGAAATGGTCAAATGGGAAATGGGTATTTTATGGCCATGTGGTGTATTATTGTCCAACTGTCCATATAGTTAATAAAAAAATATATATATGACTAAATGGGCAGTTATGGGCTACTCAAATATGTGCTCATAGCCCGCCCATTTAAGTCTTAAATGGGCGGGTTTTAACTCAATCCGTTATGAGTCTTTTTGGGCGAGCTCAAAATGACCCAATTACATTGGGTTGTGAGCGGGCTCACCGGGTTGTGGGCAGGGACGGACCCAGGAATTTTACTTACGGGGGGCGAAAATAAAAAATGCTACATCTTAAATAAAAGTACTTAAAATACAATAAAGACCTAATATACAAAAAATTGAAAGAAATATATTACAGAAATTAAGTCTATTTCACTTTACTCTTAATCTACATGTTTCATATGTAATCAAATAATCATCAAAAAATTGGTCTTCCATTCTATTTCGAAGTGTTCTTGATTATCTTCATAGCCGATAAAGATCTTTTAATAGTTGCTGTAGAAACTGAAAGAGTGAGTATAAGTCTAATCACTCTATCAATAAGAGGGTAAATGGTGAACCTTCCAGTTCTTGCTAGTCCCTAACATAATTCAGGCGTAGTTGATAAATTAATGAAATTTGGATGCTTAGGAATGTCAAGCTCAAAATGTTGTAACCCATCTTCAAATGCAATTTTTCCTGTTCTTTGAAATCTCTAGAATAAAATTTATCAACTAGTTTGCAAATATTATCACTATTAAATTGACTTGTAAGATGTCCTTTACTTTTTCTCGCTCTGTGAAATCTCTATTAAATTTTTCCTATTCAATGAAATCTCTAGAATATTATCACTATTAATTTTTCCTGTTCAAGCTCAAGGTTGCATTCCTTTTATTTTTTTTAATTTTTTTTTTTAGGGGGGGGCGGGGGCTACCCCTAGCCCCTTGTGTCCGTCATGGTTGTGGATTTCTTGCTCAGCCCTACATAGAAGTCAGATTTTTTTTTTGTGATCAACATAGTTTAATTTTCTTCTCAAAAATTCAGGTAAAAAAGAAATTTTTTATTCTCAATATTCAAAAAGAAAATTATTTGATTGCTATTGGGTTTATGCTTTTTTTTTTTTTTTTTTCTGGCTAGCATTATTCTAGAGGATCCTTCCAAACCACCAAAAAAAAATCTTTAATTTAATCTTATCATTTTTTATTTTATTATACATTAATTTTTATATACATATAATTATTGAAAAAAATAAGTTATAAAGCACTGAAAACCCTTTTAAGAGGAAAGAGGAGATTAGGAGAGGGTGATAAAATTATTCAACACAAATTTTAAAATATTAAATTGAGTTGATAACTTAATTAGGGATTTATTAAATTTACCAACCCGATTTAGAATTTCCTTATTTTAAGTAACTTTATATGAGATTTTCCCTATATATATTCGGCCAGATTGGACTAGACCAAGAGGTTTGAGCCCTTGGCTCGAAGTCCGGTTCGGTCTGAGCAAACTAGTCTGGTCTAGTTTGTTCAAAACTGTCTCAGACCAATTTTTTTAGGCAGGACCGGGTCACGTCAGACTACCTAGATCACTGGATTTTTTGATCATCACTAATATAGGATGTATAACGAACAAGTGGGGGGGTAAAACTTGGAAGTGACGAAAATAAAGGGCTAAGTTTATATAAAAAGTAGGGAGAATTTTATCTAAAGACCACTAATGACAATTTATTACACTTTAAGCTCACGTATTTTAATTTTTCACTTAGTTTTATAAGTCAACTATCAAAATGCCCTTCACTTGGAAAAAAATAATAATAAAATCTCTCACCCTTGCTGCAAGATAGTTGAACAATATTCTATTGTAGTTCATTTTTTAGGTGGAAAGTACTCATATTTTCTATTTCTTTTCTTTGTGATCAGACTTTGTTGTTCCAGCAATGTGTGGATCGAGAGTTCTCCTGTTTGATATAGATGTTATGATCCTCTTCATTGGTGCATGAGAAAATCTTGGCTTGTTGTTCACTTGTTCATCTTCTTTGTACCGTTATGTCCATTGATTTTTGAATCATCTTGCACACATGGAGCAATAAATGGATTCTTGGTATCCACATATACTTGGGTCCTTGATTGTTACTATTGGACCTTAGGTATCCACATATAATTGGGTCCTTGATTGTTACTATTGGACTTTACTTATCCTTCCGAAACCCAAACATATTTATTTATCATATTAGAATTTTTTATAATATAACATGTGTGAGAAATGTGACCCGATTTACCACAATAATTGCAAATTATATGACGATATGCATTTTGAGATTTTACGCAAATATTGTGTCGGTCATGAGAGTAAAAATTCAAATAAATTTCATTTGAACATTCTTTCTTCCTCATAAATTTTCCAGCATTATTGAAAACAGTTTTGCTTCTCACAAAAGAATCAATGATTGGTTGAAAAAAGTTTTATGCAAACTTTTAAAATCATTTTTCGTAATTACACCAGAAGAATTGGAACTTTTTACTATAGCAATATCTTGAGCTTCTGATAAGGATTCATTAAATTTGTTCATGCTGAGCTCTTTTAGAGAGTCATTTTCCTCTTGTTCTTCTATGCCGAGTAGATTATGAAAGTGTTATAAGATTTCTCCTACTTCATTCTCAACTTTCAATTGTTCATCAATCGTGGATATACAACATATAGTTTCAAGTGAACTGTCAATACTTTCAATTTCAACACAATTGTTAGAAGCATATATAAAATCAAGAGCATCCCAGATATCTTTAGCACTATAGCAAAATTTGATTTTCTCAAAATCATTTTCAGTTAAAGCACTATATAGGATTTTCATTACTCTAATGTTCAACGAAAATATTTTCTTTTCTTTTTCTGTCCAATCCTTTCTTGATTTGAAATCAAAAGCATTTATAAAAATATTCTACATATCAAAATCAAAGAATTTTATAAAAGATCTCATTCTAGCTTTCAAAACCAAAAATCAATATCTTTTAAAAACGGTGGAACGGTATAATCAAAACCTTCTGAAAACAACCAACACCCAAAATCAGCCATTAATAACTCTTGATACGGTTAAGTCCTTTAAACAAAAGTCATGCTCTGATACCAAATGTTATAATTGACTGACACCCAAGAGAGGGTGAATTGGGTGTAGGATAAAAACTTAAGAAATTTTGGAAATATTTTTGCATAGCAATATGTATGAAAGTAATGAATTATAAATTCATTGACAGTTATTCAAAACATATATGTTGGAAATATAAGAGCTTAAGGAAGAGGATATGCAAACTGTGATTTATCCTGATTTGGTCCAATCCGCGATGACCTACGTCCAGTCCTCAGGCTCATCCTAAGATTTCATCCACTATCTTCCTCAAGTTTTAACTGGATACTTGAGAACCACTATAATCTCACAAGTTCAGTCGAGCACTTGTGAAGCCATTTACAAATCTCTCAACGAGATACTCCCCCTTACACACCGTAAGAATACAACCTTTATGATGAAGGATTATAATCAATATTCTCTCTTAGAAGTGAATAAGATGAACATTGAAGTATATTATAAATCATCTCACTCTATGTGGTAAGCTATATGAACATTGAGAAAACAGAGCATTGGAGTCAGAGTATTGGCATTTCAACGGTGAAGTTGTAAGCTATCATTATTGGCTTTGTCAATCAACCCTGTCTTGAATGCTTTGTTATTTATAGTTGATGAAGATCATATGACCGTTGAGCACATTCTTCCCGTTGTGTATCTTGGAATATGATTATTGGAATAACCGCTGTAACATCCTAATTTTTTTAGGATTTAATTGTAATTATAAAATAAGTATATATGATTATTATAATTAAATTGTAATTGTGGGAGAAGGAAAAAAATGAAAAAAAAAAAGAGAACAAAAAAAAATTAAGAGTGGGTAGCACGTCACTGTTGACAAATTAGGGAAGGGATATTATTACGCCCCCTTCTTCTTTTATATATATGTGTGTGTGTTGATGTGTGGCGGTGAGAGTCAGGAGGAGACGAAAGTGAGCGAAAGTGAGAAGGAAGGAGAAGAGAAGAAGATCGAGAGATTATTTTGGTTTTTTGAGGTATGTTATTTATCTTATAAGATCATTTAAGTAGTTAAATTAACTTCTTTTCAACAAAGTCCCTTCATGAAAATTGTTCCACATATTTTTCTCTTTACAATGAAGGTAATATTGTGTTGGTTAGTGAAAAATTTGAGATTAGAATTTTGGAAAAGTTTTGAGTTTTGACAATAGATAATTGTATATATGTATAGAATGATTAATAACTAATTTTAATTGGTTTAGATTTATAAATTGGTTATTGTAGGAATTTAAATTAATTTTCTATTTAAGAAGTTTAGAATTTACATCCTACCCGATATTTCTATCGATTAAATGAGGTATGAATAATTTATTTGGGTTAATAGAAATATTATTGAAATTTTAATAGGTTAGTTTTGAAATTTAGAGGACTAAACGTTCATTTTTAAAATTTAAACCTCAAACTGTCATTTTCATTTTTTTTATTGCAATAATAAATTATTATTATTATAATAATTTGTGTATTTTGAGTTATATAATTTATAATTGTGATAATGGGCCTGTTTGGGTTAGCTGTGGCTTATTTTCTATATGATTGCAGAAGCCTGATAGAAACAAAGTCAAGTTGTAAATGTGATTTATGTTTCGAATGACTTTTGCAGAAATGGCTTTTTTTCTAACTTGATGAATGTTTAGATTATTTTTTCAAGAGTCAATTAAGATGAAAAATGATTGAAAAGGACACGAATCATATTGAATACTACATATACTTATTAGTTGTATATATTGAGATAATTGAAGATAAAAATTTAAATTTCTTTTTTTTTTAAAAAAAAGTTAACTGATTATTTTTTTAAAAAAAAAAAGTCCTTATTTAAATATATTTAATGGATAAAATTGTTTATAAAATAAAAAGCCACATTTTAGGGAAAAGTAGGAAAAAATGGTGGAGTGGCTTCTTTTTCTTTTTTTTTTGATAAGAAAAAGGTTTTGGAGGGGTTCGACATCAGTCCCCCACCAAGGCCAAGACGCCCGGGCTCTATGAGCACTTGCGGGGACTTACGAGATCGCCTACCAAAGGAGTCGGCGACGGCGGAGGGATCGAACCCACGACCCAAGCGGCCTAATCCCGGATCCTTACCATCTATGCCAACTCACATTGGCTGGTGGAGTGGCTTCTTCATAGTAGGAAAAGAGCTTAGAGATAGCTTTTAATAAAAAGCCACTTTTTAAGGAAAAGTGGGATGAAAAAAAGGCCTACCCAAACAGACCACTCTTTATCCACTGGGCTTCTTGCCAAATGGGCTCTCAACGCTTGCAAATAGGCTCTCCAAACAAGTACAATGTAGAGCTTTTTTGTGACTGGTGATTTTTCGTGTTTTACTTCTCATGATAAGGTTTAGCTTGGAGTTGAGGTAACTATGGTTAATTTATTTTATATGCTTGTTTTGAACTGTAAAGTGTTTTCTAAACCTTACTTTCACATGCATTACTAGCATGTGTTTTGAAAACAAAATGCATATATTTGAATATGAAATTGTTTCAGTGAAGCAGTGTATTTTTCAATATGTATATACAAATATATATATATATATATGTGTGTGTGTGTGTGTGTGTGTGTGTGTACATATATATATGTAACATCCTCTCACAGTTGATCTATCGTGCCTTCTACGTGATGAATTCCTTGCGCGCTTGTTTTCTTTGACGTAATCTAAGAAGTGTCATGATCTCTCTCCATGCTCTCTCGTAGGGTTGACGGTCTTTCCTTTTATGGTTGAGGTTCTTGCGCCGCACGTCCAATTTGTCGTTAGTGAGCTGGGCTTTCCTCCTTCTGTCAAGCCCGACCGGAAGATTTTGTCTTAATTGATTCTGTTTTGATTCGGGAGATTCTGTTTGAATATCTTCATAAATTCCGGCTATATTTGATTTCCTTCTTCCTTAAGTCAGCTGCCTTCTTTTATCTTCCTTTAGCTCTAGAGCCCACTAAACGTTCAGCCTAAGTTCCGGTAGTTATCTTCATTATTTTCTCAAGAAAAGATTAGTGCATAATAGAATATTATAATTCAGATATTCATCTATATGATACTATAACATCACAACAACATTGATATGTCAGCTCAAAATTATATCAGATTCAAGTCCCTATTCTGTCTATAGGTGAAATATCTTTTAAAATGCAACTCATTCAACCCTTATTCCTACATATGCATGAAATCTATTGTATTTAATCATATCAAACGCATTTTAAGCACAAAATTTCCTTTCAAAACAGTCATAAACACAATGGAAATATATATCATAATTAGGACTTATCACGTCCCTGAGCACCCTTCCATCTGCAGCTGATCCTTCCCATCCAGGCAACACAAATATAAATTGGTTATTCAACGAGCATACTTCCAGGACATTCGTTGTTATATCCCCCTTTCTATTCTGATATCGACCCTTGTCCTGGGCAGGCACCTATACTCATACATAAGTACCATCGAAAGCATCCAAACACCCCTACCATTAACAACAGCTATATAAACATGCAATCAACATTTGAAACGAAAATTGACATAAGTAATGTAAACACCCTCTCTTGTACAGGGCATTTATCTAACTACTATCAGAGTATAAGCGCACAAGCATCGAATAATTTGGACGACTTAATTGCGGAATAAAACTTTTATAAAATAACTTAGTTTGAAAATATTGAAAACGCGAGGATAATTTTTTCGCGAGCGATACCTATCTCATAGGGGGGATCTTAATATAGTAATCCAAAATTTTAAGACAAAAGATAAACGTTTAGACTAATAGTCCTAAATGATAAAAGATAAGCTTCTACAGTAATCCTTACTGCTGCGCCTTTCCCTTCGTGCCCGATCCACTTCCTGTTTCCTTAATACGGTCTGGAGTTCAAATGAATGAACCCCAGGGGTAACAGTTAATCTCATGAACAGATATGAAGCATAAATGACAATATAACACATGTTAAACATAGAAGAATTTACAAGTAAACAAGTCGTACCATAACCACAGTTAACGGCCAAGGACCGCAGCCCTTATTAGGACACGCAGCCTTATGAGACACGCAGCCTCAAATCCATAGCTAGGAAAATCATAACATGTAAATCATCTATCAAACATGATCGGCTAATACATGAACACATACATACATGCTAACAAGATTACAGTTACCCACCTCGAGCTTGAATCCTTAAATTTCTGTCCGGTAGGTGTTGGGATCGGTCGAGGTGTCTATGAAATCCTATAAACGTTTATCATTGTCATTATTCACTTAATCGCGTCGCAACATAATTAGCTACGCGAACTAATTTTTACGGGATTAAAAATGAATTAACCCCAAAAAATTCTCTTAATAAAAATACCCTTTTTAATTATCATTAATTAATAATAACACTCTTGTGTTTATTATTAATTAATAACACTCTTAATTATTTATTCCTTTTCTTTAATAATAATAACAATATCTATTTATTATTATTATTATTTATTCTATTTTATTACTTATTCCTTCTTCCTAATAACAATAATAATAACACTTATTTACTCTACTATTATTATTATTATTATTATCATTTTATTTTATTTATTATCATTTCTCTATAATTAATTTAAACTCTCAGAGGCTATCCTAACACTTTAAATTAGAAAATTAAATAAATGCTCACACCACACAAAATATGCTTCACTATATATATTATTTGTAAATAATATTATAAGTGAAATAATATAGGAATTAGTTAGACTATATCCTATTATATAGGAGTTTATAAATACTAACAACATAAAAATATATTTTATTATGGTATCCATATATATATATACAGTACAGTTTTGGGCTCCTCATTATATATACAAAATGAAAGTATATGAATATATACAAAATTCACAAAACCCACGTAACATATATCATGTAGTAGCTAATATATATATATATATATATATATATATATATAAATATAATATAATATATATATATATATATATATATAAAATAGTCAGTTTCCTCTTTCCTTTTCTATATTCACAGTAAGCTCTTTTTTTTTTTTGTTCCTATTAAATATCTATATAAATATTCTCCTCTTTTTTCTCAAGGCAATAGTACACACATATATATATAAAAAATATATATATATTTACACATGATAGTAGCTGATTTTATATATGTGCATCAGCATGTTTTCCTCATCACTTCCCATCTGCAGCAACGTCTATGGGGTTCCTGATATATGCCTATATATATAAAAAAATCAGCTAGTCTTTCTTTTGTTTTAAATACCCAGCTATATATATATATATCTATATTAAAACCGCAAGCTTTTCTCCTTGTTCTTTACATGTGCAGCGACA
The DNA here is from genome assembly GCA_019022615.1 of Acacia melanoxylon. NCBI lineage: Eukaryota > Viridiplantae > Streptophyta > Magnoliopsida > Fabales > Fabaceae > Acacia > Acacia melanoxylon. Next base: position 22,267,641 of record JAFJYJ010000002.1, read on the forward strand.
TAGAAAAATATGACAGCAACATTTCATAGCAACTACATATATATTTAAATGAGTAAACCTTTCTTCTCCCTAGGTTCATATACGACGGCACACTCACACACACACACAACAACACTACACACACACACACACACACACACACACATATATATATATTGTTTTCCTCTTGTTTTCATTTTCGTTTTGCAGGGAACTGATATGAGAAATCAATTATGTTCTTAACGGCTTTAAACTCAGCGACTTGGGATGGGGAAATGACAAAATCCAAAGGAGAAGAGACCCGACGATTTAGAACTCCCGTTGAAGAAACAAACACCCCTGTTTCCCTGTTGTTTTGCAGAGGAGGAAGATCATGGTTTGTCTCAGTGCTCTAGCTCTCAATCGTCTATCTCCCATACTCTCGGACACGCTCTGTTTTTGGTTGCTAGAAGCATAGAAAGGCTAGACGCTCTCTCTTCCCATCCTCTCTCTCGGTGGCATTGAGTGTAGGGTGTTTAGATATATACACACACACATAGTAGAGGAATCTAGGGTTCTAGGTGAAAGCAGATATCAGGAGTAGCAAAAACGAAATCAACTTTCCACCATGGTAAAAGTTTGCTTAACCCAATGAGGCACTTGGTTCAGTGCTGTGCTAACGTGGGTGATACATGCTTCTGCTGCTTATTTTTGAACTAATAGGATAATGGGCTTGAGAATTTAATATTGGTATGATGCAGTTTAAATGGCGTGGCTTCCTATTGTTAACGTGTTGGGCTGAATGAGGTTTTAATGAGTTAATGGATAGAGTGCAAAACGCATGGGCCAAGAGGATAGGAAAATAGATGGGCTTTTAAGACTATGTATGTATGTATATATTGTGCTAACGCTAAAATTAACCCACTTGATTCTCTTCAAGACTCATTTTCAATTATTAGATAATTATTAAAATTAAATCCTTAATTTCATTTAAGGATTTTCTTCCTCAATTATTATTATTTTTGGCCTTAAAATATTCCTTATTTTAATCATTCTTTTCCCAAAATAAATTTAGGAAAAAATAAGTCTAAACTTCAAATAATTATTCTCATAATTATTTTAAGCCAAATTTCATAATTTAATTCCCATAAAATATTTCAATTTCAAATCCCAAAATTTGGGATGTTACAAGTAAAGTTGTGAGTATTTACCTTAAACCATTTCCAATGATTGTCAGTGCAATCCTCTCAAATTGGCTCTTTGATCTTGAAAAGAACATGTTGCAGTTCAAGGGTGGCATTCAAAATGAGCTTAAAGTATCTTCTTATTGTTTCCCTCAACCTTCCAAACTCAAATTGACCTACTCAGTTCTTGACATGGTGCGCTAAATTGTGCAAGAAAATTGCCATTTTCTTATCAACTAACACGTGCCTCATAGGTCTTAGCCCTCTAATTGTGTCCAGCATGTGGCATAAGCGGTCAAATATCATGTTGTACATCCTAATCTGGTTGAAGCAAGTTGTGTCACTACTATATACCATTGCTCTCATGTTTGCTCTCTTAGAGTGAAAATCTAGCCTAAATGATCTATAAGGGATTTCCCTCCTATGGCCACTCATTGTGTAACACTCCAAATTCAACATCTGAAAATTTGGCCAAAATATTTGAAATACCTCCAATAGGGATAATCAATATCCAAATCATTATATTACATAACCATTTAAAATAAAATTCATAATACATATTCAAAATAAATTTCCGAAAATGTTTCAGAGTTTAATACAAAGCGAAAGTCTTAGGTTCATGGCAAATAAAATAACATAAACTATAGGAGTATAAAAGAGCCTTCAAAGCTCACTCCATAGGTGTCTTCCCTTGCTCTCTACTAGGATATTCACCTGAAAAATGTTAATATAGGATGAGATTCCACGTCTCAGAAACTACTGAAAGTTTCTACCATACACAAGCAAATTATATATGACAAAAAGCAGGGCTGATTTCAAATATATTTATATATACCATAATTTCTCATACAAAATTCTTTTGCAAAAGTAATCATCATTATGTCGAATTATGAATTATACAATTTTGCAATATGCAATATACAACCTCCCTTATATCACCGTCCATCCTCAGTATCTATTTTTGGAGCCATAGGCTAACACATAGTCCAATAGAAACTCATTCATTTATTTGGATGGTTCTAAGCTCACCAAAACTTAAGATATACCCGGCCAAAGGTATAGAACTTAAGTCTCGAACTTTGGCTCCCCTCCTTAAAAATAACAACTAAGGAGGTGTCACATATCCCACAACTCCAATGTAATCCCGGCCAGAGGAAAACATGGAAGATGAAGCCCTGACAAGTACCATCCACTATGCACCAAGTGATGGTATAAAAAAATCTTATCATTCAAATTCCTCCTTACTCCAACCCATCACACATACATCCGCCATGATAATTATATTCAATAAAGATAAAGTGTATTAAAATAAACTTCCATTTATATAAAATATCATCACAAGGGTAAACCAAACATCTCATAAAACCTCATCGAACCAATTGTCATTCTTGAAATTCAAAGGACTAAACTGTCATTTTGAAATTTGGGATTAAACTGTCATTTCGAAATTCGGGGCAAAACCATAATTTTTTTGGCTGAGCAAACCGTAATTTTCGTGGGTACAAAGCGTAATATTCGGTTTTCATTATAATAATATTATAATACATACACATATAAATCAGTCTATAAAATAATAATATTTATAATCATACATAATTTACAAGTATATAGAAGAATATTCAGAGTTACCTGTTGCTTGCTAATTTCCAAATAATCACCAAAAAGCTACTACAAGGCTCCCAAATAATTACCACCTTACTCTCCTTCTCTCTCTTCTTTCTCTCACGCTCTCCTCTACGATCGATAAAAGTAAGTGTGTGTGTGTGTGTGTGTATTGAGGTGTGTGGTGGGGGGTATTTATACAAAAATCTCTCACCCCTTTTTCAATTAGCAGCAACGGCACCCCGCAAATTATGGCACCACTACCCCCAATGTCAAATGGTAGGCACCCCCTCCCTTAATTTTTAAAAGGGATGGGCCCCACCTTTTTTTTTTCCTTCTTTTCTTTTTCTTTCTCTTCCTTTCTTTTTCGAACTTCCTTCCTTTCGTCACTTTCTTACTTTCTTTCTTTTTTCTTTCTATGTCCCTATCCTATACATATACATACATACATACATACACACACACACACACACACACACACACATATATATATATATATTATCTATATATTAAATGTTTTATTACATAATATATTATTAAAATATAATATTAAAAAATATTAAATTCTATATTTAGAAATTTACTCCTATATTGAGTACCTGATATATTAATTATCATTAATTTATCCTATAATATTATTGTTCCAAACTAAAAATTCAGGATGTTACATTTCTTCCCCCGTTAAATAAATTTCGTCCTCGAAATTTGCTACTTGTCTAATTCTTAGTAATATCTCAAAGGACCACTATAGCGAGTTTCATTTCTTTACATCCCTTCGACAACTCAAATTATAGAGATTTTCTCATTCAATTCTATTTTTGTCTATCCTGTGTCTGAGCTTCTTCAATCTAAGTTTTCAAACTGCATTCCTCTTGACTAGCACTATAACCAGCAAGTACTATTCGACTTAATCAGTTTAGAGTTCTAGCCCATTCTTATCAGTTTCGGTTCCTGTATCATCATAATCACCAACTGCACAACTGTTCATTTCACCGTTCAAATGTGTTTCTAACAATGGCAAGCGATTCAAAAACAAATATTCTAAATAAATTTTGCAAAACCAGCAAACTGAGTATGTCTACAACAGTTTCTGACCTCTCCCAGCTTTGTACTGTTTCCACCACACACAATTCAAAATTTAATACCAGTTTTGGTCTTACAGGAATCTCTTCTATGAGACAACATAGTTGAGATATGATTATTACAAATTGGTCTTAAATCCTGTTGAAAATATTTCTTTTAAAAATTTTAAAATACAGCAGGTGCATTGGCAAGTTCAAAAATAAATTTTCAAATATACCCAGGGACCAAACAACTGTTTAGAAGGTCATTAACTCTAAATACATCCCAGGTTTCAACTCATACTACTCAAGTCATTCATAGGACACTCAGTCCATTCTTTCTAAGGGAATACTCTATGATTAAGATCATCTCTTACGTTAGATCAGCAGCTAACAATCTCTAGATATCTCATATATATTTGTACCACATTCTAGTACCTCAATTTATTCAATTCAATCTACTATATTCTAGTACCACAATTTATTCAGTCGATTCAAACACCTATGGAATCAATTCAACTATCAAGTTGATTCTTATGCACAATTAAGTTGGTAGCAACCCTCTAGATGTCTAGCCAACTTTCAGGTTCATCATTTTAATTCTAAAACCTCGATCATTCCCAATAATCATACTAAAAGCATCATGCTTCATAGCTCATAACATTCAGAAACTATACTCAAACATTCCCTAAAAATGACAACTATCAAATTACAAATTAACTCTTAAAATCTCAATATAAGCTAGGCTGAAATATCATGTTTCCTCAACAATACCCATAATACATTTTAAAATCATGATTCACATTTCCTAGACTAATCTTCAAAACATTCATATATTATCCTGACAACCTTAGCATTATTCATTGGGTTCTAATTCAATTCACAATATTACAAAGACATATACTAAACATCATTCGTTCACCTCATAGTTAACTATTAATCATACCCAAATAACATACTAACATTGTAGCATCAATCACCAGGTTTACACTATTCATACTTTCATGAGTTAGACATACTATCTCAGCTCAGATTGAATTTTAGTCTATCCTCAATCTCTACCACATTCATTATAACATCCTCTTGGCACCCCTAAGGATCACCATTTTTCATACCTTTCCAAAAGTCTCCCAACATGCGTTCATCCAAAAGGAATCAATCTTTCAATCATCTCTAACAAATTCATTGAATTTTACGGATACTCAGGGAGTGAAGGATGCTCTCCAATTACATAAGACCAAAACGTGATGATTTTAAATCTTCTAAGATGAGGATAAATAATTACCATGCGGAGTACCACATGCACAAAAGTCTAAACGGCTCCGAGCTAACGGGTTGCTAGGGTGCATTAGGGTGCGGCGTTGCAGAGTACCGCATTGACAAAAGTTTAAATGGTTCTGAGCTAGAGTTGGCTATAGTGTATTAGGGTGCGACATTGCTCAAGAACAGTATCGGCTTTAGCTATAAATCGAGGAAGGCAAAGGTAGATGCTTCACGTACTCTCAAACTCCCGAAATATCAACATAGTAGTTCACTCTCTTAAATTTCCCTTCGTTTGTATCTTTCTCGTTACTCTTTCACATAATCAGCCTAACATGTTGGCTGACTTATCTAACAATGTACCATTCTCCTATACTTATTTACTTTCTAACAATTTGTTAGAAGTAAATATTCCTACTTCTCCCACAAGGTTTGATGTTGCTCCTTCATCCCCAAGAGTTCAGGATTCTATTCCTATAGTTACCAACAACGATATATCTGAAGCAGGTCCATCAAAGCGACCTGCCAAGAAATGTTGTAATATGGCAGAACTCATGGAGTCAACCAAACCTACTCAACCAAGGAACCCTGCTCCCAGTCCAACTGAAACTACTAACATTTTCTCATGTGGTTGCTGCCATGTTTTACTACCAATGGACTTCACTACAAGAAGCTTGAAGTTCATGGAAGAATAGGTATGATATGTCATGTTGTCTTTCACCAAGATATACAAAAAGGTTCTTCCAATGTTGACAGGTTTCAAATGTTTGATTTCAATAATAAAAATATAGAAGAAATCAAACATTTCCTAAAACAACATTGCTTGAATCAAAAATCATTAGGATATGTCTTGGTGTTAGATCCCTTATCAGCCTATTATGAGGCTCTTTGTGTTGGTTTGGAGTGGACTAGAAATGAACCCCTCGATAGTTCATTTCCAACCAATGCAGTAAATATATCTTATAAAGGAAAAGAATGCTGAGGTTGGAAATAATTTACAAGGTGACTCCTCAGTTCCTAAACTAGGTAAATCGTTTAGGAAGAGTACTGAACAAAGCAGTAGAGCAGCATCAGTGTCACTTAATATCTCAAAAACCTCTTCCATCTACCCCTTAGCGAAGCGGCTAAACATATTAATTTGAGTTATTCTACCTTAAAAGGGATATGTCGCAAGAAAAGGTTAAAAGAATGGCCCTACAGAAAGCTTCAAAATCTTATGAGGAAAGTCTCTACACTGAAAGAGACATTACCTTCTAAAGATTCCATCTCAAGAATAACCCTTCAAGATGAAATTGGCAGACTTCAACAAGAGATGATCTAGCTTCGTGGTGGGGTTGTACTGGCTGTTGCTCTTATTGCTGGAAATAATACAGCCTTTTCTTCTTAGCCTTCAAGTTTATGTCTGTACCCGGTTATTCTAATTTTGTTTAGCTCTGATTTCTTTCACTATAAGAAAATATATTATCATTTTTATTACCTTGGAAATAAAATCCTTAATAACAATAGGAACATGACGTCTACTTACAATACAACATACTAAACATGACTAATTCAATAACCACCAAATCAAGGCTTAACCTTTGAATTACTTTCCTAGACACCATTAGTTATCAAAAAAATATTCCTCCCCTCCCAAAAGAAATTTTGTCCCTAAAATTCAACATCTAGTAAAATTTTACCTCATACTCATCATCTTCCATTATGCTACTCTGATACAATATCTAATCTCAATCACAATCTAACCTCAATTTCAACCTTTAAATCATAAATCCTCATCGCCAATCACTGGGATTATCCCATTTTCCTCCTATCATAAATACCATAAGTATACTTAATAAAGTCTAAAACTATAAAGGGAAGTGCATTTGTTATCATAATTAATTTGCCACGACCTCTAAAAAGTTTAAAGAAATCATTTTAGAAAATAAACGAAATTGTCATGGAACGTTTAGCTCTGATGCCAAAAATGTAACACCTCAATTTCAACACCCGAAAACTTGGCCAAAATATTTGAAATATCTCCAACAAGGATGTTTAACATCCAAATACATATTTACAATATGGCCAAACGGTGAAAATCCATTTATACAGGGCCAAATTAAATCCAAAATAATATATCAGAGTTTCTAAAATGCAGAAGTCTTATGGTCATAACAAATATAAATAACATAACAATACAAAAGAGCCTTCACGACTCATTCCATATGTGCCTTCCCTGGTTTCCCTACTAAATTAATCACCTTAAAAAAAAAAACATAGTAACCGTAGGATCCAAAGATCTCCATAACCACTGGTTATTCAGAAATATACATGTAAACCAAGATCGAGAACATACAGTTAAAATTAATAATAACTAAATTATATCATTTTACATAAAATATTTCACAAATTAGTTTCAATCTGGTTACCAAAAACTCCCTCCCAAAAAGGGTTCCAAACATCATAATTTATTTTCCAACTTTCCATAAGAGATCTCACATATAAAATATGTCAAACACATATTGATGCATAAATCATCCTTATTACCCTGACTTTCTCTTATAATCGTTGACTGGAGCCATCTAACACATAACACATCCTCCAACAAAAACATATCCATTACACATAACTTCAACATGGCTCCCCTCCTTGTAAAAACACAACCAAGGAGGTGTCAAACTTAACCCGGTTAAAAGAAAAGTGATACCAAGGGCTCCAAGAATATCCAATCTCATCAAAACAACATTATTAGATTTCAAATCAAGCCTTCCATAGGCACAACAAATCCCAAAACAATTGATATATATATATATATATATATACATATATATATTTGACAAGTATATAAAAGAATAACCAAGGTTACCTCAATTTCACGCTTATTTTTACCAATACTTCAATACTCCCAATTTACTAACACCAAATAATTTAACCTCAAATTATACCATCATTCTCCATGCTTCTCTCTTTCTTTATCTTTCCTTCTCTCTTCCCTCACTCCCTCTCTCGTCTGGCGTTGAATGAATGAAATCGTGGGGTGTTTATATAATGTTGGAAAATGGGTACTTAAGTGTAATTTTTACCTCTGGGTACTTTCTTGTAATTTTCCCCTGACCAAATATTCAAAACCTCCGTGAATTTCGTTGCGGTGGAGTTGAAAATATAAAAGGTGTGGGTCCCACATGATATATTATATAATATATAATAATATAATAAAAATAGTAAGAAAAATTAGACGGACGGTGTGGCGGAAGAAAAATAAAAGCGTGGACCCCACGTTAATATTATATAAAGATATTTTTTAAAGAAAAATGAAATCTTATAATATAGACAAAAACTATTAAATTTATACCTCTAGATCCTCTAAACCTCGAATACTTAATAAATCACATCCTAAAAATACTTAATTACTATTAGAAAAATCCGGATGTTACAATTCTACCCTCCTAAAAAGGAATTTTGTCCTCAAAATTTACATCTTCCGTTGCGACACTCTAATAAAATATCAAACCTCATTCACAATCTAACTTCAATCACAACCTCAAACCATAAATCCTCATTAACAATCATAGATACCACAAGGACACTAGACAAACTAAACAATTAACCAAATAAATTCCAAAACTAAATGTAGGGAAGTGCACGTTATGAAATTTAATTTACCATGACCTCAATTTTATTTTATTTTTTTAGAAAATTGTTAGGAAATCAACAATTGGCCACTGAACCTTTTAGCTCTGATACCAAAAATGTAATACTCCAAATTCAACACCTGAAAATTTGGCCAAAATGTTTGAAATACCTCCAACAGGGATAATCAATATCAAAATCACTATATTACATAACCATTTAAAATAAAATTCATAATACATATTCAAAATAAATTTCTGAAAATGTTTCAGAGTTTAATACAAAGCGGAAGTCTTAGGTTCATAGCAAATAAAATAAAATAACATAAACTATAGGAGAAAAAAAGAGTCTTCAAAGCTCACTCCATAGGTGCCTTCCCTTGCTCTCTACTAGGATATTCACCTGAAAAATGTTAATATGGGATGAGATTTCACGTCTTAGTAACTACTGAAAGTTTCTACCTTACACAAGCAAATTACATATGACAAAAAGCAGGGCTAATTTCAAATATATTTATATATACCATAATTTCTCATACAAAATTCTTTTGCAAAAGTAATCATCATTATGTCGAATTGTGAACTATACAATTTTGCAATATGTGATATACTGACCTCCTTATATCCTTTGTCCACCCTTGTACATTGACCGGAGCCATAGGCTAACACATAGTCCAATAGAAACTCATTCATTTGACTGGATGGTTCTAAGCTCACCAAAACTTAAGATATACCCGGCCAAAGGTATAGAACTTAAGTCTAAACTTTGGCTCCCCTCCTTAAAAATAACAACTAAGGAGGTGTCACATATCCCACAACTCCAATGCAATCTCGGCCAGAGGAAAACATGGAAGATGGGGCCCTGACAAGTACCATCCACTGTGCACCAAGTGATGGTATAAAAAAATCTTATCATTCAAATTCCTCCTTACTCCAACCTATCACACATACATCCGCCATGATAATTATATTCAATAAAGATAAAGTGTATTAAAATAAACTTCCATTTATATAAAATATCATCACCGGGTAAACCAAACATCTCATAAAACCTCATCGAACCAATCTGTCATTCTTGAAATTCAAAGGACTAAACTGTCATTTTGAAATTTGGGATTAAACTGTCATTTCTGAAATTCGGGGGCAAAACCATAATTTTTGCTGGGCACAAACTGTAATTTTCGTGGGTACAAAAATGTAATATTCAGTTTTCATTATAATAATATTATAATACATACACATATAAATCAGTCTATAAAATAATAATATTTATAATCATACATAATTTACAAGTATATGGAAGAATATTCAGAGTTACCTGTTGCTCGCTAATTCTTAAATAATCACCAAAAAACTACTACAAGGCCCCCAAATAATTACCACCTTACTCTCCTTCTCTCTCTCACGCTCTCCTCTGCGAACGATGAAAGTGTGTGTCTGTGTGTGTGTTTGTGTATTGAGGTGTGTGGTGGGAGGTATTTATACAAAAATCCCTCACCCATTTTCCAATAGGCGGCAACGGCACCCCCGTAAATTATGGCACCGCTGCCCTCAATGTCAAATGGTAGGCATCCCCCTCCCTCAATTTTCAAAAGGGGTAGGCCCCACTTTTTTTTTTCCTTTCTCTTCCTTTCTTTTCCATACTTCCTTCCTTTCATCACTTTCTTTCTTTCTTTTCTCTTTCTCCGTCCCTATCCTACACACACACACACACACACACACATATTACACACACACACACACACACACACATATTATCTATATATTAAATGTTTTATTACATAATATATTATTAAAATATAATATTAAAAAATATTAAATTCTATATTTAGAAATTTACTCCTATATTGAGTACACGATATATTAATTATCATTAATTTATCCTATAATATTATTGTTCCAAACTAAAAATTCAGGATGTTACACATTGTCGCTGCCACAAACATTGCCACAACCACTTTCCTTATTTTTAACACTAGCGCTAAACATCAAGCCAACACCTCAACTAAACACTCATCCATTTCTCCACCTATCACCTACACAGTTTCCGCATGCATACATATAACAGAGCAATATAAACAACAATATTTCACTCAAATCAGAAGAATAATCACATGATATGTAGCCAAGCAAAGTTTTTTTTTTTTTTTTTTTTTTGAAAAAAGTTCTTTTTACACATGAGCTACCCATGACATACCCAGATGCAGTTAGTGGGTGGCTGAAGGTTAAAGCGCATTAATGGCATCTTTACTCATACCCACCACTTGCTACTGGTTATACATGAATGTATAAACAATGTTAACCACATGCATCTGATTGGTGGCTCGTGGTTTCACCCAGCCAAGAAAATTTTACTGTAATCATAACATACCTATCACTTACATGTGCTCACACCTACTTTGTATGGTCTAATTTAACTACTGTGGACTTCATGGTTACAGGATAGTTTTCTAACTTCGTTGTTAACCATTGCTCACTCACCAAGTGCATATGGGCAAGGCCACTTCCCTGATGTGCAATATCACAGATTTAACCCACGTTCACCACATGGGTACTTCATGGATAGTGTTCACTCAACCAAGTTGTCTTCCAGCCAAGGAGTTCTACCACCGCCATCTACTTTGACTGAGCTCCGGTAGCCTATGGCATCCTCGCGTAACTCAACTCAAAAAACCAGGGACGCTCAGCGCATCACATTCAAAGCAAGCAACAAGAGAATAATTGAAAAGACGGAGAAGAAGCAACCCACATATTCTTTGGGATGCAGTGTCGCTGCCGGAAAAATGCCACTTGCCCTCTCCGTTCTTCACCGCCCTATGTTTTTCCAGCTCCAGTAGTGTAAATTGGGATCAAATCCTCTGCTTTTTTATAGCACATCGTCATTACATCAAGGGCATTTGAGACTTTTGGCCATTTTCAGAGGGGCTAGAAAATGGGTTCCCACAATTTTTTGTGGGAACCCATTTGGAAAAAAAATTTCCAACAAAAATTATGATCTAAATAGCCACCGCCGGATAGAAAATTAAATTTTCCTTTTCCCACCTCTGAATTTCCTCCATCCAAATGGGCCTTTATGTTTTTAAGCTAGGCCTCACTTTTTGAGCTTCCATATCTCTAGTTATCTTTCTTAGAGCAACAAACTTATTATTACCTCTAGTCCTCAATATAGTATCTAATTTATTGTGTAATTTGTATTATAAACTAAATCATATAAAGGATCAGATGTACTATCATATTGTAAAAAACTTATTCGGTAAATCGTGTCTTTCACATTTTCATTAGTTACCTGAGTTAATTTCATGTTTGTAGTCTTAATCCTTATTTAATAAAAAATATTCGCCTTCCATGTTTCACTCACTCATTCGTCTTCCTTATTGCAAATACTGGCTGTATCTAGAACTTTAGATTCGCACCATCCTATCATTAGTTGAAAACAAAAATAAAGTCAAATTCTTTTTTCTAATTATTAATAATTAATTAAAATTAGAAAAAGAGGATGAAAAGTGATGCTGCACATCAAAGTCTCTGATTTTGCCGTTGCTTTTCCTTCTTTTTTTTTTCTGGCCTTGAAGGCATCATCATGATTCTTTTTTTTGGTCAGGACATCATCATGATTCATGACCATCACAAAAGGCCACAATTGCTCCCTCAAAATATAATTATTTAATTGAATTTGTTGTCTTCTCGTTACAAAGTTCTAGAGATTACGCTTTAGTCAAATTCCTTTGACAAAAATACCCTTTGCTAGATCCATCGAAATTTTCAATTCTGCTGCCTCCTGCAGACGGCACAGTCAAACATTATGACATAATTCTCCATCAATTTTCTTAAAAAATATTATTAAATTTATATCAAAATTATTTTTCAAGAAAATATGCACATTTTTTTTATGAATATAGTATACGTTATAATATGAAAATTATAGATATTTTGTTATATAACAAGACTTTCTCCCCGTGCGATGCACGGATATATTAATTCTCAACATGGACTAAAATGGGAAACACATGCTACTACATGATAACAAAACTTATTTAAAAAAAAAACTTATCATCATTTTAAATCAATGTTTTGAAAAACTTCTCTATACACAACATTTGTTGTCATATTACTGCTTTTTTTGAATTCATCCAGTATAAGTACCCTCAAACCTTTGAAGCTCTTCACCCTGGATAATGCAACATATAATTGACCATGTGAAAATACGGACTTGGCGGGTAGATTCCGACATGTGACATTGATTGACCTTGGCTTTTGTTTATTGTCATTGCAAATGATATTATGATTGGGAATTGCCTCCTTCTCAAATTGAAAGGCAATTTAGATTCAGATGGATTCATATCCATTCTGTGGATCAAAATATCTTCATTAGCGCTTATGCCATTCAAAGCCTTTGCCCTTATGACATTCTTCCCCAATTGTGTCACTGTAGCCTTGTACCATTGCACAACCCAACCGCTTGATCAATATTTCTTATCAACATAATTGGAACTCCTACTTTCAAAACCAATTTATGATGAGGAATCCTTGAGCATTTTATTGCATTGAGATATTCTGTATCATATAAATCCTGTAAACTTTCGTTGGCCTGATCTGTACGACTGATAGAGTCTGCACTGAAATACTCTACCGTATCACTTGGCAACAAAGAACATATGTATTCATTCAAAGCATCTAGTTTCAGTTAAAGGAGTTAGAATGGTCCTGTTATTGAGGTAATCTACGTCAACAACTTTTTCTACTAAGTTTGGGTAAGTAGAATCAACAATGGACTTAATCGGATCACAATCATCATTTAACAATAGCTCATTGGGTATTGAGATGTCTCGCAATACCATCATGTGGTAATCCAATTTGTCCATCTCCAACTTGTAGCAACCATTCCGCAAATGTTTTAATTTTTTCTTGTTCAATTGGATTGGTTGAACATGTAAGCCTCATATTCTTTGTTAGGCGAAGCAATTTGCATTCCTTCCAAAGATGAGAGGCGTTGATTGCTGCATCGACAATTTCAAAGACGACCACTCTTAGGTATGACCGGTAAGATTTGCCTAAAATCACCACCCATCACAAAACATTTACCCCCAAAAATTGTTCCACTCTTCATTAAGTCCGTCAACGTTCGATCCAAAGCCTCAACACAATGTCTCTTTATCATAGGTGCTTCATCCCAAATAATCAAATCGCAAGCCTGGATCAACTTTGCATTTGGTGAATTATGAGTAATTGCACATATAGAATCTTCATTAACATCAATAGGTATACAAAACCTAGAATGTGCAGTTCTGCCTGATGGTAGTAGAGTTGCTGCTATTCCACTGGAAGCTACATTAAGAATAATTCCACCATTCCCCCTTACGGTAGCCGTCAATGCCTTCCATATAAACGTTTTACATGTACCACCAAAACCATGTAGGAAAAAAAACCCCCATTTTGAGATGAAACTGCTCTCATTATTTCATCAAACACTTGCTTCTGCTCCTCGGTCATCATTCCCTGCATTTTTTTTTAGGCTGCAATCTCTTCTTCTTTATTGTAATTTAACTCTTGCAAAATTAGCTGGGATGAGGTATCAATAATGTTTTCTTCCTCTGGTCTGGGCATTGATGGATAGTCACGTAGGCTTTTGCCATTTCGTAGCAACATCTGTTCAATTTGGTATAGACCTGTAGCTTCCTTATGGGCATTTGTTATCTGCAAATCTTTATTATAAGAGTAAAATATTATAAGTGATTGAACAACAATTTACATGTTTAGAACTTAAATTAATCAACATTCATATTAGAAGTGAAATATTATAAGTGGTATGAAATCATTTCATACCTCTACTTTGTGGGTCAACATAGCTAACATGTAAAAGATCCTCACAAATGATATCTTTGGTCTGCTCCCAAACTATAGAAGGTTGAGATAATGAGTAACTCAATAGCATGCTGGTGAAAAATTTACGTACGTAATTGCCAGATGCCCACAAAGAAGCTTCTTTAATTGCATCAATGAATTCATTGTCATCATCTAATAAACCAAGCGCAAAACACGCTTCTCTGAATGATGAGTAAACAACATTATTGATAGTCATTATATCTGTATAATTTTTTGGTCCACGAACCTTTGTCAACAATAAACGGAGGTAATATAATTCTCCCTGAGCTGGTGTACAATGACCTAACCCGTTGAAAACCCACGTTGACGAAGTTTCCACAACCTTTTTTCCCTAACAAATGTAAAATAGTTAGGGAATTGAGAGTAAGTTAGTGTCCTTGCAAATGGATCATCTTTGTTTTTTTCCATCCATGCAAGAAACATAGACTCTTTAACCCTTGGATTGTTAATCAAGGATGACATTCTGTCAGATTGAGTGAAGTAAACAGATTGCTGTTGAGGGAGGTGAAAACTTAACCTCTCTACAGGTGGTTGTCTATGATGAATATCAAATCCAAATATTCTCCATGAAGCCTCGCATGAGGAGATGTACCTACAATTAAGGTAGTGAGAAATTTCGTCAAACCCTTGTTGGGAACCTGCGCCACCATTAGCATCATATATACCGCAATAACACGGTCATGCCCTTTACTAATGTATTTGAAAAGGTATTTGATGGCACGTGATTGATTTGTCTTCTCAACATTCAAATGACCATGAAATAATTTCAACAACCTATGGTTGTAAGGCACAACAAATTGGTTGTCTAGCTCAACACCCTTCCTTGTCACAGTACGTTTATCATTCCTTCGACGATATGTAGGATAACCATTTTCATCCAACATTGTAAGTTCATTATATCTTCTAGGAAAATACTTAGAGCATCTACCATCTTTCATGCAAGGTGCACTTCCTGAAGATCTACCACATGGACCATGGATCATGTAGCTTCCAACTAACTCATATAATTCTGGGTCGAATATCTATCTCGGAATCTCTGCGAGATATTATCTTGTCAACATCAAATGGTGTACGAATCTTGTCCGCTTCCGACAACCACAGTATAATATGCGCATGTGGTAACCCTCTTTTTTGGAACTCAACTGTGAATACTTCTATACAAATAAACGTAAACAATATTTAGTGGCTGAAAAATATGATAATGAACAAAAGCAATATAATTTTCTAAAACTTAAGGTACCTACAAACTTTCAAAATAATTTTTAAATCAACAAATAAA
The DNA here is from genome assembly GCA_019022615.1 of Acacia melanoxylon. Lineage (NCBI taxonomy): Eukaryota > Viridiplantae > Streptophyta > Magnoliopsida > Fabales > Fabaceae > Acacia > Acacia melanoxylon. The sequence continues at coordinate 22,283,476 of JAFJYJ010000002.1, forward strand.
GTATGAATTAATTAAATGTACATATAAACCGATTATGTACATTTATTAACTGTTTTTTTAAAAAAGGAATAACATTTATAAACAATTAGGTTCTTCATTGTATATCATAATATGTATATACCCTGATTGGCTGCAAACCAAATGAGCTACTTATTGTAAAGTTTATGGTTCACTCATATTTAGACATTATTTATATCTGAATTTTTGTTTAAGTTTTTTTTTAAAAAAATCTTACCAAATTTTCGTTACAAAAACAGTTGTGCAAATTTGAACCTACAAATAATTGACAAAAGCAATAATAAATGAATACCGTATAACACTTAAACCATAATTGCACGATTTCATCTGTTTTTCTAATCTAAGAGTATTTATTTTAGTACCGATTAAAAGAATCAAGTCATTTTAAAAGTATATATTATTGCAATGTATTATATTATTTAAAACTGACCTGCTCGGATTGATCCGAAAATCTTCTCATCCTTGATTATGTGCATCAATTTGTGAAGTTTGATATAGAAAATCCTGGTCAACACTTCTGGTCTGTCACAAGGTTTTAATCCATCGTCATTACAATGACGAATAATCTCAGGCCACATTGGATTGCACGTGAATGTTAAAAAAATATCTGGATATCCAGCCCATGCACATATTGCCATAGCATCTTGGTAGTTTTGAATCATATATCTAGCGCCACCAGTGAAAGAAGATGGTAGAATGACTCGTCGTCCTGTTGATAGAGGGTCTGTTTCTCCTCTTGTAACTGCGTCAGAAATTCCACTATAAAGATCAACCCTTAATTCTTTTTGATGGTTTCTAATGTAGTTCAACCTATCACTTTCAACCATAGAATATCCATCAACAATAAATTGTTGCAGTAATTTTTTTCCCTGCAAAATGACTGACCGTTCCAAATTTCTTTTCATAAGTCTAAAAGCCAAGAATTCTCTTGGTGTCAGTCTCGTTTTCTTTTTTGTCTTCAATAATGATTCTTGGCCATGTTCCATTGAGGAGTCATATCCATTAACTCCATAATGAAAAAATAAGGGATATTGAAGTGGGAGATATGCCATGTGTAACTCATCAATCCTTTGTAACGCTCCTCCACACCTTTGCCGTTTTACAATTATGTCTCTTTTCGTGTATGAGTTGTCAAAATCACCCACAATAAGAGACAAGTTCGAAAAGCCGTAGGCAAATTATACGCTTCTCAAAACCACTTGAGTTACCATTTCTGATTAGCCTAATGTTAACGTCAGGACAAACTTCATCCTTTATAATTTCTGCAGCAGATCTATACTTTTTTACAATAGAATTATGCTTGTCAAGACATCCTTTTATCATTTGCACGATAACTGGATCCAATTTTTCAGCAACACCATGACGCAATTTTACCCAATCAATATAAGAAAATATTTGATTTTAAAAATAACGAGTGTTTCATATTGAACAAAATAATTTAAAAGATGAAAATATTGATGTCACAAATCTAACCTCACAGCTGAGATACGATTAGAGATTTCATTCTCAGTGTCGTATATGTACAATTGAGCGTAAACCGGAGGGTTTCCTCGGCGGCAATAAACTTCCTATCAAATGGTGATTTTGACTGAAAGTACAAATGTGTAAGGACCTCCACCCTTTGAGTTAATTGAATGATCAATTTCCGCCACCCATTGAAGTGAAACCGAACATATTGTTGTATAAACGAATATTTGCCAAAAAATTCCTAGACATAGGTAATCGTTGTTTATTGAAAAACAATTCACGAAGCTCGTCCGGTGGATCTTGTAGCAAAGGCACATTAATCTTCCCATGTCCACAACAAATGCTGAATTGTGGTTTTTCTTTTTTCTGCGACCTTTTCAACTTTTCAGAATACCACATATTGGCTCCACAAAATTGACACACATAAATGGCATCACCATCATCTAAATAGCTTGAATCAAATGCATGAGACAAGTTATTGTCAATATCTTCATGCAGAGGTCCTTGATGATCTTGTTGATAAGTATCACCTACTAAATGTTATGTGTTTCAGTTGTTGGAAACAGAAATGCAAATAAGAAACTACATATTAAATCAGATAATAATAAGTCATAGCTTGCTATCCGTACTTACCATCATTTGTCACTTCATTTATCCGTTTCATTAAGTTTGTTGCAACTTGATTAATAACTTTTGTGGTTCTCCTTCGACGGCTCCTCTCATTTATATTATGTGAGTTCAAGATAACAGAAGGTGTGGCAGATATCTTTGTTATCATCCGAATCGCATTATCTTTGCTACCAATTGAGGTACAGTGACTTTGAATGTTGCTGATATCAGTTAAAACGGATCTACTGTTTAACGTTGAAATTGAATGAATAATCGCAGGCTCAGGGGTTGCAACTTCATCTTGTGTAGGTGGTTGGAAACCTTCATACCCCGAATTTATTTCTTGTCGATTTCCATTTTCGAATGAATTGTATCCGCACGTATAGCCCGATTCCCTGGACAAATTCGCTTACCTTGCAAAGTAGAAAGTCATTAAAAAAAGGAAAAAATATTTACGTATGCATGAAAAGTGAATACCTTTAGAGATTATAGTTGTAATAAAACAAATTTCATAATGTACCACTTCCACCCTTGAGTATCTGGTTTTCAAGATCTGATCTCTTCTGCCTCATATCACCAAAATATATGCAAGTTATATTTCTTCAATCAACTTCAAGAGTTTAAACATGAAACGATGATCTGAATTTCTAAAATATCAAATCACAAACTTCAACTTTGGAGCTTTGAATTACTTCTGCATTCTATTTGTATGGATCGCCATATCAGCACAAGTGAAAATACTAAATAGGCATTGTTCTTTGTTGAAACTCAGTGAAAAGTAGTAAACATCTGTTTTAGGGGGAAAAAACCGTTCAATACAGGATGTAGGAAATTGTGCAATCTTTAAAAGGACGTAGTTATTATTAATTAATACTTGCATTATGATAGGACTGTGTCTCAGCAATCGCCTATGACTGAATTAACGTTTGTTATTAAACATATTGGAAACATGCCCCTCATTGAATATAACTTTGAACTGAGCATACAACATTGAATGCGTTAACCAATCGTGAGATAGTATGTATAGTAAATTGCAATACTGGGAAAAAATTTAAACCGCATATTTTATTATTATTTAGTAGGTTGTGGTCCTAGCACAAAGTTTTCAAATATCGTTAATGTATTTTAAAAGATAAAAGATATCTGCAACACATATATAGTAGAAACAAATATATGTGTATAAATTAGATTATGTTTTTCAAGTCATCAGTGAGATATGAAAACGTATTATACCAATTATGTTTGTCGCCACTATTGATTCCTTATTAACAATAATTAAATCAACAACATGCTCATAATCTAGCAGATGTTTTCTCTTTGCATAAGATAAGTTGAAAAAACATCAATGTATTTTCGCTTCAATTGTATTGAAGAAATTTTCAACGTTAGGGATTTGTATTTTCCCCTTAGTTAAAAACTGACTTTAGTTTTTTAATTTAAATTAGTATTTTGACTCATTAATAATAATTAGCTTAATATAATTTTTAATTTTTTCTCAAAAAAAAAATTAACATTATACTTTTAGTAATTATTTAATGTTTTGCAATAGTATCCGCATTTCGAATTCCTTATCAAACCTTGCACTTATATATTTGATGTATACACGGAAAAGTTAAAATGTTAAGTAAGACATATATTACACAGTAAGATTCTTAAATCTTTAACGTGTGCATTTCTATAAAAGTTTTCATAAATTTCAAAGGCTTGTAATATGTACTCTTTAATTGTTTGATAAAAATGAGTGGGTTAATGACATCGATCAATTATAACGACTCTTATATGCCACGTAATAAATAAATTTATGTTGAATGAAAAAAGTCAAAATACATATGTCGATTTTAAAAAGTACATTTGAAGTATAATAAACCACACTCAGTGAAAAAGTAATTGTTCTCGCAATATTTTAACAAACATTATTGAAAGATGACAAAAATAAAACCAACCGTGCAACCTCAAAAAAATTAAATAACGAAACCGGAAATAACATTCAAATTGTCAAACAACACCACAAAGGAAAACGACAACATGCATAAAGCTGTGTTGCCTAATAGTATCCTATACTGATTAGGTCCAAAAAATAAGTTTTTTGGATAGACTAAGATTAGAGGAAGCACTACATATTCTCCTTCTTGATGTTTTTCAGAGGTTTTGTAGTGCTAAACTTTGGTGTCGACAATTCAGAAAGACCAAGATCTTCACATACATTTAAAACGTCACTAGTCAACGTCTTTCTTTTGGTGTTACTCTCAGGTGGCGTTATCAGCTGTAACAATGAATTTTCATCATCTTCAGTGGCAATGGTTTGTGAGTCCTTTGAGGCCGTTGATTCCTATAACCATGTAAATGTTATAAAAAAAAATTAAAGTTGTAACACACAACGATGAAAACTTAAAAAAATGTGTACCTCAATTACATTTCCATCTTGATTCTACAATAGTGAAAAATGAAACAATCAGATTTCAAGGTATATTTAAATTTATGAATTAGATTAATTTTTAAAAACATTTAAAGCATCAACCTCTTGATTTGAATACGTAAACTTGTCAATCAAGTGAGTATCACCACAAAATTGAGTAACACCGATGCTACTTGTCCTATGTTTAATATTGTGACTTTTAATCCTTAATTTCACAATCGCAACCCTTCCTGCAACTTTATCGAGCTCATCTGGAAAAGTTGACTTTCGACCCTCCTAGTTTAACCAATAAGAGCAGAAAAAAAAATTCATAAAAGCATTTAAATGATTATGCATGTTAAACAGATAATAAAAGATAAACAACCTCCACCATATCTTCTTTAATCTTTGATGCAGATTTTCCCAATAACTCAGTTGCATGACGATCAAAGAATATGATTGAACATTTTCCTGTGTCGTCGTAAACCTTGTAGTGAATCTTATATCTACAACATTGTGAGACAGTGGACTGTACATGAGTAATTAATATAAATGAATCTATATTAACAAAAATGAAGAATTCAGAAAGAATCATACTTAGGAACAGTCATTAATACATCTTTGTTACACTTAGAACATCTAAGAGTTCCATTCGACAGATACTCGGGCTTCTTGTCACATGGACACGCATCATACGACCACCCATAGAGTGTTTCAACCATTTGAAAAGTTACTTTTGTAACTACATCACACTCCTAAAACAAATACTTATTAGACCATAGAGTTTTGCACATTATGTGTAAGAAACACGGATGATAAAAAAAATTGAAAATACATATGAAATATTTAAGCTTACTTGATCTATGTTGGCTATCTCACACAATGGAATCCTTGTTCGAAAAGTTAAAAGAGATTCAACTGAATATGTAGGGTGATCAACACTTGAAATTTGGGTAAACAATTGGCTACCAACAGAGTCTTGACTAAGTCTGTTCATAGAAGATACGGAGAATAGGTATTCATTTGTTTTTTTCCACCTATCAATAAATACAAATTATCTACGATGGTATACATTGTTTTTATAGTAGACTAACCTTTCCTTCAAGATCTTAGCCGCTGGAATTTCAGGATTGAAGGTCACCAAAGTAGCATTAAAGGCATTACTCAAATGTCCATACTCTGATAAAAAGTAACGGTCAAAACTAAACATATTATAATCTTATTTTTAGATATTAAATTATTAATCCATACTAAGGACCAAGACTGTAGAAGCAATGGAATAACCTGTGTTCCTATTTAATCTAGCAAAACGCAAAAGCACAGTAATTGGAGGCTCCATATCCTCAAGTTTTTTTGCATATGTCTCTTCAGCACAATCACCCCAAAGGTTGATGTTGATTAAGTTTTCACTACACAGAAGACCAATGTGTTGAAAACTTTTTTTTATAAAACCACATAAAAACCCAAAAATATAATATTTAAATATGATAAAGATAAAGTACTTTTCATCTGCAATGCTGAAGTTAAGCCTCTTGATTACATCCGACTCCCTTCTTTGATCATGCAAACGTCCAAAGGCTTGTAAAAAACCAATCACATCTGCATTAAAAAAGTAAATGGTTCTATAAAGTAGGAACCATCAATTTTAAAACGGGGTAATATATATAAAGAGAAGGAAAATATTATCTTTGCAAACCTATTAGACCACCGTCGGATACATTACATTGTTGTATCTCTGAAATAGACTTATAATTATATGCCTCATCTGGAATGACTACATCCGACTCTTCAAAATAAGTGAACGAATGAAAGCAGAACCTCCACTGATGGGTTGTTACTCTGTACTTATCATCATTTTCAATTACTTGAAAATTCTGAAATTTGTACACAACACCTTCCTTAGGCACATTCTTCCATTTTTCGATCATATTCTTGTGTGTAGCTGTTACTTCTATCCTTGTATGCTACATTAAGTAAAGTATATTAAGAAAAGATAATGGTTTACTCCTTTAGGTGAAGCTATTAAGGTTATACATGAGTGTTTTGGAATAAAAAAAGTTCATTCAAAGATCTCATAATATAAATTACTCAAACCTCTTCATCAATCAATATCATGCCTATCTTCCAAACTGCATAAGGAGCAGCCTTTTTTTTTACCATCCATTTCCTTAGAACTTTTGCATGAACTGTCCAAGTTTCCTTGGTATCGTTAACATCAGAAAATAGTGTCTTCATCTAATTACAAAATAGATTATAGTGTTAGATGAAGGAGATCTTATTTTGCATAGATAACTATTTGCTATGAATGGATAGTCGGTTACCTTACTTTTATGAATGCAATCAACTAACCAAATAAACGATACCCAAAAGCTTGCTTCGAAGATTGCCTACTGCAACTGACCTACCTTGCTAAATGTAGCCGGGAACGAACACTAAGTAATATGAAGGCTTTTGGGTAACCTAACTTATTTAAATAGACTGATGGACCATAAAGTCATACCGTCTAAGTATGACTTAACACTGTTAAACTGCGCATAGTTAGAATTCAGCAGTGTGAATTCTTTCCGTATAAGTTGGTATATTCATTAAATGTTTAGCTGCTTATTAAGTCCAATATGACAAATACCAAGAAAATATTGGAACAAATAAAAGCGGGGGGACTGTACGTGAATGTTTAACTGCTTGATAAGTCCAATATGACAATTAATTCTAACTATTGGAGAAAATAAAAGCGGGGGGTTACCGAAAAACATTTTATAAAATGCACATATCGATGAAACAATAAGCATATTAGAATTTATCAGAAGTTATCACTGTGTTGGGAATAAGCGTATGTTGGTTAAGCTTGCGATATTATAAGAGTAATTGCACATTGGAAATGCAAAGTTAGATGGTCGGCTAAGCTGTTTAAGTCATTATAAATTCCTAAACAGGTTGACTTAGGTTTGAAATGGAGTAAATGAAGGAAGAATTGAGAAACGAACGAAAATACCATTAAAGTAATGTGGACAAGTACTCCAACTTTTAACTGCGTCCATTAAAGACTTGACAACGTTATCGAGAAAATCTTCCCAACACAGTAGTAAAAATACCTTGGAAATAAGCGTCTGTTGGAAGAGCATATTAGAATTAATCACTTGCACGTTGGAAATAAGCGTCTGTGGCTGAAATCTAATTCGTGATATTATAAGAGTACTTGCACGTTGGAAATGCAAATGTATGTGGTTGGCTAAGCTGTTTAACTCATTATGGCATGTAAACAGGCGGACGAAGGTATTTCAATGAAGTAAATGAAATTTAAAAACGAAAGAAATGTCCATTAAAGGAATGTGAGAAAGTCTTTCAACTTTATCTTAAACTGCGTCAATTTAAGACTATAGTCCTTATCGAGAAAGCATTGTAGAACCACCAAGTAGTAAATATACATTGGAGATATAAATTGCAGACATTAAATTTATTCTCTCCATTCCAGATTGCAACGCCCTTTCGCCGCATTTAATTAATTCTCCGATCGCTTGATTTCAACGAGAACGAGAAGTCTTAACCAATATAGATGTAAAATACGTTTTCATATGTCAACCCATTAACAATTGTTAATGGGTTGCTTTGTGAATTATTTTGCAAAACTATTCCACGAATCTTTAAAAAGTGGAGTCCTACAATTGTTGAATCAATGAATAAAAAACACGAAAATTCATTAATTATAAACATATTCGGTAGAGCGAATTTTTAAATAATTTTATTAAAAAAAATCCGACTAAAGTTTAACTTAAATTACGTTCACTTAAAATATTTTAAAAAGAAAAAGTAGTTCATTTGAAACTACAAAATATAACGCCATTTATATCATTTGAGGTATCATTCCAAATTTGGTTGTAGATATGAAAAAGCATATGAGAGTTCAGCATAATTGGAATAAACTTAATTGACAGAAATAAGTTCATACATGACTGCGATTTGATCTGTCCAAAAACACTGGTGTGCAATATAAAATAAAATATCCAAAAAAACTTAGCCTAACTATTACTGATCACTAATTGGAACAAAGATAAACACAATCAAACATTCATCATTCTTCTTTTCGCATCTTCAACCTCAGGGAAGTCAGGATCCACGTACACACGGGAAGCTCCAAAAAATGTCTCTAACTCAACACCTGTGCAAATTTTTTTTTAAAATAACTTGCTTCAACATGTTAAAACTGATAGTAGTAAAGCATCCAATGAATTCATCTTCAACAAACCTCCTTCAATGATTTGTCTAAACTGGACATACTGAACAACAATGAAGGGAGCACAACCATGCCTTACAGTTGCGAAGCACTTCGAACTTGCTAAAGCCTCACCATGCAATATACATCTAATAACATACCTCTTCCTATAAGTAAGAAACAATGACGTAAATTAGTAAAGAAAGTTCAAACAGTAACCTGAAAAACAATATAGAGAACTGGAAAGAATTCATACCTATAGTCTTCCAACTCCAAAATCAATCCCATGGTATAAACCCCCCTAAATCTATAATTAGCAGAACGATAGCAGGATCGTAAAATGCCACATACATCTGAAACATTCAACATAGTTAATAAAGCAACCCAATATACAGAGATGTTATATGACATAATCAGAAAAACTCCCATACTCAAATTACCAATGACTGAGGTGTTAGTTTGAACACCCCACCAGTTGACATCGTCAACCAAATTGAGCATAAATAATCGTTCTGGAATTTGTTGATTCAAAACAGGAGAGATCGTGGAAGCTTGATTTATGACAATGTGCGTAAACTGATTGATACCCTCGCCTGAATCTTTGACTGTGAACTTTGAAATGTCATAACAACCACTTTCAATTAACTTCCAGCAGTGTCTATCCATCAACTCGACGGACTTTATTCTCACCATCATACGCGTATTATACTGGCAAACAAACAGATATTAAGCAACCTAATTGATGGAAAAAAGGGACGGAGAAAGAAAAGCTACTTCTCATTGACTTGAAAGACTAACCGAGATATCAAAAATGATTAGGTCTACAGACTCAAGATCGAGAGTGGGCCGTCTAGGGAAAGTGGAAGATCGTTGTACAAATCTATGAATGATTCGATCAACTCTCACCGTTAAGATAGTGTCTGTAAATCCTCCAGTTACAGTTTGCAAAGAGTGATCCATCTTGATATGCAATAACGGATTGGCTTATACTAAAATGAAGTTTTGGAGGATTTGATGAGATATAACCACAACTTAACGTATAAATAAACTGTATTTATCACGGTGTGAAGATGGCAGTTATTGCAAAATAAATGGCGTCGTCGGTTCAGGTGGTACGACACGATTTCCAACGCTAGGATATGACCCTTGCTGCATTTTGAAACGGTGTATTTTAAAAATGTTAACTTTTAAAATTAATGCATACATACGTTTTGCCATAATATAAAGGAGATGCTACAAAAAATTTGAAAATGATCATATTGTTATATTAACAACTATAATCATATATATTGCAGGAGGTCTCAAAATGTTCATTACAAAAAGTCACCAGCGAGTGTCTTTAAAAAACTAAAAACAGAAACTAAACAAACTGGATACTTTCTTAGTTTTTTTAATAAACTAAGAAAAGTAGAATGCATTAAAAATAAACAAAAGATGATCATTCCAGGCATCGAAACTTCACACAGATCTTGCTAAGCTGACGAAGAATCAGGGCTATAAACGACCTCCTGAGCAATGGGACGACTAAGTTTGAAACGGAAATCAATGACCGCGGGATGATCGTTGTTGAAATGAGCCTTTGATAAATCACAGAAGCTTGAAAAAACTATGTCCCCATCTACAATGATTAAATTGAAAAGTTAGATCGAGACTAATGATACAGATGGTTAAAAAAGTACATATACACAAACCATTGAGCCTCTCCATCTTCACCCACAACAAAGCTACAACAACATCATCTTTATCTTCAACCTCCGAATAACTATTCAAGGCCCAAAATGCAGAAGCTCCTTTAAAACAGCAATAGAACGAATTCCCACTGACAACAAAGTTTTAAAAAAATGATGGAGATCAAATTCAGGCAAAAGCATAAAGTTGTCCAAATGGGAATAAAGTGCACACCTCTCGTCCATCATTTCGAAATTGAACTGGTTTTCCGACTCACCATACACAACAATGTCAGACATGGGATAAACTGATGTTACCAAACCTACCACATCTGCAATAAAGTTACTTGTTAGCAGGTAACCACCAAATATGTATGAATGAGAATATCAAAGTTACTTCTTCGTCGGGAAAAACAAAATATGTATTCATGATCCTACTTGGAAAATTTATTACTTATCAATGTAGTTTCAGTAAAAGAAGCTGCAGCAGAAGGAAGCAATGGTTGGAAATTCGTTTCTGGTGTTGTAATGATATTCCTCACAAGTTCTACTTGGCTCAAGTTGTCTAACACAATCTTCATATCAGGATTGATTATATTTGGCCCACGTTCAACACAAAATTTCCTTAAAATGAAACATAATCCAGGGATGAGGACTCCACTAAATTTACGAATGATGTCCCTCCTCCGCAAAACGGCCAACGCAATATATCCCTGATTCGAAAAAGGAAAAGGTCTATAATAAGATTTAATGAATTAACTATTTAAAGGTAAAGGCTATAGTTTTGCATATATACATAAGTATACAGTTTAATTAAGAGTTTGTACATGCATAACGATATATTACCTCTCGCATCTCGTCAAGACAACATTATACGTAATTTGGCGACGCATCCTCGTCTGTGGAACATCCCGAAATTAGCAATAACTTTAACACAAATCGACCAATTGTTACTCCGGTCAATGGAGGAATGAAACAACTCTGGAAGGTGGCATTTCGGTGGAAAAGATTCTCGACGATGACATTATCAACAGCAATATAGGGATTCCTTCTTGGTGAGTTGGAGAATTCCAACCATGAACAGAAGAAGACCTACATGGGGTTTAAATATAAGATCAGATATTGCACACCACGTCGGGAATCCACAACGTAATTGCATGGGGATGTACATTGACGCATGGGGAACAGGAATATAGGTGAAACGAAGTCAAAATGAATATACTGGGTTAAATTCTCCATTGTAAATCAGGCCGAATTTGAAATGTATTCCTCGGAAAATGGAAAACAAACCATGGGAAGTCTAAAGGGATTAAATGACTTAACACTATTTTATTAAATTGGCCCAATGGAATAACCACTCAAATTTAATTTCTATCCACTTAACGTGCCACGTAATACTGATAATAAATATTAGTGGTGGAAGAAGTTGTCAGCAATAGTGGTCCAATCATATTGTAAGATTTATCCAAGTAGGATGACACTGTGTACCAATAAGATTAGTGCCACAAGGTTTAGTGGTATATATTTGATACATAATGCTATATTTAAAAAAAAATTGTGTGATTCATAACTTGTAAATAAAATAAGTTATTAGAAATTTAATATTTAATATTAATATTAATGATACATTGGTACATAAATTGAGGGAAAATTAAAATAAAGGACCTAGAAAAAATAATATTTATTATAAAGGACCATAAAAGTAGTAATTACTTAGAAGGACCAAAAATAACAATATAAATTTAAAATTACTAAATTGTCCCTAATCAAACTCCAATTTTATCTCTTGTATTTATAATTTAAAAAATAATTAACATTAAAACTAAAACCACACATCATGATATAATCGGTTCTTTTTAAAAAATATATTTTCAATATATTATTTAATTAACAACAAATGAAACTCATTTTTTTTTTGAATTTTTATCTTTAATTAATTTATATTATTAAGTTGCCCGATTTATATTATTAACGTTGGAATCTGTTACGGATCTGACTCACGGCCCAATAAGGACACGACCAAGCAAGGGCATACCCGGACCTCGGCCCAGCCAGCTGGCGGCCCAGTAGTAGGATCCCGAGTATCCCGGTTTCCCCCGCAATCAGGGGGTAATCTATCATATCCATAATCCCGGGATATGATAGATAGGCAGTTAAGATACCACGCCACACCCTATAAATACCAGGGGGTAACACCAAGGTGCACACGTTCTAACTCAGCTCCTTACATTCTGCACAACACAACCCCCACTAAACACATACCCCTCCCCCTTTTTGGCGAACGGCCTTGTGTTTGGTGATTCCTTGCTCACCGGGATATCTCCACTCATAGATACTCCCAGAGACAACCCAATCCAAAATAGATCCGGTTCCACACCGGAACATTCCGTGGGGGACCGAATTTCGATCCCCGTGACCAACAATGGCTCTAAATCAAATACCGGGAGAGTCCATCGCATGGAGAGAACAAACTCAAGGACCTCCCGGCCCGAGGATATCCCCAATAACAATGATAGCAAGGATGGGAAGAAGACTTTACGGCCTACGTCTCCCGCTTGGAGCTAATAACGACATACCGAACGGACCTCATCCTCCTCCGAAGCAATCAATCCCGAGGAGGAGAGAACATGGAGAAGCGACATGACCTCCGGCGTCGAAAGAAGACTTTAGAGTAATGCAACAGATCATGGAAGACAACCGCCGGCAAGCCAAAACGTCGGAACACGAGCAAGACCGGGATACACAGAGAAAGAAAGTAAAGATATCCCGGAAACACGGAGGCCCTCGGCCAGTCAGAAGCTCAAGGAATGACCGGTATGCAAAGAAAACGACCTCTTCGGAAACGGACTCCGAGCATGAGAAGACCCGAGACCCCAGGTCGGGTCGGAAGAAACGTTTTCTAGGGAAAACCTCGGAGGGCGAAGACCGAGACGGAGAGAGGCCGCCCCAGCCAAAGGGCTCGCCCCGAGAATATCATGTGAAATATATAGCGGGCCCCTGTGCAGCCCTTTCTCGGAAGAAATCGAGAATGCTCCATACCCTAGCAAATTTGAGCCGGCCTCTTTACCGAAGTATGATGGCGTGTCCGACCCGAGGGCCCATCTCGACGCCTTCGAGCTACTCATGTTCGTAAGGCAAATCAAAGGCCCGGTCATTAGTCGGCTCTTCGCGGCCACTTTAATCGGTCCGGCTCAAATTTGGTTACACACACCGCCGAGAAGGTCCATCCACGACTTTCAAGGCCTCGGCGCAAATTCGAACTGAATTTCGCAACTAGCCGAAACAACCCAAATCTCGGTATACCCCGAGTAAGATAAAGCAACGGAGGGGAAACGCTACAAAAATACCCGGATGATTTAAGGTGGTAGCCCTCCGGGTAAGGTCCCTCCCGAAAGCGTTCATGTGCATTGTCTCGTGGACGGCTTGGAACCCTCTTCCCTACCGGGCAAATTCCATCTTCAAGAACCGGTATACACTCTCACCGAGTTCAACACCCGCGAAGCAATATCTCGGAAGTAGAACGGATGGAGATCGCCAATACTAATGGCGATGAAAAGCGAAGCACACCACCCCGAGTCAAGAATCAACCGAGTGGTCGTAAAGAGGAACCCCGTGCTCGAATCGAGACAAAAAACAAAGCCGAGACAAGTCGAGAGAGGAGGCCGAGGTACGGAGGTACACCCCGCTCAATGTTTCGCGGGGCCGGTTATGGAAAGAAGTGGCCTCCACGAGAGATGAGGAAGGTAGACCGACCCGTGCCCCCACGTTTCCGACCCACCACGGATCGATCAAAGTTCGTGATTTCCACGACGGACCGGGAGCACACCACGGACCGGTGCTTCGAACTCGGGACGCAATTGAAAGATACATCCGAGAGGGTAAATTGCGCGATGACACGATAAAAACACAGGGTCGAAAGAACAACAAAAGGAAACTAGGCCGAAGCCCGAGTCCGCCCCCACTTGATCGGAAAGTCGATGGAATAGGACGACAGTCATCATCCGACGACGAGCAGTTTCCGGAGATAGACATGAACCACATGTGTAACGTAATCAGTGGAGGCATGGGCGGAGGAGGAGACACCTCAAGTCAAAGAAGAAAATACTTGAGGGAGGTGCGTCGAGAAGAGCCCCCCAAGTTCAAAGACAACCATGACCGACCGACGCCTCCAAAGCATTACGGTTCACCACCGAAGACCGAAAGACGTCGTACGGGGGCACCAAGACGGATTGGTAATTACGGGATCCCGGTAACCGCCTTGTGGAAAGGATTTTCGTTGATCCGCGGCTCGCGAGATATCATCATGTGGGACGCCTTTAAGAGGATGAACTTGGATAAAGAAGACCGCGTCCATGCAAGACAACACTCGTAGGCTTTAACGGCGAACAATCCAAGCCGAAGGGTACATCGACCTCAAGCGACCTTGGGAACTAAAAAAGCATTTAAAGCCGAGAGGGTAAGATTCATCGTGGCCGACTTCCCTCCCCGTATAACATGATTTTGGGCGAGACCAACCATCCACACTGGGATATGGTTGCATCCACCAAGCACCGAAGTTAAAAATGGTCGGCTCCAAAAATACGGTTATCACCATAAGGGGACCGGAAGGAAGCTCGACAATGTTATTATGAAACCATGCGAGAGAAAGGGACCGGGAAGGCGCCAACACCCCAGGATCAAAACGCCACGGGAAGCTCGGCCGGAGAAAAATGCAAGCAGCAGAGCCGACTCGTCAGTGTGGTGGAACTGGACCTAAGAGAAGAGGAGCCCGAGAACCCAAGACCTGAGCCAGAGAGAGAATTGGAAGATTTAGTCCTGGGGAAGATCCGACCCAGGTAACGAAGATAGGAGGCGCAATGACCCTAGAGCTCAAAAAGGAATTAAGTAATTTCCTAAAAGCAAACCGAGATCTTTTTGCATGGAGGGCCTCGGAGGTACCGGAATCGACCCCAACTTCCGCCGCCACGGGTTGGCAATCAAACCGGATCTACCCCGGTATCGCGAAGAGACGAAAACAAGAGACCGACAGGCGGATCGCCTTAGAAAAGCATGTGAAGGAACTGCTAGAGGCCGATTCATCCGGAAATACAATACACCACATGGTTATCCAATACGGTCATGGTCCTAAAGCCTAACGGGAGTTGGAGGGTGTGTATAGATTACACCAACTTAAACGAGCCCGCCCTAAAGACTCGTGCCGATGCCGAGCATCGACCAATTGGTCGACAACTCATCCGGATTTCAACTATTATCATTTATGGATGCTTACTCCGGATACAATCAAATAGCGATGCACCCGGAAGATCGAACGGACGGCCTTCATAACCGACAAGGCCAATTCGCTATAATGTCATGCCGTTCGGGTTGAAAAACGCCGGGCCACCTATCAACGAATGATGAACAAAGTCTTCGAAGACCGGCTCGGCCGAAATGTAGAAGTATACATTGATGACATGATCGTTAAGTCGGTGAAGCGGGAGACCACATCCAAGACCTCGGACAGACGTTCGAAAAGTTACGAAAACACCGAATAAAGCTGAATCCGGCAAAATGTGCATTTGGAGTCCAGACAGGAAAGTTCCTCGGGTTCATGCTCACACACCGAGGAATTGAAGCAAACCCCGACAAGTGTAAGGCGGTCTTGGATATGAGAGCACCAACCAACAAAAGGAGGTACGCACGGTGACCAAGGGAGGTTGGCGGCTATGACAAGATTCTTACCCAGTCGGCCGAAAATGCCCTTCCCTTCTTCAAACCGCTAAAGAAGGAGGCGAGAGGCGGATGGAACTCCGAATGTGAGTCCGCATTTGCAAAAATCAAACAATGCTCGGCCACCCCGCCGGCCCTATCCAGCCCGACTCAAGTGAGACGGTTTTCCGTATTTATCCGTCGGCCAAGAAGCCATAAGCGCCGCCCGGTTCGAGAAACCCAATCCGGCCGACACCGATTTACTTTGTGAGCAAGGCACTTCGGACCTTGGAACTCGGATATCGAAGTTGGAGAAGGTAGCATTCGCCCGCTAACGGCGGCAAGACGCCTACGCCCATACTTCCGGGGGCACAAAGTGGTGGTACGAACCGGCCGGCCAATCCGGCGGGTTCTACACAAACCAGACTGGCGGGCGAATGACCGGTGGGCCATTGAATTATCGAATTCAACATTTCCTACGGCCCGACACGCGATAAAGTCGCAAGCCTTGGCCGACTTCGTAAGGGAGCTTACCCCGACCCTCGAGGGAAGGACGTCGGTCTTAAAGAATGGACGGTATACGTCGACGGATCCTCAAATACAAAAGGGAGTGGGGCTGGAATAATAGTTGAAAATCCGGACGGAGTCGCCGTCGAACACTCCCTTCACCTCAAATTTCCGACATCCAACAACCAGGCAGAATACGAGGCAGTACTGGCCGGTCTCGAACAAGCAAAGGAGCAGGGGGCGCAGAGAGTCAAAATCCTGACCGACTCCCAGCTCGTAGCGGCTCGATACAAGGCTCCTATCAAACCAAAGGCCCGTTGTTGGCAAAATACTTGAACAAAGCCGGAGACATGATGGCCGAGTTCGAAGAGGTGACATCACTCATATCCCGCGGGAGGAAAACACCAGGGCCGACATATTGTCAAAACTGGCTAGCACCAAAGGTCCGGGAAATTATCGGACCGTCGTCAACAAAACCCGGACGAACCAAGCCGTGTCATGTCCATATCATCGCCTCGGACCGGAGAAAACCGATCGAGGACTACCTAGAAAGAGGAATCATACCCACCGACACAACGGAAGCGCGAAAGTTGATCCCGCAGCCGCCATGTACACGATGGTGGACGATCAACAGACAGAAAGGATTACACCCCCCATGATGAGATGCTTGAGTGAAACCGAAGCCAGTGCACGTTCTCGCCGAAATACATGAAGGCATTAACGGCCAAAGATATGGGAGGAAAATCCCTAGCTCGGAAATCACTCGAGCCGGATACTTCGGCCAACGATGGCGGCGAGACTCCATGGAAACGGTACGTAGGTGCGACGGTTGTCGAAACACGCCAACATCCTCCGGCGCTCCCCGACGTAACTAAAAAGCATTACGGCTCCCCGGCCGTTCTACAAATGGGGGATGGACCTTCTCGGGCCATTCAAAACAGACCCCGGGACGCTAAGGTACCTCATAGTCGCGGTCGACTACTTCACCAAATGGATAAAAGCCGAGCCACTAACCACAATCACCTCGGCCCGCATTCAACGATTCTTTCAAAGAAAGCATCCTCTCTCGGTTCGGAATACCGGCCGAGATAATTACGGACAACGGAACGCGGTTCATCGACAAAGGATTTCGAGCATGATGTCGGACCTCGACATCACGCATCACTTTGCATCGGTCGAACACCCTCAATCCAACGGGCAGGCCGAGGCCGCCAACAAGGTCATCGTCGACGGGTTAAGAAGACGCATGGAGGACGCCGACTCTTCCTGGGTGGAGCAACTCTACAGCGTCCTGTGGGGGTACAGGACGAGCGTCCAAACCTCCACGCAGGAAACCCCATTCCGTTTGACATATGGATGCGAGGCGATGATCCCGGTCGAGATAGGCCAACCGACGTGGAGGAAAATGAAAGCTAGCAGGGAAGGAGAAGAGCCGAACGGTGACGCCTTGATGACGAACTAGACCCTGACGAGGCACGGATCCGCGGCGCATTGCCGAGACCTCACCGCAAAGCAACCGATCGCAGCGAAGTACAACCGAAAGGTGAACCCCGCTCCTTCAACCGGGGCAACCTCGTGCTCCGACGCGCCGACATCGAAATAAGAACGCCAAAGATGGCAAGCTAGCGGCAACCGGGAGGGCCCCTACCGCGTAAAGGAAAAGCTGGGAAAGGCGCCTACATCCCGGAGACCCCGAGCGTAAAGAAAACGGTCAAAAGGACGTGGAACACCGACAACCGAGAATCTACTACGGCTAGACCTCGGCCCGCCTACCAAGATAGAACCGACGGGCGTACTTATGTCGCAATTTTTCAATTAATTTAGTATTTTCGATTCCATTTTTTATATTTATTTGAAAGACAAGACTCATTGTTTCTTTCATTCGTTCTTATTGAAAGACTCCCCAGTGGAGACACCAATTGCCCATTACGGATTTGTTAAATAAGGTATCACCGAGGCACAAGCAGACCCGGTCAGGCAAAAATACCAAAAGAAGGGATTACACCAGGGTTACCACACCCGGGTTGCGTATAGCCCGATCTCGTGGCATTACCGATGCCCATTCGCGGTACTACACCCGGGCTACCACGCCCCGGTTCGCGAGACGGTAAAAACACCATCTCTTTTAAAAAAGATGCATCGAAAAATGCTCCTAAATAGGGAGGTGAATTGTCACGCAGGCCCCGATCAGGCCGACATGTACAAACCGCGCGTTCAGACACCGCGATTGTGCATCGGACATTTTGCCCCTATTCTGGATAAAACAACCCCGGACAGCCATATCCGGATCTCGGTAGCTCGGGTTACTCCCCTACCCCATTTTCCCGAAGTCAACCTATCGGAAGAAACACTTAGAGATCTGCGCATATAAAGGCCCGGCCCGCCATAAAAAATAAAGAATGTTAACTAACAGTTGACAAAACAAACCGATTGGTTGAAATCAAGTTTGTTTATTATTACAAGGTTACACAAAGGAACCCGGTACAAGGCACCGGTTCAAACCTACAAATTACAAAAAGGAACCCGGTACAAATGTCCGGTTCAAAATACAATCTTTGAAATAAATTATGCGGGGAGGGTCATCCTCTAAAGCCACGGCCTCCGCATCACCGCCTCGACGACCGGAGCACATTTGGAGCTCCCTCTCCACCATCACCCCGTCGGCACCCGAACTTCCCCTTCCCCATCCGATCCTCCCCGTAAAGGAGTCGAGTCATTCTCGGGCAACGCGGGGGCGGGGTAGAAGACGCCATCCTTCACATAGGGCCGGTAATGATAGCCGTCCGTCATAAGCTCTACCCCGGGATTAAGGAGACGGATCCGGGCCAAGGCCATGTCGAAGCGATCAAAGCGGTCCCTTGCATATGTCCCGGCATTCGATCCGGGCTCGTTTCTCTTCCGCAAGTGCGCGCATTGACATCTTCAAGTTCGAACATAGGTCCGCCCGCCGGCTCGAACGGTCTTCGTGGCATCCGGCCCGCCAAATGTGCTTTCCGAAGAGCGGCCAGGTCCGAAGTAGCCTTCTCTACAGCTTCCTTGCAAAGAGTAAGCTCCTCGGACGCCTTCAGGGCGCTCGCCCTCGCGACCTCGGCGTCTTCTTCAGCTTTAGCCTTGGACGCCTCCGCCGCATCTTTTTTCCTTCTTCGGTGGCGAGCCTCGGCGAACTTTTTCACATACTTGCCCTTAAGGTGCGGATACGCCGGGCCAAACCAACGCCGCGCAGGCGAGCCGGATGTCGTAAACCACGGCCTCATCAATATCGGCCGGTGGCGGGGCGTTTGTAAATTGGCGAGGCGGCGGGAAGGCAACTTCGAGCTCCTCGGCCAAAGGGCCTTTCTCCCAAGCGAGACCCGGACGATCTTGGGAGCGGATGGAGAGGCGACGGGAGATGAGGGCCCCTCGGAAACCTCCTTACCCTTGGAAGGAGAAGCGGCCGACGTCGGACAAAGATCACCGCCCGGGTAACGAAGGCGCCGGACGGAGACGCGACTTTGGCTTTCTTAGCAACCCGGTCTTGTGCGCGGCTGGCGGGCGCACCCTCCGGGGCTCGGAAGGAGGACGCTTCCGAGGATTCCTCTTCGGAAGAGCCTCCGGATCGGGAGTCACGACCGTCAAGTACCGCGGAAGCTCCCCATCGCCTCAGCTACAAAACACAAAGGAAAGTAAGGAAGTTAGTGAGGCGACAAAATCAACGAAAACAAACGCAGTAACAATAACTACAAGCCGCATACAAATTACGTATCCCGGCTCCGATCCGGGACCGGTGATGAAGAAGGCCGCGCTCCTGGCACCGTATGTTTTCACATACGAAACCAGGCGGTCAACGAATACGACCTCGCCAGCAGGAAGGTCGTCGGACATCACTTGGTACGAGGCGGAAGCGAGCCTATGGTGATCAAAAGTCCAATAGAGGGGAAACCTCCACTCCACATCACGGGCCTCGGCCCCTTCAAGAACCAAGGCTGGCGGCCGGGTTTCGCCACCACTTTAAAGAAACCATTCTTAAAGTATTTGAAGGAGTCCGAAAAGGCGGTAGCGGTTTTCGGTCGGGGTCACCCGGAGGGAGGTGAGCCCTTTAGTTTCTCGTCCTCCTTCCCGGAGCGAGGAGTGAAAGGGCCGAAGAAGAAAAAGAATAAGGTGGCGGTACAAGGAATAGGTTCCGAGAAGGACCGACATAGCCGCTCGAAAGCAACTATGTAAGCCCACCCGTTGGGGTGGAGTTGAGATGGGGCCGACGGAGATGGGCCGAGGCGGGACATTTGAAACTCGGTGAACGGAAAGCGAACACCGAGCCGGGTCATATAGGCCTTATAAAAGAAAAAGAAGTTGGTGAAATCGCCAACCCTCGGCACGAGACGGGCTCCTCTTTCCCCGGGGCAAAAAAAATGACCGGATAGCCGAGAGCTTCATCTCGCGGAGGGCCCGAACGGTGATCGGCGAATGGGTCGTCCACACGTCCGGGTCACCCAATGAAGTGGTCCCGCAAGAGTTTGAGGAGGCGGGGATTCCGACCTCCCAGCGCCCGAGGGGGCATCACTTGGCGAAAGCGACCTTTCCATTTACCTATAAAAGCAAAAAACAAAAGTGCTAGAATCAGTAGATGCGAGGATACCTGCCACAGAAGAAACAGTCGGTCGAGAAGAAGAAGATAGGGGCGAGCCGACGACATGACGACAAGAGCCTAAAATTGCGTCGGCCCTAAAATCTTCGCCTCTAGCGACAAAGTAAGAACTTGACTCTACGCAATCCCAACAAGGGCCGGCATACCCTTCCGGCATATGAGTGGACCTAGGGCGAACAGGAGGGTTATAAGGATTAACGGGTGAGGCCGACAGGACCGCGACCTCTCTCCGACCCTCTGGAAAAGATCTAACAGGGGGCGAGACCCTCTAACGGCCCCTACGCGTGCCACCCGAGCCGCCGCCCGGGAAGGAAGCCGGCCTTTGCTCCTCGGACAAAGGAGTACCCAATAACCGTGGCTAGTTCGAGGGAAGCGGGCACTAAGGGCTTCCACCTCTTCGGGAGTCAAGTGACCCGAAGTCGAAGGTCGATTACTCCCACTCATTGTCACCCAAGGACGCAAACCTAAAGAGACGGGAAATGACAATAAGGAAAACGACGATAACTCCTCCGGCAATGGAGGCGAAGGTTTGTAGGCGAGAGGAAGCAAAACAGAAATCAAGCAACCTAAAACCTACCCGAAATCTCTACAAAGCCACGGGCATACCTTGGTTTCACGACGGGGATCGAGCAAATGAAGAAAAGAAACAAAAACCCAAGCAACGGGAGAAGTGGCTTACCGGGATAAGGAGGAAGAGGACGGTCGCGGAGGAAAAAAGCCCGAAAGCTCGCGGAAGGAAGCTCACCCAAGGAGAGCGCCGGAATCAAAAGACCCAAGTGGTAAAACTTGTCGAAATCAGAGAAACTTCAGAGAGAAACTTCAGAAAATGTTCGAAGGTGGAAGAAAGAGAAGAGAAACGGGTTTAAAAACCCGTGAAACGCTAGGGGATACGAAAAGGCGCCGCCAGCGGGAATTAAGGGCAAACCCGTAAGTTCACCGGCAAAAACGAGGAGACGTACCGGGAAAAACGCGCATTAATGGCGCACGAAAACCAAAGGCGGCAGAGAGTGACGGTTGCAAAACCTCCCCACTCCGAAGCCGCCAAGTGGCAGGGCGCCATGATGGTGAAGTTAGAAGGGCTTTTCAAACCCCGAAGCCTGGCAGATCACCTCGGACTCCTAGGGTCACCAACAGCGACGCCGACCCTCGAGAAACAATCTCGGGTCCGGAATACCCCACTGGGCACCCACCTCGGACCGCGCGTCGGGACGAGTCCGCTAAGGTACCGGGGACCGGGGGCAAGGGCGCGTCCCGGCCCGGAGAACAGGAACACCCCGGCAGGCTCAAACCCTTGAACTACCGGGAAGGGGGGCAAGCCGTTACGGATCGACTCACGGCCCAATAAGGACACGACCAAGCAAGGGCATACCGGACCTCGGCCCGCCCAAATTTGGCGCCCAAGTAGTAGGATCCCGAGTATCCGGTTTCCCCCGCAATCGGGGGTAATCTATCATATCCATAATCCGGATATGATAGATAGGCGCTAAGATACCACGCCACACCCTATAAATACCAGGGGTAACACCAAGGTGCACACGTTCTAACTCGCCTCCTTACATTTCGCACAACACAACCCCCACTAAACACATACCCCTCCCCCTTTTTGGCGAACGGCCTTGTGTTTGGTGATTCCTCGCTCACCAGGATATCTCCACTCATAGATACTCCGGCAGAGACAACCCAATCCAAAATCAAACCACCAGCCGCCTGGGCTGGACATCTGGTTCCACACCGGAACAGAATCAATTAAGCTCTTTTGATAAAAAAATAAAAACTAAACTTATTTCATATTTTTCAAGATATTATATTATATATTTTTTTAATTTTATTAGCATTAAATGAATTTTTTAACCTACATAAATTTCTTCTAAAAAAATTAAATGATATAAACTTTCTTGGGTTGGCATATATGAAAAATTATAAAATACCTTGATTTTTATTAAAATTATATAATTCTATCTTTACTTAAATTTTTTGTTGATTTAAAAAAATATAACTTTTATAAAATTGAAGAATGTATAATTTTTTCCATAGATATCTCATACCTATCCAAGTTTTGAAAAATGAAAAAAAAAAAATTTTGACAAAACTCTTCTTTAATTTAGTGAAACTTATAATTCTATACTAGTTTTAAAAATAGAATGTAGAAGAGAATTTAGAAGGGAATGCAAATAATTTTATTAGGGTCATTTTAGTATTTTTAATTTTTATATTTGGTCATTCTTAATAATTACAATTTTTATAGTCCTTCTCCTTAAATATTTTTTCCTACAGGTCCTTCATTCTAATTTTTCCTTTTTAATATTGCAATAAATCTAAGAAATAAATTACATAGTAATTAATAATTAACCCTGCGTTAATTTTTTTTTAATAAAATCAGTAAAAAAAAAAGATCCCCTATTTAAATTTTTTATTAACTTAAAGAATATGATAAATTTTTATGAATAAGAAATGCGGTACTTTATATGAAAATGAAAATAAAATTTTTAAAAGAGGCTTGTCAGTTGTCACCAATTTTCTCATTTTTTTTCCCAACATGCAAAAGGAATTAAAAGCCTGATAATGCATTAAATCTTAATATTGATCGTTTGTACTTGCAATGAATTTTCCCAATATATATTTTTTTGGCACAGCACTCAATAAATGTGCATGCCAGCTAGAAGAAAAGGAAAATGTCAAATGCTTGTGTAAGTGTGTAGCCACTGGAGTGGATGGATGCCCACAAACCTAAAATTTGGCTGTCAATTGCAAAAATATGATACTGTGGCTTGTGGGGGTGACAGAGAATAATGCCATCTTTTCAGATCTTCCCATTAGATTTTTCCCTTCCCGCGAATTACACACACTTTTGGTAACAAAGAATAATACTTTCAAAGACCCCAAGTTTTGATTTTTTTTTTTTTTTTTTTTTTTTTTTTTTTTTTTTTTTTAACAAAAAAGCTTGAGGGAGTTGAATCCGAGCTCATCAAATCGTATTCACTGATAAGATCATCACATTTGTTGTTTACTGATAAGATCATCACATTTGTAAAATTTAAATCCATAATTATAAGCCAAAAGTTTTCTTCTTCTTCTCCTTTCTCTCCGCTTTACTTTTTCTTGCTGCTTATTCAATACTCATTTTTTTATTGCTTTCCCTTTACTGTTTCTCTCTCTCTCTCTCTCTCTCTCTCGGTTTCCTCCATTGCAAACCAAGCTTCCTTTCCAGCTCGCTCTGGTCCCGACCTTTTCTTCCTCAAGCTCAGTACCCACCAACCATTTTACCCGCCTTTTGTTTTCTTTCTTCTCTATTCTCTGAAATCTAGCCATTTTTAGTCCCTCTGAAGCTTTCCATGGAAATAAGAATTTTGTCTGGCGCTCATTATTCTTCGTTGTTTTAATAGTCCCATTTGTAGTAGTATCTGGGTTTTATATTGTGATTATTAACAGAATCTATCTATGCTCATTGAGTTTCTACTGGTTCGAAGAGAAGGCCGGTTCTTGCTTCCTTGGTTGCTGGAGGTAGAAGAAGATCAGGGAGGCTAGCTTAGATCACTACATAAGGTAAATGGATTCTCTGTTTTTTCTGAATCACTTTTTTGGACAACTCTCAGTCCAATTTCGCTTTATCTCTTTCGTTTAC
The DNA here is from genome assembly GCA_019022615.1 of Acacia melanoxylon. Taxonomy (NCBI): domain Eukaryota; kingdom Viridiplantae; phylum Streptophyta; class Magnoliopsida; order Fabales; family Fabaceae; genus Acacia; species Acacia melanoxylon. Next base: position 22,308,280 of record JAFJYJ010000002.1, read on the forward strand.
TTGGATGATAAGTGATGCTTTCCCAAGTTTCTTTTTTTTCTTATTACAAATGGTGGGTTATTGGATAGGCCTTTTACTTTCACAAGGGATTTCGAATTTAATTTCTTTCTTCTGATTAGGGTCATAGACACGCGAACGGGTTTCTGATTTTTCAATGTTTGAGTATTGCGTTGTTTTTTTGACATTTTTGCTGAAAATTCTTACCTTCAAATTGAACTGATTGAAATTTTCTTACTCTAAATCTTTGATAAAGGTTAGGGGCCACAAAAAAATCATGAAAAAGCTGAAACTGGTGATTATCTAACTTGCTGTTTTTAGTTTTTGCTTATGGAGATTCATCACACCACAACTGAAACATTGGCTGTAAAATTAGTTGTGTTCAAATGTGGGTTTCCTAGCTGTGTGAAAGAGATACTTACCTGATTCTCGTCCTCAGGTGGGAATGCATTAATTCTGCTGGTGTAAGTACTTGGTGGGCGAAACTAGTGGACCGGATAGCATTTAATTATGTCGTCCAATAGTTCTTTGAATGTGCAGCTGTCTAAGAAGACGACATTTTTGGGTTTGAAACTATGGGTCTTAATTGGGATAGGTGTGGGTGCATTTATAGTCCTGATTCTTTGTATATTATCCATATGGGCGATGTTTTGGAGAAAATCAAAGAGACCGCTCAACAAATACACTACCACATCTCAAATACCAAATGTTTCGAAAGAGATCAAGGTCGATAAGGTTGGAGTGCAGAGTTCTTATAATCACCCAGGAAGTGTTTATGTTCACTTTCATGAGAAGGCAAGTGATAAGAATCCTGATAAGGTGTTAATTCAGTCAGGCATGAGCAAATCCAGTGATCCAGACAATATTAGTCAGTGTAGTTCAATATACCATCACGAGAGAGGAGGTAGTTCGATGTCGGGCGAGGATGGGAGTTCTGGGACCTTCAGGAAGCAATCTGCATTATCATATGGTGGAATAGTGACTGCCTCTCCTTTAATTGGTTTGCCAGAATTTTCTCATCTTGGGTGGGGCCACTGGTTTACGCTTAGGGATCTTGAACTTGCAACAAACCGGTTCTCGGCAGAGAATGTGATTGGTGAGGGTGGATATGGGGTTGTTTACCGAGGAATGTTGATCAATGGGACTGAGGTGGCAGTGAAGAAAATTCTTAATAACTTGTAAGCTGTTTCTTCGTGTTGTGTTCATTGGCATTATCTTAAACAATGACTTATGTTGATCCTTTCTCTCTCTGTAATTGTATTGTTTCATAGGGGACAAGCAGAGAAAGAGTTCAGGGTTGAAGTGGAAGCTATAGGCCATGTTCGTCATAAGAATCTTGTACGCTTGCTTGGATACTGCATTGAAGGAGTTCACAGGTAGAATTTGTAATCATCCTGCTGCAAGTGCATATATCTCCTTCAAAACTCACTTATCCGAGTGTCTTTTTGGGGGTCCAAACAAAAGGAAGATGAATATTTTGCTATATGCTCCTTTTTCTCTTATAAACTATTTAAACTTTCAACTAAATATGCAGGATGCTTGTGTATGAGTATGTGAATAATGGTAACTTAGAGCAATGGTTGCATGGGGCCATGCGACAGCATGGGACACTTACCTGGGAGGCCCGCATGAAAGTTATAACTGGTACAGCCAAAGCGTAAGTTCAACTTTTGACTTTACAAAATTAATCATTGACCATCGTTGTAATTTATGTTCTCTATTATCTGTTGCTTACTCAGAAGTATATTAGGATTATTGCAGACAATTTACTTTATCTTTTTAATTTTGTGTTGCTTTTCATTTGCGTTGTTATTACACTACCATTTTCTGTGTCAAAACCTATCAGATATGTTATAGGCTGTTAATTTGGGTAGTTGGCCAAAAATATTGTGACTGCATAGTTTTTTGGATTATAGCTTTACATACTCACATTTTTGGGGATCCTTTAGAACCTACTAAGTTTCCAGACAGCACAAGACTGGAGTCTCTTCTTTCATTGGGATACTGATTGAATTCTGATGTCCTTGGAATCATAGGATCTAATCTATAGATTTGCTTTAATGTTAAGATTTTAGTTACTGACATTGCTGCCTTGGCAGTTTCAAGAGCTTCTCACAGAACTTCAGTTTGTATTGAACTCCAGTTATATTTGAATATAAAAATAACTTCTTACTGTGACCGATTGTAGGCTTTCATACTTGCATGAAGGGATAGAACCGAAAGTTGTTCATCGTGACATAAAATCCAGCAACATATTAATCAATGATGAGTTCAATGCGAAGGTTTCTGACTTCGGCTTGGCCAAGCTCTTGGGTTCAGGAGAAAGTCACATAACAACTAGAGTCATGGGAACATTCGGGTACCCTGAATACATCATTCCTTCTTTCCTTACATTTGATTCAACGATTCACACACTTGAAAACTTACTCCTGTTCTGTGTTCCAGTTATGTGGCACCCGAGTATGCCAATACTGGTTTGTTAAATGAGAAGAGCGATGTTTACAGCTTTGGTGTTTTACTTCTCGAAGCTGTTACTGGAAGGGACCCGGTAGACTATGCACGTCCCACTAATGAGGTACCAAACTCTAGTGAACTTGTCTGCCAGGTTGCTAGTTATTATTGTGTCTTCCATCAGATACGATCGTTACTATGAGTTCTTGTTTGTCATTTTTTACAGGTTAATCTTGTTGAATGGCTCAAGCTTATGGTCAGTGCTAGAAGAGCTGAGGAAGTCATAGACCCGAGCCTTGAGGTTAAACCGTCAACACGTGAATTAAAACATGCCCTTCTGGTTGCACTTAGGTGTCTTGATCCTGCTGCAGAAAAGAGGCCCAAAATGAGTCAGGTTGTGAGGATGTTTGAAGCTGATGAAAATCCATTTCGAGAGGTACACATTATTATATCTTATCTTCCTTATATAAATTCCACTGTCTGCCTGAGGACTTTGAATTTGTTTTCCACATTTTTGCCTTTTTCGAACTTTTGGATGCAATGTATATTCTCAATGTATTACCCCCTCCAATCCCTATTATAAGGTACATTCTAGAACGATTCTTTGGCCCCTAATATAAGTAATTTAGAAAGCCATTAATGCTTATTTGTCAATTTTTCCCTGCATAAATGTGACTCCTAGTATTTTTTTTTTCTCTCCTTCAAAACCTTATTAATAAGAGTAAAGTTGGAAAATTTTATCAATTTAAAACAGATTTGATGAGTTACTGTTATTTCTCGGTTCATGTAAATGAGTTGAAAGTGCTTTATGATAAGAGGATCAAGAGGGAGTATGATTCTGTAGCTGCATATTTTACATAGCTTTATGACGCATAATACTCAAGTGATTAAACTAATAAACTGTCTGATATAACCGCCTACAGGATCGAAGGAACCGAAAGGGCCACATTGCCAGTATGGAAATTGAAACCACGAAGGATCTTAATGGTGGACCTTATGCTGGGAAAAATGGGGATTCTGAAAGCCATAAGCCAGAAGCAACTAAGAGTATGATTGACAATCATGGTAACTTGGCCTAGGCATGCAGTTGCCTTTGCATCGGTCCATACACATCCAAGTGTTCTTCTTTTTTCGAGAAGTGTCTGAATCTGAGAAGAATCAGATCAGAAGCAGCAGCCCCATTTGATTTTTTGGGTAATGAAGGATTTATTTTTTCAACGTGATCATTCAGTAATATGATACACCGAAACCCACAGTGAAGATAGAGTCAAGATTGAGTTTTTATGTTGTACAGAGATATGTATCTTCAGGGCCTGTTCATTACATTATTGTGTTGATATTTTGGCCTTTTTGGCTATGAGTCTGGATCTTTTGGAGTTCTTTTTGTTATGCAGTTTCTTGTAAGGTTCAGAAAAAAGAAGAGAGAAAATTAACTCTTAAGCAAGAAAATAGAGAACTCTAGCTGATCCTTATACTTGGACTAGTCTTGCTTATTTATGTAGGGAATGAACATGTGTGAAAGACTGTTATATTATTTGGATTCGAATATCTTGCCATTTTTACCATTTTGGGTAAGCTTTTTATTCAATCAGGTCATACTATCCTCTTCTTTTCTTTGACTTTTGCTTTAGTTTTTTTTTTTTTTTAAAAAAAAAAAAACAACCTATGCTGATGATTTTACAAGTTGAGATGGGCAGATGGCTCATGCATTATGGACTATGTGGAGATTATTATAACACAATACTACTTATTGTCTTTGATATGAGAATTATATAACTAATTCATGGATATTAAAGAATTTAGTTAAGATAGTTATTTGTAATAAATGTGTATTGATTTTTTTTAAAATAACCTCTTTTTTTAATCATGTTATTTGAAGTTTCGAACTTTTTTTTTTGGAAATTTCCTATATCTACAATTAATAGGGATATTTTAGAAAAAAAAAATCAAAAGATAAAATAGATTGAAGTTTTATATTTAGATTTGAAACCAAGCTATTTTTTTTTTTTGGGGGGGGGGGGGGGGGTAATATGTCAAATTATTGTTTCATGTAGGTTGACCTTTCCATTTTTATTGCCTATGATCCCCATCTCACTTAAAATAAAAGTGAAAATGAATAATATGCATTTTTGTTGGAAAACCAGCATACAAGTTGCACTAATTAAGTTATGGACCGTGTGTTGTAGACTGTAGTGCTGTATTCTTCAAGCTATGTTGGGCTTAATTTCCAATGGAATTAGTAGTAAATTTGGTATAAGTAAATGAAACATAATATTAGCAATGAGAGTTGCATCTAGCGAAAGAGGTCAGTCTCTTACAACATGACGAACTAAAGTTTGAATTTCTGTTGGGGGAGGTGCCCGACAATGCCTCGAATAAGACTACCTCCAATAAGAGGATGCATGTGCTTAGCAAGAAAAAAATAATAATAAATACATACATACATATTCCCCTAAAAAATGCGTCGGTTCCCAAAAATTTCTCTCTTATCATTTACCTCGAAACCACCTCTTAATAGAAACATTATTCATTGATATATTATATGCAATTAATAGAGATAATTTTAAAAAAAAAAAAAAAAAATTTGGGAAACAACTTGAATTGAGACCTTACATTACGCTCTATTGGTATGAAGATATGGAGGGGAAGAAAAAATTTTAGGACTTGGATTACTTCTTCACCTTTTTTTTAAATCCAAATCATAAAAATTTTCCCTCCCTTCCCTTCTCCTCCATTTCCCTCATGTCATCCCTAAGGTTAAAGTAAAGGGTTCAATAGTAAACATGCCTCAGAAGTATAGGCCCAGGAGCAATATTGTTTTAAAAGTTTTTCTTGTCTCAATGTTGCTTCAGAAGTTTCAAAACACAGCAATGCTACCCTATTCCTTTAAAAAACTAACATTGACCGCTAAAAAATAGACGTTGACCATTAACTTTTTAACGAAAATCGATAACATTGCTACGTTTTGAAACTTTCAGGGGTAACATTAATATAATAAAAAATTCCAGGATATCATTGCTCCTCAGTGAAAACTTCCGAGACAAATTTGCTACTTAACCATAAAATAAACTCTGACTAATTCTTATATTTAGAACAAGAAGGTGCATGAAAAATAACATTAATATCACATAAATATAGATAGACACAAAAAGGGCAAGATTTATAGCAAGCTGTATGGTTGCATTTTTTAAGAACATTTTAGCTTATTTGATTGTACGTTTTGTTCCCATGAATTTTGAAGGTCATAATAATTTCCTTAAAATCTTTTTGTGCAACATAAGTTATAGTAAGACAAGAATCAATAATTCAATTTTAGTGGCTTACCCCATTAGTTCAACTATTCATTGGCACGCTTTTCTGATCCTCCAAGGTGTAAATAAACATATTTTGATTTAAAATATTTATTATTTATTTTTGATGTGATATATATATATATGTCTCATTTTATCTTTCTCAATCATTTTAATTTTGGCATGCAGTCAAACCGAATGATTCATTGGTCAAACCTTCCAATAATTCATTCAATATTCTGAGACAGTCGCTGTTCCTTTATTCACGGCCTTGCTTTTCGGCTTTCTGCTCCATCTCATTACCCTTCAACCTTTTTTAAAAAAAACTGTTCTTTAATTATAATTCACACCACTGACATTTTTTTCGTGAATAATCGGAAGCTAAGTTTTTTTAAAAAAAATTAAAAAAAAATTCATTATACTTTATCTTCGAAAATAATGAATGTTTTTTTTAAAAAATAAATTGAAGTATGATAAGTATGCAGTAATTTTTGTGATTACATGATGAATACTTAGTTCAATCGAGAAATTCTGCACATCATAGAAAAATTATGTACTTATCTTATTTAAATTTAAAAATTATGGTAAAAATATAATAAAATACATATAAATTAATTTATAAGATGATAGAGTAGTATTTTGATACTATTATCAACAAAATCAAGTTTGATGTTTAATTATTTTATATTTTGTGCCTCATTAGTCATTAACTTGGGTTTGTTTGAATTGGCGTTGGAAAAATACATTCACACAAGTCGAAACCAAACTTTTCTCACTAACTTATTTCATATACCGTAAATTATGTTGAAAAAATAACTTCTACCGTTAATCCAAACAGACACAACATCAAGTTTTTTTGTTGTTGCTATTTCAATGTTTTATTATTGAGAAATTTTCAGCAATTTATCGTAACTCTATTATGTATTGTCGATTATATATGTTGATGAGGCACAAACATTGGACATTTTATTTTATTTTTATAAATTGATTGATATTAACGTTGAATTGAAAAAAAATCCAAAAAAAATGGCCAAAAAAGTTTTTTAATGTTAATTAGCACAACATTTTAAAAATGAAATGTGTATGCCTGTGAAAAGGGTTTTGACTATTTAAACATGAGGACTATAATTTTTTATTTTTACCGCATTAGGACTAAAGTTTGGGTCTATGTGAAAATAAAAAATATGTTGATTCTGTCATTCATGAGAACAATATAATTATACATTCATGAATTTTTTAAAAATATCTTCATAAGAACAAAGTCAATACCATAATAAATAAAAGATAATATTATACATTCATGAGAACAATATAATTATACGTTCATGAATTTTTTAAAAAATATCTTCATAAGAACAAAGTCAATACCATAATAAATAAAAGATAATATTATACATTCATATAAAAACTTTCTCTTTCTGTCTTATAAATAACACGAGAGGGGTATATAATAAGTTAAATTGTTCATAAATTGTTAACAATGTGATTATTTTTCCACATGTGGGTAATATTGTATAAAATGATTTATTTAATTAAAAAAGTTTGCAATGTGATTTGCTGAATAAAATGATTGATATTAGAATGTGTTAGGCCATGCCATGCCATTATTGAATTACACTCACAAATGATTTAAAGCTTGAAATTAAAAGGAACATAATTTTATAGGATATATGAAATCCTCGAGAATCATAAATGAAAAGCCCATGTTAGTGAGTAGTATTAAAGAATCATAAATATTAAAGTGGCCATTGTTGCTTGTTATAAGACTTAGTCGGTGAAGATGAGAAGAAGGGTCCATTCAACAAGTAACAAAGAAAGGTCACATTAAATTATTGGGGAAAAAAATTAATATGAAAAAGAGAATGTCATAAATATTTTTGTATCCATGACGACCTAAGTTTCACCTAAGTCATTCCTTCTAGACGATCACAAGGAGAAAAATCAAATAAGAAACCAAATCTATAAAATCAAATATTAAATTTAGTAGAAGTTCGGTCATAAATACAAATGTATAGGAAAACATGTGTGTAAAGTTATCTGATATTTGATTTAATTAGACAAGATTTGAGTATTATGAAATTTAATTAGGAGTAATTAATTCTTGTTTAAGAGAAGTTGAGTCCATTTCACTTGACCTAACTATTAACTAAATATTCATCAATTAAAATAAGACATCAATTTTTGATAAGTTTTTTAAGGCACTTACAAGTTTATAAAAAGCAATAATTTTTTTTTATGTATACCTATATTTAGTAAGGGTAATGGGGGAAATTATAATTAATGTGATATTAGAGTTTAATGTACTTAATAAATGTAATATTGGAAGTCACTTAAATTTTGAAACAAATGTAATGATTTAACCGTATAATTTTATTGATATGTGACAATTAATAGAAGGGTGAGTACACGGTAAGACATATTACTTTCTTATTTTCTAAATATATAGAAGACAATTGAAAGGTTTGTTTTGATCTAAATTGTAATATCTCAACTTACTTATTTCCAAAATTTACAATTTTTTTCCCATTAACCCTATTGATTACCTAAACCATTATAAGTCTATAACCACAAATGTAAGTCATTTCCAACTAATTTACATATACCTATAAAAAATTAAAAACATTAAATTTGTCATAAAAAAATGTGATTTCCAATATTGTTTTTATTATCTACACTAAATTTTCAACATCATATTAATTTATATTCTCTCTTACTATCTTTATTAAATACTCCTCTGATCCCTTTTATAAGAATCAAAAATTAAATTGTCTTGATCATTTTTATAAGAGTTGGATAAGAGTTGTTTGAATATGTAATAATTGTTTTTCATTTTTGTTCCTCATTAATTATATATATTGCATTAATTAAAATGTTTGTAATACTTATAAGCACTCTACTTCTCTCTCATATTTGCCTCTCATAAATAAGAGTATACTTAGATAATAGTTTATTTCATACATACTCTGATTTTATTATATTATAAGGAACTAATAAATTTATTTTTATTTTTTTATTTTTTTTATAAGTAAATAACTAGCAAGTTTATTTGGTCTTTTTATAAAGATCATTGCTTGTTTCCAATGAGTATTAATTATTTGTTTTCATATATGCCCCTAATTAATAAGGATAGTGGGTGAGAGTAATAATTAATATAATATTAGAGTTTAATACAATTAGTAGAGGTAATATTAAAACGTAAATTTTAGGACAATTTTATTGATTTTTATACTTTTATTTTTTGTAATTGTTAGTTGGTGCCTTATAATAAAGCCAGGATATGAAAGTACTTATTATTTTTAACTAATTTTAACTTTTTCTTAAACTACATAATTCGGTTATCAATTTATTATAAATAGGATCAATGGAGTATGAGCACATATGAAAAAATATTTAATACTCCTTAAAACTACCAAATAACTTATAAAAAGAATCAAAAACACCTTATAGAAAGATGGTGATCTATAATAGGAACCAAAGTTACATTAAAAAAGGGTTTCTATCAATGCCGTCGTCTACAATGCAAATGATTCAAATGATTTATCTTAGAAATAAACCAAATCACTTCTCTTATAAGTAACCAAATTAAATCTCTCAAATTAACAAACAAATTTTAGAATTTTTCATGCTTTATTCATTAATTGATCACTCCTCGTGTTATTTACTTCATTCACATGTGATTCATAATTGAACAAAAGGCCAAGAAGTCAAACGCATTTTTTTTGAAGCTCACCGAATTCAAAATTCTGCTCAGATGAAGAGTAAGGATGATAGTGACACGTACAGATAATGTTGACTTTAGAGGTCGGCAATTAACGTAGTTAATTGACTATGCCTTTTAGTTTCAAATTGGAAATGATTATAACAAGACAATACAATTCAAATTAAGGAGCCCACGAGACAAGCAAACTGTTTTAGACTTCAGTTTTTCCTGGTCAACAAGGCTAATGTTAATTCATTGAAATCCATGCCCACAAGAGAATTTTGATGTTATTATGAAATACTATTCCCTCTTATCTTTAATATAAGACCCATTTTTTTTTTTTAAAAAAAGAGATTGAGAAAACTAAATAAATTACATAATTATAGTAAATATTGTATATCATTTAATTATATATCAGTTTATAAGTTAAATAAATTAGTTTAGAGGAAAACAATAAATATAAATACTTTAAAGTAATTTATTTAGTCACCTGCTTCTTTAATCTCTCTAAAATAAAGTCAAGTGGGTTTTATATTAAGGATGGGAGAAGATGCTATTTAACTAAGAGCAAGCTATTGAAATCACAATCGGTGGATTAAATCAGTTGAAGTGGTGGTTTAATGGTCAATGGTCTTTTTGTTTTTGTTTTTTTTTTTTTTTTGGAAAAGAACAAAATGATATATTTAATATTATCAAGTCTCACAAAGTAAAATGTAAGAGATTAAGTCTTGCTAATTAAAAAATTTAAATTAGTAATATAGATTTTAAAAGAAATGAAGTCTTTGAGCATCAGCTCCTAAATTGAATGGTAGCCAAGTTAATGAAGTATTTGTCAATGCACCAAATCTGCAACCTACTCCTGTCCGAGGAAGGATGGATTGCACAACGTCATATTCAGTGGTCTAGTTGCGTGGTTTAATTCGGGTCAATCCAATCATATCTTTTGAATTTTTTTAAAAAACTATAATTTAATTAAAGGTTAAAGTGTAATTTTACCAATAAAATTTTTCCTAGGAAGCATCTGACATGAATAAGTTTCGAAAGTGAGAAAAAGGGTAAAAATACTAATAAATAATTTAAAACAGATTCACTAAGAATGTTAAATTTCATCAAATATCTTTTGAATTTATCAAGGGCAATTTCAAGTCGAAGACCAAAACCTAACGCATAGACCGCCATGAGATAGCCGCACCTCCACATGTAAACAAATAAATTTGTGATATTTGATAAAATTTAACAAAAATATGCTAATAAATTAACAAAGAAACGATATATCAAAAGACGTGTGTGATTAGCAAGATACATTAGTGCTCCGATAAAACTAAGATAAAGCGGACCAAGTAGTTCTTCTTCACCTTCTTCGTTAATTATTTTCGGAATGGATCTTTATGAATGACTTATCCATATGCATAATTTTAAATTATTTATTAGTATTTTTACGACTTTCATATAAATATCACTATCTATTTCAAAACTTATTTATACTTTGGTAAAACCTTGGGCTACAGACCTTCCTCAGAAAAATTTTTGTTAATAAATTTGTATCTTAACCCTTTAATTAAAATATACAAAAATATTTATATATGACCTTGAAAGGAGTAATAAATGCATTAAACCACAACTAATTGCAACATTCTCGTATAAATCATACATAATTTATTAATGGATCTTTATCCACATCTAGAGATCTTACTATCATCGGAAAGACATAATGGATGCGACTTATCCATAGTAAAATACATTGTTAATACTATCCGATTGCTTCAAGCCATACATAGGGACTTATTTAATTTAATCGAGTATTGATCTCGAATATTTGAACTAGATGCTTGGCATCTTGAGTCCTTCGGGACTTTCATATAAATATCACTATCAAGTGATCCATACTCTCTACAACATCCATCGATGTAGATCAAGCCCTTCATTTTTGCATCTACTACAGGTGAATATGTTTCTTCAAAATCAATACCAGGTCTTTGTGTAAAACCTTGGGCTACAAGACGTGCTTTATATCTTGTAATTTCACCCTTTTCATTTCTTTTCCGTACAAAAACCCATTTATATAAATCTTCGTGTATGGACTACAGGTCCAAATACATTTCGTTTTTGCATCTTTCCATAGAGGCCAATCCTTTCGTTGTTGGCACTCATTGATAGATTTTGGCTCATAAACTCGTCAACGTTGATTCCGTTTCGGTCCCATTGAATACCATTCATAACATAATTTATTGAGATCTCATTATTTTCCTTCGGGACTACAATATTCTCTTCGGAGATTTCTCTTCTATTACTTTAGATTCATTTATAAAAATGTACATGTGACTTTGTCACTTTCTTTGGATAAATGCTTCCGGCATTCGATTAGCTAAATTCCGTAAATGAATTAAACCTACGAGGATCAAAATGAGTCAATGATAATTCATTCCATGCTAATCTCTTTACCCAACCGCTTATTTTTCCCCTAATGTTGGGAAAAATGATTCATTAAAATGACAATTAAATAAAAATTAAAATGATATATGTTACATATACCGCACATCCAAAAATTCTTATATGGGAAATATTAGGTTCTTGACCAAAAACCATTTGAGGGGGAGACCTTTATATTGTGCAAAATGGCATGACCCCAAGCGAAATTGGAAGATTAGATCTCATTAGTAAAGGTCTTGCAATGAGTTGCAATCGTTTAATCAATTACTGAACATAGCTACGGGATGTTCAAACAAGGGACACCAAAGATTATCAAGACGTATCTTGATATGTGCTCTTAATCTGATAACTCTTGAATTTAGTTGATGCATCAATTAATTGACATGGTGGATGTATTGGCCCACAAATATCTCCCCGTATCCGTTCTAGAAATGTGAGAGACTCACTTTCCGCTTTGCTTCAGGGGAAGGCCGAATGAGAATTGATTGTGGTATTTGCTTACACTTCGGGTATGTCCACATGAATTTCCGTCGCATCATAATTGACCCTAGGATGGCCATGCCAAATATTAAATTCATTAGTAAACTTCGGGGTTTATTGACAAACTTCTGGTTTGTATTGGTAAACTTCTGGTTTACAATAGCATATGTTTCAATTGCACTTATATATGTATAATATAAACCAGAAGAGAATGTAGGAAAACATTCTAATATGCTTTTTCTACGTAAACAATATTTGTAACAAAGAAGACATTCCGATCATTATTAGTTATTGTTTCTATATGATATCCATTTTTGCGAATATCTTTGAAACTCAACAAATTTCTTTTAGATTTAGTAGAATAAAATGCATTATCAATGCATAATTTTGTTCCTTTGTAGCCTTCAATCAAATTTATACTATCATTACCGAAATATTTATCTTGTCTTAATAAATCTATCAACGAGACATAAATCTTGATTGATGCCGGTGAAAATCATTCTTCATTAAAGATACATGAAAAACAAATTAAAACATAATTAAAAGAAATACATAAGATAGGAAAACAAGTTTAAAGCATAGAAATACTAAAAGATAAAGGTAATTTATTCTAGGAAATCGCGGCTTCCATATAATTTACATCATTGTCATTATACTTAATTTTCTCGCCATATCCACATGATTTACCTCAGTCCTTAGCCCTTTACCATTATTTTTCAGTGATTCTTTGTAAAGGTCAACCAAGTGTCTTGGCGCACGACATGTGTACGAGACCAATGACCTTTTCCACCACAACGATAACATGCATTTTCGTAATGCTTGTTATTTCCACTAGTTTCCCTTCGGGGTTCTTTTCAATCCTCCCTCCTTTGGGGCGGGAATTTGATCCACCACGATTTGGACCATGATAACGGCCACGGCCACGACCACGACCACGGTTGTAACCGCCTTTACGTCCACGTCCTCGGCCCTTAAAATTTTCATAGTTTACTACATTCACTTCAGGGAATGGATTCGAACCTGTTGGACGAGATTCATGATTTTTCAACAAAAGTTCATTATTCTGTTCAGCCACGAGGAGACAAGAAATTAATTCAGAATATTTCTCGAAACCTTGTCCACGATATTGCTGCTGCAGGAGCATATTGGATGCATGAAATGTGGTGAATGTTTTTTCTAACATATCATAATCGGTAATATTTTCTCCACATAATTTTAAGCGTGAAGTAATTCGAACACTTTGGTGAGTTATATTCACTCCTGATTTAAAATCTTGCGACGAGATGCAACCACTCATAACGAGCTTTTGGAAGGACGATCATCTTCGGTGATCATACCTTTCTTTTAGGTACATTCCAAAGAACTAGTGGGTCTTTCACCGCCAAATACTCAATTTTTAAATCATCATGTAAATGGTGACGAAGGAAAATCATGGATCCTGGCTTTGTTTTGATTAGATGTTTCATTTTGTTCTTTAATTGTATCTTCAAGACCATGTGCATTCGATGAATTTCGCATCTAGCATCCAAGATAAATAATTCTTCCTAATATCAAGAGCCATGAATTCGAGTTTTGCATAGTTGCAAGGTTTTGTTTGACATGATTCAAGCTATTTAAAAAGAAAAATAAGCAAGAGTTATTAAAACAGAAATATTAATGATAATAATAGAAAATTCAAAAAGACAATAAAGGAGAATTAAAATTTTATGACTTTCGGTCATAATTTTAGAAGATTATGACTTCCTGGTCATATAATAGAATTATATGGCTTCCGGCCATAACATACAAGAGATTGTTGAGTTAACATAAAATTAACAATAATAACATAACATTAATAATAAAAGTAAAATGCTTAAAGTAAATGTTACGTTAGTAACATAAAAGTAAATGTTAGATTAGTAACATAAAAGTAAATATTATGTTAGTAACATAAAAGTAAAAGTTATGTTAGTAGGAGGTAGAACCATCCATGTAAGAGTCAAAATAATAATAAAGTGCTAGCATTAAAATTAAACTTAGGTTAGTAACATAAAAGTAAATATTATGTTAGTAACATAAAAGTAAAAGTTATGTTAGTAGGAGGTAGAACCATCCATGTAAGAGTCGAATAATAATAAAGTGCTAGCATTAAAATTAAACTTTGGAAGTAGAACCATCACATGTAGGAGGTAATAACAATATATATTGTGCACAAGAATAAAGTATTATATAAAATAATTAAATCAAGGATGAATAGTAAAATAAATAATCTCCAATCTCACACATGGAACCCGATGTTTAAAACATTCGGTAAAAATATAATGTCTTTAATTCCATGTTGCTAAGATCATCACAGATCAATATAATAAACATGTAGAGAAATCATTAAAAGATAATAAGAAAATCATACCTTCTTTAGAAAGACTTTCGTCGATAACGTGTTATAAAACTAAAGATAACTTAAGATAAATGAAGAAGAATAAGAAGCGAATAATTTAGAGAGAGAAAGTAGAGAGAGGAGTTCTCATTCAAGTGTATTCGAATGTTTACTGATGGACGTCTATTTATAGAAGGAAAATTAAGTGTAATTATTCAACCTGGGTCATTATTGTAATTTTCCCCAAAAGTCAAATAAATTCAACACGGTTACAGCTGCGAAATGAGAAAATGGGCCCCACATGACCTTGAAAGGTATATGTAATAAATGCATTAAACCACAACTAATTGCAGTAAAATATTGAACATTCAACGACATCCACATAATTAGTATATTCATAACATATATGACCTTGAAAGGAGTAATAAATGCATTAAACCACAACTAATTGCAACATTCTCGTATAAATCATACATAATTTATTAAGAGTAAAATACATTGACTATACCTCTGTTTGACCTAAATTGTACAAACTATCCCTCTATTTTGAAAATGTATATATAAACCTCCCTTTAAATTAAAATGTATGTTAAAAAAATCTCCTTTATATATTGTATATTCGATTTATTTAGTCAAACGTACCATCTATAACTCTTGAACGGATTGGCGGGGAAATTGATTCCACGGTTAAGTAGTCTTACATATGCGATTATCATAATATATATAAACTTAAAACAGCAAAACATAGAATAACTAATAGTTAGCATATCGTTAATGCCATCACCTAATTAAAAGACAAGATAGTTAGCGTGGAGATTAAGTAAATCAAAGAGATAAGAGGAAGATGCCAAGAAAAATAATAAGGAGCGACAATTAAGGAGATGACAAAATATCAAGAGTAAAATATATTGACCGTACCTTTATCTGACCTAAATTATACAAACAATCCCTCTAGTTTGAAAATGTATATAGACTTCCTTTTAAATTAAAATGTATCTTATAAAAACCTCTCTTATATATTGGATATTTCATTTACATCCACCCAACCGTTAGTTGACCGTTAAATTTGACTATTACCCCTCTCTTAACAAATGAATAAATATTTATATTTATCTAAAAATATTTTTTATACAAACCAATATAATTATAGTTTATATGTTCAAAATCTTCAATATATTATAAAATCTATTAATTTTTACTATATTATAAAATTTAAAAATTTTAAATTTTTATCATATTTATTGAAACTTATTTATTTAGCATTCTCCTAAATGACTAAACATATTTCTTTCATTTTTTTCCACGGCACCATGATTGGTTCACCATATTTTATTAAAATGAAAAATAAATAATGAAGTAATGGTTGACTTTAATTTCATAATTTTTTTCTCAAATATTATATTTGACAATCTGATTTTATTATTATACACAATATTTGATTTTATCTCAACTAATAATATCCCTATAACTTCCTTTTTACAATAATATCACAATAAATATTAATTGAGTATTCCTAATTATTGATGTTAGGAAAACTTTCATTTCGAGTAATATTTAGTTGATTATTCTGAGTCCTAAATCCTCTTCTAAGACAATAAATATTCATTGAGTATTCCTAATTATTGAATTATATTTATTTCGCACAAAGCGCGAATCATATATGCTTGTTTGATACATAAATCTTATCTTGATTAAATCCAGTGTCAATTCTCCACAAATACTTAAAGATATATATTTTTTACATTAATAATCATATATAGTTACAATTTGAAGCTTTTCCATGCATGAACATAGCATTAGGTTCATCAACTCACATCGATCGAAGAAGATGATTTCTTTAATTTACTCTTAACTCACTAGTTTCAGCTAATATAAAATGTTACTACAAGTACACTCGTTAGCCTAACAATAAATACACACTCTAAAGGATAGTATTTCTCTTTATAAGATATTCCAACATGTTTCACTTGAATTAAAAAAATTTAAACCTCGTTAACTCTCTTAAAATTTTATAATTTTTCAATTTTACCTCATATCCAATATAATGGAATAAGTGAGAACTGAGAAGTCTTAAAATAATATTATATATGATCCTTAATAGAAAATCCACTTCATAGTATATTCATATGATAAATTTAATAAAATAATTTATACTGGGAGAAAAAAGTAATCTCTTTTTTCCCTATAAATAGGACCAGATAAGTATTCTTTTACTAGCTAAGTAAAAATATCAAGTAAGCCAGTTTTTTCCTCTACCAAGGGTGTGTTTGAATATCAGTTTGGTGGCCTAAATCTCTAACTTTTTTGCAAACCTAATATTTATCAAATGCTTTTTTAGTTATTTTGGCTAAACTGCATTTTTGCGTTCTCCAAACCTTTGCTTCCTAATGCAGACACAATGTTGTTATCATTGAAATCAATTATTTTGCCGTCAACATTTTCTTGTAACTGATATCCAGACACCCCTCTGCCCTAAAGTGTTATGTAATTCAACAAAAATATCCAGACACCCCAATTTTTTTCACATTGAAAAGAAACCAACAAAAATATGGGGAAAAAAATCATCTATAGTATCGAGTTTTGACCACCTAAAGTGTTATGTAATTCAACTAATTATGATTAGCGCTTTGTTAGTTCCGCTGATTATGGTAATAATGAATTAGTCTCGTGAGAAATGATTTCCACCTAATTCTGCGGTTAATAAAAAGGTAGTATCATATTTATATTGTTGATATTTTATAACTAATTATTTGATAGCATTATACACACACACACACAAAATTATATATATCAAATAGTTGTATTATTACTTCAAGGCAGCTTACATCCCCATAAATGATAATTGTATCAAATTTCAAATCAATCAAATAATGCTTAGCTATTTGATTTTGACGCCTATTATTTTCAAATGCACTATTATTTTCACCAAATTATGATCTAATTATAGATAGACACACACACATATAAAATTATATGTATCAAATGCACTATTATTTTCATCAAATTATGATCTAATTAGTTCGAGCAACATGTTCTAAATTCAAATGGTGGTACGTGGTTGGGAGTATTTCTTTGGATAAAAAAACAGGTTGGGAGCACTTCTAGCCAATGTTGTCAAACTTGCGAGTTTAAGTAAACTCGTGACAGTGTCATAAATTTGTATCATGAACTCGAATCATAAACTTATAAGAGTTTACTTTTATTATTAAATAGGTATTACTAGTGTATAATTAAATAATTAAAATGTAAAAATGACAACAATTTGATTTAAATATATTTTAAATCTAAATAATTGAAATTAAATCCATTAACATTAATCATTTATCATATTTAACAAAGAAATTTAATAAAATTTATATATAAAGCCGATGAGCATTATTAAATCAAAAAAGTTAACATAAGTTTAAGAGTAAGTTAACACGGTTTTGTAAAAAGCGTAAAAACGGTAAACTCGGTGTATAAATTTGTGATTTTAACTCGAGTTTACAACTAGACGAGTTTATCATTGACTCGATTGTTTTTGTAAGTTTAAACGTAAAAATGGTAAATTTAGAGAGTCAACTTACGAGTTTGACAACAATGCTTCTAGTTAGTGTTAGATTTTCATGACATAATTTATCAACCAAAGAGTTATGTAAAAAATATATATGATTATTTTAAAAACTTGGAATGTGAGAAATATAAAAATTCTAAGATTATTAACTTCTGAACCATTCCAAATTTTCACAATATTGATTTGAAGCATGATATTAATAAGAAGTTTACAAAATCGATAATCAACTGAAACTGATTAGTTAATAAGATGAAATCAGATTTATAATGAAAAATATTAAAGCAAGATATAAGATCATATTAATCTCTAGATATTGGTTTATCAAAATATTAAAATAAAAATACAATAAAATTTTTTTCAAATGAAAAATGCATACCTATTAAATAAATGCGTAAAATCCCTATATCAATTTGAACTCGATTGATTTCATAAATTCAATTCCATTCTATCAAGTATATATCAACGTTCATTCACCAAATCATTATAAACTATATAGGCGCGCGCGCACTTGCTGACATACATATATATATATACATACATATTCTTTTTTTTGTACTACCTCCGGTCTTAATTATAAGACAGGGTTAATATTTTTGAAGAGATTAAAGATGCTAAATAAGTTAATTAGTCATATTATATGTTATGTATCCTTCAATTATATATTAGTTTATTTGTCAAACTAATTAGTTTGGAGAAAAAATAAAAATACTCTAAAATAATTTAATTAGCTTCCTTAATTTTTCAAAAAAAAATCAACTTAGTCTTATAATTAGGATAGGAGGGAGTACATACTATACTAATTAAGTCTAAAAAATAAACATCATAAATACTCTTTTTCTATGTTCGCTTGAGGTAATCTCTCTCCCGTATTAAATGTCGAAGGTAATTAATTGATGAGCTTGCTTTAGTCTTAAATGTAAGCCTCAAATCTCAATCCACTTAGTCACTTAAAATTATAATTTTTTTCAAATGATCCCAATTAATTGTACATATTAAAGAAAAATATTTTTTAATTAATGATCATAGTTTCCAATATAAATTATTAGATTGAATATTTTAGGAAACAACATGTCGTTTTTCAAATAACTAATATATCATTTACCTAATATCTATACATTATCTAACTTCTATATATATATAAAGCATGATAAATAAATACTGTTACATGTGACCTGTGAATAGTCTAAATCATTATAAATTTCCTATATATATTGATGGGGATGGGAATGGGGCAAATCAATAATAAGGGGGATATATATATATATATATATATATATATTATATATATCAATATCAATAATGGAAGTGAAGTTAGGCATGCGTCCACAAAACCAACCAAAACTCATGCTGCTATAAAAGGAGATCAACATGAACACGCAAACCCTCAAAAACTCAAACCACATGCATTGAATTTAGAATTTGAAGTCTCTCATATGTACGGAACTCCATCTCCACCATTCAAAACTATTTTAATTTTTGTACGCAAAAGATCCAACACATATATAAATATTAGTAATTAATAAGACAGGTACCCTAATATACACGTTAATATAAAAACCCTACTTAAATAAATATATATATTCCCCCACCACCCAGCTACCTATGAATTTGAATACATATTGCCACTCTTGTAGAGTATATCGCAAGTGTTACAGTACTACAGTTGTATTAATATATCGTCTCGTCAAAGCTCTACATTTATGAATTATACCTACTTATTATTTCTTGTCAAAGCTGAACATTTATGAACTATACCAACTTTTAAATAATTTTGTACTTTGTAATGTTGGGAGAAATTAGACATACAAAGATATCAAAATATGAGAATTTCAAAATGGTTGCTCAAAATGACTTAATTTCTTTGAAGTTGGATCATTTTGAAATTATTTTTTTTTTTTGGTGAAATGACCTAATTGCGTTATATATGAAGTTAGTTATATAGACTTTGATCTTTGTTATCATTTGATAATTAAGTTAAAGTTGTTATTTGTTAAACTCTTCATATCATTTCATTTTTCAAATTTCAAATTAAGGGTCACAGACTAGTTGCTTAAGAACTTCGATTAGGGCATTTTAGAGTTTTAAATAAAATTTAAAGATTTGATAGATATATTTGTGTCATTTTCATGTAATGTTGGGTGTGGCAGTTCATAATTATTGAGCCCCAACTGCTTCCAACTATACATTCAAAGTTTCAAGTACACATGGCTCTGAAATTGAGAGTGATGGGGTTGGTATATTCATAGGTAAAAGATAGCACGTAACAGTATTTTCTATACATATTACATAAAAAAAAAAACGATTTTTTTCTGAATCTAATCGCAGTTAATAATTAAAACTGCGACTAGCTAGCTAGCTAGGCGATCCACTTACCTATCGAGAATATACGCTGCAAGCTAGTCAGTGACACAATACTGTGAATATACGTAAAGTATAAGGAATAATGAGAGGTTCTAATAATAAACCAGAGACTAAAGAAATAAAATAAATAAATAGGTCCAATCAGTGAATATAATAGACGTTCATGTAAATATATGTATGTTTCTGGCACATCGATCAGTTCCAAATTAACATTTCTGATCTAGATACGTAAACTCTTACTTCTCATCATGAAAGGGATGCATTTTGAAATTCTGATAACCTTCTTATATACTGGAAGAAAAATCAGAACGAACCCAAACTGATATCTCAGAATTTCCACAATCAGTGTCTTGAGAAGCAAGTATATAGAATTCTTCAGAGAGATCATCAGTAAATGGATTCAGCAGATACCTTCATTATGAGTCATGATCCATCTAGCGGCTTAGATATCCCCTCACCAGTATGAGATACTGTAATAGGGTTTTGTTCCATGGATATATATATATTCATGGTTCTTGTTGTCTACCAGGGAAGGATGAAGACGAAGAAGGAGGCAACAGGTCTTGTAACAAGCCATGGTCGAGAGGGACTTGGTGGTGGTGGTGGTGGTGGTGAGAATTATTGTTGTTATTATTATTAGGGTTTTGATGGAACATGGGATGGTTTTGGTGATGAAGATGATCATCTCCTTGGTAACTTGGAAGGAACTGAGCAAGAAGTTCTTGGGGAAACATGGCTGTCCTACCCAGTGGTGAAGAACAGAAAAGCGAAGGCGATGCGGCGGCCGATGATAGCATCATGGCGGCATTGGCGCTGCCGCGAAGTGTGGCCGGACAGTGGTGGTTGTGCTGGCCTTCATATGTTGTGACCACAACTGATGGGTCCTGGAATGACCTCTCCACTCTCTTCTTCACATTGCACTTCTGACTAGTGCATCTATAATAACTCCTGCATTATTCATTATATATTCGTTATAGCACAAAAACATGAGCTAAAAAATAATTTCTTTTTCAATTACACGGATTTGATTTCATTGAAACCAAACTTCTGAATAATACATGAGAACAATGTGAGATACTGTGAATATACTTTTTTATAATATAAAAAGGATTTTAGTACTTGTCAAGACATGTATCATCAATATATATATGTAATAGTTGAGAGATCGAGGAATCTGTGTATGAGCTATTTTGATATCATAAGCAGAACAGTTTGCACCACATCAAAAGTACATGACTACTGAATTATTATTATGATTGCATCAAATTTGGAACCCAGAGATATACTGCACACAGTCAATTAATCATTTTGTTTTTGAAATTATATAGCAAGATAGGATATATATAGATGAAAAGATAAATAATAATAATTTAAGAGTGAAATATAATAACCTGGGGTAAGGACTGTTCTTGACGGCTTTCTGACCATATTTTCTCCATCGGTAGCCATCTTCTAAGTGATCAACCTCACTTTTAGTCAAGAACGCAAAACGCGGCTCCCTTGCCTTTTTCTCTTTCTTATTTGTATTATTCCCTTTTCCCTTGTTCCTGACCAATATCATATCATATCACACCATATTCATATCATCACAACCAAAATTCTACACTAATTTTTATACTCACTCAGATATATAGCTGTAATAACAAGTTATATTTAATTAGGGTTCTTCACTGCCATTATATATATTTCTTCCATGTCCCAACACACTTTTGATTATATAGTTTTAAACCAGTACTATAGTTGTTTATAGCATTCATAGAAGTACTAAGATATCAAAAAACTGAAATAAAACCCATTTCTTCTAGTAATTAACTCACTGAAAATCATAAATCTATGGACGAAAAAGCTAATTAAAAGTGGTGTTTGTGTGTAGGTTTGAGTTTGATTAATTGCATCCATCAGTTTATTCAAAGAAAATCATAATAATTACCCCACAGAAAGATATACATTGAACATATCAGATCTTACTCGACAATTAACTAAAGAAGAAATCAAGAAAGATGGATCAGGAAAAAAATGTTGAGTTTGACCAAATTAATGATGATAAAGAAGAAGAAGAGGAAGGAGCAAAGAAGTTACTCTTTCTTTGACATTTGGTCTGCATCTTGGTCCTTTTCTTTTTTGAAGCTTTTAGCTGAGTCTTCTTCTGTGACAACGGCTTCTTCTGCTTCATTATTAGATGACGAATTCGACACAGAGGAATTGAGCCTCACTACTTGAGAATCTCCTGCGGTGGTCGTAGGACTAGTTTCTGATGGCTTCTTTTGATTATTGAGCTGATCATGATCGTTAATGGAGGAAGAGATCACTTCAGAAGCTGATGAACAAGACAAGTCAAAGGCTCTTGAGAGAACATTATAGTCCATGAACCCTCCATTTAAGCAATCTGTGAAGCTCGCAGCAGAAGTACTGTGTGAATTAGCAGAAGGATGATGTTGATGATCAAACCCTTGAACAAGATTCTGGTGGTGGTTGTAATTGTAGAAATTATTCAGATCATACTGATCGTAATAATGATCCTTCTCGTTCGCCATGGAAGAAGAAGAAGAAGAAGAAGATGAAGAAGAGATGAGGTTTTGAGAGAGAAATTTGAGGCAAGTCTTTGGTTCTTATGTGGGAAAGGAAGCTTTGGGTGTTTGGTGTATCAACACTTCGTTGGCTTCTTTTTTTTCCCTTTCTACTTTCACACTCCTTTTTTAGTTTTGTGAGATAAATGAACAGTGTTTTTATACAGAAATACTATGTTTTAATGTATATTATATTTAATTATTATTATTTTTTTAGGGGAAAGAAATGGAATATTATTTTTTGTGATGTTTGTTTGTGCTTAGCTTGAAGCGTGATTTGGGTGATGATCGATTTGTCACGCTATTCGTTGAAAAATTATTTGTCAATTGGTTGGAAGACTTATTGCATATTTAGCTGATATGGATAGTGACGTCTAATCTAAGAGATCACAGAAAATAACATTTATGGTAAATTATTTTCTTGTTCTTTATTTTAATTTTAAAATACAATTTTATATAATCGTTTTGAATCCATTCACATAAAAAGTAGAAAGCAACTGTTTGAAAAAAAAAATTGCTGAAAAATCTCCCAAAACAAAATATGTTGTCTAAGAGCACTTGAAATTTGGTTAAGGACTCACACGTAACTTATTTTTATCATGTGCAAACAGATATTTTTTTTTTCTCGCTCAAAACAAACAATACGTATTTCAGTATACGCAATCTTATAATTATATATGAAACAAAAGATATTTACATGTAGGTGATGACTTATGAGATAACGAGATATGTTGGACATATCTAAAGAAAAACTACAGCCCCTCAAAAATATGAGAACCAAGATATCTTTGGGTTTACAACGTGTATGTTTGGTATGAGTTTTAGAGAGCCTAATCAGATTTATGCACGGTTTGAATCGGACTTATGGGAAAATACATGTTTGATTGAGAAGTTATTCCAATCAAACTTATGGACCAAAAGTAACTTATTTGAAAAAAATACTTTGGGAGCTTTTGTTCCAAGCGAACTTAGAGAGCACATAAGATGCTTCTCACCTTATGTGCTCCTTATATGCTCATTCCTTATCCCTCTAGAGGGATGAGACATTTTTTTTTAATTTTTTATTTATTTAGATTTAAATTATATGTTCTTTCTGAAATGTTTTTTGAATATTTTAAATTAATTAGTTTTAGGATCTTGGTATTACAGGAGAAACATTTACGAATACAGATTTGAAAACTAATTAATTTGAAATATTAGGTGCAAAAAAAATTCCAAAAAGAACATATAATTTAAATCTAAATAAATATAATATATATAAAAATTTAAAAAAAATGTGCTAATGAGGGATGAGCACATGAGGTGCACATATGGATGTGCACCTAATGTGAACCCGCGAACTTATAGGCCAAGATCATGAGATATTTTTTTAGTACCGTTCAGTATCCTGACGTATATTTTTTGTATCATTCAGTACCCTAAAAAATATTTTAGGATACTAAATAGTATTAAAAAAATTCAAGAATCTAAAATAATTTTTCAAGATCATGAAGTATTTTTTAGTAACGTTCAGTATATTTTTAGTTTCAAGATCCTAAAATAATTTTTCAATATCATGAAGTATTTTTTTTAGTACCGTTCAGTATCCTGAAGTATATTTTTAGTACTAGTCAGTACCTTAAAAAAATATTTCAGATTGACTATAAATTTAAATATCAAAAGCTACTTATGCTACCAACAACCCAAATATAAATCACATTTCACAATCTGACTTTTACTTAATTTGACTTTCCATAAGTTAGATTGACTATAAGTCATTTTTCCTACTAGTATCCCAAACAAACCCAATAAAAAAAATTTAAGTACTTTTTTTTTCAAAATTAGTGTACTTTTTAAATCATAATTCATGTAGTGTATGAAGAAGCATGTTCTTTAGTTTACAGGTGATAGTAAATTTCTATGGCAAGGTTTGTTAGAGGGAAGATATGAGGAAGGAAAGGAAAAGAATAGAAAGGAAAGGAAGGGAAATGAAGATTGAAAGAGAACTTTAAAAAATAAGTTGTTTGGTAAATATGGAAAAGGGGAAGGAAGATGATAATTTTAAAAAAGATAAATATAAAATATGAATTGTCTAAAATACCCCCTAACCTAAAAAATGTCTTCCTCCTCCTTCATTTGTAAATATATGTTGTAGCAACAATAATCTTATGTAAATTTGTTTATTTTTTCAAACAATTCACTCATTTGTAAATATACATACACAATGTGTAATTCAATAAAAAAAATTGATTATTTTTTCGAACAATTTTCTTGTGTCCATTTTGGGTTTCTGAATGTATTGGATGGTGGATAAAGCTATTTAGTGCTTGAAATTTGAGGTAGAGGATGTTGTAAATGAGCAGTAAGATATAGAAAAGTACACGCGACTTTTAGGACCGCATATTTTTTAAAGATCCGGTCCTAAAAATCTTCGTTTAATTCTAAAAAATATGGCTAAACTTTTAGGACCGTATATTTGTTAAAAGTCCGGTCTTAAAAAACTTCGTTTATTTTAAAAATATGGGGAGACTTGTAGGACCGTATATTTGTTAATTATCCGCTCCTAAAAGTCCGGTTATAAAAGACTTCGTTTATTTTAAAAATATGGCGAGACTTTTAGGACCGTATATTAGTTAATTATCCGCTCCTAAAAGTCCGGTCATAAAAGTCAAATTTATCCTTCATCTCTCTCTCTCTCTCTCTCTCTCTCTCTCTCTCTCTCTCTCTCTCTCTCTCTCTCTCTCTCTCTCTCTCTCTCTCTCTCTCTCTCTCTCTCTCTCTCTCTCTCTCTCTCTCTTCGAGATCTCCTTCGTCCTTCTCTGATCCCTCCTTCATCCCTCTCCCTTTCGACAGCGATTGCTGAAACAAAAGGAAAACAAATCGGATCCCTACTTCATCAATCTCTTTCGACGGTGAAAACAAAGGATGAGAGTGACGAAGGGGATAAGAACGAGGAGGAAGGGGGTGAGCAGTGTCACAATCATGAGAGCCAGTAGAGGGCGAGAACGTGGAAGAAGATTAGGATAAGATCGTAATTTGTTAGGAGGGAAAATGAGATCCCACCAACATGTGAGAGATTTCATCTTCCCTTAAACGTGGGAAGATTGCTCACCACTGGAAGTCACATCCCGGGAAGATGGCACAACCAAACAGGCAAAGACACAGAAGATTCACCATCTTCCCTTTCCTTCCCAAATGTTCTCCATAACAAACGGGTCCTTATGATAATTTGTAGTTTGAGCTAGAGCTGAGAATCAGGGCCAGGGCCTAACAAGGTCGGCCATTCAGGGCCCGGAGTAAGAACAACATCTATTTTTCAAAGCCCGCCGAGAGCACCGAGAAGTTACTATTTCAAATTTTAACTAATTAAATTTTATTTTCAAAAAAATATAATTTGTAAATTACAACAATTAAATTCTAATTTATCAAATAAATATTGTCAACATTAATATTAAAACAACATGAATCATCCAACAAATAAGCACAGTCACAAATTCATAATCAAAAGCAAACTATGTTCACAAATAACTCACATAAAACATAAGAAGCATACTATTAAGCGACATTAGTACAATGACTATTATTGTCGCAATCTTCGCCACTATCATCAATTTCAACTACATTTGATTGTCTTCGCTTTGAGTAGGCTCGGTTCATGAATAAGAATATCATGAATTTCTTCTCCCGCATCATGAACACATCCATAATCTTTATATCGCAACAAATAAAAAACCAAATCATAAAATTAGAGTATAGTTACTATGTATTTGTATTTAAATGGATAAATAACTCTATAACAAATATAAAATACATTTAAATTAGTAAATTACCATCATATGTGAATCCATGCATCCAAAAAAAAAAAAAAGAGCTGCGCAGGCTAGTCCGAGGCCCCCTCCTTTAGTAGTAGCCCTTTTTAGCCCAAGGCCCTACAAGGCCGGCCTCCGGAGATTATTTCATTAAATTCCTCAAATTTTAGCCCTGGCCCTTGAAGGGCTAGGACTTAAAAAGGCCGGTCCGATGGACTCGGACCGTTTTCTCGGC
The DNA here is from genome assembly GCA_019022615.1 of Acacia melanoxylon. Lineage (NCBI taxonomy): Eukaryota > Viridiplantae > Streptophyta > Magnoliopsida > Fabales > Fabaceae > Acacia > Acacia melanoxylon. Next base: position 22,335,488 of record JAFJYJ010000002.1, read on the forward strand.
TCTAGTTTAAGTAGTGATGTTTGGTTGAAATATTTTTGAATTTCAGTAGAGGCGCCTTCAATCTAGAATTTTTTTGAAGACACTAAAATATATATATTTCTGAGCATCAAATTGTTGAAAACAATGAAAGTAAATGTAGCCGTATTAGGTACAAAAACACTTATTGAATAAATTAATTAATTACCGTACATCATAGCATTGGGCCCTTAATATATGGAGGCCAGGTCATGTCCTCGAATTCGGCTATTTTTTCGTTTATATTTTAATAATCTCTGAAAATACTCTTAAATATTAAATATTCTTTTCTTAGGTGTCTCTTCGTATAGTTTTAACTGTACTAAACATGATTATTTTTTATGTAAATATTCAGTTGATTCAATATATAATATCATCAAATCGTTATGCTAGACAGCAAGTGTAAAATTATGAAAAATAATTTATATCCAACTTTAAAATAACAATAACGAACCTGATTAAATAAATAGATTTTGTTAGCATTATGAAGGCAAAAAGAAAAAAAGAAAAAACGATTTTGTTGGCATTATAAAGAAATTGGGAATTATCACTCAGTTCGAAGGACCATAAAATATCAAAAAAGTCTCAATCTAAAATCATATATCAAGAAAAGTCTTTAAGAACTTTTTTAATATTAGTTATATTGACAACATGAAGTGTTATATTCACAATAGAAAGTATTATATTGACAATAAAATTTAAAAAACTGAATCATTCATAACGAAAAAAGCTAGATTCATAACAGGAAGTGCTATATTCACAACAAAATTTAAAAACCTAGATTATGTTTCAAACTCATGTTCTTAAGTGTACAAAGGTCATTCACAACAACAAAAAGTTATATTGATAACAATAAATGCTATATTGACAACAAAATATAAAAACCTGAAACCATTTTGAAACTCAAGTCAATATAGCACTTCCTGTTGTGAATATAACTTTTTCTATTGTGAATTGCCTCTGTACGCTTAGAGACATGAGTTTAAAACAAAATCTAGGTTTTAAAATTTTGTTGTGAATATAACACTTCCTGTTGTGAATATAGTTTTTTCTGTTGTGGATGACCTTTGTACGCTTAGAGATATGAGTTTGAAACAAAGTCCAGGTTTTTTCATTTTGTTGTGAATATATCACTTCCTGTTGTGAATCTAACTTTTTCTGTTGTAAATGGCCTCTATACGCTTAGGGATCTGAGTTTGAAACAAAATCCAGGTGTTTAAATTTTATTGTAAATATAGCATTTCCTATTATGAATCTAGCTTTTTCTACTGTGAATGACCATGTTTCTTAATTTTGTTGTCAATATAGCACTTCCTGTTGTGAATATAGTTTTTTCTGTTGTGGATGACCTTTGTACGCTTAGAGATATGAGTTTGAAACAAAATCCAGGTTTTTTTCATTTTGTTGTGAATATATCACTTTTTGTGAATCTAACTTTTTTTTGTAAATGGGTAAATTCAGACGCTTAGGGATCGAGTTTGAAACAAAATCCAGTGTTTAAATTTTGTTGTAAATATAGCATTTCCTGTTGTAAATCTAGCTTTTTCTATTATGAATGACCATGTTTTTTTAATTTTGTTGTCAATATAGTACTTCTTGTTGTCAATACAACTAATATAAACAAATCCCTAAGAATTTTTTTGATATGTGATTTGGGTTGAGATTTTTTAAATATATTTTTATATTTCTTGGGACCTAAGTGATATTTTCCCAAAGAAATTTTTTGCCAGCTTTTTGTCCTAATAATAGACTGCAACTATTATTGAGGAATCTTATGAATAACTTTGATGACAAGTGAATGTGAGGCTGAATGTGAGGCTCCGATGGCCAGATCCATTATTGACCAATTACGGCTGCCACAGCTATTTTATTATTATTATTATTATTATTATTATTATTTGTTTACCTTAACTCAGAGGGAATGGTTCTAATTTATTTTAGTTAAAAATTATATTGTATTTTAACAAACTAGATTGTACCTAGATCATTGGAGTTTTATCGCTCAATGACACCAAACTTCTTCTTCAATCTTTTTTAAGCGTGAGGTTTGAATTTAAATCATATAAAGAGAATTTGTGCATGAGCTATATGACTAAAAAACTAAATTATAGTTTCTTAAATTACATCAAACTAAAATTAAATTATATTTTTCAAAGTTATAAACCATTAGAATACACATGCTTTTATAATATAATCGTTCAAATATAAAATAAAGGTTAAGGTACAAATTTATTCTAGAAATTTTTGCTGAGTAGCAATGTTCATCAATACTGTTAAAAAACTAACGTTGACCGTTAATATTTTAACGGTAAAGGGCAACATGGAATTTAAAAAAACCTTAGAACACTATTATTTATAGACAAGAACTTTTAAAACAAATTTGCATCTTAACCCATAAAATAAATTGTGTTTATATATATATAATTATTTATGGAGTATTATTGTACAGTCTCATACAAGTAATCTAATTAATAAAAAAACTTATAACAAGTGAACAAAGCCAAATGTTATCATTTTCTACTATTGAAACTTATCATTGTATATTATTCATTATCAACATTTTAGCGGATATATAGACTGCTTTATGTGAGACTGCACAATTCTCCATATAATTTATAGCAGATCACATAGTGAAGTCTTTAGGAAAGGGTATGCGGTTAATTTTTTTGCAAAATTACCTAAATCCCCATAGCTAGTGACAACTACATTAATGAGAATAATCAATGACAACTCTAACTTCAAGGGGGGCAAAAAAAAAAAAAGAATTTATGGAATAAAAATGACAAGTAATTTCACAAGAGGAATTTGCTACTTTATTTGATATTGTCATTTCATAAAATAAGATTTCTTATTAAGTTAAAAGGTTAAATACCAATTTTGTCATGGAAGTATTGGTAAGGGGCCACTCAATACCCGAAAGTCTTTTTGGTATCATTTTTTGCCGAAAGTTTAAAAACTTGTAATCTTGCCGATCGGTTCATCTTGACCTTTAGATCGTTGCTAATTTTGTAAACTTCCAGGGTAAATTTTTTCCTAAAAAAAGCTTCGGGGTAAATTTGCTATTAAAAAAACTTTTGGGGCATATTTGCTCATTTTTATAAACTTCCGGGGGCCAAAATGGTACTAAAAAAACTGCTGGATGTTGAGTGCCCCTTATCAATACTTTCGTGGAAAAAATGATATTTAACCCTAAATTAAACTTGTCATGATCGAATAGTACAATTGCTTTGACGAAAGCAGTTTTAACTAGTAAGGACATTTAAGGTAATTTTGCAAAAATTAATTTAACTTCAATTCCTAAAAACTTCACAGTGATCTCATCATCATTTGAACGTCATGATTTAAGATTGACGGGGATTTTTATGTCAATCTTTTACCAACATCACATTTGGAATTAGAGAATTTTGGGATGACGTTTTTTCTTTTAAAATAAATAAATAAATGTTATTAATTTTGTTTTATTTGAATGTAGGACTCGGAGATATAGTAGAGGGGGATATGTGGCATTAATAATACTCCCTCCCGCCCCTTTTTTCAAGGAATATGAGTAGTCCTTAGTATATAAATATATGATATAATTTATGGTATAAATTACATTATAAACTATATCTTATATTTAAGATCAGAGGAGTATAAGAAATAAATATTTTTATCTGAAACTTTTTATTGATCTTTTCATTTTACCACTTTAATTATATGTCATTTGTCCACTCATTATCTCTTATGTAATAGCCGTTCACCTATTATCTTTTATATAGTGCCTTTACAAATAAAGGTATATTCCTCTAGTCTTATATATAGGGCAGATCGAAGAAAAAAATTGGTCCTATTTATAAGGTATATAGACAAAATTTTCGTATGAATGTACTCCTCTGGTCCTTATTATAAGGTACAAACTAATTTTTCTCACAAACCAATAAAAGAAGCTAAAGTCGATAAAATTGTCTAGAATCTAAATAATTTCCAATATTACCCCTACTAATTGTATTAAACTCTAATATCACATTAATTATTACTCTCACCTACTACCCTTATTAATTATGGGCAGACATGAAAAAAAAAATTAATTCTCATTGAGAACAAGCAAGTACGTTATAAAAAGAATCAAATAAACTTACTAGTTGGTGCCTTATAATAAGGATCAGAGAGAGTATAATTTAACACTTCATTTATTATGGTATTAAATAAGAGTAAAGTTGAAAAGTTGATGTTTTTTATGGAAGAATTAATGAAATTTAAGATATTTTTCTGGGCGTGTGTGAAATATGTTAGAAGTACCTTATTCATGGGACCAGAGGAGTAATTGGAATTTGGAAAGAAGAATACAAATATTACATATTTATTACTTTTAATTGTCTTTTTGAACCGTATGATTTTTATAGTTAGTTTTAAAAAAAAAAAAAAAAAAAAGGAGCAGTAATGAATAAGAAGATTTGGGAAAGAAAGAAAGAGGAATTGGAAAGGGGGAAAAGGAGGGAGGTGAGAAAGAAAAAAGGGAGAGAGATGTCGGGGGAGAGAGGGGCACCGTCATTTGACCGCCGTTAGGCACGTGCGAGAGGCGGGAGGGCGGTGATTGACCACGCCTGATAGGAACAGTAAGGGAATATGAAGAAGTGTGAGGTCAAATTAGTCATTCTCGTTTGTTTGTTTGTGAAAGAAATGTGATGCGAGTGGGAGAGTGTGTGTTCATCATGAGAGAGAGAGAGAGAGGGTTCCGAAGTTAGTGCCACCGTTTTTGCGTCTCCTTTTTTTCTATACCAAACAAAACGGAGCGTTGGTCCCAAATATCAACACGTACCCCACCTCCTCTCTCTCACTTTGGAAAATCATGTGTTATTCTCTTTTGGAACTATGGCTGGTCAAAAACCATTGTTTCCAGTGGAAAATTGTTTTTATACAAATTTAAGATGTTTGACTGTCTTTTAGTAAAACCATGGTTTAGGGTTTAAAAAGTGTTTTTTCTCTGTTTTTTGGTTGCCCATGGTATCCAAAGTTTTGCCTTGACTAATACGGATCCAACCCGTGTCATGCATTTAGTTATGGTAGGAGAGTCTCCCAACGGACCTTTTATGCATTCACAATGCTCAAACTCGAGACCTTGCTTACGTAACACACTTGTACCAACCCCCCGTTGGTGTTTTTTCTCTGTTACCTGGTGAGTGTTTTTGGTAACTATTGAAATCACAATTTCAGAAACCCTTTTCCGCAAGCTAAGACCAAATTCACCTCATATACTTACATTATAAATAATAAAAATTGTTCTCCAAAAGCTAATCCAAACACATACGGCACTGCCAGACACTAAATATGGGCATCTTTTCAAGCAAAGATTCAAACTTTGGTTCACTGCATTGTAAGGGATTAACTACTTCAGCTAAACTTAACTTTTACGGTGACCCTTACATTTCAAAACAAACAATTTAATCTCATTTTCTCATGTAATAGCCTTATAAGACATGAAATCTATTTTATAAATGAGAAGGCAGCTGCTGGGTCTCCCCATCTCTCCTAAACTTCCCCCGGTCTTCGGCCCGAGCTGTATGAGGCAGAAACTCGTCCCACGTACGGTTCGGAGGCCGAGCCCCACCCCAATCCAATTCACTCTTTTCTTTCAATGGCATTGTATTTTGAGTTTAATCTCGCTTGTAACCGAATGTGTTTGCGCATGTTCCTTTAATTAAGAAAAGTTTGCAAAAAGTAATATTTAAATAAAAATATTTAATTTATAAGAACATTGAATCCAATAAAACATAGCCATCTAAATACAAATATGATCATTGCTATTTTTTTGATTAAAAATAAGGGAAAATGACAAAAAAGAACTTTAAAATTGTAAAATTAGGTTTGTTACCAAGAATTAATAAGAGAATGACGAGACTTGATAAAAAATTCACAACTCATTTTTCGGAAAATACTAATTTGGAATTTTACAATTTTAAAGTTTTTTTTTTTGGTATATTCTCCACACACAAAAAAGTGGTTGATTGGCCCAAATCACCCACCAACCCAGTTGCTCTAGGTTGGGTTGGGAAAATGCCCACCCACATAAAAATGGTTTAGCCCAACCCAACCCATTTTGTACCTAGGCCCAATGGGTCAACTCATATAGTTCAGTTCGGCTCATATTCAACCACAATTATAAGTTTTTGTATATAAAGTAAATCGAGTTGACAAGAATCTACGTATCTTCTACTTGCCTATATCATGAGGGAAATTAATTTTAGGGTAAACAATGTGCAGTTTCACACACACACACACACACACATTATTGAGTTTCCTTTGCTTATAATTAAGCTTTAAATGTTGTTAATGGAAAGTCATTCTAATGGCAACACTACTTGCCACGCTCGAATGAAGTCTCAAGGTTGAACCAGGTCATGTTTGGTATCCATAGCATGGATCACTGAACGAAAGATAGCCCTTGGTTTAGCTTTAGCTAATATGGATATCGAATTATACCAAAAGAAAAAAAAGAGTTGAGTTAGCTAATTTAAATCTAAGCAACATACCTCGCCTGGATCTAGTAATCCAACTTATCCATTGAATTTAACCGTAACAAAGTAGAATCAAGATAGTTACAGCATTTAGAGGCTACAAGCAAGCAAGAAGGAAGTCTCAGATTTGGATTGGAATGACTCTAAGTAGAGATTTTACAGTTGCAGACTCACCCTCACTTATGAATCATGTATCCATGAACTTGGCAATGTAGAGCTGAATATTTGGAGAAGCATAATTTTCTCTCTTTTCCCAAGTTTTTTTACCCCATAGCCTCGGAAAACACCTAGTTTAAGCGCTTCTCGTCCTTCTTCCACAGCCCTCTTCCTTATCTCTCTCAATAAAGCAGCTCCTTCAGGAGTTTTTATGGCTTCTTTTCCTGCTTCGGACATCTGTGTATCGGCTTCTTCCTTTTTCTCCGTATCTTTGAGTTGACCCTTCATGTGTTTGCTGACATTGGCTCCATCCTCCGCCTTCTTCTTGCTGTCAGCAGAATCATCGGGACCACCACCACTGCTTCCCCACCATTTATTTGAAGTAGTCGAGAGGCCTTCCAATGGAAAACCATACTTGAACTCATCTAACGTAGACGTCATTCCTTTGGGCAAGTTCGAGCTGATCAAGTTGTGGGATGGCCTGGTTTCTATGTTCTTGCTTCCTAGTTGATGATGATGGGGACTGTGAAACACCGTTACACCTGGCGCCTTCAACCTTGCATCATTCGGATGTTGTAAGATACTGCAATTAAACAACACCCACCATTGAAAGTTTTTACTCTGATTAGCATGGATGTTCCACTGAGATTTGGATCCACCTCATGTTTAAGAAAAAAAATTCAAAGTTGGAAAGAGAAAGGCATTAACATGTATTGAGCTAATATGTAAAAGAAAAGTGACGTCCACTAACAAAGTTCTTTAAATCAAATCCTCCAGAGTTATATAATTATGTATTGAGATATTTTTTCCCCTGATATAGTTATCTCACTAGGTAATTTTCAAGTATTGTTGGACCTAATTGGGAGTAGCTTTTTCAAAAGTGATTTTTGCATTCACACAGATTCAAATTCAAGACGTTATGCTTAGGCAGACAAAGCCCCTTCACTAGGACATACGCTAGTTGGTATAATGTCTTGAGATACACACACACACACACACACACACACAAGTGACTGTACATAGGTCCCCTTTGTGTACACACATACAAAAGACACAAATGAGGCTATTGTTGTCGGGGTTCAGATTCAAATAATCCAAAACCCCTGGAAAGGCAGAAACAAAGAGTCCTCATTTGGTACTCATCACAGCGATAATAACTAAAGATAATATGCAAAAGAAGAACAATTAGTTAGTTAACGGGTCCTCATTTGACATCTTACATGAGGAAGCCGGCATTATTAACATTGAGACGGAAAAACAGAATAGGAAGATCATATAAACCCTCATATAACAGAGAAATGCCAGGTTTAAGAACAAAGCAGTGTGAGAAGAATCAAAGACAAGAAAAGGAGATTAATATATATAGCTCATTAAGAGCTGGTTAATGAACACATTCCTAGTATAAAGCTTACCTTTTGTTAGTGCCGCTGCCGCTTATCAATACCATTGTCACAGTTCCTAATACAAATGGACACAGTTTGATTCACACCTGGAACATCAAAATTTAAAATAAAATCAGATTTTTGTGATAATTACACAAGAAATCATTATTAATAAAAGATACAGCATGTTTAAGCTTTTCAAAAGGTAGTTGGTGCAGTAAAAAAAAAAAAATTGAAGTTCCCATCTATACTCAGGAAAGCTGCTGCAATGAACAGAATTGAGAACCTTATCTAACATAAGTAAAGAGCAAAGATATTGTGGTAATAAACAAAGATAAAAATACAACATACGAAATGACTTGGTTTCATGGTCCTGCTTTTGCAAATTGCTGAGTAGAAAGCAAATACCAAACTCAAACAACTTTCTTTTTCTCATCCTCTTTGCCCCATCCATACTAACAGAGGGTCTCTCTATTACCAGATGGAAATTATCTGAAATGTTTTGATGTAAAATAAAATATTCAATTATTATTTTAATAACCTACTCATTTCCAACGATTATATTGAACCCAGCATCGATTAAACCAGAGGGGGAAAAAAACCACTGTCACTACTTATTATGTAGACCTATCAGTAGATTTATTGATTCCTTGCTCATCCCTCTAAACATTCATTTAATTCAAGGTTGTTGCTCCTTGACAAGAAAAGTAAAGCGGAAAACGAAAGCAAGTATAGCTCGATGACAGAGTCTGGGAAGATAACACAACAATCGAGGGTTGAACCCAGTTGTAAAGAACAATAAAGAAATATGTTCGGAAGAAATTTGATGACTTCGATGAAACGGAAAATAAACCCCACAAACAAGGGGAAGAGGAAATTTGCTTCCAAGTAGACAAAAAATTTTATTACAATCCTCTTCATGAACTTCATTTCAATCGTAAAATCCTAAGGGCACGCTAGTTGAAGAACAAATAGAGAAATCCAAATCCCAGATACAAGGGCTTCAGGAGATTTCCGATAAAGAAATGGTATAGAGAACAAAGAACGCAAGAGTTGTGTAGATTACCGCAGGGATTTCGCTTTGGATGGGAATTTGGAAAAGTGCTTCTTCGGTCGCCCTGAATCCTGATGCTGTAAATTCCCACACTCAAAAGCTAGAAAACAATGAGGAATGACAGAAAGTGAGTGGGAAAAATGCCTTCAAAAATAAAATGCCTCAAAATTTCAAATTGAAAAAATTGAGGAAAAATCCCACTGGACTCGGTGCAATCTATATATGCAGCTATTTTTCAACTACATCTTCTATGTTTAACTATATGTCTATATTTTTTTGCTCATAAACTATATGTCTATATGGAAAATAAAAAATATTTAAGGAAAATCCATCTATGGGCCCTTTTAGCTTAAAAAAGGCCTCAACACTCTGCAAATCTCAGAAAAGGCCCAGGCCCTTTTTGACATATGACTGTTAAATAAAATGACAAAAACGCCCTCAACTACATACACAAATGAACAAAAAATTCAGTCTGTCTCTCTCACTGCGATCGTCTCTTCCCTCTTTTCTCTCCCGCCTGCTCGACTCTCACTCTCGTCTCGTCGTCGCCGTCGGAAGCTGAAAGTCTCGCCATCACCATTGTCGATTCACCAAAGGTAGGAAACATGTTAGGGATTAGGTTTTTTCAGTCCCTTGTTTTGTTTCTAGAAATCTCATATGTGATTCTCGATTATGTGTTCTTTGATTCGGTTCATTTGCAACTTTGCTCGACGACTGATGGTTTTCTCATCAGAAGACTCCTTCCTTGTTCCAACTCCTTAAGCAAACTGAACGTCTTTGCTGTCATCGAATCGCGGTAAGCTCTTTCTCTCACTCAGATATTTTCTTGCATACTTCTTCTCTCCTAGTTTGGCTAAACTTGGTTCAATTAGTAGATTAGCTTCTCAATTTCAATCAGAAACAAAAAGCATTCAGTTTGTTTATCTTTTGATACCTATACTGGGTAACGGTCAGTTTGTTTCCTGAAAGTGTTAAGGTCTGTTTGATACTAATTTTACTTACCTTAATCCCTACCAAATGCTTCTTTTGTGATACATCCAGGGACGCCTTTGTTCTTTCTGCCATATTTTCTGCTCAATATCCTTGCATTTGCAATCTTTATTCTTTTCTTCTGAGATTTGGAAAAAGTTATCTGTGCTCCATGTACATGAAGGTAAAAATTTTCTTTCCCTAGGATAACCATTGCATAAAAGTACTGAATATTAAAATTTTAACAAGAATTTCCTGGCCATTTTGTGGTTTAGATGTATGAGGAATACATATTTAACAGAAAATCATGCAATGTGCTCGATGTTATCTAGTGTGTCTTTGTCTCTTCACTGAATACTGGGTCAACTTGTCTGTTTAATTGCTTCTCTTTGTAATGCAAAAAACATGTTAAATTTATGTCTCATGGTTGAATTGATTTTGTTGATTGCATGCGTTATATGTGTAGATATGTTCCATGCAGGGACCTTTTCATTTTATTGATTAATTGCCCTAAATATTAGTTTGGCATGTTATGCACTCAAACAAAAAAGACGTTTCCATTTAGTTCTGAATTATGGAGCTCCTGATTTTGATAATGGAGTTTTCTGAAGATTCTTATATAGTATATAGGGATAAAATGTGAATTTCTCTAGTATGTCATTTTCTTGAGCATATATAGATGGTTTGAAGGTCCTTGCTTGTTGCTTTCTAGTTGCTAATGATGTTTATGGGAATCTGGATCAAATTCTTGTATGAGTTAGTCATATGACAGATAACATGACTCTTGTTCTTGAGTGTTATTGAAATGCATATATCATCAAATAGACTCATGTAGCGTAGGTCAAATATATGCACATTGAGAAACTAAACTTTCACATCATTTAGGAGGTTGCACTACTTTCTAGCAAAAGAAGAAACAAATGACAAATTAGAAGTTGTTAAAGTGTGATCCTCTTTATAAGAAGAAAACGCAAGCATGATAAAACATTGGCCAAAAGACTATAACAACATGTAATATGTTCTTCCTTGAAGTACTAGCCATCTTTAATTATGATCTGCAACATAAAGTTAGTATTAACAACTTTAACAGTCACATTAACAACAATCTCATTTCATCGTTTTCACATTCAGTCATTCCCCCTAACAAACAGACCTATCTCTGTTTCCATGCCCAAAAACAGAGCAACTTACAGCGTTTTAACATTCAGCTCGTATTAACAACTATATTAGTCATATTAACAACTAAAACAGTATGTATTAACAACTATCCCATTTCAGCGTTTTTGAACCAAATGTAGCTTCATCTCATTCACCCATTCCCACTTAAAAACACACCTTTCCCTCTGTTTTCATGCCAAAAAATAGAGCAACGTTTTTCCCACCCTACCCTCCAATAATTAAAGACCAACTTGAATGGTGATAATGATATCTTGAGCAAAATCTTTGTATTTCTTACCTATTTCCTAGCTGATAATAACATAAATTGGCCAAGCTTCAACCTTTCAGCCACCCAACCGAAAAAAAACGTAAAGGAACAGCAAATTTAAACTCGTTGAGTTCAGCATATAATGCAGTGGATGATTGGGAATATAAACGATCTCTCTCTCGCTGAGTTGGGAAAATATAAAGATTCAGCCTTCAACCTTGCATTCTCTCCCTCTGTACGTTCGTTTCATCTTTTTCCTCTCTTCGTGGTTTTTTCTTTTCAGGCGCCAAAAACAGAGAGCTTGTCACTTTACGTTTTAATTCAGACTTCACTTTTTGCCTTTTTAATCCTGGGGTATTAAAGTCATTTCGTATTTTAACTTCATCCCCATCAGGGCCCTGAGGCCTCTTCTGGGAATTTCATAGTGTTGGGCCCTTTTTGGGTTTTTTTTGGGCTAAAAGGGCCCATATATGAATTTTCCCAAATATTTATATAGAAAGCAAAATCTTACTTGGTCATTTTTCTTCTTTTCTTCTCACAATCTTATCGCCGTCCTTATATAAAAAAAATTAATGATTACAAATCTCATAACGTAAATTACAACGTTTTTTTTTTTGAGGTTTACACTTTTCAACTCTTTGATGCCCCTGATTGAAATTTAAAAAAAAAATGCACTTTTACAAATCTCATAACGCAAATTACAACTTTTTTTTGGAGGTTTACACTTTTCACCTCTTTCATGCCTTTGATTGAAAATTTAAAAAAACAAATGCACTATCACAAATCCCATAACGCGATTTACAAATTCTATAACGCCAATTACAAATCTCATAATGTCATTTATAACTTTTTTTCAACTTTACATTTTTGTTTTTCAATCAAAGGCATGAAAGAGGTGAAAAATGTAAACCTCCAAAAAAAGTTGTAATTTGCGTTATAAGATTTGTAAATTGCGTTATGAAATTTGTAATTTGCGTTATGAGATTTGTAAAAATGCATTTTTTTTTAATTTCAATCAGGGGCATCAAAGAGTTGAAAAGTGTAAACCTCCAAAAAATGTTGTAATTTGCGTTATGAGATTTGTAAATTACATTATGAGATTTGTAATTTGCGTTATGAGATTTGTAAAAGTGCATTTTTTTTAAATTTCAATCAGGGGCATCAAAGAGTTGAAAAGTGTAAACCTCCAAATAAATGTTGTAATTTGCGTTATGAGATTTGTAAATTGCGTTATGAGATTTATAAAAGTGCATTTTTTAAAAAAATTTCAAGGGCATCAAAGAATTGAAAAGTGTAAACCTAAAAAAAAAAAAAAGTTGTAATTTGCGTTATGAGATTTGTAATTTGCATTATGAGATTTGTAAAAGTGCATTTTTTTAAAAAAATTCAATCAGGGGCATCAAAGAGTTGAAAAGTGTAAACCTCCAAGAAAACGTTGTAATTTGCGTTATGATTTTTGTAATTTGCGTTATAAGATTTGTAAATACCATTGAAAAAATATTAAGAAAAATATATATATTTGTTAATGTATTTTTTTAACAAAGGAACTTGGGCCACTTGGCCCTAAGGATGTGTGGGGGTTGGGGGTTTGAACCCCACACTTTCAATGAAAACATTTTTTTTATAAAAAAACCCCTACCCCCCTCGCCGATGGCCGGCGCCCAGCCGGTGGCGACCCTTTAGCGAGGGTATTTTTATTTTATTTTATTTATTTATTTAAAACTAAGGGTAAAAGGGTAATTTCAACCGAATTTGCATATCCTTCATAGGTCCTTGGTATCTCTCAGTCTTTTTACAAATTCGGGAGACTTCTGAGGGTTTTACAAATTCAAATGGTATTTAATTGAAATTTTCCCTTTTGTAAAAGTAGCAAACTTCAAAATCCCTAATTCATACCTCATTTCCTATTTGTCCGTTTCCATATTCACATGATCTTTTGGAAATTTTAAATTTTAAGTGGTATTTTATTGTATTTTTCCCTTTTTTTCAATCAAAACAAAATGATATTATATATAAAAAAGATGAAATATTTCTTCCCATCCACAATATAGAAGTTAGATAATTAATTTATATATATTATAGTCCTCAAAGGAGGATAAGAATATATGATGGGTGTTAATTTCATTTGATAATGAATAAAAGGATTTGAAAGTGAAAACCCACATTTGGATTGAAATCCATGAATGTTTGTGAAGTATTTTTAAAGGACTCACACTTGAGGGGGAGATTTCTAGAATACAAGTGTGAGTGAAATTTTGAAGAGTTATATACTTCATTCATTAAGTCTCTTTTATGAAGAACAAGATCTAGTTTTAAGGTGAAAGTTCTGTCTCACACTTGAGGGGGAAATTGTTAGTATGCAAGTGTGAGTTAATTTGTAGAATGTCATACCCATACTTCCCACATAATAACAAATATGATCTCCCGAAAATGAATGATAAATTATGATTGTGGATCATAATGTTACAGTAAACCAGAAGTTTACTGAGATGAGATATATGTTACAGTAAACTAGAAGTTTACTATTTGTTGGCATGACTTGTTTGATCATCCAAGTCATATATAATACAAATAAGAATTTGTATTGACATCCATTGAAGAATCAGAAAATTCTTCATGAATAGCTGCTTGTTCTCAAATATAGATGACTATGAAAATGTCATAGGTCATAATTGGTAATAATGGATATCTGAAAATATATCAAACAGATTTATATGGGCCCATTGAAATAACATGTAAACCATAGATGCATCTATAAGATGGTTACATGTGAGATTATTTGCTTGCAACATGATGTTTGCAGAAATAATTGCAACATGAAGTTTGCAAAAGAGATTGCAATATGAAGTTTGAAATAATGTTTGATGTTTGAATAAATTAAGCGCGTTAATTTTCAGATGATATGATTTAAGAATCATAATTAAAGCATCCATAAATAAGCTGGATGAATGCTTATGAGAACAAAATTTGATGTTAGTATATTTGATGTTATATAGCGGTGCTTATATAAGCCATGTGAGAATTCTCCGGTAAAAATGGCTTTTGGTCGAAGCCAGGACAAATTTTCATCTTAAAATGGTTGAATGTGCAATGATTATTAACCCACCACAATGCACATAGATGGATATAGAAAGATATTTGAGATAAATGTTGTATAAGTACCTTCTATTTCTTGTTTGTCTCTATATGAAATGTAAAGATGTTTCTAAAGGAAACAAATGGATTTATGAGACTTATCGCATGATTAGTCAATTGTCGTTTGACATTGTTTTTACCATGAGGGGGAGAAATTGGATAGCTGGAAAAGACAATATAAGGAATGCATTATAGTAAAGTATATATCCTCGAATAATGTTGTATGAACCAGAAGTTCATCAGATTATGCATTCATGAATTATTTGCTAGATAATATTATCGACTCAAATGAGATTTATTAAATCTCATACTCCATTGAAAATGCTCAATCTGTATGAATATGAATGTGGCATGCTCGAAGCATGAGAAATTATTCGGTTCCAATTATAAATGTTATGGATAAATTGGAGCAATAATTAAGATGATCATATTAAGGAGGTAGATACTCCAGAAGAGTATCGAGACATAACTAATTGTAAAAACCTCAAGAGAGGTTCGTGTACCGAATTATATTGATCTTGATAAGTTATGTCGAATTGGAAAAATGGAACCGAAAAGATAAAGTTGTCGACAACAATTTTGAAAGATAATATCACGTGATCAAATGAGGATATTATATAAAGATATGTCACAAGAAATTGACATATAGATGATTGGCCAAGAGGATAAGTGAAATTGAATATGACGCAAATATAATCATATTATGACAGGTTATGGACCGTAAGTCCAAATTGAGATATATGAATGTTTATGTGAGAATAAAGATTTTCACAAAATCTAATATAATATGATTATGATGTGATATATGATTTTGTGGTGGATACAATAATTTTGTATATATATATTGTTAATCCTGCAATTTATGAAAGAAAGAAAATTATGCGTCTATTAGATATTGTTATATAGCCTATGCATAAGGCTTACTAAATTATGAAGATTACGAAGAATCTTCAAAGGATCAAAAAAGTGCTAGTAGCACATGTCCTCAAAAGGACTTAATGTGGTAAGGTAGGACTTAAGGTGTGAAGCACATGTCCTAGAAAGACTTAATGTGCGAGAAGCACATGTCCCCGAAAGACTTAAGGTGCCGGAAGACATGTCCCCTAGAATGACTAAAGGTGCGGAAGCATCAAATGATTTATTGTGCTAGAAGCACAAGTCCCGAAGGACTTAGGATGCTAATCAAAAGCATTTAATTCAAGTTATTGAAAACCATAGAGGGGAAGAAGTTTTTGTATGACTTAAATCAATTAGGCACAAGTGGTATAATCTTCTCAAGAAATATATGTTGAAAGAAGGGTATAAAGAATGTAAATCAATATGCCCATGCATTTTTATGAAAAGATCTAGAAGTGAATGTTTTAATTGCAATTTATGTTGATGATATCAACATTATTGAAAATGTTGAAAAGCTTCAATAAGGCAATTAATTGTTTAAAGATTGAATTTAAAAAAAAAAATAGTTAAGTTGGTCATTTATAAAATCGTGTATTAGTTTTCATAAAATACTCATTTTAATGATTAGCATTAAATACTACCCCCGGTCCTAATTATAAAACATATTTAACCGATTTTGGAGCGATTAAGAAAATGAGTTAAATTAGTTAATTTTACTCATTTTCCTAAAATGTCCTTATATAAATTTAAAATGACAAAAGTAAAAGTTAATCAACAACCCCAAACCTTGCACGTATCTCTCTCACTTAGAATTTTCTTTTTCATATGCTTTCTATTTGAAATAATAGTTTTGCTATATATACATATGTGTGTATATATCTACACACACACACACACACACTTATAAACACACACTCACATATGTGTGTGTGTGTTTATATATGTACACACACACACACACATATATATATATATAGACAGTTACACAAACACATATACATATATATGTGTGTGTGTGTCTATATATATTTGTGTGTAGACACACACATATATCTGTGTGTGTGTATGTATTTATATATGTGTGTGTCTCTATATATACATTGGTAAATTAACGTCAACTAATCGATAAATAAATTAATATCTAACAATTTAAAAATTTCATTGACTGAAACTCTGGAAGAGTCTATGTACCTATATACATATACTCACCAAAAATCAAATACACTTGAAAGAATAAAATATGGGTATTTTAGAAAGAAATTGACAAAAATTAAAATGTTGTCCTATAATTAGAACTAAAACCAACTCTTAAATGTTGTCTTATAATTAGGACTGGAGGGAGTATTTCTTATGAAAAATCCCCTTGATATGTAATCAATAGGTTGAGTATAGAAAAAAAAAATTATAAATTTACAAGAAAAAATAGATTGAGGTCTTACAATTAAGACCAAACAAACCCCTCTTTGTTAGCTCTTACATTTAAAATTGGACGGAGAGTCCTATAACCTGGCTGAAGTTGCAAAGGATTGTTCAATATAAAGGAATAAAGATTTATCAGCAACAAAAATATAAAAAGTTGAAAATAGTTGACTAAGAAAACTAAATCAGCTATAACTGCGTTACTGTGTATTAAAATCAAAGATGATTAAGGAGAGACAAGTACCAAAAATGCAGAGTATGCAATAAATAGTTGGAATGGGAAATGTGTTAATTAGCTAGCAAATCATCATACACTAAATGTTTACATATTTTTATCTCATTTTCTCTTTCATTCCACCTTACATTTCTTTCCATTTTTTTTAGAATAATCTATCATATCAAACAAAACCTTCTATACAGCACTTGATAAGATTCATCTTGATATATATACATATATACATACAGAAAGTAGATTGGTAGCCAAAGAATAACTCAGCTAATTTATAAATCTCATGCAGATTTGTCAGGGTCCTTCTCCTTCTTGCCAGCAAGAATCATTGAAATCTGCAGCCCTCTACTGAATGCTTGATTGAACAACAACCTTGTTTGGAACTCTGACACAAATGGGAACCATGACAATACAGCAATAGGCATGAAGATTATGAATCCCATTGCATATTCATATGCTCTTGATAGCCCCTTCACTGAATCCCACACTATAGATTCCCTCAACAATCCCCTGCATGCTTGTGCAATCTTCACAGTTCAACAAAAAAACCATACCTCAGTTGGTTTGCAGGGCAAATCAGAAAACTGATTTATTTTTTTTGGATTATTTAATTAGTTGAAATATAAGGCAATAAGACTTCAATTGGCCAAAAGACGAGAGATTAACTAGTTAACATAAAAAGCAAAATATACACTTAGATAGTGAGTCTGGGAAATGTATAGGTTTTAACTTTTAACTCACCAGAATAAGAGCCCATCCAGAGGGCATGAAGGCAAGGATTGCAGCAAATAGATCATTCATGGTAAGCCCACAGACGACGAATAATACAGTCATTACTGACATGAAGCCAAGAAAGAGGAGCGCCTTAAGAACACGAAACATGAGCTGAAAGTCGGTGCCGAATCTTTGTCTGCCCATGGATACCATCTGACAGCCACCCGGGATTTATGTTAATCACGGCAGACCAAATGCATATATATTTTAGAGAGGTAAGAGAACCTCCAATTGTAAACTGGTAGTCTAAATGCGTCTCTAATTTCAAAGGAAGGTCCCACTTTTCATCTTAATTTTAAATTATGAGGAAAATCATGTCCTAAATCACTTCGGTTCTTCAATCATATTTTACATAACCTCAAAGCATAAATTTTCAATTTTACATCATATCAATCCTTCCTTCATTCTATTGAATCAGATTTAACAATTCTTGATGCAACAACCCTTTATGATCTGCTTTTTGAGGCATTTTCTGTAACTATAATTGGATATCATAATGGGCATATACAGGATAGCACAAAGAACGATAAATGTACCGTTTTGATATAAAAAAGATTTGTAAATTCATGTAACAATAAAAAATGATTAAAGGATCATACTGATGTACTACCTCTAGTCTTTAATATTAGATCAAATTTGCAGTGCAATTTACACTATAAATGAAATATTATATTAAGCATCGGAGGTATAATAATCCATCTTTTGGTGATGAACAAGTCAACATGCTCATCTTTCAAATTTTAGTCCACTTAGCATGAAGACTATGATTAGAGGTCTCAGCCAATGCAAAATACACAGCTCTGATCTATGAATAGCATTTGCGTACCTTTAAAACAACAAGAACAGCAACCATCACTATCCAAGAAAGTCCAAAGACCTGTACGGAAAAGTCCAAGTTGTGAGATGGAGCCATTTAAAGCTAACAGCTATTAATAGGATTGAACAACACATAATTGAGTGTTGTACCAGTAAACTTTTGCTGTGATGAGCTATGTCCAGGTGGTAAACGATTCCATATTGGTAAACAAAGAAGCGAAATGCAAGAATTATCTCAAGTACTTTTCCCCTGAAATGTGAGTATTTCAGGTGTTCATTTTCTATATCCCACCAAGACTCCCAACTTTTGTCAGGTGGGATACCAATACCACCACGGTTTCCCATCCACCTCTTCCAATCTGACCAATCATCCACTGTCTTTTGCCAATCAAAGCCAGAGGGATTGAACAAAAAAGGAGCAAACAACCATGAAGTGGCCAAAAACCACATTGAGAATGTGACGAACAGATAAACATTTGTGCTACGATATGACTTCTGATAGACTTCACATTCAATCAAAAGTAAAAGAATCTCCAGGCCCTTCACAAAATGACTCCTTGAGTACAACCTGTAGTTATCAGCAAATTTTGCATGGAACACAACAAACCCCCGACCAGTCGATCTGTATTTAGAGCCTCCATGCAAGAGAGTTCTTCCATAATAATGTGATTTCGTTCCTAGATGGAAGGTAAAGAAGACGGAGGCCAGCTGGAGCTGCATGATGATAAAATCACCCAAGGCTGTGCGAAATCCCTTCTCCAAGCCAGTTTCCATGACCATGGGCAGTACAAGCAGTAAGCCCAACTGAAAGACAGACTGGGTTGCCAAGGCCTTTTCAAGGACTGTGTTCTGAATCATGTTTGGACTTTGAAGTATTTCTCTTTCAACCCCACTCAAAACCATGTATAATCGTCCATACAAGAACAAATAGACAATCCACACGGTCACCTGAAAAAAAATTGTAACAAGTCATTTTGTCTAGCCACAATTTAATACATGAAAGCAGGGTTCACTGTTTTCTGAATATCTTTTTAGTTCCACCTATTTAGATGTACAATGAATCTGTCATGATTTGTAAACTATTGTGGTAATTATATTATTTTGTAAATATTATTATAAGTGAGAATAGGATTAAGTCAGATATTTAGATTCTCTTGTATCTTTTAAATATTTGAATTCTCTAGAAGTTAGGATCTGTTACAACAGATTATATTCCCTGTAATCTCTATATAATTCTGATGAATAAACAAGTAAATATCCTCGGACTAATCAATTAAAGTCCAGCAATGCTACATGGTATTAGAGCACCATAGCACCGACGATTCCGGAAACATCCCCATCAATGGGGTCGACTCACCACAGCCCTGGTTTCGAAAAAACCAGCGATCCCCTTGTCACTACCAATTGAATGATAATCATTTGGTTTCAGAAAAACTCACTCTTCACAATTATCCCGATTGGGCTCAGGCCGTTCTTCTGGCCGTCGGTGGGCGCGGCAAACGCAAGTTCCTCACCGGCGAGATTATGCCACCATCCGACCCAAATTCTCCAGCCACTATCCAATGGGAAATCGACAATTCCCTGGTCTGCTCTTGGCTTATCAACGCCATGTCACCTCAGATCAAACGGAGCTTCATGTATCTTCCCATGGCCAAGGACATTTGGGAGGCAGTCCGAGATTCCTATGTCGATGCAAAGGTTCTGTCTCAGCTATTTAACCTCCGTCGTCGCATCTGGAAGTCCTCTCAAGGCTCCCAGTGTATTGCTGAATGTTGGTTTGAACTTGTCGCCCTTTGGCAAGAAGAAGATCAGATGGCAGATAACAAATGGAACTCGTCACCAGATGCTGCACGCTATCATCGGAATATCAATATTGATCGCGTCATGATCTTTCTCGCTGGTCTCAATCCAGAGTTTGATGATGCTCGAGCCTGATATTAAGTCACTCATCTCTTCCACCATTACGGGAAGTATACTCCGAGATACGTCGCGAAGAATCCTGCAGGCATACCATGCTTCTCAGGGCCGTCTCTCCCAGTCCAGACGTGTCAAGCCTAGTAAGTAAGCATGTTCCCTTCGGCTCTACTTATAACAAAGCTCGTCCGACTTGTGATCATTGTAAGAAGGTTGGTCATACCAAAGACAAGTGCTGGGTAATTCATGGTAAGCCTGCAGATTGGAAACCTCACAAACCAAAATTGCCTTCTGCCCATCAAACCACCATCGAGGTTGATTCCACAACTGAACCAGTGTCCAGTGCCGTCTTCTCTTAATCCAGATCAGTTAAGTCAACTCCTAGACATGTTGAAAACACTATAGGCCTCTCAAGGGCCAATTGCTTCCGTTGCCAAACAAGGTACTGATCATCTTACTCTTATAACATCATCATCTCTACCCAAATGGAGAATTGATACAGGCGCCTCGGATCATATGACGTCCAAATCCAGTCAGTTTACAACATATTCACCTTTGGCTGGCAATGAACACATTGGTACAAGCACTGATACTTGTGCCTCCATTGTTGGCACGGGTACCATACCTGTCACAAAAAGCCTAAAACTTGATTTTGTACTCCATGTTCCCCATTTGGCATATAAATCTTCTTTCAATCAACAAATTGTTCTGCTCACTTTTTTGCCACTCATTGTGTCTTTCAGGATCTCTCCTTAGGGAAGACGATTGGCACAGCTAAAGAGCATGGTGGCCTCTACTATCTTGATGATTCCTCTGCAAGTGCCTTGTCATCACAAATAAAGACCTCTATTTTTCCTTCCTTAGACAATAATAGGAGTTTCCAGCAAGGTTCTGAAAACCAGACCGGTCACTGAACCGATGGAGGTATTGGGTTAAAGGTCAGTGGGTCAGACCGGAGTCAAACCGGTATTAATTAAAAAATATAATTTCATTAAAATAGGAAAAAATATTTATATTTTAATAAAAAAAAAAATTATATAAACTTGGATGGATATTTAAAATTATATTGATTTTTTTAAAATAAAAAGATATCGAGATATCTTCTTGGGCTTGGAAAACATCTCTTTATATTTATTCATTCACGAGTCAGCTAAGGAAAGTGTTGCCAATTAATTAAACGTACAAGTCCTATCACATCTCATTAATGGCTGAACTCCACTCCTCTGCAAGGCAATGTCAACATCAGTTATAGCCTATAGCCAAACGCGCCTCAATATACACTCCAATTTCATTTTGAAATCAGATCTCTCCATTAGTCTCCAACACTTCACTTCTTCTTCTTCACTCTCTTTCTCTCTGCCTGTCGTCCTTTCCTCCTCCACCATAACCGAATGCTTGATCTGCTTCTTCTTCTTCTTGGATCTGCTAAAAGGTGAAAATGGAAACCCAAACAAATCTTTGCACCACCAGTAAAAGATTTCTTTCACAAATCGATGAAACCCAGATAAATCTCTGATCTGCTCATGTTCTTCATGTTTTTCAGCGAATTTGTGGCACCGCCGTCGACAAACATCGACGAAACTCACCGCCATGGATGGATCTACACCTCCGTCGACATCGTTGTCTATTCTCTCTCTCCATCTCTCTCTTAACGTCGACACCCATCTTCCTCTCTTCAATCGACGTTAAATTATTTTTTAAAAAAAAAGATTGACTCGGTCAACTCGGAAACCCGGGTTTCCCCTTAACTCGGACTGGCTTTCCGGCCGGTTGGCCGGTTTCCGGTCCGGATTTCAAAACATTGGTTTCCAGCATTTACAAAAATTGTTTCCTCATTTTTCCAATAAAGATATCAATTTTCATTGTGATACTTGTGAGTTAGCAAAGCACCATCGTGTTACCTACCCTTCCACCACATATCGCTCCACCCGTCTCTTCTCAATCATCCACAATGATGTATGGGGGCCTTCTCGAATCCCTAATCGTATATGTTCAAAATACTTTGTCACTTTCTTCGATGATCACTCTCGCATGTGTTGGGACTTGGGGTATCTTTTAAAAGAAAAATCAGATGTCTTCTAGATCTTTGTTGAATTTTTTCACTATATTAAAACCCTATTCAACTCTACTATTCAGATCCTACATTCTAACAATGGCACTAAATACTTCCCCAATAATTTCAGCCATTTCCTCAAATCTCACGGTATTGCCCACAAAAGTAGTTGCTCTTACACTCCACAGCAAAACAGCATTACAAAACGTAAAAACCATCTTCTTCACATTGCTCGTGCCCTTATGTACACATGTCATGTTCCAAAATATTTCTGGGGTGATGTCATCCTCACAGCCACTCATCTCATCAATAGAATGCCTACCCGTGTCCTTTCCTACATCTCTCCACTTGATAAATTGCGTGAAACTCACATGACTTCACACCTTGATCACTCACTTCCCCTTCGTATCTTCGGGTGCACGGTTTATGTCCATCTCCATCACCTTCCTTCCAAATTTGACCCACAGTCCATCCCATATATCTTTCTTGGCTATTCAAATTGCCAAAAGGGATATAAATGCTATGACCCTAAATCTAAACATCTCTGTCAGCCATGATGTCACCTTTGTTGAAACATCATCTTTTTATTCTCAGGCTTCCACTCATGGGGAGCATTGGAGTGATTCTCAGCCCATTCTTCCTCTACCTGAACCATTACCACCCTTTTATTCTGTGTCCATCCCTCCTATTCTAGATCCACCCTCAAAACCATCACAAACAGGGGGCGCCGAACCTAAAAAACAATATGACAAGGTTTACTCTAGGAGGAACAAACAGCTAGAAGGGTCCACCATGCCTGCAACTCAGCCACTATACCGAGGGTGAATCCTGATGCCAACAAGGAAGAAAACATGCCTATTGCACTAAGAAAGAAGGCACGCTCATGTACTCACCGTCCTATTCAAAAACACATGTCATATGGTAATCTTTCCTGTAAATATTGTCATTTTGTCACTAATCTTGATCAGATTCAGATTCCTACAAATATACATGAGGCCCTAGAAATCCCTGAGTCGAAAAATGTTGTCTTGGATGAAATACATGCTCTTGAAAAGAATCACACTTGGGATATTATTGACTTACCAAAAGGGAAAAAGGCAATAGGGTGTAAGTGGGTATTTACCCCCAAGTACAATGCTGATGGTACTCTAAACAAGTATAAAGCCAGGCTAGTGGCCAAAGGTTTTACACAAACGTATGGATTGGATTACAACGAGACATTTGCCCCTGTAGCAAAGCTAGATACAGTACAAATACTCATTTCCATTGCTGCAAATCTGGACTGGCCACTACAACAGCTAGATATAAAAAAACGCTTTCCTAAATGGGGAATTAAAAGAGGAAGTATATATGACACTACCACCTGGTTTTGACAAAGGACAAGGCAGACAAGTATGTAAGCTAAACAAGTCAATATACGGATTGAAACAGTCTCCTAGAGCCTAGTTTGATAGATTCTCACGGGCTCTAAAGGCTAAAGGTTATACACAAAGTCTCTCTAATCATATTATGTTTACTATGAAAAATGAAGATCTAATTACTATCCTAATAGTATGTGTAGATGACATTATACTTACAGGTAATGATCCTCAAGAAATGAGCAGAATCAAGATGGCTTTAAACCAAGAGTTTGAAGTCAAAGACCTCAGAAATTTGAAAGATTTCCTAGGAATGGAAGTGGCTAGGTCAAAAGAAGGATTTCACATCTCACAAAGGAAGTATGTTCTCGAATTACTGAAGGAAACTGGCATGCTTGGATGTAAACCAAGCAAGACACCTTTTAGTGTCAAGAAAAAGAAGAACAACACGCAACCTCCAACGACAGAACAGGAAGTTGCAAAGAGAAAGAAATAAGAACAAGCTGAAAAACCAGCAGACATAGGGCGGTACCAAAGATTGGTTGGAAAGCTCATATATCTTTCTCACACTCGGCCAGACATTGCCTTTGCAGTAAGTGTTGCAAATCAACATATGCTTCCGAAACAAAAACATATGGATGCAGCATATAAAATTCTGAAATATCTCAAAGGAACACCTGGTTGAGGTCTCTTCTTTAAGAAGACAAATCTAAGGACTATTGAAATATACACAGACGCAGACTGGGCAAGAGATCAAGAAAACAACTATCCACTTCGGGTTATTGCACATTTGTATGGGGAAACTTGGTAACTTGGCAAAGCTAAAAGCAACGAGTTGTATCCAAGAGCAGTGCAGAATCTGAACTAAGAGCGCTATCACAAGGAGTTATGGAAGGAATACGGCTAAAAAGGGTAGCAGACGAGACCTACACACACATAGACTCTCCACTGAAACTCTATTATTGCGATAAGGCAGCCTTAAGCATGGCCTTAAACCCAATTCAACACAGCAGAACTAAACATGTTGACATTGATCGTTACTTTATTAGAGAAAAGGTTGAGGATGGAATTATTTGCCTCTCTTATATTCCTACAAAACTGCAGCTTGCTGATATACTTACAAAAGGACTACCTGAGGATACCTGTGAAGGCTTTGTAGGCCATGATGAGTATCTATGATCCAACTTGAGCGGGAGTGTGGTAATTATATTATTTTGTAAATATTATTATAAGTTAGAATAAGATTAAGTCACATATTATCCTAGGTTAGTTAAGATTAGATTCTCTTGTATCTTTTAAATATTTGAATTCCCTAGAAGTTAGGATCTGTTGCAACAGATTATATTCCCTGTAATCTCTATATAATTCTGACGAATAAACAAGTAAATATCATCGGACTAATCAATTAAAGTCCAGCAATGCTACAACTATACTTTTCATATATATCTTTCTTTTGGCCGGACCATATATATCATTTTGGTGGTATGCAATAAACGCCACTCAAGGTGTCAGTAGGTTATCTTGAACACCCTTCAACTTTAAGTTGTTATTTTCATACCTAAGCCCAGGCAAATGGAGTGATTTTGATGGGTAATATAAATTCGGTCCAGCCTCAAGATGTTCATGCAGTGAACAAGTTCTTAAGTGTGCCTGACATCAACCTTAATGAACCTAATTTATTATTAATTATAAATATTTGGTGAGGTCAATATGTGATGTGGTAAAATGATAGAGTACCGAGTTTGAAGTTGTGTTTAAATTAAATCAGTCTGATTTTATTTTATTAATATTTACTTTAGTTGCTTTAATTATTATTATTGGCTTATTATTATTATTATGTTCTTAAGTAGTTCAAAAATAAGTAGATTGTTCCACTAATACGAGTCCGTTGCTAAAATCATGGGTTGTTAGTCATTTGAATGTCGTATTTGAATTTTGAATTAGAGTTCATCTCTCTGCAATCTACTCTTATAAATTGGCATATTGCCTCCTCAATATAATATCGAATATTTTAGAGAGTAAATTGGTTTAAGAGATTCTCCTGGGTTGTTTTAGAGAGGTGGTGAGATTTTTGCCTACTCTTTATCTTAGAATTTCTTATAGCTTTCCCAACTTATTTCCTCATATCATCTTTAGTTTCCTTAACTTAAATTCTCATATAAGATTCCCATCAGCTTACTCAAATCAGTATCTTATCATAAAACATGAGCCTTGACAGCCATAATTAAGTGCTTGTGATGGACCTATAGCTTTTGGGCCTAGGTTGTTAGTGGACAGTGGAATCCATAATGAATTAAATTGATTACCATGCTACTGAAGTAGAAACCAACTGTTGAGAAGTAGAAGGATAGCATTCTATAGAAGTCAAACCGCTGGCCAAGCCGATAAACATCACGGCTGAGTGTTTGCTCTCCATTTCCATTTGCTAGTTTAGCCTCAAAAAGTGATATCTGATTCATGCCCACATCACGTGCCTTACCTACTTGGATGTATTCATGATGTGTGATAAATCCCCCGCGAAGAGTTGAATTGAACCCTAACAATATAATAATAATTAATCTTACAACCTCCATCCACGAATCAGACATTATCTGCTGAACCTTGAAATACCTGCAAATATATCCTCGCTTAAGTTTATAACTTTTGAAGCTTTACTTGCGCCACCTCTTGTTATGTGGAAGATTCTGTCAAATATATCAGGATGTCCATAATGGAATCGTACCCTGTACATTAAGCAATACGGAAAACTTAAATGAGGAAGACTCATGAA
Source organism: Acacia melanoxylon (assembly GCA_019022615.1). NCBI lineage: Eukaryota > Viridiplantae > Streptophyta > Magnoliopsida > Fabales > Fabaceae > Acacia > Acacia melanoxylon. Next base: position 22,362,349 of record JAFJYJ010000002.1, read on the forward strand.
TAATATTCAACAAGGGGAAAAAGCATTATACTCTTGTATATCCTGTCACATTGTTGATTTAAAAAAGTTTAAACTTTCCCTAATACTTTATCATTTTTTTAATGGACCTCAATGATCAAATGAATTAATTAAATCCACAAAAGTCGGCTGCGGTTCTTCAATGTCTCTTTTTCACTTTTAATAAACAACAAAAGCCTTATCCCACCAGGTGGGAGTTGGCTACATGGATCACAGTGTAGAAGAAAAGAAATAATGTCCTTTTTAAGGTAATGAATTTTTTAGATTATTTATGGATTAAACAACTAAGGTAATGATTTTTTTAGATTCATGAATTTAAATAAAAGAAGATAAAACAGATAAAAGTCCTCCAGTCCCTAAGTTGGGACAACAAATCTAAGAAGAATGCCCAGAATGCGTTCTAGATAACATAACAAGCTTCTAGGATGTGTAGATCAGTGGTTTCCTGACAAATAAGGGAGGAAAAAAGAATGGAAAAGTGGGGAAATGCTGAAGATATACTTGCAACTACCAACCGCCTTTTGGGCAGATCAAGTAGAAAAGAAAGAAAATGATAAAGAGATACGAGACAGCCAAGGACAAAAACTCAAGAACCTTTATTCCATATTATGAACTATATGCAATATCACATTCAAAGTTATGGACAAGCATATTTATACTGACCTTAGAAGATTTGCTAATACTCGTTGACCAATGGTCACAAAGCTGGTTTCTTGGTTTGACATGAACCAAGCAAGTGACGAAACACTGCAAAATACAATGTAACTGTTAGATATTGTAGATATCATAATTATTTGATTATGTAATAATTAGCAGACAGTAGGATATAGGCATAAGATTCATTCTCCCTTTTTTAATAAATACCTCATGTAAACTCTCAATAAAATCATCGACTATTTCCCTCATTCTTTTTGTCAGTAACTGTATCAATACCATGAAACCAATTATAAATTTTCCCTTAATAACTTACGTTTTTGAGCTAAAATGGTTAACATCGGTGATCAAATGGTCTAGAGTTTGTTCCTTGTTGCTACCCAGATTTCTTAATTAAAATTTCCCACATAAAGCACGGCAGTCCAGCATTTTGTCCCCATTTCAAGCCCAAAGGGATTTCATGTGACTGGGCATGTCTAATATATTCATAAAACTAATAATCCTTTTAAGTGGTTTTTGTAACTAACCATAAGATACAGGTCCCCCCCCCCCCCCAAAAAAAACAAAAACAAAATAAAATAAACGAAGAAGAAGCTTATTCAACTGATATCTAATACATTGTCAAAGAGCTGACCTTCCAGTAAATATATGCTCCCTTAGACCCAATATGGAGGGTTTCCGCTGCCCACTGTGACTTCGATGGAATTCCTCCAATAAATTTCTCATTTTGAAAGCTTCTTCATAGTAATTGTCCTTGTAAAAGAGAAGATGACAGTGAGCAAATTGAATCACAGAGCATCGATCCCACATTAATGTCTCAGGCAAAGCTACCTGATTCATGTCTATGGTCTGCAAAGCTTCTCCACGAGTAAATATAATAGCATGATTTTGGTTTTCAGGCTTCCCTTCACCAATTGCTGTGGGAGAACCAGGAAGCTTGATGCGATATATTTCCTAAGAATGCAACAGAAAATCATGTGTGTTAGAGTTACATGATTACAAACAAGGACATTGACATTTAGTTAATCATTAACCATCATATATTGATCCATAGAATAGCCACAAAACCCAATGACATGCCTCTATCAGAAAAGGGATGTCCCCATGGATACTGTTCAGTAATTTCATTCCCCATTTCATGATGACTTGTCACATAACTTCTTTTAGAAAACTTGCATAAAGCAGAAATCACAAGAAAATAGCAGACTAAATTATTGTGTCCATACCTTATCATACTTGTCCCCTCCTTTGACAAGAACAGAGTAATAAACTGGCTGATTTTTTTCATCCACCATCTCTTCTTTTTCATCTATGTAAGCTACGCGAAGAGCTGGATTTCTGCATGGTAACTTGCATTTTTATTGTGGATACCAAGGATATCATATATTATACAACTATTTACATTTCTCCAAATGATTATATTGAGTGTTGACTCACGTTAACATAAGATTGAGAATATTATTATAGCAGCTTCTGTCTCGAGGATTTGTTGATTTCTTTTGAGAACCATAGATCTGACATGAAACAACATAGGTGAACTTTAAATCAGCCAGAGCTTGCGCATGATTCAAAGAGTTTCTCTGATCTCCCCTGAAATCTACAGTCCTGTAGCCACCAAAGATAGCTGCACAGAGAACAATATTATTTCATTTATAAATATATGGCTTCTGCTACAGTTGGGATTTGAAATTGAAAACATAGCATACAAAATAGGAAACTAACCATTGTCTCCAGCATATTCTAGAAAGCATTGAAGGTTCAGAGCTTGCCTGTAGTACATCATTCCTCTTACTAGAAAAAGAAATGAAATAAAATTATATATATATATACACACACACACACATACATGTCTAACAAAGAAAACTATATATCTGCTATGATATTGACCTGTTCGATAGAGTGTCTGCCCTCTGCAAGATGCCCACTGACGTGTTAACTCACCCTCATCAAGTTCAGGATAATGATGTTTTAGATCTTCAAGTCTCTCATGGAAATTGGTCCATTCATCTACAGTGCATTTAGAAAGTACAATGAGCATAACTAGTAAGTATTAAAAAGGACCAGGGAGCAAATCAACAGAAGACTCACCAGGATATATCTTCTTTAAATAAAATAAAATTGAAATCCCATCTTCATTTTCTTTATTGAGTTCCTCATCAGAATACAACACATCCTCTTTGTAATATGGGGTAAGAACACTAAAAAAGAAACTCAGATAAGTTCCACAGCACAGAAGCAAAAGGTGAAAAAATCAAAACAACCATCCATATCTTGGGGACACTCAATGAAACTGTAGATAAGGGCACATGATCTTTTAAATAATAGGTAAATTGGGAAAGACAACCATTATAGCCACAAACCATAATTGAAAAAGAAAAAAGGTAAGGACAATAATTACTCTTCTCTTTCAATTGACTATAAAAGTTGGCAGCTTGCTTCTGGGGGGATCAGAGTTAGTGAGTTTGATCCCTACGTCGTCACTTTCCTTTTCCCCAACCCCATCCCAAGGCCTTATGCCTCCTTTTTAACTAGGGAAAAAAGCAGCTCCCAAAACTGACCTTTAGGAAAACAATAAACTTTGGACATAAAGTAGTAAATTACCTATCTTCTGGCTACATTTATATTGTAATTTACTCCAGTACATTAGTCTATCACAGTGACCAACCTGAAAGACAGCATGTCCTGCACTTTGGGAGCCTTTGGCATATTCATAAATAAAGAATTTGCAAAGAATGTAATACGCCGACGAGCATCCAGATTTTGTGGCACATTTATGGCAGACTCCTTGACAGTCAAAAGCAAATGAAGCCTAATAACCTATAGAGGGAACAAAGGTATCAAGAGGCATGCACAAAAAACAATGTAATGTGACCAGTTAAGCATGGTTGTCATGACTTACCTTTTCCTTGCATGATTTGTCTAGTGCAAGTGAAATGTTAATTTTGGCAAACCTCTGTCCTTTCGAGTCATTATCTACAACATTACGCTGGGGCGGTTGCAGGATTCTTAAAGAGCACAGCCAAGCCAATGTCACAAATTACAGGGCAATCATTTTAGTGTTGAAAGGAAATAATAATTATTATGAAAGAAAACATTTAGACTTACGAATTGCCATCAACCATAACATCCTGGACAATAATTTCTACTATATCCTGCATTAAATTGACTATCTGAGGCTTCAATGTCTCAATTTTGTGATCATCAGTTTGCTGTCAATGGAATAAATATCAATGTTTGTAACTTTGAATGGATATGCCAAAACGCCTCACATATGATTTTGAGAAGTATGAAACTCCCTACGGTCCAAAATATAAGTCTAGATTACCTACTTGTGCACAGACCAAGAAAGGAAGTAAAGTGGAAGTTAACTCATTAAATTTGCCAAAAAATAATATTTTCCAAAACAACCCTTACTAAATTGAAATATGACCTTACTTTTTATGGAAAAAAAAAATTATAGATAAGGGTGAATCAAGCGAAAGTAAAATTTAATACGTTAGATATTTACCAAATGGGACTTACATTTTTTAAGCAAGAAAAGCTTGGAGAAAAGGACTTGTATTTTGGACAGAGGGAGTAAGAAAAAGACATGCAAAAAGACTAAAAATGGAAACAAGATACCAATAGAGTTAGGAATCTCTCCAACTTCTCAATGAGTAAGGGCAAGCCATTCAATTTGAATTCTTTGACAAATGTGTGCTGTTCTATGCTCATGTCAACTCTCTGCCAAATTTTCCTTATGACCCTGTTTCATGGCCATCCAGTTGAAAGAATTCTATAAGCAAAAAAATATATGGGCAGGCAATTCCCCTCCACCGCCTCTCAACTTATACATCATAAATAACGCATAAATTTTATTGAGATAACAGATAAAAAAGATCCATGGGCTGAAAAAAATAATGAAAGATCAATTAACCGAAAGTGTAGTTAATTCTATAATAAGTTATTTTTCTTAAACATCGTCACCCCATGGTCTCTTTAAATAATTCTCAACTTTTTAGGCTGGAGATGGGAAGCAGGGGCAGGAAGACTATCAAATGCTTCGTACTTACGCCTTATCTTCTTCATCTACCAGGAGGTAATATATAATATTCCTGAGTGTCTCATAGCATTCAATGACTGCTGAATACATGTACTCATCACTCTTGATCTTTTTAAATAACTCAGCGTCATCCTTCCCCTTGTAATCTTTTGCCATGTCTATTGCTATTGGAATCTATCATGTATGAAAGGAAAACAGGAAGTAAGTAAAAGTCACAGGAATTCAGCCAAAAATAACTTATACGATCCATTCACAACATGTACCTTACTAGCAAGCAAAAATGGGGGCCACTGAATTACAGTAACATGACTGGAGCGGTAGGGGACAAGCAACAGATCTCTATCCCTGCACAGTTTAAAGACAAAGGTAATAGTTAGAATCTTGAAATCCATGCATTAGCTGCAAGGCGAATTAAGTATGGACCTATTGCTGATCAGGTCTTCATCTCTCATGGAATTTATAACCTCATTCCAAACCCGAGAAAAGTATGCAATATTTCTGCGTTCATATGATTCATCCTGAAACAAAAATTATTCTTTAGCCCCATAAAAACAAGAAATAAATAAGTCAGTGAATCCTTCCATATCTAATCAAATGATGGGAATGTTTCTACTCTCACAAATCATGGGATATTGAGCAAATTTTCTCACTCTCTCAGCTTGAGCGATAGTGTTATGCATAATATGGAAGCTAATGCATGCATATGACTACAGTTCTAGATGTATATATCATATGAGAACTGTAAAAAATGCTGTATATAGGAAATGTAAGAAAGTAGAGTTAAATGTCTTGTACGATTAACTAAATAACTACAAGGTTCATGTGGGCCAAATTACAGCATCAAATACAAGAGTTCTGAAATTGTTAATATGAAGTTCAGTACCGAATCCTCTGGCTTAGTCTCACTGTTACTTCCAGGCAGGAAGCACTGACTGAAAGCTGATGGTATAGATTCAAATCTGGAGCGCAGCATCCCAAGTGTCCTTATCTAAGAGATCAAAAATACCCCAAGGAGATATCAACAGAAAAGTTTTGTATCACCAGTAATACAAGCTTATTACCACTATAAAAGCAATTTAAAAATATTTTTAACAGAAAAGACAAGTAGGATTGGCTTCATGGAGCATCTATTTGAAGTGCAAATTATATATATTTTAGGAAATTTTCTTGGAGGAGCTAAACGAACAACAAAGAAAACATTAAAATGAATTTTTCCACTAACCTCACCCAAATGATGAAAGGCTCCAAGAATCCCACCAAATACAGCGGAATAAATGGCATACCATATTTGAGTATCCATAAGGTAAACCTATATATCAATGAAATATATAATAGAGGCATGCATTCATTAAAAGAACAACCAAGAGCCAATGCAACAGATCAGAATAAAGTCAGTGACTCAAGAAATTCCGTTTTACTCAACTTACCAGTATAATTGGAGCCCATATTGCAATGACAACAAAAATATTATGAGTATCTGTAGAATTTGCAGTGAGTTGATGCTAGCAATATCCACAGAATATAAAGTATAGATAATGAGAATATACAGCACAGCGTTACCATTTTCTGGAAAGAATTCGTGCCACTGAAAGTTATCTATAGGCATCTCCATGATTAATTTTGTGGGTCCAACAAGGGGCAATATCTATGGGAAAAAAATAGTTTGGTAGAGCATAGAAAAATCAGAATGATGTAAATTCATGAGAAAATTAAGTTGTTGATAGTTATGTACACACAAGACAACAAAAAAACTGAATGCAACATGATGGCAAGAGCTCTACAATTTACAATATGAGGGAATAGTTTTATTGATTTCTATCTTTGATCCCTTAGTTTACAATTGAAGCGTCCATATTTGTTTCTTGTGTAGGACATTGGTCTTCAACAGAATAAATATCAATGATATGTCGCAAATTCAAAGGCCTAATGAAATTATTTTCTCTTCTTTCTAACATGTGTTTCTTGTGGAGGACTATTTTCAAAATAACTATACAGTTTGTTCAGTTGTTCTTACATTGTACTATGGCTACTTTGCTTTGGAATAAGTTATATGGAATCTCTGGGCAGTTTTGGGTTTGCCCAGAAAAGGGGGATTAATTTATACTGATTAGTATGCAGTTATTCAGGAAGAAGACCAAAAAAAGTTTAAGGGAAAACTGGGGAAACTTTCCTCATTAGAAATTAAATTGGTGAGAAAGACTTGATAAAATTTTATACACAATTGGTACTCTGCAAATTTTGTACGCACAAAGTACCAGTATTATGATTCAGGTCCTTCCCACTAATAAACTTTTTAAAGAGGGATTTTCCCCTAATTTTCCCAAAATTTATGAGGAAGTGAGTGAATACTTACTTGCATTTAGTTGGAAAGGAAGATAAGAATATTTTGTAGTACCTCGACAAATGCTTTATGGAAAAGTGTCATATCTCTTGCTTCTCTCTAGTGTTCTCTATGGTTGTTTGAGTCTTGACTATTATGGACAGAGATTGGGGAACTTTCTTATATTCTTAAGCTTACATTTTTTTCCTCATTTCCCCTTTCTCTTGAGGGGTTTTTCCCTTAGTCTTAGGAGGTGGTCAAAGTCCCTATTACCAAACATCATTGCCACATCAACACACGTCATCTCTAAGGACATTGGCCAAAGTTGATCATCATTCGACGGATTCCTCAATGAAAAATTATACAAGCCTTGACCCAAGTTGGCTACATCTCTAGAAACCAAAAACTATGTTTTCTCATCATTTTATTAAAAAAATTCTCAACAATTCTTAAGAACTATGATTTGCATTTTTTTTATATACAAAAGTATAGGTGGGTTGGATCTTAAGGGCGCACTAGGACCAGGGTATGCCTCCAAACTCAAAAAGCCCTTACAATATGATTTACACATTAATGTGATAATAAATTATAAAATACCTTAATTATTAATGTTAAGAATTGAAAGTTTAGAATTAGGAAATTAATTAGTATTGTTATGATTGATGTTTATTACTTAATATATTAGGATTTGATATGAATATTTCATCATTATGATTAGATTAGATTAATTTCTTAGGTTAGGGTTAATCTATTAATTAGCCTATATAAAGGCCTCTTTGTATTCACTTTTATCCTTAAGGATCAATAATATTAGTATTTTCCTTGTGCTTCAATGTGATCCTTAAATGTATCAAAGCTAATCTTTTAGGGTTACTATTGTTATTTTTTCCTCTGCTACCTGCAGTGAAATACTTTCCTCTTGCCCGCTATTCACTGTTTATCACGGGCAAGCTTGGAATCACTCTCAAGGTTCCAAATCTCAACGTCATGTGTGAACACGCGCCGGCCATGGATGTTCAAAAACCTGATTGTCCTAACCTTGGTGTCCGACCTTCATCTGCCTTACGCATGAGCTACAAACACTGTCTCAATGTTTGCCACACTTTCACGTGCCAAACGCATGACAGTGCGTTCCGACGAGTTTCCGACATTGACTCCCTTCTCCGACGTCGTTTCTCTGAGCCCGGCTTGCCCCTGGTGGTTTCATGCTCCACTTTTGTGTTTCCAGGCTTGGATACGTTTGTCTCTTTGGTTGCCTATTCTGGTGCTTTGTTGTTTGGTCCCTAGTGTGGTCTACTTTGGAGCGTTGTTTGGTCCCTAACCTTTGGTGTTCATCCCTAGTGAGATGTTTGGAGTGTTGTTTGGTTCCTTGTGAGACCGTTGGTTGTTGCTTTAGTCCCTTGTGAGACCATTGGTGGTTGTTTTGGTTCCCTGTGAGACCATTAGCTGTTGTTTAGGTCCTTTATGAGTTGTTAAGCTCCTGGTGACCTAGTGAAGCTGTTGGATTATTACTTTTGGATGTCCTCGTTGTGACATTAGGTTGAACTATTCTTGAATGTGCCCGAACTTGCTTCTAGATTCAAGATCTCATGAAGAAGTAAATTATTAGTGATTAGTTACTGGCTGCTCACATTCAAGCTACTTTCTCCTTGAGGGGGAGGGTTAAGAATAGAAAGTTTAGAATTAGGAAATTAATTAGTATTATTATTATTAATGTTTATTACTTAATATATTAGGATTTGATATGAATATTTTATCATTATGATTTGAATAGATTAGTTTCTTCGGTTAGGGTTAATCTAGTAGTTTCCCTATATAAAGGCCTCTTTATATTTTCTTTTATTCTTAAAGATCAATAATGTTAGTCTTTTTCACATGTGATCCTTCAATCTCAATTAATAAATTATGACATCGGCTATATATACTTCAACTATTGAAAAGAAGTTTAGAGCTCTTCCCCTCTATATAAAATCATCATAAGAAAAACAGGATTGCACCAACCACAATTTAGTGACAAGCCCATGGAACAAACAAAGAAGCATCCTCACTTATTTTAGTTTTGTAATTTTGACTGCTCAACTTTTCTCCTAATTTGTTATTGTTGTTGAATGAAGAATAATGGTTTCAGCTAATCAAGGATAATAATCAAAGTGTATATCCTATAATCATGCGGCTAATATGGAAGGTAATTAAAAGAGCTGGAATTAAGGAATTGATTGAGAGAAGACATGTCGACTACCTTTCTCATATACATCTCTCTTCCCTCAATTTCTGTCATCCCTATCATCCTTTTCCCTTTCTAGTTATTTTCTTCCCCTTTTTCTTCTCTTACAGCAAGAAAATCCATTTGGACAGGAAAAATGAGAAATGTCTGTCAAGGTGGGGTGACCACATGTGTACAAGAGAGCCCATGTATCGGACCAAGGGTGAGACGCAATGAGAGGTTTATGTACATAATGGTGTACAAAGGAATTAAGGTTTTTCAATATGCATTTACTAAGGAACATTATCACTTTGTCTCGACAAGTAACTCAAGTGTAACAGGTTTTTAAAATGTAAATGATGTAGCAAAGCCACATATAATTGACCTAGAGATTGTACCTCCACATAGTAGCTAAATGCCAGCTTGCTTATTAGGAGCAGGATCCAAAATAGGGTGTACCTGCCACAAAAGATGCATTTTAATGCAAAAGCAAAGAGGAACTTTTAGCACACTCAATTGGGCCAATGATTCAAAAATTTTGTTTAATGACAAAAACATTGCAGGAATACTTTTCACATGACAAATATGAGCGCTCATAGTTGAAGACAACACCAACAGCTATTTAGCAACTGATACATAATGGAATGGATGATATAATACAAAAAGTAATTTTGATAATGGAAAAAGATCCTCATGTCCCTACTTTAAAAAAAATAATGATAGAGACCATTCAGTTATAAATATAAGAACATAATAATATCACGAGAGAGGGAGAGAGAGAGTCACTTTCCTCCTGCCAACCAAATAGGACATAGACGTGGTAAATTGCAATCAAATATACATTTGTCAGCATAGTAAATTGCAATTAAAGATACATTCATCAGCATGTATATAATTGAGACTGAAAACCTTGCCAGTTTAAAATTGGAATTCTCTGCATCATTCTTATTGATCATCCAACCATCTGAAAATAATTTCTTGCTAAATACAGATGGAAGCCAATTACCATATAAAATCGGGTGATTAAATAAGAAGTTACCAGAGCTTTTCACTTACTTCAGCAGTGATAACAAGTCCTCATGCATACCCATTCCCACATACAGTACTGGCTGAAGAAAGGTAGGTGTTCAAGAAGAGCAAACAAATTAGAAAGATGTAGAAGAATTAATTTAAGCACCCGGCATGCCATAAGTCTAGTAAATGCTGGTCTTATTTACCTGAGTCCACCACATTAGAAGGGTAACAATTTGCACCTTGGAGTTCTCCAACTTTCTCCGTATGGGTGGAAGAAAAAATAATATTACAGCCACAATGTTCGGCAGTAAGTATATCACAACAACATATGTATATAGTGACTGGTCCCCCCAATCCCCAGCCCAACTGGTTAAGGATTTTATAAGCCCTGATGGATTCTGAAGAGAACTGGAATAGCTGACTGGCAAAACAACAAACCAAACAGCAGCAGCAACAAATTTCAGAAGATACCATAGCAACTGAGAAATTTTCATATTCTTCAGGGCATTCCAAGTCAGAATAATATCCAAAGAAGCTGCAAGTAGAAGTTAAGATTAGTGGATTAGTGGTTTGAATGTTAATAGTAACAGTAATAGTAAGTAGTTGCATTAGCATTTATTCCTACCCAACATAACAGAAAGTTTCAAGCGCATAGGATCAAGTACCTTGCAGCAAATTCAGAATAGCATGTGTGATGAATATGCTCATAACATTTCTAAAGACATCTCCATCATAAAACATAGCAAAAGGTCCTGAGGAACTCCATGCAACAATAATCATGGCCTGAAAAGCAGTACCTTCATAAATGTCACAAACTTCTTCTGTTGAAATTCAAAAGCTATGTCATAATTCCAACCATCATGGATTGAGATTACCTGTAAAGCCAAAATAAAGAAGATCCACATTCGATCAAAACTCCTGTAGAGGCTCCAATATGTACGAACTTCCACAAAATTTGTTTTGGGCTTCTTTCCAGCTCCAGAGCTAGCTCGATTAGGACCCTACCATTGGCATTTGATATTCAACAAAAGATCTCTCAGGAATAAAGGACAATAGGGAACAAGAACAATAAAATCAAAATGCAATCTTTTTCCTCTTACAAAGATGGAAAATTTTCTGAATTCTAGAAACAGTCAAGGGAAAAAGAAAAATAACAATATTGATTGGGAAATAAATTTTGAATCATGAACCACTTTCAAATGAAATATGCTTCAATACTAATACTATTTTAAAAAAATGACTCGTCCAATAGCTAATCAATATACTTGACCATCTATTTCTTATTTTTCAGTTTACGATTTTATCAATCTCAATGCAATATTAGAAGTGAACATTCCTATCATGCAATGTCCTATGCACTGATTTGAAAACATTCCTATCATGCAATGTCATATGCATGAACAGCTTTGTGAGAGTACCATTTGAAAATTCAAAACCACTATTCTTGAGATAAGGAAGATAAGGAGAAAGCCATATGAGAGAGAGAGAGAGAGAGAGAGAGAGACCTCATTTACTGGCTGTGACTCAGCTGAATTCCTAAAAAAATCTGCTTCTGGGTCCATCGGCCACCCCAGATTAAAACATTTGTCAGACCTAGGAACACAGAGTTAGGCATTTTGTAAAACATATAGACAACAAAAAATGTTTTAGCATTGTTTTCAACATTCTGATAATTATAAACTAATTAAAACATTTACCAAAAGTATTCATTCAGATCATCATAATTTCTCCACTTGGAATGGCTGGCCTTGCCCTGGTTGTTTCTTTGAGCTTCCTGTTTCATTAGATTCAGAAAAGAGTTTCAGGCACACATTTATAAGAATGTAGCAAAATAAATACAATTATTACTGTATCATACTCACCTTTGCTAACACATCATAAATAGGTGTTATAACATCCCTCAGAAAGGTTTCTTCATATGGAGCTTCAACTTTGTCTTTCTCCCCACTCATAAGATGGACATTGCTTTGTATAATCTTATAGACATGATCGCACATCTTCGGAAAGAAAGCAACAAAAGAGTTATATCATAATCTCATTGATTAAAGAACTTTCATTTTTCAATCTCAAGCAATAGGTTTTCCCCCTGTGATAATCTAGTAGCTGTTTACACCAGTTAACTAAAAGTCATGCAAAATACTGTTATGCTAGAGTCTGGTAAGGTACTATTTTGGGTTAAGCTAATGGGAAGGTGGTAGGAACCAAGGCAGGTAATTGTAGAATATACTCTAATCTACGAGAAGACGCAAGACTCTTGCGAATTCAATTAGATTAGCCAATCTCTAATAATTAGGAATTCCACTAATTAATAAAGCCCAAGGAGAAATATCCCGTTTCAATTTACTCTCTGAAATATTCGACACTTTATTAATGAGGCACTAGGCCTATTTATAAAGATTTACAAAGAGTGAACTCTATTCAAAATTCAAATACGAAGTCTGAAAATATATCTAAATCTAAGATTTAGATAACTAATAATCCTAACAACTATATCTTATCTAATAAGATATTCCTAAAGGTAATAATAAAATATAATTAAAGACTAACTAAAATCCCTAACAACTATATCTTATCTAATAAGATATTCCTAAAAATAATATAATTAAAACAGACTCGATTACATAAAAGATAAAAGATAATCAAGATAATAAATTAAAGCATAGCGAGTTGGATCGCTATCAAAAGGTTAAATGAGAATGTGAAAGGACCCCATTCCTAGGAAAGACCTACACAAGGCAACCTAGGACGACACACACTAAAGGAAGGGATACTTTTTAAGGCTGCGGGCTGACTTTCCTATTTTGATGTAATTGTTAGACATATAGCCGCTGCATAGAGTGGCTCTAGTCTTTAGCACGTAGCACTCTTTTTGAACACCGTGCACGAGATGCTTTTTACTTATATTAGACGTAGGATGGAGTAAAGAGGTTATGCTGATTTTTGAGTGCAGATTGTCGGAGAGGGAAACTCGTTCGAGTAACAGAATTTCTTGGCTGTGGGAGTAGTATTGCTCTCGACAGATTGTAGGAGAGGGGGGGACAAGTTTGTTAGCACAGATTTGCCTCTGTTCTTGGCTGTGGGAGTCTTTTGACTCTTGACAGATTTGTGTTACTAAATGTATTCCTGTTTTTGATGCTGAAATATATCATTGTTTAGGTTCCTATTCCAATGGTTCCTAACAAATTGGTATCAGAGCAGTAAGATTCTAAGGAATTAGAAGCAAGCCAGAATGAAGGAGAGAGACTTGAGTGTGCTTAGTTTTAAAGAACTGATGCAGATGTTGGATGCAACTCTATTACTGTTGCAGAAACATAAAGTAGAGTCTCAAATGCATAAGCATGGGACTAGAGAAGCTTTAGAGGGCAGCAGACTAGCAAAGAAGGAGAAGAAATCAGAGATATAGGTTGAGGCAAAATATGTTGCAGTAGATGAGGATGCAAAAGAGGTGGACGAAACTGAAGTGGAGGAAATACTAGAAGATGAGTTAGCTGAAGTTGAAGAGAAAGAACATGTAGCAACTGGAAAACAATTAAAGCTACAACCTTTTTCAGCAAAAGAAAATTTTGGCGACATCCCGAAAGAAAAGGTAAAGGCTGAAACTTTTCAAGTTGCAGATGCCGTAGATATCCGGCCTACATATGTTGCTATAGAAGCAATCAGTAAAGGAATGAGTAGAGGATGGGAAGCTGAGAGGGTTCGGGCACGACGATGGGAAATTGATAAGCAAGGGAGAGACTGGGTAAAGGGTGAATCGCCTGCTCAAGAACACTTATATTCATCTTTTTCATCAGAAGAGAAACTAGAAGTAGTTTTTGGTTACAGCCCAAGAGAAAAGATGAAAGCTGAAGCTTTCCAAGTCATGGAAGCAACCAAAATAGCGTCAAACAGTCCCAGAGAAGCTCATCAAATGAATGTTGCTGTAGACGAAGTGAGAATGGGGACGAAGAGAAGCGGGAATGTCGAGGAGACTGGAGCTAAACATGGGAAATATGATGAGCAGAAAAAAGGAGAAAAAGCAGAAGCCAGCCCTGGAAAAGAAGAAAAGCAAGACTGGGTGGTGAGGAAGAGGATTCTCTCATTGGCATATTTTCTTCTCATCTCTCATCATCCAATCTCAATCATTGATTTGACTTAAATGAGGTTGTTGGTGTGAGAGGATATATCAAATCTATGGTCCATATTTAAAGCTAATAAGGGACAATGAGAAATGCCAATGAGAGAATCCAAACCCGGGTGGTGAACCTGGTTAAAAAAATCAAATGGGGATGGGGTAGAAGCCCGAAACTTATTGAGAAATTGAAGGAAAAAAAGTTACAGGGCTTTAGGGTTAATGTAACCCAACAATCTGGGCCTAAGTATTTTCGGCCCAACCCTACTTACTACCTACAAGTGAGACATCTGGATGAAGGCGGCCAGGGCATCGTTTCTGCGATCATGACCTCTGAAAGCTCGACAAAGACAAAAGCGCACAGTGACACAACATCGTCTTCCTCTGCTGTGTTTGCAAGCGACAACCTGAGGAAAATAGATGCGACGGCATTAGAGACGAAGACGATCAGCAAGCAAGCGGTGCTGAAGCAAGACGGAGGTTATAATGCTGAAGCCACCATTGAAATTACAACCCAAGATTTTATCGTTGCAAAAAACATACTTCATGTGATTCTCAATGAAGAAGAGAATTTGCTTGGTGTGACTACAGCAAGATGGGGATTGGAGGTCTGCAAAACAAGACGGCTGATGAACAGGAAAATTGAAGTACTTATCAAATGGAAGGATACGCCATCTTATGAGAATTCTTAGGAAGAGGCCAAGTCAATAGCAAACCAATTTCCTTCTTTTCACCTTGAGGACAAGGTGGAGCTTCTAGGGGAGGGTAATGAAAGGACCCATTCCTAGGAAAGACCTACACAAGGCAACCTAGGACGACACACACTAAAGGAAGGGATACTTTTTAAGGCTGCAGGGCTGACTTTCCTATTTTGATGTAATTGTTAGACATATAGCCGCTGCATAGAGTGGCTCTAGTCTTTAGCACTGTAGCACTCTTTTTGAACACTGTGCACAGATGCTTTTTACTTATATTAGACGTAGGATGGAGTAAAGAGGTTATGCTGATTTTTGAGTGCAGATTGTCGGAGAGGGAAACTCGTTCTGAGTAACAGAATTTCTTGGCTGTGGGAGTAGTATTGCTCTCGACAGATTGTAGGAGAGGGGGGAACAAGTTTGTTAGCACAGATTTGCCTCTGTTCTTGGCTGTGGGAGTTTTTGACTCTTGACAGATTTATGTTACTCAGTGTATTCCTGTTTTTGGTGCTGAAATATATCATTGTTTAGGTTCCTATTCCAATGGTTCCTAACAGAATGTAAAGAGAGGTAATTAAAGTTGATATGAGAAAATGAGTTGAGAAGGCATGAGGATATCTAAGATGAATCTAAATTACTCTGTTTTAAAGAGGAAGCAAGCATCTCGCTAACTCTTTAAGAACAACCAAATCCTTAATAGAAAGATGAGCCAGAATTTATAACTCAACAAACTATTAAAGCTTAAGAGAATCTCCAATACGAATTTACTCTCTGAAATATTCCATGCTCTTATTGATGAGGCACTATGCCTATTTATAATAGTTTACAGAGAGAGACTCCAATTCAAAATTCAAATACAAAATCCAAATATGAAATTCAGATAACTCACAATCCTAGACTCTAGCAACTAAATCTATCTAGTAGGATATTCCACTTATTTCCTGATTTCCTAAAGATAATAATAAAAACAAACTCAATTAATTAAATAATAATTAAGTAACCAGCAAATAATAATTGATATTATTCTTAGAAGAATAATATCAATTATTATTTAATTGGTACTCTATCAGAGTCTTACGGGGAAGAGAGATGCTATGTGGGGAACTTTTTAACACTCACGCAGTTGATAGTCACATTATGACGCAAGGAATATTGAATCTGGTACGGTTTATAGAAGGGTTAACTTGGCTAGGGTAAAATGTATTTGCTAACTTCAATATTTCATACGCACTAAGAAGAACAATTTCAAAGTTAAAATGTTTTCAGCAACATAGCTAATGCTGATGGAGGTAGTGAGGATGATATATGATAGTGTATATAAACGTAACACAAGAAACATTTTTACATCATATACTCGTGTATAAATTGCTAAGTATTAGAGTATATGCTAGATGTAAGACTCACCATATAAATATGAATTCTATGTCAATAAAAATGATGGAGCATTAAACAAAACTCACATGATGAAAAATGTAGCAAAGACATTCAGGCATAAAGCGAATATTTGAAGCTTCTCCCCAAATAAGAAGATAAAGAGCTATGTATATCAGCTCTAACTGTTGCTTGTCACCATTTTCTGGAAACCTGTGGTGCCAAAAGTAATTGCAAAATTTTGGTGAAGTTATCCCAAAACAAAAAAGAAAAGAAAAGAAAAATTCTGCATGCTGCCCTTGTTTCTAAAACACTATTTAAGCTGATTTCAAGAAACATCTCAGGACGTCATATAATGATCCCCCTATAATAAATTCACATACCTAATATTGGATATAGAACTGGATATAGAACGCACATGATTCCACCATGAATTGTAATTCTTGAAAATTTTACGCAATAAACGTGGCACAGTATCGTCATGAAGCTGAAACAGCCTCACATTAGTCTTCAATATCAAACATAGAAGTGTCATATTATGTTGCAATCTAATACATCAAGAGAATGAGGAAACTAGAGATGAACTGAAGAGCAAGAATCAATAGTTCACCTCATGAGGTTCCGGTTTTGCGTTCCTTATATCAATGTTGGCAAGTAATAACACAAGGTGCTCTCGTTGATTTGCCACATTTCCTTTCTTCATATCCCAAAAGAGAAGAGAGGTTTCGTTAGATGAGTCACTAGAAGTTTCTATGACAAAAAAAAAAAAACCTATATTCTTTTTTTATAAGAAAAAAACCTATATTCTTAATTGACAGCTAACACTATACTCCCTCCGTTTAAAATTATCGGGCATTTTTTTGTGAAGTAATGAGTATACAAATATAAGGTACTTCGGGGTTTTCAGGGTGTACTTAATTAAGATTTTTCTGAAAATGTCTTTAATGAGTTTTAAAAATTAAGAACCAGCCATTCCATATTTCCCATGTGAGACTCCATGTTAAATGAGGGTAAACATGGAAAGAATATGTATTTTTTTATGACATTAACTTTATTAGAGGTGTAAATTAGTTAAAAGTGCCTATAATTTAAATGGAGGGAGTATCTGTAAAGAAGAAGACACAAAAGTTAAACTTTTATGATTGAATCAAATTCACAATTTTGAAGCACTCAACAAGTTAATTGTCAAAAGTAAATGATGATACAGTCCTATGATCTATTGCAAAATTTTAACAAGTCTTAAGATGAGAAGATATAGTGCTAAGATGATGAATAACATTGATAAAAGAGTGATTCTTTCAAAAAGTTATCATCTCTTCTTTCCCATTGATGTTTTCTTCTTTTATTTAAAAACAACAAAGAAAAGGGGAAAAAAAGAAATTTGGTCCTAATTCTGTCCTATATAAATAACCGGCTTAACTTCCAATCCTAGAAGAACCAAGAAAAAGAAACAAATAAGAAAAACATTTATTACCTGAAACCCAAAAACAGAAGAGAGCCAGTCAAGTATGTCATTAATTTCTTTAAATCTCTCCATAGGCACTCTGGAAGCACCACCAGAGGAATCATTTCTTGAATGAATTATGGGCATTGGAAGATTTTCCACCTTGCGAAGAGCATTAAGTGCTGCTTGGATCTATATTTTCAGAAGAAATAAAAGACAAGCACAGGAAAAGGTTAAATTTCATGAAGATTGTCTTATTGGCAGAGATAAAACTGTCATTGCATGTACTTTCAAACATACAAACCTCAGGAACTTCCATGATTGCTGGTTTAACACCAACAGCATACAATGGAAGAATGTTATAGTTTTCACATTGTCCCCTTTTCTTTTCAACATCCATTGCATATTCTTTTGTCTGGTGATAAAAGAACATCCTTAATTCAGGTCCTTACAATGCATAAGAAGTATCCTAAAAACAAAAAAACAAACAGTAATCTAATCAAGAAAATCAAACCTTATTTTCAATGTCTTTTGGAGATACCATTGCCTTCAGAACATCATACAACACAGTGGCAATCTGAAGAATCTTATCCATCTCCTCTCTTCAATAGCAATATGAGAAGAATAAGACATAGTAAATTAATGGCGTCACTTATTTCCAAAAAAAACAAAACAACAAAAACTGCCATCATTGACAGAACTTGCAAGAGCATCAAGATGAAGCCTCACGGTTTCTTTGTAAATTCACCATCCCGGACATGTTGCTCATAGAATTTTTGATAGTGCGACTGCAATTCTCTGGTATCATGTCTTCTAGTAGAATTTTTAGTATATTCCTCTTCCTGCAAACAATTTTTTTTTAAATCTCCAAGAGAAAATTAGAAATAACTATAGTTATTGTTCTTGTATGATGCTAACTATTTTCCCTGATTTTAAAAAAAAAAAAAAACACACACACACACACACACACACAAAAGCAAAAGCAAAAGCAAATATTGATGAGTTTAATGGTTAAGTAAGATATAAATCCACAGGATACACATCTTTGTTAGCTGCTCATAGACACCATTAATAAGTAAGATAATACAGCCAAAAGAAGAAGGAAAAAAGAGTTTAATGGTTAAGTAAGATATAAATCCACAGGATACACATCTTTGTTAGCTGCTCATAGACACCATTAATAAGTAAGATAATACAGCCAAAAGAAGAAGGAAAAAAAAAGTAGGAAATTGCAAGCAAACAAGGTTAGTAATCTACTATTTGCAGTCTGTGCAGCAGAAAAGTCTTGAATTGACGAACACCACGCCCACTTGATGTTGGATCCATTTTATGAGCCTTCTCAAATGCATGGAAGCGGCCTATTAAACAAAACAAAAGAAATTAATATCAGTAATGTTCTCGTCACTCAAAAGAACCGAAAACACACTAAACTCAATTTGCAACATTAATACAGATAACATCTTTTCCTTCACTATTTTGAATTATTCAGAAGACAACATTGAAAATTAAGTAATCATCATCTTAATTCATAAACAGAAAGCAAACCTTTTTGATACAGATACAAGAATAATGTAGCGCTTAATAACAAAAGCTAAGTTTTTGCTAGCAGGTCCGATAGCTATACACACAATAATTTATTAATGTTTTGATAGAAAAGCTATCTGTCCATGAATAGAGAAAGTAACAAGAGCAGGAATATCCGTTCAAACACTCACAAAGATAGGCAACTCTGGGATTTTCCTCCTCAATTTCATTGGCTGCACGGAGGATTGGAACAACAACGGCAAGAGAAGATGGCACAATCTCACTGTCGGTAGCACCCTCCTCATCCAACAACTCTACATTCCTCGTCATCCGCCGGGAAGGTGGCCGAGGTACACTATGCACAACACCACTTGTGCCACTCGTACTCGCCATTTCCCCAACAACCCTACCACCACCACCAATTCAAAACTCGTTTCCTCAATTTTCACCCAGAAAATTTCACTAGTACCAAAATGTTTAAACCCAGTATTCGAGTCTGACGAAGTGAAAGACAACATTGGTTTTTTGTATAGGGAAAAAGAAAGGCGGATTGGGGTAAGATAGATTAGGAACTTTTGATCGTGGGGTGGGCCAAAGGACGACGAAGCTTTATTAGGGTTATAAAATTGAGGAAAGGCAAAAGGGGTTTCGAGTTGAAAATCAGAGAAACAAGGGTTCGTGTGCGGGTTTGGCATTGTGTTGTCGCAGTGAGTGCATTTGCTTTTTAACAAAAGAAACTGATAAATAAATGAACAATGAACCTTCACTGTGCTTTTTCGAGGAAGCAGCCAAAGGTAGTATGGCTCTATAATTGGCGTTGGTTCTCACTTTTGCTTTGATTTGCTTTAATGAGTGTTCTCTGTGTTCATCTTTCTCAGTGACACTGAGAGGCGGGAAGGACACTGTAGGTTTTCTTTCCGCCTAAGTAAATGAAGAACGCACGAGCCGTTGCTAGTCAAATCCTAACACGTCATACCGGTCGGGCTGAATAAAAATTAATATATATTTATTTTAAGTACAAATCTATAATTTTAATAGTAATGTGTTTTTTTCATTCTAAAACATTTATGTAAATTGATTAATTCATGAAAATGTCTTTGTCGGAAGTTAGATTTAAATCCATGCTTTGTTATTGAATTTTACTCAATAATCGTTTAAATCAAACTTAAATAGGTAGTTTGAGATAAGCAGTAATTTTTAAAAGCATTTAATCACTTTTAAGTCCATTTTTATGAGGTTTGACACTTTTCAATCATATTTTGTTTATTACTCATTAAGTTAGTATAAAGAATAAGACGTAATAAAAAAATAGTTATGTGTCCTTGAAGTACAAAATTAAAATTCCTTGCCAATAATAAAAATGTAATACTCTCTCCCATCTAAGATATTTTTGTCTAATTTGATTATATTAAAAAAAATTAGTTATTATGACATATATTTTCTAAAACATCTTAGTTATCTTCCTTAATTCATCATTCTTCTCTCCTCCTTAATTATTGTTTAAAGAACATCAATACAGGTAAATTAAGAAAAAGTTGACTAATATGAAAATTATATTTACTACCAAGATTAATTCACTAAATGTCTTATATATATTAAGAAGCAAAGGAGTAAGTATTATATAGTACTTTTTTATAAGGAAATTAGAATTTATTTCTTTTCCTTTTAAAAATAGGCAAAGGGGATTAAAAGGGGAAAGGGTAAATTAGTAACTTCAACCCCTTGTTTTGGAGTATATGTTAAAGCGAGTTTGACCTGGGAGCCAAAGATGGGTCGAATTAAATTAATTCCACATACATTAGAAAGATGTTAAAGCAATCTCATCTTTGCCTAACCCATGGAGGCAAACACCTATAATTAATAATAATGGACCTTCTCTTTTAAAAGCCTGACACTTTAAGCAATTAAACAAAGATAGACAAAGCAAACAATCCACCTACTTTATAAAAAGAACAAGAAGAAAAAGTTATGGGCAAAGTTTTAAAAAAAAAACAACAACAACAACAACAAAATAAATAAGACAAACTCACTCTAAATTATTTGTTCATTGCTTGTGCTTAGCTGGTAGGGCTGTTCATAGGTAGGGTTGGGCAGAGCATGAACCTTGCCCGATGCCCAACCTGAAAGATGAATAGGTGACATTTTGCATCCCGCTGTCAAGCCCTGCCTTATAAAAGCCTAAGAAATTTCAAGCATGGCTAGCTAATGTGCCTGAAAATCTCCCTAAAATTGAAAAATAATTAAGTATTAAAAAATAATAATGAAAAAATGTATAGTTTGATGTTTCAAAAACATGTTTTATGCCATAGTCCTTTTAATATTTTATTATTTAGATTCAATTCATTAGCCAATAAAATAAATTAATTCAATAGAAATTATTTTCTTATTATTTGATAATAACTTACTTTTCAAAAACTCAATTTACCTACTTCTTAATTAAATATGTGTATGAAAAAATATGCATATGTGCTAAGTAAATACAAAATATGTTTGTGCACTTAATCCTAATTGAATGGTAAGGAAATACTTGTTCACACACACACATATATATATTTTAAATACAATTATATACACATTTCGGACAGGGCCAAATGGGCAAGAAAACATACCTTACCTGGTATTTGGTCTGGCCCGAAAATGCCTAAATGATTTATGGGCTTATATTTTAGGACCGGGCTGGGCATTTTTTCCCTAAACTTGGGCAGACATTTTGGGCCTCATGAACTCCCCTACTAGCTAGTGTCATACATATGTCTAACTATGTATGTGGGTGTGTGTGTATTAAAAACACACATTTTAGAATTTAGTGATGGTTCGGTGCATATACAGCAGGGAGAAATTTTTGCATCGTCCTCAACTTGAAGAAGATTCATATGGAGTACTTTATAAAGACACACCAGTAGTATATGTGGAAAAGTTGCATGTTCACAAATTATGAACAGCATTATTCATCTCAAGTCGATGCAAATACTTGAGGCGTATCGTAATTAGATACAGTATATTAATTTCATAGTATTAGGAACATATATAGGTGTGTGTGATTGTAATAATCATAGTTTAGTTAGGGTTTTATTTAGAAATGGCGTTTATTGGTGTTTGCATATTTTGCCTCACCATAATCCACGGTGCTTCTCTTTAACCATTCAATATTTAATGTTATGTGTTCATAAATATGTAATAGTGGGGCAATAAGCAAGCAATATTAATTATTATTATTATTAATTAATTAATTACTAACTGATTGGTGGATATTAGTTTGTGCATGTCGTCACCTAAACAGTAAGCTCCGTGGCCTCCCTTCTACTTCGCACATCAAACTATATTGTGAGTTATTTTATTTATGGGTTAAGTACTAAATTCGCTTCCGAAGTACGTGCCCAGAACAATGTTTCCCTGAAAGTTTTTTTAGTCTTAATGTTACCCCCAAAGTATCAAAACGTAGCAATGTTACCCTTCCCATTAACATCGTTAATTTCCACCGTTAAAAAGACATGTCACACTCCTACATGACACTCAAATCGCCACCTACTTCTTCCACCCTCTCCCCTCCTATCCACCTCATAATCTGTCTTCTTTCATCATCCGTCTTCTTTCCTCCTCTCCTTCCTCCAATGTTCATCGACTCTTCCTCAGCTTAGATGTCGCCGTCCTTCATCCACTCCCTTCCCCCTCATAGTCGACGCCTCCTCCCTCACCATGAACGCTAGCTAGCGATCCGTGCCATCGGCCCTTGCTTACCCCACCGCTAACTTCAATTAACGACAACGCCGATCTTCAATCTCCCCATTTCAGGTAGCAAAGCTCTCGTCTTCCTCAGATCTCATCGATTTTTCATTGTTCATTTTTCTGGGTTTTTCATTGCTCAGCTCAAATCGATGACGCCGGTTTTCGATCTTGCCATCTCAGCTCAGATCTCGCCGATTTTGCAACTCCATTGGCACCTCCGCCATGTGCATGTAGATCTGAGAAATTGTGAGAGGAAGAGGGAGGATATGAGATCTGAGTTAAATTTCTGGATTTTCTTCTTCCTCTGACTTATAGATTTTTCGAATGTGTTTTATGTTTTATGATTATAGGTCCTGAGATCGATTGTGTGCGCCTTTGTTTTCTTAAGGGAAGGTCCAGTGGAGGCGCAGATCATATGGCTAGCCATAATGAATGCAATGTAAGGGTGAAGATCGCCATGATCTTGAAGAATCCGGCCGGGAGGCAGAAGAAAACGCCGACTCCCGTGGCAGCCGTCGTGATGAGCGCTGGAAAATGGCAATAGAGATGGAAGGAGATCTAACCAGAATTTTAGCAGCGTATATCTAGCGTTTTTTTTTCGTATTATTTGATTTTTGGATCATATTAATAGATATGCAAGCATCTGGATTTCTTGATTATAGATTTAGTTCATTTTTTGTTCAACTCTGGATTTCTTGATTATGGCTTCTCTGGATGTGTTGGGAAGGCATTGAAGTCTGATGGCTTATGGGTTTGATTATGGATTCGGCTGGCTTATGGGTTTGATTATAGATTCGGCGATGAACACTAGAGGAAGGAGATGAAGGAAAGAAGACAAATGATGAGGTGGATAGGAGGGGAGAGGATGGAAGAAGTAGGTGGCGATGTGGTGGTAATTTGAGTGCCATGTGGGAGTGTGACGTGGATTTTTAACGGCGGAAATTAACGGTGTTAATGGGGAGGGCAACATTGCTACGTTTTGATATTTTTGGGGTGACATTGAGACTAAAAAATTTTAGGGCAACATTGCTCCTGGGCGCGTACTTCGGGGGCGAATTTGGTACTTAACCCTTTATTTATTCTTAAAAGCTAAGTGTGTATAATTATAGTGCCTATTTAGATTAGCGGTAGAAACTGTTTTTCTAACATAATTTACGATATAGGAGGTAAATTTGTAAGAGAAGTTTTATTTTGCGACTTGCGTAAATATGTTTTTTAAATACCAACTCAAACATGCTCATATAAGATATCAATATTATTATTCAGCATTGGATTTTCTAGTTTTTTTTTTTTTGCAATATTATTAAGGGAAAATCCTTTTGAGGGCCCTTTTTGGTGTGTAAAAAAGGCCCTCAGGCATTGAACAATGCGAAAGGCGCCTTAGGGCCTTTTCGGTATTTTTGAATTTCTTGGGGGAGTTGTTAATTTGGCGATATAGTTGTTAGTTAACAACTATATATCATGATTTATTAACAACAATTTTTTAACAATAAATTATTATTTATATAAGATTAACAACTATATCATTTCCATTTGATTGAAAATCGAAAATCTTGTTTTTTTTTTTTTTGCAATATTATTAATGCTATATATTTTCGCCAATCGCACATCCTGATAATGAATGGTACATAGGGGTTGCTTTCGACAGCTAATGCCAAAAACCATATATATATATATCAACATGAAAAAAAATATATATATATATATATATATATATATATATATATATATATTTAAACATGATAGTGAAATTATGCGCGCGAGGGTTCATACTTCATACTATATATACAGCTAACGTGTCTTTGTTTCTTGTGTGTGCGTGATGGATTATTTACTCTGATCTCAAACTCATGTGTGCTAATCAATCAATCATTTTCATATTATATATATATATATATATATATATATATATATATATATATATAAACGAGAGAAAGAAACAAAAGATAAATAATAGAGGAGATGTGAATGTTAACTGATGATGACTATTAATTTCTCTGTTTGGTTAATTATTTAGAATTAAAGAGTGATATATCCTTTACAATAAGGGGTTACCGTATATTAAAACTATAAAATTATGACATAATAATAATAATAATAATAATAATAATAATAATAATAATAATAATAATAATAATAAGAAGAAGAAAAAGTTGAATGTGATGTAAAAGAAATCTAATACTTATATATTGATGGTTCAGACTTCAGATCCCACACCCTATGTGGATCAAATTAAAATTAAAAGAAAAATCATGTTGAAAGAGCTTTTTTGTTCCATTTAAAACCAACAATGTTAGAATATAAGGAATTAAGGATATATTGTATTTGGTTTTTTTACAAAAATAGTAATTAAATTGGTTATTCAAAAAAAATGATTTTCACATTTATTTAATTTAAAATAACTACTCGATCGTACTAAATTACAATAGAAAGAAAACATATATATTTTAAATTTTCATCGCATTCCTCAACTACTTATACAAAAGACATAAGTGTATACACAAACACATAGTTATATACTCAATAAAATTTAATTTAGATAGATATCTATTGGCCATGTGTGTGTGTGTGTGTTTTTGGGGTTATAATTAAGCTAGCATTATATACCAAGAGCTTGGATCTTCTGATAATTTTTAAATCTAATTTTAATTAATGTGTGAATATAGATGCTAATTAATGGCAAAGCAAACAGCATTAATTGGTTAATTCTATCTTACAAAATTATAATTCTATATTTATATTACCAAATAGTAAACTGCGTGCCCTTCATGCCCTCCTATTAAATTAAATATCCTGTAATGCAAGTTATTATTATTTTTAATTCCTGCAAAACCAGTTGAAATTGACCAACACTTACTTCTCCTACGTAAATCCAAAACATAGCATTTTCCTTTTGGTGGACTCTCTTACTTTTAATTTGACACACAAAGAAACTGAGTGCCAAGTAGAATAACAACCTATTACAGATGGCTTGACCTTTCAAACGTACTTTGAATTTGTATAATAATTTATTTTTATTAATCACTCTATCAATCAATTAATGTTTCATTATTTATTAATATATAACAATACAATAAAAGGTTGCGTAAATTTTTGTAGATATTTATCGGTATATTTATAATGGAATGATAAGCAGCAAAAGTCACATTGAAATAACGTATGATAGTGTGTTACAATTTCGTTAAGGGATTAAAGTTGAAACTTAATTAGAAATAGAAAATTCAAACCATTCAAATAAAATATGAACAGTGCAAGTGCAAGGTATTTTCTACATATAAGTCATTGTAACTAATTAATTCATATGTATGAGTAAAAAGAATTAAAAATATTAAATTTGTCATAAAATTTAAATGATAATTTTTCGTCATAATTTTTATTAACTAAACTAGACTCTAACCTCATTAATTTGTACTCTTGCATTGCCCATTGTTAAATACAAGCATATATGAAAGAAAAATATTTAATACCATTTAAAGTTATCAAATGTCTTATAAGAAAAAGATTAAAAACATATTCCAAAATATACCCCATATATATATATATATATATATATATATATATATATATATATCACCAGAGAGAGTATATATGATGTGTGCAAAACCCAAATAAACATATGGATAAGGATTGGTAATAAATAAATTAAAATTAAAAATGAAGCGAATAAACATCATTTTCAGCATCTCATCAACATAACTTTAATGTTTTATGTTTTCTTTCATGGTCAAAAAAAATGTCTTATGTTTTATTTGTTCTATTTCCACCCACTTTCATGCATATGATCTTCATATATATCTCCAAGTACACGCAAATAAACACACGCACATACACATATATAAATACGTACCTAGTCGAACCCTCCGACATAACCAAGAGAGAGCCAGCTGTATAACTCCTAGGTTAAATCACATACACCTCGTAATCTTCATCTTCTTCGAGATTATCATGGGATCAAAGAGAGTTATTAAGGTACAAGCATCCTCAAAGATATCGAAGAAAGATCATCCTCGTAAATTTCACCAGCAACAACAACGTCAACATCTTCACCATCTTCAAGAGTTCGACGACTTGATCAATGATCTGAAGCCAAAGGTATACATCACCGATTCCTCAAGATTCAAGCAGCTTGTTCAAGACCTTACTGGCAACAACAACAACAATAATGGAAGCCCTAATTCTTCATCTTCTTTCGAAGTTCATGACGATGATCTTCAAATTCTTCATCAAAATCATCATCAGGTTCCATTGATCAGTTCGGTTCAACCCTTAGTTTCAACCGAAGCACCAGCAACGACGACAACTTCATTATCTGAAGAGTTCTTCGGTCATAACAATAATAGTAATAATAATTATATGAATTATACTACAGATGAACTCATGGTGATGTACAAAGGAGATGAAGTAGATAACAACCTTGATGGATTCTTCTGGAGAAGCAATAATAATAATTACAATAACAACCAGATGGTGGTGGAGATCTCGGAGGGAAACGACACAGTTTTTGAAGATATATTAGCGAGTGATTTTGAGCAGATCAATTATCTGGAGTCACTCCTTTTTGATGATGATCATCATCACCAAGTTGTTGTTGAACAACCCCTGATCACAGCTGATCCTTTTTACTCACAGATGATTCAGCAGCCTGAGATTAGCGTCTACGATTATGACTTTTCAGGATTAATTAATTAATTAATTAGCAATATGTATGTATGTATACGCTTTCTGCTTGATGTGTATTATATTTTTGTTAATATGTTGAGTTAGTTTTTTTTTTCCGGCATGTTCATATGTACACCTTAGATTATTGTACAGAAATTTTATCTATTCAAAGCGTATTCTTTTTGTATATATAATCCAGTCTTTCATGTTCATGAATCATTTGTGCTTGCTTTTGCTTTCTTTGGTTGCTTATACATATAAATATATATCTATCTATCTATCTATCTCTCTCTATACATATATATATACACACATATATGTATATGTATACATATATATATATATATACATACATATATATATTGTGAATTTATGATTAAGTACTGATCACTAATCGATCAGGCAATGGACTTTAAATTTCGCAATAGTTTATTGATTAATATAATGTTAACATTATGCTCATCATCAGATTCATTTTCCAGTTGATGAGAAAAGGCCAAGTTTTAATTTAAATTTCCAGTATCAGTATCAATCAATCAGTTTTCATCATTCTGGGAGTGATTAATTAATAATGATAGATCGGTGTCACTGTAATCCTCTTTAGTTTAATTTGTGGTCTGTCAGTTAATTTCATAAACAAAGAAGAAATTAGAATGGAGACAAAACCTGAAAGAAGCAGAAAGAAGACAAAGCCTTGAATGATGATGGCGTGCCTATTAAGTCAAGCTACCTCATTCGTTTTTTCTGTTATTTTTCCCCATATATATCCTGCTTCCTTTGAAGGCAACAAAATTAATGTATAACGATGATATGATAATTTATAGAATTTTCATATATGTGTGGCTTCAAATTTTGTCTTCTACGCACTCCCTCTGTCCATATATAATAATTCTATGGGTTAAGTCCTAAATTTAGGGACAAGTTATTTTTCTATGTGCGCTCAATACAATTAACTATTTTGGATGGAAAAGTAGACACAATCAAGCATATATAGCAACATTGTTAACTCTTGTTAACTTCCGTTACCTTTTTCACTGTCGATCTTATCAATTTTCTCACTTTCTATTATTTTAATATATGTTTAGAAATATGTGCCTTTTTTAAAGTGAAAATATTACTTAGACCTCATGGAAGCAATTTTATTTCAGCCAACCCTAAAATATTTTAAAATTTTAGTGCATCCTTTTGGGTCAAAATGAAATTAAGTTTTGTCAGTGAAAAGATTATAATGCCCTTAATTTATTTTTTGAATAAGAGCATTTACAAGACTAATAAAGGTATTCAAAAGACAAATAAATCAATTTAAAAGAATCAAGCTAAGGGAGTTAAAAAAAATTACAAGATAAATGTGAGCATTTACAAAACAAATATATGAATTACCAAAACTTTTTAACTCCCTGAATTCTTTTATTAAATCTCTTTACAAGATAAATGTGATCATTCACAAGAGAAACAAGGGGAATTCACAAGACATACAAATATGGGTGTTTATAAGATAAAAATGTTTATGTCTACTTTTTGTCCCAAGAAAAGATATGTAATTGTGTTGGCGGTGCTCATAGTGAAATAATTTATTGCTAAATTTATACTTTTACCCTTCTAAAAATATATTAAAATAATATAGAGTGAGAAGACTGGTGGAACCCACAATATAAAAAGTAATGTTTACCAGGGTTAATAGCGTTGCTATATATACTACTAAGAAATTGATTATGTCTAATTTTACACCCCAAAATAGTTAATTGTGTTGGGTGCTTATAAAGAAATAGTTCATTGCTAAGTTTGCGCCTTCAACCTAGTTCTATAAACAACTAATTTACAAATATTAAAAAATATGTTAATTATTTATAATAAATATGTCTTGATTTTCTTAAACTACCCTCTTTAATCATGTGTATGAGAACTATGCTTGATTGGGAGTCCTCCTTAATATGTACAAATAATAGAGATAGTTTGGACAAAAAATAATAAATTTAGGAGGCAAATTAAATTATCAAAATATTACATTTTTAGGGAAAATCGGATCATGGTCCTAAGGAACATAAAAAATATATATATAAAAAAAGACTCAGTATATGATTTACTATCTAAAAGCTCCTAATAAACCACAGCGATATAGATTCGAATTGTGAAATTACTTGTTTGCCCCCATTGGCAAATCATAGTATTACCATTGATAAGTGTATGTGTTATATTGACAAGTCATAGTGTTACCATTGACAAGTGTATGTGCCTTCTAAACAAGTCATGTTACAATTGACAAGTTTATGTGTCATATTAACAATAGGGGCAAAAAAGTAATTTTACAATTTGAATCTATATCACTGAGATCCTTTGAGAATTTCTAGATAGTGAATTATATACTACAAGTTTTTTATATTTTTGCTGTTTCTTGGGACCATACTGGGATTTTCCCTATTTATTATCAAAATAAACCCCTTATCAGACTTCTATATTTAAGATTGGAGCTAGCTAGTATAACTCTTTTTCTCTTAGCTTAGTTTGGTCCAAAATATAAATTGAATTTGATAATATCGAAAGTATTTAAGATTTTTTTTATCATACATTACATATAATAAATTAGATTTATTATTACCATAAAAAATTATAAGAACTCACTATTTTAATTTTAATTAAAATTTAAGTTATTTTTTAACTTTATATTAATTAGGTAAAAAATACATAATTGTTCAAGCACGTGTCTTCCTTTGTTTTTCCTTGAGTCCACATATCATTCGTGTTTGGACTTTGAGTCTTTGGGGTGCCCTCATTAGCGGGCAGAATTTGTGTCTTCCTATCAAAAGACAATATTGTTTGAGATTAGGAAGACAGGAACTAACGATTTAAAAGAAACATGAATATAAATTAATTAATTTGTTAAGAATTTCTTCCCAGTGGGGCTTAACACAATTTTATATACTCCCAATGGTTCTTAATATAAGACGTATTTTAGAAGTTTATCTTAACCCTAAACATAAGGCACGGTTTTTATATTTGTCAATATTTTCCTAATTAGATGCTCCATCAACAATAATTAAGGAGGAAAATGTAATGAATTAAGAAAGATGACTAGGGTATTTTAAAAAATACATGTCATATTAATTAACTTTACTAACTTCTTTAATCTAATTAAATTAGGTAAATATGTACTACCTCCGGTCCTAATTACAAGACATAGTTGACTTTGTTTGGAGAAATTAAGGAAGCTAAATAAGTAACTTAATCATTTTAATTATATGTTGTGTATATTTAGATTATATATTAATTTATTAGTCAGACTAATTACTTTGAAGAAAAAAATAAAAATAATCTAAAGTAATTTAATTAGTTTCTTTAATTTCTCCAAAAAGTTAACTATATCTTATAATTAGGACCGGAAGGAGTATTATATTATAATGATCATTTTTGCAATTTTTTGGGCCATCCGGTATCATTTCAAGGCACTTATTATTAGGTATATGAAAAACCGATTTATATGAATTGAGCTTTTACGATCAATCTGCCTACTTTGTCATCTAGTTGATATACTACTAGACCAAATACATAAGATCTTTTATTATTACTCTAACACTTCTAGTCCTTAATACAGTAGTAGCTTTGTAGTTTGTAATTCAATTTTTTTTTATTGAAGTGAGTTTTATATTAAGAATAAGAGGAATTATTATTACTTTTTTCAAATACAACTGTCTCAATATGAATCTATGATATTAGAAGCAGTATTTGCAAATGTAAAAGAAGAGAAAATGAACATGAATTCAAATAACGCATGAGAAACTAAGAGCCTGTTTGGTTTGATATGCGGAACAGGTGTGAAGGGAAGAGGAGAAGAGTAAATTCCCTTGTTTGCCACACTTTTTGCGTCTAATCTTCCTAGAAACTTATGAATTTAAATTCTCGGGCTACTAATCTTCCTTTAAAGATGAGAAAATAAGATCCCACTGAAATTGGTGGGAACTCAAATTCCCTCATGAATAGTGACGCTTTCAGATATATTTATCCCTCATAAAATATTTGTTTTCTATAAGGCAAGAAAATAGGATTCAATTCAAATTTATTCGATAAATTTGAATTTATGCGGTAAGTTCGAACTTGGCGGGAGAATATTTTAAACAAATTCAAATTTTTCTTTTTTCTTTTAAATAAATGATTCATCATAAAATTCGAATTTAACCCATAAATTCAATTTTTTCTGATTCTTTTTTTCAAAATAAATGATTCGTCATAGTATGCGAGGCAAATTCAAATTATGAAGAAAAAAAATACATTTTTCCTTTTCATTTTGAATTAGTTGTTCTTGAGGGTAAAATAGGTATTTCCTGATTCTTTATAAACTGTCACCCTTCATTATCTTCCTACCAAACAACTCATCTTTCCTCAAGTCATCTTTCATCATCCCTCAAAATCTTCCATTAAGCATTGGTATTGAAAGAAAAAATAAGGAGGTAAAACTACTTAAAAGGGTAGACATTTTTTTTTTGCTACAAAAATTTTGGAAAAGGGGTTGGGCCATCCATGACCCAAGTCAAGGCGGTAGACTTTGGCGCAATCATCTAGCATCTTGCCAGGAAAATCACGCCTCCACCTCTACCAGCGGAGTACATGTGGTCGAATATTTGAATGGGCTGTTAAAGAGTTATTTCTTGTACCTCGTTAGTTTTACCTTTTTAAAGTGTTTTTTACGTTTTACGTTTTATGAGGTTAATAAATTATAAAAGTTTTATCTTTGACTTCAGGAAAAATATTTAAAAAAATACTCTATTTTTCTTAAATACTCTTTCCGGTTTTAATTATAGAATAACATTTAGGAGTTTATTTTAGTCCTAATTATAGGATAATATTCTAATTTTTGTCAATTTATTCCTAAAATACCCCTATTAATATGAATGAGGGAATTATGTGAAATTAATAAAGTAGTTGGAGTGCAAAATTTATATAAGGGCATTTTAGAAAAATGAGTAAAATAAACTAATTTAACCTTTGTCCTTAATCCCTCAAAATAAGTTAAATATGTCCTATAATTAGGATTGGAAGGAATATAAGATATAGTTGACTTTTTTTTAGAGAGATTAAGAAAGTTAATTAAATTACTTTAAAATATTTATATTTATCATTTTTCCTCTAAACTATTTTATCTAATTTATAAACTAATATATAATTTAAAGATATACAATATATGATATAATTAAATAATTGGAGAGAGTATATTTTTAGTTTCCCATACAAGCACATAATCCTCTCCATTCCTCGACTATATCTTTTTTTCCCTTTACTATCATCGAATTAACGTTTTCAGTTTTAACGTTTTAAGTTTTAACGTTTTATTAAATTATTATAAGTTTACATAAAAATATATAAATAAATGTAAACTATTTAATTTAAACACTTCAAAACTATAAATTATTATTAAAATATTTCATAAAGTAGAATGTTTTTTCACTTGTTTGTTACTTCCATTGGGGAATGAATCAATGAAGAATCCCTAGCCTATTTGACTTGATGTTAAAAAATCATGTTCATATATTATTATTATTTTTAATAAAAGTATAAGTTAAGATAAAACTCTTTTCACAAACTTACTTATATATTATAAATCATGTTGAAAAAACAATTTTTACAGCTAATAAAAAACAGACACTATCGCTACTTGCAGCACGACAAAACCAATTGATCAAACAAGAATAAAAATGCAACATAAATGTATACAAGCGGGAAAAAAACGAGTTATTTCACAAACAAGCCAAATCCAATAATCCAAAAAATAAAATAAATATCTACAATCATTAATACCCTCCCTTGAGCTTCCCTTTTCCCTGTGCTATTTGTGTAGAAGCCACATTATACAAAGACTTAAGTTGCCTTGTTATCAACTTACTATTATGTATAGTTAATTGAAGCTCTGCTTCACTAGACCACCATTGTTCCAACCCATGAGCTTCCATAAACCTCTGCTTCTCCTTCCTCACCACAAACAACTTCGCCGCAGTTTGCCCACCACCACCGCCACTGCCGCTGCCATTCATCGGCCTCACATTCTCTTTGTCTCCGTCTCTGGCTCCTTCTCCTTCGCCTTCTCTTGCAGAGCAATCATCCCCACCGTGATCCGGGTCGGTATAAGAGCAACAAATATAATCACTATTATTCACATACAAATGCGGGACCCATCGACCCGTACCCTTCCAACTCGTTAACCGGGTCATCCAACTGCTCACACCGGATCCAGATTCGAGTCCAACGTTTGGATTATTCTTACCATCCTCGGGATCTGGGTTTGAGGCGAATGATTTCTTCACCTTTTTCCAGAGAAACTCTGCTTTTTCCCCAATGTTTCTGAAACTCATGGCGATTGAAACCGAAGGAGGATTGAACAAATGTGTGTCGACACAAACCCCTTCTTTGGCCAAAGCTTTTCCAACCTGAAGAGCAAAACCAGCACCAAGAGAATGCCCTGAAACACACACATTGCTACTACCATACGCATCACAAGCAGATCTGAGAGCGTCCAAGGCTGAGCTAAACCTCACGGATCCTTTGAGGCTTTCCCAGGCGAGAAATCGGAGATCGTCTTCGATGTCTCGGCGCATGGTGGGGCCTTTAAGGAGTGTTCCTCGGAGTGCAAGCACCGCCTTGGGGGCTCCGCTTGGTCTGATGAGGACAAAGTCTGCCATGGCGGCGGATCGATCCCATTCGAGGATTGCTCCGAAGATAGATCCGTCGCGTTCGTCGATTAGGGTTTTGGTGAGCTTGTACTTGAAGGGAATCCACCAGTGTGGCGCTAGAGCGTTTGATTGTGATCGATTTTCTTGTCTGTCTAGTTCCAGAAGGTACACTGCTTGGATGAAGCAGGCTATTACTGTTCTTTTGTAATTCGGATCCTTCCTGTAAATAAAATTTCATGATGACAAAAAAGATTGAATTTTTGTATTGGAAGAATAATAATGTGAAAGATCTGGGTACAGAGTTTATAGTGATTAATGTGTATGTATGTCTCTGTTTTTTTTTTTGGGTTGAAACAGAGATATATTTGTTTTGGGTTTTAGATAACAATGCATTGAACAGAGAATAATAATGAGATTGCTTATTTGTTTTTCAGAAATCTGAATTGACTATAATCAAAGGTAGTGAGATTAATGCATGAGATTATTGTAATCGTATTTCTCTGTTTTTAAGTTGAAACAGAGACAAGAATGCAATAAGCATCTTGACCAATACAATTAACTATTTTCACAGGTTTCAAATTCAAACTCTTCTTTATTTCCTTTATTCATTTATTTTGAACTGAAAATTACAAAATATACCTGCAACTTAATTCAAATTCAGATCTTGCATTTCGTTTAGTATTTTTTCTGATCTCTCAAGGTAACCTTGTGAGTTATGGCACATTTTCCCACTAAAATGCTATTAATTACTCTCTCCATCTAACTAAATAACTTAATTTACAGAGACTAAACAGTTAATTAAATTAATTATTTATAAAAAATGTATTAACTCAGAGGAGTAACTTTCATATTGCTTAACTGTTTTTAATAAAGTATGAAAAATCAATTATTTGTGAGCCACATTATCAGCACTTACAAATCTCTCATGCAAATCTTGAGATTGATTAAATTATTCTGTGAAACAATGTGACATTATTTTTGAACAAAAAATTTAAATTTAAATTTTGAGTTATACTTTAAGGAGAAGTCAGGAGATGATAATGTAGTTAAATTGCTCAGATAAAAATATATTTTACTATAGAAAAATAAAAAATGTATGGTTTATAGTTTCGGTTATCTACACTGCCTACTATATCCAAGTATCAAGAAAACATAATATCTGCAGTTCAACTACTTGCAATTACTTGATTGTTGATATTCAAATTAAGAAAACATATAATACCAAAATTCAATCTCTTATGAACTTGGCTTTGACCATATTCACCCACGCAAGGTAAGCTTATCCTTGAATCCAAATAGGAAATTGCCACATTAAATTAAATTAATGATAACAGTTGAGGAAATGCAGTAAATTAGGGTCCTCAAAATTCCATTCTGAATCCAGCTAAGGGCCAGAACAATCTTTGAACAGATAAACCAAATTCAAAAATTACCAGAAATTATACCTTCAAAATTAATTGCAGAAAGAACTTAACCAAACAAAGAAAGAAAATCATATAACTAGACAATAAGATTTAGAAATCCAGTTAAAGAACAAGTTTTAGTTAGCTTGATCTGGAATAATCAAAGCAACTACTAGAATCAAAAATGTTAATATGTTTGAAATCCAAAATAGTTCGTAAATTTTCTTATCTCCTGCCAATTTGTCAGATACTTCAATCAGAAAAAGCTATTTGAAAAGCTTTCGACTGCACGTTCATAAATCAAAACTGATTCTGCTAAATCGACAAAATCGGTTCAAAATACAGCAAAAGAATACACGAAATAAATTTCGAAAAGCTTTCAAAATAATGTTCCCAAGGGAAAACCGATTCTTCCCAAATCTTCAGAAACCCCAACTAAGGTGAAAATCGATTTGAAGCTAGAGCACTGAATAACTAACCAGATCCAGAATCGAAATGCTAAATTCAGATCAAATCAGTGAAATCGGTAGTACTTACCAACTAGAATTGATGAGGTCTCTCCAATTTAGGGTTGTCAGATTGCGAGGACCAGAGACATGAAATGCGTAGGGGTGAGCTTCGTCTTCTTCAACTTTGGCGACCTGGTTTAAAATCTCACCGTCACCGTCAGAAACCAGTTTCGCCATTAAAGCAACGAAGTTCTTTCCTTCTTCGTTTCTTACTTGGTCTGTTTACATGATAGAGTGGATAGAGAGAGAGAATTTATGAGAAGTTGTTGGCTTTCCATTGTTGAAAAACCTTATATTGATGCTTTGAATCCGATTCGACGTGGCCACTTCAGAGGAAAATAAAAATGATTTTTTTTTAAGAAAAAAAAAGACTTGAAGAATATGCCCAGGACCTCGCTCCAACGGCTATATTTGCTTCTGTTTTCAAGTCGTCCGTTTTTAATGAACTGAAATGACCAAACTAACCTTTACATGACATTATTGCAATCTTTTTTGTGATTAAAAACGGACGACTTGAAAACTGAATCAATCAAAATTATAATACAATAAAATGAATACTGCGGCATAATTATTATTTATCTTGCTTGTGCACACACTTTTTAATAGCCTAAAAATTACACCCGGAGCTTTGGGGGAAAAACAGGAGCCTTTTATAGTTGCATTTATATATTAAGATTAAATTAGATATAAGTTGAGGTTTGTGACTCAACAATACAACTTTCTTTATTATTTTTTTTGGTTGTCCATATGATATTCAGAACTTCGTCCTGACTAATCCGAATCCGACCTATATCGCGCACTTGACTATGGTGGGAGAGTCTCCCAACGGGGCTTTTTTACATTCACAATGCTCCAACTCTAGACCTTGCATAAGCAGTGGCGGAACGTTGTTATGGCCAGTTGGGGCCTTGGCCCCAGCTGGCCCCGACTAATCTTATAAAATTTGTTAAAATATATAAGTATTTATTATATGATATTTTATTTGGCCCCAACTAATTTTTTATCTTCTCGGTAAAGATAATGTTTTTTTCATTATTCATTAGGCTGTGAGTGGAAAGTAAAATTCTTGTTTGAGATCGAAAAGATTAGTATCATCTTATATATTGTTTTGATTTATAATTATATATTATTATTTGTTTGTATTTTAAGGTTATTTGATACTATTTAGTAAATACTCCCTCCGGTTCTTATTTAAGGAAACAACTAACAATTCTTACAAGTCAATAAAAACAGTTAAAGTCATTAAATTTGTCCTAAAATTTAAGTAATTTTCAATATTATCCCTATTAATTACACTAAACTCTAATATTATATTAATTATTACTCTCTTTTTTCTTGAAAAAAAGAGTAATAATTAATTTTCGACGCATTCCCCGTGTTTCGGGATGGGTTGACTCATTGATGAAGATGCTTCTTGACTCATTGTTTTATAATTTTGGCCAAGAGGGGGGCTTGAGCATCTTGGAAAATGCTTTGTTTATCATCCTCATCATGGGAAGCATTTATTCTTTTGATCATCACCGGTTTCTTTTTTTGTCATAGGCTAAAGGAAGAGAAAATTTATGGTTAGGTTTTATAATTTTAGTGGATAAATTCAATATCAAAATCAAAAACACTCAAAATTGCTTGCCATCGGGCAAAAATTTGTTTTGATGCAAGGTTTTTAACATCTTTTTGTAAAACATCTTTTGGATTTACAATCAATGCGAATTAAAACCTTTGATTTTATCTTGAAATTTTGAAACACATAAAACAATCAAAATTTCTTTTTTGATCGGAGAGCAGATTCCAGTGTTTGGATGTAAAAGAGATAATTTGCTCTTTATCTCATACACGTTGTTTAAGAATTCCTCCATAGCCTAATTCGAAGCATCCGTCTGGACAATCTTAAAGGCCATAGGAAGAGGAAGGTTAAGGCATGGAAGTTCCTTAAGATTTGTTGAACAAATGAACAGAAAATGGATTGTTCTTTTATGGAGTGGTTTAGAAAATTGCTAAGTTGAGGAATGAACTCGGCCACATAATTTAAACAACCCGAAAATCTCTCGCAATTGATTTTTATCAAGGATCGATCGGGAAATTTATCCGCAAATTGAATTGCTCTTTCAATTGGCGTGATAGTTCCTTGATTAATCAATGTCCAAGAAATCGGACTTTTGTTTGAAATAAGCGATTTTTGGTTTTGAAACAACTAAACCATTTATTTTCGCAGGTTCTAATAAATTTATTGACATGTTTAAAATGATCTTCTATTGAATTTGAAAAGACTAGAACATCATCAATATATACAATGATATATTGACTTTGGTGCATGAAAATGTCGATTTCATAATCTTTTGAAATTGAGTAAGGGGCATTTTTTAAACCAAAAGGCATAACATTCCACTCATCTTGACCAAATGGGACGTAAAGCGATTTATACCTATCTTTTTCAGAAATTTGTATCTCGCCAAAATCCAGATTTCATGTCAAATTTAGAAAAGATTTTTTTGAGAATGTAAATGTTTTAGTAAGTCGATTTATTTGGAATTGATATCTAATCCATTGCAAAGCTTCATTAAGTGGTTTATAATTTATGACTAAGCGAGGTGTTCCTCGTTCAATCTCGGCATTTTTGTTAACGTAAAAAGCTGCACAAGACAAGGGCTTTGGCTTTTGCGTATCAAACGTTTGTCAAGAAGATCAAGCATTAAAATTTCTCTACTAGTTTAAAGTTTTGGAAACCTTTTTCTAAAAAGAGTTTTCGATACGGAAGGATATACATACCGGGATTATTGTCGCCTGGTATAATGTCTTTTGGGATCAAAATAAGCATGTTTATCGTTAAGATCAATGGTTTGATTTGGAAAAAGTTGAAATAGATGGACCATTTAATGAGTCCAAATTCACTGGCTGCCAAAAGAGAATCTTCGTAAATGTTATGTCTTTGATCTCGTAAGCAAGCAAGACCGAAACATTTAACCCTTTACGAGTAAGAGGTTTAAGTGCACCGTACACAACCAATGTGTAAGAAATTGTACTTTTGTTTATGTTTTTCAATAGATTTGGTGGAAAGAAGATGAAAGACTTCTTTCTCGGGATGGATAGGGACAGATTCTTCAACAGTCTTGATTATGTAATCGATTTGGAAAAACCATTCCTTATTTTTATGAAAAAGAGTTTTTGGGTCAATTTTAGGAAGAGTCCAATTATCAACATGTTGGTTTATGTTGTTAAATTGAATTTCTTCATTGAAAATGTTATGGGTTGAGGACGTTGGATCTTCAGAATTTGTAAAAGTATTTATGAAAGAGTTTGGAGCGGAGGAAGTCGAAGAAGAAGAAGAGGTAGAAGAAGAACGTTTATGGGGAGAACGGAAAAGAAAAGCCATAATAAAATTTCGTAAAATAAAACACAATAATAAAATTGCTAAGAAATAAAGCGTAAATTTAAGGAAACTTAACCAAATAATTTAAGTCTCCCTTCAACCGATATCTTCACCATTGGATGAAGTAGTGGTATGTTGATTAAATATTTACCGTAAATTACCAATCATAATATATAGTTGGTCATTCTAGAGGGTCTTTAGATCATATGCTCCTTTAATAGTGAATATGGGTCTTATTGATCGAAAATCTAAGATCATTCAATTCACATTAATCTAGATAGCTCAAGAATCGAAACCTTTGCCAAGGTGCAACCATCTTAAACATCCGAACATTACTATGAATGAATCTTATCCTTTTCTCGAGATCGTACGAAATCCCATAGTCGGGAATTAACCTAACCATTTCACTTAAACAAATATAAAAGTGATAAATGTAAATTAAATGTGATAAGTCATGAATTCCCGTAAGAAATCTTATGTTCGGGATTCACATATGACAAGTATTTTATGCGGGGCACACTCGCCACTTTTGTGAGGCGAGATCGTGCCACTCCTTGGGTCTTACGGCCTTAGACATCCCACAACCATGGCCTTAGACATCCCACATAAGTATTTGTCATATGCAAAAATCAAACATAAAACTTCTTAGGAAATTACTAGACTATGATATATATACTTAATTTTAATATATTTTTTATAATAGAGCATAGATCCGAAGCATATCTCATTATTTCAAACCATATATCATGATTAAGCAACCTTACAGTTATTAATTATTACTCTCACTCACTACCTTTTTAATTATGGGTATACATGGAAAAAAATATTTAATACTATTTGGAAACAAACAAGTGTTTTATAAAATGAACCAAATATACTTGTTAGTTGGTGCCTTATAATAAGAATTAAAAAGAGTAGTTCAATATGTTTATTTTTTGGCCCGGGCTAAAAAAAAAAGTTCCGCCACACGCATAAGCAACACAATCGCCATTACTACTTGTGCTTAACTTAGTTGGTAACAATACAACTTTCTTTAAGTGTGTGTTTTTGGAATAGTGGTGGTAAAAGTTGTCTTTTTGCAATTTGACTTTTGCAAGTCTAAGATTGGATAAAAGTCAGATTATGTAATGTGATTTATATTTGGATTGACGGTAGCATAAGTGTCTTTTCTGAAGATAAAACTTGTTTATATGATTTTTTTTTTTAAAAGCAAGTTCAGATGGAAAATGACTTAACACATGTTATATGATATCTCTAAAATATTTATGTGTATCATCATTATGTTATATATTAGTTTATATAAGTCAAACAATGATGAATATAAATACTTTAAAATAATTTATTTAGTTTTCTCAATATGTCTAAATTAGTAGTAATACATACTCTCTCGATCCTAAATATAAGTCATATTTGACTTTTTTGAGAGAATAAGGAAGCTAAATAAGTTCTTAATCATATCATATGTGATGTATCATTGGATTATATATCAGTTTATAAGTTAGGCAAAATAGTTTGGAGAAAAAAATGATAAATATAAATATTTTAAAATAATTTAATTATCTTTCTTTAGGGAAAATTCCATTTAAATACCAAATGAATTTGCAAAACCCTCAAAGAGGTCCTCAATTTGTAAAAGAGGCGAAAGGTATTAAGGACCTATAAGGGATATGTAAGTCGCGTGAAATTACCTTTCTACCCTTACATTTAAATAAATTTTTTAAAAAACCCCCACCCCCCCACCACCGCCGCCGCCACCGCCATCACCACCACCACCGGGTCAGCCGGCCGCGATCGTGGTGGGGCCACCACCACCGCCCGCCGGCCGGCCACTACCACCACTACCGGGCCGCCGCGGGGTTGTGGTGGTGGCCGGTGGTGGCGGTGGTGGGTGGTGGTGGTTGGCCGGCGGTGGTGGTGCGGCGGCGGCGGTGGTGGTGGTGGGGTGGGGGTGTGGTGTTTTTTTTTATTATTATTTATTTAAATGTAAGGGTATAAAGGTAATTTCACGCGAATTTGCATATCCTCATAGGTCCTTAGTACCTCTCGTCTTTTTACAAATTTGGAGGACCTCTAGGGGTTTTGTAAATTCATTTGGTATTTAAATGGAATTTTCCACTTTCTTTATATCTTTAAAAAAGTCAACTATATCTTATATTTATAACCGGATAAAGTAAATTAGTAATACATATAAATATATTTTTTTTTCTCTCTCTCCCAATTGTGACGTGGCCACCTTTTTCATTTCTCTCTTTTGCTAAAAGCTGGAAGCTTCTACTTATCTCCATGGCACCAATAATTGTGGCTTTTCATAAGCAACCTTCAACTTGCTTTTCAGCCATTGCATGATTAGAATCGTAAGTGAGATTGGGATATTATGATCACAAACTTAATATGAAATTGTGTTTTTTAGAGCTTGTTTGAGAGTTCCATTTTGGAAGGAAAAGAAAGGGAAGAGAGAATTTTGGTAGTATCTTCCCTTGTTTGCAGGTTTTAAAAATAAGAGGAAAGAAAATCAGGGATTTTTATAAATCCCCCAAAACCCTCTTTCTTCTAAAAA
Source organism: Acacia melanoxylon (assembly GCA_019022615.1). NCBI lineage: Eukaryota > Viridiplantae > Streptophyta > Magnoliopsida > Fabales > Fabaceae > Acacia > Acacia melanoxylon. The sequence continues at coordinate 22,404,619 of JAFJYJ010000002.1, forward strand.
ATAAAGTTCATCCAATATGGGGTTTTAAGAGGAAAAATAGATTAATTATTTTTTTACTCTCGTTCACCGCCACCGCCGCCACCGCCACCACCACATAAATAATTTTTTGAATATAAAAATTACATAAATATTTTTTTAGCAAAATTTAAATTTATTTGTAAAGTATAATAATTATATTAATTATTAAAGAAAAGACAAAATGGTAAAAGTAACTCATTAATCCTCCTCCATCTTCTTCCCTTATTATTTTTTTAACTCCCAAATAAGGGGAGGAAATATCCTCCATTTCCTTTCCATCCCCTCCCCTTCATTCTCCTTCCATCCCTTTCCTTCCCCTTCCTTCCAAACTCTCAAACAAAGCCTTAGAAAAGTTATTTTTAGGAGGGCCAATCACCATCCCAAACACACCATTATCTTTCTTAAATTTGAGGGTGAGTTTAAACTTTTTTCAAATACGTGCATGAGTTATAATAGAAAAACTATGTACGAATAATATTTTTTACGTTAAAATTTTTAAAATTTAATCCTATATCATCCTATATATGGTTTCAAATTTATTTATTATTTGGATAACAATAAAATATATTAATATGACATGTTTGAACGTACAAATTTAATAGGGTATCGGAGTAATATGTATTTATTTTTTAATTTATCAGGATTCTAATTCTTTTTGAGGTTTGAGGTTTAAGGTTTAGAGTGCAATGCATGTGTTTTCACCAACTCTAGGTTAATAAATCAATACAATAATATATGAACCAAGGCCCTTACTCTATGAATGACTTGCACCAAAACGCCTCTGCCTCTGCTGAAACGAAGCCAAGGCCTCCAGAAACTGGTCCTTACCAAAATCAGGCCACAGTTTAGGATCAAACACAAGTTCTGTGTAGGCTAGTTGCCACAACAAGAAGTTGCTCACTCTAAGTTCTCCACTGGTTCGGATCATCAGATCTGGGTTTGGAAATTTGGTGCAGTTCGTCTTCAGTTCCTGATCTATCAGCCGTTCGTTAATGTCCTCTATTTCAACGACGCCGTCTTTGATCTTCCCAGCTATGGCCTTGCACGCTTGCACCACGTCGTATTTGCCACTGTAGCTAATGGCTATGATTAGTTGCAGTGTTGAGTTTTGCTTCGTCCTCTCTTCTGTGTTGTGTATCATTGTTTGCAGAGAGTTTGGGAGTTTTGATGTGTCTCCTATTACTGATATCCGAATGCCTTCACTATAAAATGCGAGAAGAGTTTGCTCATTTTCAATAAGTGTGAATATATATAAAGCTGACATTAAATTGGATTTCTTTATCATTGAAATGTAAAAAAGAAAAAAAAAAAAAAAAAATCCTCTATTGCAGAATCCTCCAAAGTTATATGAAATTTGTTTAAAGGCACGCAGTAACATAATTTCAGTTGAAGAAGAGTTGCACCAAACAAAACTAAATTATTTTAGACAAATAACTAAGTTTTGTTTGGATCAACTTTATAATATTTTTGTGCAAAAAAAGCAGTTGTCACCAAAATCATACTAAACATTATTTTTATCATCCAACTCTGGCCTCAAGTGCTTTTAATGATTAAAAATCAATTTGGATGACTCTAACACCATCCCAAATAAGTAAAAGTGAGTTTCGGGAAACACTCAAAACCGCGATTTCAGAAGTCTTTTCCTCAAGTTGAAACCAAATTCTTCTTATATGTTTATTTTCTAAATCTAATCCAAATACATACTTATATTTATTTTGATTTTTTTTAAATCTAATTAAATTATTTATTTTTCTAAAAACTAATATAATCTAAATAACTTATTTAAGGTATGCAATCTCTTATTTAGAACAATATAAGAGATGTAAGCCTGTAAGAAAAATTTTGTACGCCTTCTGTCATGCTGTATCGGTTATAGCATTTGAAGCGGAGGAGTTAAGGTACCTTGTGAAAGCCTCAATTTCGGTGTCTATGGTTCTTTCAAAGAGCCTCAACAAAAAATCAACCTCCACCTGTACGTCCCAATCACCAAAAATTCAAAAAAATATTTTAAACGTGTGTGGGATAAACACTTTAAATTCAATATACTGTGATTCCTTCATATTATAATGTACTTAAAAAAATAAGTGGTCTTTGTTACAACTTACAACTTCACAAGTCATTGGGTAGAATATTAATTACATTTTTTAAGGCTGTTCTTATTTAAAGTTTTATTTATTTTTTCTTTTTATTTCTTTATAGATAATTTATAGTTTTCAATATGAGTGAATTTAGAATTTTTTTTCCTTCAAAAAAATTAATAACTTAATCATCTCTAGGTAAATCTTATTATAGTGACTGGATGGAGCATTTGTAAATTATATGAAATTGTGGTTTTTCTTTTACAATTATACAATTATATTTTACCGTATTTTAGTCTTGGCACATTATTATTTTTATTCAAAAAAAATAAAGAAAATCTTATTAAATATTACATGATCCTTATTATAAGCACCTTATAACAACTTCATATAAATTAATAGAATTAGTTATTTTTATAAAACAATAAAAAAATATTCTTAATAAAAATTACTATATACTATGTCCTATATTTAGGATCAGAGAAATATTAATTAGTTGCATGAATTTTGTCAATTAGATAAAAAAAAAATCAAAAGTACATTATGTTAGCAATAAGATATATAAAAAAAAAGTACTCCTTTTCGTCTTAACTATAAGATAAAATTGAATTTTTAGATAGATTAAAGAAGTTAATTAAATTATGTTAGAGTATTAGATTAAATAAGCTAATTAAATTACTATTTTTATTTTTATTTTTTATTTAAACTAATTAGTTTGACTAATAAACTAATATATAATCTAAGCATACACAACATATAATATGATTAAATAACTTATTTAGATTCCGTAATTTCTTAAAAAAATCAAACTTTGTTTTATATTTAGGACATTTAGGACCAGAGGGAGTAATTATTTTAAGTAAAATTTAATTATAAGAAGAAAATGGGGGAAAAAAAGAACATTAGGTAGAGACTGTTTTTCCATAACAAGAACATTAGCTAGCTAGGTAGAGACTGATGCATTATAAATGATTTAGAGGGAGACGGTGAACCAAACCTAAGAGAGAAACAGATTAAATTGCACTTTTAAAATAAATAAATAAATAAAACAGATTACAGAAAAAGAGGACAACGGTATTAAATATTGCAGCTAACCTTGGGGCGTTTCCAATTATCATAAGAAAACGCGAAAACGGTGAGAACCTTAATCCCCCAACTGCAACACAGATGGATAAGCCTCTTCAGTGACTCTACGCCGGCCTCGTGACCAGCCGACGGCAGCGAACCCCGCATTTTGGCCCACCTCCCGTTGCCATCCATAATCACCGCCACATGCTTCGGCATCAGATCCGGTCTCAGCTCCGGAGGAAACGGCTCCGGCTGCCGCCGCGAGGATCCCGAAACGAAAGCCACATTTGGGGACGGAAGAAGAACTTTCCGGGGATCATTAAAACTAGGGAGGAATTGACGACGGAAGAGTGGGTGTGTTTGGGAACGGGCGTAAGTAAGAGGAGCCTTGGAAATGTTGGGAAGGAGTGTATTCTCCACCGGAATAGGAAGCCTGTGCAGGAACATGGTATTCCTGTCTGTGTCTTGAAATAATGAGTGTGTGTGACACTGAATTGTGAACGTCCCAGTACTATATAGTATGAGGGGGCTGAACTGTTAGGTGTGTATGTAGGTGATCTAGCACATGGTAAAGAGGGGGGCCATGCATGTACTAGTTAAACGTGGCAATCCATTGTCTTTGTAATTTGTCTCGAAAGTTGTCACCGATGGATATTTTTCAAAGTGTAAAAAAAAGTAATTTTGTCTCAACTGTTATCATGTTTAATTTTGATGATTAGTTGATTAAATATGCTAGGTTGATAGCTCATATATCATCCTTGTAATTTTTGTTAAGGTGTAAAGTTACCCAGAAAGTCCATGTATCATCTATTTCATTTTTTTCAAAGTTAGATTTAAAACTTCTGGAGTAAATTTGTATCTTAAAAAAAAATGATGTAAATGACATGTAGATTGTCAATTTAGTATATTTAATAAACTAGTGGTCAACATTAATTGAGATAATATATCAGGAAAAATTGGATTTTTTTTACACTTCCAGGGTAAAATTGCCCTTCAGTGACAACTACCAAGGAAAAATTGTTCATTAACCCATTTTTTTAACTTTGTTTTGTTGTGTTATGTGTTACTCCTTCTAATCCTTAAATATAAGACATATTTACTGATTTGATTAGATTAAAGAAGTTAATTTAGTTAGTTAATGTGTCATGCATTTTCTAAAACACCATAATCATCTTCCTTAATTTTCTCATTCATTCTCCTCTTTGATTATAGTTGAGGGAGCATCAATAGGGATGAATTAAAAAAAAATGATAAATATGAAAACTATATATTATATTTTGGACCAAAATCAACTCTCCAAATATACCTTATATTAAGAACATGAGGAGTATTTGTATTTAAGTGTTTCATTTATGTGTAGATTAATGTATTTTTCATTTAAGTATACTTTTGTAAGGTTATACAGTATATATGAATATTTTTTTATATTTTAATGATGATTTGGTTGAGCTCGGTTCGACCATGATTAGACAACTTACCCTTAAACAATATTTAGAATGGTTTAACGATTGGTTTGATTTCCAGTTTTTGATCTTTAACTAACATATAATGGGTGCTAGTGTGCTACATTTTTTTTTTTAAAAAAAAAACTTTATAAAGATTTTTTAAGCATTCACCCTTGAGCAGTAGTTACATTTGTTTAATGACCATTCTGATTTTCAGCATTTAATTTTTTAGTAACATATTATATTTTATATATACAGAACATGTGAGCATTTAGGATGAAATGATCGAGACTATTATAACAAATAATATCATGGGTGACTCTGCAAAACAATTTCAATTGATGCAGAATGAATTTTCCCCTAATCGTTGTCTTAGTTAAAAGATTTATCTAGTTAGTTCATGCCTTTAAAGTAGAGGTGGAAATAGGGTAGGCTTGGATAAGTATGAGCATATATACGATGAAAATCTAAAGCTTGAGACTAAGCCTGAGCCTGAGCCTTCAAAAGATCTGACAATGTTACAAGCCTATTTAAAAGCTTACGTTATGTCAAAAAAGCTTAGGGATTCATTCTCAGATGAAATAAAAGAGTTTGTAAGAAAAAAAAAAAAAACACATAGTGACAACGGTTTAATTGTTTGAGCAAGTGGGAATTGAATAAGAAAAATCAATGATTAATTGACTAAAGAGATATAATTTTTTTCAAATCAACCAAGTACGATAAGTGACATGTAAAATTAGATTTTACCTCTTGTTATTTTTTGCAAAAAATGAGATAAACTCTTCCTATTTGAATCATTTTTATTTGGGCATTACTAAAAAAAATTACTGCAATTATTATGTTGCGTCAAATGACACAAATAAAAGGAGGGATAGTCATCTCGGACGATCAAAAAGAAGAGAAGTAGATGTGATCAATTGATGAATGAAAATGTTAAACTTATGTATAAATGATAAAATGAGAAACTTAGGGTTAAGACTAAATTAATAATTTTCCAAATAATTTACAAAATTAATTTACCAACTTGACGCTTTGTTGGTTGAAGGAGGTGACATTTTTTTTAAAAAAAATTAAACATAAAAAATGGATGGTATGAAGGAAAAAATAATAATCAATTTTTCATCGATTTAGTCTCAGTTTAGCTCCGGTGTGACCCACTGACTCTTGATCCATTACCTTAATCGGTTTAGTGACCGGTCTAAGTTTAAGAACCTTATTAAATACTAATTAAACATTCAAAATGAATTTCTTACATAGAAGTATATAACTATATAAGGTCATAGGCAGATCCACATAGTTAATAAAGGGGGCAAGTGCCCCCCTTGAATTGGTGAATTGTTTTAAATAAAAAAAAAATTAATACATGTTTGAATGATTTTCTCACTTCAAGTGCCCACCCTTAAATTAAATGTCAATCCTTAATACATCAAGACTGCACTTTGTAATCGGATGGGGGATGAATGGTTGAATGATTGTTTAGTGTCTTATATTGAACAAGATGTATTTGATAGCATTGATTATAAGACAATTATGATGGGATTTCAATAATAAAAAAAAGCCTAGAAGGATGACATTGTAATTATTTTTATTGTAATATACTTTTGTTATTAAAATATATGTACTTGAACTTATTGAGTGTTCATCCTTCATAATAGTTTATGTAGTTGCATTTCTAATAGCACTTAGTCTTGCTTTTATAAATGACAGGTTTGTAAAATAATTGTCGATCTTATTACATCATCAGTATTAATTTGATTTAATGAATAATTTTTTGATATTATTTTCTTTTCTTGTTTATATTCTTTTATTTTTTAATACATTTAAAACTTTCCTTAAAAAAAAAAGGGGGGAGCACTGCCCTTGAACCCCCGAATCCCCGCCACTGGTGCCCCTTGATTAATTTTCTGGATGTGCCACTAGTCATAGGCGTATTATTGGTTACAAATTTATATATTATATACAAGTAAATTTATTTATAATATATACTTCAAATAATTTTCCCCATGATATAGGGTGATCGAATCCTCAAACAGTGTCAAACTACACCTACTGGTATTACGAGTATAAATGAGTGGTAAATGAGTATCAATCCTTATGGATGGGGTTCGGGAGCCGTCAAAACGGGCCAGCCCCATCGGGCGGTCCGTAGTTTAAGTCTGACTCTTTAAAGGTTGAGGCTGAAAAATGGACGAGATATTTAAAATTAGCGCGGAGGGGCCTTGAGGCCTGACGGGCCACGGGTTCGGGCCCCGCGGGCTCATGGGCCCCCTGCAGAACCCTTTTCAGTTTTCGTAGTAGTTTTTTTTAAAAAAAAAAAAAAAAAATTAAGTTATTTAGTTATATATATATTGTATTTATTATAGAGTTGTTTATCCATTTAACTACAAATACATAATAACTATACTTTAATTTTATGATTTGGTTTATTATTTGTTACAAATAAAGATTATGGATGTGTTCATGATGCGGGAGAAGAATTTTATGATATTCTTACTCATGAGCCAAAGGCTACTACTCAAAGTGAAGAACAATCAAATGTCGTTAAAATTGATGATAGTGACGAAAATGACGACAATAATAGTCATCGTACTAATGTCGCTTAGTGATATGTTTTTAATGTTTTATGTGAGTTATTTGTGAACATAGTTTTCTTTTGATTATGAATTAGTGACTGTGCTTATTTATTAGATGATTCGTGTTGTAATTTACTAATTATATTTCTTTGAAACACACGGAGGAAAAATAGTTAAAATTTAGAATAGTAATTTCCCCCTGGTGCTCTCGAGTCGGGCTTTGAAAAACAAGTATTTTTCTTACTCCAGGCCCTGGCCCTTCACGGGCCGGCCCTGATTGCCAGCTCTAGTTCGGGGATCACCACACGTGTCAAGTTGGAAACTAATTTGAAGAGTAGATTACACGTTAATTAAAGAAACTATTATCCAATACTAATTTAAATGATTTACATCTGAACCGTCTAAATGGCATTTGGACGATCTAAATTTAGTTTTTTTTTTTAATTTGGTTGTTTTTAAAGAGATAAGATATTGTCATTATCAATTTTGGTCACTACAATGACATTACCACTTTTCCACTGTTAGAAGATGAGATTCTGATGTAATAGTGGAAAAGTGGTAGTGTCATTGGTAGTCACTAAAATTGGTAGTGACAATTTCCTATCCTATTTTTAAATGAAAAGATACTTTTTTGAAAAAATATTTGTTAAGAGATTATATTTATTTTATATTCTCTATCCATTAAAATATTTATTTTTAAAAAAATAAAAAGTAAAAAATTTAAATCTAGACCATTCAAATCTCATCTAAACATTCTAGATGAGATAGACTCTCCCTTACCTATCAAAGGGAAACCGGTTCGTGAGGGGAGAAACGGCAAAACGAAAAACACGTTGGAGGGTTGGGTTTCTCTCATCATCTTTCATAATCTCTAAATCACATTCGTCCAATCAATACAATACTACTTTAACTTTTCTCTCACTTTCTCAATCAAGGACCCAGATGAAGCCAATGAGAAAAAATGAAAAACAAGATAAGGAGAAAATTTTTGGAAAAATCCATCTTGGGGCCCTTTTTGGGAAAAAAATCCCAAAAAGGGCCCCAAGATTCTGGAAAACTTGAGAAAGGGCCCTGGCCCTTTTTGGGATTTTTCATTAAATGTTTTAGTTGTTAACTTTGATATTGTTGTAAATACGATTGTTTTAGTTGTAAAAATATTGTTGCAAATGATTATTTTAGTTTAACAGAAGTGATATTGTTGTAAATATGTTCTGTTTTAGTTGTAAAAATTTCATTTAATTTATCCAAAAAAGGCCCAAAGGCCCCTTTTTTAGAATCTTGGGGCCTTTTTGGGATTTTTTTCCCAAAAAGGGCCCCAAGATAGATTTTCCCAAAATTTTTTACCCACGCAGGAAGGAAACAGTACGAGTCCTGGGAGATGAAGTACAATTATTGAGTGTATTGACGAGCACAATAAGCACGTGGCTAACTGGTCCCAATTGAGAAAGCAAAACGCTTCTGAATAAATTATTGTCGGTAGGTCGTGGCACCATGGAATGAGTTTCTTTGTTCGTCTTTTCGGGGTGAGACTTGTCCGTCCAGATCTCTTTTTTTTTAAATATTTTTTTTTAATACTAATCAATATTTTAAAGATAGATACTGAATCTTTTTTACCCACGTGTTTAACATGCCCCTGTAATATCCCAATTTTATAAAGAGGGGAGATTTTTTATTAAAAAAAAAACTTAAAGGGGCAGCGTGCCCCTTTAATACCCCGCCCACCTAGGGTACGTAGCTCTAGCATTGGAGGGTGCTTAAATACCCCAACCCCCCCAAAAAAAAAAAATCTATGTCTGGGCGTGAGAGGAGGAAGCGAGAGTTGCAAGTTGCAACGGCAGTGTTTCTTCATGCTTTAAGGCTTTGTGGCTCTTAATTTGAGACTGTTTAGGTAAACTAAACTAACATTCTCTTAACAAATTTTATTTATGAAAGTTATTTCACATATTTTTATCTTTCTAATAAAGGTAATATTGTATTGATTAGTAAAAATTATGAGATTAAAATTTTGGGAGAATTTTGAGTTTGAACACTAAATAACTATATATATGTAGATGATGATTAATAGTTAATTTTAATTGGTTTAGATTTATTAGTAGGTTGTTATAGGAATTTAAAATTAAATTTCTATTTAAAAAGTTTAGGATTTATGTTCTATAAGATGTTTTTACCATTTTGTTGTTTCTTGTGTTTAAGATCATTTGTCCTCAAGTTCTATACTTAAAGCTTCAACATCGTCACTTTTCCGTCACAACACTAGGTAAGCCTCAAGTTCTCTTCTTCATTGTTCTTTGGTTACTTTTCTCTTGACCTCATTTTTCGTTAGCATAGGAGGTTGTGTGGTTGACCAGCTCATTGTCACCTAGAATGACTTGGGTTTTTATTTATTCTCAAAATTGGCTTATTCCTAAGCAATCACTATCAGAAACTTCATTGAACAACTTTTTGAATTTGACAATTTTTTAATATAACTAGTTGTTACTTTATCATATCTTTGTAAAAAATATAATGTTTATGTTTTTTTAAAAAAATCTTTTCAGATGCTTCACATGTGTGACTGATGTTCGAGCTGCTGCCACATCTATGAAGTAAATTGATTAAAAGCATAAATGGACTTTATATTTTGCTGCCATGAAAAATTATGGACCTTACATTAGATTACTTTGATGATTGATTATCATATTTGATATTTTGTTTTGAGTCATGGACTTGATATTACCTCATCATCTTTAGAATTATGAACTTTTGTCTTATGGTTATGGACTTTAGTTGATCTTTTGAACTTTTAACTTAAGTTGTAATATGAGCATTTGTTCTTTGTTTAGACTTGTGCCCTTTGATTATTTTGATGAAGCTTGTTATCTAAGAACAATTATTGATGAATTTGATATTTAATGCATGGTTTTGTACGGGCAGATGCAAATTATGAATTATTGAGTTTGTTATTATATATATATATATATATTGAAGAATTTATCATTATATATTTATCTACCCATCATTAGAGGATATTCATGATATTTTGATGATATGAAGGAGATTGAAACATTAATTGATGAAGGATGAATATTGACCTATCTATTTGAATCAATGGGATATTGATATATTCATGGGATAAGCCAAAAACCCAGTGGTCTAAGTAATTTGGTCTGACCGGTCTGATGAAGAAACCCAAAGCAATATTGGATAGATCAGATTAGACTAATCTTCTCATTCGGACTAAACTTTGAGCTAAGGCCTCATACCCTTGTTTGGTCTAATCTGACCCGAATATTGTTTTTATTCCACACAATCACCCAATACCCATGCCACACAGTCACAAACTCACACACGCTGACACCCACACGCCCTCAAGACCTCAGAAATTCAAAACTCAGAAGACAGTGTTAAGAAAGTTCAATCCTGGACCACACAAAGTGAATTTTTTCATTAGAATGCAAATGATTTGAGCAAAAAATACATTAGAATGCAAATGACGCGGTGAAAAATAATTAGTAAGGGAAGCTGCTAACTAAGAATAAAGCAGAACATCAAGAGTCGTACTGGAGCTGAATCTCAAGAGTCGAAATCCAGGTTTCCACAAAAAGACGAGCTTCATCTCCAGCGGCAATTGAAAGCTTAGAAAATCCTTGAACAACCAAAAAAGTAACATTGATTTTAAACAAAAGCCAAGGTGAAATTCGAGGATCCGGCTTTGGTCTTTTTACATTACCATCCACCGCTCTCCTTTTCATTCAAACGGCAGCGTTTTGGTTTAAAATGCATCCAGTCCCTTTTTTTTTTAAAAAAATAGCTTTCCCTAAATATCTTTTTTAGTACCACTAACCTGAAATATTTTTTAAAGATTCTAAAATAATTTTTAAAATCATGAAGTATTTTTTCAGTATCCTAAAATATCTTTTTAGTACCCTAAAATATTTTTTAAAATCAGTGTAAAATATGTTTTCAAGATTTAGAAAAATATTTTAAGGATACCGAATGGTACTAGAAAGATACTTCAGGACTGACTGAAATTGAAAAAATACTTTATGATCTTGAAAAAATATTTCAGGTGGTACTAAAAAGATATTTCAAGATAATGACTAGTACTGAAGAAATATTTCAGGATATTAACTAGTATTAAGAAAATACTTTATAAACATGAAAAATTACGTTAGCATTTTGAAAAAAATATTTTAGGGTACTGATTGGAACTAAAAAGATATTTGAGGATACTAATGGGTACTAAAAAGATATTTCAAAATATTGATCGATACTTGAAAAAATACTTCATAATTTGTAAAAATTATTTTAGATGAAAGAATATTTCAAGTAGTAATTGGTATTAAAAATATTCTTCAAAATGACAAAAAATATTTTTAGAAAAAGGGGACTGGGTGCATTTTGCATCAAAACGCTGTTTGAATGAAAAGGATGGCAGCAGTTGATAATGTAAAAGGACCAAAGCTACATCCGAAATTCGAAGGTTCATTGAAGTTAAGAGGAGGGGGGGGGGGGGGGGGGCAAAGCAGATCTGTCGAGCAGAGAAGTTGCAAAACAAAAAAACACGAAGGAAGGAATTGGGAAATGAAGTATTACCCTTTTGGGTTCTTTAAAAAAAACACGGGACCCTATTTTGGTCCCTCACATAAAGAATGTTTTTTAGTCCCGAAAAGGACGAATAAGGTCGATTGGTGAATATTTTGGTCGCAAATTTCCAAAAAGTTCTTTTTAGTCATAAAAAAAATCTCATTTTAGTCCCTAGGAACAAAAATGGGATCCGTATTTTTTGTCGGGGGCCAAAAGGGTATTTACTCTACAATTATTGACTGTATTGACTAGCACAATAAGCACGGGGTTTGAAGGAAAAGAATGAGAGAGGAAAAGATTTTAGGTTTTGTTTGGGAGTTTGGAAGGGATGCAAGGAAAATGGAGAGGAGGAAATGGAAGGGAAATTGAGGATATCTCCTCCGCTTGTTTGAGAGTTAAAAAAATCGAAGGGAGGAAGATGGAGGATTGATGAGTTATTTTTTACCATTTTGTCCTTTTTCTTTAATAATTAATATAATTATTATACTTTACAAATAAATTTAAATTTTATAAAAAAAATATTTATGTAATTTTTATATTCAAAAAATTATTTATGTAGTGATGCGGTGGGCGCGGGCAGGCGGCGGCGGTGTTTGGTGGTGGTGGTGGTGAACAAGGGTAAAAAAGTAATTAATATATTTTCCTCTTAAAACCCCCATATTGGGAAACTTTTTTTTTTAGAAGAAAAGAGTGTTTTAAGGGATTTATAAAAATCAATGATTTCCTCCCTCTTATTTTTAAAACTCGCAAAACAAGGAAGAACTACCAAAACCTTTCATTACTTTTCCTTTCCCTCCAAAATGGAACTTCCAAACAAGCCTTTAGGGAAGATATTAACAAATTGTTATTAATAAAAAGAATAATTTTTTTTGAAATGTATTTTTAAAATATTTTAAAAAAATATAAACTATTTAGTAAAAATATATCTCTCTTCCTTCAAATCAAACGCATCCTAACTGTTCCCAATTGAGAAAGCAAAATGCTTCTAAATAAATTATTGTCGGGGTAGGACTAGAACCAATGGACCATCTCTTGGATTTATATCGCCCTTAAAAGAAATTAAAGATGGAAAAGCAATGATTAAATGTTGGTAGGGTAGGTCGTAGGACCATCCCTTGGATTCAAATTTCAAACCCTCGAAACGTACCGATTTTGCCTATTTATTAGGGTGGCTGTTCATTTATTTTAAAATAATTGATTTACTTTTTCCATTTTTAATTCAAAAATATCTTATATAGCAAAAGACTGGAATATTTAAGCCGGTTTATACTAAATGATTTTAAGTTTTAAAACTATTTTTAAAATACAACTATATTTAATTTTAAACCATTTTCAGAATAAATTATTGATTGACCAAACATGTTGCTAGCTATTTATATACCCTTGGAGGTAAAAATTAAATAGAAAAAAAAATGAATAAATATCATCTAAATTTGCAAAACCCCCCAGAAACCCATCGAATTTATAAAAAGACTGAGAGATGACAAAGAATTTTGAAGGATATGCAAATTCATGCAACATGACCACATTGCCCCTGAATAACTTCTCTTCATTCTCATTCACATTCAACACTTCATTGTGATTCCCATTCGAAGATTCGCTTGCCCTAGCGTCATTGCCTTCGCTGAACCACTGCCGTCAGAAGAAGAAGGAAGGAGGTGGCGGCGAAGAAGAAGGAAGGAGAAGGCAAAAACCATTTTGTTGCCATTAACGTTGCTATTTAACTGTTTATATATATATGTGTGTGTGTGTGTGTGTGTGTGCCGTTGCTGATACAGAAAGAGTCGTAACCAGGGACAGAGTCGTAACCTAACAGGGTAATATGCTCTCTGGTCCCAGCTTGAATATCTTGAGATCCATAGGCTAAATAGTGAAGCATCCTCCACTGTGTGCGTCAATTCTCGAGAATACCTCGAGAATTGGTAAGGTATTTTCGAGAGTGTACTGTGTACTGCGTGGTTGGTTTTGTGTGGTAAGGTATTCTCGAGTGTATCATAACGGGTCACTATTCGTTCCTCTTCTTTCTCCTCGATCTCCACAGAGCTGACGGCGCCGGCAACCACGGCGTCCACGGTGGAGGGTGCGTGGTCATTTTGCAGGACCTATTTTCACATACTTAAGGGCAAGGGCATTGTGGTCATTTTGCATGAATTTACATATCCCTCAAAAGTCTTTATCACCTCTCAGTCTTTTTACAAATTCAGATGGTATTTACTCGTTTTTTTTCTAATTAAATAACCAATTTATAGATATTAAATGAATTAATAGGGCTGCACATGGTAGGGCTAATCCCAATCCGAAAAGGGCGAAAGATGCCCCCTACTAACGATACTGTCCCATCAGGCCAAATAATGAGAATGCATAATTCGTTAAAAAAATTAATTATTGAATAAACGGGTCAAGATAGATACTGACTCTTCTTTGCCCACGTGTTTAACATGCTCCTGTAATATCCTAATTTTATAAAGAAGGAAAAATTAAAAGGAAAATTTTAAATAAATACCTTCTGAATTTGTAAAATCGTAATCTGTTGAATTTGTAAAAAGACTGAGAGGTACCAAGGGGCAATGAGGGATATGTAAATTCGGGTGAAATTACCCTTTTACTCTTACTTTTAAATAAATAAATAAAACCCTCCACCTCCCACCACCCCCATCACCGCCGACCGGCCACCACCACCGCACCGGTGGCCGGAGGCGGTGGTGGTGGCCGGTGGTGGTGGGGGGTGGAGGGATTTTTTTTTTAATTTAAAAGTAAGGCAAAAATATAATTTTACCCGAATTTGATATCCTTCATGCGCCCCTGACTTCTCGATCTTTTTTACAAATTTAATAAACTTCGGGGGGTTTTACAAATTTAAAGGTATTTATTAAAAAAAAAATTAAATTAAAAAAAGAAAAAGACAAAAAAAAAAAAAAAAAAACACTTAAAGGGGCAGCGTGCCCCTTTTGTCTAAAAATGGCAGGTGAGGTTTTTAATACCCCGCCCACGCAGGGTACGTAGCCCTTAAGTGGGAGCATTGGAGGGTGCTTAAATACCCTACCCCCTAATAAATATTGTGTATGGGCGTGGGGAGCGGCTGGCATCCACTTCTGTTAAATATCTATTGTCATCCTCTTCTTTGAAACTGTTCCGTTTTGGCACAAAATTGTAAAGTGTTGATACTTTTTTTAAAATATTTTGGATCTTGATGAAGACTAAAAAAATATTTCGGGATATTGACCAAGATCTTGAAAAAATACTTCGGGATCATGAAAAATTTTTTAGGATTTTGAAAAATATTTCAAGGTAATGACCAGTACTAAAAAAAATACTTTGAGGATACCGACTCGTACACAAAAAAAAATACTTCATGATCTTGAAAAATTATTTTAGTATCTTAAAAAAATATTTCAAGGTATTGAATGATACTAAAAGGATATTGACTGATACTGAAAAAAAACATTTCAGGGTATTGACTGTACAAAAAAATACTTCATGATCTTGAAAAATTATTTTAGGATCTTGAAAAAATATTTCAGGTTATTGACTAGTATTAAAAGGATCTAACTAAGATCTTGAAAAAAAGACTTCATGATCTTGAAAAATTATATTGGAGTATTGGCTGAATATACTTCAGGATATTTTTTTTAAGATCTTAAAATATTTTTTCAAGATCATGAAGTATTTTTTTATATATATACCAATCAGTATCCTCAAAAGTATTTTTTTAGTACCGGTCAATACTTTGAAATATTTTTGAAAATCTTTAAATAATTTTTTAAGATCATGAAATATTTTTTCAGTACCGGTCAGTATCTTAAAATATCTTTTTAGTACCTATTAGTATCTTAAAATATTTTTTTAAAAAAGTATCAGCCTTCACAATTTTGTACCAAAACGGCACAATTTTGGAGAGGAGGATGGTAGTGGATATTAAGGGGAGTGGATGCTAGCCACTCGCATGCGCATGGGCATGGGCATGGGCATGGGCATGGGCATGAGAGGAGGAGGCGAGAGTTGCAACGACAGTGTTTCTTCATGTTTTAAGGCTAGTGACTCTTAATTTTAATTTTGAGATTGTTTAAGTAATTAAACTAACTTTTTTCAATAAACTTTATTTATGAAAGTTATTTCAAGTATTTTTGTCTTTTTAATGAATTTAATATTGTGTTGATTAGTGAAAATTATGGGATTAAGGTTTTGTGAGAGTTTTGAATTTAGACAATAATAGAGGATGATTAATAGTTAAATTTAATCGGTTTAGCTAGATTTGTTAGTTTGTTGTCGTATGCATTTTTTTTTTTTTTAAAAAAAAGTTTAGGATTTATATTCTTTAGGATGTTTTTACCGATTAAATGTGGTTTAAATAATTTATTTAAGTTAATGGAGATATTATTGAAATGTAAATCGGTTTAATTTTGAAGTTTGAAGGTTAAATTGTCATTTATAAAATACATATGACCAAACTGTTATTTCTGAAATTTGTAAGATTAAAAAGTTATTTCTGAAATTGGAAGGATTAAACTTTCATTTTTAAAATTTAAACCTCAAACTGCTATTTTTTAGTTTTTATCATAATAATATATTATTATTAAAAATTTGTATATCTTGAATTATATGAAATTATAAGTTGACATTTTGATTATGTGGAGTTTTGAAGAATTATTAATGGGTAGTAAATTGATTGTAGTAGATAGATCTTGGCGTGTGTTTGAGCCATTGGTTGGGAGCAGTGTGATAATAATTAGCTTTGGCGAGATGTAACCATTTTTCACTTGTTATGTGTTTTGGTATGTTGTTTGTGAGTATTTTGTGAAATGATTATAAGAATGAAAATAATATATGAATATTGAGTAAATATATCAATGAGTAATTTGAAATAGTTATTGAAATTGAGAAAGTTATTATGATATTGATGAGTATTTTAATAAAATTTGCCTTATGGAACCTTATGATTTTAATTGTGAAATCAGAGAGAGAGAGAGAGAGAGAGAGAGAGAGAGAGAGAGAGAGAGAGAGAGAGAGAGAGAGAGAGAGAGAGAGAGAGAGAGAGAGAGAGAGATAGAGAGAGAGAGAGAGAGAGAGAGAGAGAGAGAGAGAGAGAGAGAGAGAGAGTTGGGAATTGAGATATTATAGCATGTATATAAGAACGATTTAAATAGCATGATATGAATGTGAAAATCTTGAAAATTTCTGTTGAGCTATTTTATTGTGATAATTATTGTAATGGTTGGACTGAGAATAGATGAAGTAGTTTGTTTCACCACGTGATACACCATTAGTGTACAATGGTTGACTTTCTATTGTCCCACTAATTTAATGAAGGGTTGCCCTACCTGGTTCAATGAAGGGAAAATACCCATGGTCTGGGATATGTGCTCTGTGGATCTCGGTTGGTCTTTATCACATGACCAATGTCATTAGTGTACAATGGTTGACTTTCTATTGTCCCACTAGTTTAATGAAGGGTTGCCCTACCGGTTCAATGAAGGGAAAATACCCATGGTCTGGGATATGTGCTCTGTGGATCTCGGTCGGTCTTTATCACATGACCAGTGTGTTTTTGAGTAGCTAGTAACATGGATAGTAGCTTAGCCTATGGGTCTAGTTGGCGAAAATAAGACGGTTTGATTTGATTGATGGAAGGCAACTTGTGAATTGTATTATGAAAACTGTGATACAAAATTTCTAATATGAAGTTTATGATATAGAAATTGTGATATGAAATTTGTGATTTGGAAGTTTGTGAATTATATTTATAATACTTTGTTATATAAACTATTCCACTTGGCACCTCGAGTACATATTAACATTTGTAATGAGTTAGATTGATGATTACTAATATTTTTTAGATGATAGTTCTCATGTGGGTCTATTAAAGAAAATTTTGGAAGCTTAAGTTACTTCTACTAACAGGAGTGCTTCCATCTTTTTGGTATATGTTAGATTATTGTATATTACCACATTAGGGCTCATTTTGCATGCTTTGGTATATTTTGGAAATTTTGATAAATGATGAATCATTATTTAGTTAAAGAGTTTGGGCCTTATAAAATCCAAAGATCAATTGTGTGCATAAAATATATTGATGAATGGTTTGATCAAACTATTAATTAATTACTGTTTTCAGAAAATGAAGGATGTTACAGTCCCTCCAGTCACTCATCACTTAGTTGACTTTGATTTAGAGATCAATGAAACTAAATACATTATTTAATCATAGTATATGTTGTGAATCATTATATTATAAATAAATTTATAATTCAGACAAACTAATCTGAAAAAAATAATACATATAAATATGTTACAGTAAATTATTTATTTTCATTTTCATTGATCTATTCAAAAAATCAGCTGGGTGTTACTTGAAAACAAGAGAAATGAGGCAGTTGCTTGTTTTTTCCTGAATCTAAACTGCAATTGAACTACCCACATGTCCGCCATCGGCACTATTCACCCTTCCTTAGTTTTTTTTTTCCTGCTTTATAATTTTTAAACCATTATAAATAGCCAAACAAAATTGGAAATATAACTACTAACATAGAGTTAGTCTAGTGATGTAAGACCTTATCATATTCCTCTAAATCTTGAGTTTAAGTCTCAGATAAAATACTTATATCGTGAGGAGCAATTACAAACCTCAAAACGTTGGAAAAAGAACTTCACCTGATAGCCCATTGATCAACCATCATAGAGGAAAACAAAAACAGATCAAAACAGTGAAGATAGAATAATATGGAGAGAAGTATTAATCAAACAATCACAATGTACTGGGCACACCAGAAGCTATAGCGCCTCTCATGCAAAAACATACAAAATTGATGAAGTTCAACCATGAAGGAGGGATGAACATGAATTGATTAGACCGGGTTCGATATCAACTCGAGGTATGGTCTGAAGAAGACCTCGGGTTGAATAAAGCAACTCGTGGTCTAGTTTAGTCCAGCATCAACTCAAGGCTGAGCTCGACCAGATCGAGTCTGGTGGACTACCTGGTTCAGGTAGTCTAGGACTTAAATTTGTTTCCTCTACTTCGGAAGGCAAAATTTGAACCTATAAACACAATTCGGACCATAAAAATACCTATAATAATATAAAACACATCACATAAAATTAAAACATCATAAATTTTTAAGAATATCCAATAACAATAATAAAAAAAAAGATGTTGGAAAAAATATTTAAATATGATAAATACAATTAAGATGATAAAAATAGCTATAATCATATAAAAATTATCATAAAAAATAAAATTTAATTATAAATCCTTAGAAAAACACTAACAACCTTAAATAAAAAATAAAAAGTAACATTCAAATTTTATATATATATATATATAATATATATATATATATATAATTGACCCATACTAGATTGGACTAGTCCAAGTGGTCTAATCCCTTGGTCCAGCCCGACCAGTCAGTCTGATCCAACTTCATTATGTTGCGTATTTAGATTGGATCGTACCAGACCGCCATTGGGTTTTTGCCCACTCCTACCACCAAGTATTGAAAAAAGTTAGTAAAATGCTTGATAAAGTTCAGCCCCCAGAGGATCCAACCTTCCCATTTTCTAAATTTAATTAACTTTTTTTTTAATTATTATTTTTTATCCCTCTTCATTACATGTCCGGCATTAGTCATTTCGTCTTGCCAAGACTTAACCATTCACTCTGTCTCTTTCAGTAGATTCTCTCCAATCTCATTTTTCCACTTAATGCCTCTCGTGTATTTTCCTACGTACTCATTCTTTATATCACTCACCCATCCTATAAAAGGGTTTACATCAAATATTACTTTGTAAGTTTTCGCGTATGAATCAGGTAGCATCTAGAAGTTTTTAAAAAAACCAATTTCACCCAAAAAGTGTTAAAATAAGCAACATTGCTCTTGATTCATCATTAAAAATATCAACAGCCAACATTACTTTTTTAATGGTATTTGACAAATTTTCTTCTTTTTTAACATTTCCCAGACAAAAATAATTAAAACAAAAAACTTTCACACAAAATTGAACCTTAATCCCTTTATAAATAATGGTATGTTTGGGGAAAAAAACATTTCTTACCTATTTATTGCGTTTAACAACCTTAATCAACCTTATTTAATTATGGGTTAAATATCATTTTTGCTATGGAAGTATTGGTTATGGGGCATTCAACACCCGGAAGTTTTTTTGGTATCATTTTTGCCCCGGAAGTTTAAAAAAAGGAGTAAATATGCTCCAAAAGTTTTTTTTAGGAGCAGATTTCCCCCGAAAGTGTTTTTAGAAGCAAATTTTTGTAACTTCCGGGTAAAAATGATATAAAAAATGATTAATCTAATGATCAAGATCAACCGATGGGCAAGATTGCTACTTTTGTAAACTTAGGAAGCAAAAATAATACCAAAAAAACTTTCGGTCTTTGAGTCTTTAAA
The DNA here is from genome assembly GCA_019022615.1 of Acacia melanoxylon. Lineage (NCBI taxonomy): Eukaryota > Viridiplantae > Streptophyta > Magnoliopsida > Fabales > Fabaceae > Acacia > Acacia melanoxylon. Next base: position 22,424,766 of record JAFJYJ010000002.1, read on the forward strand.
ATCAAAACTTTCGCGACAAAATTGATATTTATCCTTTAATTATTTGTATCTTGTACGGGATCGAGAGAGTAATTAATATAAGTTTGTTGTCCACCAAAGCGTCTTTGTCTTTGCTGAAACACAACCAAGGCTTCAACAAACTGGTCCTTCCCATAATCAGGCCAGAGATGAGGATCAAACACAAGTTCTGTGAAGGCCACTTGCCACAACAAGAAGTTGCTCATTCTGAGTTCGCCACTCGTCCGAATCATCAGGTCCGGGTTTGGAAACTCGCTACACTTGGTTTCTAGTTCCTGCTCAATCAGCCGTTCATTAATCTCTTCTACTTCAACGACGCCGTCTCTGACCTTCTTAGATATGGCCTTGCAAGCTTGCACGACGTCGTATTTGCCACTGTAGCCAATTGCTATTATCAGTTGCAGTCCACAGTTTTGCTTCGTCTTTTCCTCTGCGGTGCTTATCATTCTTTGCAGAGATGTTGGCAGTTTCGAAGGGTCTCCTATTACTGATATTTTAATGCCTTTCCTAATATATATATATACCCCAAAAGGGGTTTATGAAAAGAATGATAAATTAATAATTATTTTTAAAAATGAATTGATACTGAGATAAAGTTATCATTAAAAGGGAAAATTATCATGATATCTCAATAAAGAAATGTAATAATCAAAAAGTGCCACAATAAGGCCTGCTTGGTTTGAGAAAGGAGGGAAAATTTCTATAGTTTGGATTTGAAAAAAAATGCAAAAGTGGGGTTTTAAAACTTTAATGAAGAGAAGATATAGGTTGGATTGGGAAAAAAAAAAATGCAAAAGTGGGGTTTTAAAATTTTAATAAAGAGAAGATATAGGTTGAAAGAGTGAAAATAATTAATTAAAAACTTTTGTCTCAACTTTTCTACTTTTTTCTAAAAAGAAAAATCTGAGATTCGTCTCATTTTTAAAAGACTGTTTTTTTTTTTAAAAAAAAAGGTAGAACATTTTTAGAACGCTAAAAGATTTTTAAACAGCCTCTAAGTCTATGTTATTTATTATTCAGATTTTTTGTTATTATACTTTTTAAGTCCTCATAGGGGTTTTTTCCCCTAATTAAAAAGTTTGGTTAGATTACTTATTTAGGCAGTGGAGTCACGTACCTGTTGTAAGTTTCGATTAAGGTGTTCATGGTACTTTCAAAGAGCACCATCAGAAAGTCAACCTCCACCTACATCACAATAAAATTTCAACATAACAAAAGTCACTCATGTTTAAAAATGTCTTAGTGTTCTAAAAAAATGTGCTCGCTCCTAATTAAAATCAGTAAAACAGGCTTAATCTGTAGTGTAGTGTGTGGGTTTGAAGAGAGTTAAGGTTTGGGATTTCCCAAATGGGGGCCATGGCCCCCCTTGTCATTGAGAAGTTCCGCCGCTCTCCGGTCATCTCTTTGCTCTCCGGTGTTGTTGTGTATCACGAGAATTGGGATTAAGCTGCAATTCCTTCATTGCAATCTTAAATATAATGCTCTCCTTGGCTACATAAAAAAATGCTATCCGGTGTTGTTTTCCGTCTCCGATCTTTATTTTAAATAATGCTCTCCTTGGCTTCTAGATTCCTTTATAATTTTATTGGAGGTATGAGGTGCAGTGTGTCATGAGAATTCGGGTTGAGTTGCAGAGCATTATTTTTCCATTTTTTTAACAAGGATATTATAGTCTTTTATTAATATAGGATTGATTATAAAATAAAATTAATGCAAGTATTTTTTTTACTAATATTGCTTTGTACCAAACGTAATTTTAAAGTCTTATTCCCACCCCCAATATCAGTTCCAAACTACCAATGCCACTGCTAAGTCCCAATCCTGATCCATAAAAAATTCAGGTCTGAATACCAAACAGGGCTAAAAGAATCAGTGGACATAAAACTGGACGCATGCACGTTAAGTTTTTAAAATATCCGTATTAGAGAATTATTATCATTTTGTTGTTTTAAAAAATGAAAATCCCTATGAAATACTTGATCACTTGTGGTGAAAAGAATCACATATCACAGTTAATACTTGTTAAAGATATTAAGATGAAATTAAATAATTAGTTAGTTGTTTAAGACCCCAGTCTATATGTAAAGGTTTTTAGTTAATGTGTTTAGTATGCATCGATCTTAGCATAATTTGAATCTCTACTCTCAAATAAGGATATGTCACTCTGGTCCTATTTATAAGCTTATTTTGACTAAATCTCATATACCAAGGAAAGATAGTTAACTCAGTAAATTTTCAATTTTGCCTTTATTGATGATTGAGTATTTTTCAACGGTTTCTTCTCTCTTTATCTTTATGAGTAAAATTAATATAGGTAAAGTTGTCACAATCTCATTTATTATATGAAAGTAGACTTATAAATAGGAGTAAAATTAAACGTGAGTGAGTTAACTTATTACATGAGCATGTTCTTATATGAATAATACATGATCCTTCAATTTTATTCTTGTCATTTTTTATATTCACTCTGCTTAACAACACTATCAAAGGCTAACGTACCTTTGGGCGCTTCCAATTATCATAAGAAAACCAGAAGAGCGTGAGAACCTTTATCCGCCAACTGCAACTCAGATCGATGATCCTCATCATTGACTCTAACCCGGCCTCATAACCGGCCGTCGTCGGCAACCCTCGCATCTTAGCCCACCTCCTGTTTCCGTCCATGCTCACTGCCACGTGCTTCGGCATCAGATCCGGTTGAAGCTCCGGCGGAAACGGCTCCGGCTCCGTCAGCGGCAACGATCCCGAAACAGCATCCACACCTCGCGAGATGTACGAGTGGCGGAACTTGGAGCAAAAATTTGGGGGGGCCAAACAGTGGTGGGGGGATTCGGGGGTTCGGGGGCAGCGCCCCCGAAAAATTTTTGTGTGCATGAAATTCCAGAAGATTACCTGTTATATAATATATCGAAATATCAAATCCTGCAGACAGAATAAAAAACAGAGGAGGGACGATTTGCAAACCTGAAACCTCTATATGGATGATCAGGAAATCCAGCAGCGGCAGTGACCGTAGAATTCAAGAATTTGTATTCTCAAAAAAGAAAATTCATCCAGTACAGCTGTACAGAGAATAGATCAAAGTAATTCTGCTCAAACCTGAAAAAGTAAACCCAGATTCCCATAATATCATAAGAACATCACAAGAGTTCCTCAAGGTTTTCCAATGAAATAAAGGCACAACATAAAGAGGTCAAACCTGGAATGGAATCATTAGTTTAGCTCAAAGATGAAGAAACTCGGAAAACTTCATACAAAATTTTAGTAGAAGCAAGTAAGAAGCGGTAATTAGTTTAGCTCAAAGATGAAGAAACTCAGAAAACTGACTAGAGACTAGTGAAGGAAGCTCAAGTTCTTGAGGGAAAAGAAAGGAAGCTCAAGTTCAATATTTTTTTTTGCTCGGACAAGTGAAGTAGAAGAAGAAGAAATGTTTACCGTGAAATAAGGGGAAATTGAGAGATGATGGAGACTAGCATAGGAAAATTGCGAGCAAAAAAACAAAGGGGCAGAGAAATGGTCAAAAGTTTCATTATTATATTTAAAAAAAAAAATTTCCACTAAAATTTTTTTAACAATTTTTTTTTTGGGGGGGCCATGGCCCCCCCTTGTCATTGAGAAGTTCCGCCGCTGTGTACGACGGTCTTGCGACTCTGAAAATCGGGAAAGAGTGAAGAAGGGAAGAATCGGTATGTTTGGGAATGGGCACAAGGAAGAATACGAGGCTTAGGAAGCAGAGTTACAGTATTCGTCACGGGGATAGGAAACCTGATCAGGAACATGGTATCCGGTTTCGGAAGTGTTTGGCGCCACCAGCTGGTGACGTTCGGGACTTGAATTTGATCAAGAAAGGGAGCCTTTTTTTAAATTTATATTTTGAGTTTAGATGGCCAGGGGCAATTTTATATTTTTAATATTTTATTTTTCTAAATAATTATAATTTTTAATATTATCTCCAATTTCTTCTCTTCTAATTTTTATTTTATTTTTTTAAGCAAACTATTGTTGCAAGATATTGACGTGGAACGCAACTAGCACAAGGGTCAAATTTTAGAGTCAATTCCTATTTCTATGTGACGTAATTTCTTGATAGTTTAATTTGATTATTTTGACAATTTATTAATGTGTTGTTGTCATTTATTGAAACCTTGTTAGTTAAATGTATTTTAGTTTAGATAAGTTGCTTAATCAACTTAAAATTGATTTCTTCATAGATGATGCAAATCTTGCTTAAGGTTTTTTTTTTAGACAAAAAAAATTGTAATTTTTCTTATCTTCAAACATTCTATTTAAATAATACAAGGAACAGTTGACTTAGAAAACTGATATTTTTTATATTTTATAGTCTATATTTTGAGAGTTTAATACTCCCTCTGATCCTAATTATAAGACAACATTTGGGAGTTGGTTTTGGTCCTAATTATAGGACAACATTCTAATTTTGGTTAATTTCTTCCTAAAATACCCTTATTTTATTCTCTTAAATGTGTTTAGTTTTTGGTGGTTATATATGTGTGTGTCTATATACAAATATACAACATACACACACACATATATAAATACACACACACATATATATATATATATATCGTGAGTGTGTATGTATATATGTGTGTATATACATATATGTATATTTGTGTTTGTACATGTGTGTGTGCCTGGTAATATATGTGTGTGTATATAAACACACACATATATACATATATATGTGAGTGTGTGTTTATATGGGTGTGTGTATATATATATATATTTGTGTGTGTGTGTAGATATATGTATGTGTGTGTGTATAGGAGACCATTATTTCAATTAAAAAGCACGTGGAAAGGAAAATTTTAAGTCGGAGAGGTAATAAAGTAGGAGTTGTTAATTCACTTTTACTTATGTCATTTTAAATTTATATAAGGGCGTTTTAGGAAAATGAATAAAATTAACTAATTTAACTTCTCTCCTTAATCTCTCCAAAATCAATTAAATATGTCCTATAATTAGGACCGGAGGGAGTAATTATTCATGAATCATGGAGTATTGGTTTATGCAGAATAATGCTTGGACCGGGTGGGTGCTTAATATTGCTCCAAGTAATTATTTTGGAATTAGGGATGGAGCAATATAATGCTTTCTGAACTCATCACAAACTGGACTTTTACACCCACAAGGTACGTATACAAGAACCGTTCTAATAACACAGACACATGAATTGGCAGCTTCAGTGCTAAAAAGATCTGAACTTTGTGGCATTTTTAGTTTGTAGCTAGGCAGCAGCATTGTTGACACTAGTGGTGATATTAGCAGTGTTAAATCTTGGGATGTGAATGCTACTTCTCGGTGCTGATAATTTAATTTTGCTCATATTGCTAGGGAGATTTTGTCATCAACATATCTAGATCCAAATAGAGAGCTCAATTCCAAAACATCAGGTTGTTATGGGAGTCGATATCCCTAGCGGCTTCATACTACAAAATGTTTCACTCAGTCTCTTATCGGTTAAAATTCTTATTAGATAGCCCTTTCTATAAGCGTTAAACACAAGTAGAAAAAGGAGAGTCTAATTAGGGATGTCCAAGGACCGGGTCAGACTGGGTTAGAGGTCAATCCGAGGTCTGACTCGATATGACCTCGGGCTTAGTACCAGCCTGAGTTCGGCCTAGACCGGACCGGCCGGACTACCTGGACCAGTTCAGGCAGTCCATTTTTTTCCCTGACTTCCTAAAGTAATAAAAAGTGACATAGTGAAAAGTGATTCATATAAATTAAAAAGCACATTAGGATGTCCAGACTCAGTGAGTGGCTTAATGTAGTGGTGATTTACCAAAAAAAAAAGGACCTTGGGTAGACCGGATCGGTCCAGGGGCTTAGACCCCCTCGACCGAAGTCTAGTCCAACTCGAGTAGTTTGGTTTGGTCTGGTTAAATTGTCTTGGACCATTTTTTTTCTTACCCTAGACTGCGTCGGGTTGGACCGAGCCAACTAGACCTCGGGTTTTTTGGACAACCCTAAATCTAATCCTAAAAGATAGCTTGTTACGTATAAGAATCCCTTAAATTTATAAACTATACTTCAATTGTGAGGCTCCTAAATATATATTTAATGTAGGACTCATAATAGATGTATGATGTTCCTTGTTGTGTTGAAGGAGGCAGCTAGCTGGCCATGTGAGGCTGGCCTTTGTTTGCTCCTCATCCTGCCAATGAGCTTAACTGCTTGGACTATTACCTTTTTTGTCTTACCAAAGCCTCTGATTATCTAATACTACCACCAGTCCTAATTATAAGTTGGGTTAATTTTTTTTAAAAGAGATTAGGGAAGCTAAATAAGTTACTTAATCATATCATATGTTGTGCATCCTTAAATAATTCCCCTGCTGGTATGCTGCTTTAGATTTTCCCCCCCTTTTTGGCTTTTGGGTTGAGTTCAAATCTTGGTTTTAGGAATTGAGCATGAATTTTCAAGTAGCTGTTGAGTTGCATAAATTTTCAAGTATTCCTTTGAATTTTCTTTTTGGTCTTGTTGGTTTCTCATGTATGTAGCAATTTTCCGAGTTAAAGTAGTTGTTGATTTGGATTCTGTGACTCAGCTTACAACAACTCCTTGAGGGCAGAAAATGAACGAGTGCGATTGATGTTGGAATGTCTTTGATTGAATATAAGATAAAATTGACTTTTTTAGATAATTAAAGAAGTTAATTAAATTACTTTAGAGTATTTTTATTTTTTCTTCCAGATTAATTAGCTTGACTAATAAACTAATATATAATATAAGGATACACAATATATAATATATATAATATGATTAAGTGATTTATTTAATTTCTCTTAAAAAAAGCAACTATATCTTATATTTAGAACATTTATAACAGTGCCTAGCGCTTAGTAGCGCACTTGGCACAAGTGCCAGCTCTAGGAGCTGGCCTCCCCTTGTCTCGGGCTCGAGCCCACCCCCCCCCACTTGGAGTATCAAAAAAAGAACATTTATAACAGTAGCAAAGTATTTATTTTAAGTAAAATTTAATTATAAGAAGAAAATGAGGGAAAAGAACATTAGAGACTGTTTTTCCATAACAATAACATTACCTAGCAAGGTAGAGACTGATGCATTATAATATAAAAAGGATTAGAGGGAGACGGTGAACCAAACCTAAGAGACAAACAGAATAAATTGTACTTAAAAAAAAAAAAACAGATTACAGAAAAGGAGGTCAACGGTATTAAATATTGCAGGCCTGTCCTGGTAGTAGTTTTTGGAAAATGATTTTTACAATTTACGAGATAAAAAAGCTTTTGGAGAATGATTTTCACAATTTACGAGGTAAAAATGATTTTTAGAAAATAACTTTTAGAATAGTGTTTGGATAACTTTTTTTTTTGCACAATTTTTGGATAACTTCAAAACCAAAGGTTTTAACAAAAGTTTCTTGCCAAACACTCCAAAATTGCCCAGAAGCTATTCTCCGTTCAAAACCAGGTTTTGAAAAGTTTGTCAAACACACTCTTTCCTAAGCTATTTTACATCAAAACCTAGGTTTTAGCAAAAATTTGCCAAACACCCAAAAGTCATTTTTCATCAAAACCTAGGTCTTGTCATAACCTTACCAAACACCCCTTTTCCAAAAGCTACTTTTCATCAAAACCTAGGTTTTGAGGCCAAAACATAGGTTTTGTGAAAAGCTACTTTTGTTTATTTTTTTCTCTCCTCTGCTATCATCAGTAATTTTTAATTATCGGTCAATTATCCTTAAGATATTTTTTAGTACCTTTTTGTACCTTGAAATATTTTTTCAAGATTAGTCATTACCTTGAATTTTTTTTCAATATCCTAAATCTTTTTTCCAAGATTAGGAAATATTGTTTCAATATCTTTTTAGTACCCGTTAGTAAAGCTGGGAATCAGGGCCGGCCCGGCCCGACAAGGCCTGGGATAAGAAAAACATATGTTTTTCAAAGCCGAGCCCGATAGTACCAGAGCCAGGACCGGCCCTACAGAGCCTGAAAATTACTATTACAAATTTTAACTATTTTTCTTCGATTTTTTTCAAAGAAATATAATTAGTAAATTGCAATCATTAAAGTTCTAATTTATCAAATAAATGTTAACAGCATTAATATCTAAACAATATAAATCATTCAACAAACAAACACATTCATTAAATCGTAATAAAAGAAAATAAACACAAATAATATGTTTTTTTTTTCCTTTTTTCTCAAAAAATATTAAACAAAGGAATTGCTTTATGTATGCCCACGACAAAATATCTTTTCCTCTCGTAGTTTTTGTGTGTTTGTAGATTCATTCGATTCATGCATGATTTTATTGAGAGGTAAAAATAATTATATTTATTTTACACAAAATATATTTATAATTTATTACTTATATAATATTGTAATACCAAAGTACGTGTTTATTTAATATGAAAACATCCCTTCTTTAAAATTTATAATAACTAATTATGTGTTTTAATACACAATAATAATAAACATAAAAAAGGGGGTTATAGTTTAAACTAAAATAATCTAAGTAATTACAAATAAATACATTTATTAAGTGGAAGTCTAAGTAATTTTTTTTTTTTAAAAAAAGCTACAGTTAAACGGGCCTAACAAGCCGACTCGAGGCCCTGCAGGGCTGGCCTGATTAAGCCCGAGGCCCTATAGGACTTGCCCTGCAGGGCCAATTTCAAATTTCTGGCATATTTTTCAAACCAGGGCTTAAACGGGCCGGTTTGACCTGATTTCCCGGCTATACCGGTTAGTACCATAATTTTTTTTTCAAGATTGTCAGTACCCTAAAATATTTTTTCAAAATCAGTTGGTACCCTGAAATATTTTTTCAATATCATAAAATAAATTTTTAAGGCCATGAGAAGTATCTTTTCAGTACCAGTCAATATTAAGTATCTTTTTAGTACCCGTCAGTCTGAAATATTTTTTCAGGATCAGTTATCACCCTAAAACTTTTTTTAATATCCTAAAATAAATTTTTAAGATCATGAAATATTTTAAGTGCTTGATTATCTTGCGAAAATTGATTTTCACGATATACGAGGTAAAAAAGCTTTTGGAAGAATAGCTTTTAGGATTTACGAGGTAAAAATGATTTTTGGAAAATAGATTTTGGATAAATATGAGTGTTTGGCAAACATTTGCAAAACCTAAATTTTGATACAGGATAACTTCTAAAAAAAATTGGGGTGTTTGACGGACTTGGATTTGGTCCTCTGCTCCTTATTGTTCTCTGCGGTCCTCTTCGGAAAAACAACACTGATCCTTTTTTTTAGATAATACATATTTTAGGGCACTGTAGGTACTAAAAAGATACTTGAAGATAATGATCGGTGCTGCAAAAATACTAACTGGTACCTTATGATCTTGAAAAATTATTTTAGGATGTTGAAAACATATTTTAGGGTACTGACTTGTACTAAAAAGATACTCCGGGATCTTGGCGGTATTAAAAAAATATTTCAAGATTATTTTAGGATCCTAAAATAATTTTTCAAGATCATGAAATATTTTTTCAATACCAAACAAGATCTAGAGTATCTTTTCAGTTCTAGTCAAGACTCGAAATATTTTTTCAACATCCTAAAATAATTTTTCAAGATCATAAAGTATTTTTTCAAAGACCGATCAAGATATTCAAGATCTTTTTTAGTACAAGACTTAAAATATGTATTATTAAAAAAAAAACAGAGGATCAGTGTTGTTTTTTCAAAGAGGACCGCAGAGGACCGAATCCAAGTCCGTGTTTGACAGACTTTTTGGGAGTTGCTAAACAAACATTTAGTCTAAAATGGCAGCTGAGGTATTTAATACCCCGCTCACCTAGGGTACGTAGCCCTTAAGTGGCAGCATCAGAGGGTGCTTAAATATCCCACCCCCCAATCAATATTGGGTCTGGGCGTGAGAGGAGGAGGCGAGAGTTGCCATGGCAGTGTTTCTTCAGCTTGTGGCTCTTAATTTGAGATTGTTATTAATTTTTTTCAATAAACTTTATTTATGAAAGTTATTTCACTTTTTTCTATCTTTTTAATGTGTGTAATATTGTATTGATTAGTGAAAATTATGGGGTTAGAATTTTAGGAAAGTTTTGAGTTTGAACAATAAATAACTATATATATAGATAATGATTAATAATTAAATTTAATTGGTTTAGATTTGTTACTTAGTTGTTGTACACTTAAGATGGACGAATACCTAAACAAGATGAAGACACTGTCTGATGAACTTTCACTCGCCGGATGCACAGTGGCGACCGACGATCTCATCCTTCACACTCTTAATGGGTTCGATGCAGAGTACAACGCGATCGTCGTTAAACTTGTAGATCAACCCGACTTGACCTGGGTAGAAGCTCAGGCTGCCCTGTTATCTTTTGAATCGCGTCTCAACCAGCTTAACCATTTCGCGAGTCTCAGTATTCAGCCGACCATCAACATTGCTCAACGTAATGAGTCACATACTGACTCAGGAAATAACTTCCGCGGAGACACAGGTCCCAACTGTGGTGGTTGAAAGAACAACTCTCATGGTGGCTCGAGAGGCAACAGAGGAGGAGAAGGTCGCTTCCGCGGCGGTCGACGTGGAGGTAGTCGGCCATTCTGTGTAAACTGCCAACGACCGGGTCATACCGTGGCCAGCTGCTATTATCGTGAAGACAACCCCTCTGGCTTTAATCACTTTCATCACTCTCCACAGGCTTATTATGCTAATTCGTCTTCCTTTTCAGATCCTTCATGGTACATGGATTTCGGTGCAAACTACCATGTCACTCCCAATCCAGAGCAACTTGAAGAAATAGCTCCAACTGGTACGTCCCACATCACTACTTGTACTGGCCAGTGAAATAAAATACTAGGAATTGGCTCGGTTGCAATCCCCTGCAACCAGTCTCAATTATTTCTCAAGGATGTACTGTATGTTCCCTCAGCAACCAAAAATCTCATGAGTGTAAATCGGTTGATCAGAGATAATCCTATCTGTGTGAATTTTTCTAACTCCGTCTGTGATGTGAAGGATATGGAGACAGGCAGAACGTTGCTCAGGGGAACCCAAAAGGAAGGAATGTACCCTATGAAGATAAGAAAATCTGAAAACGCACCCCAGGCACTAATGGCAGCACATGACTCACTGCAAGCACAAGCTAAAATTCTCCACTGGCATCACACTTTGGGCCATCCCAGTACCAAGATTCTCAAGGAAATCCTTCCCAAATGTAATAAGATGATTTCAAATACATTAATCACTGATAGCTTCGTCTGTGAAGCCTGTCAGCTAGGAAAGTCTAAACGCTTACCATTTTCTGTTTCTGATTCTCAGTCTTTGAATCCACTTGAATTAATTCATTCGGATCTATGGGGTCCTGCTTCTTTAGTTTCAACTGGAGGTCATCGTTTTTATATACATTTTATAGATGATTTTAGTCGTTTCACTTGGATGTATCCCCTGAAGCACAAGAGTGAAGCTGTGCATGCTTTTAAACACTTTAAGGCCCTTGTTGAAAATCAATTTGACATGAAGATTAAAGCAATTCAATGCGACAATGGCAGCGAATACAAGCCATTCCTACCACTGATGCAAGATGCCGGCATTAATGTTCGCTTCACTTGTCCTTACACTTCTGTCCAAAATGGAAGAGCCAAACACAAGCACAGGCACATAGTTGAAATGGGCTTAACCTTGCTTGCCTATGCTGGGATGCCACTCAGATTCTGGGTAGATGCTTTTCAACAAGCCGTGTTCCTCATTAATCGATTGCCGACACCTGTGCTAGACAACATGACGCCTCTGTCCAAATTAAAGAAAACAGAGCCCATATATGAAGACATTAAGCCTTTCAGATGTACCTGTTATCCATGCCTCAAGCCCTACAACGAGCACAAGTTTCAATTCCATAGTCAAAAATGCACATACCTTGGATTAGCATCTCAGCACAAGGGTCACAAATGCTTAAGCAAGTCTGGTAAGGTTTTTGTGTTTCGACATGTTGTGTTTGACATAACCAGTTTTCCTTTCAAAAAATGTTCCAATGAGCAGGCAAGGATCACTGGTACTTATGAGAATTCAGGTTCTATTCCCATGATAATTTAGGCTCAAACTCGCTGTGATGATGCAATGCCGAATCTGGCTTGCGATGAACATGAAAAAGCAATACCGGAAATGTCTTCAGATGATCTCCTCAATCCTGTCAATGGATCTATAGAGGTTAATTTTCCTAGTCCAAACTCAACAACCGGCTCTAGCTCAAGCCCAGAACAAGCCTCTCCTACCATCGGGCCTACAAATCATCATGGAATGACAACACGGGCCAAATCAGGAATAGTAAAGCCCAAGTATCCTTTTATAGGGCTTGCTAAAGCTTCATTCTCCATGAGACCCAGCTCCGAGCCATCCATTGTTCGAAATGCACTTTCCTCTCCGGAGTGGCGATATGCGATGACGGAGGAAATTCGAGCATTACTGAAAAATCATACCTGGTTACTGGTTCCATTCAAGAATCAAAAACTCATCGATAATAAATGGGTTTTCCGGACGAAGTTCAGGGCCGATGGTACAATTCTCAAGCACAAAGCGAGACTGGTCGTGAAAGGATTCCAACAAGCTCCTGGCATCGATTTCGGCGAAACGTTTAGTCCAGTGGTTAAATCCACCACCATACGAGTTATTCTCTCCATTGCTGTTACCTATCGTTGGGATATCCGGCAACTAGACGTGAACAATGCGTTCCTCAACGGGTTCTTGAAAGAGGAGGTCTACATGCCTCAACCGGAAGGGTTCACTGATCCAAGTAAGCCAAATCATGTCTGCAAATTAATTAAAGCAATCTATGGTTTAAGGCAAGCACCTAGAGCATGGTTTGATCGCTTGCGTCTGACTTTGATTGGCTGGGGTTTTAAAAATCTGAGGAGTGATATCTCCTTATTTGTGTTACAAACTCACAATTTAACTATATTTATTCTGATATACGTGGATGATATCTTGGTGACAGGAAATAATTCCAACTATGTGAATAAGTTTGTGTCCAGGTTGAATATGATTTTTTCATTGAAAGATTTGGGTTCCCTTTATTACTTTCTGGGAATAGAGGCTTATAGAGATAAATGGGGGATATATCTGAATCAGACCAAATATATTGTGGATCTGTTGCATAAATTTAGTATGACTGATTGTGCTCCAGTACCTACTCCTATGGTAACTGGAAAGCTCATTTCATACACTGATGGTGACTTATTAAAGAATCTCACTGAATATAGGCAAGCTATAGGGTCATTGCAGTATCTGACTACTACTCATCCGGATATATCATTCGCAGTAAATAAAATTTCTCAGTTCCTGTCTCAACCAAGAACTGCTCATTATCAAGCCGTTAAATGAATTTTCCGTTACCTTAAAGGTACTCACAACTTGGGTTTACATATTAAACCCTTTAGTGAACCTAAACTAATTGCTTACACTGATGCCGACTAGGCTTGTGATGTTGATGACAGAAGATCCATGGCTGGATTATGTATATTCTTGGGGAATAACCTTGTTTCTTGGTCTTCTAGAAAGCAAAAGGTAGTTTCAAGGTCTAGCACAGAATCTGAGTACAGAGCACTATCTGATGGTTCAGCTGAAATTAAGTGGTTGAAGTCCTTGTTGTCAGAAATTGGTCTTTTCATTAGAAACCCTTCTGTAATATGGTGTGATAATCTTAGTGCGAAATACCTAGCTGCAAATCCTGTCCAGCATGCTAGGAGTAAGCATATTGAGGTTGATGTTAATTTTATTAGAGATTTGGTGGCTTCTGGGTTAATTGATATCAAATATATTCCTTCCTCACATCAGCTTGCAAATTGCTTCACAAAACCTCTATCACCATCTCAGCTTCAATATTTTAGAGACAAACTCGGATTGTTAGTAACGCCCTCTCGTTTGAGGGGGAATGTTAGAATATAATAAATTGTATATCAATTGTATTTATCCGTTGTAACAGCTAGATTCGTTTGTACATTTCACTCTACACGTGTCCACTTTGTATAGGGTCTGTTATGATTTGTCTAAATCCATGTATTTGCCTTCATAACAAGATTTTTCTTTTCTATTGCATTCACTCTGTACTTGATGCCAATAACAAAAGCTATTGTCTATTACTCTTAGATATAAGCTTTTATCTTCAACATCACATCATTCCTTTACGAATATACATGAAAATTGATTTGCACACAAAGGGTCAACAATTAGAGTATCAAAAAAAATCTAAAGTTGGTCTGAAGCATTGATCTATCAGTTAACAAGCTATCTGGAGAAATTCCTGTACAATTGTCCATGCTCACCAAGTTACAATTTTTGAACTTATCTCATAATTATCTGATAGGAGAGATACCAGAGTACATAGGAGAAATGAAAGATCTAGAATCTCTTGATTTCTATCATAACCATCTTCACGGGAATATCCCTCAAAGCATGTCTAGTCTCTCTTTCTTAAGTATTCTAAATCTCACACACAACAATTTTAGTGGACAAATTCCACTAGGGACTCAGCTTCAGGGCTTTGATGCATGGAGTTACACTAGGAATCCTGAGCTTTGTGGGCCTCCTCTTCAAAATAACTGCACACTACTAGAAAAACCAGACAATAGAGAGCAGGATGAAGGAAATGATGATGATGCTTTTTTGAAGTCATTGTATCTTGGTATGAGAGTTGGCTTTGTTGTGGGATTCTGGATAGTTTGTGGTTCTCTTGAACAGAGCATTGATGCACGCTTACTTTCAATTCTTTGATGGTTTGATTGATCGAATATATGTCAGTGCGGCCATAAAGCTTCGAAGATTCCACTAAATGGGAATATGTTATTGCTCAAGGTCAGTTATAAAGTTTTTTTTTTTTTTTTTTTTTTTTTTTTTTTGTCTTTTTTAAATTTAAAATTTTCTCTCATAATAACTTTTATTTCTGCACACATTCATCAGTGTTGTAATGGTTTCATTTTTCTATTAGTTGCATCCTAAATGAAATGCATAATGCAAGTTAACATGCTTGTTAAGACCTCGTTCATGTATTAATACAAAACTACCAATTTCAAATGAATTAAATTATTATTCTTTTTGTGATGATTGAGTTAGAGTGAATTCATATGTTTCATGCTTGTTTTTCAAAGAAACAGGTAGTTGATTTCAACTTTTCAAGACTCGCTTGTATCTCAGAAGCTTCAGTGCTTGGGCTCTTTGATTGATGGAAGTTTGGATAAAGCTTTGGTACATGGTCGCAACATCAACAAGTGTTCAAATGTTTATTAGGGCTGTACAAGTTTGGTACTGTTTTAGGGATAATTGAACTATATATATATAGGGTGTATTATTAGATTATAAATGTATTTATAATTCATACAAACTAGTTTAGTAATAATAATTATTATAAATATTTACAGTAAGTTATTTAGTTTCATTAATCTCTCTATAAAAAATCAACTGAGTTTTATATCAAGTTGTTTTTTTTTCACAATTTATTAGTATGGCTATTCATTTATTTTTTTACTTAAAACAATTGATTGAAAAAAAAACAGAAAAATACTATTAAAATTAGTTTTAAAAAAATAAATAAGTATGTTAAATTTCAATAATTCGAAAAGAACTATTTTGAAATTTTGAAATGTTGTAAAATTTGATAAATTACTTAAATGCCCTTAGTTTTTATTTTAATATAAAATCCTCAACCCCTTTCTTTGGTTGCTAGAGCTCGACGCTAGGAGGCGATTGTCACCGAAGCTCTAATTACTTTGCCAAAGAATCGTTGATTGGACCTCCGACAGTCTAATATATATTTTATTAAATTTCTCAAACAAAAAACGTTAATATAAATACTTGAGTTATTAATATATCTACTTAAAGGGATTAATATTTTTCTAGTCACTAGAGATAAGGTTTTCTCCAATGACCCCAAAACTACACCGTTTCAATCAATTTAGAATAATAAATAAATAGATCAAGGCATTGTTTTCAAATTCTCTCTATCTACTAGGAAATCAACATATCAATAATCATAAACAAATTGTCAACATCGCATAGAATCCCCTATTATTTTATTTTACTCTTTGCTCCAAACAAATGACGATGGATCAAGGTGATACGAAAGAGGGGAATGAGAGGCTTATAGGTAAAGGAGAGTCAGTGTCCTTGAAAAGCCACCCATCCTCTTGTAGTCAATGGGATTAATGGAAGCGGCGGCGACCTTGAGGAGAACCTGATCTTCCTTGAAGTGGGGTATAGCAAAATTAGGGTCCAAGCGAAGAACATCAGATGAGTTGCCATATTCAGAATAGACCCAAGCTTTCATGTGAGATGGAATCGTAGGAATAGAAGCAACAACCATATGGATTGGAGGAAGAGAATGGTGATGAGCAGTGAAATGGTGGAGAATCAAACAGATCTTCTCTACGACTATAGGAGAATTGAAGGTGAGTGGGGGAACGTGAGAAGCGCGCTTTGGTTTGCAACAAATTAGAAGTTTTTTATTTTTTAAGTTTGAAGAAGTGTAATTTTGGGAGTTGTTGGACCTTATCTCGGAGAAATATTAATCCCAATTTTTAATATAGATAATATATTCTTTCTATTTTTTTTATGTGACTTGACGAATCTCACTAAAATCTCACAAAGACCTTTGAAAAGTCATCTTATAATAATAATAATAATAATAATAATAATAATAATACTCCCTCTGGTCTTAATTATAGGACACATTTGATCGATTTTGAGGAGATTAAGGAAAGAAGTTAAATTAGTTAATTTTAAGGGTTAAGGTTCATTTTTGCCAACAAACTATTAGTGGAAGAGCATCCAGCACAAATATTAATTAATGGTACCTTAAATACCAAAAAACAATTACAATATCAGGACGCCGCCGATTACCCTCTCATGAAAAAATGCAATCACTGGAGAATCCCCAGTGATGGCATTTTTTCATGAGAGGGTACCTAAAATACCCTTATATAAATTTAAAATGACATAAGTAAAAGTAAATTAATAGCTCCTACCCCATACCTCTCTGACCTAAATTTTTTCTTTCCACACGCTATCTAATTGTTATAATAGTCTTGCTATATATACATATATGTATGTATAATCCCCAGTGATGGCATTTTTTCATGAGAGGGTACCTAAAATACCCTTATATAAATTTAAAATGACATAAGTAAAAGTAAATCAATAGCTCCTACCTCATACCTCTCTGACCTAAATTTTTTCTTTCCACACGCTATCTAATTGTTATAATAGTCTTGCTATATATACATATATGTATGTATATATGTATACATATAGATATATCTACATATATCTACACACACAAAGATATATATGTATATATGTGTGTGTGTTCATATATGTACATATACACACA
Source organism: Acacia melanoxylon (assembly GCA_019022615.1). Lineage (NCBI taxonomy): Eukaryota > Viridiplantae > Streptophyta > Magnoliopsida > Fabales > Fabaceae > Acacia > Acacia melanoxylon. The sequence goes on from JAFJYJ010000002.1 coordinate 22,442,148, forward strand.
CACACACATATATATATTGACAGACACACACAAATATACATATATGTATACACACACACATGTGTGTGTGTGTGTGTCAGTGTGTCTATATATATTTGCGTGTAGACACACACATATATACATACATTAGATACACACATACATATATATCTAAAAGTTTCACTAATTGAAAGAGTCTACGCACCCACATACATATACTCACCAAAAACTAAACACACTTGAGAGAATAAAATATGAGTATTTTAAGAAAAAAATGACAATTATTAGAATGTTGTCTTATAATTAAAACCAAAACCAACTCCTAAATGTTATCCTATAATTACCACCGGAGGGAGTAATAAAAAGACTGAAAGATTGATTTTCTTGCCAATCGATCACTGTCCGCTTCTACTTTAATTTCGTCTCTCCCACCCACAAACCTATATCCTCTCACGCTTTCTTTTTTACTTATTTAAATAATTCAGACCTAAATTTAAGTTTTATTCTTTATATTAAATTCTTCAGTTAAATTATGAAGTGTAATTTTTTTTTTCTAAAATAATAAATCACACGGTGTCCAATTATAAAAAGTTATATTATTTGAAATGACATGCTTATAGCCATCGAAGTTGAAACATAAAAAAGGTAGTGACACTTTTTTTTTTTTTTTTTTAATTGGGGAAAAATCCCCTATTGAAAATTTATTGGTAGAAGGACCTAAATCAGAGTATTAGTGTGCGTTCAAAATTTATAGAGTACTATTATTTTTATGTATAAAAATTTATCGGTTTTTTTATTAATAAAATTTTTAATGAGAGACTTTCCCCTCTTTCTTTAAAAATAAATATATAGTACACTCATATCCTGGGCTCAAATTATTCATCTGGGTTTTTTGTCAGAATTTTTTTTCATAACTCCGGGCCAATTTATTTCTACGCTGTTTGATTTTGGACCTACGAACCAGCCCTTAATTATTTTTTTTTTTTTTAAAAAAAAAGAGTGGCACTCCTTTTGTTTTTCTAGAGAGTTCTGCAAGTTGCCAATATATATTGGGAGCAAGTGGAAAAAGACTTACTCTCCCTTAACCATGTCCTCGGTTTGAGGCATGGGAATGGAAAAATATTGTTTTTATAAAAAGATTAAATATAAACCATTCAGATTTCAATCCAACGGCTAAGATCTAGAAGAGTATGAGAAGGGAAGAGGATGAGAGCCAATCCCGGTGCATATCCCTTATGTGCTCATCTCTCTAATTTTGAGGAGAGCACATTTTATTTATTTATATTAAATTATATGTTGAATCCTAAAATATTTTTTACACCCAATATCTCAAATTAATTAATTTTAAGATTAACCAAAAATGTTTCTAGCAATTTATATAATCTTGGAGTCCTAAACATAAAAATTAAATAACCAATTTTATAGATATTAAATAGGGCTGCAGATGGGTAGGGCTAATCCCTAAAAAGGCGAAAGATGCCTGGCACAAGGGAAGGCTTTACATTAGGTGCACATTGATGTGCACTTTATGTGCTCATTTCTCTAATTTTAAGGTGAATAAATATTTTTTTTTATATTTTAATTATTTAGATTATATTATATATCGTATCTTGAAATATTTTTCTCATCCAATATCTTAAATTACTTAATTTCTAGTAATGTATTCATAAATATTTTTCATGTAACACTAGTATCCTATAAATTAATTAATTTAAGATATTGAGTACAAAAAATATTTTAAGATATAACATATAATTTAATCTAAATAAATAAAATAATATATATATATATATATATAATAAATAAATAAATATATATATATATATATATAATCACCCCAAAATTAGAGATAAGCATAAATAAGCATCGTTTATAAAATTAATTATAATGTATATAATGTTATAAATATATGTATTATGTGGATGGACATCAATCTAAAGTGAACCCCATAAAGGATACTGTGCAATCAGGCGAAATAGTGAAAATCCCTAGTTCGTTTATAAAATTAATTATAATGTATAGCGTTCTTGAAAAAAAAAATTGTGGGTCCACGTATTTTTATATTATATTATTTAAATAGTAATTTTTTTTTTTTTTTAAAAAAAACTAAACTGTCGGCATGTTTACTATTCCAAAAAAAAAAAAAAAAAAAAAACTATTCGGCTACAGTTTGAAAAAATTGGGCGTGGGTCCCGCGTGTTTTTATTATTTTATATTATTACTATTTGCAAAAAAAAAAAAACCGCATCACGGATGAGTTTGAAAAAAAAAATGTCCGTGGGCCCCACGTGTTTTTATTATTTTATATTATTACTATTTGCAAAAAAAAAAAAAAAAACGTCGGTAAGTTTGAAAAAAAAATGCCACCGGCTCAATGCGTGTAGGAATATTTATTTTCATCATAATATTTCACTTATGCTTTTATTGTTGCTAACATATTTATGTTTAAGTATTTATTTTTATGTTAGCATTTATTTATGTTTATTTATTTATATCATATAATTATTATTAATTCGACACCTACTTGGGTTAAACCTCTTAACCGGAAGTCTAGATTTAATATTTAGTATTTACTTTTATGCTATTTAAACTAAGCATTTATTTTTATGCTATTTAAATTAAGCATTTACTTTTATGTTACTAACATAATATTTACTTTTATGTTACTAACATATTTATAATTCAACATTTTCTTTTATTCGCTAACATATTTATGATTCAAAGTATTTGCTAACATAACATTTACTTTTATGTTTACTAACATAACATTTATTTTTATGTTTGCTAACATAACATTTATGTTATTGTTTCTAACATAACATTTATTGTTTATGTTTTATTTATTATTTGTCATTTTATTATCATTATTATTAATAATAACTTTCTCATTAATTATATGATCAGATGTCATACGTGATGGCCAGAAACCTTTGTTTATCCTGAAGATAAACGGTTGAAAGCCATCTTGATTTAATTTCTGAAGAGAAGAATGACATGAAGATATATAAAGAAAAAGGTCAAGGCGGAGAGCCAAGAGAAGCCATAAAATGGCCGAAGCCAAGTAAAGCATAAAATTTGGCAAGAAGCCATGGGTGACATAATTTAGTCAAACCAAGTGGAGGCATATTTTGGCGCAAAGCCAAATGATAATGTGGCCTGATGCCAAGAGACATATTTTCCTGAAATTATAAAAAAAAAAAAGGGGGCCTGATCCATAATTTTGTATGGTATCATTTGTATAAATGTCTCAAAATTGAATATCAATTTTAATGGAATTGTATGACCATTGAGAAGATGGTTGTTCTTCTAAAAGTTTATTATAAATGTGAATATTTAATTTGCTTGAAGTAGCAATATTGTGAAAAGTCAAGAAATATTTTAAATTAATTTCTTGTCTTATTGATTCAATTATTTTCTTTATGATTGGATAATGTTTACTTTTATGCACAATATATATATACCTCCTACATGGGATGGTTCTACCGCTTACATAAAAGTTTAGTTTTGTATATTGTCTTCATATGATCAAACAAAACAATGATTTTTTTTTTTTGTAAGGATCATGAATCTCATCTAATATGCTCGACTCAATTCCCTGAAGTGAATGAAGTAATGAATGAATTTAATTGTGGTTGTGGACATGTGTGTGAATATGTTTATTTATGGTGGTTCAAATTCTCACTTAGGATGTGAGGAAGATTATTGATTTGAACCATATAAAGTGAAATTATTTGGTATAAAAAACATGATAGAATTTCATGTATTGTTGTGGCGGCAAGGGTCATTTGTTTTGTATTTATTGTATCATGATAAATTTGTTAAAGGTCAAATATTTGATATAAACTATCTGATAAGATAAGTATTATTTATATATCAGCCTCAAAATCAATTTCAATAGTTGGAGGCAGTGATTTTCGGAAAATGAGACCAATTTGGAGTTTTAACATTTCAGGGTATTATTCTGTAATTTTATGTGGTACTAAAATGTTATTTATTTTGGGGTCAAGTTATGTAATTTTCCCCAAACACATTTTCAAACCTCCCACGTGAAGGCGGGTTGAAGGTGGAGAAAATTTTGGCCTTAGGTCCCACGTGTTTATATTATTTTATTATTATGCATAGTAATTACTATTCATGAAAAAAAAATTATTGCATGGCTATTAATTATAATATTAGGATTTTATGACAAGAAATTTTCTCATAGTTGTTCTTTTGTAATAGAACAATATTGGTTTAAAGAAATGACATGGTAAGAAAAAAATTTATGGATTATTATAAATAATAAGGCCCTGAAAGATTATGTTTTAAATATTGTATGATACAATGATTTTTGTAACCTTGGAAAAGTATTGTCCGAAGACAATAATTTGTAAAGATTATGTTATAATATGTCTAAAGGCTAATAGTCCTAGGGACTAATTAACATATTTTGATAAACTAATGTTTAGACTATATATATTTATTTAGTAGTATAAATTTGATTGAAAGCTCCGAAAGAGCTAATATTTTGGAACAAAATTATGTATTGATTAATCTATCAAGTATTAAAGAAACTTATTGAGTTTTAAAGATTTATGCAGATATCATGTAGAAGATACATGTTTCGTAAACCGAGAAGTTTGAGATAATAATGCAAATTGGAAGTTTGCGTAAACTAGAAGTTTATAGATAATCAAGATATTGTAATTGTAAACGTGAAGTTTACAAATGTAGCAAATCAAAGGTTGATTTGTAAACTAGAAGTTTACTACCAATGAAACATTCAAGAGGAAATGAGCTTGAGAGATTTATTGAAGCCAAGGCTCAAAATAAGAATAAGCCTACAAGGTAATACAACGTTTAAATTTGTTGTTATTATTATTTAAATTTATTATGATTACATGTCATAAATTTATTGCCATGTAAATTTCTGCTAGAGAATTATCATATGTATGATTCTAAATCTGTGTAATTCTAAGTTATTTTAACATGATATTCACATGTGATATGCATATATTTTATGCATATAGAAATCAATTGAAATATATTAATCATGAATCACGAGATTATCTAGTGATATTATATTATATGTTTATTCCTGAAGAATTAACATAAATTTTCCTTTCAAAGTTTAAAGAATTTGAAAGTGATTTTGAAATACAAATATAAAGAAAGTATGTTTATATAACTTCCACTGAGGAGGGAGATTGCCAGGAAAACAAGTGAGTTATATAATATAAGTGTAAGCTAATTTTAGAAAAGTTGAAAAGTTATATATTTCTCACACGTAGTCTAAAAAAGTTTATGATTGGTTGAGATATATGTTATACTAAACCAGAAGTTTACTGATTTAAATAAATTTATTGTTGGCATGACTTGTTTGATCATCCGAGTCATAAATAACCAACATATTGTTCGAGAATGATTATGTACTGTTTGTTCTCAAATAAAAATGACTATGTAAATATCATAGGTCATGATTGGTAATGATAATGGATCTCTGGAAATATATCAAACAGATATATATGGGCCCATTGCAAACCAGAAGTTTGTAAGAACTTAACTTGAAGTTGCAATAATGTTTGAATTAATTAAGCGCTATTTCCAGCATTATACGATCAGAAATCATGAATTAAAGCATCCATAAAAAGATGGATTAATGCTTATGAGAACATAATATTATGTTGATATATATTTGATATATATATATTGCAGCATTTATATAAAGCCAACAAAATTCTCCCTGTAAATTGGTTTTTGGTCAAAAACCAGACAATTACATCTGGAAAGTTTTTGAATGTGCAATGCTTATAAATCCACCATAATGCACATAGATGGATATGGAAAGAAAGTTGGGATAAATTTTATGTAAGGACCTCCTTCTTCTTGTTTGTCTCTAAATGGAATGTAATGATGTTTCTAATGGTAACAAATGGATTTAGGAGACTTACACCGCATGATTTGTCAATTGTGATTTGACATTGTTTTCCCAACATGAGGGGGAGAAAATAGGCAGTTGGGTAAAGAGATTAGCTGGAATGAATTATTCTTGGCTCATTTTGATCCTCGTACAAAATAATTCGAACTAGAAGTTCAAAAGATAATTCATTTACAGAGTTTAGCTAATAAAATGCCAGAAGCATTTACTGACCCAAAGAAAGTGACAAAGTCACATGTTCCAGCTGTTAATGCTCCTATTCGATTTAATGTCCCTGAAGGATAACCTATTATTGATGAATATATAGCACGCCTGAAGCATGAAAAGTCCATCGGTTCCAAAGATAAAAATCCTCGAAATAGAAAAGGAGCTAAGAATATAGATGATCAAGTTGAGAATAATCAAGGAAAATTAGTAGCTCCGGAAGAGCCATCTCCTGAAGAGATATTATCTCTAGTAAAGATATCTCCAGAAGAGAATGCGAAGAGATATTATCTCCAGTAGAGTATCTCCGAGAAGAGAATGTTGTAGTCCCAAAAGAGACCGGAAAACTGAAATATGCGAAAATTATGAGATCTCAATAAATTGTTATGAATAGAATCCGATGGGACCGAAATGAAGTCAACATTGACGACATCTTTGCTTATAATATAGCATATGATGTAATGAATGATATGAGGATCATGAGCCAATCCGACAAAGTGAATGCCAACACGGTGAAAGTATTGGCCCCTATGGAAAGATGTCATTATTACGTAATTAAAATATTGGCAAAACGAAAAGTATTTGGACTGCGCGGTCCATATAACGATGATGAAATGCCGAGATGCAAAACCAGCTTGGATACAAATAAGTTTTTGTACGAGAAGATATGAAAAGGGTGAAATCACAAGATATAAGGTACGTCATGTAGTTCAAGGTTTTAAACAAAGACTTGACATTGATTTTTGAAGAAACATATGTGGATGCAAATACTTTTGTTATTTGATAAAGCCTAGCAAGTAAATGAAGGGCTTGGTCTCGCATCTAGAGGATATTATAACCGCATGTTTACTTGATTCACTTAATAGTGATATTTATATGAAAAGTCCCGAAGGACTCAAGGTGCCGTGGCACATATCCCGAAGGACTCAAGGTGCCGTAAGCACATGTCCCCAAAAAGAATTAATGTGCTAGAAGTACAAATCCCGAGGAAGGATTCAAGATGTTAGAAGCATCTAATTTAAGTTCTCTAGAACAATATTTAATTAAGTTATATAAGTCCCTTAGCTTGAAGCTATTAGGGCGCATGTGATATAATCGTCTCAAAGAATATTTGATGAAAAGAAGGGTACAAAAAAAAAAACCTAATATACCCATGCATCTCGCATGAAAATATCAGAAATGAATTTGCACTAATTCTCGTTTATGTTGATAATATCAACATCATTGTAATGAATTTCAAAAGACAAATAATTGTTGAAGAACTAATTGGTTTACCATATCTTAATGCTATGGAGTACTATTGCATAATGCTTATTAGCAAGATATAGTTTTTCTTCAACACAAAGACAAAGCAATTTTGCATTAGAAGAAGCAATATTGATAACATCAGGAGGAATAAAAATGATGTCATCAAGAGGGGAGTCCATATCTTAATGCTACTTTGAGTACTATTCCCTTATCTAGGTTTTATTACCCGGGTTTTTCTAGAAAGGTTTTTTAATGAGGCAGCATTGGAAAATCTTATGTAATTAAAGCAAAATTTCCAATAACTTTAGGTTTTTGAATAAATGGGCCAAGACAGATTCTTTTTTAGCTAGGTTTTTCCCTATCTTCACCCACTAGTGTTTTTAAACAAAATCCCCAGTGTTATAAATATATGTATTATGTGGATGTCCATTGCATAGTAACTCCTGAAAGTCTATAAATAGAGGTCTTGTGTAAACATTCAGAATACACTTGAAATGAGAATTCCTCTATCTCTCTAGAATTTCTCTCTGACTTCTCTATACTTTTCTTAAGATTTTCTTCAGTTTTATAACATATAAAGCAAAATTTCCAATAACTTTATTGAATAAATGGGCCAAGACAGATTCTGAATCTTTACCCACGTGTTTAACAAAATCCCAAATAACAAGTGGCACAATTAGTTAAGGAAACAACCTTCACCTAAAAAAGGAGGAGGTTCGATACCACTGATCGATATGAGAGCTTTGTTAGTAGGTGATCTATAAGTACTTCTGTAAGTGCTCTTTAAGCCTGGAGGCGTGCTTGCCGATCTTGGTGGGGTATCGGTGTTGTCTACCCCTACCTAAACTTTTTTTTATAGCAAAAAAAAAACTCCCTTCAGTCAGCCAGTTGCTTTTTTTATGCAGATCAACAAATTAAATAAATTATTTAATTATAATATATATTATAGATAAATTTATAATTCAGATAAAATATTAATAATAAATATAAATTTAGCTATATTTCTATAAAAAAAAAAATCAACTGAGTCATTAAGGATAAAATTAAGCAAGCAGTAGCTTGTTTTTTCCCGAATCTAAGCTGCAATTGAACCACCCACATGGTCGGCATCGGCACTATTCACCCTTCCTTATTTTCCTACTTTAAAATTTTTAAACCATTTTAAATAGTGAAACACATTTTCCTTTTTTCTTTTCCTGCTTTAAATTTTTAAACCATTATATATTGTGAAACAAAATTGGAAATAGAACTGCCAACATAGAGTTGGTCTAATGGTATAGAACCATGCTATATCATTCTGGGTTTCGAGTTTGAGTTTTAAATGAGACATTTATATTAAAAGGGATAGTCACAACTAGGGGTGAAAATAGACCAGGGGCTTGTCAGGGTCCTTTAGCCTGGCATGTTAAAAGTATGGTCGCCTAACTCTGTCGCTAAAAGGCGTGTCAAGGCCTATTTTAAGGCCTCGTTTGTCTTAACAAAGCCGTGCCTAGGCCTCCAATAGTCTCTGTTAGGCTTGACAGTCGAATGACGTTAAGAGTAATTAAATTATTATTTTTTTTATAAAAAAATTAGGCATGTTTACATTAGGCTTGTTTTCAGCCTGCTTACATTATGCATGTTGTCGTCCTGTATACTATAAGTCTTTTTCCGACCTGTTTACATTTGGCTTATAAAAAATACAGGTCTCTTAATATGCTACAAGCCAGGCTCAAACCAAAAATTTAGCTTGTAACAGGCCACAGGCCAGGCTCAGGTCACTTCCTTGCATAACAGGCCTGACCTGTTAAGGGTGAGGCCCGACCTGACCTGTTTCTACCCTTAATCACAACATATCAAAACAGTGGAGATGGAATAATATAAAGAGAAGTATTAATCAAACAATCACAACGTACTGAGCACACCATAAGCTATTGAGACACCGGACTTCCTTAGCGGCCATCCTTCTCAGTATCCCTTAGAAGCGCGTATAAACTGTTGATCTTATCATTAAATTTTGACTGTGCAATTTAATACTTGCAAAACACGCTCAAAGGCCTTGAAATGTGTCAGCTTTTGCAACTTTGCAGCTTAACTTGACAGTAAATACTCTCAGAGAGGCAATGTAAGATGAAAAGAACTCATTTTTCTCATTAAAGATTTTATCCTTTGGTTTATTTCATAGCTAATCCTCTAAAGACATTTTTTAAATACAAACTTATCTCCATTTAAAGTGGAGCTTTTTTATAATGAAGGTCATAGAAGATACAAATTGTTCTTGTTTAGCACGGTAAAATTGAGAGATACACATTCCGGTTCTAAATATAAGACAAAATTGAATTTTTTGAAAAAAAAAATGAAGGAAGCTAATTAAATTACTTTAAGATATTTATATTTATCATTTTTTCTCTAAAATATTTTGCCTACCTTATAAAATGATATATACTCTAAAGATATACGATATATTATATGATTAAGTAATTTATTTAGTTTTCTCAATCTCTCTAAAAAGAGTCAACTTTGTTTTATATTGAGGATTAGAGAGAGTATAAATTTTATTAAAGTTTATATGTGCTTCTAAAGGATACTGAGAGAGATGGCCATTGAAGACATCTCTAGATTATATATCATTTTATAAGGCAGGCAAAATATTTTAGAGAAAATGAAAAATATAAATAATTTAAAATAATTTAATTAGCTTCCTTTATTTTTTTTTAAAAGTCAATTTTATCGTATATTTAGGACCAGAGGAACTATCTCTCAATTTTACAATGATAAACAAGAGAATATGTATCTTCTATGACCTTCATTAAAAAAAGTTGCACTTTAAATGGAGATAAGTTTGTATGTAAAAATTATCTAAAACAAAATATTTTATAGAGGATTAGCTATCAAATAATCCAAAGGATAACATCTTTAATGAGAAAAATGAGTTCTTTTCATCTTACATTGCCTCTGGGAGTATTTACCGTCAAATTAAGCTGTAAAGTTGCAAAAGCTAACGCACACTAGTGCAAAAAAAGAGTTTTAAAACCTCCTCATTTAGACCGGAGTATCGACGCCCCGGTCTTAAAGGAATGACTGGTGGCAGTTTTATAAATATAAAGAACTTCTTGGACCAGATCATTTTTTTATAGGTCTTAAATATATTATTCAAACCTATTTAAAAAATAACCGGTCTTAAAAATGTTATTACAAAAATTGAAATATCAATTACTTTATAAAGAAATCTCATACAGTTGAACTTATATTTTCTACGGTCCAAAATAATAAGGAAAAATTTAAATATAAAGGTTTAAAAGTTTTAAGACCGCATATATTTAATAGCTGATCTTAAAAATTATTCTTTTAAGATTGAACATAAAATAAGGCTGGTATAAAATATAGAAACAAATTAAACAAAAAATTAATTAATTTTAAGACCGAAGTTTTATAAGGACCGGTCTTAAAGGTTATCTTTTAAGACCGTCTTATAATTTGTCCGATCTTACAGTTAAGTATTTTAAGACCAAACTTAAAAAATATGGCCAGTACAAAAATGTTGAATAAAATTAAACAAATAATTAATTACTTTTAAGATTGGAGTTTAATAGGATCGGTCTTAAATGTTAAATTTTAAGATCATCTTTTTTTTTTATATATCCGATCTTAAAAATAAAGCGCCAAATATATTTTTCTTCGCGCGAAACCTTTCGTTACTCTCACTGAAGAACCTCTGTTCACGTTGCGAAACCCTTCCTGTTGCATTACCTTTCTTCCTTGCCCACGTACCATTAGCCTGTGTTACTCTCTCATTTGCTCAAGCATTCCTCTCTTCCTGTCTCGAAAATGAACGATGAAAACAATTCTAGTCATGTTCCTGTAACGCCAGTTACTGGTGTGAGCTAGAGCGAACCCTGTTCATCTCACAGTCAGCCTCGTAACCGCCTTGCATGCCATGGTAGAAGCGGCACATAAATGATGGATGTATCCCTAAGTCAGACTTCTGGGTCAAAGCTCGAGATTCAGTTTGATGAAAATTTGGAACCTTTCGGTCCTAATAAAAACAAATATAATAGTTTTGTCGGCTATCTAACACGTAGCTAGGTTAGCATCTTGACAGATGAGTGGAAAAATGTAGACGATCGTATAGTAAATGATCCTATTTGGGACACTCTTCGGCTTACATACACTGTTCCTGACAGTCAGAAGTTGAAAGACAAAACATTGTCGTATTGTGTTGATTGATGGAGGAAGTTTAAGACCTATCTAGCTAACAACTATATTTTTGTCGAGGTTCCAGTTGGTGAGCCTCACCCTAATCCTTGGGACAAGTTCACATTTCTTGATGAACAAACTTGAGAACAATTTGTTTAGCTGTGGACCACTCCTGAAGCTTTGGTGAGTTTATATTTAGTTTTGTTTGCTTATTAACTTGTGCGGATATATGAATGTTATTGTGTTCATCTAATTCTGTTATTTACATGGTCTGGTGTGTGAATAGAAGTATACATTTCCATCCTTTGTCCTGCATCAGAGAAGCATGTCTTAGTTCTATGCAAGTTTGATATATAAACCGTGAAAAGGTAAAATACTAAGTAGGTAATTAGGGAAATAATAATGGCATAAGAGTCAGGCCATTATTATAGTCTTAGTTCTGCTATAGTAGGTAGTGGTTAGACATTGTTCTTAGTTAGTTAGTATGTTAACTGTGTAATAGTTTCGGTGCAAGCTATTATTATTGGGCCTTAAGAATCAAGCCTCTAACTATATATAAGAGGTTAGTCTAATATGTGTAGGAACTAGTTATAATGAATGAATGAATTGACTGAGTTGGCAGCAATTCTGCAACTCCCTTTCCTCTGTTTCTCTTAATTTCTTCTACAATTCTACATCTTCCTTAAATAAAATGTTGAAACTTGATGAAGTGAATTTGACAAATGTTTGAGGTTCATATCAAGTAGAAGTTCTCTAATTTCTGTTTGTGAGATGGCTGGAATTCATAATTAATAATTGTTTTCAATTCTGATTCATAGAAAAGAAGGGAACAAGCACAAGAGATCGGGAGAAAGAATGATTGCCTGCATAGAGGTTCATATCAAGTAGAAGTTCTCTAATTTCTGTATATATCATTATTGTTATTTTTTAGTTACTAAACATGTTTCATTACTAAGCTTCTCATTATCTGTGTCTTACAGGAAGATCTTAAAAAGAAAGAAGCAGAGGGATCTTTTTTGTGTCGGACGGGAGGAATGATGTTCGAACGTTGTGACGTAAAAACCGGATCACTCGGGTCGTGTAAGGGGGATTGGAGGACGTGTAGGCCTAAAGCAATACTTTGGTAAATCCAAACGCCATAAACAAAGTATGGTTACCCGGGAAGAGATGGAACAGACGCTAGCCAAATTAAGTGAAGAAGTAGCGACTAAAGAAGCTTCATTGACTACAATGTTTCAATCCCAAATGAGCAAGATGAAGAAGGACATGGATAAAATGATGTTGCTTTTGAACTCTCGTCTACAGACCAGTGTTCCCTTCACACATTCACTAGCACCTATGCAGCAGAGCACTAGAGGAAGCTGCATTGTTGGACAGTCAGAGCAACCTTGTGACCTGTATGTGGAGGATCCTGATCCTGATAGACGATTAGTTGCAAAAGAGTCTGTCCATAACTTGAGATCAACTGTACACCACCAACAAATGGCTGATGATGAAGTCAGAGTGTCAGTTGAAAAGGTGATCATTGATGCACCTCTCCCTCTTCCAACTGATCAGCTGAAGGTTGTGAATGATGTTAAGGGAACCTTCATCTCTTGGCTAGTGAGACTTGTACATGTCTTTACTCCTCCTGAAGCTTCATCCCTTCCTCAAGCTTTATCCCCTACGGCTAAATTGACTGCCAAGGAAAAAAAATACTTGATATGGTATCCAATGTATATTTTAAAGATAAATCGTGGTCTGTCAATAAAGTAGTAGGCCTCCCTGATATGCAACCGGTTTTCGTTGACCACGATGATTTAACGTCCCTACTACTACTTCTTGGAAATGAGCTTATTAATGCAATTGTTCAAATGTTTATAAAGTAAGTATCTTCTTCTATGAGTACATAATTTAAATGCATCGTATAGACACACATACATATATACTAATTCCCTGATGTCATTATTGTAAGTTCATGCATGATGAATTGGAACAACAGGGCATAAGCAAATATTTTAGATTCTTATGCCCAGACTATGCAAGTACAACACCCTTGGTGGAGAGACAACAGTACATATCAACAAGGGTGTGTGAAGTAAGAAAAAATGTGTACTTGTTTCCATACTACAATAGGTACATATCACAATTCTTTTATGCAATTCACTTAATTCTACTACATATATCACTGAGTACTTGTCTGCTGTGAATTTTCAGCCATCACTGGTAGTTAGTTCTCATGTGCATGGAGGAGCATACAGTGGTCTTCTTATGCTCCACTCACAACAGTCCAGGGCTTACGTTGATGCAGACCATGAACGAGTAATCATGTCATTTTGATTGTCTTGTCTGAAATTTCTGCTGTGAATTTTCAGTGACCATTATTGATAAATTTTTGATTTTGATGATAGTGCCATGAAGACCTTCCAAATCCAGGTAAAAAAAAAAAGCATACGTATGATGCCAAAGATCCTAAATGGCTCTGTCCAAAGGTTAGTACATATTTGTACACTAGCACACTGCCTTGTGAACTTGGTCAGTAAGCTATATATGCTCTTATATATATTTCTTGTTTTTTTAGACCCGTTGGCAACCAAAGGGGTCCAACTTATGTGGCCCGTACATCTTGAAACACTTATATGATATTATCATGCAAGGAAGGACTAAATTCACTGCAAAGGTAAATGTATTTGATGTTACATATTATGGTGAATTCGTTTCGGCTTAATGTTACATATGAAATATGCACGCAAGTTAATTCAGTTTCTGTCTTTGATGTTACAGAGGTTTGCTTGTGCTGATCCCTTTTCTGATGATGAAGTGGAGCATATATGCAAAGTGTTTTGTGAATATCTATATGACCTCTTAAAGTTAGAACAATAATTAATGTCCTAAATTCATTTGTAAATATATGTTGCAGCAACAATAATCTTTTGTAAATGAACAATTGCACAATTTGTGTAATTCAATAATAATTTGTTTATTTTTTCAAACAATTTTCTTGTGTCCATTTTGGGTTTCTGAATATATTGGATGGTGGATAAACCTATTTAGTGCTTGTACTTTAAGGATAGGATGTTGTAAATTAGTAGTAAGAGTCTCTGAAAAGTCTTCGCGACTTTTAGGACCGCATATTTTTTTAAGATCTGGTCCTAAAAGTCCTCGTTTAATCTAAAAAATATGACGAGACTTTTAGGATCGTATATTTGTTAAAAGTCCGGTCTTAAAAGTAAAAAATATGGCGAGACTTTTTGGACTGTGTATTTGTTAAATGACTGGTCTTAAAAGTCTTCATCTAATTGTAATAAAAAGATGGCGAGACTTTTATGACCATATATTTGATAAAAGTCCAGTCCTAAAAGTCTTAGTTTAATTCTAAAAAGTATGGCGAGACTTTTAGGACCGGATAAATATTAAATGTACGGTCCTAAAAGTCTTCGTTTAATTGTAAAAAATATGGCGAGACTTTTAGGACCGTATATTTGTTAAAACTCTGGTCCTAAAAGTATTCATTTAATTCTAAAAAATATGAGAGACTTTTAGGATCGTTTGTTTGTTAATTGTCTGGTCCTAAAAGTCTTCGTTTAATTTAAAAAATATGGCCATTTTTTTAGGACCGTGTATTTGTTAATTGTTCGGTCCTAAAAGTATTCGTTTAGTTTTAAAAAATATGGCCAGTCTTTTAGGACCGTATATTTGTTAATTGTCCGATCTTAAAAGTCTTCGTTTAAATATAAATGGTGACTTGCTTTTTACTTTTCAGACAATGTATTATGGTTCAAGATAACTGTGGTTTTGCTCAAGCTAGGTCCCTCATTGTCGTTCTTTTTACCTCTCCAGATTTTGAGCATCATTATTGGTCTCCCTTTTCTTTGTCTTTCTTCTTTTTGCCAGAAAAAATGGAAGATATTGAAAAAGACACTGAAAATATTCAAATCTGGGCGAGGTAAAACCACCGACAATGACGGTCCAACCTTGAGAAGAATTGTCACTGTATTTGTTTGTATTTGTTCAAATAAAGTAAACGATGTTTTTTTTGGGTATGGTCTTAACGCTGTATTCTGCGAATTTTTAATGTTGATCACCCACGAGGACGATGTTTTGTTTGTTTCCTTTTTGTCGGAAAAAAAATGAAGATAATGAAAAGGACAATGCGATTGAAGATGAGAACTAAAAAATTTATTTATTATGTTTTTTTACCAGGTTGCAGTAGTACAGACAAAAAAAACATAAAAACATCTAATCCTCCCATCATTGTCGATGGGGGAGGAGGGGTCAGAGACGTCCTCATCAGAAGGATGGTACTCAACGTTATTGGCGTCGAGTACCATTTTCAGCTTGTTATTGACGACATGATAAAGTTGAAACAATTGGCCCAAACTTCGGTTGATGTGATCGACACGGGCCACTATGTGTTGCATCATCTAGTAGAAAAAAAGGATTTGGAGGCAACGGAGGAGGACACTGAGGTTTAAGAGGAGGACGAGGAAAAGGAGGACCTGGTGGAGCAGCCATTACGGTGGAGGCTAGGCCGTGGAGGTTGTAGAAGTGATGAAGAAGAATGTGAAGAAAGTAAAGTAACAACGGGTTTAAATAGAGAACTCATCCTGGACAATATGAAATGCCGGAAACTTTAACAAGGAGACGCATAGTTCCTCAGAATACGAGGAGACACTTAGTTGGGAAGTTTATCTGGAAGCTGAAGAAACTCTGAATCATTCATTTGAACAGAGTGTAAGGATACGACTCGCTATCTGAGTAATTTGAAAAGAATGAACTTTTAATACCGGATATTGTAAAAGATCTGTTCTTAAAAGTGATATTTTTTAAGAAAAAAATATTTACTTTAAAAAAATAGAATTGAAAAAAAAAATGAATTTTAGTACCGAATACAAGATGAAAGGTCGGTCTTAAAAGTAATTGAATTGATTGAAGAAATAAATAAAAAAAATTTAGGACCAGATATATGTTAATAAGACGGTCTTAAAATTAATTCATTCTCATAATCAATTACGTATCTCTCTGCCTTTATTAACTCCTCACACTACGTCTCTACCCTTATTAACTTTTCACTACCTTATAACTCCTCACTACCTAGCTCTCTCTTCGAACTGCTCAAACCATGGTTAGATACAAGATAACAGCTCATAGGGGTACTCTTGAAGCTCGTGCCTTCTTTAGATCGTTATACGGGGCGCCTCAAGCAAGAATGTGTTCTATTGTGACCGAAGAGTCTCGGGCGTTGGACCCATTGTTATTTTGGATGATGAAGAGATTGTTGCACCCCCTCTCCAACCTCCTGACCCCAGCGCGCCTACTGCTGACCCCTCTCCTCTTTCCTCTAATGATGCATTGTGGCTGATGCGAATAAGACAAGAACTTGCTGATCTCCGGCTTGAAGTTAATGTTGCTCATGCCGATAACGCCAAGGCATTGGAAGATAATAAACTTTAGGATATTTAGTTAGATTCTTGTCATTGATAATGTTCAGTTTGTTTTTCTTTCTTTTTTTCTTTCTTGTGTATGTGCATATTCTCCATTAATGTATGAAGCATTAAGAACTAAGCTTGTGTCTTTTTTTGTTCATATTCTCCAGTAATTAAAAAAGCTTATTCTCCAGTTTGCTTTTATTTTATTCATTCGATTCTTTCGCGCGCCGCCAAAGCCAATCCTTTTTTTTTTGGTTTGGTTAATAAATGAGGACCTTTAGGATCGAATAATTTATAAGTAACTGGTCTAAAAAGTATTTGACTTTTAGGATCAGATATTTTATAAAACTTCGGTCTTAAAATTAAATCAATAGTAAAAAGTTAAGACCGGAGTCTTTTAAACCTCCGGTCTTAAAAATTAAATTAATAAAATGCTTATCATTTGGACCGGATACTTTATAATTAACCGGTCTTAATAAAATCCAAAATGCTAAAACATGTCTTTATCGTGCGGAAAATTAAATTTCTCTCTCTAAACTTCTCTTGTCACGCCAAAAGTGATAACTCAAGTTCTGTCTCCAGTATTTGTGTGTTGCTTCGCATTGCTTGTAACACCCCCTGATATATCAACATTTATCAGAGTTATTGCGCACAGCTTAATGAGCATAAACGTTCTAGCATAGTAATACTGATAATAAGATCTGATTACATAACAAAATCCACAACAAGGTTATACAAATACCTTTTTAAAATTCTAAACTAGGCTATTAAAAATAACCTACAACACCTCTTGGTCCGCTGATCTCCACCATCTTGTCCTGGGAGTTGTGCCCGATATGCTATACATATCATAGGTAGCAACAAATACTGGGACCCCAAAGGTTCCCAGAGTAACGTATTAATCTCACATTCTAAGTATAGAACAGTATATGACAGTTAACCATCATTTATACATTCAACACATACAACACATTCAACTCATTCATACATTCTACGTATATATATACAATGGTACAAACATACATATAAAGACATACAAAGAATGCAAGATTAGAGTTACTACCTGGACACTTTACCAATCCTTGTTTTGGCTCCCCAACACTTTAAGTCATTCCGGACAATTGTCAAGTCCTATAAACATTCATTTATAGACCGTCGATTATTACTTATCCAAATTCTCTCTTTTCTCACAAAACTTATTTTCATACACCGTATATGTGAATAATAACTCTACTACAGTACAACTTATACATGAAAAGTGTTGTTGTGTAGTTACAATTACATCACATATCCGATTTCTCTTTTCCAGCAAAATACGTTCGGATGCTACACTACCGTATACATGAATAGTTTAGTATACTGCTACAGTACCGTATTCATGAACAATAGCGCATACATGAATAGTAATGTAATATTGATTTACCACCCCAGTAAATAATTTTCATTGCATCAATAAATAATTTTTATTGTGTCGGTAAATAAATATTTATTGCGCTAGTAAACAAATTTACTATAGCAAATTACTATTATTTCCAAACGCTTAAATCATTATAGCAACCAATTTTTGGTGAATAGTAACTTACATTTTCCATCCGATTCCATCATATACGCTCTCAAATTCTCAGAAAAATGCATAATACTAAGCTAGAAAGATAATTATAAGGTTTACCTTAATCTTTCTTTAGTAAATCTTGCAGATTTCTCTTTCATAACCTATTTAACCTCCGGTCATATCTCTCATAAACACTAAATGGAAGAACTATTCACAATTAGAAACTAGAAATGGAGAAGAACTAGGGATTACAAATCCTTAGCTTAAGAGATTACCTCCATTTTCTCAGATATTGTGCTTCATCTTCTTCCATTTAGCCTTCTTCATTCTTTCTTTCCTTCCTTCCTTCTTTCTTTCTTTCTTTCTTTCTTTCTTTCCTTCCATCTCTTTACTTTCTCTTCCGCACGCACGTCGCTCCTCTGTGTGCGTGAAAAGGAAATCCTTAAGTGTAATTTTCACCTCTAGGTCATTCTACGTAATTTTCCCCATGCCAAAATTTCAAACCTCCCGTGACTCTTCACGTGAAGAAAGCGGATATAATTTTCCGTGGGTCCTACACCTTTATATATTATATTATTTTCAAATAGTAATTATTATGCAAATAGTAAATTACTATTACATGGGTCCCGCGTGCAAAATTATCAACATTCACGTGAAGGAAGGCAGCTGGAGGAGATAAAATTGGTTGTGGGTCCCGTATAAATAGTAATTACTATTCATGGGTCCCATAACATATTGATTCCAAATTTGTCACTCCAAAAAATAGGGCATAGTAATCTTCCAAATATAGACTAACTTTCAAGTCTTTAGACCCAAAATTCGGGATATTACATTGCTCTCTCGACAATCACTTTCTGGTTCCTTAGCTAAACGTCTATAGACCAAGCTGTAAGAGGTGTTTCAATTATATAACTTTATGATTTTCTTGCTTATCGTTCTGGGTTTTTCATGGGTTGAAAGAAATCGATGAAATGTTCTTGTGGGTTCTTCTATTGTTAATGAATATTATATTTTGAATATTATATTTGCATTTTAGACCTACCCAACTGACTAACAAGTGTTTTTAGGTTACTCTTACTGTCTGCAACATCAACGTTCTTGGCCAGAGAAGAAAGACTCAACTAACGCATTTGAATTTATATGCTACAGGTAAGTCCATAAGACCTTCATGCGATGCATTTAATTTCCTCGTCATGCATTTATTTTGCTTCTTGGATTCACTGTGATACATTTATGACCAAAAGTGATTCTTTGTTATGCATTTAATGGGCAAGTTTCCCCGTAAAAAAAAAAAAAAAACATAACCGACATTGAGCATATATATGCATTTGGAGTTGGCTTATTTTGTATGCAAGTTTCAATTTTTTCGGATTATGTATGTTAAATCTTTCCATCTATAGAAATTTTACTATGGATCACAGTTGAATAAATGTTTTACAGACGAGTGTTGAATATCAAAATGAGGTGAGGGAATTTATAGAATTTGCTAAACAAAATGCTCATGATGATAGTGGGAAGTTTTATTGCCCTTGTGTAAAATGTTTAAATGAGAGGCAACTAAGTCCTGAAGTTATACACATACATTTAATTTGTGAAGGATTTTGTAAGATCTATACAATATGGGTATGGCATGGTGAAAAAATGCAAAGTGGGTCTCAACATGGGGAAATGACCTTTGATGATAATGACACAGATATGGATGATCGCATAGAGGATATTATTCGTGATGTAGGAGAAAAGGCTTTTGATCAATCACATGCATATGTAATATGTGCAGTGATGCAAAAATCCTGCTATACCCTGGGTGTAAAAAATACCAATTGTTGAACACTGTATTGAAACTGGTAAGCTTAAAGGCACGTCATGGATAGAGCGACAAGATTTTTTTTGAAATGCTTAAGGCTTTTAAGGACATGCTTCCGGATGATAATGTGTTGCCGCATCGATACTATGATGCTAAGAAAATACTTTGTCCACTGGGGATGGAGTACAAAAAGATCCATGTATGCCCGAATGATTGCATATTGTATAGAAAAGAGTTTGAAGAGAAGCAAAATTGTCCGATATGTGAAACCCCAAGGTACAAGTCAAATAAGGGGCCTGCAAAAGTGTTGTAGTATCTTTCAATCATACCAAGGTTCAAGCGCTTGTTTGCTAATGAAAATGATGCAA
Source organism: Acacia melanoxylon (assembly GCA_019022615.1). Lineage (NCBI taxonomy): Eukaryota > Viridiplantae > Streptophyta > Magnoliopsida > Fabales > Fabaceae > Acacia > Acacia melanoxylon. The sequence continues at coordinate 22,462,804 of JAFJYJ010000002.1, forward strand.
AAAATTTGAGGTGGCATGCAAATGAGAGGATTTTTGATGGAAAAGCTTCGTCATCCAACTGATTATTCTTAATAGAAGAAAATCAATCACTTATTTCCTAACTTTGACGAAGAACTTAGGAACCTTAGGCTTGCCCTTAGCACAAATGGCATGAATCCCTATGGTAGTCTTAGAAGCATACATAGTTCATAGCCTGTACTCCTGATTATTTACAACTTATCTCCTATGTTATGCATGAAACGAAAGTACATCATGTTGTCTATGTTGATTTTGGGACCTAAACAACCCGGAAATGACATTGATGTTTACCTTGAGCCCTTGCCTATCCATTTATGGTGGATGTACCCAATTGAAAGATCTATGAAATTCCTAAAAGGGTATGTGAAGAACGCATATCGGCCAGAAGCATCAATTGTTCGGAAATATGTTTCTAAAGAAGCCATGAAATTTTGTCAAAATTATTTGGCCAAAGTAAGACATATATATTGAGCTTCCTAAACGTCAACATGCTGAAGGGGGTAGACGAGGGGCTTCAATAAAGAGTGTGGATCCTGATGAATTGTCACAAGTTCACTAATACATCTTGAATAATGTTGATGAAGTTCAAGCCAGCATAGAAGCACATAAAGAAGTTGTAAGGAAAGAAAATCATTGAATGACTGAACAAATGTGGATTAGGGAGCATAACAGAACTTTAGCATACTGGTTCAAACAAAAGGTCGAGGGAGAGGAATGTGTTTCAGATACAATAAAATGGTTTGCACGTGGTCCTGAGGTTGACGTCATAAGTTGGAATTCGTATGTGATCAATGGTTATACATTTTACATGAAGTCCCTAGATGATAAGAGCACCGTCCAGAACAGTGGTGTTATGTTAGAGGCTGAATTTATGCATTTCTCCAATTCGAAAGACAAGAGGCCTAAATTGGCAATCATGCCTTATTATGGGGTTATTGAAGAGATTTGGGAGGTGGACTATGTTAAAATTAGATTTCCCATTTTCAAATGCAAGTAGGTTAATGTCAATAATGGTGTTCAGATCGATCGGCTAGGATTTACATTAGTCTATGTCAATAGTAGAAGTTTTGGAGATGAACCTTTTATTATGGTAGACCAGGCGAAACAAGTGTTCTATATCACTGGTCAAGAAAATAAAATGTGGTCTGTAGCTCTCAAGGAAAAAGGGTCATTGATATTGATGAGGAAATTCATTCACATTATGGTTTTCCTGAGAGTACTCATTTTTCAAGGGGTCTACCGGACATAAACGAAGAAGGTGAAGCGGATAATGAACCTGGCATAAGAAATGATCATCAAGGAGGGATATAGGGGGATATCCCTTTATAAAAGAGTCAATTCATAAGGTAATATTCATATGCAGAATTCTTTGAAAACTTTAAGGTTTTAACTATATTCCTTCTATGTTCTTAAACAATGTCACTGACTATAAAGCTTGTTCTTATTTTATTTTTGTGGCAAGATCCAATCGAAATGGGCATGTTATAAAAGAGGATGTTACGTTGTTGGGTGGGAATCAGATGAAGACAATGTGAATATTATATTGGGTATGTATGTTGATTTACGTGCTGTATTTGTAACTCATTGTATTTGTAAGTTATCTTATTGTATATATTCGTTTAGGTGTTGTATTGTCATAATATAATCATTAATTAAGAGGTCACATAACTCATGGTGAATAATATTTGTATTTTTTTCCCAATTCAATTTATTCATAATGGATTGTTCATAACTTGTATAGCTTAAAGTATCGACTTTTATGTGCTGGATTGGGTGGTGGATTTGTGTATATATATGATTAGGAAGAACATAATAGGGAAAAAAATCGAGAAAATTTAGACCAGAAATAAATACTCTCGTCTTAAAAGTTCAAATTTTAAGACCGGATGTATTTATATGTCTGGTCTTAAAGGTCGATACATTAAGACAGGAGTACATATTAGGCCGGTCTTAAAAGTTGGTCTTTTAAGATCGGTGTATTTATACGTCCGGTCTAAAAAGTTCAATTTTTAAGATAGGATGTATTAATCATCCAATCTCGAAAGTCAGTCTTAATTTTAAGACCGATATAATTAGTCGTCTGGTCTTAGAAGTCGCTATTTTTTAGACCGGATTTTGTTTTGTCAAGTCTTAAAATGTCGATCTATTTAGAGTGGCCTATTTTTTTGTCCGGTCTTAAAAGTTAAATTTTAGGATTGAACAAAAAATATATCAGGTCTATATAGTAAAACTTTTAAGACCTAATTTTTTAAATGTCCGGTTTAAAAGAGTTTCTTTAAGATCGGTTCGAGTCCGGTCTTAAAAGTTACAGACTTTTAAGACCACCTAGAACAAGACTTGTCAATGGTCCGGTCTTACGATGCCTCTTTTGTCCGGTTTTAAAAGTCTTTTTTGTACCCGTGGCATTTCAGGGCCTCTAAACGTGTTCTGCGGGTGTTAAATTGGACAATCAAGATTTAATGATGAGATCAACAGTTAATTATAATATGAAATATATTTTAAAGGGATAAATATTAGAGACATTGATTAATTGCATCAAACAAGAAATAAATATTGATTGGAGTAATATAAAAACGAAATTCGTTTTCGAAAAAAATAATTCAACTAATAAAAAAGTTATCACGATTCTATATTACCGACATTAGGCCAAAAGATACTGAGTCTTTTTACATCAGCATTAACAAATAACAAATGTAAATAGAAATTGTTTTTACTCATTGTAAAACTCTATTTGATATATATATATATGTGTGTGTGTGTGTGTTCTTTTTGAGTTAAAATTCCCTTTCAATTGTGCATATTTATTTCATTGTAATGATGAGCATATAGTACTTGTTATTGTAATAAGTACTGAAACTAATTTCGCTCGCAATTAGCCAATCCTTACTATGTCTTTTTACATCATTTTATGGCACAATAATTTCTGTAGTATTAGAGAATCTCAGAGGCTTTGGTGAGACAAAAAAAGTTAATAGTCCAAGCAGCTAAGCTCATTGGGAGGACGAGGAGCCAACAAAGGTTGTCGTTGCTATGTGAAACCAGCCTCACATGGCCAGCTAGTTGCCTCCTTCAACACAACAAGGAACATGGTACATCTATTATGAGTCCTACATTAAATATTAAGTAACCTCACAATTGAAGTGTAATTTATAAATATAAGGGCTTTTAGGATCGAACTCTCCTTTTTCTACTTGTGTTTAATGTCTATAGAAAGAGCCGTACAATAAGGATTTTAACTAATAAGAGACTAAATGAAGCAATTTGTAGTATAAAGCCGTTAGGGATATCGACTCCCATACCCAACAAGCTGGTGTTTTGGGATTGAGCTCTCTATTTGAATCTAGATATGTTGATGACAAAATCTCCGCAGCAATATGAGCAAAATTAAATTATTGATCTACATCGAGAAGTAGCATTCACATCCCAATATTTATTACTATTATCACCACTAGTGTCAACAATGCTGCTGCATGCCTAGCTACAAACTAAAAAATGCCACAAAGTTAAGATCTTTTAGCACTGAAGCTGCCAATTCAAGTGTCTGTGTTATTAGAACGGTTCTTGTATATACGTACCTTGTGGGTGTAAATGGTCCACTTTGTGATGAGTTCAGAAAGCATTATATTGCTCCAAGTATAACTCCAAAATGCAGCCCATGAAGCACCAACTGATATGGTATTTAATTTCTGCATAAACCAATACTCCATGATTCATGAATAATTATTAAACTCTCAAAATATAGACTATAATATATTAAAAATAGTACTCCCTCCGGTCCTAATTATAAGAGCTAGTTGACTTTTTTAAAGAGATTAAATAAACTAATTAAATTATTTTAAAGTATTTTTATTTTTATTTTTTTCTTCAAACTTATTAGTTTGACTAATAAACTAACATATAATCTAAGAATACACGATATATGAAATGACTAAATAACTTATTTAGCTTCCTTAATCTTTCCAAAAAATGTCAACTAGCTCTTATAGTTAGACCAAAGGTAGTATCAGTTTGCAAAGTCATCTGTTCCTTGTATTATTTAAATAGAATGTTTGAAGATAAGAAAAATAATAACAGATTTTTTAAAACAAAAAATCTAAAATTTGGCCCTTGTGCTAGTTGCGTTACACGTCAATATCTTGCAACAATAGTTTGCTTAAATAAATAAAAGAAAAATTAGAAGAGAAGACATTGGAGATAATGTTAAAAATTATAATTATTTAGAAAAATAACATATTAAGAATATAAAATTGCCCCTTGCCAAATTCAAAATATAAATTTAAAAACAGGCCCCCTTAGCTTTCTTGAACAAATTCAGGTCCCGAACGGCTCTGGCTGGTGGCGCCAAACACACACACACTCGGCTTCCGAAACTGGGATACCATGCTCCTGATCAGGCTTCCTATTCCCATGGGGAATACTGTAACTCTACTTCCTAAGCCTCGTCTTCTTCCTTGTGCCCATTCCCAAACACGCCGATGCTTCCCTCCTTCTTCACTCTTTTCCGATTTTCAGAGTCGCAAGACCGTCGTACATCTCTCGCGAGGTGTGGATGCTCCTTCGGGATCGTTGCCGTTGACGGAGCCGGAGCTTCGACCGGATCTGATGCCGAAGCACGTGGCCGTGTGTATCGACGGAAACAGGAGGTGGTCTAAGATGCGGGGGTTGCCGGTGACGGCCGGTTTTGAGGCCGGTATAGAGTCAATGATCAAGATTATCGATCTGAGTTGCAGTTGGGGGATAAAGGTTCTCACGTTTTTCTGGTTTTCTTGTGATAATTGGAAGCGCCCAAAGGTACGTTAGCTTTTGATAGTATTGTTAAGCAGAGTGATTATAGAGAAATAACAAGTATCAAATTGAAGAATCAATTATTATTCATATAAGAACATGCTCATATACAGAGATCACCAACCCTACTTGAGGTCCAGAGAGAGAGAGATATTCAAACTACACGCAACGCAACAAACCCATTAACTAAAAATCTTTATACCAACTAGCTAATTAGTTAATTTAAACTTAATATCTTTAACAAGTATTAACTGTGATCTACCGGTTCAAACACTCTCACCAAAAGAGAAGAGATTATTCGATTCTGGAGTTGGACGTTGGGGATTCTAAAAGTGCATTCACGAAGAACAGAATCTAAACTAAAGTGGACACGCAGACTTTTCCCGAATTCTTGTGAAATGCGCTTCAAATACCTTACCTTTAGATGGGTGAACCCAACTCTCTTCTAAAATTTTCTGATAAAAAAAAAAAGAAAGTATTAACTGTGATCTGTGACTGTTTTGTGGGTTATCTTCTGAGCAAGAAAGACCATCGCATATGTTCACCATAAGTGATCAAGTATTTAATAGGGATTTTATTTTTTTTTTAAAAAAAAATATAAAAATGATAATAATTCGCTAATACAGCTATTTTTAAAACTTAACGTGCATCAGTTTTACGTCCACTGATTATGAAGAGTTTAGGATTAGTATTGATTTTGGTTCTGTGAAATTGGTATAAATACAGGTATTTGGTTAGGGGTTAATTGTATTTGTTGATGCGTTACTTACTAGTTAATCTAATTTTAGTTTTAATACATATAGTTCTAAATCTTTTTTTGTTTTTTTTAGTTCTATAGTTTTATATATATAAAGACAGAAATTAAAATTCATTACATCAATTAAAACCAAAACTCATTAAAAGTATTTTGTGTAGTACTTTTTAATGAGTTTTGGTTTTGATTCTTATATTTATTTATATTCTTATATTAAGTCTTTATAAAATTATAGAGACTAAAAACTATTTATTCTCTTTTACTCACCTCTCCATGAATAAGGGTCATTTTTTAAGAAAATAATATATATCTTTATACATTTATTATTTTTAACTATTTTTTTTTTGTTCTACCTAATTTGACCATTAAGAGGGAGTATATATTTGTTTTAGAACGCTAAACATGTGTAAACATGAGTGACTTTTGTTATGTTGAAATTTTATTGAGATGTAGGTGGAGGTTGACCCTTTGATGGGAATCTTTGAAAGTGCCATGAACACCTTGATCGAAACTTCCAACAGGTAATTGACTCCACCGCCCCAAATAAGTAATCTAGCCAAACTTTTTAATTAGGGGGAAAAAAATCTCTATGAGGACTTAAAAAAATATAATAACAAAATATCTGAATAATAAGTAAAAATAACGCAGCGTTAGAAAAAAATGTACAGTAAGAAAAAAGTCAGAAAATAGACTTAGAAGCTGTTTAAACATCGTTTTTAGCGTTCTAAAAATTGGGGTTTTTCTACTCTCTTTTCTTTTTTTAAAAAAAAAATTATATTTGTTTTTGAAAGTGAACTGAAGGCTGTTTAAACATCTTTTAGCGACTCTCTTCAAAAAAAAAATTTGTTTTTGAAAGTGAACTGAAGGGAAAAAATTTAGAGTTTTTTTTTAAAAAAAATAAAATAAAATAAAGAAGTTGGATTAAAAAATTTTTTAATTAATTATTTTCACTTTTTTAAACTTACATCTTTTCTTTATTAAAATTTTATAACCCACTTTTCTATTTTTTTCAAATCTAACCCATAAAAAATTTCACTCCCCTCCTCAACATATTTCTCATACCAAACAGGCCGTTATTATGGCATTTTTTTATGGTTACATTTATTTATTGAGGCCTACGGTAAATTTCCCTTTTAATTAAAGCTCTATCCCAGCATCAATCATTTTTAAAAATAATTATTAATTTATCATTCTTTTCATAAACCCCTTTTGGGGTATATATATATATATTAGGAAAGGCATTAAAATATCAGTAATTGGAGACCCTTCGAAACTGCCAACATCTCTGCAAAGAATGATAAGCACCGCAGAGGAAAAGACGAAGCAAAACTGTGGACTGCAACTAATAATAGCAATTAGCTACAGTGGAAGATACGACGTCGTGGAAGCGTGCAAGGCCATATCTAAGAAGGTCAGAGACGGCGTCGTTAAAGTAGAAAACATTAATGAACGGGTGATAGAGGAGGAACTAGAAACCAAGTGTAGCGAGTTTCCAAACCCGGACCTGATGATTCGGACGAGTGGGGAACTCAGAATGAGCAACTTCTTGTTGTGGCAAGTGGCCTTCACAGAACTTGTGTTTGATCCTCATCTCTGGCCTGATTATGGAAAGGACCAGTTTGTTGAAGCCTTGGTTGAGTTTCAGCAAAGACAAAGACGCTTTGGTGTGTAACAAACTTAGATTAATTACTCTCTTCAATCCCGTATACAAGATACAAATAATTGAATTACTTAGTTGAATAAGTTGATTGAGATTGTTAAACACAATAAATGGGTAAGAAATGTGTTTTTTTTTTTTTTTTTATCCTTTTCAAATATGCCTTTATTTGTAAAGGGGTTAAGAGTCAATTTTATCTTAAAAATTTTCGCATAAAAGTTTTGGATATCTAAAAGTTTTTTTTAAATTTTTTTATGTGAGAAATGTTAAAAAGGAAGCAAATTTGTCTAATATTTTTTCTATACTTGGGGCTTGAACTTCATCAATCTTTGTATGAGTGGCTTGGTGGATTTCTTCAGCGACCATCCCTCTCAGTATCTCTCAGAAGCGCAGATAAACGGTTGATCTCATCATTAAATCTTGATTGTTCAATTTAGTACCTACAAAACACATTCAGAGGCCTTGAAATGCGTCAACATTTACAACTCTACAGTTTAACTTCATGGTAAATACTTCCAGAGGCAATGTAAAATGAAAAGAACTTATTTTTTTCATTAAAGATTTTATCCTTTGGATTATTTCATAGCTAATCCTCTAAAATTAAATTTTTTAGCCAAAAAATAATAATTATATTTTAAGCTATGAATATCAAATTATCATCATAATTTTATAGCCAATGGCCTTCTATTAGGCTGTAGTGCCTGCCTTAATTTTAAATTTTGAGATAGGCGACGGATTAATTATCCTAAAAAAAAAAAAAAAAAAAAAAATTAAGGGGAAAAAAAGAATGGCTCCTTGAATATTCTGGAGTTCTGGACACCGCGAATATAAACATAAACGCATCATTATTTGTGGCGGTGAGTGCCTTCTTTTGCTCCCATAATTTTGAGACCAGAAAGTTTTATTATTATACCTGTACGCTAATTTGAAAATGGAAGTTCGATTCTTAACCTCAAATTCAAAACAAAATCAAAATCAAAATCAATGGCAATCACACCTTCAAACCTCAGTTGAACCAAAACCCCCATGGCCGTCAATCTAAGTTCCACCGCTTCTCTTCACCCTAAACCTTCCTTCTTCCTCAGGAAACACAGTTCAGTCCTCAAAATCTTCCCTTCTTCTTCTTCAACAAGAACTCCTGCTCAGTCACAAGGCACTGACGCTGGAATTACAGAGGAAGATTCCCCTGCTGGTATGCTGCTTTTGATTTTTTTCCCCTTTTGGCTTTTCGGTTGAATTCAAATCTTGGTTTAAGGAATTGAGCATGAATTTTCAAGTAGCTGTTGAGTTGCATCAATTTTCAAGTATTCCTTTGAATTTTCTTTTTGGTCTTGTTGGCTTCTCATGTATGTAACCATTTTTCCGAGTTAAAGTAGTTGTTGATTTGGATTCTGTGACTCAGCTTAACACAAACACCTTGAGGGCAGAAAATGAACGGTTGCGATTGATGTTGGAATGTCTTTGATTGAATTTAAGCAAGTCAAATGCTTGATGTATTTACAAGAATTGCTTCTGAGATTCTGATAAAAGAAACATGTATCTTTTAAATGAAAGCAATAGAGAAAAGGGAAAATAATGAAAGAAACTCATATCTTGCTAAAGAAAGCTACTTTTTGCTTAATCAAGCTTCAGAGCTTCTTAACGTTTATGCCTGGTTCTACTAATTATTAAACTATTTCATGTCCCGATTGTTATTGGATGCAGTTATTTATGATTCTCACAGAAGTTCCTCATATTCTTTTATGACTTCTATCATTAGGAACTTTGTCCGCTGCCCGCACACAGCTTGATCTCTTGGAGCAACTTACATCAACTAGCTCATCAGTCAGTGGTATGTAAATTACTGTCTCTTTTGTGAGAATAATATGTATAGCGGAATACAGATTGATTGTTCTCTGGTTTTGTAATGTCATTTGATTCCTATCAACCATTCCTTTTCTGAATTGTTGTCATCTTGAATGGAAGGTGCAAAAAATACGCATATGCCTTGAGAAGTTACTTATTGATATCAAAACTCGAATGGAAAAATTGTCAGAGGCCAAGAATTGCTAAAGATCAAGTTTCTGGCATTTAAGTAAAATGGAAAAATGACGGGAGCTTTATTGATTTGGACTCATTTACACACCCTTAATGGCATACATAGGAAAAATGTGCGCACCACATCATAAACATTTCCACCATCTTTTTGTTTTTGGTATTAGGATCTGAGACGTCTTTGGATTATGCCTGAAACTAAAGCTACTCCTCTATGATCAATATAGAGTTGGTCCAACAATGTATGGTCTTACTAGATCTCTCTCGGTCTCGAGTTCGAGTGTCAAAAGAGACTTTTGTGTTGATAGGGGTAGCCACGAACCCCAAACCGGATACCAGTTGATAATATCAAAAAATCTACTCCTCTGTGATCTTTATCTGCAAACTCAAGATTGTACGCTCCATAGGAGCTGAACCCATGTTGATTAAGGGAGATGCCATCTCCTCTTACTGCCTAAACTAACTAACTTGTGTCAATTGTGTTTCAGATTTCAATCATGGATTATGCGCAGACCAAACTCTAAAATAATAATTCTCTAACCCTTACCTTAATGTAGTAAGACCGATTTACCTCATTTGATTAGATTAAAGAAGTTTGTTAAGTTAGTTAATATGACGTATATTTTCTAAAACACCCTAATTATCTTCTTTAATTCCCTCCACCTCTCTCTTATTTGATTATTGTTGAGGGAGCATCAGTAGGGGTAAATTAGGGAATGATTGACAAATATGAAAAATAGATTTTACATTTAGGATAAAGATTAACCTCTTAATTAGGTCCAACATTAAGGACCAGAGGAGTATATGGTTAGTGTGATATAACTTTCACAGTCTTCATAACATGTTTAGCAACATTGTAGGACAATAACTGTTTAGAAAGGTTAAATATTGAGTGACATAAAGGAAACTTAATATGTTAAAGTCACTGACTTGCGAGATTAGATCAAATTTCTTTACAAAAAAGAAAGACAGATGTTAAAATCATCACACTCTAGTCTGCTTTCTCAAATGCGGTTTCTCCTCATTGTTTGACATTTTGGTAAAAGAACAATAATATTTGGAGCCATCTCTGATTTCCAGGTTATGAAAGTGATGGCAGCTCTGGCAAATTCACTATCCGTGAACAGCTAGCACGGTTGGTAGGAGACAGAGACGATGATTTCAGCATTGCTTTAGGTAAGAAGAACTTGAAGAAAGTGAGCGCCAAGTTCTTAACCATTTCACAAAAGAGAAATATCAGGAGACAAGCTTACCTAAATGAGGTTTCTCAAAGGAATGATTCGGTATTCTTCGCCACCATAGGAGCTTTTGTGATTCTTCCTCCTCTTATAATACTAGCAATTGCTGTGTTAACTGGTTATGTACAGCTTTTTCCATGATATATGTTTATATGATCCAATGGCTACATAATATAGAATATCTTAGATCACGACTTGCGTTTTTTTCTCTCTAGTCCTATAGTGACTGTTGCTTCTCTTATTTTACTTAGCAACTGGGAATAAGAGATAATACAACACTTGTTTGATACCATCTTAAATAGATTTGGTATATTCAAAATAAGCAGAGTAAGCCAGTTATAGATAAACGTTGAAGCAGGTCAGTGATTTAAGTACACTTGCTGGCTTATGTTTCGGTTAATAATTGGCTTGGTCTGTTTAATTTTTTGTTTTTGTTTTGAATTTAACCCTAAGTGAAAAAGTTCAAATATTTGTGATCAAATGGCTAAAGGGTACTGGTGTTATTTTATATCGGGAAGTACCTGACAAGGTAAACGTGAAATTTTAAGAACTACATTTTCTTTGACCTAACCTCCTCACAGTCCCCCCCCCCCCCCCCCCCCCCCCCCAAAAAAAAAAAAAAAAGAAAGAAAAAAAAAGCTGCTTTCTTTGTACATGTCGAAAGTATCTAATAAGCTTAGAGGAAGTTCAGAGGAGGATTGAGGATAATAGTTAATGAAGTTATTGAACTAAGATTTTTTGGTTAACTATATATCTATAGATTTATTTTTTTTTTTTCGCGCCAAGCACAAATAGCTTGGTACTCAAAGCAATTCTGTTTGATTCACAGTCAAACATTAAGTGCGAGAGATTTGATTGTTGATATAATACAATAGTGCATTGCGATCAATGTAACTATGGAATGAAATTTTTGTTTTTGTTTTCTTTTTGGCTGGTTAACTTGGGAGGGAACTTCTTCAAACTGAATATTCAAATGCAAATTGAACTTTCATTTGATTTCCAAGTACCAAAAGAAGCAAAGTAGTAATTAGATTGCATAGTTGCACTACAGCCATAAAAACCTGACAGCACAGTTTCTCCTGAATCAAATATTTTCCTCAATCTTTTATAAATGCTGTATCTTAAACTTGTTTTAGTTCTAATATGGATTCTCTTTTTATAAAAAAAATATTTTAAAAAATCAGAATTGTTTACAGTTATGCCCTCTTTATTCAGCGTGTTAAGGGGGAAAAAATAATTGTGCATGGAACCCCAATCTCATCTTTACACTTAAATTAATTTATCTATCTTTGGATGTATACAATTCGAATCCAATATTTTATAGCATGGCTCGTTCAAAGTAATATAAACAATTCAAAGTCAAAAGCAAATCTTGAAAAACTGTGGAACCAGATTGATATATTTTTTGAAGATCAAATGAAACCCCATTGAACGGCAACCACATTTAACTTGCCTTTTGGTTGTTCTTCTCTTGTGCTTCTATTCCCTTTGCATCTGTATGAAGTCTACAAGTAAGCTTCTTACTAATCTGTCAATAATTACATGTCTTATACAAACTATGAAGTACCAAAACTCTTTGTAACTCTTCTGCAACATACTGCATCTTCCTCAGCAAGATTCAGGCTTCAATTCCTTCTTTTGTTTGTTTTCATCAGAACAAATTTCTGCTGGAGCCGTAGAATTTTGCAGTTCAGTGTCCAAAACCAGAGGTCCGTGGTTGTTACGTAAATAGACCCACTTGTCTTGAAAGAGGTACAATAACACAATCAAACACATTTGTGCAGTGAAAAGTATCTTCCAAAGTGTTACACTTTTTGATGTTTTTTCTTCATAGGCCTCTAGTCCTAAATATACACTCAATACACCCAGAAAGGAAACTGTTGTTCCTGCTATCCAATGTGAGAAGTACCATACACTTCTTCTTTTGGATCCCCTGTAACATGAATGGAAATTTGGAACTATCCAGAAATAATAAGGATGATTTGAAAAGAATGATGATAATATATAGAATCATATTGGATTCTGACTAATTCGAGTCGAGTAAGCCACAAAGATGCCAAACTCTCTTAACAAGTTTTTAACATGATTACATGCGTGCTTGAAATTATGGTCTGTATTCTCAAAAATGACTTTTGAAATCAAAAAGTCAGTTTGGGCCAAAATTTATTTATGTAATGGTTTTGGGGAAAACTGCTTTTGTCAAGTTGAAGCTAAAGCAACTTTTTATAGCTTTTGGTTTTTTTTTTTTAAAAAAAAAAAAATTAAAAAATTAAACATTCTAAAACTGATTTTTCAATATATTATCCAAACATGTTTTTCTCAAACTGATATTTTTTTTAAATAAAAATCCATCCAAATAAAAATCTTACTTTTACCTGATTTCATTTTATAAAAGCTAGTTAAAATAAAAGTCACTTTTCCGAATGTTAAACCAAAGGGATCGTAAATAAAATTACCCGTTAAGTTAGTACAGTTCTCTACTAGTTTGAGTTACATATAACTTAGTGGATAACATGAAAATTGAAGTACGCACACACCTTTGAGGTCGAAAAATACCAAGAGCGAGCTGCAGCCAGATGATACCATATAGTGCTACTCCTAGTTTCTGATGAGTATTGTTGAATAAGTTGTTGAAACTTTTTATGGACATTATTGCCCCTGCTGTGGCAACAAGAACTGCAACGAGCTGCTGAATAAAAAGTTAAGATTTTTAACTGTTTCAAAGAAATAATTTTTGTAAAAATTTTATAATAATGATGAACAGAGTGCTCATTACCAACTTGGAACACTTATCTCTCATATTTGAGCTGAGATGAAAGGTATCAGAATGAATCAATTGCTTTTCATTAAATTAATCAAGTTTAACCTAACTATTATCATTAAAGCTGGGTTGTTCTGTTTTACTTTTGACAAATACACTATAAGTTAATGTACTTAAATTTAAATTAAACAAGACATAACATTTTAAATTAGCAAGAACGAGAAAGCTGGTAGGAACAACTAATAATTTAAACATATTACTCCGGGTCTAATTATAGGACATAATAGAGTACAATTTTAGATAAAACTTTGTCCATAATTAGAACCAGAGGGAGTAGTTTCTTTAAGGTCTTCTCTCATCCTCAAAGCATTTCATTTGTTGTCCTTCTTAACCTCAAGTTAACATTTAACTAGGAACTAACACACTTCAGACCAATTAAAAAAAATAAAAATAAGAAAGAAGAAAACTGGAATCTTTGCCCTTCTCATCTTCCTTTCGCCATTATTAAAAGTTAATCAGAGAAATTAAACCCATTTCTTAAACATGAAGCCATAGAACAATCTTTTAATTTTAGGAAAACCATTTTGCCTAGTACCTATACTTTTCTTAATTTTTAATTTGGTACCTATGTGTTCTCTCTCTTAATTAAATCTTTAGCTTTGCTCTATTAGCATAATTAGCTCCTGGGGCTAAAGGTGCTAGTAGAACAAAGTTACAGAAGTTAATGGTGCCAACGGAGAAAAATTAAATGATTTAATTAAGAGGAAAAACACACATATGTATTAAATTAAAAATTGAGGTAAAATATTAGGTACTTGCAAAATAGTTTTCCTCATTAGTTTTTTCATATATGAGAAATTAAGATTATGAACTTGCCTGCAAAACTGCATGAACGTAGAATATATTTTTTTGCCTTCTCTGATCCTTCTCTCTGATTGAAAGTCTGATTACAATTATACCAATAGGCATCAAGAACCCCATTGCAGCCCACAGCAAAAAGCCATGAACTTTAATCTCATACAGCAACCTTGGATTCATCTTCACAAAACAATTACCAATACGAGTTAGATTCAAAGAGAAGAAAAACAGTCAAACACAATTTGAGTCCTATTAGATTTGTATCAGACACAACATATGACTGCATAATATTTTGCAGTTTTGTGATTAGTGATCAAGAACAGGAAATGGAGTGTACCTTGAAGCTGTTGTTGTCTTTGATTTGCTGGTATTCTTGAGATGAAGAAACAAAAGGCAAAATCAGAGAAGCAAGCAAACTTGTATGAAAGAGGAAAACAAGAAGACATCTCTGAATCTGAACTTCCATTTATTCTTCCTTTAACTTGTTCTATGGCCACTTTTGCAGAGACTCAAAATCTTACAACTGTGGGAATTTTCATAAACTGAATGTGCTTTTTCTCAATTGGCTGGCCCAGCTACTTATTCTCTCTCTCTCTCTCATTCATTGTGTGGGTGAGGATTCGAAGCACTTTATTATCTTTTTTTACTTGCCTGATGCAACGATATACCATGTAGCATTTCAATATTTAAAAAATAGAGCCATATTATCTTACAGTGTTAACTTCTTTACCATATGTATGACCTTTGCAAACTAAAGGCAGATTCCCTACATTTATGCATTTGAAAAGAGAACGATATAAAAACCAAAAATGGACTGTGTATGAGATTAAAAATGACTAGGCGCCAACAAGAAGGATAAATTAGATTGTATGGAGTCCTCTTAAAAGGAACAATAGAAGACCAAAAAGAACACTTAATAAAGTTATTAAACGAGATCTGTTGGTTCACAATTTATTTAAAGATTTGGTTGCTAATAGAATACAATGGCGTCGTGTTATCTATATAGCTAACTCCACCTAATAGGATAAAACTTGTTTTTGTTGTTGTTGTTATAGCATATTAATTTGCTTTGTTTTCGCTTTAATTCTCTTCAAATGCACCATATGATCTAAATTGGGTGAGCTTAATTATTAGTTCATACAGAGATTAACCTTAAAAAAACTAGATTTCACTTTTACTGTAAAAGTAATGCTAGTGTACCAAGATTTGAAAATGGTGAAGTGGCTATAAGATGAAGATAGTGAAAGATTTCAAACTAGTGGGGTTAACTACATTTGCAGGCTTTTTTTTTTTTAGGTTGTGGAGGAAAATGTAGAGTTTCAGAGAGAAGAAGACAAGTGTTGCTATGACACAAAATTCAAAAGTGAGTGAAACGTTATGTGCAGATTGAACTTTGAAGAGAAAAAGTGGACCATGTTCTTAGATTTCTCTGGAAAAAAAGCATTATCTTCTGATACCCACTACTGAATACACACACCATTATAACATGTTCATTTCCACCAACCAAATATAATTCATTCTTTCTTAATTTTCTTAATTTTAAATTTCTATGATCCAATAATGTTCAATAATTAAAATAAACATGATTGCTTTTTTCGTTCAGATATAACATGGAGTTTCCTATTTTGTTTTCTTCTTACTTTATGCCATAGCCATACATTGACATTTTGGTCTTTTTAAACTATAACAATAACTACACTTTAAAAGAAAACCATTATTGTTAATTTTCAGACACAAATGAATCAGGAAAAAAAGAAGAAGAAGATTTACATCAAATCAATCCTGTCTAATACTCTTTTTATGCAGATTCTTCGTCGTCGTACCATGTCTTCTCATAATTTTCTTAATTAAATAGAATTTATTAGAGAGTGCAAATTCAACGATAAAGAGTGACACAAAAGAATGTGATTCTGTTTCATCATTAAATAAACTCATAATTTCTTTTCTTTATATCTTTTTATATGATTTGTAGATGTGAGAGGTCTGAACTGGTTTCTGCTTAGCATAGAGGAAAAATTCAAAGAGAGTGAAAAGGGGAATAAAAGTCATTGAGAAAACCATCCTACTAATCCGTCAGCCTATTTGGTGTTCATGTATTTTTGTTTTTTATAATGGGTTTAGGTGTATTTTTGTCCTAAAAGTTTAAGAAATGGAACAATTTTGCCTTGACTGTTTTCCAAGTTAATTTTAAACGTTGGTTAGCCAAATATCGCCGAAATTTAAGTAATCCATATATCATCCACATCATTTTCGTTAAGGTGCAAATTGGCCTATAAAGTTTTTTTTTAATCTAATTTTGAATGAAGACATAGATTTTTTTTGCACAAATCTACATCTTAACAAAAATGATATGGATGATATATATAGACTATCGTTCAAAGATATTTTACGGTAAAAAACTAACTAGGATAATAGTTAAAGCAAAATTTCCCCTCCAAAAACTTGCGGGCAAAATTCTCTCCTAACCCTTTTATAATTTAGATCAAATTTGTATTTTAAAACAAAAAGATGGAAGTTAAAATTATTGGGTTAAGATCCAAAAATAATACATGTGTTTATCTCTCGAGGAGCGTAAGAAGCAAATATTGTTTTAGGTGCAAAAGTGACTATGTGGTTACAATTAGGTGCAAAAATAGCGTTTGACCGTTAACTTTGACTTTTTTTGCCGACCGGACGATGATGTGGCATTTCAAATATTTTTTTCAATATCCTTTTTAAGACTTGGCCAATACCCGAAATATTTTTTCAAGATCCTAAAATAATTTTTCAAAATTATGAAATATTTTTTTTGTACCAATCAAGATCCCGAAAATACTTTTTAGTACAAACAAGACTCGAAATATTTTTTTCGCATCCTTTTAGTACGGCCAATACCCGAAATATTTTTTTAAGATCATAAAATTATTTTTGCACCTTTGAAATGCCACATCATCATCCAACAAGAAAAAGTCAAACTTAACGGTCAAAAGCTATTTTTGCACATAATTTGTAACCACATAAATACTTTTGACCTAAAAAAAATTTGCCTTTCATGCTCTCTAAAATCACATGTCTATTTTTGCACCTTAACCCAAAATTATTTAATAAGACCAGATTGTTTAATTAGTGACTCACAATAATGATTAAAGAATTATGCTGGACTAGCTAGTCACATGTGCACATATACACACGGGTCATAATCCCCTGGTGGGTCTTTTATAATGAAAATACTTGATTAATGCTAATTTATTAAAAACCAGACTAGTTTATTAACATGATTGAGACAATGATTCAAACATCAGTAGCCTAAAAATGATTGAGTTAAGGTAAACCTAATTATGATTAAAATATATACAAATATTCATATATAATTTTAAAAAGAGTAATAAAAAAAAGGCATTAAATCCACGAGTTAATGAAATATTCATGTACAAATAACATATAATCAAAACTAACAAAACAAGAGTTACTAAATCATAAATATGGCATAAGACTTAAAAAAAAAAAAAAATTATAACAACATCGTTTCATACTCATCAGTTGATAACAATATAAAATCCAATCCAATTAACTTGAGAAATAGACGTAGGTGGGAGTGGGGAAATGTACGTAGGAGAACCATGAAGAATTAAAAAAGCAAAAGGGGGACCAATTGAAAGAGAATAGCCAATTCAACTTTAGATATTGAGGAAAGCAGTTTGTTTGTTTCTGAATTAGAATCTGTATTACCCACTTAAGCTATATTCTACTCATCTGTCCTTTTGAGTGAGAATGACACTCCATTCTCTTTTCCCATGTGATTTTTCTTTCCCCATATATTTCTACTATCAATACACTGTTTCTATTCCATTATTCTCGCATAACTTTTTATATACATTACTTATTTTTTACCTAGTAAATTTTAGTAATCAGGACAATCGTTTCCTTAATGATATGGTGTTCCTTGGGTTAGTGGTTAGAAATTGTTTTTTTAACGTGATTTATGGTTTATGAGGTAAGTATCTGAGAAGAGTTTTATCACGACTTAAGTGAACGTGTTTTTCTAACGCTAATTCAAACATGCACGTAATGTTGTGAAAAACAAATTCATTCTCTTTTTTAAGGTTATTGATATATTATAAATTCACGGTTGATATTGAAGAAACATCAATATCAATATAAAATGATAATAAAACATACTATATATCTCTAATCCTTAATATAAGAGTAAATTAACTTTTTTTTAGAGATTAAAGAAGTTAAATAAGTTAGATTAAAGTATTTATATTTATTACTTTTTTAAAACTAATTTACATAACTCATAAACTGATATATAATCTAATTATACAATCTATGCTTATTTAATTTTCTTAATCTCTCAAAAAGAATCAACTAACTCTTATATTAATTATTAGACGTAGTACTATTCATGTTAGGTTCGAGTCGGTATAAATATATATATATATATATATATATATATATATATATATAATATATATATATATATATATATATATATAAATAGCTATATAAAATCAACATATTATTCTTAAGTTATGTATGGTCGGCCTCATCCACCTGGGACCTGATCTTCACTAACACGGGTCAAGACTAAGAGTCGTTTGTTGAATAAAGCATTCTGCACATCTAGTTGTGAACAATAACACTACCCAAACCAAAATAAAAAAAAAAAACAAAAAATAAAATCCTTTCCTATATATTAAAAATATTTCTGCTTCTTCTATCTCAAATTTGACTAATAGGAAGGAATTCATCTGATCTCAATCAAAATCTGAGCCCAACTCTTCCCAACAGCATATGGAAAGATATATTTATAATGCAATTAGTTCTGTTATTGTGTCATCTCATAATTTCCAATTCTTCAATAAGCTTGTTTTATAATTATTTTAATCCCTTGAATTCTTGTGTGCTTTAAACTATCATTTTTTATCAAAGTTATTAAACTTGATTTGCGCATTAAATAACTCACAAGAACGCCTTTTAAAAGATTACGTGATAAATTTAGTTATAACAACAGATCCCAAAAAGGGATCTATATAGTTAAAATGAAGATTTTGGGTTATTAATATAAAATTATAAGTAAATTTTTTAAAAAAAAAAATCGGGTTAATGCCTGCACCGGACTGATTTATCGGTTTTCGAGCCCGAATTGGCGGTCCAAGTTTAAGAACACTGCTTTTTAACTTAATTGAATGTCTTTTTATGGAAAAAAAAAAAAAAACTATAAGTCAAGGTACAAGTTCAAGCATTTTCTTGTGAAACAAGGCAAAAAAAAAATAAAAAAATCTTAAATCAAGTTTATTTTCTTAATTGTCTGAATCAAACCATATTTGAAGCAGCACAAGCGAGAGGCCATAATTTTCAACACAAGAGGATCCAAATTCCACGTTGCACTCAATTCTGTTAATAGACTAACTTTAAAGTTGATTGATGGATCCGTGATTACACATTAATTTTCTTAATTTGTGGGTCAGTCAAAAAAGTTAAACAAAAAAGTAGAACATTTATTTTTGTCAAGAACACAAATTATAGCCAAGGACAACACAAACACATGAGCCTATCATAATTTCTCAAAAGGTGGTTAAGATGTCAAAGGTTTTATTATAAACAAATAATATTGCACAATCATTTCTTTTCTTTGACAGACATTTCATCCACCATTTTTGTTTTATCATATCATTTTTTTCATTTTTTTAAGAGGAAAAAAAATCATATCTTACTTTATGTATTTAAAAGTTGGTTTAAAATATAAATGTCAAACCAAGAGGAGCTGTAACTGGCGAGTTTTTACAACTGGGTAAACTAAGGTTCAAATCTCTCTGATGTAAATGTGTCCACACTTAATATCTGATGACGTCTTGATTATAATTGTTTTTAATTGGAGGATAAGTGTGCCTATAAAATAAATATAAATGTTCAAGTTTAATAATTGTAATTCAATAAACCGTGAGAAACTAAGTTGCTTTCAGTCAATGATATTTTCGTTCATTAACATTGAGCAGCATATATAGTGCTATTTAATTAGCTTTGTACTTATTACTTTGTTTTTTTTACCTTCATTTATTTATGACTTAAAGCAAAGATTACCAATAAATATAGGAGGTTAGTTGATGACGTCATGCTACGTAATATTTCCCATTAATTAACTATTATTATTTTTTTACTAATAATCCATACCAAATTATATATTTAAGTATATTATTAACTTCAATCCTAATTATAGGATAAAGTTTTGCACTATAAACTTTGTCCTATAATTAGGACCAGAGGGAGTATCATGTTTCATGTATCTTTATTAATATGATTTTTTATTCATAATATTTGAGCTTTTTTATGCTATCAAATTATTTTTTTGGGGATTCTATTACCGAACATCCCATCAACCGATTACTCAACTTTTGAGATTCGTGGTTACCCTTTTAATATAGGTGTCTCCTCTAAGATTCAAACGTAGTATTGAATTTTGACGACTGAGACTGGAATTGAAGTTTTATAATTACGTTTGGTATGAAGTAATATTTGGATGAAATGTTTGTATTAATTTATTTTATAATTAGTCAGAAATTATCAAAAGACTTCACTACCCTTATATTAATAAAAACTGTTATAATAATTAAATACATTCAAGGCTGTGTTTGGTTTAAAGGAAATGAAGCTTCCCTCCTTAGTGTGAAAAGTCATATATAACCATAAATTTATATCGTTTTTCACACAAACATTTTACATTATGGTGATATCTAACTTTTCACACTAAGAAGGAAACTCCGTCCCCTTCCTTCAGACCAAATACAGTCTAAGATTGAGCTTCATCCCGGGAACGGCAAGTAGAGGTCCTCCATCGTCATCCTTATCGTCTTTCTTTCTCATATGGCATTTTCAGATGGGGATTTGCTGTTCAGAATTAATGGGCCTCTTTGATACTCATTCCATTCCAAAATTTATTCCACCGCTTAATCACACAATATTTCCCTGCCCATGTATGTATACCTTTGCTTCAATACTTGCTTTCATCTATTTTAGTCGCCATTGATCAATGGCGGATGTATATATGACTCTCCACTGGCGGCTATTCTCCACCAGTGATGGTCGTGATTCTAACGGCCGGACTCCAAAGCAACCATGAGAACGATGATGGGCGATGAAATAAAGGGATGAGTAAGTTAAAATTGATAGAGGGTATTTTTGTCAGGAAAATATTATAAATAGGGATATTTTTGTATCTAAAATTTGCAATAACAGGATTGAAAAAGTAATACTAGGGGAGGTGGCTTTGCAGTAATACCACTTTTCTTTTCGTGGTACTCCCAATCCTAGGTTATCTTTAATCCCTTGTACCAAATAATGTGCATGTTTGGAAAAGCTTTTTTAGGGAGCTTTTGAGCTTATTTACTGTTTGAAAAGTGTTTATGGGTATATTTGTCAGTTTTTTCGTTTGGATACAAAACTTGCCCAATCGGACTTATGGGCTGAAATTGAGCTTATTTCATAAGCTTCATTTCTTAGCTTATGAAACGAGTTTGAGCTTATGGAGGGTCATATGATGAAATGAAAGTCTTCTCCTTCTTTCTTGTCAAGCAACGTGGAAGACGGAAAAAAAAAAAGAGAGACCGGGAAGTATCATCACCTTTATACAAATAAAATAAAATAAATTAGAGAAAATGATATTAATAAAATAAAATCCAAATTGTATAGGGGCTAATTTTCTAGTTACTTGTGCAATATTTATTTTATTAAATTATGTATTTTAGCATTGTCAGATTTTATATTTTAGCATTTTTCATATTTTTGGTAATTTTATTTTTTTTTCTTAAAATTATCTCAAAAATCACTTATCCATGTCATTTCAAACAAGTTTGTCTTTCAGATCAATCGACTTTTTCATAAGCTACTTACGCAACCACCAATCCAAACATAAATCAAGTTTCACAATCGGACTTTTACCCAATTGGACTTATTCCCTACCGGTATCTCAAACAAGCCCAATATAATTTGGCTCAATCCCCAAACCCAATTCCATTCCCTAAGTCATAACATTTGAGCTTTTGATCTCATTAAAGGTATCAATTTCTTTCACTAAAAAAAAAATGAATTTGAAATGTTTTAATAAAATCATTTACACATTTTGAAATTTAAGTATATTTTGTCAACATTTAATTGTAGAGTTAGCATTTAAAATTGTTAAGCTAATATTCTCCGTAAGATGAGAATAACGGTATTAAAATTAAAAGCATAAAAATACATTTTATAAACTTAAGAAATATTAAACTTAGAAGACCAAACATATGATTTACTATAAGATACTACTTCCAGTTTTAAATATAATATTTAGTTTGTAGTGCAAACTATGAAGCAACTGCTGTAATTTAAGTAAAAAATAATGATGTCATTCTTCAATATTTTGAGGTAATAAAAGAGAAAGAAAGAAATATGAGAGAGAGAGAGGGGGGGGGATTAAGTAAACAAATTGTCTTAACAGATTAACAAATTGATGTGCCCACATGAAGGGAACATCATAAGATCAAATTGATAGAAACCCTACAACAAACCAATGTTTCAAAAAACTTGATTATAGATGTGTCTTTATTATGTCTCATCATCTTCTAGCTTTTACATTAGCAAACACTCAAATCACGACAAAAATCAAAATAAGGTATACCCAGAAGAAACTTCCCAGAAATTGAAGTCAGAGTACTAATCATTTGTGGCCAGAAAATTTAGTTCTTACTCAACATTCAATTATGTTCTGTTTGGTTTTTCTTATTATATCCCTTTTTCATCAATTCTTTGTTTGGTTAATGGGGTTTTCTTGTTTTGTTTTGTTTTTTTTTTTTTGTTATGAGCCAATTATGGCCATCACCCTATATGATTATATTATTGGTGCCTAAAAGATAAAGTTTCTTATTTTTTTCTTTCTTGAAGATAAAGTTAGAAATAAATTAGAGAAGTAAGGTCGGTTTGGGTATATGCGAGTCCCACAAAAGTGGATCAACTTTTTTCATCTTATTTATCTCTCTAATTTCACCTTAAACATATTTTGAGGAATTTTCCTTAGGTCTTTTTTTTTTCCTACACCCTTCAATTCTTAAGGTAAGAACTAAATAACTAATTTACAAAAATTGAGAAAAACAATTAAGTTACTTATTTATAAAAAAAAAAATGTGTGTTAGATTTCTTAATTAATACACCTTTTTTAATCATTTGTATTAGAAAAATGGTTGTAATATGTACAACTAACAGAAATAGTTTAGGGAAAAAGATAATTTTTAAAACAAAATAGATTAATGTCTTATATTTAAGGTCAAAGAAAACCCCTAACTAGATCTTTCAAAAATTAGAAGATATATAGTAAATTTTATAAAAATGAAGAAAACATAAGAGAGATTTGGGATAGAATAAACAAGACAAGACAATTGAAGGGAAAAATAATAAGTGATTCTCATTCACTTCATCAATGCAGTTGAGCTACGATTGTTGACACTTTGAATCACCTGATCCTGCAGAATGCTTTAAGTCTAGAGGCAGATCAACTGGTCAAATCCTTAAATTATGAGCAAAAACAGATTTTTGATATGGTTCTCGCATCTTTGGACAAGATGGGGGTTTCTTCTTCGTTTATGGATATGGTGAACCGGGAAGACATTCTTGTGGAATATATTGTCTTTGTCCCTTAGAACAATTGGAGATATTGTATTGACGGTTGCATCTAACAGAATTGGTTGCATCTAACAGAATTGCAGCAACTTTACTACCTTTTGTCAGGACAGTGCATTCCAGGTTTACAATTCCAATTCAAATTACCAAATCTTCACTTTGTTCAATAAAGCAAAATTCTCCTTTAGCAAATCTCATACAATGCACAAAATTGATTATTTTAGATGAGGCTCCAATTATTCAGTGTTTTTGTCTTGAGGTATTTGACACTTTTCTAAGGGATATCATGCACTGTGATAGGCCCTTTAGAGGGAAGTACAATGTTATGGGAGGTCATTTCCGTCAAATATCACCGATCATCCTGAAAGGAACAAGAGGAACTATTGTAAATGCCTGCATTAATTCTTCACACTTATGGGATCATTGCACCATTGTTCGCCTCACAAAAAATATGCGATTGAATTCTTCATCATCAACCACTGACAATGTGAAGTTGGTATGGTCCTCTGGGAAACCAGGCAACTCACAAGATGTCATTGCTAAAATTGAAATCCCATATGAACTGTTGATAGAAAATTATCATGATCCAATTCATGCAATTGTTGAATCAACGTGTCCTAACATCTTCCACCATTTACATTCAAATGAATATTTCAATGACAGGGCAATCCAAGCACCAACAATAGAAATGGTGAATCAGATCAATGACCATTTGTGCTCCCTTTTGCCAAGGGATGCTTATGAATTCTACAGCTGTGATTTTGTTTGTAAATCCAATGAAGATGCTGATGGATTTGACAATTTGTACACGACAGAGTTCCTCAACACGGTCAACAACTCTAGTTTGCCTCCATATAAGCTATCTTTAAAAGTTAGAGTACTTATTATGCTGCTGAGGAACATTGATTAATCCTCAAGATTATGCAATGGAACCCGGCCGCCTTCATATAACTTAGCTTGGGAGGTCTGTTATTGAGGCAATCCCTTTAAATAGATCACATCCAAATCAGAAGGGTTTGGTCCTTATTCATAGAATTGATATGAATCCTTTTTGAAAGTCGATGGCCATTCCGCATGCAACAAAGACAAGTCTTTATAACTCTTTCATTTGCTATGACTATCAACAAAAGTCAAGGACAATCCCTACGACATGTTTGCTTGTATCTTTACAAGCCAATCTTTACCTATGGACAGTTATATGTTGCATTGTCTAGAATTAAAATCATGGAAGGTTTGAAGATAGTTGTTGGTGATAAGAACAATTTTTACACATTTACATATATATATATATATATATATATATATATATATATATATATATATATATATATATATAACCATCTTAGTTCTCACTCAACATTCAATTATTTCTGTTTGGTTTTTCTTCTTATATCCCTTTTCATCAATTCTTTGTTTGGTTAATGGGGTTTTGTTGTTTTTTGTTATGAGCCGATTCTGTGGCCATCACCCTATATGATTATATTATTGGTGCCTAAAAGATAAAGTTTCTTGTTTTTTCCTTCTAGAAGATAAAGTTAGAAATAAATTAGAAGGAAGATGTAATCGGTTTGGGCATATGCGAGTCTCACAAAAGTGCATCAACTTTTTTTCATTTATTTATCTATCTAATTTCACCTTAAAATATTTTGAGGAATTCTCCCTCAATCCTTTTTTTCCATACTTCTTTCCGTTCTTAATGTAAGAGTTAAATAATTAATTTATAATAATTAAAAAAATTAGTTAAGTTACTTATTTATTATAATTTTTTTTTTTAAAAAAAGAGTGTTAGCTTTCTTAATACACGTTTTTTAATTGTTTACATTAGAAAAATCGTTGTAATATGTACAACTAATAGAAACAAAAAAGATAAAATAGATTAATGTCTTATATTTATATATGGTCCAACCAAGTAAACCCCTAACTAATCTTACAAAAATTAGAAGATATATAGTAAATGTATAAAAATTAAGAAAACATAAGAGATATTTGGAATAGAAAAATGAACAAGACAAGAGAATTGAAGGGAAAAATATGATTCTCATTCTTCATCAATGCAGTTGAGCTACAACAGTTGATGTTTCGAATCACCTGATTCTGCAGGTGTTGAGCTACGACAGAAATGCTTGAAGTCTAGAGGCAAATCAACTGGTAAAATCCTTAAATTATGAGGGAAAAAAAAAACAGATTTTTGATATGGTTATCACATATTTGGCCGGACAGGAGTCATGGGGGTTTCTTCTTCGTTCATAGATATGGGGGAACTAGGAAGACATTCTTGTGGAATGCATTATCTTCATCCCTTAGAGCAATTGGAGATATTATATTGACTGTTGTATCTAACAAAATTGTAGCAACTTTACTACCTTCTTCTAGTAGGACGATACATTCCAAGTTTACAATTCCAATTCAAATTATTGAATCTTCAATCTATTCAATAAAACAAAATTCTCCTTTAGCAAATCTCATACAATGCAAAAAATTGATTATTTGGGATGAGGCTCCAATGGTTCAACGTTTTTGTCTTGAGGCATTTGACACTTTTCTAAAGGATATCATGC
Source organism: Acacia melanoxylon (assembly GCA_019022615.1). Classification (NCBI taxonomy): domain Eukaryota; kingdom Viridiplantae; phylum Streptophyta; class Magnoliopsida; order Fabales; family Fabaceae; genus Acacia; species Acacia melanoxylon. Next base: position 22,489,097 of record JAFJYJ010000002.1, read on the forward strand.
ACTATGATAGGCCCTTTGAAGGGAAGTGCATCGTTATGGGAGAAGATTTCTGTCAGATATTATCGGTATCCCGAAAGGAACAAGAGGAACTATTGTAAATGCTTGCAATTATTCTTCACACTTATGGGATCACTGCACCATTGTTCGCCTCACCAAAAATATGCGATTGAATTCTTTATCATCAACCACTAACAATGTGAAGCTGGCATGGTTCTCACAATGGTTATTAGATGTGAGAGATGGGAAATTAGGCAACTCACAAGATGGCATTGCTAAAATTGAAATCCCAGATGAATTGTTGATAATAAATTGTCATGATCCAATTTACGCGATTGTTGAGTCAACCTATCCCAACATCTTTCACCATTTACATTCAAATGAATATTTCAATGACAGGGCAATCCTAGCACTAACCATAGAAATGGTTAATTGGATCAATGACCATTTGTACTCCCTTTTGCGAAGGGAAGCTCATATAAATTCTCCAGTTGTGATTCTATTTATAAATCCGATGAAGATGCTAATGGATTTCACAATTTGTACACGACATAGTTCCTTGACATGATCAACAGCTCTAGTTTGCCTGCATATAACCTGACTTTGAAAGTTGGAGCACCTATTTTGCTGCTAAGGAACATGGATCAATCCTTTAGATTATGCAATGGAACCCGCCTTCGTATAACTCAGCTTGGGAGGTCTGTTATTAAAGCAATCACTTTAAATGGGTCACATCTAAATCATAAGGTCATCATTCATAGAATGTATATAAATCCTTCTGAAAGTCAATGGTCATTCCACATGCAACGAAGACAATTCCTAATAACTCTTTTATTTGCTATGACTATTAACAAAAGTCAAGGACAATCAATACGACGTGTTGGCTTGTATCTTTTCAAGTCAGTCTTTACAAATGAACAGTTACATGTTGCATTGTCCAGCATTAAAAGCATGGAAGGTTTGAAGATAGTCTATGGTGATAATAACAATGCGGACAAGAGGACCACAAAGAATGTTGTGTACCTAGAAGTATTCTGAAATGTCAGTAATGATAGAATGCCCATTAATGTTGTAATGTTTATCCATTATGAACATGTTGTCATCAATTAAGGGACATGTAATCGAATGATTTATGTAAACAAATGAGATTGAATGGACGTTTGAATTGGTTTAAAAAAAATATAAGCACCCAGTGCAACGCAAGGGGTTTCTCAAATATACGTCCATTTATAGAACCCCAACTTTAAATACTAACCCCAAATATTATTAGTACATTAAGAAGAGCATTAAGCCAACTAATTGTACAGTTAGAGTTTATAAGGAATAAATTGCGAAGACCTTCAATTTGGCGATTGGGGGTATAAAGCCATTTAATATCAAATGAAATGTTAAAATTCTCATTTTCAAATATTATGGACATCCACATAAAATAACAGTATTCCTAGCAATACATTATTAGTTCAATAATAATACTTTTTGAGGGTTAATGTGTAAAAATACTTATAAACTTCTATTCAATATTAATGATTTCAAATACATACGATTGTTAAATGGGAAAAACACTTATCATATTATAGGAGAAGTGTTTTCTCATATTACACACACATGAAATGGTGGGATCCACATATATATAATGCTCATTATATATATGTGGGTCTTACTATTTCATGTGTGTGTAGGAATCTTCTTCTTCTCATGCAACATGAGAAGTTTAAACCCTTGTTAAATTACGCCTAAAATATTAATCAATATTAATGGCATTAGACTATCGTATCAAATTCAGTTAAAAAAGGCTATCGTGTCAAATAAATTTTTGTTTTCATATTTCAATTTTTTTTTATGAGAAATCAAAATTTTCAATCAATTTTTCGGATACATAAGGAGGATTAAACCCTAAACTTCTACTCACATATCACCTCATTGTTTCTTTATTTTCAAAATATATTTCTGAAAAATCATTTGACTTATTAAGAACATAAAGATCCAACCCATCTCTATTGTCGATTGGGAGCCTATTTTTGGTATTATTGGGCAGGTCATGTAAAATAGGGCTTAAGGAAAAAAAAATGTAACATTGGGCTTATAAAGCGTATTGAGTCCAACACAAAAAGGCCTTTAGGCCCATGGAATATGTTGAAGCTTTATTTGACCCATGTATTATTATGCCTTTTTTTCTTTCTTTTTTTCTCTTTTTTGGTAGAATCCAGGTAGTATCCCTAGCCGATAGCTAGAGACTAATCCTCTCAAGGTGTAGAGACACCCACCGAAGTTGGGTCGAATAAAATAGGATAGTCCCACTAATAGGGGTTCGGTTTAGCGGAAATGACTAGTCTTACAACGTGACAAATTAAGATTCGAATCCCTGATGGGAGGGGTGCCTACATTTAGGACCCGCTTGGATGAGCTTTTAAAAAAAAGTTTTTTTTTTTTTAAGTGCTTTTTCTTTTTTAAGCTCCAAATTGGAGCTTTTAAAAAAGCAAAGATTTTTGGCTTTTTTGTGACTTTTACTTTTTAAAAAAAATATCATCTAAAACATAAAAATTAATAAAACAAACATTTTTTTTCATTAAAAAAGTACTTTTTTTTAATCAAAAAAGCCCATCTAAACGGGCCCTGTTCAACATTGCCTTGAACATGATTGCCTCTACTATAAGGATACCTAGCAAAAAAAAAAAAAAAAGGATTGTCCGTCGTAACATGATTTCTTAAGTGTTTGGGATCACGTTTAGGTCCTCAAAAGTGCTTATTCGATAAAATTTCTCTCACATACTTATCTCGTATATCATAAATTACAATTGGAAAAAACTTTTAAAGACTCTAATCGTTATTGCAAACAAGTCAATCTCCTTTTCCTTTTTTTCCAACGCTCTATTGACAATTACACTTAGATACAGCAAATATAATCCTTTTCTAAATAATGAATTGTTCCTTTTTATATTTATAAGAGACACCATAACTTGTTTAAAGTTTTTAATACCGTTCTCCCTTTTAGATCCATTAATTATTGGTTAATCTCACTACATTAATTAACTATTTATTCATTCTCTCTTACTCACTCTCTAATCAATTTTAACTAACTTTTTAATTAATTTGGTTTTTTTATATCCAATAAAAAGAAATGGAGGGACGGAGAAGATGTGGTCACATGTATAATTGAGGAACAACACTTGTTAATTATTATTATTATTTTATTAAAAAAATATTTCAAAAGTAGGGAGCTTGCTGTGTTTGACCAACAATTTAAATATAAAAAAGAAAGCGAGTAAAGTCAAATGTGGGTAGGGAAAAAAAATATTTTCTAATAAAATACAAAATGAACCTTAAAAAAAGGGGGAGGCTGCCTTTATTTATTATGTGTAGGTGTATATTGCCACCAGCCCCTGCATCCGCAGCCAGGCAACTTGACCTCCCTTTTTTATTAGGATTTTAAAAAAAAAAAAAAAAAAAAAAAAAAAATCAGTGTTCACAATTTTGTAAACAATTAACAATATAACTTCAAACCTTTTTCAACTACTAAATTCATTTTAAATTTAGGACATTTACATAACTTTGTGATAAAATTTAAATTTTGAATTAACTCCTAAGAACTTCACATTAATTCATCAATTTCGAGATCATGGATTCGGATTTGTAAATTTTAAAGGTATTTTATGTATTTTTCTCCTAAAAACATATGACTATTATATATATATATATTTTAGTATCCCAGGTTCAACAAAACCTTCGATTCTAATTAATACGGATTTCATCCTGTGTGGGCCCACAGTCGTGGAGAAAGAACTCCCAACACCATTTTCTCCATTCTTATAGATGTGGTTAAAAGAAAGCAAGTCTCTTTCTACTTACTCCTAATGATTTAACTTCAAAGAATCAAAGAAAGCAGGAAGTCCGACAATTTTAAATTATTTAGAAATTTCTAAAAAAAAAAAAATCGTTTAGAATATTACGACTGCTTCAACTGAAAATTTACACCTATGATATGACCAAAGTCAAAATAAGAAGATTCAGTGTGAAACCTCTTTGTTCTTTGTTTTCTCGGTGCATATTCGAACTCGCGACTAACCAGTGAGGGGACAAACGCCCAAACCAGTTAGCCACGAGTCTACATCGATTCAGTGTGAAACCTCTATCGTATCTTATTTGTTATTATTACTGTCTTCAGATCACCAAACTAAAAATCGATGTATTTATATTATACAGAGACACGCGTAACACTAAAGTTGACCTGTTCTTTTTGGTTTTTACTTGTAGGCTTGTATTGTAGCTAGTTCATTGTTTTTTTCCCTTTTGAAAAAAATAATTTGTGACTTGCCTATCACGCGGGTCTTCTAATACATTTGACTGGACACATATGAATCAATTATAACCATTTGAATATTTTCATATCGTCCAATAAAATTAGAAAAATTATAAAGACAAATGAATATTATATATTAAGAGGAATGATCCCCCAAACCAGCAAAATAACAACCTGCAATTTAAAAGAAATGAGAAATAAACCTAATACTCTGTTTCTTATGACATTCTCTCAATTCTTTAAACCTATATTTCTACAAGCTTGTATGTTTTTAAGAATTTTATTTTGTAAACTTTAGAGAAAGAGGAATAAAACGCCAAGATTTTTTTTTTAAAAAAGTTAGAACCTTTGTATTATTTTCTCCTTGAACTATACAAGAATTTTGCAATCAATAACTTACAGAAAAAAATTCCTTACACCTTCTATAATCTATAAGTATATCAATTAAAACAATAATCATTTTCTTGAGGAAAAAAAAAAAAATCTACCCTTTGAATTGCCTATTTTACAGCTTTATTCTTCTGTTATACATCAGCACAGTTCATTGGGGCATAGCCAAGTCTGGATTTCTTGGTATCATACAGTATATGAAAATTCTGCTGCTGATAATTCCCGATTATGGATAGTCCATTCCTAGGAGTCCCCAAAATTGCCAAACACACAACCCTTTCTGCTTCAATCTCTATGAAGTAATTCTCCACTGGCAAATTCCAAACAGCCCCATCAGCAAACAATATTCCAAAATCCGGAATCTCCATTTTCTCCAACCCAGACACATTATAACATGGCCCTAAAGGAGCATACCCTTCAACTTTAGAGTACCCTTTAATCCTCTTCTCAAAAGCCTCCTTTAGAATCTGATATGCAGGTTCTGCAAAATATGTTAATGTTGTTCCAGAATCAATTATTGTCCCTCCAGAACCTTCTGGAGTCAAAGTCCAGGTATTTTCTGGAATCTCCTTCAGAATCTCACCACCAACCATCAATGATTTTATCTGCAGATAGTAAAATGTATCAACTGGGTTCTCTTTCCCGCCAACAAAAGTTGTGAAATTTAAACCTGGGTGTCCCAGAAGATCCTTATCCTCTCCAAAAATCAACTTGCTTGTGACATTAGTGTCACTGTTTCTATCCACAAGACAGTATGAAAATGAATGGCCATAAAGTGATTGAAGTAGAGAAGCAAAAGACAATGGTCCTCTTCCTAGTCCTAATAACCCAGCAGCACCATGAAACAGTCCTCTATTCCAATGGCCACAACCAAACATCACATTCTCCACAAGCTTCAGTTCTGAGTTTCCATTAGGGTTTGTGAGATTCACAGTGAAAGTCTCTGATGCAAAATCACCAGTTGTGTTTGAACTATCCCCATACCAGTAAAAATAAGGACATGTCTGGCTTTTTCTGTCTTTATTACAAGGCTGAGGAGGATCTGGGGATGATACTAATTCACACCTAGGATCATCACAATTTATGTTCTTGTGAGAAGTTGAATCTTTAGGGTTATAGTGGGGTCCATTTTGATCAAAACATGCAAAGCAAGGCTCACATTGAATCCAATTTAGGTCACTACCAGTATCAAGTATGAGAGAAAAGTGTTTAGGAGGTGTACCAATGAAAACATCAATGAAGTATTCTCCAGAGCCAAGTGTTACTCCTGATTCCAATGTTGCTACCATCTGCTTGGAAAAAATCCCACTTGAAATGTACTCCGGCGCCGGCGCCGCCAGGTTTTGTGGTCGTTTTGGGAGGTTCTGAGATATCTGCTGCAGCCGTGAGAGGGTGTTCTGGTTCTTCTTCTCCATGACTCTTTTGTGAAAGGTTTGGATTCTGGTCAAGTCTTTCTCTGTAGAATCAAGTAGCGACTTTTTGGGCTCTGTGTGTTGTTTGCTTGCAGATTTGTGCTTCAAATGGAGTTTTACTGATTCCATATTTGGATTCAGTAATTGGAAAACCTCCCCATCTTCTTCTTGTTTGGTGAAGGCACACCCAGAATTTGAAGATGAAATGGTATCAAAGTTTGGGTGGTCAGGTAATTTAATGGCGGCTAGAGAAGAACCATTGTTATTGAGGTTCCCAGAAACAAATTCCACAACAAAGAAATTTAATATAAGGATACTAATAAGAATGAAAGAACCCTGGAGAACCATTGTAATATAGATGATCTACCCCTGTTTGGGGCCAAGGAAAATCGTACCAAAAGCACAAAATTAAAAATCCCAGAAAGAGGAAAGTTCTTATCAAAACTTATAAGAAAGAAGAAGAAGATCTCAAATGAAACTTACAGCTTCGTGAAACCAAGAGAGGGGTTGTTTGGAAACCCAGAAAGCAAATCGGGTAGGATCAAAATCTGGGGGAAAATAATGAAGAGAATGAGAGATTTTGAGGTGGGAAAATGAGAAGAATTTAAGCTGAGAGAGAGGGGGGGGGGAAGGAAGGATCAAATTCAGAGGTTGGGGCGTATGAAAAGGGGAAGAAGAAGAAGAAGCAGAAGAAGAAAAGAGGAAAAAAATATTTGAAAGAGTTGAAGTCCAAGTTGAATAAATAGATAGTATGAAATTTGAAAGTCAGTGTCAAAAGACACAGCCCAGAAACGCGGTTTAGCGATAAAAAATAAATACGTACACTTTTTAATCTTTTTTTAATGTCCAGAAATAATAAATTTATGGAGATCATAATCATACTTGGTCTCCTTCATCATCTTAATTATCTCTCCAGTTCATCCATTTCCATACCCCCTGCAAAAAAAGACAAGAGTTCACGAAATGGAAGCTTTTTGAATTATTTATTAGTTATTTATTTTAAAGTAATAATTGTTTAAAAAAATCACACTTCGGTATTTTTATTATTATTATTTTTTACATATTTGGGGGGAAATCTTTGATTTAGATTCATATCTCCCCCACCTAGCTTCTGGGGCTCATTCTTTAATCTGTGATCTCTGTATTTTAATAAATATATGATTTTGAAAACATATAAAAAAAATCATATGAATCAAATTAATCTAGCTAGGGTGGTATCAACATCAAATATTTGGAGAAATTGTATCGATGGAATTTGGAAAATATGTCCAATGGCATAGTAAGTTGTCCCATTCAAGTTTCTAAATAATTTGTCTTTCAATAAAATTTATATTATATACCAATATTCACATTATTGTGCAAAAAAGATTTAAGAATAATAATTGTTGCATACTCTTTTGTCTTATTTATAAGACAAAGAGAATGTATTTTTTTTTTTTTAATATTATAAGGCTTATTATTAATTTTTTATATAAATATACAATTTTATCATTTATTTATCATTATATAGAGAGCTTTTTTTTTTTTTTTTTTTGGGTGTGTAATTAAAGAGTGTGAAAGTTGTCAAGTTATTAAATATTAAGGTAGAGTTAATAGAGCTTAAGGTTTTTCTTAATGAGTGAAATATAATGAAAAAAACCTTTTAAATATGATCAAAGAAGGACATGTAAAAAAATAAAATAAAAAAAATATCCAACTTCGTAAAATACTTTTCAATAAAGTCATCTTAATATAGTTTTTGTTGCACTCAGCTCTTAAATTATTTTCCTAACAGGACTTAGTATTCTAAATTTAAAGTATTTATTACTATTGAAAAAAAATAATTCAAGTACAAAATCAGATAAAAAATCATTTTAAAATATTGAGTTCAAGGGTTGAAGTAAAATTGTACTAAAAATTCCTGGTAAGCATTAGAGGTACTGAAAATTACTTAGTTACCCCATTTTCAACTTTTTTTTGTTTCTCGTTTTATATTGGGCCTGTTTGGGTTGGCGGTAAGAACGGTAGTTTAAAAGCTATCTAACTTTAAAAAATGCTCGGTAGGAAAAAAGTCAGGTTATAGATAATGATTTGTGTTTGGATTGATGGTAGTAGAAGTGGAGGGGTTCACGTCAAAAAGCTTCAAGCGTTATAGAAAAAAGTTCTGGATTTTGAGCCTTTTTCCTTAACCGATTTTTTTGAAGCTTTTTTGACTTAAAGTTCAAATTAACGAATGGATAATCCAAATTTAGTTTTTTTTCTCATTCGGTCGTTGGGCTTAAAAGCCATGAAATTTTTATACATCAATATTTGAAAAAAAAGCCACTCCAAACAGGCTCATTGTCGCTTCAGCAACTCAGCTCCTTATGAACTTATTAACATAGAGTTATTCATATAAAGTCCCGTTAAGTTTTTTTCGATCTCAACTTCAAATTATGAAAAAAGTCACTTCGAGTAGGATAATATTAAATAAAAATCCCTATGAACTTCAATCTGATTGATGTTGTTCTTGATTGATTATTGTATGCGAAGACGTGACGCGGAACACTTGAAAATGGAAAATAGGAATCGAAGAGATATATAGATAAAAAATATAAAAGTCAAAAAGGTGGCTTTCTCATGCAGTTTGGTTTGCGTCCAGTAGCTGATGTGGCGGGGTCCATGCGACTCAGTCGTTGGTCAAAGCTCATGTGTTTGACTCTATTCATTAAAAAGACCAAAACGCCCTTCCTTTCTAAAATCAACCCCCCTTTGTGTTGATACTTGATATTCATTCTCAAATTTGTAACCTTTTCTCTTTATTCTCAAAATTTTAAACACCCCTCTTTGTGTTGATATTATGTGTTTGTTTTGAATCATGATTCCTAAGCATATAAGACAAAAACTCGTATCACATATTTACTTAATATACTGTAAATAAAGATTGAAAAGTTGTTTTTAATTTTTTTTATACTTCTAAACAAGCTATATATCTTTCAAAGACTATAGTTGCACTTGCAACTCACAATTTCACCTTTAAAATTTTGTTAAAAAAGAAACTTAGTTAAGTCACAAAACTGACTCCTATTTTTATTTTGCTTGAAGTTTAAAATTTAGGATAATGATTGAAAAAGAGCTTTGAAATTGTAAAATTCTAAATCAGACATTTCCTATAAAATGAATTGTGAAGTGCTTATCAAATCTCGTCTTTACTTTATCAATTTTTAATAACAAATATTATTTGAGATTTTATGAGTTAAAAATTCTTGTTTTGTCATTTTCTCTTAAAATTTGTATGTATGCTTTAAACCGAATGAATTATGCCTTGAGAATTATTTATTGTTTATGGGGTTTAAACTTCTTATATTACATGAGAAGAAGAAGATTCATACATACACATGAAATGGTGGGACCCACATATATATATATATATATATATATATATATATATATATATAATTCTAATTATATATATATATATAATAATGCCTTGAGAATTATTTATAAGTGTTTTTATTGTTTATTTGCACAAATTAAAGAAAAAGTAATTGTCTTTAAAATTAGTCTTTTTTTCATAAATTCTATTAATTAAATATGATTCTATGTCATTATATTTTTTTATCTGAATTCTATGTCATTCTCTGTATTTTAAATCTAAATTAATTAAAAGTATCGTTTTTCATTGTTTAAAAAAACATCGTTTTTCAAGGGACATTTTTGAAATATGTAAATTACTACTGTCTAAATTTTGTAAATTATCTTATGAAAGGTTAAGAACTATTATAAAATTTTTCTCTATAGTTTCGAAGTATTAGTATGACTTATTCATGTTTATTTCATATTATTGAAAAATTGATTTATCATATCCTATACAGTATACACATATATTATTATTTTTTAACTTAATTATTCGATCAACATCAAACCATTTAAACGGTGACCTAGGGGCATTTTCAGTTTGACATCTTGTATGGGTTTTCAAACATTGTTTCTTAGAAAGAAAACTTTTCAACAATAATGATAATAAATTTTAATCCGTAAAATAAATTAAAATATCTTCTATTAAGAAAGGTGAGTAAAAATTAGAATGAAACAAGAAGATGCGCAATTACCATTGGCAATTTCATTCAAACCCGACAAGGTTGTCAAATACATGAGACTTAATTATTACACGACATAAGTTAAGGTTTGAACCTAATACCTTTCTTGTAATTTTCTATATATGCTCCTCACAAGTCACACCACTAGACCTCACAGACGCAAACCAGGATCTACACAGCAACAAAGAATTGATCCATGCCAATCTCACAACTTAGTAAGGTTGCTTCCAAGCCAATCTCACAAAACAACCTTGGACTATTAATAAAGACATGTTAAAGAAGAGGATGATTCCTGAGGGTTGTTTAGAGACAAAATATGCTTCTGGAATAAAGCAGCACAGTTTCTTCCATTTTTCCCAACTACTGTACGTCTCAGCTTGTAATACACCATGCCCATCAAATAAATAGAAAGCTTCAGTTGCCAATGCCATTGCATGATGCTGTTATTATTATTATTCTTTTTTACAGTTAATTCAACAATAGAACGGTCATCTATATATAAGTGCTGTGCATAGACACTAGAGGACTCGTAAAACTTGACCATATCAGGTTGGGATGTGTTGGGCCAACAAAAATGACGGTAAACATCACTTCATTAATTCATAATAAAAAACAAATAAACATAAAGAATAAATTTTTTCAAAAAATATTAATTTAAAGACTAGGTTGATCCGGTCTTTCCCTCTCATAATTTTTTGGGCTGACAACTCATTTCGGACCAAGCCAAAATAATTATACTCGCCAAATATATTTATAATGCCTTATATAAGTCTCAAAGTATGTGTTTATTTAATATGAAAAATTGCTTCTTTAAAATTTATAATAACTAATTATGTGTTTTAATACAAAATAATAATAAACATAAAAAAGGGTTATAGTTTAAACTAAAAAATATTTATAATTATCTGTGTCTACTAGAAGAGATTTTTTTTTTTTTCTACGGTTTTGGTAGGGAATTTCAAATTTCCGGCTTAGAAAGGGTTAAGGTGTAAACGGCCCCGATGTAGTCTACTATGAGATTCTTTGGTGGAACTATAAGAAAGGGTTAAGGTGTAAAAATGTATATGTTTTTTGTTTCGAAGAGTGCCCAACATCAAATGTTTTTTTTAGATACAAAAGTGACTATGTGGTTACAAATTAAATGCAAAAATATTGTTTGACCGTTAAATTTGACTTTGACTGTTAAATTTGATTTTTTTTGCTGATTGGACGATGATATAGCTTTCAAATATGCAAAAATACACATGTGGTTTGATTAAAAGAGCGCCCAACACCTTTAATAATTTTATTTCAATTAAAGGAAAGTTATTGTTTCTCTAGGTATAATTCTTGGGAGGCCAAATTTTTTCTCATGATTTATCATTTTGGAAAGGAGAATTTATTCAATGGGTAAAAATGATCAAAAAATAATTTATTTTTAAAAAAATATTCCTTATTAAATTTAATAATTAATAAATGAGTATTTATGCATTTAAAATTTGATATTATTAATAATATATTTACTTAAAAATAATTTTAATTTTTTGATCTAACAAATTGAACTAGAAATTATTAAATAATTTTTCAATCAAAACCGAAAACTATTATTTAATTTTTATTGCATTAAGAAATATGTAATATAAACGTTTGCATTGCACCTTTGAATGAGTTATTTCTATTTATATAATGAAATAAAGTAAATCAAGAAATTTTATAGACTTATAGTTATAAAGTTGACTTTTTCAAGGTAAATACATTATTTTTTTTATGAAATAAATGAATTATTTCACTAACTATTTATTTTTCAAAAAATTAAAATTATTTTTAAGTAAATATATTATTTATAATATCAAATTTCAAATGCATAAATACTCATTTATTAATTATTAATTTGAAAATTTAATAAGGATTTTTTTAAAAAAAAAAAATAAAAAAATTATGGAAATAAAATTTTACCGTTTTTACCCATTAAATAAATCCTCCTTCCAAAATGATAAATCGGGATAAAAAATTTGGCTTCCAAAGAGTTATACATAGAGAAATAATAATTTTCCTTTAATTGAAATAAAATTATTAATTTTTAAAAAATAGTTGGTGTTGGATGCTTTTTTGGCCAAATCATATGTGTGTTTTTACACCTTTGAAAGTCGTGTCATTGTCCAATTAGCAAAAAAAGTCAAACTTAACGGTCAAATTGTATTTTTGCACCTAATTTGTAACCTCGTAGTCACTTTTGTACCTGAAAAAAGCATTTGGTGTTGGACGCTTTCGAGACAAAACACATGTGGACTTTTGCACCTTAACCCATAAGAAATGAGCATTTTCTAAAAGTCAAAACTGCATCTTTAACTCTAAATCTAAAAAGCCTTGAGTAAACAAATACCATGACATCATTGGCTTTTTAGTCTCCCCATTACACCTTCACCAATATCAATTCTGTGTGAACATATGTGGTTTACTAACACTTTTGAAGAACAACTAGCCATCAAACTCGATCCATCTTCTCTTCCTCCCATTTTAGGAGCATTTTGTTTGGAAATAGGGAGACAATCCATTATTTAAGCCACTCATTGTCTAGCAAAACATCCATTGCTCCTGTCAGATCAGTGAAACAAAATTCACTAGCCATCTCCATGTCCTTTAGCTTGAGGACAATTGCCTCACATTTTATATTCCCATAGGTAAAAGAGTACGTGATCACTTCAAACAACTCATTCTTTATCGTCGGCAGTTCTAGTTTTGTAATTAGCACCTTTAAGATGAAATTATATGAATATGCCCCAAATCTTCATAGCCACATTCCTTGTCCCTTTGAACCCAAAAGGATTCCTTTCGGTGGAAAATCTTATTGGCTTTGATACCAAACCTTTGATTCTTTCGATGGAAGTGAGACTCAAATCCTATTGGCTTTGATACCAAACCTTTGATACCGAGCCTAAGGAAGCATGGTTAATGCAGGCTCTGATACCAAACCTTAGGAAAGATGGTTGAGGAACCTTTTGATACCAAAAATTGCAAAAATGTGGTGCTCTCCTTGAGCTTTACTTTAGGCTCAACTATAGCTATAGCTACCATAACATGTACAATCCTAGCTTTAGTACGATTTTATTTTATTAATATTTATTTTAGTTGCTTTAATTATTATTATTATCTTCTTAAGTAGTTGAAAAATAAGTGGACTGTTCTACTAATTGGAGTTTGTTGCTAAAATCATGGGTTGTTTGTCATTTGAATTTTGAATTAGAGTCAATCTCTCTGTAATCTGCTCTTATAAATTGGCATATGGCCTCCTCAATAAAATATCAAATATTTCAAAGAGTAAATTGTTATTGGAGATTCTCTTGGGTGGTTCTTAGAGAGTTAGTGAGATACTTACTATTTCTTTATAACAGAGTAATTTATTTTTCCTTTCTATTCCAAATTAAGCCTCGTATTCAGTATCTTACCAGTCGGTGAGCACAAGATAAAAGAGGGTAGGATGAGATATGCTCCAAGGTAAATGAAGCTATGCTTTCAGATATTTAATCATTACAATTGAGAAGCTATGCTTTGGTAAAAATTAGACACCCATCAGTAAAGTTATTTCCTTTACCAAAAACAACACCACCCGTTCCAATAACAGCAACAGAATCCCTAAGACGAACCGGCCATAGCACCATATGCAGTAAAGACATCACATCCTAGTATTGCAGACTATGTATATGGCAATGAGTTTGGTAACACTGCCAACACATTTGCAAACACAACACAGTATTTGGCAAGCCCCCATACTATACATGTAGACTGACTTTCTTATAAATTATTAATTATTTTCAGCAGTCGATAATGAAGGGTACAATCAATGAGTAAGTTTAAAATTGGATAGCATATTAGGTACAATCAATGAGTAAGTTTAAAATTGGATAGCATATTGGGTACAATCAATGAGTAAGTTTAAAATTGGATAGCATATATGGAAGTGGAAGTTTTTATATAAAATTAGTTTAAAATTATAAATTATTTTAGCATTCGATAATTATTTTCGATGGAAGTGGAATTTGAACCGTGTAGCTTTGATACCAAACAGATTGATTGTTTACATAGGCTTAATACAAACCTTAGGAATGATGGTTGATGAGTGAAACATCAACCATTATACTAAAAGATTAAGTTGGTAGTAAAGGCACCCTAGCTGAACTTGATCTACATTGATACCTTTCAATAAAAGTGAGATTTGAACTCGTGCTGGCTCTGATACCAAGACTTAGGAACGAAACATCAACCATTATACTAAAAGCATAAGTTAGTAGTAAAGGTCTACCCAACTCGTTTCAACTAAGCCTATAATCCTATGAATTTCTTTTCTGATGGAAGTGAGAATCAAACCAACTTTTATGCCAAACCTTAGAATGATGGTTGATGTAAGCTCTAACACCACCTCTGATACCAAACCTTAAGGAGGATAGTTGATGCAAGCTCTGATACTAAGCCTTAAGAAGGATGGTTGAGAAACAAAACTTCAATCATCATGCTAAAAGTTTGAGTTAGTAGCAAAGGCATCCAATTGAACTTAATCCGCACGATTAGTGCTTGCTTTAAAAATCGTGCTTTGTGGTTTTCTTGAATTTAAGTGTTTTAAAATTTAAAATCTTGAGGACGAAGATTTGATGCAAGTGTGGGGGTGTGATGGCTTCTCAATTTTAATAGATTTGAGATATATTTTGATATATTTTGGAAGTCATCAATACTAAATTAAAGAGATTTTATTAAGATTTTGAGAAATATCAATTTGAATCATTATTTAGGGGATTTCAATTTAAAATAAAGGTTTGTGAGTTTAAGAAATAAATAATAATAATTAGAAGTTTTAAAGATAAAAATCGGTTTTTTTAATATTTATTATTATATTTATTTTATTATTATTATTATTAATGCTTCTTATGATTCGCAGCCACACATTCAGATTATATTATTTGGACTTTGGATTGAATATACAAATGGGGTCCACCAATTCCAAATCAAAGAACAAAGGAGCACGACACCGTTTATATTGATTGTTGAAGTTTGATTAAATGGGTCAGGTGCAAAGACAACAAATGGGCCCCACAATTGAAAGGGAATTGGTGACCTAATAGCATGAATTGGAAAAAGAGAAAGAGAGTATTACGAGCTGAAAAAAAAAGAAGGAGGCGGAATTAATTGGAGATCATCATCGTCATTTTATTCTCACAGAGAGCAGAGGCGGACAGCAACAAGAACAGAGGAGCAGTTGCGCCACAGACCTTCGACCCTCTTCTTCCTCTCTCGCCGGCGGCGTCATTCACCACCAAGGCCGCCGGCGAGCTTCGTCGTGTCAGCTGTGAGAAGAGGCAGAGAGAGTTTTTGCAGCAGAAACCAGAGACCAGAGTCGCCGACGCTGTTGCAGTTTCTTTGGGGAGTCGAGTTTGATTTATTTGCCTTCCACTTGATTTTCATGATGATTTTTGTCTCTGATTTCATTGTTGTTGTGATGCATTCTGTCAAAGCCATGCGTGGCTAGTTTGATTTGCAACCAGAGTTTCTATGAACTTATAAATAGATTAGACTTTGTTTTCATGATTTAGTTATAATTATTATTAATTTTGGTTACTTAATTTGGTTTAGATTTATCTATTTAGTGTCTGATCATCACTACCTTGACAAAGGGGATTTTAATTAGCTTAGATTAAGTAATATGAGATTAAATTACGATTTAATTTGCGATTAGGATAAACATATACCAATGGCCCATATAATTGTTGAGGAGTATAGAAAGATTTATTTATCTTCTCGAGTAATTATGTTAGGCATAACTAATTTTACTCAAGAGAGGGTTATAAGTGGACCGACAATGAAGACTTATAACTATTTATACTCGAGATTGACAAAATTGATATTAAGACTAATTAAATTAGTGGAATCAAGGTTTATGAAGGTTTAATAAGGGATTAGTGATTTAAGGTTCTTCATTTAATATTTGTGGTAGTTTGCTTATTTTGATTTGATTTTCTTTTCCTTTGATTAAATTGATTTGGTTTCGCTTCAACTTAATCGAAAGTGTAAAATTAATGTTTAGCGAAGTTTGTGATCATGTAGTCGCCGTGGGAACGATATCTTTCTTATCACTTTATTACTTTGTACGCAGTAGGTATCTTTGCTTTGAGTTTATAAGCTTAAAGTTTTGCCCTATCAAGTTGTTGGCGCCGTTAGAGGACTTGGGTGCCACAATTTTCTTAATTAGAATTGATTGGCGATTAGTAGTTTGAGTTTGAGTTCAGTAAATATCTTGTTTCTTTTCTTTTGTTTAACAAAAAAATGGATTCTCTAGGGCAACCAGGTTGGTCTTAATATTAAAAAGGAGATGGATTCTTTGTCTTCAATACAAGATGGACTGATTGCTATTATAAATTCTTTGAATGAATCTAGGCAACATAAAAGGAGATAAATGATGGTTGTATTTCATATGTTGATTCTTCTCAATACGCTTGCATGTCTTGCTTTTATTGTGGAGGAATCATTTATCGGCGGTGTCCATATAGTACAACTAGTCATTTTGTGGGGGATGACTTGTCTAGGAACCAAGCTTATTTTGATCATTCATTTTGTCCTAGTGAAAGTTTTGAGCAACAAAATTTTAGGGATCCATATGTCTGTTGTTCTCATGAAAATACCTCTCCTTTTTACTCTTATCCATATGTTGAAGAACACACCTTTGAGTACAAAGAAAAATCTAATTTGGAAAGATTATTTGAGGAGTGTGAGGAAGCATTAGAGAGATCTAGTAGAGAGCAAAAAGAGATTGCCACTAGTCTTAAGTCAAGTGTCCAATATATTAGGGTAAGTGTCCAAAATATGGGGGTATATACGAGTCAAATTCTTTCTACCCTTGAGACTATGAGGCAAGATAATTCCTTAAATATGGTGACCACTTCTTATGCTGATAATGATTATTGTGAGGAAGTTGAAGATGATGAATTACATGAGACTATAGATAATGTAGAAAGTGATTGTGGGTTTGAAATTGATTTAGATTAGAATAGTGGATGGCTAGAAGAGGTTCCGGCTGTGGAGCCTAAGGATTGTGATGTTGGTGATCAAATTGATGTGGATGTCCCTAGAGTTGTTGTTCATGACTCTCCTATTGAAGTGTTGACTCTTACTGATGAGAGTCAAGTGAATTTTGTTGGATGCTCTACATTCTTGGAAGTGCCTATGTTTATTTTCAAAGATGTGCAGGTTGTGCTTAATTTGAATTTAGTGAATGATTGTAATCCAAGATTGTCTATGATTGAGGAAGTACAACTCATTAACTTGAATGATCAATTTTGGTGTGTGATACCTTGTTGTTTGAAAAGGAATGAAGACAAGGTGATTCTGGTGTTTGATACTTATGATTAGAAGTTGTTTTGAAAAGTCTTCAAGACTTTAAACTTAGGCTTCTTGGGAGGCAACCCAAGGATGATTTGATGCTTTATTTGATTTTGTAGATTTGTTGAAATCTCACGATGCGGTGTTCCACTTTGGTACAAGGATTGAAAGCGCAGTCAAGGACAAATATGGGAGTTTTGTTCTACTTTTCTTTGATTTGTTCTATTTGATTGTTGATGATATATTGCTTGGAAATGAGTGCTGGTCTTAGTTGAATATGTTTGTGATGACTATTGAATAGTTGTTAGCACTTGAGCTGTTTAATTGATGAAAATTTGAAATCTCTAAAATTGGTGTTACCCTTACACTTATAGATGTTTGTTCTTCACTTCCATTACTTTTTGTTACTTGTTCACATTGAGGACAATGTGACATTTAAGTGTGGGGGTGAGGGTATCCTGGATTTTACATGACTTTCCTTGTCCTCATATTTTCTTGAGAAAAAAAAAATCTTATGGAAGTTTGAATTTTATTCGTGAGCATTGTCACAATTGAGTTAATTTGAACATGAAGAGGAATAAATTTGATTAGGAATTGATTCTATATTCTTTGAATGTTAGTAAAGAGGTAAAGATTTGGTTTGGATACTTTACTTTATGATGTCAAAGAACCCGTGAGGAATTTGAGCCTAAGTTTCATTTCTTTCAAGAGGAAAGACACCTATTGTGATTCATCTCAGAACTTTGTTTTGAACTTTTGAAATTTGAAATCCTTTTGCACGCACAAAGATGATTTAGGCATTCATTTCATAGCTAGTTTGACCAAATGTCCATCCTTATCACATGAAAATCTTTTGTTTACCCCATTTGAGCCTTTATTTTTATTTTATTTAAAAAAATGAAAAGAAATTTGCATAGAATAAATAGCCCTTTGTTTGAGTTATGCAATTTTTATATATTTTTCTTCCCATTTATTTTTCTCACTTTAGTAAGTGCTAAGTGAATCGATTTAAAAGAATGAAGGAGTTAGAAAGTCAACACTTTAAAAGTATGTGTAGGTAATGAAAAGCAAAAACAAAACAAAAAAAGAAAAAGAAAAAGGAAGAAAGAAAAAAATAGAAAAAAGAATATATGAAAAAAAGAAGAAGAAAAGAGATCCAAAAAAAAAATAAACAAGGAAAAAAAACAAATATTGTTGAGGTCAAAAGAATAAATGTTGTTTATATATAGTGTTAGTGAGTTTGTTTTTCTCTTGATAGGTATTCCTTCATTCTTCATCATGAATTTAATTTTGAATTACTTTCAAGACTAATTAAAGTAGTCTCCTATACCATTTGATTACTTTCATTCCATTATCCTACCTTGTTCATTAAAACCTTGAGAAAATCCTTTTGATTTGAATGTGCAATTGGATAATATATAGTGGAGATTGAGATGATAGATAAGCTTATGGTAGATAAGTTACAATAGGTGGAATTAAGTGAAATACAAGCCCTTGAATATCTTGAGAAATGAGTGTAAATACTTGACTTGTGAGGGGCATCCTATTGTGATTTATCTTTGCCAAATTAATTGTCTTGCTACTTGCATTTTTGGAAGATGGAAAAGATTTCTAAGAAAATTTGATTCTTGAATATTTGAATTGATTTCAATTTATAGTCTTGCTTTAAAAATCTTGCTTCCATGGTTTTCTTGAATTTAAGTGTTTTAAAATTTAAAATATTGAGGACAAGATTTGATGCAAGTGTGGGGGTGTGATGACTTACTCAATTTTAATAGATTTGAGATATATTTTGATATATTTTGGAAGTCATCAATACTAAATTAAAGAGATTTTATTAAGATTTTGAGAAATATCAATTTGAATGCATTATTTAGGGGATTTCAATTTAAAATAAAGGTTTTTAAGTTTAGGAAAAAAATAATTAGAAGTTTTAAAAATAAAAATCAGACCTATCAATAGAGGTGACATTTAAAACTTGTGTTAGCTCTGATACTAAAACTTAGGAACTAAGCATCAACCATCATACAAAAGCTTAAGTTAGTAAAAGAGGTCTACCCAATCCTTAATGGATTAATTGGAAGTGGGATTCAAACCATATAGGCTTTGATACCAAATCTCTGATACCAAACCGTAAGAATGATGGTTAACGTAGGCTCTTATAACCTTAGGAATGATGGTTAAAGAACAAAACTTTAACCATCATGTTAAAAGTTTAAACTGGTAGTAAAGCACCCAAGCCAAAGTTTATCCATATAGGTATCTTTCAATAGAAGTGAGTTTGAAATTCGTGCTGGCTCTGATACCAAGACTTAGCAACAAAATATCAACCATCATATCAAAAGCTTAAGTTACTAGCAAATGACCACCCAATTCCTTTTTTGATGGAAATGGGATTCGAACTAGCTCTAATACCTAATACCAAACCTAAGGAAGGATGGTTGACGCAAGTTCTGTATGAAACTATATGATGCAAACCTTAGAAAGAAATCATCTACAAGTTCAATGCCTTGAGCCTTGGAAGGCTTCTGCGATCACTGAACATTGGTTGGAATTCTCTACCAGACCCATAGTTTACATGATATCCTTGGATCTTAGCTTGTTTGACTCAAACATAACTTGTTCGGAGATTAAACTATACGAGGCCATGGAGTCGATGACAATTTTCATTTCCTTGTTGTTGTCGCCCACCTTTCCCTTAAATGCAAATGCATTGTGCTTAGGTCACTCAGCTTTCTCAGTTGTTTTCTTTTCCATTTCATTTGGTGGTGCAATTACACCCTTGATCTTAAAAAATCGTATTTTGTACCGATAACAACACTTGTTCATCGTTGGTAACCCAATGATTAAAGGCCAAGATCTCCTCCTTTATCTTTTTAGACCAGTAAGCATCATATTAGCCCGTAGAATCCATGTCGTCGACTTGGGTGATTGTTGGGAAAAGGGTTTACAATTCCGACTTTGGATCTTGACAAGTCCATATTGTCTCAAGCTTTTTTTATCCTTAGTATCACTTAGAATCTCTTAATCATATTCATTCAATTGATCTCAAGGGCTCATAAAAAGACACATCATACAGCTGTTAAAATTACATTATTTGCATCTCCACCATCCACTTTATTATAATTATAATCTACACCGTCCGCTGAAAACCTCAAATCCCACGGGTTTACTTTCCCTTCTAACCCAATTTCAAGTCAATTGCTCCCATTGTTTTCAAATTTCAAATATAAGATAATTTTAACCAAATCACATAGTTTAATAAAATTAATTAATTAATCTACAAGGTTAAAAAAATAAAACTAATTTATCCTAATAATTATGTTTTTAATTAAAAACGTCTTAAATGCATCCTAATAATTAATTATACCCGTTTTCTAATGGTTAGGGGGACAACTTTAGCAAGATGTCTCAAATGCATCTCAAAATTTATTATTTTTTCCTTTTATTGTGACATTGGTTTTTTTCCCCTTATAAGAAAAACAAGAAGCCATAAACATTCCATTAGCAAATTTAAATCAGCAAAGATTTGAATGTTTGCAACACAAATTTATTTAATATTACAAAAACCTTTGAGTTCAGGACATTAATATGAAAAAAGGGGTAATGTTCATTACAATGCTTGTACAGTTGGTAAAACTCATTACAATACTTATAGAATAAAAATTAAATGATATTAGTTTTTTTTTTTGCCAGAATAAATGACACTACTTCTTGTTTTGTAGTGCAATTTACATTACAAACTAATAATAAATTTAGCATCAAAGGAGCATTATTTATTACTTGTAAAGAGTATATTTCATTATAAATTTTATTTAATGCTGATGCTAATAATTAAAGTTGATCTTGATTATTAGATGAGATTATTATTAAATTTTTTAATAATACTTATAATAAATTGTAATCCGGAAAAAAATCTTTTTTTTTTTTATAAAAGGAAAAAAAATATCTTCTAATAAGGAAGGCAAGTGAAAATTGGAACGAAAGAATACGAAGCACAACTACAATTAGCACTTTCAATCAAACATGCACAAGGTTGCCAAATACATATAGGACTTTTCTCAGTACACAATAGAATTTAAGGTTTGAAACTCGGACCTTTTTTGTAACTTTCTATGCTCATCACAAGTCACACTACTAGACCTCACATACACTTGTGAGGATTTGCACAGCAACAAAGAATTAATCCATGATTAAATAAATAAGAGTGTGTGTGTGTGTGTATTACAAAACAACCTTGGACTAGTGGTATAATCCAAAAAACATGCTAAAGAAGAGGATGATCAATCATCCTTATCCTGAGGGTTGTTGAGAGCCAAAATATGCTTCTTGAATGAAGCTGCAGCTTCTTCCCTTTTTTCTAACTGTCCCAGCTTGTCATAAACCATGGCCATCAGATAGAAAGCTTCAGCTGCCATTTCATGATACTGTAGACCACACAAGATGTAGTTATTGTTGTTGTTCTTTTTGACAGTTAATTCAAGAACAGAAATATCATCTATATATAAGGGCTGGGCATAGGCACTAAATGACTTGTAAAACTGGCCCCACATGACCATATCGGGCTGGGCCAACAAAAATTACAGACCCGGATTTGGGCTGACACAGCTTGTTCCGGGCCAAGTCAAACCCTTGGCCTAGTGCTGGCCTAATTGCACTCATTCCTAATGCATATATTAGCACTGCATAAATCTATATTTATTTATGTCTGCTGTAAGATTCTTTAATGAAAATATAAGAAATGAATATCTTCTACAGGTCAAAACTGCATCATTAGCTCTAAAAGTCTAAAAAAGCCAATGCTCAACCTTTTTAGAGCTGAGGGTGATAAATTGCACATCTCCCTGAACCAAAGAGAGTTATTTGCACTGGCAAGGAAAAAAAAAGAGAGGGTTCTTCGCATCTTACCTTTAGATTCCAACAAGAGCTTGAATAGCTAAAATGAAAGGTGCTTAAGGACCAAAAATGCGTTGACTAAATCAAGTTTACTTAATATGGCATTTAAAAAGGACTCAGGAGCATTCAATATCACACAACCCACTTTACACCTTGTTTGAGTGTGTAAGACTTGTTAAATAGCTCAGTCTCTCTCTCTATCCATCTATAGCCAATAAATTGTGAATGCAAGATACTGCAGTTTTACCAGTCACATTTTCATCATAGCAGTCAATTTTTGCTCAACATACAAATAGCTTTAGATTTCATTATTTATGTGAAAATTTAGCATCTTATGCAAGGTTGGATATACTATCTATCATTGCATGCATGAGTCAGCTTCGACGACTATTGAGATTGAACAATCACATTAAACACAAGAAAATGCTCTGAATATTATTGATCCTCAAGAATAAAATAGAATATAAAAAAGCTTTTATATAGGCAACCTATAGACTAACCTATAACCCAAGAAACTAATCTAATAAAATCTAATTAGATCAAATCAAATCATAATATCTTAAAGATATATTCCTAAAATATAATATTCATATCTAATCCTAATAAATATTAAATGATATCCCTAATAATAATAATAAATAGTTAATTTAATAATAAATTTTCTATTCTTCAACACTCCCCCTCAAGCTAGAGCTTGAATGTGCAACTGATGGCCAATAATTTGCTTCTTCATGAGATCTTGTCCTTTGATTAGTGGCACATGAATCTATGATCCACTTTGAGGAAGAAGCGGCAAGACAAGATTCATTCTTTGCCGCATAAGTACTTGTGGATGGAATGGCAGACTATAGTGACTCCTGGTACTTAGTAAATCAGGCATAGTAGTTGAAACCTTAATACTGTCTTCATTCGGCAATGTCACATGTGCATCGGTATTTCTTTGCAATTTGTCTTGCACCTTGCGACAAGCACATTTGGTATGGCCTGGTTCCTTACAATAGTAGCACACGATCCTTTCAAAGTCTTGGGTAGCTCCCCCTTGCCGTGGAACACCCTGATTATAAGAATTCAGGTTATCAATAGAGCCACGACTAACTAAAGCACTGGCAGTGATGCTAGAAGGTGGTTGAGAGATACTTTCAGAGCGCAATACAGGAGAAAACACATCCTGCAGCGTAGTAATCTCAAAACTAGACAAAATCTGAGAACGAACCGTCTCATATTCTGGTGGAAGGCCAATAAGAAAACTCAAAATTGCTTCTTTCTATGGGTGGAAATAAGCTAGACTCCTATCAGACGCCTACGGCCTAGCCTATTTAGTAAATAGGTCAGGCTCAAGCTTAAGCCTATTGTTAGGTCTATTTAGGTAAACAGGCCAAGCCTATTTTCATAATGCCTAGCCGGCCTGGCCTATTTAGTTTTTTTTTGTAATGTATTATTATGCATAATTATATATAATTTAATCTAAATTAATTTGTAAATTATTTATAAAATTAATAACTTAGTTTTAACCCTAAGTTTCACATTTCATCATTTACCAATAAACTTAACATTTTCATTCATCAATTGATTACATCTACTTCTCTTATTTTTTATCGCTCGAGATGGCAATGCTAGCTCACTATCTCTCCCTTGATTTGTGTCATTTGATATAACATAATAATTAATTGCAGTAAGATTATTTTAGTGATGCCCAAATGAAAATGACCCCAATAGGAGAAGGTTGTCTCATTTTCTGCAAGAAAAACAAGAGGCAAAATCTAGTTTTACATGCATTTGTCATGCTTAGTTGATTTTAAAAAATATATCTCCTTAGTCAATAGATAATAGTTTTTTCTTATTCCTACTTACTTAGACAATTGTTGCCACTAGATCTTTTTTTCTTTCTCTTACTAACTCTTATTTCATATGAGAATGAATCCCTAAATTTTTAAGACATAACATAGGCTTTTAAATAAGCTTGATGAATTATATATAAACTTAGATGCATAGGTTTTAAGCCTATTTAAAGGCCTATACTTTAAGTAGGCCTTTAAATAGGCTTCAGGCTTCGTCAGGCCTTTTAAAGATTCAAGCTCAGGCCTAAAAAAAAGCCTACATACAAGCTCAAGCCCAGGCACAGATTTTAGATCTTTGTCAAAAGGCCAGACCTAGTTAGCTAAAATCTAGCCTATTTCCACCCCTACTTGTTTCTCCATATTATCCACCTGTGCCTAAAGTTCAGTGGTAGGTGGCATTAACAACTTCATTTCTTCATACATACACTTGAAATCCATAAAGTATGTCTTCAGGGGACAATCTTGGTTTTCAGCACAATAAAAGCCTTTACAAACCTCATAAATACGAGTGATATTTCCTTTACCAAAGTACAGGAACTCTAAATAGTCCATAATCTCGTTTACCGTATTGCAGTGATTGATGAATAGAATCTTAATCTGCAAGAATAACCGAGCAGCTGCCCTTTCCCGCGAGAATGCCCCATAGAAGGAGCCTAAGTCAAGTGATCCTCCTTTTCAATACTCAGCAAGTACATAGAAACAGTTTTACTCCAATCCATATAGCTTGTCCAATTTAACTTGATATCAGTAATTTTGTTAGCAACAGTAGTAATACCAGTCTTAGAATCAGCCATCACTACTGATAGAATAGAGATTATAACACAGAGAAGTAACCTGAGGTCTCATCAGGGACCACAGTAATAATCCAGGAACAAACGGTCTCACCAAGGACGTAAAACAATGACGGACAGTCTCATCAGGGACCAAAGCAACAATCCAAAGGTCTCACCAGGGACCAAACAATAACAACCAATAGGGACTAAAACAATAACTGGATCAGAACAAGCGCCA